>OZ007588.1:4738857-6015654 GCA_963931845.1 Maratus michaelseni
AGAAATGCCATTTCTTTAAACATTGCTGTTTTGATACTTTTTAACATACTTTAAAGATTAAGTTATTGACTAGTTTTTGAGTAAAATATTGCTATTTCTGTGATTTTTTCTTCCATAACTTTGGGAAATGAATATATAGTAGACTCCTGAGCATTCAACGCTTTATTATGAGACACACTAGGTTAAGTGACACCCCTCACACATTTCATTATCCAGTTGCCATGTGCATATTTAGGATGTCTGTGGCTCTATTCCAAATTTTTTGAAAAAAATTTATAATCAATTTTATAAAGCTATAAACGTGGTAAAAATGCTAATAAATTATTAAAATACTACTAAATTTTTCCAATGCATTGTAAATTTCATTAAAAAATGTAAAATTCTGTCACAAAATCATTTATATTAGATCACAATTTTTTTAGAAAAATTGAGAAATTTCGACTAAACACCCATATTAGAATTCTACCTTTCCACAAAAATTATCTCTTTCCTTCTCATTGCTTGTAAAATATATTATTTTTTAACCTTAAAATCATCTTTTTATCTACTATATGATAAAAAAAGGATATGTAATCATAGAATTTCTTCTTTAAATATGCTTTATTTTTATTTATAATATTTTCTTTGTGATACAATATTTATTTTAATTTGTAATAGTAGTTATTTTTTTTATTTATAGTAAATTTAATCATAGTTTAATCACTTAGGAAAGTTTCTTTGCACAGTTAGGAAATGTATCGGATAAAATAATCTTAAAATTTTGGATCTTCTGACATCCCCTAGTCCCGTGAGTGTGAGTTAGAAGGTAGTCCTAATTTAATACTAATCTTTAATATTAGTTTTAGTTTTAATACTAAGAAATTTTATTTGAATTCAGTTGAGTACAGCGATTAATTTTTCATGATAATTTCGTTTTCTTTGAAGTATGTGTTTAATTAATGTTAAACAATGATATATCATGTTAAATCTGTTTATTGCAGATGCATAAAGTCTTTAATTTTGTTACACATCATATCACTCAAAGCAGTCTTTAAAGTATAATAAAATATGCAGCAAGACATTTCTTTACAAACGGTTTTTGGAATAGCATCTTCTGACTTGCATCAAAATAACTTGTTTGTTTGTGAGATATGCAAGAAGAATTTTTCTCAGGAAAAATATTTAATTAAGCATATGATAGTTCATACTGGTGAGAAACCTTTTGTGTGTGAGATATGCAACAAGAAATTCGCTCGTAAGTTTTCCTTAAACAGGCATCTATTAGTTCATACTGATCAGAAACCTTTTGTGTGTGAGACATGCAACAAGAAATTCTCTCATAACAGCGGTTTAATCAAGCATGTGTTAGTTCATACTGGTGAGAAACCTTTTGTATGTGAGATATGTAACAGGAAATTCTCTGAAAGCAGTAATTTAAGCAAGCATCTATTAACCCATACTGGTGAGAAACCTTTTGTCTGCGAGCTATGCAACAAGAAATTCTCAAGGAAGTATATATTAAACAATCATCTATTAACTCATACTGATAAGAAACCATTTGAATGTGAGACATGCAACAAGAAATTTTCCCAGAAACGTGTGTTAAACAGTCATCTGTTAATCCATACTGGCGAAAAACCTTTTGTGTGTGAGATATGCAACAAGAAATTCGCACAAAAAGATCATTTAAACAAACATCTGTTAATTCATACTGGTGAGAAGTCGTTTATGTGTGAGATATGCAACAAGAAGTTCTTTCAAAAGAGTAATTTAAAAAGCCATCTGCTAACTCATACTGGTGAGAAACCTTTTGTTTGTGATATATGCAACAAGAAGTTTTCTGACAGGAGTACTTTGAGAAGTCATCTGTTAATTCATACTGGTGAGAAACCTTTTGTTTGTGGGATATGTAACAAGAAATTTTCTCATAACCATAATTTAAGCAACCATCTGTTAATTCATACTGGTGAGAAACCTTTTGTATGTGAGATATGTAACAAGAAATTCTTACAAAAGGCTAGTTTAAGCAAGCATTTATTAATTCATACTGGTTAGATATAACGAGAAAGTTTCATAAAAATGTAATCTATAAAATCCTTGCTGTCATAATTTGAAAACTTCTCAGTTTCATTGTATCAAGACCTTTGCCATTGTTGTAGTATTTTACTCCACTTCCTGCTTATTATTACAGCCATTTATAACCCTCTTTCCAAGCATAATTGTCTGCTAGAAGAACTTTCAAATTTTATCATTGCAGGTAATTTTAACCCTTTGTATCACTGCATATCTGCAGCATACATAAAAGGCAATGTTACTCATACCGTGGACTTTAAAAGACTATTTTATTTATTGCTGCTGTCTCCCAACACAGCAGCTAATATAAATTATTCATAGAATTCTCAACAGATGACGATACTGACTTTAATATTTCATACCAAAGTTTTGTTTATCTTTTGAGCAGTCGCACTTCGTAAATTTTGAAAAAACAAAATGGCTGGAGGTGTCCAAAAAATGGATATTTTACAAAGGCATGTTTGTATACTTTACAATTTTGTTTTAAAAAATTGACAATATTTATTAGAAGTATGTAATTTTCTGTTTATGGTAGATGTTTAAAAAGTACCTTCTAAAGTCAATAATTGTTTATTTTTATGTTCTATTTATATACAGGTTGTCCATAATTAAACGACTCTACTTTAAAGTTGTCTACAGACGAAACTATTGATCAGAAAGTTATGAAATATTGTGAAGGACGTAAAGAAGGATTGGAAATTTGTTTAAGTGAAAAAGAAATAGTTCAAAATTTTGCCACCAGATGGCGTTTGTAATGAATTTAGCACACATTTACGATAGTTTACCTATTTTATTATAACAAAACACGTTCCATATGAGGCAATCATTTTCAGCTACCATCTAGAATCGTAGTTCCTCAGTTGACCGCAGTGTGTTCTGAAAAATACTGAAAGCCTGTCGCGTAAAAAGTTTTATTCAACATGTTTTGTTGTAATAAAATTTGTAACCTATCGTGTAAATATATGCTAAATGTGTAATTCATTAAAAAACGCCCTCTGGTGGCAAAAGTTTGAACTAAATTTTTTTTCCGCTTAAACAAATTCCCATTCCTCCATTACGTCCTTCACAAAATTTCACAACTTTCTGACCAATAGTTTCATCAGTAGACAACTTTAAAGTATGGTCGTTTAATTATGGACACCCTGTATATATATGTATATCTTGAAAATGATGTACAGTAATCCCTTAACATTCGTGAGGGTTACGTTCCAGGAAAACCTTGCGATTGTTGAGTCTATCTTTCTGTTAAAAAAAAAAAAGTTGCATTCTATTAATTTTGAATTAGAGTGACTCTGCATTTAAAAAAACAAAAGAATTATTAAAAATGCGTTATGCCTAACATATAGGTAGAAGTTAAATGTATGCACATATTCATAAGCATGGAATTTATTTATAAAAGATAATTCAAATTAACTAACTAGAGAAATAATTAATACTAAAAAAGGCATTAGGAGTTTGTATAAAGTCATTTTGACTCTCTCTATTCGCAAAGAGATTATAATGGAGTAGTTGGTCAATAGGTGATGCAATATTAAAATATTATATTTAAAACAGGTAAATGCTTCAGAAATGCTGTCATGTATTTTCCATCTCTATGAGAATTTGAACATGTTAAATTAATAGATTAAACCTGCCATTACCTTACCACTTCTAATATCAACATTGAAATGGATATTTTACTGGCTGTTATTATTTTACTATTCTACAATATTTGCTCCTTTTTCAGGTTTACAACTGAAAATGGATTTGTAAATACATACTGAGAAAACACATGGGATATTTAACCACAATAAATTTTAAAAACGATAGAGATAATAAAAAATTGTGAGTGTTAAATTTTTCTGAATTTTCATGTTTGCGAATAATCAGAACTCCCAAATGTTAAAGGATTACTGTATTTGAGCATCTGAGTAAATATTTTTCAAATCGTAGTTGTTGAGTCACAAAGGGTTAATATGCATAACTTCTTTTTGGACAGTCACCACTCCAACCAATCTGGTTTCAAAGTGTACAGATAAACAGATTAAATTATTGCACAAATTTCACCCCCCCATCCCACACATACAGACCTGACTCTACTCATCTTAATTCTCATTCTATTATTCAATTTACAATCACTCACAACTTCCCCTTCTCTCTGCTTCTGACCATCTCCATGTTGTGCTTAGATTTAAATGGGAAACTTATAGCTTTACATCCCTCAAGCCTTTTTAGTCAACTGGGAGGATTTTGAACGTGGTTTTGAAAGCATAGAGGACTTGTCCATGCAGATTCAATCTTCTGATGACATAAGTAGGGGAAGGTGTTGTACCTTTGACCTGTTGTACCTTTAACCACCAAGTGTTTCAGAGCCATTTATTGGAAATTTATAAAAAATATCAATCCGTTTTCATCCATCAAAAGTAAGTATTTTTTGTCTTTTTTTCATCTCAGAAGTTTTTCTCTAATTATTAAAATTTTATTCTAACTAACCATAGTCATAGCCAATTTTATGAAGTATATGCAGGCAAGGTTTAAAGTTGGTAACTTAACCCTAAAAGTAGCAATGTGCAAGAGACTAAAATTTGTCCTGGTGTTGTACCATTGACCACCACTATGAGTTGTACCTTTGACCTGGTCAAAGGTACAACACTTTTATCCTTTTTATATATTAAATTCTTCATTTAAAATTTAGTGATGGTTAGTTTATAAATATTTGTTTACAAATATTTTTTGTTTAAATCAATAGTAAATAATATAAGATGCCTAGAAGCAAGACAGAATTGAAAAGGAATAAAATCAGTAAAGATGATATTGAAACTGCAAGCTCATAAGAAAGAAATAAATGACAGTTGGTCAAGCAGCTAAACATTTCAACTTGAAAAAGCCTTCATTGATTTTTCACTTTAAAAAACTGAAAGAAATAGGTAGTGATACATTTTGTTATTCTCCTAAAAAACCAAGACGAGTTTTTACTAATGAAGAAGAGACTTTACCTGTTGGTTATGTAAAGGAAGCTTCAAATTTACATTATGGGTTGACACTGAAACAAGTTAGATCTCTTGCATATGAGTATGCTGTAGTAAACAATAAAATGATTGATTCCAGTTGGCAAGAGAGTAAGATGGCTGGAAAAGAATGGCTTCGACATTTCTGTAAATGATATAATGATGTCTTAGCTCTTCGTAAACCAGAAGCCACTAGTCTTGCTCGTGCTGCTGCCTTTAACAAGCAGACTGTTGCAATTGTTTTTGATAATTATAAACAAGTTTTAGAACGCTATGCATTTTTACCGAGTGATATCATATATTCTAATACGAGCAAATCTTGTGTGTGGTTATATATATATATATATATATATATATATATGCAAAATTTATCTTAAAAACGGCTCTAACGATTTTGGCGAAATTTTGTGTCCTACCGTTTTGGGGCACCAGAAAACCATTGGGCTAGGTCACGTGTTCGAGAACATTCGAATAGTGGGTCATTTTGGGTCATTTTGGGTCATGGTCTAGCTAATTGTATCTAAAAAACGGTTGAAACGATTTTGACGAAATTTTGCATCCGACCATTTTCGGGCACGAGAAGACTATTGGGCTGGGTTACATGTTCGAGAACTTTCGATTAGTGGGTCATTTTTGGGTCCACGCGGGTCAAATTATTTTTTTCTAAAAAACGGCTCTAACGATTTTGATTAAATTTTGTGTCCTACGAGTTTCGAGCACGATAAAATCATTGGGCTAGGTCACATGTCCGAGAAAATCTGATTAGTGGGTCATTTCTGGGTCATTGTGGGTCAATATCTAAAAAGCGGCTCAATTTACACTAAATTTTGCATCCAATGGTTTTCGGGCACGAGAAGACTGTTGGGCTAGGTCACATGTTCGAGAAAATTCAATTAGTGGGTCATTTTGGGTCATTTTGGGTCATGGTCAAGCTAATTGTATCTAAAAAACGGTTCAAACGATTTTGACGAAATTTTGTATCCGACTATTTTCGGGCACGGGTAGACTATTGGGCTGGGTCACATGTTCGAAAACTTTCGATTAGTGGGTCACTTTTGGGTCAAAGCGGGTCAAATTAATTTTATCTAAAAAACGGCTCTAACGATTTTCAATTTTGTATCCTACGAGTTCCGGGCACGCGAAAATCATTGGGTTAGTTCACATGTTCGAGAAAATTCGATTAGTGGGTCATTGTGGGTCAAGATCTAAAAAGCGGCTCAATTTACACTAAATTTTGCATGCAATGGTTTTCGAGCACGAGAAGACTGTTGGGCTAGGTCACATGTTCGAGAAAATTCAATTAGTTGGTCATTTTGGTCATGGGTCATTATGGGTCAAGCTATTTTATCTTAAAAACGGTTCAGAGGATTTGAAATAAATTTAGCACCCTACAGGTTTAGGGAACAAGAAGACTATTAGGCTACGTCACATGTTCGAGAAATTTCGATAAGTGGGTCATTTTGGTCATGGGTCATTATGGGTCAAGCTATTTATCTTAAAAACGGCTCAGACTATTTACACTAAATTTTGCATCCTATGGTTTTCGGGCACGAGAAGACTGTTGGGCTAAGTCACATGTTCAAGAAAATTCAATTAGTGGGTCATTTTGGTCATGGGTCATGATATTTGAACTCAAATTTAATTTTGACCGAGCATAGATCGGTCTTCCCTGCTCGTTTGGAATTATGATGAAACAGGTATAACAACGGTTCACATCCCTCCTAAAATATTAGCTCCGAAAGGAAAGAAACAAACATATGGAGTTACATCTGGTGAAAGAGGAACCAATGTGACAATGATAGCTGCAGTGGATGCAATAGGAAACAGTGTGCCTCCTATGCTCATATTTCCAAGGGTAAATTTTAAGTCCTTTATGGTAACAGGTGCCCCACCTGGAGCAATTGGTGCTGCATTTCCAACAGGTGGGTCTAATCAAACTCTTTTTATGCAATTTTTTCAACATTTTATTAAACATCTTCATCCATCCCCTGAAAAGCCTGTTTTACTGTTAATGGATAATCATGACAGCCATGTATCTATTCCTGTAATAGATTTAGCAAAAAAAAAAAAAAATCTGTTGTAATATTACTGACTTTTTGGCCTCATACCAGCCATAAAATGCAGCCTCTTGATAGAGGGGTATTCAGACCGTTTAAAACTTACTACAAAGAAGCTGTAAATAACTGGATGTTATCACCAGGAAACAGTGGGAAGCCAGTTACCATTTATGATATTGCAGCTTTAGTAGGCCTTGCATATCCAAAGGCTTTTGTTCCTAATAATATTATGAAAGGCTTCAAAGTCTCCGGTTTTGTTCCTTTTAATGAACATATTTTTGCTGATGACGAATTTGCAGCTGCAAGTGTAACCAATAGATCTGTAGACCTACCAAAAGAACATATTCATCAGGCTCAAGAAATCAGTACTGAAGCTAATACAAGCGCTTCTTTAAATGAAGTCAACTCCTCAGAAAATAAACCTTCAACATCTAAAATTGTAACACCAGAAGTAATAAGACCCTACCCCAAAGCTCAATCAAGGAGGGGAACAAATAGAGATAGATATAAAGGAAAGTCTTGTATTCTCACAGATACACCGGAAAGAATATCTCTTATTGAGGCAAAATTTTTTTAAAAAAGGATAAAACTAAGATCTCTTAAGAAAATAAAAAACTATGCCGAAATATTTTTCTTCCAGAAAATTTTAGCTCTGAGTCTGACGATAATACATTCTTGGAAAATTCATCAGATGAAAGTGATTATGATTTATTAGCAGACGATGAGGTAACTGAAAATGAAATTCAATTTGATAAAGAAGACATCAGAAAGGAAAATTTCATTACTTGTTAATAGCTACTGTTTAATAATTGTTTCATTACTTCTTGCTAGCAAAAAAATGGTTAAATATTATGTTGCTGAAGTGGTTTAAAGAGATGCTACTGATTAAATATCTAAAGAGATTGGGTGCAAGAAATAAGTTTACAAGAGAAGATAAAACTGTGTATGACACAGATAAAGATGATATTATCATGAAACTTCCACATCCATCACTTTCAGGAGGATCTGCTCGTCAATTAGAATATTTGACATTTGGAGTTGATTTTTCCATGTATAATGTTGAATATAACTTTTGCTCATTGTTTTGTTCTTTTTTATGTGCTTGTTTTCATTTTATTATCTACAAACATTTTAAAAATACGTGCATTCAAGCAGAATTTTTTATTAAAAGTTACTCAAATTTAATTTGCTTTGAAAAGAATGTTTTTGCAATTTGAATTTTAAAATACAGATTTGTATTTTCAAATATATTAAATATTATATTTCACTTTATAACTGTATTCATGTTTTTGTCACTTTTCAAATCTATGGTCAAAGGTTCAACACCCTCTGGACAAAGGTACAACACCATGTTGTACCTTTGACCAATTTTTTTTATTTTTTTAAATCCATAAAACAGGCACTTAAAGTCAAGATAGCAAACTACAAAAAATATATGTTTTGCTTGGATATTAAAAGAATATATAAAACCCAAAAAACAATGGTTTTCTATATATTTCTGGTCTAGAAAAATTAAATTAGTGAAAATGGTCAAAGGTACAACACCTTCCCCTACTTCTATTCAAGCATTTGGAGACTTCCTTCATAATGCATTCAAAGAATTTGCAAAACCATAGTAGAGTGTGGTTTATACTCTTCGACTACTTGAGTACACCAAGGATTTGTTAAGATAGAGAAATGGTATAAAGCAGGACTGGCAGGTGCCTAGGGACCCAATCTTAAAAACTGAACTTATATTGGTTATATATATATGTTAGATATGTCCAGATAACACTGCAAGTTAAAGTTTGTTAAATAAAATTTGTTAAAGTTTGTTATATACTTCAAACAATTACTCCTTCAGACTGTAATAACATTAAACCTTTTGTGTGTCTTTGTCAGACTATTTTCTATACAAAGCATGTTTTAGTACACATTTTAGTATATCAACAACGGTGTGAATTTATGTACTTTTGAAGTAGTGTAACATCACTAAAACGTATTTCAAACAATTAACATATGTAGACCATCATATATCTGAATGCTTTTGCGTGTCTCTGTAAACAAACAAATGATCCAAATTCAACAAAAAACTTTACAGTTAATGGACCATATTCTCCTTTTGGGTCGAGACTCCGATTTCAGAAATGTTTCAACAAAGCACATGACTCTGACATCGCAAGAATATGGTCCATTAGTACTCTATGGTATGCATTGTTGTTGGAACTCGAGTCATTGCATAATTAAGGGTATGTACCCTTTGCGTTCTTGAGAAAATGTTTCCAGAAAGCACGAGATTCTTGACGTCAACAAGAATATGGTCCATTTTGGCGTACCTCACATATACTGCAAATTTGAACCTCATAAAATCCTTTTTATTGCAGTTATCGCGAAACAGGCAGACATTCATACATACAGGCACCAGAAACTTTTTGTGTCCCCACGGTAAATTCTCATCGGATTTTTCGGCAATAACTTACTTCGTTCATGTAAGTATTAAACTAGGTCACCCACCCGGCATTGCTCGGACCCAAGATTATTACCTTAAATATACCTAACGTAAATGTTGAATGAATTTTTATATTTAAACCAAAATTATTTTAAGCGATCTTAATGCTGGTAGCATAACACAAAAATGACCCGTTAATAGAATTTTCTCGAACATGTGACCCAGTACAATGGTCTTGTATCCCAAAACGGTAGGATACAAAATTTAGTCAAAATCATTATACCCATTTTTAGATAAAATTAGCTTGACCCGTAGTGACCCAAAAATGACCCTATAATCGATTTCTTTGAACATATGACCCAGCCCATTGGTCTTCTGGTATCCCAAAATGGTAGGATACAAAATTTAGTCAAAATTGTTAGAGCCATTTTTTATATAAAATCATCTGGACCCTGACCCTTAGTGACACAAAATGACCCAGTAATTGAATTTTCTCGAACATGTAACCCAGCTCAATGGTCTTCTCGTGCACAAAAATGGTAAGATACAAAATTTAGTCCAAACCGTTATATATAACACAAGATTTGCTCTTATTAGAATATATAATAAAATAATAATAGGATTTTTAAAAAGATTTTAAACATTGTGCGTTATAGTAACTGCCGCTTTCCACTTGCTTCCTCTCCCCTTTTTCCCTAGCACACAAAATTTAAAGCATTTAAAACTTTAATTATTTTCTCCGTCCTATTTATAAATCTTTATTAACAATAATTAGTTAATCATCTATTCAAATGTCCTTATATTTTTTTAATCTTTCTTTGCTCTATTTGTTACTTTATTGTAATAATAACAATAAATAATCATTTAATATAATCCCACCACCCGAAATTTCCTCCCCCCTATCTTTCCTACCACACAAAACTTATCTTTAAAACTCTCATTTTTTTTGTCTGTCTCCCTATTGAGAATTTTTAATAATGACTAACTAGGCAATCATCTAATCAACCTCTTTCTCCCTCCCCTCCCCACAAAAAAATTTCTCTCATTTTACATTCAGCCATCTTCTCCAGGTTACAAAGTCTTTAAAACTTTTTAATTTTTTAAAACTTTTCTTTTCTGCATTTTTTTGTAACAATAAATAATAGCTTATCTAAATTCTTTCTCTCCCCCACACTCAAAATTTTCTGCTTTCCTCTTCTTCCCCAAAACAAAGTTCACAAAGTTTTAAAATGTTGGAGCCCTTTTATATTTATTTTTTCTGCCTTATTTGTAACTATAGTAATGATAAATGAATAACCCTCTTTTCAAACTCTCAGCCCCCCCTCCCAAAAAAAAAGTTACTTTGCTTCTGCCCTTTTGCCAGTAGCATAGCAATTTAAAAATTATGTGCAGGGGGGGGGGGATTCAAATAGTTTCTAACAACTGCGAAAATCAATTAATGATAAAGCGTCTCATTAATAAGTAATTATTTAGATTAATTAATCATTAATTTTTCATAATTAAAAATGTGTATGCACATTATTTCAAAGTAAACATTGAGAAATAAATTAAATTTTACAATTATGTGAAATATGACAGCAGAGTACGAAAGAAACATTTCATTAATAGTAGACTTTAAAATAAAGAGAAAAAAGCACTTACAAATTTTGGCATTATAACACAAGGTAAGTGCATTTCACTCACATTGCTTTTAAAATGGATTAGGCATCTACTTGTAATTCTCAATGGATGTTCATCAATGCAAGTCAAGAAATCTTATATTACTTGCCTTTAACACATGAAAAACTGCAACAATGAGACGGATTAAAAAAAGGTAGCATCTTCTTTACAAAAGAAGAAATGCTCTAAATCATTTTTTCATGGTTATAAAATCATTATTATTTTTTTTTCAAATTAATGAAATTTAAAGTTTATTTTAAAGGAGACACTACAATCTGATGATAAAAAGATTTCATATGGGTGGGAGTTTGAGCCCCCCCCCCTACCTTTTCATATACCGCTGCCTATGCATTGCCATTATAGTTAAATAAAAATCTAAATTTCCCTTCCAAAATCTTGGATTCCCCTCTTTTCCCTTTCCTCTTGTAGACTAAGTTTACAATACTTAAATTTCCCCTATTTTCTGCTGTGTTTGCATTTTTAAATAAACATTAGTGATAGTCTTCGAAATTTCTACTGCCACACATCCAATTTCCTCTTCCCCAGCCTTTTGAATGTTTAAAAGTTGTATTTACAAAAATGAAACACTATTAAAAAATGCGTATTAGTAGTAAGATAGGGGGGGTTGACCGGCCACAAGAGCAGTGAGCAGAGGAGCATTCGAGAATTCAATAAACAATACTCAAATGATCAGGGGAACAACACTCTTTTTTTGCAGTAATCTTTTAATCTCATTTTTCTAGCAGGTCTAATATATTGTTAGAAGATTTGTGTATAAGAATATGTTTCAAGAAGTATATATGTCATACATTTTGTTATAAATAGTTCTATTTGCATGTGCGTACATGTGTACGTAACAAATAGTTCTCTTTGTGTCTATATGTTTGTACCTGGGTATGTGTATATGTATCTCTATATGTATGTACATGTGTGTGAGTGTGTTTATATGTGTATGTATTTGTATATGTATTTATATTTATATATTTATATGTTAGTGTACATGATTATGTATATATATAGATAATAACACTTATAAGTTTTACAAATTTAATCAGTTTTAAAAAGTAAAAATTAATCTACATATATCATTAAGAAACTTTTATTAAAATTTAAAATGTTTAAAAATTTTTGCAAGTTAAAAAGAAAAAAAGTTTTTGAAAAAATATTACTTAACAAAAAAAAAAGTTTTATAAAAATTTAAAATGTTTAAAAATTTCTGCAAGTTAAAAATAAAAAAAAGTTTTTGAAAAAATATTACTTAACAAAAAAAAGTTTTATAATATTTAAAAGAAGTTTTACAATAACTTAAAAAAATTTTACATATTATTGAAAAGAGTTAACCCAAGTTAAAATTATTTATTTGTTACCAAAATCATTTACAAATTTACAAAAATTTTATAAATCTTTCAAAAATATTTTATAAAATTTATTACTTTAATGTATTTTTCTAAGCTTTTTAAGCATGATAAACCTTATAGATTGTTTTAGGTATGGTAAAAACAGTTTTTGAGCATGGTAAATCTTATAAGACAGGATATGTGTGCGTACGTACGTGTGTGTGCGCGCATATAGTTAATATTTTACTAGAAAGGTTTGTGTATAAGTTTTAAATAAGTACACATATTTAAAATAAACATTTTTTTATTAAAACGAAATAATTTACATAAAAGGTTTATATACAGAAAGCTATTTACAAATCAGCATTTTTCTTCTTCATTACAATGTTGGTTAATTTCATAATGTCCATACGCTAAGCTAGATATCCCATTTTCTAAAATGTATCTCTTGTCATCAAAAGGACTTAGACTAATTTTATTTTGGGTTAATGTATATAAATTATGAGAATCCTGAGCGATCCTTATCTGTTTCTCCATGCTTGTTTTTTGCTGCTGGAGGCACTCTAAGTAGTCTTCATGCTTGATTTTCTGTCGAACAATCTGCGTAGACATGCCTTTTGCGCGCTTTTTCTCGTCTTTAAAAGTCTTCAGTGAGTACATTTTTGATTTCAATCCAACAAACTCAAGGTCGAATTCACCATTAAGTTCATCCTTGAACAGCGTTCATCCTTGAACTTACCGAGAACTTTCTTATTATCCTCAGAGTATAGATCATGAGATTTCGGATATTCGGAAAAGTCAAACAAATTACAGTATTGTTCCATATCCTTATAAATATTGTTTGTTTGAATATGATAAGTTAAGGAATCTGTATCAGTGAATAATAGGGTTGCCCGATCTTTATATGTTTTCTTTATGAAGTTATAATGAAAATCATACATAACTAATTTAGAGAGTTTTAAAATAGCGAACCCAACATAGATAGGCCGATTCATTAAAATACTAGTTTTTAGTCGTTCTACCGCGGTCAAGTCTTCATCAAAGGTTTTAAATGATTTAAAAGTAGGCGAAGCTACTAATTTCTTTGCTCTTTTCTCACCATTACAAAGCACAATGTTTCTTCTTTTTCGAAGATTCTCCATTCTCTTCCCAAAAACAGAATTATTCAATAATTTAAAAAAGTCCTTTTCAAAAGAAGACTTAGCCTCTTTACGTTTCTCAGTATTAAAATTAATATATTTCTGAAGCCGTTTAAATTTTAAGGCTTTATGTACAGTTATAATTTTTAAACCAAGTTCTAAATAAAATTTAAGATTACGGTAATGAGTTATATAATTTCGCTTATTATTTAAATTAGGTATAAGTTTAGGGGTTCCTACGAATTTTCTATTGTTAAGTAAGTTTCTTGCATGAGAAGACAACATGGATTCTTCTACAGTGATCCTCTCAGGAGCAACAGGGTATTCATTGTGCAGAGGGTGTAAATGTTTCGGGTATTCCAAGTCTACCTCGAAAAGGTACCCGATTTCAACACTATCAGATAGCGATAGAACCCACTCTTCTGTCATATGACTTGTTTCACACCATTCAAAACCACCACAAGGTAAAAATTGGCTCATAGCCCACCCATATAAATTATTGGCATCCCAGTACATGATGTAGCTGGGCGTCTCATTTTTCCTATAATCGGATGTACCGGGTATGTTTGCTCGAGCGTATCTTTAACTAATCATACTGATAACACCTCGTATACCATTTTCCACCATAAGCAGCATATCAATATCACTGAGTAACTCCAAAGGTGTTTCAGACATCTTCAAGCAAGCTTGCAATGCGATTGAAGGTGCAGTGAACAGGTGAGCAGGATCAATTTCATAATACTGCTGACATAATTTCCTAAAGTTTTGAAATACGTCAGCAAGTAGTAGAACATCTGTCTTGACATACAAGTTTTGGTAATCACCAAGTGTCTTGATATCAAATGTTTCCCATACATTCTGGGCGTGTTGATACTCTTTTTCATCTATTGGGTTATTGGTTAAACTATTAAAAAATACAGAAGGCGGGGGAAGCTGCTTCCCATTAAATTTATCGAAAGAAGTAAAATAATCATAGGGGTAAACCCCTTTACGTATAAGTAAAGATAAATTATTATTTTGTGGGAAATTTTCTTCAAGTATAGTGAATTGCTCAGGTTGAAGGTTTTTAACAAGTTTTTCCAATGACGTGGGCAAAAATTGAAAAGAATCGATAAAAACCATCTGAATAGAAGATGTAGGCTTTCTCATTTTAAAGGTGATATAGTTTTCTATAGAAGTAGCAATCACATCGATTTCATGATCTTTAAATTTTCCGAGCTTTGTCATAATATGATGACCCTCATAATTTTATAAGTTATGGAATATAACAGGAATTATTTTACACTGCTTATAGTTCAAGTTACATTCTACGTGTGCAGCTCCTCTGTACGCACCTGACAGGTGATCATGGTCACGTGTGCGTTTCTCATCTAAAGTTTTCTTGCAATTATGACAAAACTCTGCTTCTTGAAATGCCTTTTCTTCCTTGGTAGAAAGCTCCATAACTTTTGCCCAAGTATTTTCTTCTCTTGCATCATTCGGTTTAAAAAATGCTCAACACAGTTTCTACCACGATATACCTGTGCTTTCTTCACACATGTTCCATCGGGTCCGATAACCACATAAGCGTACCCACACGGTAAGTGGTAGGTTGTTTTCTCACTATAGGATGCTTTAGAAGAGGGTGGGGCTGATGAAATAGGTATAAGCAGACTCTCAAAGGCTGCATAAATCGTATAAGCAACAGGATGTTGTAGATGAATGCCGGAAAATTTTAATATATTATCATTTTCATTAGGCATCTTTATAGCTTGTGCATCATGTCGAGAACAATATTCATTATGCTTATCCAATAGATCTTGCCTTGAAAATCGATGTAAACATCGATAGCAATAATAGGCAGCGGCTTTATGCTTAGTAAGATCACCTAAAAGCCTTGAAAAACTTCTAATTAGACAATAGTGTTGTTTTTCACCATCACCAACCAATAACAAATTAATCACAGCTTGATCCTTCTTTTTCAGTTTTGCCCCAGGTGGGCACTTCCGGTGTTTACTTCCGGCAGGAATCCCCAACCCCTACTATAACATGCTGCCCCCTCCTAAAAAAAATGGGGGGGGGGACGAGGGGGGGTCATCGTACTCTAAGAGAGCAATTTAGCACCGCAGCACCGCCACCCGGGGCGGAACTCTCTTTTCTCACCTACTTGGTGTTAGTATTTTGACTTAATTTTTTAGTAAAAGTGATTTAAAGAAGTTTTGAATTAATTTTTTCGACAACAGCGCCCTCTATGAGCTGTTTTGGAAGTAATTAATATATTAAAATAAGTATTTTCATCTCTGTGATCAGTGACTGAGATTGAGTTTAGATTTAAAATTTATAACTTGAGTACCTTAGCACTATGTTAGCAGAGTCTTGCTGATATGGTAGTTTTAGATTTTGATACAGAAAATACTCCTAGATAAGGATTGTTTTATGTGTGTTTTAGTATTAAGACGTCAATATTGGCGATTTTCGAATGTATAAGTATAGAATTTCTTGGAATTTCTGTAGGATTATTTTTGTCATGTAATGTTTGTTATAGTAAAAATATGAATTAGCTCAATTTTTTTATACCTGAAATACATTCAGATAAGGATTGTTTGTGTGTATTATCGATTTTAAAATGTTATAAGTATAGAATTTCTTGGAATTTCTGTAAGATTCTCTTATTATACAATGTTTTGGTAGAATAATAATATGATTGCTAAATATAAACATATTTCTTAGAATAATAAATGTGTATTATATTTCACAAAGCGTGTATGGATCTAACCCCTTAATCGTCGCGCTCGATAAGTGTAGGCTACTTTATAAAAATTCAAATTGCTTGACTACCACCAGTTTTTTTTAAGTAGAAATATTTCTGTTGTTTAATAGACTGATAAAATAAAGCGAGAATAAAGCCAATTGCACTATTTTAAATATCTGGTGGGAATCAAACAATCTGAATAAAACAGGCGTAACCTACGCTGCCCGTGAATGTCTCGGGCACGACGATTAAGGGGTTAAATTTTTATAACTGGTAATATCTAATATATTTCATATATGAATGCTATAGATTATGTTATTTTTCGAATACAAGTATGTATTTTTAAAGAAAATATGAATAAGAATATATATGTATTTAAAATTTCATGTTATAATATAACAGTTTGTTCCACAAGTGCTAATATGTAAATGTTATTACATATATTTACTATATGGTATATTTACTATATAAGTATGAATTTCACATTTTTTAAATAAACAAATATTTAGAATATATATATGTATATATTTAATGTTTTAATATAACAGATTGTTTCACAAGTGCTAATTTGTAAATGTTATTAAATATATAGTTGTTAGATACTATTATTTCTCAAAGTATAGACTTATAATAAATACATTTTCAGTAACAGTTTGATTAATTTTAAAACGGACTATGTTTAATTAATATAATATACACACACACATATATATATTGTAATCTTCGAGATTTAATAATATTATATATTTTTAAAAGAATCACGTAAATTTATTAAATATGTTATACACATGGTTGATTGATATTAATATTTCTAGAATATAAGTATGAATTTTACATTTTTTAAATAAACATATATATATTTAATGTTTTAATATAACAGATTGTTTTACAAGTATTAATATGTAAATGCTATTAAGCTAATTTACTATATGATTATTAGTCATTATTCTTTCTCGAAGTATAGATTTTATATAATTTTTTTATGTTATAAGTAACAGATTGATTAATTTTAAATCGGGTTTTGATTTTTATTATAAAATATTAATTGAATAATTTTAAAAACATTAGCGTTTATACATGAACTTTTGGTTATATGTATGATCTAGCAGTGTAAGATTACTTAACAATTTCATATAAATCCTGCAGACATGCATAAAATTTTTAAAGAGTTTTGCTTAAATTTGAGGTGTATAATAAAATATTTAATTAATATTTAAGATAATCATGTCTCTGTGCATAAAATTTTCAAGAATTCATTGGAAAGTAAAATGAATTTATTTGGAAATCAAACATTTTTAACTATTAATTTATAAAACCACGTGTAAAAGTCTGTATTATTAGTGTTTAGTAAAGACTTTTTTTAATAATATCACTTGCATATGGGTATTTGTGGATAGTAATTAAGAAAATTATAGAATTTTTTATTAGTCTTTATGTATTAATATCGCTTATTTTCACTAGAACTACTTACTTTGATATTTGAGTTAGAAATTTCCCTTTATGAAATTGAATATATATCCTTCGTGAATTTGAAATATATAAAAGAATGTTCGATTGGTATTTCAGAAAATCATATCTCTGTGCATGAAATTTCACGAATTTTATGAGTAATAGTTTTAAAGTAAAATGAATTTCTTAGGAAATCAAACATTTTTAATTACTAATTTATAAAATCATGTGTAAAAGTCTGTATTATTAATTTCTGGTAAAGCCTTTTTTAATAAAATTATAAGATTTCTTAATAATCTTCAGGTTTTAGTAGCGTTCATTTTAACTAACATCACTTTAACTTGAAAATTTTCTTAAAATGTATGTATATAGGAGTTTGTTGATTTCCCGAGATTTTTTAATAACCAGCATTTAAACTACTACAATTTCAACTTCGAGAAATTACTTTAAATTCTAGGAATTTTACCTGTATGTGTAGCTAAGACGATAAGTATAAATAGGAACGGAAATTGCAATTTGCATCATTTCATGATTTGTTCTGATAGCGATTACATGTACTTTTAACTGCTTCCGCTTTTTATCTAAGTTATTATGTCCGCTATTGATCTAAATTAGTAATTTAATAAAATTGTTTTTGTTTGCTTTTAAAGAGTTAAAGTATTTTCTTACTAATCTAGTATGGATGTCATCATGCCTATCGATGAAGCCATGTCTTTGGAATATTCTGCACCTGTTAAGAAAATTTTTACCTGTCTTACCTGTAGTAAAGATTTTACGAGCACTTCTAATCTGAATCAACATATGAAAAGTCATTCTGGAGAGAAATTATATACTTGTGCTGGGAAAAAGTATATTTGCCCCACCTGTAGTACTTTACAACATATTATAATTTGAAACAACATATGAAGATTCACTTAAATGAGAAATTACATACTTGTGACACCTGTGGAACTGTGGTATTTTGGAAGGAAAACAAACTTGTTAAGACATTCAAAAACCCATAATACCGATGGACAGTCTACATTAAAGTGTAATATATGTGACCAAGTGTTCACGCGAAAGGATAATTTAGAACATCATTTAAAGTCACACCAGAATTCAACATTCTCTTGCCATGAATGTGATAAAGTGTTCGGAAGAAAATTTGAACTGAGACAACATGTACGCACTCAGCACTCTCGCACATCTCTTGTGAGTGTAAAACGAAAAATGACTTTATCTGGTGTAAAGTCGAAAAACACAAAGCATTCTGATGCACTTAATGTGTTTAAAACAGTGATTTTGCATCCAGATGAACGCGAGGAAAGTGATTTAGAGGTATTTCACAGACATTTACGAACTGAAATACAAGAACGTTTAATAAGAGAAATTCGTGAAAAAGGTGCAATTAAATGGTATATGGTAGAAAAAATAGCACTTGAACGTCTGACTGATAATGAGGAGTTTGAAGAAATTCTATCTTACTTTCGATGTTCGTGTATGACTGAACTGACAGAAGATACTATCTCGCAACATATTGAAGAAGGATTTTCGAAGATTATTAAATCCTTTGAAGAATTTGTACAAAGAGGCTCTGGATGGAAACTTAGAAAAATTCATCATTTAGAACTTAAGATTGCTAAATATCATCCCCTCGCTGCGAGTTCGTACATTCCTTTGTCTAAAAAACTGGATGATAAAAAAGCAGTGTTGAATATAAAAAACGAAGACCATAAATGCTTAGTGTGGTGCCTTTTGGCTTTTAAACTGAATTTAGATTTTACAAAAAAGCCTGAACGTGTTTCACATTATCGACCCTATGAGTATGATATTAAATTAGGTAGTGTAGAATGTCCTGTACCCCTTCAGAAGATATCTATTATTGAGCAACTTAACAATTTACGAATTAATGTGTTTGGATATGAAGAGGATGAAATTTGCCCTCTGTATATATCTGAAAAGAAGGATCAAGATGTGATTAATTTGTTATTGGTTGGTGATGGTGAAAAACAACACTATTGTCTAATTAGAAGTTTTTCAAGGCTTTTAGGTGATCTTACTAAGCATAAAGCCGCTGCCTATTATTGCTATCGATGTTTACATCGATTTTCAAGGCAAGATCTATTGGATAAGCATAATGAATATTGTTCTCGACATGATGCACAAGCTATAAAGATGCCTAATGAAAATGATAATATATTAAAATTTTCCGGCATTCATCTACAACATCCTGTTGCTTATACGATTTATGCAGCCTTTGAGAGTCTGCTTATACCTATTTCATCAGCCCCACCCTCTTCTAAAGCATCCTATAGTGAGAAAACAACCTACCACTTACCGTGTGGGTACGCTTATGTGGTTATCGGACCCGATGGAACATGTGTGAAGAAAGCACAGGTATATCGTGGTAGAAACTGTGTTGAGCATTTTTTAAACCGAATGATGCAAGAGAAGAAAATACTTGGGCAAAAGTTATGGAGCTTTCTACCAAGGAAGAAAAGGCATTTCAAGAAGCAGAGTTTTGTCATAATTGCAAGAAAACTTTAGATGAGAAACGCACACGTGACCATGATCACCTGTCAGGTGCGTACAGAGGAGCTGCACACGTAGAATGTAACTTGAACTATAAGCAGTGTAAAATAATTCCTGTTATATTCCATAACTTATAAAATTATGAGGGTCATCATATTATGACAAAGCTCGGAAAATTTAAAGATCATGAAATCGATGTGATTGCTACTTCTATAGAAAACTATATCACCTTTAAAATGAGAAAGCCTACATCTTCTATTCAGATGGTTTTTATCGATTCTTTTCAATTTTTGCCCACGTCATTGGAAAAACTTGTTAAAAACCTTCAACCTGAGCAATTCACTATACTTGAAGAAAATTTCCCACAAAATAATAATTTATCTTTACTTATACGTAAAGGGGTTTACCCCTATGATTATTTTACTTCTTTCGATAAATTTAATGGGAAGCAGCTTCCCCCGCCTTCTGTATTTTTTAATAGTTTAACCAATAACCCAATAGATGAAAAAGAGTATCAACACGCCCAGAATGTATGGGAAACATTTGATATCAAGACACTTGGTGATTACCAAAACTTGTATGTCAAGACAGATGTTCTACTACTTGCTGACGTATTTCAAAACTTTAGGAAATTATGTCAGCAGTATTATGAAATTGATCCTGCTCACCTGTTCACTGCACCTTCAATCGCATTGCAAGCTTGCTTGAAGATGTCTGAAACACCTTTGGAGTTACTCAGTGATATTGATATGCTGCTTATGGTGGAAAATGGTATACGAGGTGTTATCAGTATGATTAGTTAAAGATACGCTCGAGCAAACATACCCGGTACATCCGATTATAGGAAAAATGAGACGCCCAGCTACATCATGTACTGGGATGCCAATAATTTATATGGGTGGGCTATGAGCCAATTTTTACCTTGTGGTGGTTTTGAATGGTGTGAAACAAGTCATATGACAGAAGAGTGGGTTCTATCGCTATCTGATAGTGTTGAAATCGGGTACCTTTTCGAGGTAGACTTGGAATACCCGAAACATTTACACCCTCTGCACAATGAATACCCTGTTGCTCCTGAGAGGATCACTGTAGAAGAATCCATGTTGTCTTCTCATGCAAGAAACTTACTTAACAATAGAAAATTCGTAGGAACCCCTAAACTTATACCTAATTTAAATAATAAGCGAAATTATATAACTCATTACCGTAATCTTAAATTTTATTTAGAACTTGGTTTAAAAATTATAACTGTACATAAAGCCTTAAAATTTAAACGGCTTCAGAAATATATTAATTTTAATACTGAGAAACGTAAAGAGGCTAAGTCTTCTTTTGAAAAGGACTTTTTTAAATTATTGAATAATTCTGTTTTTGGGAAGAGAATGGAGAATCTTCGAAAAAGAAGAAACATTGTGCTTTGTAATGGTGAGAAAAGAGCAAAGAAATTAGTAGCTTCGCCTACTTTTAAATCATTTAAAACCTTTGATGAAGACTTGACCGCGGTAGAACGACTAAAAACTAGTATTTTAATGAATCGGCCTATCTATGTTGGGTTCGCTATTTTAAAACTCTCTAAATTAGTTATGTATGATTTTCATTATAACTTCATAAAGAAAACATATAAAGATCGGGCAACCCTATTATTCACTGATACAGATTCCTTAACTTATCATATTCAAACAAACAATATTTATAAGGATATGGAACAATACTGTAATTTGTTTGACTTTTCCGAATATCCGAAATCTCATGATCTATACTCTGAGGATAATAAGAAAGTTCTCGGTAAGTTCAAGGATGAACGCTGTTCAAGGATGAACTTAATGGTGAATTCGACCTTGAGTTTGTTGGATTGAAATCAAAAATGTACTCACTGAAGACTTTTAAAGACGAGAAAAAGCGCGCAAAAGGCATGTCTACGCAGATTGTTCGACAGAAAATCAAGCATGAAGACTACTTAGAGTGCCTCCAGCAGCAAAAAACAAGCATGGAGAAACAGATAAGGATCGCTCAGGATTCTCATAATTTATATACATTAACCCAAAATAAAATTAGTCTAAGTCCTTTTGATGACAAGAGATACATTTTAGAAAATGGGATATCTAGCTTAGCGTATGGACATTATGAAATTAACCAACATTGTAATGAAGAAGAAAAATGCTGATTTGTAAATAGCTTTCTGTATATAAACCTTTTATGTAAATTATTTCGTTTTAATAAAAAAATGTTTATTTTAAATATGTGTACTTATTTAAAACTTATACACAAACCTTTCTAGTAAAATATTAACTATATGCGCGCACACACACGTACGTACGCACACATATCCTGTCTTATAAGATTTACCATGCTCAAAAACTGTTTTTACCATACCTAAAACAATCTATAAGGTTTATCATGCTTAAAAAGCTTAGAAAAATACATTAAAGTAATAAATTTTATAAAATATTTTTGAAAGATTTATAAAATTTTTGTAAATTTGTAAATGATTTTGGTAACAAATAAATAATTTTAACTTGGGTTAACTCTTTTCAATAATATGTAAAATTTTTTTAAGTTATTGTAAAACTTCTTTTAAATATTATAAAACTTTTTTTTGTTAAGTAATATTTTTTCAAAAACTTTTTTTTATTTTTAACTTGCAGAAATTTTTAAACATTTTAAATTTTTATAAAACTTTTTTTTTTGTTAAGTAATATTTTTTCAAAAACTTTTTTTCTTTTTAACTTGCAAAAATTTTTAAACATTTTAAATTTTAATAAAAGTTTCTTAATGATATATGTAGATTAATTTTTACTTTTTAAAACTGATTAAATTTGTAAAACTTATAAGTGTTATTATCTATATATATACATAATCATGTACACTAACATATAAATATATAAATATAAATACATATACAAATACATACACATATAAACACACTCACACACATGTACATACATATAGAGATACATATACACATACCCAGGTACAAACATATAGACACAAAGAGAACTATTTGTTACGTACACATGTACGCACATGCAAATAGAACTATTTATAACAAAATGTATGACATATATACTTCTTGAAACATATTCTTATACACAAATCTTCTAACAATATATTAGACCTGCTAGAAAAATGAGATTAAAAGATTACTGCAAAATAAGAGTGTTGTTCCCCTGATCATTTGAGTATTGTTTATTGAATTCTCGAATGCTCCTCTGCTCACTGCTCCTGTGGCCGGTCAACCCCCCCCCCCTATCTTACTACTCGTATTATATTTCATTGGTTTATTCATTTTGTATGTCTTTAATTTTTTTTGTTTAGGTTCTTGAAAACCCTTAATTTTTTATTTAAAGAAATCTGTATGAACCTTGTATCCGCATACACATTTATGACTCATATTTGTAGTTCAGTTGTAAACAGGTTAGGAATGTACCAAATATTTGGTATGTACCTGGTATTCGGCCATATTAGCGAATATTCGGTTAGGCCAATTATCAAATTATTCAGTTTGTTGAATATTTGGTTTGCTGAATATCATACAATTCGATTAGCTGAATATTTTGTTTGGCCAAATATAAAATATTCAGCCAAGCCAAATGAATACTAAAAAAAAATTTCTAAAAATATTTTTTAAACCTTTCATAACTGCTATTTTAACTGTCACTAAATAATGATATTCAGAAATAATTAAGATATATAATCACACTTAAGTAAAATAAATTGCTTTTTCATTATTTATTTGCTGTTTGAAAAGTGGTGCTTGTGATAATAAACTGTGAATGGTTAGTTATACAGGGTTTAAGAGCACAAAATCCTTTTAGGGACATGTTGCACCAAACAACTATTAATGATGACATTCACAGAAATTATAGATACATAAATCATGGTTAGGAATATACATATATTTATTTTTTACCTTTTCAGAAACAAGATGTTTCTTAACAAAATTGAACAAATATTTAACGGTGATAATAGGCATGAAGACAAATAGTTTTTGTATAGGATATGAGTATCGCAATCCACTAGTAATTCGTTATCTTTTTATTACAAGCCAAATTTAAATTTCCATTTATAAATTTAGTTGTAATAAAGATATTATAACGTTACTTTCAACACACTAACTTAGCTTTCTGTGAAATATAATGATATGACTAGAAGTGTTGGAAATGTCCACCATTAAACAACATTGAGGTAGACTTTCTATAAGAATGAAGCTGCCAGTACATGTATTTCGTTACTGACCAAAATTCACTCACTTTCAATGATTTAATCACATTTGATACAAAGCTAATTTGATGAAAATCTCGCTATCTTCATTTTTCTTAAAATTGTAAACAAAAATTCGGGTTTTACTTGTAGTCAAATATCCTGTATTTTTTATTGAATAAGTAGATTGTGATGCCGGTTTCCTGTACAAAAATTATTTGTTTTGATTGCATTATCTTTCCTGAAAGTTTGTTGGAAAATTTTTTAAACACCCTGTATCTTTCCAACCTCTAAAAATAATTGTTTACACTGCTCTCTTGTGCATTTAAAACCATCTTTGCTAAATCACAAAGAGCAAGGAGAGTCAGCTTTCTGAGTCACCACTATTTAAATAGATTTTATTTTTAAACTTTAGTCCCTTCTGTCATATAAGTGTAAAATTTTCCTTAAAATTCCTTAAAAATTTTGCTTTGATTTTAAAATATTTCTTTTCGAATATCTGAAAATTTCATTCTTTGATATTAATTCACAAAAGTAACCAAGAAATTCAAAGTTTTATTAAATAAAAAAGTTTTTAAGTCTATTCTCTTCTTAAATAAATCAAAGCATGTTTCTTTCTTTTTTTTTTCAGTGTAAAGTTTTCTTGTTGAAATGCCTTGTTCATCAAATTGAAAATAATTGAGTCAAGTATGATGTAAAACTGCTTTAAAATTTAACTTTTTACACTTTTAAAGGTGTTAAAAAGCATGAAATATAGGAGTAAATAAATAATAGGATATTTAGCCGAATATTCTGTGTTTGGCTAAAACCACTATCCGATGACTTTTATCGATTTAATCGATTAAACTCAATTATATCGATATTATCAATTTTTTGTCGATATCTCCAGTCAATAAATTGTTATTCTTAACCGACATCATATTCAATTTTACGAAGAATCGACGTAAAAAAATTTAAGATTAGTTTCGCTGTAATATGACTAATTTTGCATTAAATGTTTCACATTAGCTCATAAAACATTGGAGATCTTGTTTAGGGTTTCAAGAAGAGCCGAAGGAAGCAAGAAGCTTAAGGGAAGTTTCATTCACCGAACGACTATTAAAAATGGAAGTGAAGACAATATAAAAGCCAATATAGGATATTGCAGCACGAGAGAACCAGAGCTAAGATGGTGAAACAGAGCCAAACCAAGATGAATTCTCCAAGTTGAGTGAGGATCAGACCTATAGAACCTGAAATATAGAATAAAGAAAAAATTACACTATGCAGCACACAATACAGGAAATTGCAGCACCCTTGGAAGAGAGACCAAGAAATTAAATAATGGTGGCTTTGGCACTAAACAGACTAAAACGAATGGTCCATATTGTGTGAGGATCGGATGCATTGAACCTGAGATATCGTATCAAGAAGAAATGTACGTACACTATGCAGCAGAAAATACAGGAAATTCCAGCGCCCTAACATAGCAGAGAGAACAAGAACTGAAATAGTGGCGATGTTGGTGGAAAACAAACCAAGACGAATGGTCCAAGTTAGCTGAGGATCGGACCCTTCGAACTCGGGATATTGAATAAAGAATAAATGTACACTCTAGAGATATTCTAAATAAGTATCGTTCCTTGTTATTCCCCTTCACATCGGCATTGCGGACAGCATCAATTCAAGTAAAATCGTTCATTTTTACTTTCCTTCAGATCGTTACTGCGCTCGATATGGGTAGTTGTAGTATCGTTCATTTTACCTTTTGTTTCAAATCGTCGGTGTGGATTGATCGATCAATCGAAAATGATGATTTAACGCAGATTATTAAGTTTATTTAATGATTAGTAAGGTGGAGCTGCTGTCAAATTTCGTATGAGGGTTTTTTGTTTCCATGATAAATTGTTATATTTTAGTTTAGAGCCTAGTAATTTGGGTTACTAATTTATAAAGTTGTATTTTTCAAGTTCATCCCCTTCTCGCCTACCCCCCAAATCATAACTTTCTTAATTATGGTCCTATTTGAACGGGGCTTTTATACTCCAGTATACCATGTAATTAGGTCATAATGAACAGAGGAAAGTATATTCAACTAGTTAACCTAGTTGAATATACTTTCCTCTGTTCATTATGACCTAATTACATGGTATACTGGAGTTTCCGTGCTATTTCAAGCTTCATTATGTAAATGCTATAGTTATAGCTCAGATGAATGACATTAGCGCTGCAGTTTGCAGCCTTGTCCAACAAATAAGAGTGAAATATGCCAGTTCAGGATATCGTCGGGATAGCGCAGTAGGGAGAGCGTTGGTACAACAAACTAAAGTATCCAGATTCGAGTCCTTGTCCCGGCATATTTTCGCTCTGTTGGAGAAAATCTCAACTATGATATGATTTGAATGAAACTGTCGGCGAATAAATGCATTGGAAGACAGAATTTTTACGATATTCGTACGGGATATTTGGCACTTTTTCTGGGGTTTTGAAGTCGCGCTGCAGGAAAAAAATTATAGTAGGATATATCAGTAGAGACAGAACTTAGCTATCGTTATTGTGATATATCACTAGAATAAGAGCTTAGATATCGTTATTGCGATAATTAAAAAAATATCAATATTTGACCGATATATTGATAAATAATTCAGCCCTAATTGTTTGTTACTATATGTAAAGCAACATTTGCATTCATATAGACATGAACATAGAACTAGAGAAGGACTTCTAACGAAAGTGTTAATATCGTGTCGCAACTTTGGAACGAAATGGCAGCTGCACAGCTACGCGCACGGTTCTGCTGAGCCGGCAAAAGTTCCTGCTAAGGCAGCGCCATCTACAACATCCAACTGAAACTGGATATCGGATACCCACCAGATGACAAACAGTTTGAAGAAGCAGACGAACTGGTGACGTATGGAGAAGCTGTCCTACACATGCACCACCTATTTGAGACATTTTCCCAGGAATGATTTTCTTCTTGGAAAGGCTATTTCGTTAGAAGTCCTTCTTTAGATCTATGTTCATGAACATTGAAATGCTTTTTTCCATTCCTGTTTGTGTTGCCTCATCTTAAAAAGAAGCTGAGCAAAAATTATTTTTTTAATAACAATCATTAATTTTATTATACCCTGTTTTCATGAAACTAAGAACATAGAATGATTTTTCAGGATATTCGTTACACGAGGACTTAAAATTATCTCATATCACTACTCATGCTGACACGCAACCGTGGTGAGATTTTTAACCATTTTACATTCAACTATTCAACATAAATTAATGAAGTAAAAGTTTATTTCTTGTTTCGTAAGTAAATTCCATGCATTTATGAAACTCATATAATTTGTAGGATTTTTATTTATAATCTTACACTTGCTTAAATATTCACTTGACTTATATATACAAATAACTATATCTTTTCAATTTAACTTGTTGTTGTTGTTGTTGTTTTGACCCGGAGGCCCGGTGAGCATTCATTTTAACTTTAAACAATCTTTATTACTTACTCAACCAAAAAATTTGATGATGAGATTAGAACATTACACACCCACCAGTACTATAATATCGTTGTAAACTTAAAAAGGAATTCATCTAGAATTCTAGTTTTAATCCTTTATTTTATATATATCGGATTATCAACCTTCATACTGAGGTACAAACTATAGAACAACTATTTTCCCACGCTTTCTTTTTAAACTTCTACCTTTTGATGAGCTTCATAAAAATCTTGCGATTTCTCCACGCTCCTATAGACCTCATCCGAGGGTAACGAAAAAGACAGGCTACACGCGGTGCATTCCGCTTATCTTTTTTTACAGACCGCTAGAGTGACGTGATGCTCTTTTCGTACACCTCCATTCGTGAATTCGAGCATCACGTGACTCCCACAGTCCCCAGTTCTCCATGTTTTCATACTTTTGGGTGCAGGAAAACACAATGGTAAACCTATGAGTCAACCACTAAAATCAGGTTCTAAGGTGTTTTCCACCAAGATATGACTTGGCAGACTGATTGCGTTTTAATATGCGAATCGAGTTTTAACTAATTCTAGAATTTCAGCCGTGAACTCGATGAGGTGATTGTCTGTGCTGCCGCCTCCCGGTGTAATAGTGTTTTTATTGTATTTTTTTTAGTTTCCTGAAAGTGGTGTTAAATTTGGTTTAGAGCCCTGCATGCTATATATCAAAAACATGCAGGAATTTTTGATAGAAACTTTTATATCTTCATCGGGAATGTAGAAATAGATAAGGACTTCTAATGAAATATCCTTTTGAAGAAAAAACCTTTCCTCGAAAAATGTCTCAAATAGGTGGCGCCTATGTAGGACAGTTGCCCTATACATCACCAGTTCGTCTGCTTCTTCAAATCATCTGGTTGACATTGCTATAAGAAACATTATTTTTCTTTGAAAGTTTCTTTGTTTCAGTTGACATTTCAAATCTTTTTTAACTTAATATATATATTCTATCTGTTGCCAATGGCCTATTCACTGCCCCAAAACTTTTAAGCCAGTCTGGCACCTAAGAGTGTCGTTTCTATATATATATATTTTTTTGTAAAATCATTTATAAAGAATATTTGCCTGAAATGTGTAGGCTTCATGTATTTGTTTATAAATTCAAATGTTGTGATTGGAATTTCCACACTATAAATATTTATAGCTAGCAAAATCACCCAGCTTCGCCCGAGTTAAATATTATAGGCCTTCCAAGTAACAGAAATAAAAATGCAATATCCTAAAACTACAGCAATCTCAATAACGCATTCGGGTACATGAATCGTTAAAACGACAATCAATAAAAACAGATGTTATTTTGACTCAATCGTACTAAATACCTCAGTTGTATAAAAGAGAATGCAAATATTCTTTGGTATATGTAACAGAAAACTATACTATTTTCCTGACAAAACGGGAAATAATACAAAAATTACAAACAAATGGCATAGCATTTAGTGAAATTTCAGTATTTTCGTGTTATAGTGGCCCCCCACAGTTACGATCATGCTAAGATTGCAGTTACAATTTCTCCAAGATCATAGCAAAGCTTATATAAGCCTCATATATATACACAGATATATTCTTCTAATGCTTATATATGTGCCATATATGTCATTATATTATACATATTAAATGCATCTTATACGCCATATATACATCTTATAAACATGTCATATATGATTGTAAATGGGCAATATGCATCATGAAATGTTATATACACATCATATATGATTATGATGTTATATATGCCTTCTAATTTGTCGATAAATCTTGGTTGCTTGGCGATTCATCCTCAGAGGCTGCTATAACATAAAAATATTGGAATTTCATGTGATGGCTTGGTAGTGAAACTTTTATTTTATAGATAATACATGTTAATTTAAGAGGAGTAAGTATATTTCCACTGATGATAAAACATTATAACTTTCCAGACACATATAGTATAAGGAAAGTGTTCAAATCATAATAAAAATCCGATTATGGAAACTACAGTATATTTTTACATTTTGAGATTCCCTGAATCGGTTTTCTTTATTTTTACACCTTCTTCATATGTGTGTACGTGTGCTTGTGTGTTTGTATATGTTTTAAGTCACCACAGCTCATCGTCACCAATTGGAAGTTTAATCGAAAGCGAAAACACCAAACCAAGCTTTTGGGACCTGAAAACATGAAGAAATTCTAATACACAACATACAAATTCAATCATTCTAAAAATTTTAAGAAAGGATCAAAAGAATTTCACAATATACAAATATATCATTATTTCCATAATTAATTTTTTATTGTGATTACAATACTCTCCTTCCATACACTGTATGTGAACAGAAAGTAAAAACTGCAATTTTGAATGACACATAAAAGTGTCAACTCTTATCTCTGTCCATAGGCTAATTTCCTAAATCATTGGCTTTTGAAATATAGCTCCAAAAGTAAAAAAAAAAATTCAAAGATGTTCTACATCCTGTTAAAAGCAATTTATATCAAAATAGTTATTTTTTAAACGTTACAAAGTTTACATTTTTATATGGTCTCTGGGTTCTATGCGTAATATTTAGAAAAATCTTCGCCATAATTTATCCCTCTGAGTGCTTATCTCACAATTTCCATGCACAAGACACTTGCAGAATAATTGATATACTACACAATTTTTGTAGCAACTTTGTGAAATAAAAATTCCACAGTCCAAGAGTAAAAATGCAAATGATAAATATATTACATATTTCACATATATAATGATTTGAAATAGGTAGTAATAGAGATAGCTAGTGTTTGAAAGGATTTTGAAAAAAAAAAAATTGCTCAACCATACTATAATAGAATTTTTTTGTTTAATGTCATTCTAAACAAAATATAAATGTATACACATTTCATTTTGAATAGCAAACGTGTCCTCAGTAAGATCTGTTGACCTGATCTGATTCAGATATCAGACCAGACGCTGTGAATTAGGTCCCTGCAGATAACTAGTACGGGATGGCTCAGCTGCAAGAGCAATGGCAGCTTCAGCAAAGAGATCCCTGGCTCAAATTCTGGTCTGGATATTTTTCGTCCTGTTGGAAAATTGCAACTCATGGGATTTATTAAACAATTAGAATAATTATGTTAAAATCAATCTGGTGTAAATGTTATACATTTAATTTTCAACAGCAAATATGTCATAGTAAAATCCCAGTAATATTTCACATAAAGGGCTCCCAAAGAATTTCAAATCTACGGTTAAAATTGCTCAAAATGTGTTTTTATTTTTTTTATACTGAGCTAAATTTTACACTTAGTGTTGTGAATATAATATAAATAACTTCATATACAGTAGAGCATAAAAGGATAAGGATAAAAAAGTTTAAATTTATGGTAAATTGCAGAAATGCATTATTATTTTTCAGCAGAATTAAATTTTAACATACTAAGTGAGTATAACTATCTATAGATAATATACCGAACAACATAAAAGAACACATTACTGCTGATGGGAAAGAATTGTTGAAAAAGTGTTTTCAACTGCATGCATGAGTTTTTCTATTCAAGTAAATTTTACTATACTAAAAGGTGTGAACTAATTTATCTATCGCATGGTACAAAAGGATATGGATACGTTAGATTCTATGGACAGTAACTGCCAAAAATGAGTTTTCAAGCTTAATTAACCTTTATTATAGTATTTGATGTGCATGAAAATTTATATATCATATATAGGGCTACACTAAAGTATCAGAATACATTACTGTCTACTGTCATCTTTCTTACACATTCTATCCAACTTCTGAAATAAATGCAGATATTTTGTAATTGGCATTTAAGTAAATATCATTATTATGGGATAAGCTCTCATAGAAGGCGATGCTTATCTAATTAAAAAAAAGAGTAAAGCACATCTGTAGATATATTCGAATAAATGTCAGTTTTACAGTCAAGGAACTTCAAGACTTGACATCAGGATAACACAACAGTTTTAAATTTAAATTTCCCTAATCACTAGAAAATCTTACACATTAATAAATCTACATAATGTAAATAAATAAATAAATAGACAATTGTGAAGTTTCTGATATAATAAAAAGCGAGATCAAAACAAAAATGTATTTGTTGCAGTTGATATTGAGACTCCTGATCAGCTGATTAACTAGTTTAAATGATGCATAAGTAAACCTTATAATAAAAGAGTACAAAATGTATGACATTTGACTACATAAATAAGCCATATAAGATTAGAAATTACTTCATTTGTTGCTGATTCATTTTGGTGATTGTTCGTAATATTTTGCAGGAAATCTTACTTCCTTAAGACTAAAATATGCCAAGTTCCTACATAAAAGAAGTATCAAAATAAGTTAATTGCAAACAAGAAATTATGCGAGTGAGAATGAACACTTAGATAAATTAATAAGAATATGCCTTGTTGTATATCTGAAAAAAAAGGATTCTTACAAATATAAATTAGCAGATACTTGATTAAATACTGCTTTTGAAAAAAATTGTTTGTTGCAAAATTCTCACAAAAAGGTTTCTCAACAGTATGAGAGTGAAGTTGAACATTTAAATTACTCTTTTGACAAAATATCTTATCGAGCATCTCACACACCAAATGATTTGTCACTGTCATGAATTAATAAATGCCTGCTTAAATTAGTCTTACGAGAGAATTTCTTTTTGCATACATCACACACAAAAGGTTTCTCACCAGTATGAATCAACCGATGACTGCTTAAATGACTCTTTTGGGAGAATTTCTTGTTGCATATCTCGCATACAAAAGGTTTCTCACCAGTATGAATTAACAGATGCCTGCTTAAATGACTTTTAGAAGAACATTTATTGTTGCATATCTCGCATACAAAACGTTTCTCACCAGTATGAATTAATCGATGATTTCTGAGGTTACTGTTTACAGAAAATTTCTTGTTGCACATCTCACATACAAAAGGTTTCTCACCAGTATGAATTAATCGATGCTTTCTCAGGCTACTGTTCTGAGAAAATGTCTTGTTGCACATCTCACATACAAAAGGTTTCTCGCCAGTATGAATTAATTGATGCTTTCTGAGGTTACTGTTTACAGAAAATTTCTTCTTGCACATCTCACATACAAAAGGTTTCTCACCAGTATGAATTAATCGATGCTTTCTCAGGCTACTGTTCTGAGAAAATTTCTTGTTGCACATCTCACATACAAAAGGTTTCTCACCACTATGAATTAACAGATGCGTGATTAAATTACTTCTTTGGGAGCAGTTTTTGTTGCATATCTCACATACAAAAGGTTTCTCACCAGTATGAATTAATCGATGCTTTTTCAGGCTACTGTTATCAGAAAATTTCTTGTTGCACATCTCACATACAAAAAGTTTTTCACCTGTATGAATGAATCGATGCTTTATCAGGCGACTGTTATCAGAAAATTTCTTGTTGCATATCAGACATACAAAAGGTTTCTCACCAGTATGAATTAATAAATGCTTGCTTAAATTAGCCTTTTGCGAGAATTTCTTGTTGCACATCTCACACACAAAAGGTCTGTCACCAGTATGACTGCGAACATGGACATTTAAATTAAACTTTCGAGAAAATCCTTTGCTGCATATTTTACAAACAAACAATTCTCCTTGATGAGAGTCAGAAAGTGTTTTTGCAAAAATTTCCTGTAAAGAAATATGTTGCTGCATATTTCACAATTTAAAGACTGCTTTGAGTGATGTGATGTGTATCTACATTTATGACTTTATCCATCTGCAATATATATAAATTAATCTATCAATTTTTATGATTAATGAAACACTTATTTGAGAGAAAATATATTTCTGATGAAAGCTTAAAATCAATGTAGAAAACTAAATTCAAATAAAAAAAGTCTACCATAATATTAAAAACTACAGTAGACTCCTAATAATCTGACATTCACACAACTAGGGGTATGTCAGAAAATTATCAGCTGCATTTTCTAACTGTACAAAGATTAAACTATAAATAATAAAACAAATAGAATAAATAGCTACTATCATAAATAAAAATGAATAATTTATCATAAAGAAAATACTATAAATTTTAAAAAATGCACATTTAAGGATAAATTCTATAATTACCTTTCTTCTACAAAAACAATGACACATTTTACAAGCAATGAGGAGAAAATAAATATACAGATATATAATATATATACAGGGTGTTCCGTTAAAGGGGTCCAATATTAATAGGGGTAATAGAGGAGATCACACGGAGCATAAATCAGTATATAATGCCTGGCCGGATCTCAATAATTTTCAAGTTACAGCAAATAGAATGAAAAATCGGAAATTTGTAAAAAAACCCTCATTGCTAAACTATCGATAATGCTACATAAAAACGAAGCACATATTTAGAAAGAGCAGAAAAAATCCTACGAAATGACATAAGTTGTTTTAGAATATTGAGAATTAATGGCGAGTTACAAGCTCTGAAACAGTGAAAAAATACAAAATCAAATATTTAGCAAAATAGTTAATCGTTAATTCCAAAAATGCAACTCTACCTACATCAAAGAAAATGTTATAAAATTTGGTCCATTCCGAAAGCTTTCGAAGAAGCTGACAATAAACCATATCAGTTTAATTGTATGGGAGAAATCAAGCAGTTCCCTAGTTACAACTCTGTACTGTTGCACGCTCGGAAAGAGCGAAACTCCACCCATGACGATTGTAAACACCCCGTTTTAATATCTTTCAATTATACATTTCTGATCAACCTCTATCAATACCCTTTCATTATTCAGTCTGGTCAAGTGAATGACATATTGTGCAGCTCTCGCCTTGTCTTAAAGCAAACTCCGTGACTGCTGCGTTTCCTCCATGAACTTTCAGGATGATGAAGAAGAAGTACTTTTTATGCAAATTTTCTATGTGTATAGGAAGAAAAGTGTAATAAAACAGCAGTCATCAGTGGGCGTTATGTTAAAGGGAGGCTGTTGTAAGTGGGATTGTAGTAAGTTGATGTATAATAATTATGCCGGAATACTCTAACGAAGAATATGCGGACATGCATCTGATGTACAGGCAAGCTCATGGAAATGCATGTCTAGTACAGCGCATGTACCGTGAGCAATTTCCAAGGAGACGTTGCCCAAGTTCGAAACTCTTCATAAAAATCGATAGACGATTACGGGAGACTGGATCGTTTAATACAGCAAGCATTGATGCAGGGAAACCTCGACATGTACGAACACCTGCAATGGAACAAGATGTACTGAATATTTTTAAAGATAACCCCTCCACGAGTACACGAGCTGCTGCGTCTGAAGTCGGTGTTTCTCACCAAAGTGTGTGGCGTGTTCTGCGTGCAGAAAACATGCACCCCTTTCATGTGCAGCGGGTACAACTGTTATCAGTAACAGATTGTGCTCAGCGGACAGAATTCGTACGCTGGTTGCTTAATGTAACAGAAAATAATCCACAATTTCTGGAAAATATTTTATTTACTGATGAAGCAACATTTACGAGAGAGGGCGTGGTAAACACGCACAATATGCACACATGGTCATATACAAATCCGCACACTGTTTTCCCGTCGAACGCACAACAAAAGTTCAGTGTGAACATATGGGCAGGTGTCCTCGGCGATTATCTCATAGGACCATATTTACTCCCAGATGTACTCAATGGCAGTACGTACTTGGTTTTCCTACGGGATATCTTACCGCAGTTACTGCAAAATGTGCCAGCAACATTGCGCCACAATATGTGGTTTATGCACGATGGCGCACCGGCACATTTTTTCATAGGTGTTCGCAATCACCTCAATTCAACATATCCTGGGAAATGGATTGGACGCAGTGGACCTGTTGCTTGGCCTGCACGCTCTCCAGACCTCAATCCGTTAGATTTTTTTGTTTGGGGACACCTTAAATCGCTGGTGTATGAAACGCCTGTGGATACACCGGAGGATTTACTAGCGCGAATCGTTGTCGCTGCAGGAGACATTCCCAACTCCGTCGGAGTTTTTCGGCGTGTTCGCCAATCTTTACGACGTCGCTGTCGGCTGTGCGATTCTGTTAATGGGCGCAACTTCGAACACCTATTATAATAATGTCCGTTCGTCTGCCTTCCGACATTGAACTGTGCAGCGCAGGCCAGAAGACTATGCTTCACATATGTCATAAAGTACGTGGAATGTAATTCTTTATTTGTCATTTTTCTTTTATTTTCAACACTTTTTGGCACAGTATTTTGTAAGTCACAGACTGTGGTGTACTCAAATTGTAAATTACAAAGTTTGTATGAATTAATTTAAAATTTAGTGTCTTTTTTAAATTTATAATTAATAAAATTATTATGCTATTTGTTATTATTATTTCCTATCATAAATTATGATGCACATATACATACAATAATTGTCCATGTAAAACATGTACTGAAACTTCTTGCATAGTTACAAATCGCAATATTTTTAATTATTTCCGAATTTTCACCACCAGTTTAATTTTAAGGAATTTAACTTAAGCTTTATATCAATAAAAGACCACTTTAAAATGTAGACTATTATTGTAAAGTTATTTTGGTTCATTCAACTCTTGAATAATTAAAAATGTTGCATCTCAGAAGAAGCATGATCGAAAATGTATAGTTGAGAGTAATTAAAAAGGCGGTGTTTCCAATCGTGATGGGCGGAGTTTAACCTTTGCTAGTGTCAAAGAAAGCGGAGTTGTAACTAAGAAACTGATTAATTTCTCTCACACAATTAAACCGATATGGTTCATTGTAGCTTTTTCGAAAGTTTTCGGAATGGACCAAATTTTACTACATTTTCCTTGTTGTAGCTAGAGTTGTCTTTTTGGAATTAACGATTAACTATTTTGATGTATATTGGATTTCGTACTTTTTTCACTGTTTCAGGGCTTGTAACTCGTCAAGAAATATTGCTATTTTAATACAATTGATGTCATTTTGTAGGTTTTTTTCTGCTCTTTCTAAATATGTGCTAATTATGTAGCATTATCGATAGTTTAGCAATGAGGGTTCTTTTACAATTTTCCGAATTTTCATTCTATTTGCTGTAACTTGAAAACTATTGAGATCCGACCAGGCTTTATATACTGATTTATGCTCCATGTGATCTCCTCTATTACCCCTATTAATATTGGACCCCTTTAACGGAACACCCTGTATATATATAATATACAGATATATATATATACAGATATATATATAATATACAGATATATATATAATATACAGATATACTAATATACAGATTTGTTTAGTCTGGAGTTTCTGGAATTTCTGAATTTTTTTTAATCGAATATCAATGTTATTCGAGATAAAATTCTGCTGTGTACTAAAATAAATTTAATAGAATGTTAATCATTTATTAATATTTTTACCATGCTTTAAGTATTGGAATTGTTTATAAGTAAAACCAAATGCAAATTTTTACAATAATTTTGGAATACAATAACCTCCTTAGCAAAATGCAGGCAAATTGGATGATGAAATGTGTGAAGAGTGTCATTTAGCTGAGTTTGTTGCATAACAGAGTTTCAGAAAATCAATGTACTGTATATTTAAATCTAAAAATTATGGAAGGAAAAATCACACAAATAGTAATATTTTATTTAAAAACACATCAATCAGTAAAACTTTAAGCATGTTAAATAAAAAAATTAAAACAGCAATATTAAAAATAGTAGTGTTGCAGTTATAATGTGTCATTTACAAGCAACATAAAAACACCTGTTTAAGTGTAGGATTAATAAATTAACTATGAAAGTATTAAAAGAAATCTGGAACTAGATGGAACCTGATCAGAACTTGATGACAATCAAGTTGATAGTACCCCAGCAAAAAGTTCATAACTTCTTCAAAATGTTAAAAAAATTTTACAGAATAATTCTTAGCAATAATTAAAATAAATAAAACCCCCATCTCTATCCAAATCCAGGCTGAGGACTCACATTTGGCAAACTCACACCAGCACATGCACCTACAGAACCTCCTTCATCTGGTGTCCTTCCATTTACCGGCACAAAATGCATTCATATACACTATGCACTTTTCCATCTACTGATTCAATGACTGTTTTGCCATTAAAGTATATATAAATGCATTTTGCGAGCAATCAATGTCAGACAATGACAATCTTGTATGACTCATCGGTGTTATGTCGGTAAATGGAAAAACATTCTTAAGTTCTGTGCATTCATGTGCATAAAGATATGCACAGGGTTCGTAAATATATTTTAGAAAATATAAAAAATACCCTATATTTTCAAAATAGTCACATTACTGCTGATTATAAATATTTTCAGACCTACCAAAAATTAGAAACTAAAAAATATTATATTTAACATAAAAACTTAATAAAACACTATTCTAAACATCTTTTTCTTTTTTTTTCACACTTACATAACAAAATTGAAGATCAACTAATTGAAAACAAACAATTTGCCTTTTACATTCATCAAAATACAAACAATTCAGTATCAATTATCAAGAAATTTTTTTTGTTTTATACAACAAAAAATATTTTTTAATTGAAAAATTTGAACATAAATGTAAGCTTGCCTGCTTTTTCATTCGCTAACTTATTTCACAGTTCAAGGGTCTATTCAGGCAAAATTTGGGACCCCTTCACAAAAATCTATTTAACAAAACAGGCCCCTTCCCAAAATTCCTTTCCTAAAAAAACTTACTATTTATTTTTTTTATTTTGTTAAGTTTCAAAATGTGTAATTTGTAAATAAAACCAATTCACCAGGTTTAGCAAAAGAATTTAAATAATTTTTTGTTAAAGAATGTTTGGTTCAAATTTAAGTAACAGGATTTCAACTTTCATTACAAAATGTTATTTTTCACAAAATATAATAAATTTCACAAAAATAACTTTTACTTTTCACAAAATGGGCCAAAACAAAAAAAATTGCATCGATCCCTGCAGTTTAAACTGAACAACAACCAGATCAGAAAAGAGTCTTTCTAATGAAGCTGAATATCTAAATTAGACATTTTATCTTTCAATAGCAGCTCTAAGGTAATATTTTTGCACATAATTATTGCTTCTGTGGTTAACAATTACAGGATAAAACCTGGAAAAGGATTTTTTTTTTTTTTTTGGGGGGGGGAGATAACAATGTCACTGTAACAGGCAAAATTTTTTATGTACAAAACAACACATTCAATAGCAGTTAAATAATTCATTTACACCTGTTTGGACTGAAAATATCATACACAATATTTTCCTCAAAACTGCCACTTCCTGTACTACTTATAAAGATATTTGGATTCTAACTGACAGTCGCAGTTCCATACAACACTTACAAAATTGGCCTCACATTGGCGACAGAACTTCATTATCTATTCTATCTCTGCTGAGAAGACTTTCAAGCTACCATGACATATTCTTTCAATGGATTCCTTCGCATGTTGGCATTGGCGGAAATGAAATGGCAGATACATTGGCTAAAGAGGGAGTCTCTTTGACACCGCAAACTTCCACTTTGACTTTTCTGGAGATCTGTTCAAGAGCCAAATATTCTCTTGCACATCTTGGCGTTCCCCTCCAGTTCATAACTGGTACTGTGGCAAAAAGCCTGGAGGAGCTATTGCTCTTGGGGGTAGCCATGACCAGCAGTCTGCTATTTCAAGATTTTTGAGTGGACACTTGAGATGCCTGAAATTTGACAACGGTACCAAGATTTTTCCCATTTGTGGAAAGTGAAGACTGTGCCATCCACCCCTGACCATCTCCTATCCTGTTTGGACTTGACTAGAAGTGACCTTTTGGAGAGTCCTTTCATCATTTTTGACTTCCTCCAAATTTCTGGGCTCATGGACTTGGTCTAGCCTATTGGCTAGATCATTTAGGATTAGAAACAACAACAACAACAACAAATAAATATCAAATATATGAAAATATCAAACAATATGAAATTTTAAAATTAAATAATTAAATATATGTATCACTGAACCTTGGCATATGTATCAAGCAAAACACATCTTGTATTCTACATTGAAAATTTTGCTATAATTCTCCAGACAACTTTCTCAAAAACTTAATATACAATAAAAAAAATTGTAATAATGTACTATGACATTGTTTTTGACGATTACCATAAAATCTCGATAGTAAGCCCCCCTCTGACTTTTAAACAATCTTGATTTTCTTTTCCATTCCCAAATATCAGCCATTTAAATTATCTCTCTACCACCAAGATGTCTACTTCAGCCCTTTTGCCTCCCCCCAGCAAAAAAATCTTTAAAACTCTAAAATACATTCTGTCCTATATGTTGTTCTCTAGTAACAATAAGTAAATAATCAATTATATAAATTACCCCTCACTCCACTCCTCTCTCTCTGAAACTTACACTTCTCCTTCCTTTTCTCCCTCCCCTCTCAGGATACAAAGTTTAAAACTCTTCTCGCTATTTTTTGCTGTCTATTAACAATAAATAAATAATCAACCATTTCAATTATCTCTCTACCACATCCTCCACTTTGCTAACTCCTATAAAAAAAATCTTTAAAACTATTTATAAAAGATTCTTCTGTTGCTCTCTATTAACAATAAATAAATAACAAGACATTTTACATTCTCCTTTCTTTCGAATTCATCATCCCAAATTTAACCCTTTGTGATTTTAAATGCTTACAATCGGGATTCTACAGTATGGTTACAAAATACACATTATAGCTTGTTTGAAATCCAATTTTCATGAATTTCCATTTATTCTATCATGTTGGGCTAATTTAATAATTTAACAATAGAGAAACACTTAAACTTCATTTTTTTATTCTACAATTGTTTAGATTATTTATATATATATATGTTAACCTACTTACCACTAAGTTAATTTTTTTAAATATATACGTGACTTAAAATTTATCGTATTACAGTTTGATTACACTGTAAAAAATGACCAATGTTTCTTATTTTATGAAAATATGCTATAACCACGAATGAAAATATAATATAATCTTCTGAGTTATCTGAAATTTCAAATAGCATGTTACATTGTCTTTTGAATCCCCAGAAACGAATACATTTTCAAAATTTAAAGAATAATTTATAAAAACAAATTATTTTTAGCTGCCCGATTTTTTCAGAAACGTTTCCGAAGGCTTTTTATAGTGTATTAATAAGTGTCCTCAGGCTGAAATACCGGTTTTTCGAATGTTATCCATTCTCAAGTACATGTTTTCAGCTGCATAAGTTAATTTATACATGAAAGAGTAAAGCAATAATCTTAATTTTAATGTTATTGTTAACGCTGTTAATTTTGCATGTTTGTCTGTTAAACATTTTTTTGAGCATGAAAATGTTTACTTCAGAATTGATAGCATTTGAAAAACAGGTATTCCAGGCTGAGGACATGAATTAATACACTATAAAAACCCTTTGGAAACGTTTCTGAAAAAATCGGGCAGCTAAAAATAATTTGTTTTTATAAATTATTCTTTAAATTTTGAAAATGTATTCGTTTCTGGGGATTCAAAAGACAATGTAACATGCTATTTGAAATTTCGGATAACTCAGAAGATTATATTATATTTTCGTTCGTGGTTATAGCATATTTTCATAAAATAAGAAACATTAGTCATTTTTTACAGTGTACATTAAACTTATATTAATTTACTTATGGGAAAACTTACAATCTGCTGAGATTCAACACCATCTTGATGGAGAAAAAAGCTTAACGCACTTTGTGTTTTGCACACTAATTGAGGGGGCATCTGAAAAATGCTTACAGCACTAACTGAAAGTTATATATAGTTATACAGTAAAATATATTCTGCAAATGAAAAAAAAAAAAGAGAAAAAAGAAATAATGGAAACAGAACCATTGGCAAATGAGAAATTGATAATTCAAGTATTTTGTAAAATATGATCATTGTACATCATAAATGAGCATTTTGCATCCATTAACCCATTAACGACGACTTATTTTACACTTCTTTTAATACTTCGATACCAGTTGACACCAGTTTTCCCATACTGTTATTTTAACTGATTGAATCTCTGATTACATTAGATAACATGATTTTTTTTTTACTAAGATACTGGTGTTCATATTTAAAACTTCCGTATTACTTTTCCGGTAACTTTTTGTACCAATCGGCATTAATGAGTTAAGAAAAACAAAAAAAAATCCCCTTTTCCCACTTTTGTTCATTTTTTTTAAACTTTTAACCTAACCAAATTTATAAAACATAAAAAATCGTTCAAAATTTAAATACTGTTATTCTTAACACTATTAAATTGAAATAATAATTCAGAAAAAAATATTTATTTGAATTATTGCTAAGAATTATCCTGTAAAAGTTTTTAACATTTTGAAGTGGTTATGAAGCTTTTTCTGTGGTATCATCAAGTTGTGTGCCATGAAGTTTTCATGGCTTCCATCTAGTTTAACTTGCTAAAGCGGTAATATGAATAAATTTTAAAAATCAGCTGCTCTGCTTTACATTGCAGCAGAAAACACTCTAAAATGACTATTGGATTATTATGCTTGTGCTCGGCAAGCTCATGAGAGAAATTTACTATCTACCAACAGATTACCAAGAACTCAGAAAAACTAGCTGATTACAGAAAACGTACCAAATATTTATATTGTTTTAACTGTTGGCCATATTTTGTGGTCCTCCCATTTGCTGCAATGCAAATACATCACCAAGTTCTGTCCTATACCAAGCTTTCTTCTCTTACATACATTTCTTAATTTTAAACAAAAAATGTATCAAAATGTTTGTAAAAATGCATTGTAGTGTTGAATATTTGATGTTGAAAATTTTGCAATAATAAATGTTTGCTGTAGGGTACATTTTGCTGGGTAAAGAAATAAATCCTCTCCTGGTTAAGATTTTTTTTTTTTTAATTCTCCACTACAAGAAATGTTACTAACATTTATTCTCAGTAGGTACTTAAGAATTCACATAAACTAGGATTAGCTTTGTGGATAGTATTTTCTTTTCTTTAATTGTCCTTTCACCATATATGATTAAAATTATAATATAGTACACAGTTTCAAACCTGCGCAGTTTAAGACCAGAGGTTTTAGAGGTTACAACAGGTATCGAAATCATAATATTTTCGAAAATATCAAAAACATTTGATAATTTGATATATATCCAACATTTTTTATACATTTCTCATATTTTTAAAATAGTAAATTTACCGATCATTTTAAATAATTTTTGACGAAATGTAATTAAAATAAAGCTTCATTTAAAATAGAAACTTTTGTTTTTTTTTTCACTTGCAACACAACTCATGATCAATTAATTGAAAATAGAAACAATTTTCTGAAAAGTTAAAAAAATTTCTTTTCACACTCATTAAAAGCAAACTTTAGATTTCAGTATCAAATATATATATATAAAAAAAATGTTTTGTACACTAAAATTTTAAACACAAAATTTTTTTAATTAAAAAATTTGAACATAAATGTAAGTGTAAGATTGTATAAATTTTCATTCCTTGACTCGTTGTGCAGTTCAAAGTTTCAACTGAACTAAGCAAAGAGTAGAAAAGATTCTTTCTAATGAAGCTGCAAATAATGGTTATCTAAATAACCTGTGCCAGATAATTTGGCTGGTTTTTTGGAGATAAATATCTGAATGTGGTTGTTGTGATTTTCAGCCTTTGGAAGATTTTTTTTTTTACTTGAATTCTACATTTTTTTGCTTTTTTTTTTTTTTTTTTTTGAAAAATTTATAATTTACCCTTATTTACTTTAACAATATTTTTCTTTAGACGTAATGTTATGTAAAAATATTTTTTGTGCATTTTTATAGATATTTTTCTTTTTTGCAAATGCAGGGTAGATGTGCCAGTAATGGACACCCTTAAAGAATTTCTTTAACTTTTTTTTATTTAATAGATAAATAACAGTTTTTTATATTAAATTAATCTATCAACAATATTTAACTAATCTCCAGTCACATTTCCCAATGTGAATCAAAATTTAATTGTAAATAACAGAAATAAATCAAAATACCCAAATTCCAGTAATGGTCATCCTAAAAAAAGTAATGTAGATAGTTGTTTTTATGAATGTATTTAGATTTAGAACTTGATGAAAGCATACTAATATACTAATAAGACAAAATAGCCGTTTTCAAATAAAATTAGCAATTAGGATAACAATAATTAATAAAATATATCTATGAGAATAAATTGAATAGTTCAAATTAATTATTGTTATTATCACAAATTTGATTGTTATGATCCAAATGTTATTTAATTTAGATAGAAGATTTAAAATGAATACCAGAGAAATTAGTTATCAAATTATTGAGACAATGCTAGTAGAGGATTTGGAAGGTAAAATAAGAGAAAAAAAATGTCTTTGTGTATCAGTGTATGGAATCATACATTTCCTGTTACGAGTTGAGTTTTCCAAAATGATTTGATATATAACTTGTAGTAACTAGTACTATAATATGAAAGAAATGAAACTTGAGGTTGAATCTTTTCAATACCAAATAAATTGATTTCCAAATAAAACTGAACTGACATTTGAGGAACCCACAATCTACAGATTTATTAGTTTCATTGCTACTATAAATGTAATTATGTGTAGTATTTTTATGTACAGAGTTGTTTTGACTGAGATGAAAAATCAAACATTGAAGAGAGAAAATAACAGATTTTTAAAATTTGGAATAACTTGAAAAAGTTTTAACTTGAATGGGGAGAGCTTGAGGCCTTTGAGCCTTTAAGATTATTCTCTATTTCCTGATTGGTTTGGATGATTACCAGATTATAAAATACAAGAGACTCCCTCAAATCCGTGACCCTAAAATCTGCAAATGCCTAAAATCCATATATTGTTGCCGATGTAAACAGTGAAACTTACAGTTAAGTTAAAAGAACAAAATTCAAGATGGGGCTGAAGTTAGTGATGATTGCAATATTTTTTTTAACTAATTTTTTTGTTAATCATGTTTTTTGGCTATTACAGCTGGCTAATTACTAAATAAAATTTATTTACTTATGATTTTGATGTAAATTAGTGTATCTAAAGCAAAAATGCATCATATTGTATCTTTCACAATATTCGCAAGTGTAAAGTGTAACTGAATTAATCTATTTAATACTTGGAAATTTTTCCATAGAAAATTTCACACGCCTTGGCATTTATAGTATTTCAAATTTTAATTGCTTAAAAGGCATACAGCCAACATAGTGAAAAAGTATCCAAGCCGGGACTTGAACCCGGGTGATCAGTAAAGTTCACTGATGTTCTACCAACTTAACCACTTGGAATGATACGGCTTGGATACTTTTTCACTATGTTGGCTATATGCCTTTTACACAATTAAAATTTGAGCTATTATGAATGCCAAGGCGTGTGAAATTTTCTGTGGGAAAATTTCCAACTATTAAATAGACTTATTCAATCATCGATGTTGGATTCTCTTTAGTTTTGGGTTTGCCCCAAGATTGGTAGTTCATGGAAAAATATTCCATCTTGTGCTGCGACTATAGCCTTGCCAATAAGTGATAGTGGGAAGTGCCAGGCTGGGTATCATTCCAAGTGGTTCAGTTGGTAGAACGTCAGTGCACTATACTGATGACCAGGGTTCGAGTCCTGACTTGGATACTTTTTCACTATGTTGGCTGTATGCCTTTTAGGCAATTAAAATTTGAAATATTATGTAACCAAATTGTTTGGGGTTTTTTTTCTTGCATTCATTTCTTCATTTTTCAATACATTTTTTTTTATAATTATGTATGCATTTTAATATGTAATTATGGCTGAACTGGAAGTTTTGTATGAAAAAAATAAGAATTTTCTTTCGAAAAAATTCAAAATGGCACTAATATTAGTGTCGATCATGATCTTTTTACCCAGATAATTTTTAATTAATCAAGCTTTTTTGTTTACTAAATCTGCATAAACATCAAATAAAATTTTGTTTTTTTTTAAGGTTCTGAAGCTAATTATTTTCATATGTAAGGTAAAAAAGACATAACACTTGCACTGTCGACGCCACTTTACATCGATATTAAAGTTCAGCTTTAATTTTTAATTATTTTTATTTTTTTAATGATTTTGTAAGTAATTTAGTCTAATATGGCTGAATGAAACACGAAGGATTGATATTTCATCATTATTATGCATATTTAATACTGCATCATTAATTATTATTTATTTGACCTTTATTTTTAATATTTTTAATTTTCTTAATTTTTATTATTTTACATATTTATTTTAATAATTTACTTCAACTATTTTAATAATTTACTTCAATTATTTTAATAAATTATTTTAATAATTTACTGATTGTAATGATTCATAATGTTCAGTGCTTTACTACAGTCAAATTACCGTTTAAAAAAAATGTAAATGAAACAGTGACCCGAAATCTGGAAAATTGTTAAATCTGCACAACCCCTGGTTCCAAGCTCTGTGGATTTGAGGGAGTCTATTGTATTTATGAGGATAATTAATTGTTCACTTTAACTATTGATGTCATTATCAGAAGATCAATATAATAATTATTTTAGATAGAATTTTTAAAGTACTAAATTCTAGAGAATTATAGTTATTGTGACAATAGAGGTTTAACCCTTTAATGTTCATTGGTTTCCCTAGGAAACCACAAAACTTTAATTACGAAATTCCACAATGACAGCAGAATTTTAACAGAATTGTTTTCCATTTATTACATAAGTGAAATATCACTTTTTTTATATATAAAAATAAATTTGTTCATAAATTCCGGTGACAATCATTTATTTCAACATTTTAGCAATTGAAATGCTTTATCCGTTAAAGGGTTAAGGAGACTGGTATTAAATCAAAAATCCACAAAAGAAAGAAGAAAAAAATTACTTGTAGTATCAGTGTACGGAATCTTATTTCCTTTTACAGTTCTTAAGACTACTAGTTCTACTTCAGTCACATGAAAACTTTCGCAAGAACTAACAGTTAAATTTAACAGAACATTCTTTTAAAACCATTTACATTTCAACATTAACTAATAATTGTTTTTGCATAGGATAGCTGAGGTCTATTTTTAAATGGGTTCTTTTTTATTTCTTAACAACTCTTTCACTTATAACAACACTGATTCAAAGTACATTTAAAATTATCTCGGGCCCAGGCTATGCCAGGCTTTCGTTTAAAAATATAAAATCAAAACAAACTGGAGCATGCATAGCATGCCCGGTATATGCTGCCAAAGGCACCCCCCTTACCCCAATGCTAAGTTTGTTTGGATAGAATTTCATTTGAAAGTAAAAAAATATGCAAAATCGAGGATGTATACTACCAAAGGTAGTGAGCAGTTTTGCAAACAAACCCAGAATTTGTATGCTAGTAGTTAGGAATTTATGCTACAAGATGCATATAGTACAACAGTTTCATATATTTAGAACCTAATTATAAATGAATTTTAAGGCATTTTTCTGTTAGCCTTGCACAGGTGATAAATCAGTAAATATTCTTTATAGTTACAACAACAATGGAATTAATTACATGCCAAACCATGCTTGCTAAAATATGCCCACTGGCTGTGAAACTGCAACAATGAAATAATTTAAACTCTTAAAAGTAGAAAATAGAAAATGAAGAATAATAATTGAAAAACATACTAATTTTTTGAACAAGAATCTAGCGGGAGGAATGCAATGACTGTGAAATTAAAACTGCAAGAACTAAATTAAACACAGTTATTAACAGAGCATAACATCTGGTTAAACTTTCTAAGTAGCTGCCATAAACTCTTTCAATGATACTTTGTCATGTGTACAGTTAATTTAAAGAGAAAACACAAGATTAAAGATTTTTCTTGCCTTCCGAAATGTTTATCCCCCAGAATTTAAAACTGTTGGTAGGGTAAATGTTTCTAAAAGACTCATCTAGAAAAAAAAAACTGCATTTTCAAACCCTGCTAGAAAATGCAGTAAAGTGTAGTGCATTTTGGTAAAAACTATTAATCAGATTTTCTAAACATAAATTTACATCATTAAAAAAAATCATATAAATCCATAAATCTACAGAAATGTAAAGAACAAAATCTCTAACAAGCAGTAGTAGCTCATGTGTGGGCACCACAGAAAATATTTTCTTCTGATTATTAACATAATGAGTCTTTTTTACTTTAATTCCTACTTTATATTTGCACATTATAAGATTTATTGCCAATTATAACAAGTACCGGAGGTCTAATATCTTGTAGCACTGTATAGTGTATTTTACCATCCCCTTCATTTGCATATTTGTATTTTATACATTATCTGCAGAATAAAAGCATAAATTTTAATACATACAAATATATCTCTGTGGATATACATAGCTTCCAATTATTCTGCTTTTATGCTACTTACTATAAAATAAAATAGTTGGCAGCTATGCATATATATAGAATAAAATCTATTGAATGAACAGATAGCGAAAAAATTTATAAATTGAATTATCATAACATCTTTCTTGCCAAGGATTTTCTTTCTAATCATCCAGCAAAAAATAACAGCGATATTCTGGTGAGCTTCACTCAACAGTAGTTATAAGCTCTTATGAGCTACTATTTATATTTAAATAGTCATGGAAAATAAAGAAATACCAGAGCTGAGCTACAGTACAAATTAAGTAGTACTGATACATTTTATATAGAAAGCAGCATAAGTAACAATCACTTAATTTCTGAAAAATAAAAATCTTTGTATAGATCTTTCTATTTTACAGTGCATATTGACAATGATGTATTTGACTATTGCATGTATCCGATATCAGAAGCAGCAAATTAGGCATAATTGTTCTAGCATTGTGAGAACTTTTAACAGCTTTTCTAATTATAGTTTTTTTTTTCTAGAGTAATGTACAGATTTTTTTTATAAATATATTTTTTTTTTCTTTCTTAAAAAAGGCTTAAAATTTTCTGAAGCAGAATTCCCGACAATTTTAGTTTAAGCGGCCACTGCTAAAAAAACTTTTTGGTTAATATGTTTCTATCAAAAATATGCACAAGTATAATTATCCAAAAGAAAGTACTAATAAGATGAAATAACACTTCTCAAAAATACCAACACAAAATAATTCAATATTGATTGATCTAAAACCTTTTTAAAATGTCTTTTAATAACATGGTTTCAGTTTCGTTAAAATGAAAAAAAGGAATACTAAAAGTTTGCTTCTACCAAATGGAAAAACACCAGTTAAATCAGTTAATATGAACAAATAAAGTGTGTTTTACAATCCTTCCAATTTATTAATTTTTATGCCTAATTGGATATATATTACCTTTTCTCCTATTAAAATTCAGACAAAAAGAACGAAGAATAAAACAGAAATACAGCATACAATTGCAATAGTTTTTTTCACAAGCAAAAAAACGGTTGATTTAAATTAGTTATCTAGTAAGATCAAATGAAATGCACAAAATATTACCACTTGTCGCAATTTTTGTTTTTAATCGAAACATCCACCAGCAGAATTTTGACAAATAAGCAGGTAAAAGTTGGTACATAATGAAACAAAAGACAATAAACGTTAAAATACGTATAAGCAAAAAAATGATGAAAATTTATTACTCACCATAACAACAAAAGTATAATCAGTTCAAAGGAAAGAATACAAATTTTTTTTCTAAAATTTGACATTAAAATAATATAATTATAGGAACATTACAACTTAAAGAAATATAAATAATAAAAATATACATTCAAGATTAATTGCACTAAACTTCATCCATCGTCCAGCGCTCATTGGGTTAGGGATGGCGATTGGCGAGCTATTTATTTGGCGATAAAAATCTAAAAATCCCTTTAAATCGGAAGCAGGGTGATGTTACCAGTTATTAGATGATCAGCAAATTGTCCAATCTTTTCTGCGATTTATGGCAAAATGGATTAATCTTTTATAATTAAATACGTCACGCAATCTACTTATCTGCTTTGGTATTTCATTTTGGCAATATTCAAGACTTGAGTTTGTTTATATTGGTCGCATTTAGCTCAGAGAAGTAAGAAGTCTTCTTATTTCTATGATTTGGCTGTAATACGCCGCTGAAGTGTGACGTTTCAACATGGCGCTGGGCATAAACAGATCGAAGTGCCCATTGAAATCACATGGACGTAAAAAATAAAATCTTCTAGGGATAATAATTTTCATATTTAAGAACTTTCAGACACTGTTCTGCAAAGTTTAAAGTAGGCTTTTCATTATGAATTCACCAAACTTCTAATTTTGTGCTATACATTTGAATAATTTATTAAAAAATCAACTCCGGTTAGACAAACATGGCGGTTTTTTACATCGTCTGTGAATCGAGGATGTTTACATTCATGTCTGTCAAGATGCATTTATCTCTCTTTACTTATAAGTAATTTAATGTTTTAATTATAAGTAAAGAGAAAAGCATATTAAAATTAATAAGTTATTAGATTATTTTTAATAATTTACATATTATAATACTTTAGATATTTAATATATTAAAATTTAGTATTTTAATTTAATATATTATATTATTAATTTAATAAAGTATTAATTTAATATAATTCATCAGGATATTATTTATATTTACAATATTAATTATTTATTAAGATTAATACTAATTATAATTATAAATATTTTATTATTATTAATATTAATTATAGTTTTTAATACTAAATAATTCTTTTAAAATATTAAATATAATTATTAAATAATTAATATTTTAGTTCATATTGTTATATTACAATTATTTTTAATTAATAATAATTAAATTATGTTACTATGATAAATTGAATTTATAATTTGTAATAATATTATTATTTATGTTATTAATTTATATTAAATATAAATATATTAATATAATTATAAATATTGATAATAATATAATATAAAATTATAATATAATCTATAATAATAATAATAATTTAAACATATTAAATTAAATATATATTACATTAAATTAAATATTCATATGAATAATTCATATAAATATGAATAATTATTCATATACATATGAATAATTATTCATATAAATATGAATAATTAATACTAATAACAAATAATTATTTATCATTTTAAATGATTAATAAATAAAATTGAGATTAATAAATAATATAAAATTAATTATTAATAATTTTAATAATTATTATTTAATTATATATATATATATTTAATATAATTAAATTAATAATTTTAATTAATAATTATTTAATTTTATATATATATAATAAATAATTATTAAAATTATTAATAATAAATTTTATATTATTTATTAATATCAATTATATTTATTAAACATTTAAAATGATAAATAATTATTTATTATTAGTATTAATTATTCATAATATTAATTTAATGTAATATATAAATAATTTAATATATTTAAATTGATTTAATATTTAATTTAATATAGTATATCATTTTAGTATTATAATTTAATATATTATATTTTATATTTATTTATATTATTATAGTACATCCTATTTTATATATTTAATATATAATTTATATACTTAATTTAAATATTATTTATAATTTATGTATTATAATAATTTATAAATTATAAAATATCTTTAATAATTTTTTTAAATATAAAATTAGTAAAATTATTATTTTAAATTAAATAAAAGTTTTACTTATAAATAGAGAGAGACAGAGATATCTTGATAGACATGAATGTAAATATCACCCATTCAGCTGATGTAGCCGTGTTGTTTGTCTAACCAGAGTTAAGCTAATGACTTTTTAATAAATTATTCAAATTTAAAGCACAAAATCAGAAGTTTGTGGAATTGATAATGAAAAGCGTACCTTAAACTTTCCAGAACAGTGCCTGAAAGTTGTTATATATGAAAATTATTACTCCTAGAAGATTTCATTTTTTACGTCCATGTTATTTCAATGGGCACTTGAATCTGTTTATGCCCAGCGCCCTATTGATGACGTCACGACTTCAGCGGCGTATGAGGAGAAATTTGCTTTTTTTTGCGATTCAAATTGATATATTTTTTTTTCTGTTTTAATATAGATAGGTGCTAAGTTTTCTTTAGATATCCTCATGTTTGGCCAATGATTGATCTCCATGGTACTAACAATCTATCTGCTTTTGAAAGGTATACGATCGCGTAGAGTACCGCAGAGGATTCATTAATTAGGCATTTCCTATGGGACTGCCTTTTTTAAAAGTAAGCATTGAATAAATAAGTGCTACTTTCATGTTATAGCAGCAACAGCAACCGAGGAGGAATCGCCAAGCGACCAAGATTTATTGCCAAATTATAAAGCATATACCACATTAAAATAGTATATGGTGCATATAATATAAAATTTCGTTATGCATATTGTCCAGTTATAGTCATTTTATGAGGTATATATATATGTCAAGTCTGTAAGATGTATTCATGGCATATAAGACGTAAATAATATGTATATAATGACGTATATGGCACACAGGAACAGATGCTACAGACGCGATTTTTGTTTTGCTTTGTTTGGGCGAGAAAATATCTAGCTTGCTAAAATCTAGACCTAGCTTGCTAAAATCTAGACCTAGCTTTCTAAAATAGCATGTTAGTTTTATTTCGTTATGAAACAGTTTATTTTATTATAAAAAACAAACAATTTTATTATAAAACACACACAAATTTTATTATAAGCAGACACAAGTTATTTGATTATAAAACACACATTGTTTATTTTAATATAAAATGCACAATCAGTTCTAGCTTAAAGGCTTGCAATATAAAGCAAAATCTCGCCAAAATTGCTGGGTTGCCCAGGCATAAAATTGCCAATTTGGCATCAAAAAGATACCCCTGTGCATACATAACACCAGGGCTGCACATCAAAGTGCCCATGGCACTCTTTAAAGGGTTTCTTAGCACCCTTTTGTTATGTCACTAAGTGTTTGAAAGTATAAAAATTCATTTTAAAGGATGCTTTTTTTAAAATACATAATATTTGCACACTTTTTGCAATTGTTCTTAAAGCAATTAAAGTTTCTGGCTCCTTCCTCTACAAAATCTTATACATAGCCCCCTCCCCTCCTGCCCACTCTCCCTCTCAAAAAGTCATTCTAAATTTACTACAAATTCTGTTATTTCATCAAATGCTTTTTACATAGAATTCCTGAATTCTAGAAACCTTATTGTTACCTACTATAAAATTATGTGTGATGTATAAGACTACTACAATGCAAGGCTTGAATGCTGCAGCAGGAAAACTTCTACCAGAATTTCTGAATGCTAAATTTTTACTGTATTTATGGCAGAAATTCAAATAAAGTGATATTTAAATAACTACATAAAAATTCTGGTGGAAGCTAAGCCCTTGTGGTAATCAGACTCTGCCACTACAACAGTCAAATAATATTGATGCATGTTTAAAGCCATGTGAATAACAGCCTGGTTACAAACATGACTTTATTGTTTGTAAACAGGTGAGGGGTTACAAACCGTGTTTATGGAAAGGTTAGATAGACCTGCATAGCTGTATCCAGTCGTTTTAATGCCATTTTTTTTATTAGGGTTTCGTTCATCTCACAAAACCCTATTACTCCTGCTTTGTTGTCTGTCCGTCACAGAGCCATTCTCAAAAACTATGTAACTTACAGAGTTGAAAATTTGTGTATATATCTGCATACCAGCTATGAAGAGCTCAAAATATTAACCCATTAACCGCTGGTGTTGCGTTCACGCAACGGCCAAAATAAAGGTGTATAAAAAAATTATATATCAAATGAATTTTATATTAAAAGTAATTTTTAAGTAGTGAATGTTATGAGTAATATTTAAATAGAAAAATATTTACTTTTAGCATTTTTTTTATATTTAATAACGATTTTCTAACTTGAAGTATTTTTAAACGAAAACTTTTACGCCATCATTTTCGTAGAAAAAATATAGCAAGACAAAAATAATCTTTAGAGGGGATTTATTTTTAGTCAAGGTCAAAGTGTAAAGGAACATTCCACGAATCACTTGCTTTTATTTGCGTGGGGAGGTAAGTAAAAACAGGTGTTGCGTTTGCGCATCGTCAGCGGGAAAAGAGTATTTCCCTGATTCACTAGTGTCGATCGATTCAGTGGATTTATTTCTCATTCTGCGCTCATAAAAATGCCTAAAACTAGACATCTTATGTTAGAGGAAGCTCTTTAACAATAGCTCTTCAAAGAATTTTTGAAGAAGATTCAGATAGTGATGACGAGAATGAAACTGATATTAAGGTTATTCCACCAGACACAGCAGAAGCTAGTGATGAAGAAGAAGGAAATGATAATATTTTAAATAATGACAATGATATTTTACCATGCGATACTGCCGGTGAAATTGAAGTGTGCGTAAAAAAGAAGTTTGTGCCGTCTTAACAGCAGTACAAGTCATGCGAAAAAATGAAAATGTAAATACTGTGACGACTTAAAATGGATAAAGAAGGAACCATTGAATATGACTCAGCCAAAAAATGAAGACAAAGATAAAATAGAAACTATAAAAAGTATAATACAAGATAAAACTAGTGCTGAGATTTTTAATCTTATCTTTTCCTCAGAGGTATTTTTCACTTCTCGTCGAACAGACACATTTATATGCCCAACGAAAAATCATTTGTTTTCTTAGCATCTGAAGACTATATAAGAGGATACATTGGAATATTGTTGCTTACGGGATACCATTCTTTTCCTCAGGAAGAAATGTATTGGTCTCTTGATAAGGACGTCTCTGTTCCTATTGTGCGAGAATTGATGTCACGTTTGCAGTACAGGAACACGAAACAAGATTTGCATTTGTCTGATAACAGTAGATACAAGGTGAGACCATACTTAAAGTTGCTAAACACAAAGTTTGAACAATTTGGTATATTTTCACATGACTTGAGCATTGATGAGCAAATGATTCCTTATAGAGGCAAACATTATCCAAAGATGTTTTTAAAAGGGAAACCAATACGATTTAGTTATAAAGATTGGACTCTGGCATCATCTGATGGATAAGTGTTCCACTTTGATATTTATTCAGGTAAAACTACAGAGCTGAAATCATCAGAATATGAATATTTTGGTCTTAGTGGAGGGGTGATATAAAATTCGTTCAATGATGTTGAAAATCCTGCTAATCAAGCTATTTACTTTGATAACTTTTTTACCTCTTTTTCTCTTCTCTGCCATCTAAAAAATAGAGGTTTCAGTGCTACAGGTACAAATAAAAAAAAAAAAACACATACAAATGTGCCCACTGGAATCTGTTAAATGTGTTCGAAAGAACGCGAGGGGTTATGATAATTTTCAGTACGAAGAAAAAAAAACAAGATAATTGTTGTCCAATGGAATGATAACTCTGTTGTAACTCTTGCTTCAACATTTGAAAAAAGTCATCCTGTAAAAAATGTTTCCCCTTATTCAAGAATGCAAAAAAAAAAAAAAAAAAATTGCCCCACAACCTCATTTTATTGATCAGTACAACACCAAAATGGGATGAGTTGATTTACGAGACAATTTAGTAGACAATTACAGATTAAGAATACATGGAAAAAATGGCGGCCAATATTTGCAAATTACATTGATGTAACATTGCCAAACGCATGGACAATATCAAAATTGTGCTCTGAAAATAAAAAGTCTCTCATAGATTTCAGACGTGAAGTTGCATTGTCTCTTTTGCAAACATCTTTCGAAAGTGAAGAGTTAGCCAGAAACAGATCAGCAACAGGCAGGCCTAGTAGGTTCAGCATGCAAAAGCCCTTTCATGGATAACGTGGACATTTAATTGTCAAGTCAGAAGACTGCGTTGTAAACAATTCCATAGCCAGACAGTTTATCCATGCAAAGTTTGTGATGTTGCTTTACATCATCATTGTAGTGAATCTTTTCATGCTTGAAATTCTTTTCTGAATATAAATAGCAATTTGTAAAGGAAAAATAAATTAATTTTTTATAATAAATTAATTTACTATAAAGTGATCGTTGATTTCTAAATTGTAACAAAGCTAAAAAAAAATCTCCCAGTGCTCAACTCTAAGAAAACTCTCACATGTTCATTTGAACTCACTTTACATCAGTAGTCCTTTTCCGCTGACGTTGCGTGAACGCAACACCGAGTTTTCGTATGGTAAGACACTTTTTGATATTTTCACTATAAATTAATGTTATATATGCTCAAATGAATAACCAATATCATTTGTATAAAAAAAATTTAACTCCTTATAGTTTTGGCGGTTAATGGGTTAAAATTTGAAAAATTCGTATTATTTTAATAAATAGAGATAAAAAAACAAAATTCTAACAGGCTTTTCCTATTAAATTCAAACATTTTTTGTTATAGCAGATGCCAAAAATTAAAAATCCACGATGAAATTCTTTCCACAATAATTAATTTTTTATCAGACGATTTCCATGTAAAAAATAAAAATGAAATAAAAAGTTTCACCAACTGAAAAAAAGATAAATATTAAATAAAATTGATTGACATAATAGTGGTAATAAAACGGAAAATGTCTTAAGATTTCTCAATAATACAAGGAGTATGAGTATGTGTATGTACATAAAGCAGATTAATATCACGTCATTAGAGAATTGAAAAGAAAATCTGACATCATATTGGAAGTTTAACGAATTTTTCAAATGTTTGAGAATAATACAAAGCGAGTATCAATATGAGTAATTGAGAATAGTAAATATATGAGTTCGAGACGTATATTGAATTATGATAAAAATCAGATTATGGAAATATTCACATATTTTAACATTTTGAAGGTGTACAATTTGTTTAATTTTGAAATTATTTTTTAAATATCGCATTGAGTCCGCATGACGGATATTATTATGACAGAATATAATAGCAGGCTGGTTTAGATATTCGAAAAAACAAAAGAATAGACCGGTAAATTTTTACTTTATAAAAAACATGACTTTTTTTTTTTTGTTGCTAAAAGAAATTTATTTGAATTTATTAAAGAAAGGATAAAGTGTTTTGAAAAGAATATTAAACGAAACCTTTTGAGCGATCTTCGATCACACTTACCCACTTGTTTTTATTTTTTTTAATTTTATAAATAATAAAATTTTGTAAATAAAATCACATCTAGTTTTACTATATAATATTCTCTATTAAATTTTTCTTTTGGTAAATTTAAACCATATTGAACTGTCCTATAAATAGGTCAGCTATATTAAACATCTTTAAAGTAAAATTAACAAAATTAATTTAGATACATTTTCTAATAACTGATCTGAAATAGACCTAAGTTGAATATATTATTTTCGTTTTAAAGCGATTTTAATAAACCTAAATTTTACTTTATTTTTTCTTTGAAGAATCTGTCCCATTTATATGATGGTGGTCCAATATGGATTAACAATGTTTATATATTTAAATCAATCCTGATAAATCTCAAAGTTGGCAGATGCTCTTGAAATACTGCCAGTTTTTTCCTTTAGTACTTAAGAATTATAATTTGTTATTATACCGAAAAATAACAATTCTTATACAAGAAAAGGAAGTTTTGCAACCTATTCGCTGTTTCATACATACAGGCAATTTTTTTTCAATATTTACACAATTTATCTAATATAAAGAAGCCACTTATCATTTTTCATATACAAACATAAGTAATTTATTTAATATGTGTAATTAATAGAAAATTTTTAAATAAACATGTAAATGAGCGTAAAAATTCATCGGATTTGGTTTTATAGCTGTTTATATCATTTGGCTACAAATCATACTTTATAGAAAAGGCATTTTTATGAAATATAATTTTCTGAATTACGTCTTACCTGAATTCAGTTTTCTTCTGACTATCCACTAATATCAAATCTGTTCCATTATTTCTGTATTAAGAGTCTCAAAAAAAGAAAAATAGTAATAGTATTTTTGTTTACATTTCCTAATTTGTTTCTATTTTTCCAAAAGATCCTATTCAGAGACACTTGTTCATCGTAAAGATTCAAGACCATTGCAATAGTTCACTGAGTTTTCATGGTTTATGGTTGATATGATTTACCCAACATCTGTCTAACGTTTCAGGCTGAGAGATAATAATGGCCTACTATCTTCTACTATATTCCAATGCATCTTTCAAAGGTGAGATAATGAGAATAATTAATCTTACTGAGTAATTATGCTTTTTATTGGCAAATAATATTATGGTTGAGTGGGTAGTGGTAAGTACTGATAGCCTTTACACACATTTAGCAATAAGTATTATCATATTACTGATAACTCATGTACCATATATATATGTATATATATATATATATATATATATATATATATATATATATATATACATACTTATATATGTAATTCAATTAATTGAATCATTTAAAGTCATAGTGTAAATCACTAATATTGAAAATTAAATTTAAGTGCATGCAAAGAGTATCTAGACATACTAAACTATTTATGGAAATAACACTGTAAACCATAGAAGTTTTAATAAACTGTCTATAGATAGCATATCTGAAGATTATCTTCCACATAGGAATTCATTGTAATGCTTCTAGTAATTTTTTTGTTTAGAAACATTTAAGAAAATTTCTGTGTGCAACATTTTTGCCTTAAGCTTTTCCATATAATTAAATTTTTATTTTCTGAAATTATACATTGTTGTTTGCAAAATGTGTAAATTAATAAACATTTTTGCAGAAACACTAGAAATAGTCTAAAAGGATTTTTTCTAAGTGGTAAATAAACCACTGAAAATACATGTTTTTTCCAAGAAGATTAAAAAAATATCACATGGTAGGTATATACCTTTCAATTGTATTTTTTAAAATTATATCTCAATTAACTTGCAACCTAAATATTGTATTGTCAATAATTGGAAACTGCTATAGTTGCTGTTCATATCAAATTAGATTAGAGTACTTTCTCAAGTATACTTTGTGAAATTCATTTTATCTCAATTATAATTTAAGGAAATCTTACAAGAGAATTTCATTTAATTCTGAGTGAAAGATGATCCTGTCAAGTGTCAAATCTGCAGGGCTGTTATTTGAAACTAAAACACTATCAAAAGTGACTATTTTCAGCATCAGAAGACTATGGTTTCTATTTTAGCACAAAAACCTTCAAAAGTGACTATTTTTGTTTGAGGGGGGGGGGGGGAGGGGTGAATCAGAAAGAAGCAGACTATTTTCTCATTCCAACTATTATTTTTATAAAAAAGGAATTTTTCATCAGTCCCAAAGCTGCAACCTTTTTCTTTTTGTTAAAACCCCATCTTCCAACATTACATTTCATTATCAATTTCCTACATTTTTTATTCCATTTTTAAAATCTATAAAAATTTCCATTTGAAATAAGGAAATTACTGTTTTCGATATGTAGCTTAAATATTCCAATCTTCCAAATTTTGGTTAGAAACTACTAATTTTTGGTTTAGCTCAAATTTATAGGCTTTACAGTATATGTCTCTCAATTTTGTTCTTAAAAATATTTAACCTTTTAACTGCCATATGAACCATATTCGACTGATTCACAGTAAATTTTTTAATGTGCTGTGTGACATGTATTTGTTTCTCATAGTAAAAATATATTTCACACTAGAAATTTAAATTAATAAATGAGCTGTAAAGAATGTTAATTAAAAATAAGTTGAAGTTTATTAAATAAAATTTCGGGTTAAAATGAACATATATAACAGAAAACATGAAAATTGCCATGTCACTTAGCATGATTCGTCAGTCTCAATTTATTCTTTACAATCAGGATGTTGAAATTGCCAATGATCTGCTGCCATGCTGATTGGCATGTCATGATTAACTACTCGCATCTGTCTTTCCCCATCCACAATGTAAATGTCGACTTTCCATGTAGTAATAGTTTCTTCACTAACGTCAAAATAAATCAGTACTTTGAATACATCAATTGTGTCTTATAACAAATGTTTTATTTTTAAATTGTTTTATATGCCATATGTATTCTTTTTTTTTTTTTTTATTCAACTCCTTCAATTCATTGCTGTTCTTATTTTCTCTAAATTTAAAGTATTGTATTGCTAATGGAAACTGACCATGTTCTTTGTGACATTCTTCCTATACTACCTGTGCTTTTTTTTTTGCTGCATTAGAATACATATGGAAACATATAAATGCTCAGTTATTTATATATATAGTGTAACTTCTGGAATAACAGTTACCCATGGGACTGGTGAAAAGTGACCACGCTTCAATTGTAGGTGTTATTCAGAGATTTCATTTTGAAAAAATCAAAATACATGATTGTCCACTCGTAATCAAATGATGAATTTTAATATAATAGTTGGTAACAACACAGGAAGAATCGCAAGCCAGTAAGAACTGTACTCTCAAGTTATACATAGGAGCCCAAATAAGACAGACTGCAGAAATGTTGAACGACAGAATAATCAATCTTTAGCATTTTTGTATGTTTAGTTCCATCAATATGTGGTCGGTATTCGGGTATTGTCGTTGTTCAGAGGTGTCCGTTCAAGGAAGTTTCACTGTATTGTTTTTAACACTGTCATACTCTAAGAGTCCAAAATAATTAGTATTATCATTTACAGGATTAAAAAAAAAGATTAAAAGATGCAAATTTTAAAATGTTCATGCTACATTTACAATCCTCAGAAATGAAGATGTCCAGAACCATTGGTCCATTGACGTGTGTTTTAATCAGGCTTTGATTACTAAAAGAAATTCATGTTCTGTATCAGAAATTTTTAATTTGGTAACTGATTTAAAATGTTGATAATAACAATTTAGAATATTGTGTTTCTTTATTACTTATTTAGATGGCTATCAAATCAGACTTTATTTATTTCAATTTTCTATTTTTTTAAATAACTTTCTTGTAAGGAATAGATAAGTTATTCGCACAAAAGTTGTTTATTCCTTTTCTTTATCAAATAAATCCTTTGTGATAAAACTATTTTTAATAGACATGTTTCTTGCTTCAGTTAATTTTTGTTTTCAAAATGAAATTAAAGTTGCAGTTTGCAATAGACGCTTATAGAATATAAACTTGCAATAGAAGTTTTTTTGTTTGCATTTAGCTCACAGTAATTCTCAAGTATAAAAAAAGAAAAAAATTGTTCCAACCTAATGTGCATGTTTTATGCACATTAGAGTGGAACAATTTTTTTTTCTTTAATTTCAATTTGCTATAGTTTCCACAAATTGCCTTTGATCAAAATAAAGATGTAAATTAAATATCAGCAACATTGTATCATGTTTGGAGGTGCTGCAAGAAGGGCAAACTCTAGGTTTATATTAAAAGTTTGACAATTTTACAATTATGTTGAAATCGACAACTTAGAACTGAATATTCTTCTTGCAGCACTTCCAAACTTGATCTAATTATGTTGTCTTACATTTGTAAATGTCATTTTCTTTAGACAAAGTCACAGTGCTGAAGTCAAAGCATCTAAAGATACAGTATTCTATAAAACATGAACAGCGTGCAGTAATGCAACTAATCACTTCACATTTTCCCAGAAAAAAATCAGCTAAGACTAATAGTTACTGCACTTTTCAAATTTGCATTTTTTTCCTTTATCTTCGAAAAACTCTTATAAGTTTCCTTTTGCAATATTTTCCTTTCTCAGACTTCTATGATTTTCAGTACATATACTTAGAAAAAAGTTTTGCTTTTTTCCTGTTTTATAAATTTTATTTTTACCCATTATCATATAGAACTAACTTTGACCTAGTCCATTATATAGTCCCAAAAGAATCCTTATATACATGCATGCATGCGTACTTACATATGGAATGATTGCAAAATACTATTGGTGGTGCTAGAGGAGGGCAGGGGTACACACCCGCCCAATAGGGGGCAACTAAACTAACTATTTAGGATTTGAATCTGTTTCTGAGTTTTCAATCTTGCGGGTTGAGTTCGAATTGACTCAATTTTTCAAAAAGATATCCAGAATATTTTCTTAGATAAAAAACTATTTATCCCTATGATGCAGAAAAAGATTATTATGAGTAACACTTTGCATGCTTATTTTCGACATGAAAGATAAAATTGATGTTAGAGATATGGTTATATGTACTATTTTCACATTACTACTCTAAATTGTGAATCGATTTGCTGGTTTTTTGTTAAAATATATCAGGTTCAGGTCTGAATGCAAAGGACGAAATTTTTTTCCTTGGGCTCGGTCTGGTTCTGTGTAGAGTCTTGCATCAGATCAGGCAAACTAAACCTCATGTGATTTGCAAGCCATGTTTAACTGTATTGCTAGAAAAAGTTTTTCTTAACTTAATTAAATTTTATTTTTATCTATCATCCTATTGGACAAATTTCAACCTAATTCATTATATATTCCCAAAAGAGGCTTTTTACACATACCTCCATACACACATACATGTGGAATTATTATAGAAATAGCAAAAGTGGGTTCAGGGAATCCGAAATGTAATAACCAAGTATCAAAATTTTCATGATCAGATTTTTATCATGATTAAATCACTTTTCTTACACTGTAAGTATGTAAAGAAAGTAAAAATATGAATAAGAAATGAAGTAATACAAAACAGTGTGTAGCAAAAGTAGAGATTATAAATCAAATGAACACTTTACCTTTTAATTTATCCTCTCTTGGCCTTTTTAGGTGCGTTTGTAATTATATAAATATGTAACACCTACAGCCATCATCCGGTCTATCCGTCTGTCTGTCTGTCTGCATATAACAGTGCAAAAACTACCCTACCAAACGGTTTGAAATTTAAGATATATTATCTTTGCAGAATTTTGTCGAGACTTTTCAAATTTTATGAAAATCGAATGAAAACTTTAGAAAATATTAATAAAAATATTTATTCAGAAATTTGAATAAAACAAAAAAATCAGTGTTTTCTTGTTATAGGAGCTTCCGCGGCTAAATCGTCAAGCGACCGAGATACTTATTTTAGAACAGAAATGAATCTGCAGACGATAGAATTCATTTCACAGAATTTAAAATCATCAAGATCTGAATATTTATATAACTAGCTATAGTACGAACACACCTCATTTGTTACGTTTGATGTACAATTTCCAACTTGTTAAAAATCATTGAATATAGTATGATTTCCATTTAAATTTTAAATACAGTCACAAAAAAATTAAATGTTAAAGGAATACAGTCACTTGCGATATCAATTTTTTTTTTCAATTTTCAGTACATTATAGTCATTAACATATAACTAACAGAACTGTTCCTCCGTTAACTACAAACAAAGTAATAGTGGGTACTGATCAAAACTAATTGACAGGAAATTGCACTGAACTCATGGTATTTCATACAACATCCAATAATCATCTATTTTATGATGCTAGGATGCACTCACACTTTTTTTGTGTTTGAATTTTTTTACTGAATCAGCATTTCATACACATGCAGAAAAAGATCATGCAAACTTTTTAATGTAAAGAAAGTTTGCATTCTGAAAGCAATATGTATACATAAAAAAATACAATATCTAGATTAATTTAACTAATACACTACATATTATTCTGAACTTTACTGTTTTATCTCCAGACTAATTTAATATTATGTATAGAGATAGATTATTTAATCACATTAAAAAAAAATAAGACACAAAATTTTGTACATAAGATTTGAAAACTATATGAAAAATAAATTAGAAGTCAAATTTTGTTTGTTTTTTCAATTGATCCTCAGAGCATAAGAAGTGATAACTAAAGGTGCTTATCAATGTTGTAAAAGATTGGGACTGTGTCCACCACCCCTGCTGTAACTCGGTCTGCAATACATATTTAGATTTAAACAATGCAATGTATAATTAAGATTTTGAAAAAATTCACTTGCAGCATTTTCTTTTCTTTTATTTTATAGAAAGTTACTTCTTTTTTTACAACAATTAATTCAAATTTTCAGTTTAATCCTTGCTTCTGTCTGAACCATAAATTAACAATGATTTAATTAATTAACATAATAAATATATATAAAGTTTTAAACATCATTGTTTCTGAAAATTAAAACTAATTGGTGATGATATATGTTTAAATATGTATACTTTCCACAGTTTTATTACTATCGTAAATTACCAAAAGTATGCCCTCTTTTAGCAGGCAAGAAGTTCTAATGATTTTAAGGGGGGGGGGGGCATATAATTGGAACTCCATTGCAGCTAAAATGATAGAAAAATTGGGAGGGTGTGATTTTAGAAATTATGGAATTTCTCAGGATTTATAGAATTTGCAAATTAAAATCAGATCAAATTAACATTTTTTGGTTTTAAAATTTTCTTTCTTAGAAGCTAAGTTTGTTTCCATTATAAAATTAATAAATTAATGAAACAAATTTAGCGAAGTATGCCATTCTGATATACAATGATATGTAAAGATATTAGATAAAAATTAATTGCATATGATCTATTCATTTAGAAGATATGGAAACAAAAAACTTAAAGGAATTTCCTAAAAAAAACAGAAGGAAAATGAAGAGGAAGGCTTATAAATGGCACTCAAAAAATGAAAAAATCACATATGGAGCTTATATTTGGAGGGGGCTTATTTTCAGTACTTTACAGTATGCATTATTTTATTATGCTTAAATTATTTACCTTTATGAAATTACTATGTTTTTTAATGTTGATGATATATTTTATTGCAAAACCTTTGAAATTGCTGTCTTCTCATTACAACATTCATTCATTCATTAATAATGGTAAGTCATTTTGTATCTGCAAAAGAAATAGATAAACAAATTATGATTATAATCGGCACAACCTTTGCAAATTAGTGAGAGTTCTTTGTATATACGTTTAAAATAGACAAAAAATAGAACTTTTAGTTTAAATAATTTTTAATGAGGTTAAATATATCTCTAGATAGGCTGTAAATTTTTCAATATTTTGTACGATATCTTTTTCGAATGTTTGAATGCTGCAATAAATTATTTACTACATGATATAACAATATATTGATCAGTTATTGGGTAATAAAGTTTTATAACATATTTTGTTGGTTAATAAAATAAAGTTAGCAGCCTCAGAAATTAATAGTAAAACTGAAAAAAAAAAATTAGTATGCTAATAAAGAAATTTAGGCATTCAGGTTTGCAAATATTGGTTGAATGTTTAAGAGAATTTACTCTTTTAGTTTAATTTTGGTAGAGTTTATAATTCAAGTTTTTCATATTTTTGTTTTTTGCATTATTATAGGAACATTATATTTAGTGCAATTTTTACAATGTTTACAAATCATTTACTTTATTAAACACTTTAGTACACTCGGAAAAATCTGTGCAACCTCTGAACAAGGATGTTGCAGATTTCTGAACTGTACAGATTTTAAATCATTGGTGAATAAGAAGGTAGGAAATCATTAGTGAAAATTTTTGTTTGCAGAAAATGATTAATGATTATGTGCTATTTTTGCTTGACTGACTGACAAAATTCTCAATTTATTATTTCCATGATTTTTTCCCACAATCATTTGACGAAATTTGTGTTTTTTCATGACCAATTAATGAAACTAGCGATTTATTTCCTGCAACTAACAAACAAAATTTGCAATTTTTCTCTGTTTGGTTGTCAAATTTTGGGAGTTTTCTTATTTGCTCTGTTGTGGAAATTTGCGATTATTTTCCTGACTAATTAACAAATCGATTTTGCAAAATTCCACAACAAATAAATAATTTGCAGAAGAAACATATACCTGAAGAAAAAATTAAGGGGTTGAAATCCTACACAGCACATTTCATTTGTGATTTTCCTATTTGTGTGCCATTTGTGCAATCCCGCATTCTATTTCAAACATATGTAAGAGATCAAGGCAATGAGAAAAAATAATTTTTTTGATAAATTAAAAATAAACTTTTGTTTTGATATTTTTTATGAATTACCGTTTTGATTTTATTAAAATTTAAATAGTACAATTAAAATTATTTAACCTTCTGTAATGTGGGCACATCATTTACATATTGATTTTGTAAGTGTGATATTATAGCACACTTAGCATGGCATATTTACCTTTTATAAATAAAAGGTAAGTAATACATATATGCACAATGCTAAGATGTTTTATTAATTATAATAAGTTTAATAGATTAAATTTAAAACATAATATCCTAGAAAAATTAAAGCAAAAATTATTATTTATGTTATTTCTATGATTGCTATTTAAATATCGTATAGTGTGATTGTTTTTAAATATCCACTTTCATTTAATAATAACTGTAGGTATGTATCAGAGTAATGTTGTAAAAGAAATTACCTATGGAAATATTATTTTAATGTTGACCTGAAAATTTTAACACTGACTTTGAAATACAGAAATATCAGGTAATTTTAATTTAATATATTGGTGATTATCTTGTTTTTTATAATGCTATAAAGTCACTACAATGAATTGTCTATTACAGTTTTATTTTCACACTTTCATAGTGAAGTCTACAATCTTACTCTTAAACAGACGTTTTTATGCTGGTTGCAAATTATGTATGCATTATAACTGCAACACCTTTTATTTTAAATATTGCTGTTTTGTATTTTTTATTTAACATACTCGAACTTTTACTGACTGATTTGGTTTTGAACAAAATATTGCTAATTGTAAGATTTTCCTCTCCATAATTTTTGGAAATGAATATACAGTAGACTCCTGATCCTGTGACACTGTTTTATAAAATGTACTCAGTTAAATGACACTCCTCACACATTTCATCATCTAATTTGTATGGATAGATCTAAGAATGCTTTTGCCTGTATTCCAAAATTTTGGAAGAAAAGGTGATTTATTTATAATCAAGTATATAAATGTTACAACTTGGTAAAAATGCTAATAAATGTTTAAAATACTGCTAAATTATTTCAATGCATTGTAAATTGTATTAAATAACGCAGATTTTGTCAATATTTTAGGTTAAAAAAATTTCATAAATTTAGAGGAATTTTCGACCAAACACCACTTTATTTTAAAATTCCTTATGCTACAAACACCTTTTCTCTTCTCCTCATTGCGTGTAAAATGTATCATTGTTGATTTCTCTTAAAATTATAGTTTCGTTTAACTATGATGAAAAAAATGGGTACTTGCATATTATCCGTGCCAGGAGATTGATCGCCAAAAATGGTTGCCAAGTACCAATCTTGATTATCGTTGCCAATCATGTTTTCAAACACAGTAATTTAACATTATCAAATAACATTGTTAAAAATGGTAATTAATATAAAATAAATAAAATGTAATATATTTTTATTAAATTTATAACATTATTAAAAATAGTAAATAACATTATTTTAGTAAAATTAATAAATGGTAAATAACATAGTAAATAAGAAAGAATAATAAATAATATAAGAAATGGTAAATAATATAGCATATTCTAGAAAGTTAATTTTCTTAATCTTACTACGTATAGAAATGACCCCTACTAAAAAAAGTAGATTATTCTCAGGCATGTACCATGTAGCAAGAAAAAAAACATAAGGGTCACTATAATTAGTAATATTGGCTCCATGCCTGGCACAGTTGGCTTAAAACTGGCACGTTTAATACGTAAGTACCAAAAAATTTAAGGAGACATGTAATTATACAATTTTTTTGTTAATTTTACTTTGTTAATTTTTTTTTTGTTAATTGTTTTATTTATAATATTTTCCTTGTGATAAATTGTTTATTTTAGTTTACGATAGTACCCCAACAGCAAGAGATATCGACTAAATTTAGGCCTATTATAAGAATTCTCGGTAAGTGAACGGTAATCGTAAAGAGAAATTCACACGATATCATCTTGACGATAACTCTTGAATTCTCTAGTTGTAAATCAAAGGCAAACGGTGATAAATCAGATTAATGTTAGAAATAAATTAGTCGGCAGTAGTTTGGTATGTAATTAGCCGATTTTTTGTAAAAAAACCAAAACCATTTTAGACATGCATCTGCGCAAATCCTCTCCCCCTGCAGTGAAATGTGTCACGTAACATAAACCCACCAATATCCTTCAAGATCACAATCCCTCAAAACGTTCTTTTCACATTTCAAGGACAAACCAAACTGCAGTTTTAAACAGACAGATAATAAAGGCAGTACAAGTGAAAAATACATCCAAAGGAAAATGTTTCTTGGTAAATATAAATAATTCTTTATGCACAAATCAGTAAATCATCTGTTACATAAATCTGTTAAAAATTTACCAATAGATAGTGATGTAAAAGAAATTTAAAAGAGTTTATTTTTTTAAATAATAACTACTTATAGTCAATCATATTTAAAAATATAGTTTGATAAATGGAAATTAATAAATTCACTGATATATTTGTAATAAGTGGTTAGAAAGACTTCCTGTTTTATTGATTTAGATAAATAAACTGACAAATATGAGAAGATTTCTGAAATTATATACTACAAATTATTAGCTCTAAATGCAGTTTTTAAATTATGAATTAGAAAATACTGAGTTAATAACGTAATTTTTTTTTAGAAATTATAAGATACATTTAGGAATTAATAAAATACATCACTAAAAATGTAATTAGATGAAATATGACATTTTTAAAAAATGGGATAGCTTTAGAGATTTTATTTTCTAAATGTTATGATGTAAATTGTTTTATACAGTAGATCATCTTTTTTTTCTTCTAAAAATAGAGAGAGATTTAATTTTATGTTTTTATTTTAAGTTAAAAGAATATTTTTCATTGTAAGATTCAAAAACTGTATAATTAATTAAAATGTATGAAAGTTCGTTTTAATTCAAATAATAAATTTTCTGAATGAGAATATTTTCCACTATAAAATGCAAAAATACTTACATATCGCGTGTGCAGCTAATTAAAACATAGGAAATTTCGTTCTGTTTAAAGAATAAACTTTGCTATTTAATGATTTTACAATAATGATTACATTTAATTACAATTACAATTTAAATTACAATTAACTTTTCTTTGTAAGATGCAAAAATATTTATATAGCAATAGTATAAGTAACTAATAAGTAAGAACGTAGGTTTTAGCTTAAAAGATAATGTTATTTGCATTTTACTATGGAAAATTAATTGCAATTAAAATTTTTATTGTAAAATCATTAAACAGCAATGTTTAGTCTTTAAACAAAACTAAATTTCTTGCATTTTAATTAGTTACACACTCGATAGGTAAATATTTTTACATTTTATAGGAGAAAAAATACCAATTAGAATTATTTATTCTGTGAATTAAAACGAACTTTCATACATTTTAATTAATTATACAGTTTTTGAATCTTACAATGAAAAATAGTTTGTTAACTTTAAAAAAAGCATAAAGTTAAATTTCTCTCTATTTTTAGAAAAAAAAATTCTGCTGTATGAAATAATTTACATCATAACATTTAGAAAATAAAATCTGAAAAATTATCTCATTTTTTTAGTGTCCTATTTCATTTAGCTACAGTTCTAGTATGTATTTTATTAATTCCTTAATTTACCTTAATAATTTCTAAAAAACTTAATTTTTTAACTCAGTATTTTCTAATTCATAATTTACATAAATGCATTCAAAACAAATAATTTGTAGTTTATAATTTAAGATATTTTCTGATATTTGTGTACAAATTTGCTATATGATATTGCTAACTAATTGGAAAAATATCATATGATATCGCACTGCACTCGACAAAAGATTACCAAGTTAGCAAAGGACTGAAAACTAACAGGCAAAAACCTCAAAATTGATTCAATAGTAGTCAGGATGCAACGGTCAAAAAGGGGGTCAAAAGTAGGCAGCCAGATATAAAATATTTTCTGCCAATCCCGGAGAGTGAGGTCGCCTGGACAAAAAAATTGGTCAGGCTAGAACATTTGGCCAAAGTTTGGCATTGAATTATTTGCTGCTTGGGCAGCTAGCAATTTAATTGTAGTTTAATCATTATACAATTGAGAAATGCATTTAATAAAATTCTTATTGAACAATTTTCACTTTCTCACGCTGTTCCTATAGGTGTCAGGTAATTAAGAATTTACTGTAGTTTTGAAGACTACAGTAGAATTTTATTTGAATTCAGTTTTCTCCAGTGATTTTAATTTCTCATGAGTAGTGAATATTTTATTAAACAGGTTTTTAATTTTAAAAAGTGATAAATTATAACTTAATTTTATTTATTCCAGGTGCACAAAGCCATAAATGTAGATATACATGATATTGTTCAAAGCAGTCTTTAAGATTTGAAATATGGCACAAAATGTTTCTACACAAGATCTTTATGGAAAAGCTTCTTCTGACTTGCACAAAGGAAAATCATTTGTTTGTAACATTTGCAACAAGAATTTTTCTAAAGTGAGTGGTTTAAAAAGGCATCTTTTAAATCATACAAATGAAAAGCCTTTTGAGTGTGAAACATGCAACAAGAAATTTTTTCAAAAACATCATTTAAATAATCATGTTCGCTCTCATACTGGTGAGAAGCCTTTTGTATGTGAGATATGCAACAAGATGTTTTCTGAAAAGAATAATTTATTCAAGCATATGTTAGTTCATACTGGTGAGAAGCCTTTTGTGTGTGAGATATGCAACAAGATGTTCTCTCAAAAGAATAATTTAAGCCATCATCTATTAACTCATACTGGTGAGAAACCTTTTGTGTGTGAGATATGTAACCAAAACTTCTCTCGAAGGAATCATTTAAACCAACATCTGTAAATTCATACTGGGGAGAAACCTTTTGTGTGTCAAACATGCAATAAGAAATTTTCTCAAAAAGGTCATTTAAAATATCACCAATGCTCTCATACTGGAGAGAAAACTTCTGTCTGTGAAATATGCAACAAGAAATTTTCCAGCAAGAGTAACTTAAATAGGCATTTGTTAATTCATTCTGGTGATAAGTCTTTTGAGTGTGAGATATGCGACAAAAGATTCTTTGGAAAGGGCCATTTAAATTTTCACATTAGCTCTCATACTCGTGAGAAACCTTTTGTTTGTGAGATATGCAAAAAGAAATTCATTCTAAAGGGTCATTTAAATGATCACATTCGCTCTCATACTGGTGAGAAACCTTTTGTATGTGAAGTATGCAACAAAAACTTCTCTCAAAAGGGTGTTTTAAACAGGCATTTATTAATTCATACTGGTGAGAAACCTTTCGTATGTGAAATATGCAACAAGAACTTCTCTCAAAAGGGTGTTTTAAACAGGCATTTATTAATTCATACTGGTTAGAAACCTTCTATGTGTGAGATATACGACAAAAAGTTTCATAAAAATGTAACTGAAGTGCTGATCCCTGCTCTCATAATTTGTTGTTTGCTATCAACTAATTTTGATACTTCTTTTTGGTAAGGTCTTAAGAAAGTAGGGCCACTTATTGGCCTCTTCCAGGTGGTAGCACTGTTATTTGTTAGAAATGGCTTCAATGCTTCACTTCCAAAAACCTCCTAGTTGTATTGCATTGTTCTAGTATTTTATTCCATCCCCCAGCTTATGATTGCAGCTGTTCCTCAAGGTGTTGGAACAAGCGATTTAAAGAGTTCCTGGAAAAGTATGATCTAACAGAAAGCAATGCTATCCATGTTTGTTTTGCAGTAACGAGAAACAGCAGAAGTTGTTATTAGCATTACATGTTGATGATGGACTTGTTGCCACAACTCCTCAGATCAAGAATCATTTCCTTGAAGAATTGCAGCGTGAGTTCAAGGTAACATACAAAGATGCTGAATATTATCTTGGTGTAGAGATAAAAAGGCTGACAAGTGGGGATATTGCTGTTAGTCAGCAAAATTATGCTAATAAAGTTTTGGAAAGGTTCAACATGAAAGATGCCAACCCAGTTTCTACTCCCATGGAAAAGGATAATCTCTCAGGGGAAGATAATGTAAAGATTGATTCTGACAAAGTCCCTTACAGACAAGCCGTAGGCAGCCTGATATACATGGCAGTTGCTACCCGTCCAGATATTGCCTTTGCTGTGTCATATTGTTCTCAGTTCTTGGATAAAGCTGAACAAAAACATTGGTCAATGGTAAAGCGGGAGTACATCAAAGGAACACCTAATTTTGCATTAGTGTTTAAGTCTGGTTTTCATCCTGGTGTCTTAGAAGCATATAGTGACGCAGATTATGCCGGTGACACAAAAACCAGGAAGTCAGTTTCTGGGATTGCGTTTAAATACAGTGGAGGAGCCATTGATTGGGCAAGTCGTCGACAGCAGTGTGTGTCGTTAAGTACCACAGAAGCAGAATATATAGCTGCAAGTGAGGCAACCAAAGAAATGGTTTGGCTGAAACACCTTTTTTGATGACATTGCCCCATTAACATCAACTCCTATTCTGTAAGTTGATAATGCGAGTGCAGTTTGTTTGGCTAAAAAACCTGAGTTCCATCAGCGAACAAAACACATTGATATTAGATATCATTTTGTTCGAGAAAAGTGTTTAAGCGGTGAAATCAGTGTTCAGCATATTGATGATGAATATCAAATTGCAGATATTTTCACAAAAGCCTTACCTAAAAGACGTTTTGAAATGTTAAGGACCCTCTTAGGTATGGTAAGAATGCCATAATTGCAAGTTCAAGGGGAAGTGCTAATATTATGAACTTCAATTGACAATATTAGACTGTTTTCCTATCTCTTTCATTCTTACTCATACTCCATGTATTTAATGTGTTTATTCTTTTATGTAATGTTTTCTGTTGACTCGTGTGGCAACAGTATGGTTTGTTGATATCGCAGGTTGTTGCATAGCGAAAGCTAGTTAGCTGTATTTTCCATATTAAAGTAATCTTTGTAATGTTTATTTCTTAATTAAGTTAATTTAATCTCGTTTATCGATAATCTGCTGAATTATTCAAGTCTCAATAATATATAAGATTTCCAAAGCAACAACTTTTGCCTGGAATGACATCATTCATGCCAATCTATTAGTTCTATCTTGCAAGTAATCAGAACAGCTTGCATAAAATTTTCATAGAGATTGAATACAGATATCCAACGATACATTGCGGTCCATAAAACCTCACAGAATCCCAAACTCTGTTGGAAAGAAAACCATTCACATCTTGAGCAAAAACAACGGTTTTGCTCTATCTTCCAAAAGAAGGCAAAGTGAACCACCTTAAATGTAAGATGAAGGTCTTCAAAGTTCTAAATTAAATTATTTTACTTATCCTATTTTTTTCTGGTATACTTTTTCATAACTATCTTTATATGATGTCTTCCCACCTATGTATTTGGCTATGATAAATACTCACTTTCCTAATTTGTATTTTGTTCTTTATCCATTTTTTTATGCATTTTTTGAAAAAAAAAAAGTTATATTTATTATAAATAAATTATATCGTTCATTTTATTTTCTGTCCAACTTTAATCTTGATACTTTTACTTGTTGATTTTTACTGTACTTAATTTAGAGAAAAATAGAAAGAAATCTGTTTGAGTCTCCCCACACCTTTCTGTGCTGCTGTGACATCTCATTCATCTGTCACTGTCAAAACACCTGGAATTATTTCACTCCTGTGATATTACCTGAATTGTTGCACCTCCATCTGACTTGCCAGCAATGAGATCAACTTTATACTTCTAATCAAGATCTTACAATTTCAGCATAGACCTTTCTGGAAAGATTTCAGGTATATGTGGACAGTGCAGGGCCGTAACCAGTCGGTAAAGTCGGGGGCTTTGAAATTTTTTGATGGGGCTAATTCACAGCTTGTCTTTTCCCCTCTATTTTAAAGATATATAAATATAGACAGAAGTAGAAAGCAAGTCATAAACTTTTGATTATAAAGTTTTAAAATTCCTAAATGTAATAATGTTATTTGTGTTGAAACATTATGAAGTCTAGAGGGGGCTCAAGAAGTTTCTAGGAGGGGCACAGCCCCCCCCCTGCCCCCATCTGGTTAAGGCCCTGGGACAGTACGACACGTCATAAATTCACCTGCTTTGAAAGTGGAATTTCTAATCAAATATTACAATCACTCATCAAGCATTGTAACAATTTCTAATCACATTTGGCTTATTTATGTGGCCATCTGTTGTATATTTGTATTGTATTATTTTATGGCTTATTTTTGTATAATTTAATGTAGCGTATAAAAGAAATTGTTATCTTGACCTTGCTTTATATAATATAAAAAATCTTATAATCAATAATTTATTTTTTTGACATTATATCGATTTACTATAAGCCTATATGGCTTTCTGATGATTGAGGAAATCGAAATTAAAGAATCTTTATATGAAATATGATTTCACACAATGAATTTCTTTAAGTTTAAAACTGACTATCTTATAAATTTATAAGATAAAAATTACTTTATTTCACGTGGATGCTGCTCCTTTGAACCATATGATATCTCATTAATTTTACACTTCCAATTTGAAACATTTTTACTATTTCTGGATTCTAGTACATGGATGCTCTAGAAATCAATTTTTGCTAAATTTCTTATAGATTGCAATACATATTGTTTTGAATATTAATTTTATAATTTATATATATTTTAATTCTATTCCATATAATCATGTATTGTAAATTATAATTTTTTTTTTTTTTGGATTTTTTGTAGGTTTTGAATTATGTTAAAAACTTAACACATTGAAATTTGTTCTGCTAATGTTAATAATGAATTAATTTAATATGGGAGTACAAAACTAAACAGTAAAATATGCATAATTTCAAAATTTCTTCCCCTAATGATTTCCCGTCTGGTCCTGAGAATTTCAGTATGGAGACTACCCCTTAGCATTTTTTTAAACATAAATTAAAAGAAAATATAATTTCAACTTGAATATCTATTTCTGGTTTATTTTTAGGGCAATATAAAAATGAAAGTGTATGGAGAATGGAGTTACATTGTCCATGGCTGGAATGTTAAGAAGACAACATAAACATTGAAAAATATGCTCCTTTTTAACAATTTCCAACATAGTTGAAAAGTGTTTATTAATTCAGTTTGTCTGTCTATCGCTGTCTATCCTCTAACTCAGGTAAATATACTCAGATTGCCTACAAATAGGTATTATGTTATTAGGATTTACTATGGCATGTTAGGTATTGAAAGGAAATTTGTATCAATTATGTTTCTTTTACAGGGATACTCAAAAGAATTCTGTTACATTACGATCTATAAGAAAAAATCGTTTGCGGCATATTTTAATGATGTTACACTATTTTAAACATATCCACATTGATACATATCACTGAGGTGCACTACAAGAGGTTTATTGTAGAATAGGGTGTGCATAGAATGTATCGTTCATTTACAGGGACACTCAAAAGAATTACGGTGCATGGTGGAAAAAAAATTGTAGTGTATTTTGATGATGTTTCACTATTTTACACACATTCAAATTCATACATATCACTGAGATGGACTTCAAGGCACTTACCGTAGAATATGTGGTATGCATAGAATCTATCGTTCATTGACAGGGGCACTCAAAAGGATTCAATTACTGTACTGTCTATGAACAACAATTGCTGATAGCTCGTTTTCAGTTGTAATATGCGTTTTTAAGTGAAACTAATTTTTTACATATTAATTGGTGCATATAAATTCTATAGATCGTATACAGGGCTGCTCAAAAGATCTCATGTGCACTACCATTTATTGATGGAAATTACTGAAGGGGAATTTTCAAATGTGCTATGCATTTCCTAATTGAAGAAAATTTTAGCATACTGTACAGCATACATACAAATCTATAGATCATATACAGGACTGCACAAAAGAATTTGGATATTTTGTTTGACTACTAACAATAATTGCTGAAATTGGGTTTTTAAATGTGGTATGAGTTTTCTAAATTGTTTACTTAGTAAAGTGTGAAATTTTGTTACATTATTCTGAATGTGTTGGAAAGTGTTTCAAAATCTATGCTTGATGCATGATTTTTCATTTTTTTATATTGTAAAAAAAAATCAAAATTTTACATTTTTTAAAGAATAAAATTAGCCATAACTAAAAATCTTATCACAGTTTCTTCTTAAAAGTTGATCATTTTAAACACACAAAATATGCTTGTTATCTATATCCAATTTCATGACAATCACTAGTTCTCAAGATATCATGCGCACAATGACTTACGGAGTAAAAAAATGAGTTATTTTAATTTCAATAATGCACAAATTCTATAAAAGAATAGTCAGTTTCTAATGGTAGTATATTAAAAAGCCCAATACGTTTACTCAACTGTCAAAATGTCATGCTAATACATAAAAAGGTTTTGAAGAAACAGTAATTGAAACTTTGAATGTTTTTGTTTATTTTCGTCTTGTTTAAAAGGTACAAGACTCCAGAAATTGATTTCCAGAAGTTTAAAATATAAGAATCTAAAATTTCATGTTATTCCACAAAGTAGTTTTGGAATTATGCTTGAAACAAAACCTTTCACATTGCAATTTGTTTTGAAACTATTTAAAATTTTATTTAACATTAGGAGTTTAAAATTTTAATATCTTTTTAAGACATAAACTTGTTGACTGCGCTAATCCCAGTTTGTTATCAGAATGTGAAAGTAGTCAACAAATCCAAATAGGATGTTAAAATTTGGTTTTCTTATTGAAATATTTAAAATTTTGTGACAATTTCAATAGGGAAATGGCCTCATGATCCTTTTCTTTTTAAACAAAAATTGTAAAAAGACATAATTACCAAGCGATTGGCTCTTTTTGTTTTTCTCTGTGACACATTGACGATTCAATTATGATGTAAGATTTTATTTAATTTTTTGCAGACTGTATCTATCTGAAAAGCTAAATTTCATGGAAATATAATTTTAGAAAAGTATGACAGTATTTAATTTTAAGTGTATCATGTTTACAGTTATTATTTTTTTAAGTTAATTTACACATTTTATTGGGAATTGAAGCAATGCCCCCTAGAGATATTTGTAGGGGGCGCTCTATCATTTTCCACTCAAAAGTAGGGGACAGGGACTGGTAATTTCGCCAGTAGATGGCGCTCAACCCAGGAAAAACATTGCTCATTTCCGTACATCGGTAACGTTTTCTCTATAGTATTTTTCGAAAATCTGTATTATAAAGCCCATTTTTAATACTTAAATACCAGACTTAAAAAATCAAGTAATGAAAAATTCACAAAGTTTTCATCTGAGAGAAGTTTTGAATCCTCTTTAATGAGCAATCTCATTATTTTACATATACATGTTTTTTTTTTTCCTTTGCTACAAATATGATGTGTAAGTTGAAAAGAAGATGAAGGATTTTTGCTTTGCCCCTTCCATGGTTATAAAAATCCCCCACTTTTTTCTAAGGGAGTGGATTTAAACTTTGCAAACTGGAGATCTTTTTTTGTTGTTGGGGTGGGGGGGGGGGAAGGATTAAGTGCTTCATAATTTATTAATTTGTTTTACATTAGAATGAAATGTAAAACAATTTATTATAAATATTTTACAAAATTTATGTACAACTAGGATTTTTTACAAAAATTAATAAAAATGTTACCTACTTAAAATTTGTAGCACACTTTCAAAGAATGTTATGCATCAGTGATTAAAAGGCTCACATAATTGCACAAGATTTTGGTCAAAGAGCAGAAATGTGCTTAAAAGAATTAAAAATATATATATGTAAAACAAAAGATGCACAAACTTTTTGGGTAGTTGAGAATATTAAGATGATTATTATTTTTTTTTTCTTATAATAAAGTAATAAAAGTAAGTTTTTGTTTTGGTAGCAATAGAAAACTTTGAATTTTATATACTAATGGCCATTTACAAAATTTCATTTATTTTTAAGGTTTTAAGACACATGTCCATTACTGGAATTCTTAATTAATCCATTTCCAGTAATGGACACCACTGCTAAAAATACAAATTCAGTAATTTTCATAATGCATAAAAACTTTCGACAATTGAAAACCCAAGTAATCAAATTTAATTTTTAAACTGCACTTACCAGTATGTAATAACACCAAAACTTTTATAAATATCTGCTTTTAATTAATTCCGTGTGATTAATACATTTTTTAATATTTTAATCAAATTATTCTAATTTATAACTCTGCCTTGCATATTTTATAATCTGGCAATCAATAAAACAAATCAGGAAGCACAGAATATTGTTTAAGGGCATACAGAAAATTAGGGCTCAATCCCTCTCTCTTAAAAAAACATGTAAGTTGTTAAAAATCTATTATTTTCTGTCTTAAATGTTTTCTTATTCACCTCTGACAAAACACAAAAAATTGTAATATTAATTAAATCTATAGTAGCAATGAAACTAGTAGATATGCAGGTCATTGGCCTTGTTCCGTAGATAGCTCAGTTAATCTCGTTGGACTGTATTTCATTTAGAAAACTAAGATGATCATTTCATACTCAATAAAAAGTGGAGTTAAAACTTAACTAATTACATTTATTTACAAGGAGAACAAAATTGACTGGCAGCGGTTGGTACACTGCGCTTACGTCTCAAGCAAAATATCTCTACTGGCGGGAATGGGAATCCGCTCCGCGCATCATCCCGTCTTGAGCGCTCGGCAGCGCCCCCTGGATAACAAAATGTTCTACGGAGGAAACACTCCCCCGGGGATTGAAATGCAATTTCAATACACATTCACATATAAATTTGCAAAAAATTATCATATAAGAAAAAATTATAAGATATAACAACTTACATATACAATAATAATACAATCATAAATGCACTATAAATCTACATTACATACAGAAATAATATATACCTTAAAAATTGCTTAAAGAAAGAAAAGAAATCTGTTACTGAACTGGTAATATACAGACATCTCTGACATTTCTCTTATAAATTCGCCCGTCTGGTAACCGTAAGTTTACGGTTCGTATTATATTGTCCCTTCCCTTAAAAATTTCAATTATCCTTCCAACCTGCCATTTGGTGGAAGGTAAATTTTCCTGCTTTATTAGTACTAAAGTTCCTTTCTGTACATCCTCCTTTTTAAATTTCCATTTCCCCCTCTGCTGCAAATTATTTAAATAATCGCGCTTCCAAGCTTTCCAAATTTGCTGACTAAATTTGGTGATTCTCTGCCATTTTGCTAATCTATTTTTATTAATGTTATCTAATGGGGGTTCGGAGATCGAAGTGATAGGTCTACCGATTAAAAAATGAGAGGGTGTCAAGGTTTCAAAATTTTCGAAATCTGGGGACGGGAGTTCAAAACTCCCTCAATTTCCGCTAGTATAGTAAGAAACTCTTCTAAGGTTAATTTTTGATCACCTATTACCCGTTTTAAATGAAACTTGAATGATTTTACAGCCGCCTCCCAGAGGCCACCAAAATTCGGGGATTTGGGGGGAATAAATTCCCATTTGACACCTTCATGGGTTAAAAAATTACACAATTCCTCATCTGGGAAACTAATCAGTTTATGCAATTTTTTCAACTCTATGTCAGCTCCGATGAACGTTTTTGCATTATCCGATAGGATTTTTGCACATTTTCCCCTTCTGCCAAATAAACGTTTTAGACTAGCTATAAAAGCCTGAGTTGTGAGATCTGAAACAAAGTCCAGGTGTATTGCCTTGGTGCATAAACACACATACACTACGACATAAATTTTATTCAATACGCCCTTCCTTTGATTTTTAAATTTAATAGAAAATGGGCCACAGTAATCCAGACCTGTCACCGAAAATACAAAATTTGGTGTCACACGTTCTCCCGGCAGATCAGCCATTAATTGGGAGCTGACAACAGGTTTATTCTTGAAGCATGTCACACATTTGTGAACGATGCTTCAGCAATTATTCCTGCCATTAAGTGGCCAAAATTTTTGTCTTACATGGAAAAGCAACGCTTGTGGGCCTAAATGAAAGTATTTGAGATGGAAGTAATTTAAAATAATATCCGTTAACTTATGATTTGCAGGCAACACAATTGGAAACTTTGAGTTAAGCGGCAAATCTGCATGTGCTAAACGGCCGCCAACTCTAATTAATCCATCCTCTCCTACAAATATGTTTAAGGAAGATAATCTACTTTTATTGTTAACAGGCTTACCTTTTTCGAGACATTTTAATTCTTCCCTAAATTCCCCCCTTTGTGCTGACCGAATTAGAAACGATTCAGCCTCTCTCACCTCGTCGAGGGATAGTGGTCCACTTCTTCTCTTCAGTCTATTACGACAGTTAAAGGTGAATCTAAAAATAAAATTCATTATACGAATTAATTTTACAAAATTATTAGTACATGCAGAAATATGATTAATTAACTGTTTATCGTGAGAAATAGTTAATGTAACAAAATCATCATCAATAATGTTCACGGAGTCTCTTTTTAGTTCCTTTATATAGATCTCCTGATCTGGAATCACTAGAGATTGTTCTTTATTGCACATATCTAAGTCTTTCAGAAACTTCGGACCAGTCCACCATATAGGATTGTGAATAAGACTTTCACATTTAATACCTCGTGTCAGCAAATCTGCAGGATTCTCGGACCCTGCACAGTGAAACCACCTGGATGGGTCTGTCAGAGCTTGGATTTCCTTTACACGGTTCGACACAAATGACCTGTTCGCAGAGCCTTTGATCCAGTACAAGACAATCTGCGAATCTGTCCACAAATACATAGATGATGGTCCCTTGCGGTCTAGTACCGTTTTTACTTCACAAGTTAAGCGTGCAGCAAGTAATGCTGCTAGAAGTTCAAGTCTAGGAAGTGACACTTTTTTCAATGGTGCCACTCTGGATTTTGATGTAATCAAATTTAAGGAAGATTCACTTAGTGAATCAATTTGTAGATACACGGAAGCACCGTATGCCTTTGGACTGGCATCGGCAAAGGTATGCAAAGTTAGGGTGTAATTGGAGTCATCAGGAAACTGAAAAATGTTCCTTTGAATTTTTAGATTTCTCAACTGGGGAAGTTCGGAACACCATTGTTCCCACGTCTTTGTAATATTGGAGGGCAGTTCTTCATCCCATGTTAAATTCCTACTCCACAGTTCTTGAAATAAACATTTAATTCGTATTGAATACGGAGAAATTAGACCCAGAGGGTCAAATATTCTACCTGCAACTTGTAATACAAAACGTTTTGTATTTTTTGCGTTACGCAAAAATTCGAGCAAATTATCAATATCTATCAAAAGTATATCTTGCTTGGGTTGCCACGATATCCCCAAAACTTTATGTATTGTACTATCCTCAAAAGGTTGTGGCATAGTACTAAATCCACGATTATCCCATATTTCCATTAACATTTGGTTATTCGAAATCCACTTCCGTAAATTCATGCTAGCTTCCTTCATTATTTTATGAGATTGTTCCGAAATGTTCACCGCATCTTCGACTGTGTCTGTCCCGGTTATTAAGTCGTCCACATAAATACAATTGTGGAGTACTTCTGTCATTATTGGATATTCCGTTTCAAATTTGTTAAGATGATGCTTAATTGTAGCAGATAGCAAAAATGGGCTTGAGTTCAAGCCAAATGTTAGGCGTAAAAATCTGTAGACGATAACATTAAATGCGTCATTGTCGACAGGATTCTTATCTATAAACAAGAATCTCAGAACATCCCTGTCCTTGTCGTTTATGGCAATTTGTAGAAAAGCCTTCTCTATATCTGCTAGAAAGGCAATTTTGTTTAGTCTGAAAAAAAATCAATAAGTGAAAAATATTAGGGTTTAAATTAGTTCCTGCGTCAAGGCAGTCGTTCAAAGACAATTGTCCTGCTTCATGGGAACTTGCGTCAAAAACTATTCGACATTTAGTATAAACACTATCTTCTCTAAATACTGTATGGTGCGGTAAGTAAAAAACTGGTTTATCTGAAGGGTTTTCTAAATTGGGTATACTTTCAATTATGTTCATCTCTAAATACTCATTCAAAATATTGCAATATTGTTCGTATAACCTTGTATCACGTTTCATTCTTTTTATAAGACCTGAGAGTCGCGCTTCGGCGGTTTTATAATTATTTTCTAAATGGTTCCAATCCCTTGTCCAAGGGAGACTGATTTCATATCTGTTATTTTTAAAACGCACAGTTTCATGAAATTTCTCTAGGATCTCTTCGTTTTTTACACTGTTTGGGTCATCTCTAATTCCCAACGTCTCTAAGTCCCAAAAGGTTTTCAAATCTAATTCATCTTGATTTTCTATTAAATGACACGTAAATTTACTTTCATTTCTATCTTGTATTGTTCCACCCGCGATCCATCCTAAATGAGAATTTTGTAAAATTATAGAAGTTTTAGGAATTTTTATTTGACCAGCTAATAACAATTTGTAATATACATCTGCTCCTAATAACACTTGAATTCGCTGAGGTTAAAAAAATCTTGGGTTCGCGTAGGTTAAATTCTGTGGTAAGTGCAGATTAGAAATGTCTACGGCGCTTGAAGGGGTTAAATCGGTGATTTTAGGAACCAAAAACATGTTGGATAATTTTTTAAAACTTCTATCCTTGTTGGAAATTTCTACATTTATTCTGCTTTTAATTTTACAGACAGAATCATTTAATCCAGTAATTAATGACTTGACTTTATATTTTTGCAACCCTAACATATCTGCTACAGAAAATGTGGCCAATGAGACATTACTCGCAGTATCAAGAATCGCAATACAAGGAAAAAAAGAATTATTACTTCTCCTTAAATAAATCACAGCTGTTGAAATCAACCCATTATAACTGGAGCAAGACAAATTTTGATCATAATTGTTTTGACAGCTCAATGTTAACGCATTTGTGGTGGGTTCTATTGAATTAGAATTTACGTTATCTTCCGTTTTCAACTGCGGTTCATTTGCAATACAATTAACTTGCCTATTTTCATAAGCAGGTTTCGAAAAATTAGCTCCATGAAGAGAACTATGATGGTTGGAGTAACAAATCCTACACTTATTATGCAATTTATTACATCGATTAACAGCGTGAGATAACGATAAGCAGTTATAACATAACTTCAACTTCCTTACTTGGTTCAATTTCTCTTGAACCGATAAATCTAAGTACCTTTGACATCGAAATATCATATGAGGTTGTTTACATAATGCGCAATTAAATTTGTCATTCTGTAATACTAAACTTTTTTGTTTCTGAGTAATTTCATACCTAGGTTTCGTAACGGTGTTGCTTTTTTGTATGTTTTCGAGAGCTTGAGCTCTTTTCAGTAAAAAATCAATAAAAATATTCCATTCAGGCAAGTCGTTACAACTAAGACTCATTTCAAATGCCTTTCTTGACTCGTCATCGATTCTTTGTAACACAAAATACATTAAAATTGATTCCGATAAATTATTATTTTCTAGTCCCAATTGTTTCAGAGCCCTCAAATGACTCAATAAATTATCGACCAGATTGCGTATTTCTTTCGCATTTTCAATTTTTATTTTGTTGTTACTCAATAATTCAGAAATATGAGAATTTACAATTAACCGTTTGTTTTCAAATCGATTTTTCAAAGCTTCGAATAAGGAAGAATAAGAATCATCAATATTTTGTAATTGTTTCACAGGGCCTGTTAAAGCTGATTGTAAATAATATAATTTTTGAGCATCATTTAATTCATCATTGCTATCAATCAAGGTGGTGAATTGTAGTTTAAAATTAAACCACTCTGTGTAGCGTCCCGAAAATTGGGGTAAATTAATTGACGGCAATTTAATTTTTGACTCATTAGCATTAATTCTACCATTATTATTTTGACATTCAACATTAGAAACACTAGGCTTTATTAAATCAAGAAGACTTACTTCGAGAATTTCTAACTGTTCTTCTACCTCCGTCAAGGACTTTTCAAATTCCGGTAAATCAACATCAGAAATTACCGAATACGACTCATTTCGTAATTCATCCGTCTTCTTTTTTAACGTTTGAAGAGCATTTAACTTGAGTTCCAATTCTTTCTGGCCAAGTTTTGATTTTATTGCATTTGATATACGTGTAACTTGGCTGCGTATGTTTCCGCGTTTCCGATTGAGGATCACAGTACCTTTAATAGTAGCCATTATAATTATCTATAACTACATACAAAAATCCAAGGGCGATAATTCTTTACAGTGTTCTAAATGAGCGCTGGGGCTCGAAGGACCAAAACATGTTCCGTAGATAGCTCAGTTAATCTCGTTGGACTGTATTTCGTTTAGAAAACTAAGATGATCATTTCGTACTCAATAAAAAGTGGAGTTAAAACTTAACTAATTACATTTATTTACAAGGAGAACAAAATTGACTGGCAGCAGTTGGTACACTGCGCTTACGTCTCAAGCAAAACATCTCTACTGGCGGGAATGGGAATCCGCTCTGCGCATCATCCCATCTTGAGCGCTCAGCAGCGCCCCCTGGATAACAAAATGTTCTACGGAGGAAACAGGCCTCAAATGTCAGTTCTACAGTTTTATTAGAAATTATTTTATTTATTATTTAAAACATTCAATCCATAGTTATCGTTTCTTTTATATTTGTAATACTAATTACTACAAATAATATATCAAGTAGCTTCAGGGAGTTTAACTGTTAAAAATAGTGGAAATTGTACATATCTATGCAAAGACTATTCCAAAACTTTTTCTTTCAGTTTTTTAAAATTATTATCTGTCTACCCCCAGATAAACTCCAGAAAGTTGATCAGGTTCTATTGAATAAATTTTTCTACATATACTATATTTTATTAATCTTGTGGAAGGTTTTGCAATAAGGCAGATATTGGATTTGCTAAGTTTATAATTTAATATTTCAAATTTGCACTAAAATAGATCCAATCCTGAAAAATGAAATAGCTGATGTATACACTACCCCTTTAACAATTCACGACAATAATACAATGCAATATATAGGCTTGATGAAGAGTAAATTTGGTGAAAGAATAAAAGAGCATAAGGAAGATATTAAATTTGGTTGCCCGTCTACATCTTTATCCTGGTTAAATTGTAAACAAAATATTGTAATAGATTTCAATCAAGAAAAAAAACCTTTTTTCCATCATCTAATTACTATACATCCGTTATCAGAGAATCTATAGATATTTTGTGTAAAGAAGAACAGGTCTGCAACGATACAGTATTATACAATATACCCAATATATGGTTTAATGTCCTAAATATTAGAAGATAAAGTGTATGAACCCCCATCCCTCCTTTTCGCATAGTTCACAACGTTGTTTAGATTATCATCCAGAGTATACATAGAAACCAACTCAAGTAACACCCAAGAAATAATTAACTTTTCCACCTCCATACGAAACTGGAGTTCAGATGCGTAAGACTGAACTGGAGTTCAGATAGTGTTCAGATAGCTATTACGCCAGTAAGGATTTTTGCTTCCTGATGATGGCAGCAGTAGTCGGCCGAAAGTACTAGGGCAGTTTTTAAACATCTTTTAACATCTATTTGTGTCTTTTAAGTGTCACCTGTTAAGTAACAATGGGATCTACCGAGTCTCATATTAGAATTTTATGATAGCTTGGAGTTTTGTTCATTAAAAATTTTCTTATTTTTATTATCCATGCTCATAATTAATTTATTAATAGTGCTGTCTTTGTATCCATTATTTCTTGCAAAGTCACGTATTTTATTGGTTAATTGATTAGGAGTAGAAAAAGTAAATTAATAAGATGTCTAAAAGCAGAAACTTTATAAGAATAAGGTGCTTGAGCAGTATTTGGAATAGTGGATTGATTAGCTATTGGTTTTCTATATGCAGTATGTTCTATGCCATAGTGGGTTTTGATTAACAGCACATTCAAAGAAGGGAGTGTATTATTTTGTTCAACTTCTAAAGTGAATTTAATCATAGAATCAATGCTACTTATCTGAGCAAGATAGCTATTACGCAAGGTATCCATGTGTTGCCAAATGATAAAAATATCGTCCACGTATCTGAGCTATGTATGAGGGGTATAATCTAATTTATTATATATATCAGTTTCTAAAGGTCGTAAAATAAACACAGCTAAAATTACAGATATAGGGGAACCCACTGGGACCCCCATTGTTTTGCTTATAGATTTTATTGTTAAATGTAAAATAGTCATTATTAACTATAAGGTTAAGAGCACTCTTTAATATTATTTTCATATTGTCATTAATGTTCCTTAAGTTGTCAATACAGTTATTTATTCTCATAGTGACTTGTTGGGTGTCAATAGAAGGGTATAGAGAGATAATATCTAGACTAGCTATTAAATATTTCTTTGGAAAATGGATGTTATCCAAATGTTGAATAAATTCATTCATTGAACCAATTTCATGATCTGAAGGAGGTAAGGTATTTTTCAATAAAATGACAAAGGCTTTTTTATGTAATAAGTGGGATCCTAGCATTGGTCTTATTTGCATATTTGCTTTATGATCTACCTTTAAGTCTACCTACAATTGTTGGGATTACGGCTAATAAATAACAATTTGAGATTCAACAACTTTGATTCAAAAAATATTTATTCAGATGTTAGACTACATCATTTTCAGGATGTAAAAAGAAAAAAAATTAGAACATTATAAAAAATTATTGAATAAAAGTTACTTTTTTCACATCTGCAATAAACAGAAAATTATATACTTCTAATAAATATTGTCAAATTTCTAATACAAAATTGTAAAGTACACAAACTTATTTTTGTATGTCTCCAGCCATTTTAATTTTACAAAATTCACTAAGTGAAACTGCTCAAATGATAAATAAAACTTTGGCATGAAATATTAACTCAATATTGCTATCTGTTTAGAATTCTAGGAACAATTTATATTAGCTGCTGTGTTGGGAGATAGCAACAATAAAATTGTCTTTTAAATAAATTCATAAATAAATAAAATTGTCTTTTGCAATAAATAAAATTGTAATAAATTATACGAGGGGCAGTTGGAAAATAAGTTTTACCTGGCGACTGTGCACAGAGGTGTGTATGAAAGACAAAAAATGTAATCAGACATTAAAGATAAAACATAACTTTATTTTTCCACATAAGTACCAAGTACATTGAGACATTTGTCATACCACTTTATAAGCTTGAAAAAGCCCTCCAGGAAAAAATCAGGGCTTTGCATATGGACGAAGCGTTGAACGGCTATGGGCGAAAGATGACACAGCAGGTGAACGCGAATGGGCAAGACACTAATACCACTGGGTAGAGGTCGACCGCGATCAAGCAGATGGCGCTGTTGCAGTGACACCGCAATTGCAGTCAACAGCGCCATCTGCTTGATCGCGGTTGATCTCTACCCAGCGGTATTAGTGTCTTGCCCATTCGCGTTCACCTGCTGTGTCATCTTTCGCCCATAGCCGTTCAACGCTTCGTCCATATGCAAAGCCCTGATTTTTTCCTGGAGGGCTTTTTCAAGCTTATAAAGTGGTATGACAAATGTCTCAATGTACTTGGTACTTATGTGGAAAAATAAAGTTATGTTTTATCTTTAATGTCTGATTACATTTTTTGTCTTTCATACACACCTCTCTCCACAGTCGCCAGGGGAAACTTATTTTCCGACTGACCCTCGTATAATATAATTTGTAATTTATTACAAATTAATATAAATAAAATATAAATAAAATTAATACAAAATTAATATAAATAAATTAATATAAATAGCAAATTAATATGAATAAATAAAATTGTCTTTTCAAGTCCACTGCATAAGTAACATATATTTTGTGTATGTTGCAGATACGTTGTGAGCTGCAATCATAAGCAAGGGGAAGGAGTAAAAATCTAGAAAAATGGGAGTGGCCTTCATACAATGCAACTGGGATGTTTTTAACAAGCAATGCATCAAGTTCTTTTTTAACAAGCAGCAGTGCAATCACCTGGAAGTGTGCCAATAATTGATTACTCTTACATAAGACTAAATTATATCAATGCCTTTAAAAACGGAAATATCAAAATTAGTTGATAGCAAACAACAAATTATGAGAGCAAGGATGAGCCCTTAGATTACATTTTTATGAAATTTTCTTGTCATACACATCACACACAAAAGATTTTTCACCAGTATGAATTAACAGATGGTTGCTTAAATTACTTTTACGGGAGAATTTCTTGTTGCATATCTCACAGACAAAATGTTTTTCACCAGAATGGATTAAAACATGACTGTTTAACACACGTTTCTGAGAAAATGTCTTGTTGCATATCTCACACACAAAAGGTTTCTCATTAGTATGTGTTAATAGATGATTGTTCAAGTGACTTTTTTGTGAGAATCTCTTGCTGCATACCTCACACACAAAAGGTTTCTCGCCAGTATGAATTAATCGATGTCTGCTTAAATCACAGTTTTGGGAGAATTTCTTGTTGCATACCTCACATACAAAAGGTTTCTCACCCGTATGATTTAATAGATGCTGACTTAAATTACTCTTTTGACAGAACTTCTTGTTGCATATCTCACACACAAAAGGCTTCTCACCAGTATGAGTTAACAGATGATTGCTTAAATTATTTTTACGGGCAAATTTCTTGTTGCATATCTCACACATAAAATGTTTCTTACCAGTATGGATTAAAACATGACTGTTTAACACACGTTTCTGAGAAAATTTCTTGTTACATGTCTCACACACAAAAGGTTTCTCATCAGTATGCGTTAATAGATGATTGTTTAAGTGAGTTTTTTGTGAAAATCTCTTGTTGCATATCTTGCATGTAAAAGGTTTGTCACCAGTATGAATTAATAGATGCCCATTTAAATATTGCTTATGAGAGAATTTCTTGTTGCATACCTCACAAACAAAAGGTTTATCACCAGTATGAATTAACAGATGCTTGTTTAAATTACTCTTTTGAGAGAACTTCTTGTTGCATATCTCACACACAAAAGGCTTCTCACCAGTATGAGTTAACAGATGATTGCTTAAATTAATTTTACGGGCGAATTTCTTGTTGCATATCTCACACATAAAATGTTTGTCACCAGTATGGATTAAAACATGACTGTTTAACGCACGTTTCTGAGAAAATTTCTTGTTACATGTCTCACACACAAAAGGTTTCTCATCAGTATGTGTTAATAGATGATTGTTTAAGTGAGTTTTTTGTGAAAATCTCTTGTTGCATAACTTGCATGTAAAAGGTTTGTCACCAGTATGAACTAACAGATGCTTGCTTAAAGTACCCTTATGAGACAACTTCTTGTTGCATATGTTACACACAAAAAGTTTCTCACCAGTATGAATTAACATATGCTGACCTAAATTACTCTTTTGAGAGAACTTCTTGTTGCATATCTCACATACAAAAGGTTTCAAACCAGTATGAATTAACAGATGCTTGTTTAAATTACTTTTTTGAGAGAAGTTCTTGTTGCATTTCTCACACACAAAAGGTTTTTCATCAGTATGAGTTAATAAATAGAAGTTTAAATGACTCATTATAGAGAATTTCTCATTGCATGTCTCACACAGAAAAGATTTCTCATCAATATGCATTAATAGTTGCCTCTTTAAGGAACACTTGCAAGAAAATATCTTGTTACATATCTCATACATAAACAGCTCCTCACCTTTATGAATTAATAGATACTTGTTTAAGTGATTCTTTCAAGATAATTTCTTGTTGCATATCTTACACACAAAAGGTTTCTCACTAATATGAACAGACACATGATTAATTAAACATTTCTTATGAGAAAAATTCTTCTTACAAACCTAATACAAATACTGAAAAAATAAATAATTTTTGTGGAAAGGTAGAATTTTAATATAAATAGATGTTTGGTTGAAATTCCTCAATTTTTCTAAAAATTTGTGATCTAATATAAATGATTATTGTGACAGAATTTTGCATTTTTTATTACAGTTTGCAATGCACTGAAAAGAATTAGTAGTTTTTTCATAACTTATTAGCATGTTTACCATGTTTAGAGCTTTATAAATATGATTATAAATAAATCAAATTTTCTTCGAAAATATTGGAATTCAGCCACAAACAGCCTTACATACGTCCATGGAAATTGGATGAAGAAATAAATGAGGAGTGTCATTTAACCTAGTGTGTCTTATAATAAAGCATTGAATGCTCAGGTGTCTAGAATATATTCATTTCCAAAAATTATATAGAGAAAAATAACACAATTAGCACAAAAAAAGTCAATGAATTATTCTTTGAGAATGTTAAATAAAAACAGCAATGTTTGTTTAATGAGTAGCATTACAGTTATAATGTATCATCTACAAGCACCATAAAAATACCTGCTTAAGATTAAGATTGTAGAATTCACAGTCGAAATGTGGAAATAAATCTGGAATAGCTAATTCATTATACTGACTTACACAAAAAAAACAGGATAGTCACAAATATCTTGAGTAAAAATTCCCTGATATTTCTATATTTCATAATCAGTGTTAAAGTTTCCAGGTCACTGTTAAAAAAAGAATTTTTTCATAGGTAATTTTGCAATACTCTCTTTTTGCAGTTTTTCTCTCTTCTTTTTATAATACATGAAGTTGCTGTAAAATAAAAGTGGATATTAAATTAATTATACTATACAAGATATTGAAATATAAATCATATAAATAACATAAATAACAAACTATATTTTAATTTTTATGAGAAATTGTATTTTAAATATCAATTTATTGTAATCAATAAAAATACCTTAAACATGTATCACTTACCTTTTATTTTTACAAAGTTAGTTTGGTATGTTAAATGTGCTATAACATCCTCTGAAAGAGTAAACATGAGCAGAGAAATGAATGACTAGCCGACATTACAGGATATATTTAATAACTTTAATTATGCTATTTAAATTTAAAAATCTAAAATTTAATTGATCAAAAAAATATTGAAACAAAGTTTTTTTATAGTCTTAAAAATACATATACTGTAAAATCCTGATTGTAAACCCCCACACACTTTTAAGAAATTTTGATTTTCTTTTCCATTTCCAAATACAAGCCGACATTACAGGATATATTTAATAACTTTAATTATGCTATTTAAATTTAAAAATCTAAAATTTAGATCTTAGAAAGGTGCAGTCCCGTCAGCCCCCGCAGCGTTTTCGTCTGCCTTGCAACTCGGCCCAAAAATTTTCCCCGATGGTACGACTTAGCTATTGGCTAATTATATTTTCATTTCAGTGGTTTCATTATCTAGTTAATTTCTTTATTTAGTTTCCCTCAAAATTCTCTCCCCTTTTTCAAGCTAAGTTCAGTACCAACGTTTCGGCACTAAATTGTCCAGCCCCATTTCAACTGTCATGACGAGTATGTGGTGTGCGGCGTCAGATCTCAGAACATTTAAATTTAGGAGTGAACAACACAGAAAAATCCGGACTCAGTTGATTGGCCGAACTGGGTACTTGTCTTTGTGGACCGCCCCAATAGGGCGATCAGGCGAATTTCGCCCCAATGACCAGGCACTCAAACCCGTCAAACTGGGTCGAATCCCGGTAGGTAGGGGCCTGGTCAGTGGTCTCCAAGCCCCCCCCCCAGCAAACTTTATTTTCATGCAAAAACAAATTATTGAAACAATCCAAGGAAGATAATTATTGATCTTTTGATTTTTTGGTAGATCTCCACTTACGTTTTTTTTTTTGTAGAATCTTAACGAAATCCCCTTGCTCGGCCTCCCACTACCACAGAAAGTTTAAAATATTGAGAATATTAAATACTTCTGTTCTGTTTGTTGCTTGCTAGTTACCATAACTAACAAATCACTCATCTAAATTACAACCTTCTCTTCATACAAAATTTATGCTTCCATTTAAATTATACCTATATATTCAAAATGTCTCCTTCCCCATTTTGCTATCCCACCCCCCTGGAAAAAAATAAATCTTTAAAAGACTACTTAAAAAAATTCTTTTGTCCTATTTTTTCCTCCATTAAGAATAAGTAAATAATCAATCATTTATAAATTAGACCCCCTTCTGCCCGAAAATTACACTTCTTCTTCCATCTCTCAGCATACAAAGTTTAAAACTCTTTATTAAAAAGGGCAGACACAGACATTTTTTGGAGTAGAGAGATAATTAAAATGGTTGATCAAAAAAAAATCTTTAAATCTCTTATTTGTTGCTTTCTATTAACAATACCGTAAATAACAAAAATTTGCCTCTTTTTTTCAGTTTCTCTGTTCTTTAAAATAAATATGTTCTTAAAAATATATAACTTATCCATCCCTATTAACTAAATGTCAGGGTGAACACAACAGCCAAACTACAAAACTGAGGAAATTTTATCTTTGTATTTTACTGCAGGAAACAAATGATATATGAAGTCGTGATGGGTGATTGTAGAAAAATCATAAAAGAGCATCAATTACAATAAGAAATGACTTTCAAATTCTAGTATCGGATGTTCTAAGAATCGATACTCACTCAGATAAGCTTGAAAACAGTAATTCTAAAACTTAGCAATCAAACGGCCGGGAATTTAGTCGTGAGCCACGATAACGGGGATAGATATTTCTGGTGCTAACTTCATAACAATATATTTATTCTTTCGATTTTACTATTTTAGCGGCAGAGCTGGTGTCAAATTCTGTAGCCTTTTTCTTTCCAGGTTAAATTGTTATATTTTTAGTTTAGAGCCTAGGTATTTCGGTTACTGGTTTCTTATTATATATATTTTTCAATTTGTTTCTTCTGCCTCCCCACCCAAATCATAACTTTCTTAAATATGGTTAGATTTAAATAAGAGTTTTTTTTTTTTACATTTTCCCCCAGTCATTTGGTTACCAAGTAAACATTGCTTTAATATATGCACTATTTATGAACAATAATCAAAATTTTCGACTTTTTTAAAGTTCAAACATTCTATCCAAGGTTTAGAGCGACTTTATTCAGGATTCTTCTTAGTTAAGTTGTATTTCTCAAGTTTTTCTCCCCCACCTCCCCCCAAATCACAACTTTCTTAATTATGGTCTTATGTGAATGGGACCTTTTTTGACATTATTCACAAGCCATTTGGTTAGCAACTAAACATCGATATTATTTCTTCAACTCTTGGTGAACACTATTTATGAACAATAGTCAACATTTTCGGCTTTCCAAGACTATCAAAAAATCTGTTGTTTTTTTTACAAAAATAGTAGATGATATTAGAAAATAGACACTCTCTTCTTTTTTTGGTTTATTCCTAAAATAGTCACTTGTAGAGGGTTTTAGGCTAAAATATTAGCCATGGTTGCCTGATGCTGAAAATAGTCACTTTTAGTAGCATTTTAGTTATAAATGGCAGCCATGTATTTATTGCTATTAGAAAATAACAAATAGGACAAAAGATTTCTTCAAATAAGTGTTTTAAAAAATGTAAACTTGATGATGACGTCAGGATGCAGGGGAAATTTTAATTTGAAGTGAAATATTTGTAACTTAGATGATTATTTACTTATTGTTACTAGAGAGCAATAAATAGGACAGAAGAATTTTTTATTTCATTAATTCATTTTTATTTATTTTTTATTAAAAAAAATTCTGATAGGGTGTGGCAAAGCAAGAAAGCAGATATTTTAGGGAAAGTGGAATAATTTAAAAGGCCAATTATTTATTTATTGTTACTAGAGAGAGCTACGAATAGAGCATATTTTTAAAAAATAAAGACATTTAAAGATTTTTAAATTTGCGAACGCAGGGAGGGGGGAGGGGAAAGCTTAAATGTATGATAGAAGGAGGTTGTAATTCAGGTGATTGGCTTTTTAATTATTGTTACTAGAAAGAAACAAATAGGACTGGAGATTTTTTTTAAAGATTTTCATGATTTTAAACTTTTTGTGCTGGTCTAGGAGGAGAGACAGAAAAGGAAAGCAAACAATTTGTGCAGGAGGGGGAGGGATTTTATTAGAATTGTATAAAAACAAAAGTGGAAATCTGCAAAAAAGGTAGAAAATTCCTCATTTGATTTTTTTAAATCAGTTTTTTGGGGAAATTTTGTGTGTGTGTGTGTGTGTGCACGGGAGGGGGAGGACGTGTTATATGTATGAATGGAAAAAATAATCCAATTTCTTAAAAGTGGGTGAGAGGACCTTACTTTTGAGAGGGAGCTTATAGTCAGGATTTTATTAATTTATTTTCTGATGCATGCAAAATGCACTTTGCTTTGGGAGTCATGGTGAAGCCCAAGTTATACAATGCTCAAGGTAGCAGGGCCCTGGAAATGACTGTCTAGATGGGTGAAGCCCAGGGCTGTAGCTAGATGTAAACAATAGGGGGTGCTCAAGAAAATGTAGGGGGGTGGGGCTCATACTATTTCTCTGTCTCTGACGCATGCACACATAAACACAGATATATATATGTGAAGTTTTCACAAAGATGATTTTTTATTCCACGAGAAAATGGCAGTTTGTTAAAAATAGTGCATTATTGCAGTCGTAATCAATAATCATAGCGAGGAGGTTAGGCAATGATGAGACACCACAAGAGTTTCGTCAATAAGGAGCAGCCAATTTCTGGATAAATCTACTATATTAATGAACAGAAGCGATGCAAGTAACAGTTCCCACAGTATCTGGTATAAACTTATAGCCCTCAGGCTTGATGATGACTCAGTACATCATTTAATAGATCGTAAAGAGCTGTTATGAAAATTCTACGTGACTTTAACACCAGATAACCATTTGGTTTGCACTTCTAACCACGACAAAAATCTGCTCTCCAAATGCCTGCTAGTGCATTTTTTAACCACGTGTAGGGTTACTGATGACGACGTAACGAGGGCACGATCCAATGATTGAGAGGCGAATTCAAGCCAAGCGAATGAGGCGTGAGAGAGAAGATTTAACACAAAAGAATCCCCCCCTTGTAGCTGCACATTGATTTTGACGTGAAAAAGTACCCAGCGTGCGAAGCAAAGCATGGAATTTTAAAAAAATGGCTTTTAAAAACATTCGAAATGACAAAAGCGTCTCTCAGAATTTTATAGATTGGGGAGTTGATAAAAATTACGAATGAACTTAAAGTTTTAGATTAAGATTTGGAATAAGATAATTATTAATATACGGGTTATTACTTTTAAAAGGATATTAAATAGGAATAAATATTATTAAGAATTAAGGACATACTGACTATGTCAGAAGTTAGATTAATTTAAAGGACTAATGCGAAATAAATGCGAAGGAAATAAATTTTTTATATAACATATATATGATCAAAGTATTATCTAGAAAGGTACATTAGTGCATATTCATATAATATTGTAGGCACTATATTTCTTATTAAACTGTTTATAATAACTTTATTTGATGCTAAGAAAAGTAAAGGCTGCAGACAGGGGTGTAATGGAGGATATATGGTTAATACGACGAAAACCTTCTGGATTATTTTAAGGAATACCATATACCCTCTTCTCAAAAACACTATAGCATATATTCTTTAGGGTATGCCCTCTGCTTACAGCGTATGTCCTCTGATTTTTTTATGACTACATCACTGGATGCAGAATGAAAATTTTCAGTGTATAATTATACTAGTGAAATAATAAGTAATGATGTCAATAAGTAAATAAAAAGCTGACAGTTCACCTGTTTCAAAAGAGTTGCAACCTTTAATTTTTTTCTGAACAGTCCCTGCCCTTAAGAATTCTAAAGTTATGTTTTTATATGATAAAAAACATTAGAAAAATCAAGGATGTATTTTGCATTTTAAAATTATTTTTGTGTCTAGTCAAATGCTAAAACCACTTGTACTTAAATCAGCTATTAGCTTTTTTTCATTAGTATCATTTATAATATATATATATATATATATTTAAAACTAGGATGACTCAAATACAAAACATAATGTTCATCATACGTATCATATTTACTATCAAACTCATTAGAATAACTTTGTTTTATGCTTAATAATGGAAAATGCTGCAAAATAAAAAAATTCAGTATATAAGTTATACAAAAGTAAATGTTTGCATCAGCAAAAAGTTGCTAATTCTGAGAATGTGTAGCACTTATTTGCAGTTTTGAAACAAATATTACAATTTAGTATGAATGCAAAACTGTAAAAAGCCCCCAAAACTAAGTTCAATTTTTTAACAGAGTTTCATTTGTATTTTTGACCAGGGGCCAAAAATTTTCAGGGGGTGCTGGGTCCCCCCTAGCACCCGTCTAGCTACGGCCCTGGTGAAGTCCAGTTAATTTTTAATAAACTTTGATTTGCTTTTATTATTATTGTTTGTTAAAAATGAACTCACGACTTTTCTCAACTGAATGACAGCTTCATTATTATAGAGTCAGACGACCCATAAAATTTTAAGCAAAATCTAAACCCTGCATTGTGAGTTATATTAGCTACAGTCTTGTTTAAGGCCACCAGAAAGGTTTTAAATGATGAAAATTGACTGAAGTTTGATCATAGATTAGGAGCTCTATAATTAATTTAGACTGTTACTAATTTTTGCATATTTATTTATATGTTATAGAAATAAAAAAATATTTATTAAATAATAAGAAAACAATCTTTAAAAAAATTAATATTCAATGATAAAATTAATTTTGCAAAACTGGTTTTGTAATGATTTTTAAGTCTAGGCTCCACATTTTTGTGTTGTCATTTCTTTTTTATACTGCATATTATGTAGTTTCTTCTTTTACTCTAAAAACAAACACAAATTTGTTAAAACATTTTAAATTATAATAAAAAAATTCCAAATCTATAAAAAATAATCACTCTTTGTAATAAATTTAAAAGAATTTTTTCTTTTTAATGTAGTTTGTAGAAAATTTAATTATCTTTATTTGAAAAAAAAAATATATATATAAATCTGTTAATTTATTCAAAAATTATCGTGGCAAAACTGCTAAAAAACAGTGCTTCAAGATAATTTAGTATAAAGTTTTGTTTTCACAAGTTTAGCCAGTCTGCACTGCTCAAAGTTTATGTTTCACACAACCATAAACTTAAGAATTTTCTTATCAGATGTAGGACATTGTTAAAGATTAAAACATTATAAAAATAATAGTAATAATAAATGCATATTTTCATTATTTCAAACCCTTCTGGTTATCTTAAAATAAGAATAGTGAATATGTAGCATAGTAACAAAAAAAAAAAAAAAAAAATCCCCTAAAATATAAAAAAGCAACATTAATAAACAAAATAATCAGTCTGCAAATCATGTTTGCAATAAAATATTAATCTTTGTGCAAGATTGTGATTATTTTAAGCTAAAGTATGTTTTACAAAATACTTTAATTTAATTCTGACTGATTTAATGCTATGATGGCAAGTGTCAAACCTGAGTCCTGTGGATTTGCATGCCAATACTCATCCTGGCCAGTACACATCACTCATATAATAACTATTTGGCAATAACATTCACTCTGTTAACAGGTTATTAGAATTAAATAAATTATATTGACAAGAGTTGTCTTGGATTGCTCAGTTGGTAGAGCATTGGCATGTGAAAACAAAAATCCCACATTAGACTTCTGGTATGAACATTTTTCACTCAGTTAGAAGGAAATGAAATTCTCTCATAAGATTCCCTTAATTTATAATTGCAATAAAAATTAAATTTCCAAAGCTACTTTCTAAAATATTTTAATTTAATTTGATATGAAATCAAATTAGGGCAGATTTCTGTTATTAAAAATCTATATGTATATTAAGCTACCGTGCATGGTACAGAAATCGTGATTATTTGTTAATTGTTTAATGGCAACACCCGAATGAAGCGCATCTCATTGGTTGGTGCTGTCATCTACAGGAATAAAAGCGAAACAAACAATGATTTTTTTTATTTTTTATAATTTGTCAACATTAACAAGTAAATAGATATATTTTTATACATTTTCATTTGAAATATTAATTTTTGTAAGCATTTAATATTTATAATTAAAAAAAAAAACAATTAGCAAAATAAAATTTAAAATGTAAACAAAGCAAAGATTTTTAAAAAGGGATTTTTAGTAAAAAGGGAAAAGTAAGTGTAATAGTTTTCCTTGACTGTTTCATTTTTTAAACGTAACTGTTATACTTTTGAAATTTTAGCTATTAATTAATTTTTATAGAAGCTTTTAGGATAAATATATATTATTCAGTCTTTTTTTATGAAGTCCACTCCACTGTTATATTTTTCAATGACAATCTGCACGGGCAACGCCGGGCAGGTCAGCTAGTAAACAATATTTAGGTTACTGGACAATTTACATGTAACAAAAACACAGTCAAAAGGTGATTTTTTTTACCTTTGTGGGAAAAATGGGTATTTTTGGCAGTCTTAATCAACTTTAAAAAAAATATTTTTTTCATAATTTAATGTTTAACAATTTTTACCTTTTTCAAACAAAAATTTATAATTTATTTAACAAATGATAAATGAATTATATGGAGAAGCTTCAGAGACAGAAATGAGATAGAAAAAGAGGAAAGAACACAAAAATATAAAGGAAACAATAAGAAAATGATTTTAGTAAAAGAAAATTGTTACAATACATAATATTGTAATAAATGAGCCGGTTAAAATAAGAGATGTAAGTCACATTTTCTTAAATAATGTTAAAAAATAAAGGGTTCACTTTGAAGCATTACAATGGATTCCTATGTGATGTTATATCTTTAGATATGCTATATAAAGGGAGTTTTTTTTTTTAACTACTATGGATTATTGTAATGCCATAAAAAATAGTTTCATATGTCAAGAACCTTTACATGCACTTAGCTTCAATTTTAAAAATTTGTGATTAACACTATGACTTTAACAGGCTCAGTTATATATATATATATATATATATATATATATATATATATATATACAGTAGACTCCCTTAAATCTGCATAGCTTAAAACCAGACGTTGTGCAAATTTTAGAATTTTGCAGATTTCTGTTCACTGTTTTGTTTACATATTTTAAACAAAAATTTGAATTTAATAATGCATTGAAATTATAGTGAATGCTTACAATAAAATAAAATAATAAAAATTAAGAAAATTTAAAAAACATTTAAAATATTAAAAGTGAAGATCAAGTAACTAATCATGCATAATGGTGATGAGATAACTTTTTCTTGAATTATTCAGTAAAACTCGCCTTATAAATGTACACTAATAGTTCATATAAAAATCTTAAAATAATAAAGTGTTATTTCATGTTTAGCCATGCTTAAGAACCAAAAAAGCTTGATTGATACAAAATTATTTGATAAAAATATCGCAATCACCACTGATATCAACACTATCTTGAATTTTTTTTTTTTTTTAAATAATAGAAAACATGAGTTGAATCATATTAACCAGAATTACATATTAAAATGTGTACAGAATGATATAAAAATAAAAAAAAACTTGAATTTTACACTTACATCTTAGCTGTAAGTTTCACTGTTTATATCGGAAACAATGAGTGAATTTTAGGTATGTGAAGATTTTAGGGTGGTGGATGTATTGGAATATATGAAGATAGCAGGCACACCTTTATCTCTCAGCCTGATACATGAGCAGACCACTCTGAACAATGTTAAAGTAAGACTCCAATCTCTATGACGAACTGGTAATATCCACAAGTGTCTTGGTGTAGAATCTTTTGAAAACTATAGACAAATTAAGAAATGTAAACAAAAATATAGCTACTAGTATATATTGAGAATCTTAACACAGAACTAAAAGAACCGACTAGATATCAAGGATCAATTCTGGGGAAGTTTGGGTCTGTTATGCCCTTTTCAAAATGACATTTCAAAAAAAAAAAAAAAAAAACATAATACACTTTTTAGTATTTTAACAAATTACTGTACTTAAGTATTAAAAGGAAGAGGTAAGCACTGTTTCAAGGGCATCTGCCAAATTTGAGATTTATTTAGAATTGATTTAAATGAAACATTGGGGGCGTGTTCACCCGCTACCGAAGTAACAATATTTTAGTGATTACACACTGAAACACAATGTACTGAAAAAAAAATTAGAAATCTGTAAAATTTTCGAAAAATTTCAAAAATTCTAAAATTTTTGTAAAAATATACAAATTTAGAAAATTTTTGAAATATTTTTGCTGATTTCGGGTTTTTCCGGATTTTGGAATTCCGGATAAAGGGTCATATACTGTAAAATGATTCTTTCTTATCAAACGTAATTAAAATATAAGGAATACATAGTACAACGTAATTTGCATTTAGTTTTGCTTATGTAATCAAACAATAAGTTATGTGGTGAGTCAATCGGCTTAGAAACTCATTGATAACACTTTTTTACAAAAACTTTCGCACATGGATTTTTTGTTAATATTTAATTTGAATGTTTTGTCCAATTGTTGAACTACTTCCGAAATTTAATACTGAGTAAAATATATATATATATATCCTCATCATTTTTATTTGTAGAAATCATTTGTCATTTTAAAATGTACTTTTTTACAGTACAAACCTTTCAATAATAAAGTCTTCATGCTGTTTGTTTGTATGAAGTCTTATGAAAAAGAAACGCAGATCAACAATCTGTCATTTTTGACGGGGTTATATACTAGTTAAAAAGTAAAACATAAAAGCAATTTACTTTTAATACATATTTTACTTTTATATGCTAAAGGTGTAAAACTAACAACTTAATATAAATTAAAATAACTTTTATTAGTTGTTTTACATGTTTCGATTCTTTCCGAGTCATTTTCAAAAACAAAATGAGAATATTCTAAAGCTGCACAGCCTTTAAAAAAAAAAAAAAAAAAAAGAAAAAAAGGTCGTGCAGCTTTAGAATATTCTCATTTTGTTTTTGAAAATGACTCGGAAAGAGTTGAAACATGTAAAACAACTAATAAAAGTTATTTTAATTTATATTAAGTTGTTAATTTTACACCTTTAGCATATAAAAGTAAAATATTATTACAAGGTGTTATAATTTATTATATTGTTACTTTTAATACAGTTTCCCCATAGCTTTAAAAAAAAGCAGGGTGCTGTTGGTTGGAAAAAAAACCTTTATATTCTAATGACAATTTTTAAGGCACTTTTAATATTTAAAAGTGAAGCCACTCGTTTCACAAGAAAAGTAATTATTACACATTTTTATTATTAGTATGCAAGCAACTTTTTAATACATAAAGCACTAAAGTGTACCATTTTTTGACTGAGTCAAGAAGGATATTATTTTTTGGATGTTGGACAAAACTAGTGTTTTTTTTTTTCAACAAAAGAGCATGTACAGAACCTTCTTTAAACTGTCTGGATGAAATTCTGTTTAAAAGCAAGAAGAAAGTTGCTTTTCAGAAAGTTAAACTAACCCACTTTACATCTAGAATTTTATATTTATCTTCATTAACATAGAAAGGTGTGTTCGTTGGTGTTATTTTTTATGGCTGATTATCTACTCAATGGATATAGGGTGAGGGGGAGATATCCTCTGTGGGGGAGGGGGGTCTTTCTAAGGAAACCTGACCCATGTTTATGCAAGGTTATCCAAGATTCACAGAAAACCATGGAAAACTCTGAATGATTAGGCTGACAGGCACAATTGGATTCGAACCCAGCACCTCCCATCTACCAGCTTTAAGAGCAGAACCTCTCAGCCAGTGGTGGGGTTCAATAGCATAAAAAGAAAATAGTTGTTTTATGAAAAAACTTTTGTTTACTTAAAAATATAACAATATTGGTGTTGGTGGGAGATGAAGCATTTATGACACTCTTTTATTTAACTTAACTTGGTTTTAAAGATGGAATTTTGTAAACGACTTTCCACTCATCTCCTGATATGCTAGAATTCTAAAAAAATACATACATGGGTGTCTTTCTGGTAACAATACAAAATTTTTATATTTTTATAACTTAACTTATATATTAATAAACTAATTTTGAGAATTTTTTTTCCATAATACCTCCATTCCAGGTATTACAACATATTTTGCATAGTTCCAACTGTATATGAGTTACAAAATAGAAATAAACTGTATTTTTTTTTTTTTTTTAAGGTTTCTACAAAGCATGATCATTTATAATAAATCTGACTGTTTCTTTCCCCATAAAATCATGTAATGAGTGATCAACTTCAAAATTACATATTAAACTTTCCAGGTATCAAAATAATATTTCTGTACTTTTATGTTAGCTGGGTGCCATTATCATTCATGGCCCCAAATCCCTCTTCGAAATATTTTTCTGGCTACGGCCTTGATACAGACAGATTGCTATAATAATAGAAGTAAAAAATTTGTTCAATAAGTAGCATCTATACCTAAAAGCAAAATATTAGAATAATTAAAAACAAAATATGGGCAAATTGCTACTGTTTTAAAATATGACATCAATGTGGAATTTTATCTTAATCCATTTGTAAAACTTGTTCTTACTATTTTTATATTCTGGTGTAAAAAATACGAACAGACAATATTATAAGATACTAGTATATAACCCCGTCAAAAATGACGGATTATTGATCTGCGTTTCATTTTCATAATTACTTCATACAAACAAACAGGAGGAAGGTTTTATTATTGAAAGATTTGTATTGTAGAAAAGTACATTTTAAAAATGACAAATGATTTCTACAAATAAAAATGATGAGGATATATATATTTTATTTATTTATTTATTTTTTTTTTTACTTAGTATTAAATTTCTGAAATAGTTCAACGATTGGACAAAACGTTCAAATTAAATATTAATAAATAACCTTGTGCGAAAGTTTTTGTAAAAAAGTGTTATCAATGAGTTTCTAAACAGCTTGATTCACCACATAATTCATTGTTTGATTACATAAGCGAAATTAAATGCAAATTACGCGGTACTATGTATTCCTTATATTTAATTACGTATATAAATAATCATTTTATTTACGATGGAAGCAAAATTTTAAAATCCGCCGAAAGATGGCATCAATATACTGGATTGATCCCTTCAAAGCCTCACTACGACAGAAATTACCGCTCTTTCTGAAAAAAAAAAAAAAAATAAAAAAAAAAAAAAAAAAAAGTTTACAGAAATGTTGTTATACATGTTTTATATGAAATAGCTTTTGAAGGTTTTAAACTAAATTAAAATATTTAAAAGCTTTAACATTTCTTTGATTAGTTTATACTGTAACTTTCATGGAATAAATGAGACGATATTTTGGCTTGACTGATGTTGTTTCCAGATATTTGTATCCTTAAATTTTCTTTAGAAGTTTAAACCTACATAAAAAAATATTAGTTATTGCTAAAAAATATTAAGAGTGCAGTGTGAAATCCTCGCAAGTGTCTACTGGTATATATTATTTCTGTTGTCAACATCTCTTTTTCTACACTTTTACAAAACGCACAACAATAAATGATGTACCATTCCAAAGTTTTTTGAACTGACTTCTGACAAAGTATACTTACATTTCGTTAAAATATCTTTTTTGATTATAAATTGCAGTTAATTAAAAATTAAATCTGCATTGTTTTCAAAAATGAAATGAAAGGTTTTACTCAAATCAATGTTGGCACAAAAATGAAATACAGCAGTATATCGCGCTCAACAATTATTAAAGAAAAAAAAGAATTAGAACAAAAAAGATAAAGTGGACGTCTTTGCACGGGTTTATTAGGTGCGTTCATAATTATATAAATATGTAGCACCTATAGTCGTCGTCTGGTTCGTCCATCTGTTCACATATAACAGCGCAAAAACTACCCAATTGAATGGTTTGAAATTTAATATAGTATATAATAGTTACAGAATTTTGTGGAGTTATTTAAAATTTTATTAAAAATTTAAAAATCCACCGGCAGATGGCACCACTATACTGAATAGATCACCTCAAATCCTCGCTACGAAAGAAATCACCGCTATTTCTGAAAAAATGTGTTTACAGAAACGTTGATATTCATGTTTTATATGAAATAGTTTTTGAAGGTTTTTTAAAAAATTAAAATATTTAAAAGATTTAATAAGCTTTTACAAATATTTTAACAGCAGAATCGTATTTGAAGCTTTCAAAGAGTCGTTCATTTGTGAATCATTTGAATTTGTGATGCTGAATGGCAACAATGTTCGTTTGTTTATAGTTGGGATTCCGATTTTTAATCTGGATTTTTAATTAAGAGCTTAAAACATTATAATAGTATATGATATACATGTTTTATAGAAAAATATGCTGAACAAACATGATTTCAAGTAAAGGATATTATCATTTAGCTGTGATATGTTACACAGGTTTTTCATTAAGCCTAACATGGCGTTTAACTATGGTCAATTCGCAAACCAGAGTGGTCGTACCCGGAACCGTTACAGACACTTTCTTGCCTTTGAATTTTATTATAAGTAAGATACTGTCGAACACGGTATTGGGTCGACAATAGAGATGTGTCATTTGTCAAGGAACGACTCTAGCAGTGAAATTGAAGGAACGATTCCAGTCTTTAAAAAGGAATCGCTCCTATTTAGAAAGATTCCTCGGAATCGGTCCAGAATGTATCAACTCCGAAAAGGACAGATTCCTCGAAATTAGCCCAAAATGTACCGATTTCGAAAAGGAACGTTCCGAGGAATCAATCCAAAATGTACCGACTCCGAAAAGGACCGATTCCTCAGAATTAGTCCAAAATGTAGCCATTCCGAAAAGGAATGATTCCTAGGAAAAACTCCAAAATATACCAATTCCAAAAGTTGAACGATTTCCTCGGAATCGGTCCAGAATGTGCAGCCTCCGAAAAGATTGAGTCCTCGGAATCGATCCTTGTTCTTGTAGACTGGCCAGTTTTAATAAATTAAAATACGTTATTTTATTTTAAAATAGCAGATTTTGATTCTATTTAAGCTGAGTTTCTGACCAAAAAAATTCTTCTAATGTGTACGTGACAAAAAAATAATTTAAAAAAATGAGAGAGAGAAATGCGGGGGACACGGGGGGGGGGGGACGATTGATTAATAAACTACAACTGTGTATTACTTTCTCTTAAATTTATCCTAAGATAAATATAAGTATATTATTGTACTTCAGTTAAAATATTGTCTATTATGGGGCCTCCGTGGCCGAGTTGTTAAGACACCATTCCGCTAATCGCTTATGAGCGTAGGTGTCAGGTCGGTGGGTTCGACTCCCGCCTGCTCTATTGCACACACTTTGTGGAGCTCTCGGATGTAACGCTCTGGTGTTTTAAATTTCCTTGTTGCTATCTCGTCCCTGTATATTGACCATGACTTATAAGCGGGCACTTGATGTCAAGCACACAAGTCAGATGTATGTCTCAATAAACAAACAATTGTCTATTATTTAGCTATGTGGGGGAGATGGGGGATGAATGGGACAAGGGGTGGATGGGACGCTCTCAATATTTCAGCCAATAAACATTTTTTTTAGTTGTTTCCTATCCTCATAGATTTCACTACCATAGTGTGCTTCAGAACCAAAAGCAAGAGCACATGGCTGTTTTCAGTTTTCTTCAAATTTGCATTTCCTGAAAACTCTACTTAAAAGTAAATTTTTTTACATTTGAAGTTACTTAAATATCTTATGCAATATAAACAATTAAGATATGTTGTAGTTTTTTATTTAAAGGCTCAATATTGGTAATTAAAATGAATGCATATTAACCATTGTGACAAAATAAATTCTGAGACAAAATAGCTGACAATTGAATATATGCATCATGGGGATGATTGGGACATTTCGAATGGGGATGAATGGGACTGCTTCATTCGTCCCTAAAGGATACTGAAAATTTTAACTAAATAATATTATATAGATTGATAAATTAATACTTTATGGTAATTATTCTTTTAACATTTCATCCTCTTTGTAGCCATCGTCTTCAGTCCACCGTTTATGGGCCTTTTAAGGCAAAGCTGAGATGAGTCCAAGATCATTGACTAACAAATAATCCTGGAGATCGTATTACAATTTATAATCCCTCAGCTTTTGCCAAGGCGGCATTTTTGTTCAGCTTTTAGTCCTTAACATTGAATATGGGGAGGAAAATGTTTGTGTCCCATTCATCCCTGCTGTGAGGATGACTGGGACATAGAAGAACGTTTTTTTAATTTTTATTTATATATCTGTATAATAATAATCTTGAACAAATAGTGTGCATAAGATGTAGTCAAACACTTAAAGTTTGACATGTGATATATAATATTGATAATAACTTACATAAAATATTTAAAATAAATATTTTTGTGAAAATGTCCCATTCATCCCCCATCTCCCCTACTTATCACCTGCGACTTAATTACATTGCTATTGAAACTTTTTGTGCTAAATTGATCAGAAAGAAAAAAATTAATGTAAAGTAAATGCTTGCTTAAATAATAGTGGGAAATATATATATTTTTTAAATCTGATTAGAAACAGTTTTGAATAATATAAGAAATACATCGCTATGCCCTAAACAATTGCATTTTAATCAGTTAATAATAACTGATTTTTTTATCTGAAAGAACTGATTTTCGATCAATTTTAATAATTGCATGGTTACACACTTTCGTGTATATTTCACTGTTACATATGTTTTCATCAAGCATAATTTTAATTTAAGGATCCCCTCTGTCAAAAGAAAAATAAAAACATCCCTGTCGGCTCGGCCTACAGGCACAGGTACATTTCGAAGATGCAGCCCGTGGGGCACCTGTTTGTTGGGAATTGCAGAAGAAATGACCTTTTTGCCATGATACTGCAGTTGGGACCGCCCACTTTGAAATTTAAATTGTCTGCTGGCGGAGCCGGCAGGGATTTTTTTTTTCTTTGCTATAAGGGTTGGTGATATAAAAAACTTGTCAATATAAAAGTTTTAGATAATATTAAGAGGATTTATAATAAATTTAAACGGATTTGATATCTTGTGAATTGACGAAGTTATGATTTTTTTCTTCTGACACCCCCTCCCCCCACCCCTTGGGGCCATTTTTAATGATATCAAAAATCTGTCATACATAAATTTTTGGCCCTTTACCTAGAATTAATAATAACTTTAAATGGATTCGATACATATCATAATTAAGAAGTTATGGGTTTTTTTCTGTTTTTCCCAAATGCCTCCCCTCCCCCCCCTTCATGGTTCGATTTTGCCCATTAACGAATTTGACCGAGATTTTATGTATCAGTTTGGAAGAGATTTGTGCAGAATTATTGAAGTTATCGTGTTCATAAAAAAGTGACATAGGTAGATAAAGTTTTGAACTTGAAGAGGGTTTTGGGTTCTCGAAGTCATGATCGGCATAGATCTGCAAAAAATTTAAAAAAATTCCAACTTAGGGGAGAATGTAATAGATAGTATTTCTTACGAAATCTACCTAATAAGAGCATTTACGAGCGCTCGCATAGGCGCTCTGTGCCCTGGGTGACCAGGCACCCCCCCGCTCATGCAGATACACGCAGGATTTTTAAATCGAATTTGAATAATTAAAATTCATAAAAACCAATGAAAGCAAGTTTACAAAAAAGAAATAAATATTATTTTTATTTTTCATATATCATCACTCCTGTAGAACACAATCATTTCTCAAGTATCCTGATACAATAACTGATAATTAATATTTTTCACTTACATTTGTGCTCATTCAGCAGTCAGTTTTATAAAGTAAAATATTTTAGGATGCGAAATATTCCGTACGCAGGCGCCAGACACTACTGGCGCGTCCTTTTGGTAACGTTTGCAAGGCGTCAGTCGCATTAGATGTTCACACTAACAATAGACTTTTTTTTTTTTTTCACTGAAAGTATTTGCAGAAAACAGAAGCATTTCTATTTACATATGGAAGCTATGCTTAATTATTTTTTTTATCTTTTAAGTAAAAGAAAAGAAAAAAAAAGACGCAACAAAGTGGTAAATTATAAAGCCAATCCTTTGAGGGTTTTCGAGAAGAGAAAATTCTGTTGTTTTGTTCAGTTTTAGTTTTTCATGCTCTTGTGCTTGTATCATTCCGAAATAGGCCAAATGAAAAATATATTTAATTTATTTAATACTTCACACTTTACTATGTGTATTTAAAAAATATGGGGCGGCCTGCAAAAAGAAAACAAACGTTAGAAAAATCTGCAAAAAAGTGCAAGACGATTGAGGATGTTTTAAAACAGAAAATAATTGTCCAACATTGTCAGAAGCCACAGTCACCAAAGAAAGTAAGAATAGTTTATACTCTCTTAAAGCTGTTGTCAAATTCCCTGCTCAACAAATGCGAAATTTTCTGACACATTTTCTGACTTATTTTTAAACGTAAAGGCACAAAATGGGCATGCCTGTCTATTGAAGCGATTTGGAATCAAATTACGTTTTCCATTTTTTGATAAATAAAACACTTTTCGAGTTATAAGTGACTTTAGTCATGTGACGGCAGGTTTTTCTCCTTTCTTTCGTTGTCACGTCTGGAAATTTGGTTCAAAACACCAACTTTAATAGTATTTTCTGAACATTGCGATTACTAATCAATGGAAAAAAAACTTTCGATTACAGCATTTCTGAATAACAACACCTGCCAGTTTCATACATTTTCGAACAAAAAAGAATTAAAAAATGTGTCAATGCATTTTCCAATAAAAAAGAATTAAAAAATATGTCAGAAAGTGTCCCTTTGGATTTATTTTGCATTTATGAACCTATGAATTCTGGAAAAAAAAAATTGAATTTTTTTTTAATTCAATAATTTTTTGTTAATGTGGTCTGGGATAAATTTTTACATATGTATATTTTATTTATAGGTATGTTTCATTATTATTTTTTAAAAATCTACATATTCAAATCCTTTCCGAATGTAAATTTAAAAAAAATATTTAATTTTTAAAAACTAATGTATGCCGTATTTAAAATTGATGTAGGGTAGATGTGCCAGTAATGAACGCCCTTCCAGTAATGGACACCCCTGAATGTTTTTGGATTATAAAAAATAACCAATAAAAATTTTGTTTTATTTTATTTTTTCATAACTCCCCCTTGTATGTTTTATAATCTGGGTTATTGTTGACACTCTTAATCAAACCTATCAGGAAGCAGAAAATAATGTTTCACAGTTCCACTGTTTTTCTGTGAAAATCTTGATGAACATGCTAAGAGCTCACTTCATTTAATTTATATCTTCCTTATTTTCTTGCAAAAATTGCATGTTTTTGTTTAGATAGTAATATAAAACTTTGAATTTCATTTATCAATGGCCATTTACAAAATTTCATTTATTGTTAAGACTTTAGGACCGGTGTCCATTACTGGAATGCTTAATTAGTCTCTTTCCAATAATAGACACCCCATGTGGCCAATACTAAAAGTGTAATTTCAGTAATGCATAAAATCTTTTTATTTAACTGAAAAGCTAATTAATCAAATTTAATTTTAAAATTTTACTTAGTAGAATGTAATAAGCACTTTTTTTTTTTTTTTTTTTTAGATTGTGTGTTTTTTTTTTATTATGCCAAATCAACCAAAAAATTTCAATATTCAACCTGACCATTTCGGATTTTAATTTTACCGTCAGGAATCATTCTCCCTGATAATATAAATGAGAATATATCTTTAATTATTTTTTATTTCATTAGATTTACAAACAATTTTTTAAATTTCGAAAAATTGTCATCTTTTGGCTTGCATAAACGTTTTCAATTTTGATTTTCTCAGATTGTATCAGGCGTACGGTGTTGTTTGACCACTCATTTTAAAGAGAATTTCACAAGGTTTCATTTGATATGCAAGTTGCTTGATTAAAAAAAAAATTACATTTTTAAAACTTAAAAATTTTTAGATTGTGTTTTTTTTTAATATTATAAGTTTAAAATTTTGAAATCTTTAGAGTGGTATCTCAATGGGATCAGGAGTTATGAAATAAAAGCTGAAGATTATCATACATACACATACACACACACATGTATGTTAGAGATGAGATGGGCTCAGTCCGATCCTGGCCCGACACGGGCTCGGGCTTGATTTTTAAACCAGTCATCGGGTTCAGACTCGCTTTCTGAAACTGACAATATTATTTATTCTTGTATATATAAAGAATAACTTTTAATTTTTTTTTCTTTAAAAATTACTTATTGCAGTTGCAGTCATTTTAATGCTCTTTTGATCAGAATCAAGGGAAACAGACATCTTGTTTTTTTTTTTTTTTTTTTTTTTTTTTTTAGCATTAGAATGCTATTTCAATGATGCCAATCCGAAGAGCGGGAATAATTTTTTTTTTTTTCGATTTTCGTTTATGACAGTAGGAAATGTTTTAATTGAAACGTTTATTTATTATTTTTTTTCTTTTGGAGATCTGTTGCAAAATGAATATTTTATTTCGTCTTTAGTCAGCCAGCATTAGTTTAAGGTTTGCAAATTTTTTAGTCTTTTATAGTGGGCGAGTCATAATCGCTCTTCATATGAAAATAACTTTAGTGATTCTTACGTCGATTTTTCATCATGAACTCTGCTCATGCTGCGGCTCTGCTATGCACATTGTCGAAGTCACTTTCATTCGTAAGTAGATATAAGATAACTGTTTATAGTTATGTGTATTGTTATTCCGATAGAAAGCAATAGAGCAGTGTTTTCTCTTTTCCTATAAAAGCATCGGATCATTCAGATAACGTGTCAATTACAGTGTTAATATTTAACCTGATTTTTGGGGGCGCTAGAATCACAAAAGATTGTTTTGAGGAAGGAACCTATTAAAATTTAAAATCTACACATTTTATAGGAAATAGAAAAACACTGTTCGATTCTTCGACATATTAATGGTAATTTCTACAAATATCATGCATTTATTCATAAAACGCACTTTGTTAATGTGTCCTTCACATTGACAAATAACAGGGGGGGGGGGGAAATATGAGAATCCTTTTACGGAAGTAAAATTTTATTTGGTACCAAACTTCTCTTTTGATAAGATTGAATGTAAATTTCCAAAAAAGTAATTATGTTCTTGAGATTAACAGTTATTTTCATGTAAGATGTTTAAAAATGAGATACTATCACTTGAAAATAAATTTTAAATATTATGCATTTTTTTTTCTATTGCATATTTTCAGTATTGGGCTCGGGCTGTAGGGACATAAAATATTGCGGACTCCGAAAAGAGGGCCCGAACTCATCTCTAATGTATGTATGTGTCTGTTTTCAGTTCCGTTATCTGTTTCAAATAAAAATCTGGGCACCCCCCCACGTAATAAGCTGGTTACGCCTATGGCTCGAGTACAACTTTGTTTCCTCAGTTTGGGGTCTTATTTTTCTCTCCTGAAAAAGATGATTCAAAAGATCTCGGAATTCCCGTAGATAGTTTTAATCAACTTACAGTGGATACATAAAGAAAAACCTATTTGAACAAGGAATTTTTGCAAAACGTTTTCAATACTTTCTTAAAATTCATATAATAATAACAATTAAAAAAAAAAAAAAGCATCTAATAATAATAATAATAATAATATAACAGTAACAGTAGTGGGTGAGATTCAAATAATTTAACCGCTGTCCGCTACCCTTATGGCCATTTTGAGTATGAAAACGGGTAAGAAAAATTACGTGCTACATATAGATTATCAGATATTTTCCAACATTGTGACATATATCCAAACCTGCGTATTTTATGCTTTTTCTGTTTAATAGATTTATGTTAAGATTACATTAAACCAGTTTTATAATATATGTATAATGTATATAGTAAAAAAGTATATTAGTATAAAGTAAAAATATCTAGTAAAAAAAAAAAAAAACATAAAATACAGTAAAGACATTTATGGTTTTCTTTTCTTTTTTTTTAACTGATTCTAGTGTTAATATAATTGAATAATTGTGTATGTGTATACAGATTAATAGACATTTTTATATTTTGCCAAAAAAGAAAAATGGAGCAGCACTATTATGCTTACTTCTTTCTTAATTGGACTCAGTGTTGAATTCAGGGGGTGGTCGGGGGACATTCCCCCCCCCCCCCCCCTGGAAGATTTGAGATTTTATGCTTTGAATTGACAAAAAGTGGAATTTCCCCCCTGGAGCTACAGAAATCCCTCCCGGAGAAAAGTGTCTGAATTCAACACTGCGAGGACTGACATGTAAATGAATGGTTGGTTATCTTGAGGTGGATTTCGAAGAGGGATCTAATTATAAGGTTTAAAATTGCATAGACCATGGTGCCAAACATCAGAACTAGAATAAAGATTCCTGCATAAAATAATCAATAGTATAAATGGAGGGTTATTCAACGATATATTTTCAAGAGGAAACCTGATTACACTAAAAATCAAATGGATCACCACCCTAGTGGGCAAAACAAACAGCTACAATAAAATTTCTTTGATAAACTATAGCGGTAAATGAAAGGTCATCCAGGTGTAAATTTTCAAGAGGAATTGAGTTTAATGCCATAAACCATAAAGTCAGGGAGTACTTGTATTATGGTAATTAGAAATAATTACTAATTAATTGCACACACTCATTAGGGAAATGAACTCTTGAAAACGAAATCATCTGTCCAAAAAATTTAAAAAATAGGCGGATGGATGCTTAAGAAAATGGATGAATACATAAGAAAATAAATTAGTATTATTAATATTATGGATTTCATGTTCGTTTTAATACTTCGGATTCGTTCATTATGGCCAATCCTTATGGCCATGTTGAGTATGAAAACGGGTAAGAAAAATTACGTGCTACATAAAGATTATCAGACATTTTCCAACATTGTGACATATATGCAAACCTGCGTATTTTATGCTTTTTCTGTTTAATAGATTTATGTTAAGATTACATTAAACCAGTTTTATAATATATGTATAATGTATATAGTAAAAAAGTATATTAGTATAAAGTAAAAATATCTAGTAAAAAAAAAAACATAAAATACAGTAAAGACATTTATGGTTTTCTTTTCTTTTTTTTGTAACTGATTCTAGTGTTAATATAATTGAATAATTGAGTATGTGTATACAGATTAATAGACATTTTTATATTTTGCCGAAAAAAGAAAAATGGAGCAGCACTATTATGCTTACTTCTTTCTTAATTGTTTGTTGCTAAAGAATGCAAATTGTAATTTTGGGTACTTTTCGGTTAGCCGGGCGCCAGTGAAATGTATATATCTATATATACATATCTATGTATACATACACACATATATGTATGTGTATATATATATGTATATATACATACATGCACATATAAATGTATGTATGTATAGATATATGTATATATATGTATACATAGATATATGAATTTCACTGGCGCCCGGCTAACCGAAAAGTACCTAATTTTGTATAGTTTTTTTTTTTTCATTTTATTTCTATTTTTTGCTAAATAATTAGAAGTTAAATATCTTTGGCTTTGTTTTAATACAACGTAAAATAATAGCAAGACAAAAATAATTTTTCATAATAATTTCTTGTGACAATCGTGATTCTACGATCGGATTAATACTCGCAACTCCCGAAATCAGTTCCCGGATTAATGGCTGTTACTGTGGTGGTGGATAACAGATATTTGCAGTGCCGAAACTATGGAGGAGCAAAAGGGGCATCAGTGTAGAAGGGGGCTCCAAAATAGGATTTGATTCTTCTTTCAGTACAAAAAACAAATAACGAAAATTGAACAAAAAATACTTGTAATCAGGCAACTTAAAATAAAAACGTATTTGTTCATTTTATTATCTTTGCTTTCAACAGGGCTATTTTTTATCATTAGGTAATCACATAGGAGCAACAAAACAGTACTTGATTAATGAATTCTTCCAAGATACTTGCAAGAACAATATACTGTCCTTATTCGGTTTAAATTTGCTCTGTATATTTTGGATGTTATCGTGATGACAAGCTTTGAATGTTTTTTGCTTTTGTATGCTCCAGTTAACGAACTATAACAGCTACATACTTGATTAACGAACTAATCGAAGACACTAGCAGATCAATTTACTGTCCCAAATAGATTCGAATTGATTCAAAATTTCAGACTTTATCATGAGTTTTTTCCATATATTGAAAGTTTAACAGAGTTTTCGAATTATATAGCAATAATTCTTATTAAACAAAAATTATTAGAAAATAAAATCGATTTCCAAAAAAAAAAAAAAAAAATACACCAATGAATGAAAAATTTTAGAAACAAATTAGCATTCCTGGTTGTTTTATATTATTGATGTTAATTTTCTTTACTATCATGAAACTGTTGTTGAATTTGTTTGTTGTACTAACATTTTTGCTTGCTGTTTTGTTGTGGATTATTTTAGGATTTCACCAAATCAACAAATTTCATATATTCCTATTTTTGAAATAAAATCTTTTTTAAGAGTATTGTATTTTGTATTTTCGTATTTATTGTGTGTATTTGAAATTGTATTTGTATTAAACTATAAAGTTGACAAAAGTTAGTTAATTTATTGAAATGTATTGAACTATATAGTTATGATTTTGTTTCTTATCTCAATATCTACAGTTCTAATTATGTGCGATTTCTAAATTTAAATAAACTGGTATACCTTTTCAAAAACTTTCAATCACCTAAAAGTGGAATTTCCGAAAACACCATTTTAATAGATTTTTATGTCATAACAGGAAGTAACAACTAAAATTTTACGATTTCAGGTGCAGGCATTTCGGTTTCGGCTGTGCATTGCTAATGCAGTCAGCAAGGACATTGTTATATATTAAGTCTCTCAAATATACTTCGTTTAATGAATTATGTTTTCCCAAATCGACAGTTATCCGAATTTGATTTTATAAAAGATTCTATTCACGCATGAACTCAATACTAAAAGGAGATAGTTCACGGAATTGTTTAGAAATGGGCATACTGAGAAAATGGGCAATTTCTGAATAATCGTACCAAAATGGAGTGATTCTGAAAACGGCCGGTTCTGAGGACTCCGTGTTGAATTCAGGGGGTGGCCGGGAGTCCTTCCCCCCCCTGGAAGATTTGAGATTTTATGCTTTGAATTGGCAAAAAGTGGAATTTCCCCCCCGGAGCTACAGAAATCCCTCCCGGAGAAAAGTGTCTGAATTCAACACTGCGAGGACTGACATGTAAATAAATGGTTGGTTATCTTGGGGTGGATTTCGAAGAGGGATCTAATTATAAGGTTTAAAATTGCATAGACCATGGTGCCAAACATCAGAACTAGAATAAAGATTCCTGCATAAAATAATTAATAGTATAAATGGAGGGTTATTCAACGATATATTTTCAAGAGGAAACCCGATTACACTAAAAATCGAATGGATCGCCACCCTAGTGGGCAAAACAAACAGCTACAATAAAATTTCTTTGATAAACTATAGTGGTAAATGAAAGGTCATCTAGGGGTAAATTTTCAAGAGGAATTGAGTTTAATGCCATAAACCATAAAGTCAGGGAGTACTTGTATTATGGTAATTAGAAATAATTACTAATTAATTGCACACACTCATTAGTGAAATGAACTCTTGAAAACGAAATCATCTGTCCAAAAAATTTAAAAATAAGGCGGATGGATGCTTAAGAAAATGGATGAATACGTAAGAGAAAAGTCCTTCCGGCATGTACCGGGAGGAAAAGGTAGCTTTCCTATATCTCTGTTTGAAAATTTTAGCTAATGTTACACGAAAGCAGCAAGCTAAAATGCAAAGAAACCGTTTACAAAAGATTCGTTAATACTGAATTTGAATAAGAAATTCGCCAAATTATTGAGCAATAGCCAAATTGGCTTCATTTATGAAAACTTATTTTGGTCGCCAAATTTGGCGATATTTCGCCAAATGTCGCCAATTTTGGCGCTAACGGATATGAATATATAGTTTTATGGGTATGATTGGGACCATTATTACAACAATGAAAGAAAATAATTTGCGAGTAATCGCGTTAATGTGCTGTTTTGTTTCAAAATGTCCGCCACCCTAGAATTTCAAACTGCTCTATCTCAGCCATTTTTTAAGATAGAGGTAAACCAAAAAATGCTCTGGAATCCTTGTATCAAGGCCTAACACGTAATTAAAAAATAAATTTTAATTTTTAATTTTTTTGTATATTTATTTTAGTTTTAAATTTTTAAATAGCCGCTATCTTGAAACAAAATGGCGGACCAAGCTGGCCAACGAACTCGGTCAAGACATTGGTGAGCTTAATACACACAATTAGTTTCATCAAAATCGATTTATAAATACGAGCGTTATCGTATGACATAGGTCAGATATATATATATATATATATATATATATATATATATATATATATGTATATATATGGATATATCTATTATAAATCAATATATATATCAATATATATATATAAATCAACATTTGAGCGGAGGGTGGTTTTGGGGTCTAGGGGTCATGATCGGTGAAAATATATCGAAATTTTCCGGAACTGCTTTCCTCCGAACGTACTTTTTAGTATTGAAAGCTACCTAATAAATTAGTATTATTAATATTATGGATTTCATGTTCGTTTTAATACTTCGGATTCGTTCATTTTTTTCTCAAAATTATCCCTTTTATCTTGAAATTCGTTCTTTTTCTCTGGGAAGCGTTTCTTTTTCTGGAAAACCTTTTTTTTTCTTTTCGGAATCGTTCCTTTTTTTTCTGACGATTCGAAAAGGAACGACTCTAAACATCTCGTTTTATTTCGGTGAACGATTCCCTAAAAGGAATGATGTTGCCCATCTCTGGTGGATAACAGCATTTGGCGAAATGGAATGGGCGATAAGTCTTTTCTTTCTGCACCAGGCTTTAACGGTGAAGTTACGCCTGGCGGAAGTTACGCTAGTTTGATTTGTTGTATTTTTTGTGTTTCGTTCTGCAGACTTTTTTGCAGTAAGTGAAATAAATTGAAAAAATAAATAAAATAATAGTTTCCTCATCTACAAAGCCAGATCAACATGATCTGATATGATGATCCTTTCGATCAATCGCTTACGTACTTCGCTATTTCGTTTTGGCAACATCTGGTTGTATTGATGTGAAAATAGATATTGTTGCAATTAAAACAGGTATTTTTTATTGTTTTAATATAGGTAGGTGCCAGTTTTTTAAATATCGTTATCTTTGTTTTATGGTTGTACTCACAGTCCACAAAAATGTTTCATCGACCGGCAATTACCTTTATGTAGTGTGCGATTTTAATTATATGCACCAACCAAGCTAGGCACTCAAACTAAGATACGGCCACCTGAAAGGAGATTTTTCACTCTTCCTAGTCTGATCACTGATCACATACACTACGGCAGACGATTCATTAATTACATAAGTCCCATCGAATGCCTTTCATTAATTAAATAAGTCCCATCAAATGCCTTTTTTTTCCCAAGTAAACGTTGAATTGAGGACAGAGCCCGTTCAAACTGAAGTTGAGCCCAGGGCCTGTTAAAAAGTTGCCCCCCCCCCTCCTACATCCCCATTCCCGGCGACACTTTCAGAAAAAAAGTAGGTTTATTTGATGAGTTGACAAAGTTGTTTAGGTGAAAATTTCAAGTTTACAAAAAAAATTAACTTACAAGAATAATCAAGAAAATGAATTACCGTCCACTTCCTCAAACAAGATTTGAATAATTCACAAACATCTATGATCCACAGTTTATGTTGCAGAATAAATGAGGACGTCTTTTTCAAAACTCGCCTTATCCAAAATCATAAAAATTGTGTTTTCCCTAACAGTCTAATAATCATTTTAAACTATAATTCTGACATTGTAAAATGCTTGTTTATATTGAAACCAATAGACACAGTATGCAGTTTTTGGCATTTTCCCCAAATTTGATTTTCTGGATATGGCAAGTTTTGAAAATTATAGGGACTCTCAAATTGAAAAGGACTTTTACAGAAAAATTAAATATGGAGGTTTTTTATTACAGTAAAACTTTGTTTTTACATCAGGAACCAAAATATAAAATGCAAACAGTGGAAAAACTTAAATAGTGAGAAAATTTACATGCAGGAAAACACAAATTCCAAGAACACTAATCGAGGTTTCATGGTATTTATCAATTTTTCAAAATACTAAATTGCAATTATCAGAAAAGAAAAAAAAAATTTATTGAGTCATTCAGAATATTTAAATTTTACGTTTCATATTTTATAAAACAATATTATTTGAAAAGTATTTGATTAAGGGAAAAAAAATCAGCCACATAATTTGTGGGCCCCTGAAATAGGTGGGCCGAGGCCCGTGCATTATAATCAGTCCCTGATTAAGGATCTGATTTGCCAGCAACTTGCAAATAAAATCATTCCATCATCTCCATGTTTTAAAATGCACAACAACATTGAGACATTTTTCGAATTGAGAAATCCGTGTAAAAGAAACATTTACACATTATAAATAGTAAAATAAACTAATTTAAGAAAAGGACCTGTACATTTGACAAAGTTAATTTGTTTTTAAGTATATTTGTTTAGACATTTTGCAGATATTTTTATTATGTACTTTTTCAATTATCAATTTCAAGAGTACTACAAAAACTATCGAATCATGAAAAATATAATTCACCTTTAATAAATGTAATAAAAGTTATTTGGATACTTCTCCATTATCCCATCGACCACTTTACATAAAAAAAATTATCACCAAACTGTAGGATTTAACAACAAAAATACATGATTGTGGAGTCACATTCACTTGACTTATAAACATTATATGTGTTTGTTATGTCATGAAGTGATTTTTAATTCGACATTTATCTGATTTTTTAATTATGTTTTCCTGATTTATTAGTTATTTCATTAATTAAAATAGCAATTAGGTCCTTAAACAGTGGTGCCATGATACAAAAAGAGAAAAACCATTGAAAAAATGTTGTGATGCATATTTACGTAAAATATATCAGTTTCGACTGCAGTCACAAACATTTATTCAGTGACCGAGAGGGATAATTTAGAAAAATAATGTAAATATCCAAGATTTTTTTTGTCTTTTTCCATTAATATACTTGTATTGTAAATTTTATTATTTAAACATGCTAACTGATAATTGACTGGTAAGTAGTACATTTTTTAATTTCTTGTTTTTTAAGATTTGATTAGCAACATTTTTTTATTTGATGACTGTTTTTTTTATGGAAAGTGGCCGACAGCATAATACAGAAGTATTGTTACTTTTTTAAAAACAAAACCTTGAAATGCAGTCTTTGTACTTTGTGATAATACATATTTACCAGAAGGACCCATGCGAAGCTTTCGCACTGCAATCTTTGAGATTATTTCCTGGTATGTTTTAGCACTAATTTTTAATTAACTTATTTTTTTTTAAATCAAACAACGCGTTTTAACGAAATGGGGGTGTACTATCTCAGAAACTTGTTCAAGCACTTTTCGAATGATACCTCATTCATCGTTGTATGTTTTGTATGTGTAATAGAAAAAGGATGTTGACAGCAGAAATAATATATATAATGATTGCTTGTGTATAAGAAAATGGGAATAAATTGCCAGAAATTTTTTTGCCAAATTTTCTTCTCTCGCCAAGGTTATTTCTCTAGGTTGCCAAGACCCCTATACTGAAAAAAAAAAAAATTATAAAATAATTGAAACACTGAATCAGACGTTTAGGAAATTCATATGAAAGCAATTCCTCAGATTTTGCAAAAATTTTCCAGAAATTTCTTAAATACATAAATCAATATTTGGTACACCACTTTTTTGCAAGCCTATGGAAACTTAAACATGGGATGTTCAAACTTTGTAGTCCAGCAGCCATTTAAGTGACGTCAGACTTCGCTGTCATTTTAACAGCTTAATGAAGTATTAAAAAATAAATACTTACAATTTTTGTAAATCCTAATGAACTGTATATCTAAATGGAAAATAATCCTTAAATTGCATAATCTACTGGTGCTCCGATACAGTATGCATATACACAGTAGGGTGGAACGAAAATAATGGTTAATTTTTTTTTTTTTCAGTTAGAAATTTGCTATAGTCGGCAAAAGTTGCCTTTTGGGATTAGAATGCAGAATATAAAATTTTGTTGCTGTACTAAAATATTTTCAGGTGCCGCAAAGAGCTTCAAAAATGACTGTTCTATGAAAAAACGATGAAAATTGCCTTTTTTAAAAAAAGTTCTTTTCTTGATTATTAACATAATATACATATATTTTGTAAACAGAATATTCAAAATATGATACTTTTGCAGAAAACTTGCACATTCTATGTATTACGAATTTTTAGATGCCATTACAGAAAGAATTATTTTGTAGAATTGAGCGATTTTCACCATATTAATTTTTATTAATTTTACAGTAACATATTCTTATAGTACTACATTGAAATAAAAGAAATGCAATGTTTAATTATCATATCTTAGTAAAACAAATCACACTTATTTAGAAAAACTTTAAAAGAGTGAAACCTCTGATTAACGGACACCTATGTGACCCCAAAAAAATGGTCTGAAAAAATGAGGTGACTGCAGGAGATTGGTTGTTAGTTATAACGAGAGATTAATGTTCGCTGAGAAATTTTAATTTGGCTGTAAGAGAGTGACCGTATATAAGGGTGTCCGTTAAAAGAGGTTTGACTTTATATTGTTTTTAAAGACAAAACATTATTTTTAAGAAACATTAATTTTTTTCTAATGTCCATAGTAATCACACATGGTCCATAATAATCACACTGACACATTGGATTGTTTTTTTTTTTTTTTTTTTTTTTTTTTTTTGTTTGTTTGTTTGTTTCAAATCTTGGCATGATATTTTGAAAATTTATTTTGGTTTTTATCAATGCATCTCTTGCAGAAGTGCTGCAAACTGACAAGGATGACTCGGTAACTAATTTAACAATCCTTTTAACTGCTTGTGTGTGACATAGGGAAAAATTGAAGTTGACTCTCATGACCAGGTTCTTCTGCTTGCTTTATTTACTGCTTTAGTTTGTCGTCAACAATATATATCGTCATAGGAGGTTAAGTTACTTTAACATCATGCCATTGAAACATATCAATATAATCCGTGACATCAAAGTTTATACATACAGGAATTAAAAAAATTATGATGCCAACTTCATTTCCAGTCCCTGCTTTTACAATTCGGCGTAATGCAAACTCCTTAATGATTTCTATCATTTGATAGCACAGAATGGAGTACATTTTCATGTGCAGCAAAGTATGCATTGCTTTGGTTGATTCGATCAATTATATTTTTAGGAGTGTAATTGAGGTAACGTAAATAGCTGGAACACGTTTTCACAAGTGCTTCCTCCATAGATAGATGGTTTTAACTTTATGTTAAACCAAACAGTTGCATACACTTTCACAATGTACTCAGTCAGTACTTGGGGATTTTGTGATGGATATTCTGTTCCCACGTACGAGCGAATTATTCTGTTTGCTAAGGGAAACTATGGTGAATGACAAATGTTTTCTGGTTTCTTGATAGACAAATCAGAAGAGCAACTTCTAACGTAGATTGTGTTACACATTTCTAAGAAATATATTTGGTCCATACTTAAATTATCATTAAATTTTAGCAATGGAATGTTATTTTCAATAGGTGAAAACCCAGTCACTGAAAGTTCATAACACCTTTCCAGTTGTTTCCTTATTTTCACTCCAAAATCATTTGGATTTTTAGTTTTTCCATCTAGGAAAGAAAATAGATGGCGAAGGGTAGTTCATTTGCATGAAACAGACAAATCAAGCACTGCAGTGGCTTTCATAATTCTTTTTCCAACAAAGCAATCGCACCATTATTCAATCCAGTGTTCGAGGCAGTTCCATCATATCCAATTGCAGTAATGTTTAAGTATTGGTTGTTGCCATTTAAAAATGTCATTATGTTGTCTTTTATACCTTTTCCAGTGCCAGAAATCGGTTTTACGTGTCTTGAAAATTTTGATCCAAGTTCTGGAACAAGTAATATATGTTCTTCGATAACAGTTATTTTGTAATACTTAGTTCCTTTCTTCTCTTGTCTTTTCATACATAAAAAAACAATTACTTTCTGTAACTAGTTTTACAGTTTCTTGTACATATCTTTTTTGGTTCTTTATTTGTTCTTATCTAATTTTCATTCTGTCATACTTCTTTCTTCATCACTAATCAGACCTGCAGAGCGGCGCTTGGAATTGTTGCAGAAATTTTGTCTGATACTCAAGTTCGATCGCAAGTAGAAGCCACAAATCGCAGTTTCATGCGCATTTCACTATGATTTTGATTACTTCAGGTTTCAGAGGCAATAAAAAAATTGGGATAGTATAGTGAACTTTGTTCTGTTTCTACCTCATTCTATACTATTTATGTTTCATTATTTTTGTAATTAAAATGTATTACGCAGTAACTTTACCAAGTTTTCTGATTAAAAAGATTTCAAACTGATTTAAAATTTAACTTATGAAAACTATAGCCTGTTGAAAGAAAAAATTAAACATAATTGCGAAATTTTAATAAAAACCTAAAGTTTGCCCTTCTTGCGGCACCTCTAAACATAATCTAATTACGCTGATATTTAATTTCCGTCTTTATTTTGATCAAAAGCAACTTTTGAAAACTATAGCATATTGAAATTATTATTATTATTATTTTTTACATGACTGCGAAAACTGTCAAAATTTTAATAAAAACCTAAAGTTTACCCTTCTTGCGGCACCTGAAAACATAATACAATCACGCTAATATTTAATTTCCGTCTTTATTTTGATCAAAGGCAACTTTTGAAAACTATAGCATTTTGAAATTTAAAAAAAAGTTTTTTCGTTCCACCCTAATATACAGCCATGATTAAACAAATAAACAATACGTGACGCACGCGTAAAAATTAAGTAAAAACCTGATTAAAAGTTCGACATTTTTTCAAACAGTACGTGCAAGACATAAATCAACAGTCATATTTTAATTGCAATATAGGATGACATCATCTGATAATGCAGTGTTTTATTTTTGTGGCAACACTGATTTAAATAAAATCTTTCATTTCATTTATGAAAACGATGCCGATTTAATTTTTAATTAACTGCAATTCTTTATTAAAAAACCTGTTTTAATGAAATGTTAAGTGTGCTATGTCAGAAGCCTGTTCAAAATCCTTTCATATGCTATCTGGTTCATCGTTCTGCGTTTCGCATTTCCTTAGAAAAAGGGATGTTGACAGGAGAAATAATATATATGATGTTTAAATTTAATATGTTAGATTTAACAGACCATTACACTCTGTAGACATTTCCAGAAATAAGAAACCTTTGCACCCAAAATTGCTAAAATGAGTGTATAACAACTGCTTAGTAGCCATGAAAAAGAAAAGTAAGAAAAAAATAAAAATCGCTGGATTTAAATCGCTAATAAAGAATTTGTACAAAAAGAAGAAATTTATTAAAGCTGTGATTATTTATGCATATTTGAGCTCTTTGCACCTATCAAATAAATAAATAATTTTAAAAAAAATTCACTAGTTGTAGCAATCTTATAAATGTATGAATTTTGTCAAACCCTATTAACCCATGCATAAGCATTTTGTGCCCATGAAAATAAAACAAAAAACAATCACTGACTATAGTAGATGTCTACATGGGCCATGCCCGAGCCTAACATTTTTCTGGATGTCTGGTTTGGGACTAATCTTTCTGGGCCTAACTTTTTTCTGTAAACTCTGGCTGGGCTGTGCCAGGCTAGACTTTTTTTTTCTGAACCAAGCTGTGCTTACACTTCATTCTGCACGGGATGACATTTTCAGGCCATGCAAAAATCAGTAAAAGGAGGACTGACACAAGAGTGTTTGCAAAAAATTCATAAGTTTTACTTACCCATCATACGTAGTATAGGGTAAGTTTTGTAATCGTTTTGAAAATCGAAAAAAAAATTTTGACGGATTTACATGTTTCAGACACTGGAGATTCCGAAAAACATATTTTTAGAAAAAAAAATTGCCGTCCGTCTGTGTGTCTGTAAACGCTCTATCTCCCGAACAAATTGAGATAGAGACTTGAAATTTGGTATGTACTTAGTATGTAATAATGGGAAGAAGCCTATTGAATTTCAGTAATCTCGATTATCCGGAACTATTTTTTTCGGACTCTCGAAATATTCGTTCTGATAAAAGGTAGATAAAAATTTTCGAAATTGTTTATTTTAAGGAGTGAATATAAAAAACAATAAAAAAACATAAATTTTGCATAAAGCATAAAGTCGATCGGATAATTAGTTGCCGAGATATTTGGAATCCTATTTTCCACACTCTTTGATTTTTCATGACCCTGTATTTCATCCAAATTTCAATTCAAAGATATATTTTAATTGGAAATGAGACGCTTAATCAGATGAAATAAACCGCTAGTTAATAGGATTATTGTTTTTGGAGTTATAAGGATGTTTCTTTTAAGCAATTCAGTAATCGAGCCTTCAAAGTTTATGACGTCATCAAGCCACGATTTTATTCGAATTGCAATGCATTTTATAAGTAGTTTACACATTTTTTATTTTAATATTTTACATTATGTATATCCATGATGGGTAAGTATTACGGTGGCCCCCAACGACTAGTTTAAATGGTCATTATTCTACAGTTAAAATTATTTTAAAAGAATAGTACATACGTTTAGTACAGTAAAACCTGAGAAATAGAACCTGCCTATGATAAAAACCTGTTTTAAACGAAAAAAGGTCTTGATGCAGGCACAAAGAATATAATACAAACAACAGACGATGTACTTGCTAAGCATGGAACCTGTCTATAACGAATTTTTCTTTTCTTACTGAATCTTCATTTGAATGTAATTGTCAAAGTCATTTTTTTAAATTAATGTTTATGTATGTAATTGTATAAGTGGTCATTAAAAATGTTGATATTTTGCAATGCATTGCATGCCTTTCGAACATAATTTGAAAATAAAACCTAAGCATAAGTAAGTGTACTTTTTGAATAATTTTAATTTTGGGATAATGTTGCTCCAGAAATATTGGCATATTTTGTAGAAATGCACTCAGGCTAGGCCAAAAAAAATATTTGTATGGGTCGGGCTCAGGCCAAAAATTTTGCTTTTATACTGGGTTGGACCAAAAGAATTGTTTGTATGGGCCGGGTCGAACTTGAGGCAAACTTTCTACTTTTATGTTGAGCCAGGCTGGGACCATAGAATTTTTGTTACGGGCTGGACTTTTATACCAGACTTGGCCAAAAAAAAAAATTATGGTTCAGCTGGGACTGGGCCTGGAAATTTCAGCCCATGCAGACCTCTAGGCTGTAGTAACCTCATTGTGTAAATATCACAAAAATGTATTAAATTCTTTAAATCTACAATCACTAACAAATGTATGAGTGTTTTATTCTCCCTCCCTCAAAAAAAAAAATCATCTTTTCATGTAATACGCAAGTGAGGTGACGATTCACGCCAAAGCTGATCTAGCTTACCAGTTAGTGATGAGCCATGTTAGTCTTAATTTTGATTTGAATTGTGTATCGAAAATCTTGTCTGCATATAATAAATACTCTTCTACCTCAAATCACCTCTGTTCAGCATATTTTTCTATAAAACATTAAAAACTAGCAAAATTTCAATGATATGCGCTATCAACAAACCATTTCAGCAAATTTGCTATTAAAGCTTCATTTCTAAATATTGTTTTGGAGCCATCTATCGACAATCAAGATAAACAAAGGAACTTTCTGCTGAAATATAGTTTTCTAGGCATATTTTTAAAATAAGAAAAGTTCTGGACACATTGATTTAATTCGAAATAACTTTTCAAACATTCAGCTTTAAAATAACTTTAAAATTTCATTCAATATAAATAAAATGAAAATTATTATTAATATTTCTCTCATAAAATTTTAATTTAGTTTAACCAATTTTAAGAACAACAAAAGCTAAATTAAAATTGCAAAGTTAAGCTTATATCTACTTAAATTTTGTTTGCATTGTAAATAAAATTAGTATTTCTTATCAAATGTAAATAAAATGTAAGGAATATATAGTACGGTGTCCTACATATATTAATTATACCAATAGAGATAAAAATTTGATTTTTAACATAGTAACATTAGAACTTAATTTTGTTGTGTAAAATTATTGCAATTTAATAAGAGAATGTGAAAAAATCATTTCCAGTCATACTAATGCAATTGACTTACGGAATAAAGAAAAGGAGGATTTTTAATGATCAGTTTTTATAATAGTTTTCCTTATGGTTATTTTTAACCAATAGAGTGAAAAGTCTCCAGGCCAGGATTTGAACCTGCGTCATTGTCAACTGAGCTACCCTGATGATATCCAGCCTGGTACTCCTCAATGTTATATGTTGGCAAAGCCAGGTCTTCATGAACCACAACTCTTGTAGCAAGCATGAGGTGAAAGAGAATTCCAGCATCAATGAAATTAATAGGGATGCACCGAATATTCGATATTCGGCCATACTACCAGATGTTTGGTTAGGCCGAATATCAAATTATTCGTCCTGCCAAATATTCAGTAATATTCAACCAAACCAAATACTTAAAAAAGCCCTTTAAAAAATATTTTTTAAAACCTTACACAACTCCTACTTTTATATTCAGAATAATTAGAAATATAATCACATTTTAATAAAAAATGAATGTTTTTACGCTATGAAAAGTGTGAATTAACAAAATTAACCATTAATATGACCTTCGTACTTCATAGGAATTAATGATATACAAATGCAAGTTCCTGAACATTGTCTGTTAAATAATCTTTTTCATGCTTTTTTGCAAATGTTTCTAAACAAAATGGAAAAAACTTTTAGGAATGATAATAGTTATAAAGACAGACAATTTTTGTCCAGAAAACCAGTCATTTGTTACTTTAACAATAATGAAGATATTGTAACTATATTTTCGAGTTTCAACAGAATTACTTTGATTTCTGTGAAATGTGATAACATGACGAGAAGTTCTGTAAATTGGCACCATTCATATCTACTCAACACTGAGCTAGACATTCCTTTATTCAGAATGCAGCTGACAGTACTTATACTGTGTAACTGGCCAAAATTCAGCACTTCCAATGATATCATCACATTTTATTCAAGAAAAATTAATATGATACAAATCTCGCTAAAATATCTTCATCATTATTAAAGTTGTGAACAAGAATTCAATTTAGGCTTGTATAGCAACATACTCTGTATTTTTTATTGAGTGTATTGTATTTTAGATGATATAAGTGGACTGTAATGTTGTTTCTTGTTCAAAGAAACAACATTTCTTGCCAAGTTGCTCTTCATTAATTGTCTTGACCACATTATCTCCCTTTAAAGTTTGTTATAAGATTTTAGGAACAATCTGTATATTTACAACCTCTCAAAATGATCGCCCACTCCATACACTGCTCTTTGATGCATTTAAAAACATCCTTACTAAATAAAAAAATCCCTGACGGCTCGGCCTACAGGCACAGGTAGATTTCGAAGACGCAGAACGTGGGGTGCCTGTTTGTCGGGAATTGCGGAAGAAATGACCATTTTGCGGATGATGCTGCAGTTCGAACCGCCTACTTCGAAACGAAACTTGTTTGCAGGCGGAGCCAGCAAGGATTTTTTTTTTTTTTTTTTTTTTTGCTATAAGAGTTGGTCCTATAAAAAACATGTCAATATAAAAGTTTTAGATAATATTAAGAGGATTTATAATATATTTAAGCGGATTTGAAATATTGGGAATTGACGAAGTTATGAATTTTTTTCTTCTAAAACCCCCCTTCCCTCCCCCCCCCCTTAAGGCAATTTTTAATTATATCAAAAATCTGTCATACATAAGTTTTTGGCCCTGTTCCTAGAAGTAATAATAACTTCAAACGGATTCGATACGTATCATAATTAAGAAATTATGGGTTTTTTTTCTGTTTTCACAAAAAGCCCCCCCCCCCCCCTTGGTTTGATTTTGCCCATTAATGAACTTGACCGAGATTTTATGTATCAGTTTCGAAAAGATGCGGGAGTTGGAACCGCCTACTTCGAAAAATAACTTGTTTGCAGGTGGAGCCGGCAGGGATTTGTTTTGTTTTTATTTTTTTTTTTGCTATAACGGTTGGTCCTATAAAAAACTTGTCAATATAAAAGTTTTAGATAATACTAAGAGGATTAATAATAAATTTACGCGGATTTGATATCTTGTGAATTGACGAAGCTATGATTTTTTTTCTCCTAAAACCCCCCTTTCCCACCCCCTTGAGGCCATTTTTAATTATATCAAAAATCTGTCATACATACATTTTCGGCCCTTTTCCTAGAAGTAATAATAATTTTAAACGGATTCGATACGTATAATAATAAAGAAATTATGAGGATTTTTCTGTTTTCACAAAAAGCCCCCCCCCCCCCCCTGGTTCGATTTTGCCCATTAATGAACTTGACCGAGATTTTATGACCCTTGATTTTATGTATCAGTTTCGAAAAGATGCGGGAGTTGGAACCGCCTACTTCGAAAAATAACTTGTTTGCAGGCGGAGCCGGCAGGGATTTGTTTTGTTTTTAATTTTTTTTTGTTATAACGGTTGGTCCTATAAAAAACTTGTCAATATAAAAGTTTTAGATAATACTAAGAGGATTAATAATAAATTTACGCAGATTTGATATCTTGTGAATTGACGAAGCTATGATTTTTTTTCTTTCCTAAAACCCCCCTTTTTTCCCCTCCTTGGGGCCATTTTTAATTATATCAAAAATCTGCCATACATACATTTTCGGCCCTTTTCCTAGAAGTAATAATAACTTTAAACGGATTCGATACGTATAATAATAAAGAAATTATGAGGATTTTTCTGTTTTCACAAAAAGCCCCCCCTTGGTTCGATTTTGCCCATTAACGAACTTGACCGAGATTTTATGACCCTTGATTTTATGTATCAGTTTGGAAGAGATTTATGCAGAATTTTTCCAGTTATCATGGTCAGAAGAAAGTGACATAGATAGATAGATAGATAGATATATAAACTTTTGAACTGGGGGTGGTTTTGGGTTCTGGGAGTCATGATCGGCGTAGAGCTGCAAAAATTTTTCAAAATTTCCAACTTAGGTGAGAATGTAATAGGTAGTATTTCTTACGAAATCTACCTAAAAAGAACAGAAATGTTATTCTTGCTGAATTGTTGCCATTTGACTAGATTGTATTGTATTATTTATTTATTTTTTACTTTAGTTCCTTCATGACAAATAAACAGTATGACTGTAAAATTTTTCTTCAATTCCTTAAAAAATTTCTCTTTGATTTCAAAATATTTGTTTTTAGAGTATAAGAACATTTTATTAATTTGTTTTAATTCATAGAAGAAGCCATGAAATTAAACATTTTATTAATTAAAAAAGTTTCTTAATTTATCCTCTTCTAAAATAATAATTGAAATCATATTCTTTTTAGTGTAATGTTTACTTGTAAAAAGTTTTCTTTATCAAAATGGAAGTATCTGTGTTAAATATCATGAATAGGTTTTTAAAATGTAACTTTTTAATATCTTTAAACTCTGAAATATAAAATATTCATCCAGCCGAATATTCAATATTTGGCTTACTGGTACGCCAAATATTCAGTATTCAGCCAAAATCACTATTCAGTGCATCCCTAGAAATTAATTACATATATGTATAATTTGTAGAAATGGAATATGCCTTTAGAAATAGTAATCAAATTTATAATTTCTTTAATTTATTCAAGATTGTGTATTAAGGCATGAAAACTAACAGAATGAAAAAGTGTTTTTTCTCTTTGTATATGAAGTTAGGCCAGATACTTCTCATAAGACGCTCTACTGGGGACGTCTCCCTTTAACATTTGCCGAAATAATTCACATTTTCTAAATTGAATCCTCATTTGCTGTTTCTTCATCTCTTTGATTTTCCTTACATCGGGTACACTTTCCTCGTTCTCAAGTTCTGTTTCTCAGTCCTTGACTACTTTCAAGTTATATTAAATTTTAGTTGATTAGGATAAGCACAACAGACTTGTTGATGATTCTCAAATTAGAATCTCATATGCCACATTTCATTGCTCCATTAAATAAACATTTCTAAAAGTACTCTGTCTTTTGAAATGATTTTATGCTAATGAAATTGATTTCAAAGTGTTTGGATGAGATAATATATATATATACAATAAGAGTTGGAATTGCAGGGGACAGGAGAGCATTTCTGCCTTCACAGGATATACTGTCTATTATAATTATATATTGTATTATTTCTGTCAGAAGCAGACATTTTTTATATAGTCTAACAATATGTTAATTTGTTGTGATAATGAAAAATTGATGCAGTTTAATATTCTTAGATAGAATTGTAAGGGATTGAAAATTATTTCCATTTTAGACACGTTTCCATCGCAGTATGTACTCACAGCTGCTTTAATTGTGTTGTAGTCTTTTTACGGAAACCATCAAATTTTCTACTTAGGATTTCATCATCGGCTGTTGGCCCTGTTTATGGAAAATCCACCACTTTGAATTATTCTTGGTGGAAAGCACAAACTAGTGAATTTATTTTTTTAATAATTTTTATTCAGTTTCTATTTAATAAATGGCAACAGGAAAAGAAACAATTTTTATATTACTACAAATGTTACATTATTGTAACAAATATTTATTGTTGAATAATGTACTAATAGATTTTTTTAAAATAGCTCAGTTTTTTTTTAAGACGTGGCTACAAGAAGCAAAATTAAACTTTTTCTTAGAAAACTTTGCATTTTACTTACAAAAAGTTTGTACTCCTCAGGGAAATGTGGAAATCAAGTCTGAAAATCTCAGAGAAAAATCAGTGTTTCTCCCAAAAACCTGGAAAAAATGTATTTTAAGTTCGCATTACTCAGCAATCACTGCTATCTGGCATGCTCCGTCGTTCATTGTTCATATGAAAAATTATAAATTCTGAAAAATACTCTGAGAATGTTTTTTATAAATGAGTATGAATGAACTCATTTTTAAATGTAAATGCATGACATTTGCAGGCATGACTACTGATGTGATTTGGAATTTAACAGTTTTATTTTATTGATAAAATAGTTGACCTACCAGCGTTGCCTGGGTCCATGATAATAATCTTAATGATACCTAAAATCAGTGTTGAATGATTTTTTTTTTTTTTAAATATTTTGAAATGAACCTGTAGCTGACCGCTCCCCCCACTACATACACACTGCCTTCGACAGTATCAATAAGTAACCACCTTCTGTTTAGCAATTCAAATCTAAAAATGTTAACATAGTACTATATTTATTGTCTCTCTCTCTCATCTGATCAAGCACCATGATAAAGCTGAAATAGTCAATACTACATATCTTGATTATTTTGTTATCTTAAAAGAGAAATTCAATATTTCCGCATAAAAATTCAGTTAAAGTAAAGTGTTGTTTAAATTAGGATTGCAGACAAAGAAAAATACTTTAAAAGTTCAGTTTATTTAAAAATAGAAATTCACAGGTAAACATGATTAAAAGCTTATTTCTTCTTTAACAGGGACTAAAATAATTCTATATTGCATAACTGAGAAACAAAGCTCAACTTAACTTAAAATTAGTAGTGAATACATGACATATTGCCTTTTGGTTTTGTAAAAACACGTTACTTAAAATTTTAAAAGAATATTATAAAAAGAGATTTTTAAAACTATTATACTATCATGATTGATAATAATAAACTGCTTATTTAATCCATTTCAACTTAATATAAATATATTCATCAACATTCTAAAAGGCTGTCCATATTATTTCCTTGGAGAAAACACATTTCCCCATTTCATGAGAATGATAGACTCGAATCTATTCATAGAGCACAGGCATGTGATATGTTTCAGCTGTTGGATTGTTTGGATGGCAGAAAACATTCCTGTCTTGGTATACTTTCTCTGGAGTACTTGTTTTTTCTCTGTGCTTTTTAATTTTTTTTTAAATTAGAGTTAGGGAGAAAGAGGTTCTAGATGATTAATTTTGTATTTATTGTTACTAGACAGCGACGAGTACGGGACATTTAGGTAGATTTCGTAAGAAATACTACCTATTACATTCTCACCTAAGTTGGAAATTTTGAAAAATTTTTGCAGATCTACGCCGATCATGACTCCCAGAACCCAAAACCACCCCCAGTTCAAAACTTTATATATATATCTATCTATGTCACTTTTTTCTGACCACGATAACTGGAAAAATTCTGCATTAATCTTTTACAAACTGATACATAAAATCAAGGGGCATAAAATCTCGGTCAAGTTCGTTAATGGGCAAAATCGAACCAAGGGGGGGAGGGTGGGGGGGGCTTTTTGTGAAAACAGAAAAAAACCCATAATTTCTTAATTATTATACGTATCGAATCCATTTAAAGTTATTAATACTTCTAGGAGAAGGGCCGAAAATTTATGTATGACAGATTTTTGATATAATTAAAAATGGCTCCAAGGGAGGGAAAAAGGGGGGGGGTTAGAAGAAAAAAAATCATAGCTTCGTCAATTCACAAGATATCAAATCCGCGTAAATTTATTATTAATCCTCTTAATATTATCTAAAACTTTTATATTGACAAGTTTTTTATAGGACCAACCGTTATAGCAAAAAAAAATTAAAAACAAAAAAAAATCCCTGCCGGCTCCGCCTGCAAACAAGTTATTTTTCGAAGTAGGCGGTGCCAACTCCCGCATCTTTTCGAAACTGATACATAAAATCAAGGGGCATAAAATCTCGGTCAAGTTCGTTAATGGGCAAAATCGAACCAAGGGGGGGGGGGGCTTTTTGTGAAAACAGAAAAAAAACATAATTTCTTAATTATGATACATATCAAATCCGTTTGAAGTTATTATTACTTCTAGGAGAAGGGCCGAAAATTTATGTATGACAGATTTTTGATATAATTAAAAATTGCCTTAAGAGGGGGGGAGGGGGGGTTAGAAGAAAAAAATGCATAACTTCGTCAATTCCCAAGATTTCAAATCCTCTTAAATTTATTATAAATCCTCTTAATATTATCTAAAACTTTTATACTGACAAGTTTTTTATAGGACCAACCGTTATACCAAAAAAAAAATTAAAAACAAAAAAATCCCTGCCGGATCCGCCTGCAAACAAGTTAGGTTTCGAAGTAGGCGGTTCAAACTGCCGCATCATCGTAAAAAAGGTCATTTCTTCCGCAATTCCCGACAAACAGGCGCCCCACGGTCTGTGTCTTCGAAATCTACCTGTGCCTGTAGGCCGAGCCGTCAGGGATTTTTTCTTTTAAACTAAGTGCTTTAAAGACTTTCAATTTTGTATGCTGGAGGGGAGAGGAATAGGGATTACAGGGAAAGGAGATAATTTATATGGTTGATTATTTATTTGTTGTCACTACAGAGCAATATATAACACTATAGGGCAGATTTTTTTATATAAAGTAAAAATAACTGAAATATTAAACTTTTTTGTATACTTGATAGATGCAAAGGGAAGAAAAGCATAAATTATGATAGTTTAGAGGGCAATTAAATGATTTGTTGTCATTAGTGAGAATTGAATGTAGCATTTCGAAAAGAAATAAAGAGTTTTAATTATTCAAAACTCTGTATGCTAAAAGGGAAAGAGGCAAAGGCTGAAGCATAAATTTAGGGGTTGTATGAGATGTAATCTTCCCAACTGGGCGAAAAAGTCTGGGCCTGGATCCCTTGGCTGAAGTTGCCACTGCTCTACAAACTAAGCAATCCCGGTTGAATATGGCTGAACTATTTCACCCAGTTCACCTTAATGATCACAGCATCTGGTCTGATATCTGAATCAGCACAACAGACTAAATCACAGGTAATGGGAGCTCCAGTAAATGCTGGAATATTTAGGGGTTTGGTAATAATTGATATGATTGATTATCTATTGTCACTAGAAAGCCATAAATAGGAAAGAAGGGGTTTTTTTTAAATAAATATTTTGAAATATTTGTAACATTTTTGTATACGGTGGGAAGGCAAAGGGAATAAGCATAAATTTGGGAAGTTTGGGACAATTTCGATAGTTATTTAATTGTTATTAGTGATAAACAAATGTGGTTTTTAAACAAAATAATAATAAAAAGTTTTAAATATTTGAAACTCTGTATGGTAGAAGGGAGAGGGCGAATCATAAATTTCAGAGGTTAGGGGATAATTTAGATGACTATTAATTTATTTTTATTAGTGAGCAAAGAATGCTGCTGATTATTATTTTTTTTAAAGATTTAAATCTGTATGCTGAAAGAGAAAAGGGTAATAGAACTTTAGAGTTAGGGGATAATTTATATTCATTATTTATTGTCACTAAAGAGCAATAAATTGTTCAGAACATTTAAAAATAAAAATAAAGATTTTACAATATTTTAAACTTTTGTTTTATTATATTTGAAATAGTTAAGCTGATGTGCACTGTGGAAGACATGAAAAAAAATGTGTTTTCCTTTTCTCTGCTTTTCATTTGCTGAATGTGCTTTTGGCCGCAGTGCTGTAACTTTTCATGCCCTTTTGCAAAATTCATAGTGGATTCTATTTAGTATTTTGGTTAATTGACAGGAAAGAGAAAAATCTGAGCCTTAGGGGCATTAGAATTTGCCTTGGACTATCCTCATCCAAATTATCAGAGATCTACATATGGTAGACTTTTATAGTCATTGCCAACAAACACGCACACACACACACACACACTTTTTTTAGGTAGATTTCGTAAGAAATACTACCTATTACATTCTCACCTAAGTTGGAAATTTTGAAAAATTTTTGCAGATCTACGCCGATCATGACTCCCAGAACCCAAAACCACCCCCAGTTCAAAACTTTATATATATATCTATCTATCTATGTCACTTTTTTCTGACCACGATAACTGGAAAAATTCTGCATTAATCTTTTACAAACTGATACATAAAATCAAGGGGCATAAAATCTCGGTCAAGTTCGTTAATGGGCAAAATCGAACCAGGGGGGGAGGGTGGGGGGGGGGGGCATTTTGTGAAAACAGAAAAATCCTCACAATTTCTTTATTATTATACGTATCGAATCCGTTTAAAGTTATTATTACTTCTAGGAAAAGGGCCGAAAATGTATGTATGACAGATTTTTGATATAATTAAAAATGGCCCCAAGGGGGGGAAAAAGGGGGGGTTCAGAAGAAAAAAAATCATAGCTCCGTCAATTCACAAGATGTCAAATCCGCGTAAATTTATTATTAATCCTCTTAGTATTATCTAAAACTTTTATATTGACAAGTTTTTTATAGGACCAACCGTTATAGCAAAAAAAAAAATAAAAAACAAAAAAATCCCTGCTGGCTCCGCCTGCAAACAAGTTATTTTTCGAAGTAGGCGGTTCCAACTCCCGTATCTTTTCGAAACTGATACATAAAATCAAGGGTCATAAAATCTCGGTCAAGTTCATTAATGGGCAAAATCGAACCAAGGGGGGGGGGGGGGGCTTTTTGTGAAAACAGAAAAATCCTCATAATTTCTTTATTATTATACGTATCGAATCCGTTTAAAGTTATTATTACTTCTAGGAAAAGGGCCGAAAATGTATGTATGACAGATTTTTGATATAATTAAAAATGGCCTCAAGGGGGTGGGAAAGGGGGGTTTTAGGAGAAAAAAAATCATAGCTTCGTCAATTCACAAGATATCAAATCCGCGTAAATTTATTATTAATCCTCTTAGTATTATCTAAAACTTTTATATTGACAAGTTTTTTATAGGACCAACCGTTATAGCAAAAAAAAATTAAAAACAAAACAAATCCCTGCCGGCTCCACCTGCAAACAAGTTATTTTTCGAAGTAGGCGGTTCCAACTCCCGCATCTTTTCGAAACTGATACATAAAATGAAGGGGCATAAAATCTCGGTCAAGTTCATTAATGGGCAAAATCGAACCAAGGGGGGGGGGGGCTTTTTGTGAAAACAGAAAAAAAACATAATTTCTTAATTATGATACGTATCAAATCCGTTTAAAGTTATTATTACTTCTAGGAACAGGGCCAAAAACTTATGTATGACAGATTTTTGATATTATTAAAAATTGCCTTAAGGGGGGAGGGAAGGGAGGTTTTAGAAGAAAAAAATTCATAACTTCGTCAATTCCCAAGATTTCAAATCCGCTTAAATTTATTATAAATCCTCTTAGTATTATCTAAAACTTTTACATTGACAAGTTTTTTATAGGACCAACCGTTATAGCAAAAACAAATTAAAAACAAAAAAATCTCTGCCGGCTCTGCCTGCAAACAAGTTATTTTTCGAAGTAGGCGGTTCCAACTCCCGCATCTTTTCGGAAATCGAACCAAGGCGGGGGGGAATGGGGGACTTTTTGTGAAAACAGAAAAAAACCCATAATTTCTTAATTATGATACGTATCGAATCCGTTTGAAGTTCTTATTACTTCTAGGAAAAGGGCCGAAAATTTATGTATGACAGATTTTTGATATAATTAAAAATTGCCTTAAGAGGGGAGGAAGGGGGGTTTTAGAAGAAAAAAATTCATAACTTCGTCAATTCTCAAGATTTCAAATCTGCTTAAATTTATTATAAATCCTCATAATATTATCTAAAACTTTTATATTGACATGTTTTTTATAGGACCAACTCTTATAGAAAAAAAAAAAAAAAAAATCCTTGCTGTCTCCGCCCGCAAACATGTTTGGTTTCGATGTAGGAGGTTCCAACTGCAGCATCATCGCAAAAAGGTCATTTCTTCCGCAATTCCCGACAAACAGGCGCCCCACGTTCTGCGTCTTCGAAATCTACCTGTGCCTGTAGGCCGAGCCGTCAGGGATTTTTAATTAGTATAGATGAATTCAATTGTGAGTTACATCCCATTATCTGATAATGACCTTTCTCAGGCTGCCATATCTTGATATTTGGTTCAAAATATCAACTTTGGCATCATTGTCTGAAAGATCCTCTGTGTTTTCAGGAAAACAGAAAAACTGTTTGATTTCACAGTTATGATTAAGAACATCGACCGATCTTATGCATTAATGAACGAAAATAAACTCAATAATATGTCAGACAGTAGCCAGTTTGGATTGAAAGCATTCTTAGCAGAACAGCCTCAATTAAATTAAAGTCCAGGGAACATGTCGACATAGCATATCCCTCAGACACTTCCTCTTGCAATAGAAGATGATTGGTAAACCAATGGTAGATATTCCAATTGAATACAGACCACCTACTGGTGCCTTCTGTGTGCAGTTGACCGTGATACAACTCTTTAAGTGGTTTGAGTGAGAAAAGCCTTTAACCCTTTGGGGACGAGCGCATAAGGTGCTCAGAATCCTCGATTACTCCCACCAGTAACTTTTTATTGTAAACTTTGCCTTATTTAATGACAGCCTTTCTGAGATTCAATTAGGTGAAAATTTCTGTTTTGAAAAACCGGTGGCAAAAGATTTAAAAATTCTGTAATGGACGCTCGTCGCAAAGGGGTGAACAATTTAAGGTGTTCTCATCTGCACAATTGCTCATATTGGTCTGTTTTAATTTTCGAGCTCAATATTATTCCTATATAATATTGATTCAATCTTCTGAATCTTAAATGTGTGGTTTAAAATGGCAGTCAGCATGTTTGAACTCCACCAGGATTCATATTTAACTATCTGGCCATCTCTCAAGAAACACTTGTAGCCGCATGCTGTAAGCATTGTGTCCGAAGTGACTCTGGGTTATTTGTATCCAGACACTCATATAAAACTAAACACAGCATTAGGTAAGCCCAGAAGTCATACCCTGGTGCTAGAAGTCATACCTATATTGAGGGCCAGATGGACCCGGTTTACCTGGGACACAACACAAGTACACCCTACGATCAAGGCGGACACTGGCCAATGCATGTCACTACTGCCTGCACCTCCAAACCTCAAATGGATGCTTGCTTGTCAAAGCGGTTTGTTCCAATTGGTAAAATAACAAACCGTATGGCTTGGGGACCATATCAGATCTGACCAAAACCCCAGACACCCATAGGCGGCCAGGCTCGAGACTTATCCCAAAGTTTGCCGCCATTGCTTTACCAGTGCTTTTGGACATCAAAACATGCGAGAGGTAGATGTCTGGCCTGTCAACAGGGATGAGGATTTACTTGTGAGCCCGAGAGGTCAAGGAAACTCCTATGTGATCGCATAGACACATTAGGCTGCAGCTAACAGGGGTCCTCATGAGTCCTCAGGTGATTCCCCACACCCACACAGAAATCAAAGTCGCAGGACCGCACCATCTGACCCCCTGCTCTCAGAGGACAGCTGAAAACTCCCTCTCAAGCATCATAGAGGCCATGGAAGTAGCAACTAACAGCAGAAGGAAGATCACATGCCAATTCGCTATCAAGCGTAATGGGGATTATGAGAAGGTGGTCAAACAGAATGCTCGCAACCTCACCGATATTGGCGAAAACTTGACTTTTATCTTGGCATAGACGTTCCTACTAACCCTCACCTCACACGAAGTTTCTGCTAATGTCATTCTCATATCGTGTCGTGACTTGTGACCGTGAAATAATATATATGATACATTTTAATAGTATTTCCTAATATCATAAAATGAAACAATTACTTTAAATCCTTTTAATTAAAAAAATAAATTATCCTATTGTTTAATTATTCAGTCCTTTATGAAGAATAAATTTTACTTTTCTTTTCCGTCAAAATCATCAGAAGAAAAGGGATTTTAGTTAAATTTAAATAAGGCTTTGGTTTTAAATTTTAAAATCAGGTGAATACAATCAATTCTCAGTTGATATTACGGAGGTGAAGTTGGTGGTGGGGGGTGGGGGGGGGAATGTATGTGTTTATTTTATAAGTAGCCAGCGACCAATTTGCAAATTTGGGGGCCCTGAGCATAGATGCTTATGGGGGCCCCTTTGCACCTATGTTTACAGCAGCCTTGAGTTAAAAAAAATATTATTGAAAGCGGTACTTATTAAGAAAACCACTATTGACTTTAATATTTGTGTGATATTTAATGATGTTTTTATAAATTTTCTTCTAAATTTTTTAGCAGTAAAAGTTTTTATAACATCCTCATTATCTTAAGGGTTTTATCTCGCTGACGACTTTTCAATCTTTCGAAATCTTTTCCGAAAGTGAAGAAGTTTAAGAAATCTTATCCTAATAAAAAAAAACGGTCTACAAAATCAAAAAAGTAAAAAACGGCCTTTGTAGAGATCGGTTTTAAATATCCAATAGTAATTTTTATTTTAATATTGAAATGCAAATGAGATATTTTTAAAAATTTCTCCCATAGGATTAACATTAGCGAGCATGTGTTTTCGTGTAAGTGATGTAGCCCTTAAAAGCTTTTTTTTTACAAAAAAAAAATAAATAAATAAAAAATATTCCATATTAATTTTGTTTTTTAATAGTTCAAACTTCATCAGATTTTGGCTAATAATTTTAAAATGTTCAGTAGCATTTGCGGGCCCCGGAAAATCAGGTTCTCTGGGCCCATGCCCCGAATGCCCTGCCATAAATCAGGCTCTGTAAGTAGCTGCATTACATAAGAAAGCTTAATACAGTTTTAAAATATATCGAATTTAAACTGATTCTTGATCAAAGTTCTTTTTTTATGAGTTATTTAAAGAAATTAGACTGGAGTTCTTTATTGTCATAAAAATAAAGATAAAAAATATCGGAAAATTGAAACTATCGAATTAAATATTAGTTATAAAAGCAACCAATTATTGTTTTTAAGTATTATTTTATTGGTATTTAGGAAAAACATACCCCACCCCCTTCACCCCATAACAAAAATAAAATATACATAACTTTAAAAACAAAGCTTTAAATAGGTTGCATTATGTTTGCACTCCTTAGATAACATAGCCTTCGCATAACAGACGTGGAAAAAATCGAAACAATCTTATCAAACGTTTAAATAAATAAGAAAATATCCAGGGAAAAAGGTGCCAAGACAGCGATAAGTACGCCACACTATCCCCCTGCTTTGAAATAGTTTCGGAAGCAAGGGTAAATAAAAAAAAAATTGTGGCAAACGGGGAAAGGGGAAGATGGGTGAAAACACCCCTTATCTTCCTTCTGGTATTAGTTCCTACTTCTATGATAGGGGCACTACCACTCAGGGATTAATATTTTAGTGTTAGTTTTGGAATATTCCTGCTCATCCAACCATTGGGCAAAGAAAGCTCCGAAATGAGCATAGACATGCTGGACTGGTTTTCGACATGGGAATCGGACTTCGGTCTGAACACCATCTCACTATTCTCATCATCTCACCATGTCATCATTCAGACCGAAGTCTGATTCCCATCACATTAACTGACGAGCCTCCATCACGGTTCCTCTTGCAAGGGAAGGTCAATAAGGGAATAATGTTAACATTAGCCACTACATTTTGTAAGGTTAACATTATCTACTACATTATGTAATGTTAACATTAGCTACTACATTTTGTAAGGTTAACATTAGCTACTACATTTTGTAATGTTAAAGGGGGTAAAGTAATTAGAGCAGAGTGCTAAATGTAGATGGAAACATATGGCTGTTTTGAAACTCCCAAAGTAAAATAAACTTTAAACTAAGATTACTATAAATATATGAAGTAGGATTACTTGAATTAAATAACAGCATGTGATGGAAACAAGAATGAAAAACTAGTTTAAAAAAATGTACACATTTATTAGTAACATAAAAGATAAAAACATGAGCTAAATAAACTCTGAAACATAACAACTTAGATATGATTAATAAAGCAATAACTAAAATGTTTACCAGAAACGGGAGCTTTTAAAATAACATACGACACTTTATATAATTTACTTTATTGAAAGAGTAAATGCTTTAAAATAAATTGGTCCTACATAATGGATGCACAGGAGCTTTTACTTGTGGCTGTAAAGGTGGCTTAAACTTCATAAAAAATATATTACACATAACGTAATGTTACGATATCCACCAAAGCATTACTTTAGGAAAACCACTGATGTGTCAAATTAAAATCATATTAGCTTTAATTGAAACACATGAAGTAATCCAGCCAATTGAATAATTAAATCAGTTTCTTTCCATCAGTAAATGCAGGAGAAGATAAGCAAGATCCAGCGCAAGATCCAGCAGTGACATCAGATAAGATACAAAATGTTCGATAGCAAGAGTAGGAAAAACATGTAACAAAATCTCCATGAAAAAGCTTAAACAAATATCCTATCAAAGTTACGCAAGTAAACTTTCCCATTACTCCCACCAGAGATTCTCTTGACTTAAGGAGAATGACTAATGAAAGTGCTTATTCACACAAGAGTTCCACTTGCACTAATACATGGTATTGCTTTAAAAGTATAAAACGATGTCACAATCCAGTGTTGTTAATAAAAGGAGAAAAGTACTTCAAACTGACTTGAAATTTCAAGGAAGTATTTAAAACATTAACTAGGGCGGAGTGGGGTGATTATTGGTGACTTTTCATAAAGATTCGTATAACTCAGTAACTAAATTGAATTGAAACAAAAATTTTATCTTGCAGAAAGAGAATCTAATCCCTAACAATCTTAATTAGTTTTATTTTTTTTAATTATATATAATATTAATAAAATTAAAAATGTCTGATCAATAATCACCCCAGCAATGGGGTGATAATTGGTCAGGGATGGGGTGATTATTGGTCATTGTTTTATGATCAAATACCAACATTTTAAACACTCAAAAATTTAATAAATGATTGACTGAAACATTCTTGGAATAAATTGAATACTTTATATTGTTTATAAATATAAACAGAGTTATGAAAAATGTTATAAAATAAAGAACATTACTAAAATGGTTGGAACTTCAAATATATTTCACAAAATAATACATTTATTTACAAAAGACTTTTTTGTATTTAAAGTATGCAGCTTGCATTTCATCTTCCTCAATCTGAAAGGCCCTGTATCATAGAGTCTAACTGGTCCATAAAACACAAAGGGGCGCTTCATTGGCGCAAGATCCATTTTCTTAGGCCAGCAATAATTTCCTGCAGACTTTTCCAAAAATTTGCAAGACAAAATATCATTCTGAATACTAATAACACGTCCAATGTATGGCATCTGTTCAAAGTAGACAGCATAGCACTTCTCTGAACATATGGCTTACTTATGTATTTTCCTTAATTTATTTGTAGCTGAAATATCAGAATCTTTTTTTTGCAGTTGCGGAATTTCTTCAGCTTCACCCGTTTCTACTTCCATATCTATATCCATATCTTGTGTGCATTGCTGTGTTTTCTTTCTAGTCTCAGAGGATGATGCTACTGCATCTTCAGCTATATTCTTGTTTAATGTAGTTTTCTTTTTCTTTTTTGATTTTTTTTCATCTTTTTCTTTTTCAACTTTTTCACACAGCTTAATGAAATCCTCGTTGGTGATAACTGCTACATTTGTTTCTATTTTTCTCCTTGCACTGGATTTACATGTGCGTGGTACAATTTGCAGACATTGACTTAGAAGTGAATGAAATTAACCCCAATATCTCTTCAAGAAATGGATAAACAAAGGTTCAGTTATTTCAAATGTAATTTGTGTTATGAGTTGCTGAAAAAATCAAAACAATGTGGTTCCCTCTTAAAGTGTTGCCACATGAACTTGAAAAAACTTTTAAATGTAGACGCTGCCATCTAAAACTGACAAATATTAAACATTTCTGCACTATTTGTGAGTTTATAAGTAATTTTTAAGCTAAAATTACATGACCAAGAATCACCCCATGCTGACCAATATTCACCCCATGTTGACCAAGAATCACCCCATGTATAAAGGGTGATGTTTAGCCCTCTATTTCCCTAATGTATATACTCATACAGTGTTCATATGCATACATACATATTCTATGCATATTTCTCTTTCTATATAACCCTTCTAGATCATTATGTAGCTAAATTTCATATTACAGCCACCTTATGAAAAAAATCATGATTTTGTAATCCCTTATTTTTTGCTCAAGTTTTATACATATGTCTAGTTAAAATATTTTTTCTCATTAAATTATGTATTAAACCAAAAAATCGTTTGTGATACTGAATAACAATGAAATTGTCTAACATCCAGTATTTTTTTTCTTTTGATTCTATCATTAGTATTAATGAAATTTTAATTGACCAATAATCACCCCATGTTGCAAGTGACCAAGAATCACCCTGATCTGCCTAATTAAAAACAGCTTGTAAAGGAAAACTGGGTTAAAAACTCAACATCATTCCTGTAACAATTTGCTGACACCCTCAAGCGATACCAAAAGAAAAATGCTTAATGATTCAAGACACCACTGATTGAATGAAAGTTCAAAGCTTATATGGCAAAGACACTATACAACCCTTGAGACACACCTCCAATTGTTGCGATTTGATCTGCTGAAAATGGGGTGTGGTGCAAGTTAATCAAGTGAGACATAATCGAATCCAGCTGCTGATGTCAGTGAAGGGTTGGTTGGAGAATGGAACTTTGAAATGCTTGAAATCGAATATGCGTTGCAAGGGAAAACGATACTTGGAAATTAAATAAAGCAAAACTAAAATTAACTTAAACAGATGAGAAAGATAAATAAACTATAATAAGGGAAGAGTGGAGGATATTTAGACCTTAAAAAGAGGTAAGTAAGTTTTAATGTAAAGTATTTAAATAAAGATAAAATGTTACACTATGAATGTAAAAAGGTTAGAAACATGTGTGTACAGTGATGAGAACAAGGATACATGTAATTCCAACAGATAGACCCTCCCCCTTTCAGAGCAACAATATGAGCTATATGGTGTCTACCATGCACTCGAACTACAGGGTGATTTTTTTTAAAGTTGTGAAAGTAAAACCCTTTAACAAAAGAGCTACCGGTCCAAATGACCTGAAATTTCACCAGTATGCTCCCAAAGCAATGGGAATTTTTTTGGAGTGATTAAAAAAATCTTACAATCACACCGACAGATGGCGCTGTAATTTAACAGAAACAAAGAATATCGTCAGTAGGGCAAAAACAACGGACGGTACTTTGAGAAAAAGAAAACTTTATTACGCATATCAAAAACATACAGAAGGCGGTAATTGGAAAAAGGAACTGCGAACAGCTTCGCAGAAACAGAACGAATTAAAAATTGGAGTAAAACTTTCGTACAGAACTCTGCAACTAAATGCATAAGATTTTCAATGTGTTATCCACCGTTTTCAGCTACGAGTTGGAAACGTGAAAACGCATGTTTCACAACAGACCGAAGAGTATCCATTCTGCGTATGTCGTGCGCAAGCTAGTCTCCCGACTTTACTGCATATACAGCGCCATCTGTCGGTGCTATTTTAAGTTTTTTTAACCACGCCTAAAAAATTCCCATTGCTTTGGGAGCATACTGATGAAATTTCAGGTCATTTGGATCAGTGGTTCTTTTGCTATAGGGTTTTACTTTCACAACTTTAAAAAAATCACCCTGTACCTTCTGGTCAATGGAGACATCACCCTTTCTCAACCGAGCCTCAAGTATGGCACTACACCAGATGCAGTGGTGCTGAAAGGAATGAAGGGGCTCCCTTGTCAGGTCGAGAACCAACTCCTTGCAATATTGTCTACACTCTACGGCTGAAAATGGCAGTACCAAAGGATACTTCATGTACTGACCAGACATCACTACAAAGCCACAAGCTGTCCTTGCTTTTCAGAGTCCGTTCATGCTTCTGTCTTTGGCCCAGATAAATGGTAGATATGGTCTTAGCACATTAGTTAACTGTTACTTAGAATCACCTCCTGGCCTACACTGGTATCTGGGTTTAGCCTCTAGAATGCTGTCCTTATTCAGACCCTAGTCCACCTTACAGTGAGCTAGCCCAACTTTTCCTGAAAACCAGTGATACGGGAGTGGTAGTGGATGTACCATGCCACCCTAACACAGCTCTCCTATTCCCACCGGACACTACATGGAGATTGTGATTCATCTGTATTCATACCTTCATCATGTCGACATTCAGCGCGCAAAGTCAGGCTTCCGGTCATCTTCCACATTTAAACATCCTAGTCATGACCACCTGGAGAGGCCTCCAAACCTATTGTTAAAAACTCAATTATGTGCCATTACATCGGGTAGCTACCGTCTACCTGATAATAGGCAAAGGGAAATGTAATGCATTTTCTGTGAACAGTAGCCACTTAAGGTAAGTCTACGGCTGAATATAAAAGTCTAGCAACATATAGAAAGCATGGGGACCCTGTCATCTATTTGATACATTGGCTATAGGAGGTAAAATAATTTTTTCAACGTAATTTTGTATCTAAAACTTGTCTTTAGAGGAAAGTTTTAAATATAGTGTAAGATTTATATTTTATCGACTAAAATATATATGGAAGAGTTTTTTTTTACTTTTATACATTTCTTATAAATTGCAAATAAAATCTTTTTAATGCTAAAATATGCCTTAATATATATATATATATATATATATATACACAGATATTTTTTATAAGCACACTAGAATCAAAATGAATATATATGTATATAAATTAATTCATATCATTTTTAATTGGAAACATAAATAAGTAAAAAATTAATACAAAAAACAAATCAAATGTACATTTGAATGATACGAAATGTTAATTCGAATAAATTGCAATATTTAAGCATACTTGTTATATAAATATCTAATAAGAATTTTAATGATGAATGTGAATTTGTTTATATATTTATTTTCAATTTCAATAAAAAAATATCCTTTATTAAAGAAAAAGAGCAAAGCATATGCTACTTCAAATACTCTCAACGGACAATTTTTGTTCAAAGGAAAAAGAACCTTAAAATTTAAACAAACTTAGAGCTGCAGTTAAAATATAATTTACAATTCCAGCTTGGTTGTACTGAATTTGTAGTATAATTCCAAATTTCTTTGTAATATAAAATACAACTAGATGGAACCCGTCAAAATTTGACGGCAAAAAACTTGATAGTACCATAAAAATAAAATTCATAGCTGCTTTAAAATGTTTGAAACTTTTGCAGAATAATTCAAATAAATAAAAAACCCACTTTGAATTAAAGCTAGGTTGAAGAACAGCAATTGGCTAAGTTTCACTGGCACATGTACTCGCGGAATTTCTTTCATCTGACACATTTAGCGCTGTTGTGCAAGTAAATGGTAAGTGCCCCCTTGGGGAGGGAGAAATGGCGGGATGGACCAAGGAGATGCATAACATGAATAAGCAGTCAAAGACCTTTCAAACGATATGTAACATGAGGGGTGTGTGCAAAATTTTAAAAAGTACCCCCTTGGGGGGGGGGGGGGGTAAAGTAGGGGATGGACACGGAACATGCATAATATGATTAAGTGGTCACAGACCTTTCCAACGATATATAACATGAGGGTTGTGTGCAAAATTTAGAAAAGTACCTCTTTGGGGGGGGCAAAGCGGGGAGATGGACATCAGAGATATACATATGATTAAGCAGTCACAGACCTTTCCAACGATATATGACATGAGGGTTGTCTGCAAAATTTAGAAAAGTACCCCCTTGAGGGAGGGGGGGGGGCAAAGTGGGGAAATGGACATTGGAGATATGCATATGATTAAGCAGTCACAGACCTTTCCAACGATATATGACATGAGGGTTGTCTGCAAAATTTAGAAAAGTACCCCCTTGGGGGAGGGGGGGGGGCAAAGTGGGGAGATGGACATTGGAGATGCATAATATCATTAAGCGGTCACAAACCTTTCCAACAATATATGACATGAGGGGTGTCAACAAAATTTAGAAAATTGCCCCCCTTAAGGGGGGGGGGGGGAAGTGGCGGGATGGACCCCGGAGATGCATAACATGAATAAGCAGTCAAAGACCTTTCCAACAATATGTAACATGAAGGGATTGTGCAAAATTTACAAAAGTACCCCCTTGGGGGGGGGCAAATTGGGGGGATGGACACCGGAGATGCATAATAGGATTAAGCGGTCACAGACCTTTTTAACGATATATAACATGAGTGGTATGTGCAAAATTTAGAAAAGTGCCCCAATTGGCAGAGGGGGGGGGGATGGACCACACAGATGCATAACATGAAAAGGCAGTCACAGGCCTTTCGAACGATATATCATATGAGTGGTGTCAACAAAGAAAAGTCTCCGCCCCGTGTAGGCAAAACATACTCCCCCCCGCCGCCATAATTATTGATGCGGACTCATTTTTTAAATTCGTTCGCACCCCTCTTCTCCCACAAAATGTTGTGAATTTTAAAAACTCCACTTACGAATTTTTTTATACCAAAAGCACTTATGTCCGTCGTCTGCATGCAGAGTTTTGTGCTTACAGACGCCAGACACAACAACACACACACAGACAGACGTTTACCGACATTAATAGTATAGATGATACTCAGTGCCTACACATTTCACCCTTTATAATTCAGCCAATGAGTTGACGGTTGTTCATTTCCAGAAACGAAACAATAATTCTTTAGGATGAATTTTGTTTGTTTGATACACCGTGGCAGAATGCGTGCAATGCAGCGAAAGGCGTCACAAACTTTTTAGGGCACCTGCAGACTAAAAACATATAATCAATCTTCGCGGGGAAAAAATCCTAGATTTCGTCAAATGATCACGGGAAAAACACTAATTTCATCAAAGGATCATGTAAAACGTGAATTTTGTTAAAAGGCCACAGAAAAACGCGATTTACACAAAAGATGAGCAAATTTTGTCAAAGAATCGCAAAACAGGAAATTTCACCCAAAGATAGCGCTTTCTTGCCAAACTTCGTCTAAAAATTGCGGAATAAAATGTATTTTATCAAAAAATCGCTGGAAAACGCACATTTCGTTAAAGTATCGCGAGAAGAATGCGAATTTCTTCAAAAATTGTTGAAAAAACGCGAATTTCATCAAAGGATTGCTGAAAATTCATGAATCTTATCAAAAGGCAGCAGAGAAAATGTGATTATTATCAAAGCATTGCGAAAAAAGAAAATTTCGTCTAAGGATCACAGAAAAACGCAGATTTCATAAAAGAATCGTGGAAAATAACGCAAATTTCGTGAAAAAAAAAAAATCGCAGAAAAAACACAAATTTCGTCAAATTATCGCTGAAAAAAAAACACGAATTACGTCATAGGATAGCTGAAAAAATTATGAAACTCGACAAAAAAAAGATACAGAAAAAAATGCGAATTTCATTAAAGAATCGCGAAAAAAAATGCGAATTTTGTTAAAGCATTGCGCAAAGAATGTGAATTTTTTGAAAGGTTTGTGTGAAAAATGAAACTGTCTGTATTAAAAACAGCACACACACAAACATCTATACAAACCTCAATACACACAAACATATTATAGGCAGGGCTTGAAATTAAATTTTTCCAAAGACGGGAGTCTCCCTACCAACATTTTTAAATGGAGGGGAGTTGTAATGTTTGGGAGGGAGAAAAAAAACCTTTAAACCCCACTATTCTTTTACGTGCTATTTAAAGAATTACATTAATGCAGACATGACAAAATACCATTGAAAAAATTAAGTCAACTGAGAATGATTATGTAAAATGTTTATTTTTATTATAAAAAAGGGAAGAAAGTTAAGTTTTATATATGCAGTGTATTTTTCAAGTTCCATTAAATGTGTTAGGGACCCTTAACAATTAGGTTGTTAAATAAATTTCTGACTTTAGATTTTACTTGATTGAGATTCACCGATCGATCGTGGAAAAGACGCAAAGTTCATCAATCTGTCGCGGAAAAAACGCTAAGTTCGTCGATCTGTCACCAAAAAACGCAAAGTTCGTTAATCAGTCGTGGGAAAAAAGCAAATTTCATCGATCGATTGCAGAATAAACACAAAGTTCGTCGATCTGTCCCCAAAAAACGCAAGGTTCGTCAATCAGTCGCTTAAAAAACGCAATGTTTGTCTATCTGTCGCAGAAAAAACGCAAAGTGCGTTGATCAGTCGAGGAAAAAAATGCAACGTTCGTTGATCTGTCGCGGAAAAAATGCAAAGTGCGTCGATCAGTTGCGGAAAAAAGCAAATTTCGTCGATCGATTGCGGAATAAATGCAAAGTTCGTCGATCAGTCAGGGAAGAAAGAAAAATTTCGTCGATCGATTGCGGAATAAACGCAAAGTTCGTCGATATGTCCCCAAAAAACGCAAGGTTCGTCGATCAGTCGCTTAAAAAACGCAATGTTCGTCGATCTGTCGCAGAAAAAAACTCAAAGTTCGTTGATCTGTCACGGAAAAAACCACAAAGTTCGTCGATCAGTCGCGGAAAAAACACACAGTCCGTCAATCGGTTGCGGGGAAAAAAAATCACGAAATTTATCGTTCGGTTGCAGGTAAATTAAATAATGCAAATTTCTCCAAAAATGCTGAAATTTTTTGGCCGGGAGGCTCCCGCTCATGATCTTTTTTGGGCGGGATTTCAAAATTTTCCGCGCGAATCCCGCCCTGAAATTCAAGCCCTGATAGGTATAGTTTTAATCTGAAATAATATACTGAACTTGAACTAACTTTTGAAAAATCGGGTTAACCCAAATCCAACTTGCAGAAATCTACACTCAGTCTGAAATCGACTCGAACCATAAAGACAGTTAACCCAACTTGCAACAAAAATAATTATTTTCTGTGAATTTTCTGATTTTTTCTTTTCTCAGAAATGCTGTAGTCATTTTGTCCCCCAATTTTGCCCTTTACAATTCAGCCAATGAGTGGAGGGGGCCAAAGGAGCGTTCCTTATCACAAACGAAAGATGAGATACGTTCGTTTGATGTTGTTGTTGAAAATTTATGGATTTCTATTATTAAAGTAATTTTTTCATTTTACCGTATTTATTTTCTTTTTGTGTTGTATGTATTTTGCTACTTTGAATTTTTTTAAACTAACCCTTTTTTTTTTTTTTTGGAGAGTGAGAGAGAGAGATTTAATAATTTGGTGACACGAAGTTCAGCAAATTCTTAAAATCCACAAATCGTTTCCAATGTAAACAATGAAATTTACAATTAAGTTGCAAGTGCAAAATTTCAGTTTTTTAAAATTTTCATGTCATTCTGTACACATTTTAATATGTCATTCTGATCATTATACATATTTAGTTATGCATTATTAATTATTTACTTGACCTTTACTTTTAATATTTTAAATATTTCAAACTTACAGCTGAATGTAATTATTAAAACATTTGAAATACTGCATTCGAAAAATGAAATTTCAGCTTAGAAACTCGACAATTAAAAAATTTAAAGTAGAAAAGTACTTATGATATAAAAAGAAGAAAAAAAAATACACCAGAATTTATCTGTATTACGAAAGCGGGAGAAATGATTTTCTGTGCTATACGAAAAGATATCCAAATAACTCAATCATGAACATAGAAATAGGTATCGGTTTTTATGTTCAGGTGCACTCAATCCAAACTTGAAACTTTTAAAACGGTCATTGAATGAATGAAATTCATCTCCGCCTTTCACATTCAGAAAACTTGCTGTGTCGCCAATTATGTTTATATTTTATATATATATAAAAAAATAATAATTCAGGCACTTTTCCGTTATACGGACACCATTGTCGCCAAACATACATACATTTTGGCATAGTATCCGTATAACAGAAAAGTACTAAAGTTCATGGTTTAAAATCACAATAAAATATCATGAAATTTATTGATTAGTTGTGGGAAAATATCGGGGAAATAATGTGTTTTTCGTGAATTTTTTGTTTTGTTAACAATGTGGTTAGAGAGACAGGGAGAAATCCAGAAAACTTGCTGTGTCGCCAATTACGTTTATATTTTATATATATATATATATATATATATATAAATAATAATTCAGGCACTTTTCCGTTATACGTACACTATTGTCGCCAAACATACATTTACATACATACATACGTACACTATTGTCGCCAAACATACATACATACATTTACATACATACATACATTTTGGCATAGTGTCCGTATAACAGAAAAGTACTAAAGTTCATGGTTTAAAATCGCAATAAAATGTCATGAAATTTATTGATTAGTTGTGGGAAAATATCGGGGAAATAATGTGTTTTTTGTGAAATTTTTTGTTTTGTGTTTAATTGTAAGCATTCATTATAATTTTCAGTGCATTATTAAATTGAAATTTTTGTTTAAAATATGTAAACAAAACAGTGACCAGAAACCTGCACAATTTCTAATATAGATAGATAGATGCATGCATGTAGTACTTTTAATTATTTGGTAAAAATACTGTGATCGTCACTGAGAAAACCTGAATTTAACCTAAAAGTAATTGTCGAGTGTTTAAGCTGAAATTTCATTTTACGAATACAGTATTTCAAATGTTTTAATAATTACATTTAGCTGTAAGTTTGAAATATTAAAAGTAAAGGCCAAGTAAATAATTAATAATGCATAACTAAAAGTAATTGTCGAGTGTTTAAGCTGAAATTTCATTTTACGAATACAGTATTTCAAATGTTTTAATAGTTACATTCAACTGTAAGTTTGAAATATTAAAAGTAAAGGCCAAGTAAATAATTAATAATGCATAACTAAAAGTAATTGTCGAGTGTTTAAACTAATTTCATTTTACGAATACAGTATTTCAAATGTTTTAATAGTTACATTCAGCTGTAAGTTTGAAATATTAAAAGTAAAGGCCAAGTAAATAATTAATAATGCATAAGTAAAAGTAATTGTTGAGTGATTAAGCTGAAATTTCATTTTACGAATACAGTATTTCAAATGTTTTAATAGTTACATTCAACTGTAAGTTTGAAATATTAAAAGTAAAGGCCAAGTAAATAATTAATAATGCATAACTAAAAGTAATTGTCGAGTGTTTAAGCTGAAATTTCATTTTACAAATACAGTATTTCAAATGTTTTAATAGTTACATTCAGCTGTAAGTTTGAAATATTAAAAGTAAAGGCCAAGTAAATAATTAATAATGCATAACTAAAAGTAATTGTCGAGTGTTTAAACTAATTTCATTTTACAAATACAGTATTTCAAATGTTTTAATAGTTACATTCAGCTGTAAGTTTGAAATATTAAAAGTAAAGGCCAAGTAAATAATTAATAATGCATAAGTAAAAGTAATTGTCGAGTGTTTAAGCTGAAATTTCATTTTACGAATACAGTATTTCAAATGTTTTAATAGTTACATTCAACTGTAAGTTTGAAATATTAAAAGTAAAGGCCAAGTAAATAATTAATAATGCATAACTAAAAGTAATTGTCGAGTGTTTACGCTGAAATTTCATTTTACGAATACAGTATTTCAAATGTTTTAATAGTTACATTCAGCTGTATGTTTGAAATATTAAAAGTAAAGGCCAAGTAAATAATTAATAATGCATAACTAAAAGTAATTGTCGAGTGTTTACGCTGAAATTTCATTTTACGAATACAGTATTTCAAATGTTTTAATAGTTACATTCAGCTGTATGTTTGAAATATTAAAAGTAAAGGCCAAGTAAATAATTAATAATGCAAAACTAAATATATATAATGATGAGATTTTTTTTTTCATCAATTATTCAGTGAAACTCGTCTTATAAATGTACGCAAATAATTCACATCAAAATCTTAAAATAACAAAGTTTTCTTTCGTGTTTAGCTATGCTTAATAACCAAAAAAGCTTGATTAATACAAAAATTATTTGGTAAAAATACTGTGATCGTCGCTGAGAAAACCTGAATTTAATCATATCACACAGAATTACATATTAAAAGTTTAAAATTAGTTTGTTTACATCGGAAACGATTCGCGGAATTTCGTGCCACGAAATCTCTCTCTCTCTCAAAAAAAGGGTTAGTTATAAAAAATTCAAAGTACTAAAATTCATACGACTTAAAAAGAAAATAAATACGGTAAAATGAAAAAATACCTTAATAAAAGAAATCTATAAAGTTTCAACAACCGAACAACCAAATGGAACACATACGCTTCTAGAGAGAGGAAAAAGCCTTCACCTCATTGGCTGGAACATCGCGTCTGAAGATGGTAAAAGCCTCTAGCTGATTAGCTGAATGCTCGCGCATGCGTATAAATAGCATTTTCGCACGAAAAACTAAAAAGCAGGTTAGCTTTAAGTATATGGATACCGAAAAAACATTCAGTGTAATGGTAATCAAATGGTTTGAAAAACATAAAATTATGGAAATTTTTTTATCCCAAAAATATCTGTTAAAATAGAGAAAAAGAAAATAATCCTTCCTCACTTGTCAATAGCCTACGAATTCTGTGTTTGTTGGGCTCTGTCTCATTTTGACCTGTCTTATGTTCCTAAAATCTTAGATCACAATTTTTTCCAGTGCCTCACACTACTTAATGAATTGACTATTCCAGATTTATTTCTTATTGCGCATTCTACTGTTTTATTCTTCATTCATTTTTATACGGTTTGTGTTTAGTGATTAATTTTCTATTCAATGATATATTGTTATTTGGGATTTTTTTACTTCTTTTATAAATTTTGGAAATTACAGTAGTTTTTAACAGTATGTTCAAAAATTTATTTTAATTCAGTTTTCTATAGTGATTTCAAGTTCTCATAGAAGCTCATTTGCTTTTAAATATTTTTGATTGATTATAAAATGTGATAGATTGACATAATTTTATTTATTGCAGTTGTATAAAGCTAATTAAAGAGAAAAGATCCATGATGGCATTCAAAGCAGGCGAGAGTATGTTAGTGCAAAATTTTGAATGAAACTTTTCTTTACAGCAGTTTTTTGCAAAACGTTCCTCTGACTTGCACAAAGACAAACAATTTGTTTGTGTGGTATGCAAAAAGAATTTCTCGCATGAGAGTGAATTAAACAGGAATTTTTAATTTATACTAGTGAGAAACCTTTTGTGGCTGTGACGTGCAACAAGAAATCCGCACATATGAGTGATTTATGCAAACATTTGTTAACTCATACTGGTGAGAAGCTGTTTGTGTGTGAGCTATGCAACAAGGAATTCTCTAACAAGTGTAACTTAAATAGGCATCTATTAATTCATACTGGTGAGAAACCTTTTGTTTGTGAGATATGCAACAAGAAATTCTCACAAAAGGGTAGTCTTAATATTCATCTTCTGTGTCATACTGGTGAGAAACCCTTTGTTTGTGATAGATGTAATAAGAAATACTCTCAAATGAGGGATTTAAAAAGGCATCTGTTAATACATACTTCTGAGAAACCTTTTGTTTGTGAGATATGCAACAAGAAATTCTTACAAAACTGTAATTTAAAGAATCATCTGTTAACACATACTGGTGAGAAACCTTTTGTGTGTGAGGTATGCAACAAGAAATACTCTCAAAGGGGTGATTTAAACAGGCATCTGTTATTGCATACTGGTGAGAAACCATTTGTGTGCAATATATGCAATAAGAAATTCACACGAAAGTTTAGTTTAAATACTCATCTTCGGTCTCATGCTGGTGAGAAACCTGTGGCCATGACATGCAACAAGAAATCCACACATATGAGTGATTTATGCAAACATTTGTTAACTCATACTGGTGAGAAGCTGTTTGTGTGTGAGGTATGCAACAAGGAATTCTCTCACAAGTGTTCCTTAATCAGGCATCTATTAATTCATACTGGTGAGAAACCTTTTGCTTGTGATACTTGTAACCAGAAATTTTCACAAAAGGGTAGTCTAAATGCTCATCTTCTGTGTCATACTGGTGAAAAACCTTTTGTTTGTGATATATGCAGCAAGAAATTCTCACAAAAGGGTCTATTAAGTGCCCATCTTATGTGTCATACTGGTGAGAAACCATTTGTTTGTGAGATATGTAATAAGAAATTCTCCCAAAAAAAGGATTTAAACAGGCATGTGTTAATACATACTGGTGAGAAACCTTTTGTTTGTGACATATGCTACAAGAAATTTTCTGACAGGAGTAGCATAAATAAGCATCGGTTAATTCATACTGGTGAGAAACCTTTTGTTTGTGAGATATGCAACAAGAAATTTTCACTAAAGGGTCAACTAAGTGTTCATCTAATGTGTCATACTGGTGAGAAACCATTTATTTGTGATAGATGTAATAAGAAATACTCTCAAATGAGGGATTTAAACAGGCATCTATTAATACATACTTCTGAGAAACCTTTTGTTTGTGAGATATGCAACAAGAAATTCCTACAAAACTGTCATTTAAAGAGTCATCTGTTAACACATACTGGTGAGAAACCTTTTGTGTGTGAGATATGCAACAAGAAATACTCTCAAAGTGGTGATTTAAACAGGCATCTGTTATTGCATACTGGTGAGAAACCATTTGTGTGCAATATATGCAATAAGAAATTCACACAAAAGTCTAATTTAAATACTCATCTTCGGTCTCATGCTGGTAAATAACCTTGTTTGTAAGACATGCGATATGAAATTTTCAATAATGGATAATGTAAGTGCTCATCTGAACTCTCATAATGTGAGTTTGCTATCGAGTAACTTTGGTACTTCATTTCTTTATAGGACCTTGACATTAGCTTGACTTATGAGAGTGTGATTTCTTGCCAAACATGTAACAACCAAAATGAAAAGGCTATCAATGAAAAAATTTCTATTTTTATACCCTTTATTTATATGGCAAACATAACCACAGATAATTGAGGCATGTCTCAATGTATATATTAAATGGTGTAAATATTGGAGAAATTGCTTGTGTATTTATTCATTTATATTTATTCAATTAGGTGACAAGAGCATGAGTTTTTAAAGTGTAAAAAAACGGTTTCTGGAAAGGGTTTTGACATTTCACTATTCTCGTCAGACTGTTATAAAGAAGAGGTGACCTAATTTATCATCATGTCACTGCTAATAATTTGTGTTTATGTTTTAAATTCCTCATTTTCAGGCTGTAGCAACATTTATATTCAAGCAATCATGCTAATGCTTAAATACACTAGTGTGCAGAACTTAAGCAACAAACACAAAATGCTAATTTCTGAACACGTGAGTACTCAAAAGGAAATTCTATAAACAGCAAGTGTAGAAAATAGGTACTACACTAAACAGCACAGACAGTCAATGTGAAGTCTTCTTGACATCACAAATGGTCACAATTATCACAGTCACTACAATGAACAGAAATGTGATATCTTTCATTCGTCTCCTTTTTACTCTCATTTGGTCACTTCACTGAACAGTGACTGCTGCTTTTTGACAAGTCACCAGGTGACTTTACAATGAAGTCAACTTGTGACTCTCATGTGAATGTCATTTTGACACTCCATTGTAAAGTCATGATAGCTGTTCTGTGACAAGTTCCCAAGTGACAGAAAATGAAATCATCTGGTGACTTTTCCCAAAGAGTGCAATGATGACTTCACAATAGAGTGTCAATCACTAGAAACTCACCATGCGGCTTCATTGTGACATTTGGCGACTCATCACATAGAAATGCTCACAATGACTTCAAAGTTCAGTCTGCAACTGACAGTGACTTGAGAATCAGAAGATGACTTCATTGTAATGTCACTTGAAGACCATCACAAAGCGACAGTCACAGTGACTTTTCAGTGTTATTAATCATGTGAGAGTAATAATGAGACAGTGAAATATCCCATATTTTGATTCACTGTAGCTTTTTGATTCACTGATTGTGACACTTCTAACCACGTGTGACGTCAAGGGGACTTCACATCGACTGGCCGTGCTGTTAGGGTAATACCTCTTTTCTACACTTGCTGTTTATAGAATTTCCTTTTGAGTACTCACGTGTTCAGAAATTAGCATTTTGTGTTTGTCGCTTAAGTTTTGCACACCAGCATATTATATGTAATGCAACTACAGCTTCTCTGCAGAATTGCATTGAATTAGTGAAATGAGATATGTGTCTTTCTTAACCTCCCATCCATGGTTAATGGATGGAAGTACAGACACTTATATTGAATAGAAGCACGGACATTATATTGAAATTTCACCGGACACAACAAAAAAATTTTAGACCTGCAACCCAATCCTATCTGACAAAATAATTTTCGGTGAACCATAAACCGGCCTGAACCCAACATATTTCAGCTGCAACCTGATCTGAACCCAAAGTGAAAAGAAGTTAATTCATGTTTTAATGCAATTATAAAAAATTATCTACAATTGTATCTTTAATATCAATTTTTTTCTTTTACATAGGAAAATAGACATCTATAATATGCTTTAAAATTTAAATATAGTAAAACCTCTGAATAGCAGATACTCTGAGATCATTTAAATTACATCAAATAGGGTTGTCCCTAATTTTCTTTCTGTGCAAATAAATAAGTGTTAGGAATTGAAAAAATATTCACTAAATAGAGGTGTCTGCTCTTTGATTGTGTGTTTGATTGGTTGACTGCATACACTGGTCTGTTTTTATTTTTATATTTCAACTAAAGGCCAGCACATGCCGAGTTCGAGATAATAACCTTAAATATACCTAAAATCAGTGTTCAGTGAATTTATATATTTTAACGAAAATATTTGCAATTTAACCTAATAATGAAGGCCCCACTATCTTCGACAGAAAAAAAAGCAATTTCTTATATTTTTTTTTGCACTGCAGATCCTTTAATATGAAAAAATATTTCTTAGTGTCCAAATTCTTTGAAATATTTATTAGTTATTTCAAAAGCCTGTTTATATTTTTCATAAAATATTAATATTTAATTTTAAAAGCAGTGTTTTTTCTTACCTTTTTTAAGATCAAAATCCTATGGGAAAATGTTTGATTTTCAAACTGATTATTTTAGATATAAATCTCGTTAGTTCTAAACCAAAATTTAAACTGGAACAACAGCTAAAGATTTAATATAATACCATTTGGAATAAAATAAGTTTACATTACATTATAGCTAAGTGCAAATAAGAACATGCAATGTTAACCCTATGGGATCTCCAGGGGGGTACCTTCTTTAAGTATTCACGGGTTTTGCGATCCTGGATTCCTGAGTGATCTTTCTTCTTTTCTCTATTCTTCTCATTTTAGTTGTCTATCCTTTTCTTCTTTGTTGCACTCTTTTTAATTCTCTTTCTTCAGTTTGTTATTCTCTGGTTATGATAGTATCAATTCTGATCTTCTCCGTTCGGACTTATGAGGGCTCAGTATCGGTTTTTCGGGCTCTGCCTAGCAGCACCCCCAGTTAGGTGTGGGAAAAGTTTTCTGTCTAAATGCAGTGTGGGGGAGAGGAGTGGCGTGTACCATAATTTGATTTTTAAGGAACGTTGTTTAGAAAACGGTTCCAGAGATGAGCTCTCTCGGTAGCATTAGAATGGGGGGGGGTGGGCAACTCATGGGGAGAAATACTCTCTGGCTTACCAAAGACTGTATCTGGTACATGCTATGAGTATCAACCGAATCTCCAGTTCACGAATGGCTTCAGAGGTTACGCTGAACATTTTAGGAAAGAGTGGGGAACCACTATCTATGCGGGGGTAGTGGCAAACTGGAAGGTTATCGTGGATCTATTAAATTTTCTTATGGTTACAACTATGGTTGATCGAGATATAATGGATTTCAGTTTTCTGGTCGGCAGTGGTTGTGACCGTGAGAAAAATGAAAAACAAGGATTGTGGGTCACTTCTTTTGAAACACAATCAAAGACTGTGCTCAACTCTTCATAGAAGAGTGCATTACATCAAAAGGAGGAAATCAGCATGATTGCCGGTGGGAACAGAGGCAGGACCCATCTAGCTGGGGAATATTCTGGAACCACTGCAGGAGGGCCGAAAGTACTCACTAAGACCCAAAAAGAAACCAACAGAAGTGGGAGGAGGTGAAGACTCACACTGCTGATGTTCTACCGAAGGGATCTGGGGAAAATAAGAGTAAAAGAAAGGTGACAGTATTGACACCTTCACCGCGGATGTCGGCAACAGTGAAAAGGCTTACGGAGGATATTCAGAGGTCTTTTGCCGCTGTAGCAGCAGTCAGGAAGTTAGCCATGGTCAAGGAAGATTTTCCAGTGACTAGGCTGACACAAGAAGAGGTAGACATTACCTTGAAGTATGCCATAAGATGTAATGACATGAATCCTGATGATAGACCTCTACCTCTTATAACTGACTCCAGACTTATTACTGGAGCCTTAATCTTCACGTATGAAGGACATGCCACTGAGGACTGGATTAGGACCATATATCAGGACTACCGTCCTTTATTGTCCTCACGGTACTTGCCATGAATGAGATGCCGAAACCGGTCAAAGTGGCTTTCAAAACAAGCGACGTTTCACTAAAGGTCCCACTGAGCTGCTAAAAACTCTCAATAGATACAACCTGCATTTAAAGACTGGTGACTAGTGTGTTTAGACCATGTTGCAGAACCCCAGTCTATTCGTTGGATCAGACGTTGTTGCTTCTGAAGCTATTAAGAGATCATATTACAAGATGTACACCGGCCTTGATAAGGGATCATTCAAAATCTTGAATGATACAAATTCTAAGAAGATGAGATAGAAGCAGACTGAAGCTCCGGCTACAGAAACGTCCTTTCAGGTAAGTGAAACAACCAGTATTTGTGACATTAATACTAGAAATGGAAATCTACTTCTATGTTTTTGGATGAAGTGGAACAATTGTTGGCCGAGGACTCAGAGGATATGGTTATCACTGAGGAAAACAGAACGGTTGCTGGTCCAAATAAACCAAATGACTCATCTAAAGGTATCTCAGATCAACCTTCATCACAGTAAGGGCTCATCTGCCATATTAGGAAAGATTATCTCTGAAGGGAAGGTTGATATTGCACTGATTCAGGAGCCCTGGACAGGGAAAGGCCACATTCTTGGTCTAAGGTGTAGAAAGGACAGGCTTTACTATGATAGAACCTGTTTCAGGCCAAGATTTATGTCAGCCCTAGGCTAAATATAATCAATAGGATGAACTACCTGAGTGGTGACTGTGTTACCGCCAAGGTGGATTTTCAAGGTGAGAATGGGCCGGAAAAGATAATTGTCTCATCTCCTTATCTTTCATTTGTTAAATAGGACCCTCTTTCTAGTGTGGCAAAAGCCTCACTAGAGTTACTGTTAGAGTTACTTGAGTTACTGTTATCGGAAGGGGCGCAAGTTAGTGTTCAGGTGGGATGCAAATACACATCATACTGTTTGGGACAGTACAGACTACAACAAATAGGGAGATGACCTATATATTCTTAATAGGGGAATGAGCCATCCTATATATTGTTAAAAATAGAAGGGAGGTTCTTGATGTCATGTTTTGCAGCAGAAACTGCTACGATATCATTAGTGATTGGAGGGTGTCAGATATTATTTCACTATCAGATCATCAGCTAATCATGTGCTACATTGCAGGGACAACGGGACCAGCAATGATCAGGAAAAATGCCAGGAAAACAAACTGGCATTCTTACTGACAGGAGCTTGAAAAAAGGATACTGTCCTTACAGGGTAAGTTAAATTTTAACAATTCTCCAGATGTGGAGTTGGCTGTTGACTTAGTGCAACAGGCCATTCTCTTGTCTTTTTACAATAAACTCGACCTCCCCAAGGCCTGTGCCTTGGTGGTCTTCTGAGCTTAGCACACTCAGAAGAATTTCCCACAGTGCTTTCAGTAAAACCAAGAAGGGTGGTGACTAGCAGCAATATAAGCTGTACTAGCCACATACTGTAAGGCCCTCAGAAAATCTGACTATGATTCTTGGAAAAACTTCTTTGATGGTTTTAAGGATGTCTCTACTAGTGCCAAGCTTATGAGAATCATGGCTAGAGATAAAAATACCAATCTTAACCCCCTTCGCGACCAGCGTCCTTTAATGAATTTTTAATCTTTTTTACCACCGGTTTTTCAAAACAGAAACTTTCGCCTAATTGAATCGCAGAAATGTTAGGATTAAACGAGGCAAAGCTTACAACAAAAATAACTGGTGGGAATAATCGAGGATTCTGAGCATCTTATGCGTCACGTATACGTGTCGCTCGTCCCCAAGGGGTTAATGCCATTAAATTGCCAAGCGAGCAATATCCTTTAATGGGAAAGGAGATTCTATCAGAAATGACGAGGATTCACTTCCCTGATTCTATTAGTGATGACCCAGGTACATCTACTGCTTTTAATAGCAGTAGGGAGTGCTGGAATCTTGCTGGGGATATCGTCACACATGACAGGATCTTGTGGGCCATCGATTCGTTCGACCTTTACAAGACTTCTGGTATGCACGGAATCGTAACTGTTTTTTTAAAGGGAAGACGATCTTAGTCCTACTGCTTAGTCAGATTTATAAGATGTCTCGCTTTTGGATACATATCAAATGCATAGAGACACACCAATGTGATATTTATTCCTAAACCTGTGAAAGAGACAGTATTTCGAAGCGAAGTCTTTCCGGCCAATTAGTCTAACATCATTTATTCTTAAGACGTTGGAAAAATTAATGGATAGGCACATCAGGCAGCGCATCTTGAGTATAAATCCGCTCTCGAGCTCCAAGCATGCATACCAGACCGGCAAGTCAACTGACACTGCTCTTTATAATCTTTTCTTTATACTTGAGAAAAGTCGTAAGGCAAATGAAACTGCATTTGCAGTCTTTCTTGACATCGAGGGTGGCTCTGATAAGGTAATTCCATCATCAGGATATCGGCCGATAGGGGTACGGATGAAGTAACTCTAAATTGGATCAAATACCTGTTTAGGGATAGGTCTATCCATGCTGAGTTGTTGGGGGATACAATTCATGTTAAGTCAAAAAAGTGTTGCCCACAGGGCGGAGTTCTCTCTCCTGTACTTTGGTGTTTGGTGGTGGATTGACTGCTTGTGGAGATACATCTGTGTGGTGCATACTGTATTGGATACGCTGATGATATTGTTATCATCATTAGAGGTAAATTCGAAAATATATTTTCGGACATCCTCAATAATATCCTTAAAAGTGTAGAGTGGTGGTGCAGGGAATTTGGTCTTTCTGTTAATTCAAAAAAGACAACTCTCGTTGCCTTCACTAGTATAAAATCACTTAAATTCAATGAGACCGTGTTCTATTAGCGCACTTTAAGTTGCTCAAAGGAAGTGAAGTATATTGGTGTCTACTTCGATGAGAGGTTGTGTTTGAAGAGGCACATGGATTATTGCATTAATAAGGCCAGAAAAGTCATTGGCAAAACATGGGGATTTAGTCCAAAGGAGATCTGGTGGATCTGCCGTATGATCAGTTTTGGCAGTATAGCTTGGTGGTCAGGAACTATGACTGACATTGCCAAGTCTGAATTAGCAAAACTGCAGAGGATGTCCATAGGTGTACTTTGGACAATGCCTACATCTGCTATGGGACTGCTGTTGGTATGTACCCACTGCATATGAATATTGAGATAGAGGCATAGATCTGCTCATATATACTCATTTTACATGGGCAATGGCAAAGTTACTCGAGATATCTTACTTGGAGTAGGCTAAACTGTAAAATCTGTAAGCACCCAGTCTTTATCATGAAGGGTGATGGCATGCGTTTAAAGCATGTCTTTGATAAGTCATTCAGGATTAGTGTTCATTCTAGAGCTGATTGGGAGACTCTGTGATGGAACTTGAGACAGGCATGACCAGGTTCACTGATGGTTCCAAGAAAAATGCTGGAACGGTAGCTGGCATTTGCTGTCCAGCTGATGGCACCTCTTTCTTTTACTCGCTGGGTAGTTACACCATTGCCTTTCAAGCAGCGGTCTATGCAACTGTTATGTGTAGTTACATCTGCATTGAGAGGCGATATAGTGGCCTGTCTGTCAATATCTACTCTGATAGTCAGGAAGCGTTACTTGCCCTGAAAAAACATACAATTACTCCTAGGATTGTTTGGGAACAGGTGTGCATAGCATTTATCGTTCATTTAAAGGAACACACAAAAGAATTCAGTAACAGTATTGAGCAATAACAGTTGGAAGTATGTTTTCAGTCGTGGAAAGCGTTTTTAAATGAAATTATTTTCCATATTACTTGGTGTGTATAATTTCTATAGATCATACACAGGGTTTCACAAAATAATTCATTTCTGTTTATTGGCGTAAATTGCTGAAGAAGAATTTTCGACTGCGTTATGCGTTTCTCAATAGGACTAAATTTTATCATACTATGTAGTATATTCACAAATCTATATATCACATACAAGGCTTGACAAAGGAATTCGAATACTTTTCTGATTATAGAGGGGATTACTAAATTGGGTTTTCAAATGCGTTATGTGTTTTTGAAATTGTTAACTAAGATATGACCGGGGCTAGTTAAACTTAAGCCGAAAGGTAGCCCTCCCCGAATATTTTGAAAAAAAAACGCTAATGAAACTACTCATGCGCGTTATAAAGGATCAATCAAATTTAGCTGCGGAATCCCAGTAGAAAATGTCTAAAAAATAAAATATTTTCAGGTATTTGGCGCAAAAATGAGCGGTTTGTCGAGCAACACTTTTTCATCGCCAAATGCAAGCGATTTTAATATTTTTGAAAATTCTTGGTTAAATGAATCCATTACATCAGAAACACAAATCATTCTTTGGTACACATAATTGTTTTGTGTGTAAAATAAATATATGCAAATGTAGAATGAGTCATATGAAACAAACTGAAAGACACAACAATAGTAAAGTACCCAACCTTCCTTATTAACCCAATATTCCTTTTCGACCGATTGTTTCAAATATTGGCACGGCCTCTTACTGCTTAGCGAAATATCTAACAAAATTATTTTCTCCTCTTCTATCAGCAAATTTATATACTGTAAAGAATTCTATCACCTTTGCTAATATGATTCAGAAATTATCTCCGGCTAATTTTATTATGGTCTCCTTTGACGTTAAATCTCTCTTCACGAATGTTCCGATAAGTGGCGCCCTCTCTTGTCTTGAACAGAGACTTCGTGAATTTCACTATTCATGTTTTGAAATCCAAGAACTTATATCCCTTACTAGAATATGTTTATCTCAGACCACCTTTTTATTTCAAGGTAATTTCTATAGACAATCTGAAGGTTTAGCTATGGGCTCGCCCCTGTCTCCCATCCTCGCAGACATCTACATGCATTATTTTGAATGCTCCCTTTTCAATAAATTTTCTTTCCCCTTCTGGATTCGTTATGTTGATGACACATTCACTTTACTTGACACTTCTCTTTACACTATTGATGATATTCTTGGCATCATGAATTCTATTGATGGTAATATTCAATTTACTTATGAAACCGAAAATAATGGCTCGCTCCCATTCCTGGACACCCTTCTCATTCGTACTGCTACTGGTTTCTCTACATCTGTCTATCGTAAAAACTTCGCTGTTTCACTACCACCCCATGCTCGTTCTTGTCATCCTCCAAGCCAAAAATTAGCCGCATTTTATACATTTATAAATCGTGCCCTTCATGTCTGCTCGGATTCCCAGTCATTTAATAGTGAAATTCAATATATTAAAGCAACTGCAGTCAGGGCCCGATTAACCTCTGAATCTAGGGGCAGCACGGTATCATTTTGGGGCCCTCTTTTATTTTGGAAAAAGTTTTGTTAATTCTTCGTTCATGAAAACTCACCAATGATACTTAATATTATGCTCGGGAGTTGCTTAGCTGAGGTCACATATATTTCATTAAACTTTTTTATGTTCCCTGTTTATGCTTCAGATATATTTAGTACATATAGCTGTATTGTATGCTGAATAGCTGAATGTCCCGGGTGGTTTCTAACAAGCACGTAAAAATGCTGAATAATCAACATCCTATTGATGACATTTATATTTCCCTGTTAAATAAGTTTCGTGAAGTTGTGCGTGGATTTCCTCTTGGATTAAGCAAACTTTCTTTTCCAAGAAAATTGAAAATACAATGTAAAAGCTTGAAAATGGGATTAGAGGGCCCCCTTCACAGTCATTTTGGGGGCCCTTTTAAATTTTACAGGGGAAGCATGTGCTTCATGTGCCTTTTGAATAATCAGGCCCTGACTGCAGTTGATAGAGGTTACAACCCTTCTATGGTTGATACTGCGCTTTTTAAACTGCAGAATCCTCGTTCCTCAAACTCATCTCAGTCTTCTACTCGTTCAAATATCAATATTGTGTTACCCTTCTTAGCTTTTCCATTGCTAAAATTCTTAGACAATTTGACTTAAAATAATTTTTTCCCCTACCAACAAACTCACCCTTTCCAAACTCAAAGATCCTATTGAATTATCGAATTCATGGGGTATCTACAATATTAATTGTCAGTGCGGTCTTTCTTAGATTGGACAAACCAAACGTAGTCTTAAATTTCGTATTAAAGAACATAAACAATATATTGAAAAAACAAGAAATCAAAAAATCCTCTATTGCAAAACATTGCTGGGAGATGAATCACGTTTTCGACTTCAGTTCGGTTAAAATAATATCTAAACCTACTTCTATACACGAACTTAATTTCCTTGAAGCATTCCATATTCATAAAAATCTTGGAAATCTTGTTAATTGTGAATTTGCTATTCCACCATTATCAGACTGCTGGAAATATTACATTAAAACCAATTTTTCTTAACTCTTTAAACTATTTCTCACCATAGCGTTTCCATTCCCTATCGAATTTCCTATTGGATGTTGCCTAGAACCCTCTGTTTTCCTATTGGCTAATAAATCTGTCACTTGAATCCTCTATTTTCTTATTGGCTGTTCGCCTGGAACCGTCTGTTTTCCTATTGGTTAATAAACTTGTCACTTGAATGCTCTATCATTTCTATATATATGAGAAAATTTCCATTTTCTTCAGCATTGAGGAGGGTATGCTATATGCTACCGAAACCGGTATGCTGTAGATTCAATTACACTGGTGTTTTAACGTTGTATTTTATTTTTACTTTAATAGTAAAGTAGTTCAAGGATTTTCATTTCACGCTTTGACCAATTTAATTGTTTTTTAAAATACATGAGAACAACTGTTAATTTTTTATGTAAAATAATTCGTTTGTGCATATAAACCTCTTCTTCGGTAAAATAAATGTGTATAAATGTGGAATGAATCTCATATGAAGGATCATAACAATCATTAACTAAATGACACAACATTTAACTAAAGGACTATTTGACAATTGTAAAATAGTACAAGGATTTTCATTTCACCACTTTGACCAATTTAATCGTTTTTTGAAACGTTTGAAAACATTTTTTAAGTTTTTATGTTCAATCATTCATTTGTGCACATAAAATTCTTCTTCGGTAAAATGTATTTAAATGTGGAATGAATCCTATGAAAAGTAATATTTACTAAAACGACACAATAAATGCAAAATAGCATAAGGATTTTCATTTCACGCTCTGACAAATTTCGTTGGATTTTGAATTGGCAGTTGAAACAAAATAGCTTTAATTATTCTATAGCAAAAGGCCAAGATACCAAAAACAAAAGTCTGTATTATCAGAAAAGAATGTAACAAATTGAGATGCCTTCATTTTTAACCTTTTCTTTGAAAAAAAAATCCCAATACATTTCAAATAAATTGCATCATAGTATATCTGGAGAATTTAAGAAATGCAAATGATATTATTTTTTTTTCGTATTGCATTATTTCTTTGATGACACAATTTGAATAATGACATGAGGCAACAACTGATAAAATTATTGGATTCAAGAACTGTATTTTAATTCACTGTCTTTTCTTCTCCTCTGATTTTAATTTATTTCATACAATTACTTTTCACAACGCTGGATAATCCAATTTTGTGTCAAAATTAAGAGACATAATAAACTGAAATGTTATTTAAAAAATTTATTCATATAATTTATGCCTTGTTGTTTGGATTGATTTTTTCCTTCTGAAGTGATATTAAATGTAAATTACTTGAAAGGAGATAAAATTGAACATATGTTGCTTTTCAGTCACTGGTATATGAAGAAAACAGGTTGTTTTAAAATTTGCTCCTGTAAAAAGATATTATTTAGTAAAAAAAAAAAGGAAAAAGAGATACCAACCAGTGGACCCATACGAAGATTTTGCACTGCAGTTTAATAATGTTTAGCAATATCTAATACTTTTTAGATGAAGTTATATACTTCGAAAGAAAAATTAAGAACAAAAATATCTGCAAATAACATTAGTGCAGCCAGAATATTATCTCATTTATTTCTTCAAAGTTACAGTGAAAACTGATAGAAGATAGCAAAAGTCACGTGCGAGAAAAAAAAAATTAACACTTAATAAGAGACATAATAAACTGAAAAATTATTTAAAAAAATTATTCATATAATTTATGTCTTCTTGTTTGGATTGATTTTTCCCTTCTGAAGTGATATTAAATGTAAATTACTTGAAAGGAGGTATTTTAACAGCATTAGCAGATGACGTCGTCCGCTTCTTGAAAAACATGGAACAAAGAAAAATAAATTGAATGCATTTAGATTACAATTTAATCACGGCATATCTTTTATTCTATACGTGAAATACCATTGCTTCGATAGATCGATGGTGTCTTTTTCTTCTAAACATTTTGATTGAAAGTTTGATTTTTAACCATAAATATAAAATATTCCCGTGCGGAGAAATCCTACTTTAACGTTTTATAATAATCGTGATGAAACAAATTATTATTTTATATCCTCCTTCGCACGGTTAACTGGCTAATTTTCAGTAATTAGATCCTACAAGAGACCACTCCGTTTCTTCCGGTCAAGGGTCCATTCCTCCTTCAGACCCCTATCCCTTTTTTTATACCATCCATCCAGATCTTTCGTGGTCTTCCTCGTTTCCTTTTTTGGTTTGTTCTACAATTAAATGCGATTTTGGGTAGCCTCCCATCACTCATTCTTTTAACATGACCATACCAGATTAACTGCTTCTTTTGGAGATTGTCTAAAATGGTTCCCTTATGCCTCGACAAATTTCTACAATGATTATCTATATTAAATTTCAATCTATTCGGTTGGGCAGTTTTTGTGCTGTTATATGGAGACAGACGGACGGACCAGACAATGACGGTAGGTGCTACATACTTATATAATTAGGAACGCACCTAAAATTATAATAAGTTGAAAATCGTAAAAATATGTAACATTTTTAACACTTTCCAACCTAGTTGAAAAGTGTTTATGACTTCGGTTTGTCTGGCCGGATGGCCGTCTGCCCGTCTGTCCGTGCTCTAACTCCCGTAAATATGCTCGGATTGCTCTGCAATTTTTATATGTTATTGTCGTTATCTATAGCATGTTCCCTATTTCAACGGAAGTGTGTAGCACTTATAGTTTTTTTACAGGGACATTCAAAAGAATTCCGTTACATTGCGGTCTATGGGGAAAAATCATTTGCGGTTTATTTAAATAATGTTTCACTATTTTAAACACATTGAAATTTATATATATCACTAAGGTGCATTAGAAGAAGCTTAATATGGAATAGGGTGTGGATAGCACTTATAGTTACTTTACAGAGACAGTCAAAAGAATTCCGTTCATTACGTCTATGGAGAAAAATCGTCTGCGGTTTATTTAAATTATGTTTCACTATTTTAAACGCATTGAAATTTATATATATCACTAAGGTTCATTACAAGAGGCTTACTACAGAATATTGTGTGTAGAGCAGTCATCGTTCATTGACAGGGACACACAAAAGAATTATCTACTGTCTGTTAACAATAATTCCTGGAAGTGCGTTTTAAGCTACTGAACGCAATTTTAATTTTAACTCGTTTTTTTTCTATTACGTGGTGTGTATAAATTCTGTAGATCCTATACAGGGAAGCACAAAAGTTCGCGAACACACTTCCGTTTATTGACAGAAACTCCTGACGGAGAATTTTACACTGCGCTACGCGTTTCCTAACTGAACAAAAATTTAGCATCCTATGTAGTATATATACAAATCTATAGATCCTATACAGGGCTGAATAAAAGTATTTGGATATTTTTCCGAATATTGTATATGTTGGAAATTCCTAAAATTATGTTTTTAAATATTTTATGCGTTTTCCAAATTGTTTAATTAGATGTTATCTTTTAGCTTATTAAACGGTATGATTTGTAAGATTATTTTGGAAGCGTTGGAAAGTGTTACATAATCTATGCTTGACGCATGATTTTTCTTTCTTGTTAATCTTTAAAATAAATATTTTAATAACTGTATAATTTCAATCAATTTAGTATCCAGTTAGAAACAATGTCTTGTAATCCGGCACATATTTTTAGATTGGCTAATTGATTAATTATGTAAATTACCTCAGCAAGTTGCTAACAAATTCATTTAAGTAAATCTGAAACAGAATTTTGACACATTTTTTGTTGTTATCCACGTTAAATCTATTATGAACTGAAAAAAAAAAACTTAATTAGGTTTGGAAAACTAGCTATTTTTAATTCGTTTGTAACTTATTATAACTTGCAATGGGAAAATAAAACTATACAGAAGAACTTTGATATTTCATTCTGCAACAAGAAAATGTAAGCTTCGGAAAAGGTACTATAAAAGGAAATCCATATCGATAAATCTTAATTACAAACGACTCGCGAGTTACGGAGAATGTAATTTTGTCTAATTATTATGAAATAATAGCGTCATTAGCTTCGTTAACTATATATGCATCATCATTTAATATTTTGTTATAAAAGTTAACAGAAAATAAGAGCAACAACATAAAAAATGATGCTTTAGTACCAGCCGTAAAATTATACTCTTCCTATAGTATTCATTTTATTTGCACATAAGTTATACTGAAGCAAAATAAACTTTAAAGCGAAATGCTATTCTTCATCCAAATAGATAAATATATAAAATAGTAATAGTAATGTTTTTGCCCTTGATAATTTTTTGTCCGTGAAATATATGCAGGGTACATAGAAAAGTATATTTATCCTAAATCGAATTAATTTTTGTGCCCCTGTATAATTGTACAAATGAATGATGTGTACTTATTTCCAGATTATAATGCCGTCTTTCAGGAACGTATTCTTATTTTCTGTAGTTTTTCTTCGTACTTTTAGGTAATAGCGGCCCCACAATTACAATTATGCCAAGATTGCAATTACGATTTCGCCAAGATCATTACAAAGCTTATAGATGCATCATATATATGCATATATATACTCCAAATGCTCATATATGTGCTATATGCGTCATTATGTACATATCATTTACGTCTTATATGCCATACATACATCATATAAATATTATACAAATTTCATATACGTATATACTTCAGATATGCTTCATATATGACTATAGGTGGGTCATATGCGTCATGAAATGTTAAATACTTCATATATCATTATAATTGGATCATATGTGTCATGAAATGTTATATACATCATATATTATTATAAAGTCATATGCTTCATAATTTGGCGATATATCTTGGTCACTTGGCGATTCATCCTCGGAGGCCGCTATAAACAAAAGTACCGTATTTTTCTGAGATAAAGCGAGCACACGAAGAACTGAAATGAGATGCTGGCCATACACATTACTTAAGATTAAATCTATATAAATACATCACTGTTAAATTAAATTCTACGCTGCACTAACTATCGCGCTACAATTTTTTGCTCCAATCAATCGATTTATATTTGATAGAACTCGCTAGGAAAGCAAAAAAACTGAATAGATATAATAAAAATAACATACTAATGAGGCATGTGACGCTTTTGGCTATAGAATTAAGGTGTCATTCCCTATAAAACAGATCTATAGTAGTCAAAAAAAAAAAACTTTGTTTGGTAACTTTCTTCTTTCATCATCAATTTTTCAATGTAGAAGAATTAAGGAACAGAATTAGGGCAGCGCCATGAAAATAAAATGAAATGTAATTTGAGATTCAATAGTCTTATATTTTATTAAATATTATTTTATTTTAAATATTCATAAAATATCTAAAAAAGTGTAATGATTTCTTTAATGATAAGGGTTGAGAAATTGCCTAACAAAGTTTAACTGGAATATATTTACTGAAGCACTATTAGAATAACTTACTTATGTACTGGAGTTGGAGGAAAAGATTCTGAGAATACCTTGTGAATTGTTATTTTTTTTAAATTATGTTTCTAGGAATTATAACGATATTTGTCTCTTATATGATCTCTGCCAGCGTAGAGCTTTATTTAGATGTGATACAGTTGTTTTACACTTTATAGCACATGTTTTAATTTAAAAAATCTCAGGATTAATTTTTTTATAGGGCATATATTTTTACTGATGAAATAGCATTTCAAATAGTAGGAGAAAATGGCAAAAACCAACTTTATTCCTTAATTATAATTCAGTTAAATTTAAGATGAAAATATGCACATTTTTTTTTTTTTTTTTGTACCATCGGGAAATTTTTTTGATTGAGCAATTTTGGTTTTGGAGGAGAAAAAGCGTCAATTTTTAAAAATTGTAGACATGGTTCGTTAATTAAGACAATTTTCTTTCCTACTATATATTTAACACTGTTGCAATTGATATTGCCGACTTCTAGAACAGGAGAAAAAAACTAAAGCGTTTTTCAAACGTTAGCAGTTTCAAACGTAAACGTTTTTCAAACAGCTTAATGTTTCAAACATTTGTAATTAAACTTCACAGGTAATAATCGAAGTAATTACAGAAGAAGCTGACACTTCTGTCAGAAAGCGTGAAGGTTTCTCTATCTCTCATAGATAGACAAACTTATCTATAATGATTTATATTTATATATTTAATGTATAATATAATGTACTTCATGGTATGCAAGTTAGAAAATTTTATGACATTTTAAAAGTTAGATAAATTTCTAATTATCTTCATTCAAAAAGTTCAAATATCTGCTAATACAGTTCAAAGTAATTTTTTAGACCTTAAAACATCAAATGTTAAACTCAAAAACATTATTTAATTCTGTTTGAAAACAGTTGAATTAATTATTTCAATCAGTATTAAACATTATAAAAATATGTAACGTTTATCTTTGACGAAGCAAGTCTCCAATTCTGAACTTTCGTGCAATTACAGCTCCTATCATATCTAGAAAGTGATCTGAAAAAGTACAGTTCGGACTTTTCTCCAGAAAATAAAATTTATTTTTTTAAATGGTGTCAAAAACTTTTTAAGTAGAAAAAAGTTTTTTTTTTTTCAACGTGTACTCAATAATAAAGTTTAGTGACCATAAACTGGAAAAAAAAAAATGAAATCAGAAAATAAAATACATTTAAAAAGTATATTAGATAAGTAACTTGCAATAAAATTTTAGGTTGTCATTTAGAACTATACTCTTTGAATTGAATCCAATATTTTCTAGAATTAAATATACTACTGTGGGAAAAAAATAGTAAGACTTTGTTCATAATTTTAAAATTCTTAATTTATTCTTCCAAATCTATTTCGTCCCCCTCAAAGTAATCCCCCCTGGCCCCAATACACTTGTGCCAACGTTTCTTCCAATCCTCGAAACAGTTGTTAAAGTCCATTTCCGGAATAGCCTTCAATGCGCGTAGCGATTCACGTTTAATGTCTTCAATTCACTCAAAACGGTTTCCCCGGAGCGGTCGTTTGAGTTTGCTGAATAGCCAGAAGTCACACGGAGCTAAATAAGGCGAATACGGTGGTTGCGGCACGATGTTGGTTGAAAATTTGGCGAAAAACTCACGAAGAATTAATGCAGTATGCGACGGTGCATTATCGGTGCATCTTTCAAATTGGTTTTCACTGATCCTTCCGATATTCCAACGATGCCAGTAAGGTCTCTGACTGTTAATCGTCGATTCTCAAGCACCAATTCCTTGATTTTATTGACGTGTTGATCATCAGTTGATGTTGATGGCCGTCCTGGACGTGGTTCGTCGTCAACGCGTTCTCGACAATCTTTGAATAATTTGTACCAATCAAAAACACTTGCTCGCGACAAACAATTATCACCAAAGGCCTTTTACAACATTCTGAACGTTTCGGCACCAGAAATTTGATTCCGCACACAAAATTTAATAGACCTTCTTTGTTAAATAATTTCACTCATTGTAAAAATCGCCGAATGCCCTTCTTGTACTTCAGAAAGACAAGCGTATACTAAACACTAATGATTATTTTGATAGGACATTTGGCACAGATGTCACTGACAGTCATACCAACCTAGAAAAAAAATATTTCGACGAATGGGTTTTCGCGCGAAATTTAAATTAAACAGTCTTACTATTTTTTGCCCACAGTAGTAAAATCATAATAAATTGCAGAGATGTCAAATGTTACGAATTTTTAATATGATTTTTTTTACAGAACTTTTTCTTTTTAAATCTCCGAATTATTTCAGGAAATATTAGGGACGAATTTTTTAATAAAATGTTGCATTAATCCGTAATTCTTGGCATCTATGGTAAATTAACATAGGGTGGACATAAAAATTCTTTCTGTATTTGGACTATAGCTAAAATTAACGAATTGAATGAAACCACATTTTATAGTTCGACTTTTGAAGGGAGGGAGAGAGGGTGGGAGGATGAAGAATTCTACCAAAAGGAAATATTACAAAAAATCTAACACCAAAGATTTCCTGAACTTTGGTACAGCGAAGCTGGAGGAATACTGAGCACAATACATCAGTTATTTAAATAAGTTATTCAACTGAAAGTGGCGTTTATGTCAAATACACACACACACAAAAGTCATAATGCTTGTTACTACCGGAATATATCTGTCGGTTTTCACCACTGACATTGACAGAATTTTCCCTATCGGCAAAATTTTTATTAAACTGTACTAAATTATTTTTCCGTGGAATTAATCTCCCCATGCCTTCAAATGTCTAAATAAAAAATATAATCCCATTCCGTTCATTAGTTTTAGCTATACGTGTCTCGAAACAGAAAAAAGTATTTTATTGCCATCCTGTATAAGCAAACGAATATAACAAAACAGATACCTAGCAAAATGTTATACGAAAGCGTTAATTAAACTATTAATTAAAGATTTCGATTAGAAATAGATAATTTCAAAACACTCATAAAACTGACTCCAGTTATTTCCTTAAACAACTTTCAAATCCCATAATAAGATCACTAATTATAATTAAAATATATATAAAATGCTTAAGGGATACAAATACGCCGCTGAAGTCGTGACGTCATCAATATGGCGCTGGGCATAAATAGACTGTAGTGCCCATTGAAATAACATGGACGTAAAAAATAAAATCTTCTAGGAATAATAATTTTAATATAAGAACTTTCAGGCACTATTTTGCAAAGTTTAAGGTACGCTTTTCATTTTGAATTCCTTAAACTTCTGATTTTGTGATTTAAATTTGATCAATTTATTAAAAACTCATTAGCTTAACTCCGGTTAGACAAACATCATGGTTGTTTACATCGGCTGAATTGGTGATATTTACATTCACGTCTGTCAAGATATCTCTGTCTCTCTCTACTTATAAGTAAAACTTTTATTTAATTTAAATTAATAATTTTATATTTTAAAAATTATTAAAGATATTTTATAATTTATAAATTATTATAATACATTAATTATAAATAATATTTAAATTAAGCATATAAATTATATATTAAATATATAAAATATGATATATTATAATAATATAAATAAATATAATATATTAAATTATAATACTAAAATTTTATACTATATTAAATTAAATATTAAATCAATTTAAGCATATTAAAAGATTTATATATTACATTAAATTAATATTATGAATAATTAATACTAATAATAAATAATTATTTATCATTTTAAATGATTAATAAATATAATTGATATTAATAAATAATATAAAATTAATTATTAATAGTTTTAATTCATAATTATTTAATTATATATATATATATAATTATTAATTAAAAATTATTAATTTAATTATATAAATTATTAAATAATAATATAAATAAATAATAATTAAAATATAATTAAATAATAATTATTAAAATTATTAATAATTAATATTATATATTAATATCAATTATATTTATTAATCATTTAAAATGATAAATAATTATTTACTATTAGTATTAATTATTCATAATATTAATTTAATGTAATATATATTTAATTTAATATGTTTAGATTATTATTATTATATTATAGATTATATTATAATTTTATATTATTATCAATATTTATAATTATATTAATACCTTTATATTTAATATAAATTAATAACATAAATAATTAATATTGTATATATAAATAATATCATAATGAATTATATTAAATTAATAATATAATATATTAAATTAAAATACTAAATTTTAATATATTAAATATATAAAGTATTATAATATGTAAATTATTAAAAATAATTTAATATTTTTTAAATTTTAATATGATTTTCTCTTTACTTATAATTAAAACATCAAATTACTTATAAGTAAAGAGAGAGAAATACATCGTGACAGACCCGATTCAGACGATGTAAACAACCGCCATGTTTGTCTAACCGGAGTTAAGCTAATGACTTTTTAATAAATTATTCAAATTTAAAGCTCAAAATCAGAAGTTTGGTGAATTCATAATGAAAAGCGTACCTTAAACTTTGCAGAACAGTGCCTGAAAGTTCTTATATATGAAAATTATTATTCCTAGAAAATTTTATTTTTTACGTCCATGTTATTTCAATGGGCACTTCGATCTGTTTATGCCCAGCGCCATGTTGAAACGTCACACTTCAGCGGCGTATAGAAACAACAAAAGGCTTATAAAAACCTTTTAATGATCGACATACGTTTCAACGCTCATAACGGCGCCATTTGCAAAAAAAAAAACAATAACGAAATATTAATTTTCACGTTTACAGTTGACTACTTCAAGGTCCTGCTTTTTTTTACATATATGATCTCGTAATTTGTGTTTTTAAGTTTATTTTCAAAAAATTGCGAGAATACTTTTGTTTATCGTTATATATCTTGAAAATGGCGCCGTATGAGCGTTGAAACGTATGTCGATCATTGAAAGGTTTTAAGCCTTTTGTTGTTTCTATTTGTATCAGTTAAGCATTTTATCTATATTTTAACGTACAAATCTTATAAAAAATTGAATGTAGCACACAAAACTATCTGTAGTTCCATATTAAATGAAAAATCTATAGCCTGATATGAGTGGTTATTAAGAAATGTAGAATAATAAATGGAGCATAGCATCAGGAAGGGTTCCCTAATGGCAAATGTAATATAGATGTATGGGTATAAATGTGGCACGTCATCGCGTAATAGATTACAAATTGTGTCAGAGATTTAAAAAAGCATGAATTATCTGTCAAAAACAATCACAATCGAAGTCAAATGCTTAAAGTTTATGAATGAAAAGGTACGCATTCTTTGATGTCATTTAATAATGAAAATTAATAAATGAATGTTATTTAATAAATGTAATTTCATAAATGAAATAATAAATGAAAATGATGTCATTTAATAAAAGTGAATTCTGCAATGTGAAGTAGCAGTCAGTTTGATTGTGAAAACAGCCTTAAACTTGAAAATGGATAACACAACTAAAAATATACTTCAGAAATTATCGCTCACACCCGTAATGTATGCAAATTATATTGTGCGACATTGTAAAAGAACATTAAATGTTACATCCAACATTTTCTATAGTGTACATTTTATTGTACACCTCAATAACAAAATCAATTTTATTATGTTAAAACTAGTATAGTATCATTAAAATGCTGTTTAAACAATTACTGTGATACTAAGGATTATACTAATGTAATCTCATTCTTTTGAGTGTCCCTGAAAAGTATCCAAAGTCCTACACTAACCATTTTCTATATAAAACATGTGATGGGGCACATCAATAGAAATATAAATTACGCAACTTTTGAAGCAGTGTAACATATTTAAAATGTATTTCAAACAATTAACACTGAGAGACCACAATGTATCGAAATTTTTTGAATGCCCTTGTAAATGAACTATGAATGTTAGGTATTCCATTTTCTAGAATGATGATTCCTAAAAATTCCGACAAATTTTACTTTATTTTATATACTATTTATTTTATTTTTATTTTTATTTTTTGGTTGCCGCAAACTTTTTGATTTTTCGCATACTTTGCATGAGGAAACCCACAGAGAAAATAAGTTAAAATCCATTAAAAAAAATTCTTATCTTAAAATGAATTTTGATTCTGGGAAAACAGTTTGAGTTGAAAACAACGATTTTGCACTTTTTACAAAATTTAACTGTTTATAAATTCTTGCATATTTTTTAAACTGATAGAGATAAACAAACAACATTGAAAAATATATGAAATATAAAAGTTTTTGGATTAGGTCATGTATTTATCATAGATTTGTACTTTTTTTTTTCAAACCATTTGGGCGCTTTAAATGTTACTACAATATTCGTCAAAATACCAGTTTTCAAAAATTACTCACTGACTCACCCGGCGTTGCCCGGCAACACTGTCATAGAAAAATATAACAGTGGAGTGGACTTCATAAAAAAAGGACTGAATAATATTTATTTATACTAAAAACTTGTAAAAAAATGAAATAAGAGCTAAAATTTCAAAAGTATAACAGTTACATTTAAAAAATGAAACGGTCAGGGAAAAGGATGACACTTACTTGAAAAGGTCAGGGATGTTCTTACGCTTGAACCTAAATGGCATATCGGTATAAGATAGAGGCAAATTAAGATTTGTGAAATGCATTTTATAAAACTTCATTATTGTCATTAAACAATTAAAAAATAATCGCGATTTCTGTAAGAAAAGTCTTGGCAGAAATTGCACGTTTCACTCAAAGTCCGACAGTTATGCTAAGGAACGTTTAAATCAGTAATTTGGATTTCAGAAGCAACGTGTACGTCCATGCGACAGTTATTAAGCCTATTTTGTCGATCGCTTGTGCTCTGTGTTTGACGGCGTTCTCGATCCAATCTATTTCGATTTTCTGTTCTTAATTCGGCTTCTTCTTCACATTCAAGCATTCGCCGAGATCTTTTACGGGCATTTTTAATGATATTTTGAAGTTCCGTCATTGCAGCGAAAGAGCTAAACGTAAATAAACCTGATTTACCTCGGTCTAAATACAGCCAAAGGACTTTTACACAATAACCAATGAGATGCGTTTCATTCGGGCGTTTCCAACAATTAACAAATAATCGCGATTTCTGTGCCACGTACGATAGCGTAATATATATATATATATATATATATATATATACCACATGAAGAGAAAGAGATAACAATAGGGACTTTTTACATGCGTTATTGCTACTTCCAAAGATGCCCATAAAAATAAGCAGAGTTTTAAATATAAGCAGAGTTAAAAATAAGCAGCATTTTTGGCTGCTTGTAACTCAAAAAAGAAAAGTTATATTTATAAGAGATTTGGAAAGAAAAATGTCTATAATACATGTATGTCTTGAAATCGGAGAAATGAAAGTCAGCCACGATGGTAAAAAAACATTCTGACTCTGGACACATTTTATTAAACACATTTTCTGTGTTATTTTAAAGAAAAATTTCTAGAATACACTGTACAATTAAAAGTTAAAGATGTAGAATTATTTCATAACAACGGGTTTTATTCCAGTATTAGAATATTAAATACACGAAATTGCTAAGCCCTATGTTCACTCCATAAGAATCCAGGAAATCAAATATTATCTTACATATTTTCATTAGTGATTTTTGCGTCAATAAAGTGGTCAGAAAGGGAAATTTTACGGACTCGTATGGTAGGAACGAAAAATATGCAACAATTTATAAACAATTAAATTTTGTAAAAAGTGCAAATTCACTGTTTTCAACTCAAACTGTTTATCCTGAATCAAAATTAATTTTAAGATAGAATTTCTTTTTATGGATTTTCACTTAATGGATATAACTGTGGTAGCTTCGCGTTTTCAGTTTATAATAATGATATCAAATCTGCTGCTAAGAAATTTTTCTATCTCTTAAACCTTTAATTGCAGTGCGAAAATACATTGGATTCAAGGAATATTTCTTTAAATAAACTCAGAAAAAATATTAAATAAAATGTGTATTGTTTCCAAATGTGCTTTTATCTTTGTAGTTGACTTTTATTTCTCCAAATTTAAGATTCTATAACTCACTGACAAGTTGCAAGGCAAAAGTACTTTTAAATTACTCAAATACTGAGTACTTTTTGTTAAGCATACAATTAATAATCAAGATATAAATCCACATTTACATGCTTTGATAGAAAAAAGCGTGCAGTATATAGATATTTATGAATTTTCAGTTTTTGTTTATGAATATTAATATTCATATAAAATTATTCATGATTTTATAAACCTTTCAATTTTGTAAAAACGAGCAAAATAGCGCTCTTCAACTTCTTCAAATCAAAAATAATTTTATCAAAGAACATTTTCCAGGTGACTTTTAACTTCTTTTCTACATAGATTTTCACATACAAAGTATTGGAAAATAAAAAATGGACCAGCAACTTCTTGTTTGTTGAAATTTTGTAGAACGACTCGTATGTATATTTGGTATTTTTGCAAAATTTATGTTATATATACTAGCTGACCCGGTTCCGTAATAATAAATTAAAAAAAGACACCAAGTTTTTATTATTTTATATCTTTAACCGGATTTTGTATGAAATTATACTTTTATATGAAAAATTCGCGAAAACATATTGATATTTAGTGGTAAAAGCGCTCATTTTCTTTTCTTTTTTTTCTTTTTTCTTTTTTTTACGTAGGGTCGTTCTATAGTATTAAAATAAAACGGTTTTTTGTCCGAACTCTTTGAAATCTTTATGGGTGAAAAATAAAGTGGTTTTACAGCCCGTGTAAAAATTTTGGGAAAAAATATTATTAACTAGTTGTAAAAGAAATGTTTTCTTCTCGATTATTTGTTTGTTTGTTTGTTTTTGCGTCGACTCCTTTAACATAGCATAAAAAAAATATTCTCATCTTCCGAACTCTCTGACATTTCAATCCGTTATAAATATATAACTGTATCCAAGCTCTCTTTAAATTTTTTCAAAAAAAATATGCATATTTAGTAGTGGAAACATGAGTTCATAAAAAAAGCTTTAGCTTTCAATCTCTGAGCAAAAATATATTAGAAGGTCTATGCTTTCAATGCAATGGTGACTCCATTCTTTTTCAATCACCCTTTTTCAATCCCCTAGGCTAAATAGGTGAGGGCTAATCCATCAGGTTTCCCCTTTCTGAGGGGAGAAGCCTTCAAAAAACGTTGGCGCATGCGCAAAGAGACGATATTCGTGTGGAAAATTTGACAGAATGAGCTTTTCGTTTTAAATATATAGACTAGGGGGATCTAACTCGGGCCTTACGGGTTTACAGAATGTATGCGAAAACCTTTATTTTTATTGAAAACTAGTAGATTTTTAACATGTAATGTATATTTCTTTAGATTGCCATCAGTGGCGTAGCCAAGGGGGGGGTCCGGGGGGTCCGGACCCCCCCCTGAACCCCGAACGAAGAACTGGTTTACTGAATCATAGATATAACAATATTAAAAACTGATAAGACGGAATCGCAAAGAACCATTGAAAAATTCCGCTTTAGACAGGTGTTTGTCTTAGAAAAGGTATGTCTTTCGCCGGGACTAGGAAAATTTTCCGTTTAAGACAGGTTTTTGTCATAAACACGTCCCATTTTGTCAGGTATCCTCCAGAACTGTTAAAACGTATCCACTCTATAGTATACTTCTGAAAAACATAGATGTATTATAGTAAAATCTGTGAAGATGAGAGCTATCGTAAACAGCAAAAGTTCAAGGTTCAACGAAAACAACACTACATATTTATACCTTCTATGATTAGAAACCTCTCTAAAATGGAACCTTTTCTGGTTGTGATTCCTTGTTGGCAGGTTTTTGTGAATACGGAATCCTCTCGTAAACGAAAACATTTCATATGACGGAAGGATAACTATACAAGTATACCTGATATGACGGAAATCTATCTACAACGGATTTTTTTAAGGATACCTCACGATTCCGTTTACATAGATTTTAATGTAACTAGATTAAACGTAAAACTTCTTCAACAGAGATTTCGATGGGACCAACTGTTGCCAACATTTACGGGAAAAGACGAGTTTAGATTAGACGAATGCAATAACAGCAAATTAATCAGAGTTTTGCGACCCTTATCTTTGTTCATTTTATAATTTTATATCGAGCAATGTTATCATTTACTTTAAATCTGCTTGCTGGAATTTAAAAAAAATTAACTTTATTCTTCGAATAGATAATTGTGAATTCTTATTCAACATTACACTGCCACTTTCAAAATACCTGCATCTGAATGTGATTTGTCGTCTGCTGAAAACCATGCTGAAGACGTCCTTTTTCAACTTTATCTAACTTTACATTAATCAGTAAGCAAGGAAGAGGAGACTGGTGTTTAAAAGTTTTCTGACCTGTTCAAGAGAACACAGTCTTTTGCTAAAGAAAAGTCTGACACAATTTTCTTTAGTCACACATATTCCTTGTCAAGTTGACCATCAGATACATTTGGTTCAATGTCAAACCTGAAGAATATTTCGGGAGATCAATTTTTTCCTCCTTTTGATACTTTTATTTCTGATCTCGTTATTCGTTAATCATTAAAGAAAAGAACAGAGGGATATTGAAAGAGTTTGACGTTCTTCTGGGTTTGTACAAAATAATGGTAATTCTTGTTATTAAACTTTTCAACCTGAGCTATTTTTAATAAACTCTTAATGGAATATTACGTTGTTGTATATTATTTTAAAGGGCAGGTATTTACCTACTTATTTAGTATTATAGTTTTGTTTTTCGCTATTGTACAGGGATATTTAAGGCAGTTGTAGAACTTTGGGAAATTTCGTACGATTTTTTTGCTAATTCAAAATGGTACGATAATCAGCGGAAACGGCTTGTATATCAACCACACTACAACGTTGAATGTATGAGAGCGAGGGTGGGGTATCCACTCCGGAGCATCGAAATGACCCCTCAAAAGATCTGAGATTTTATGCTTATTAATAGTCTAGGAGTGCAATCTTTCTCCTTCCTTGAACTCCACAGTGTACAGGAGATTCAGGAGAAAAATGGTACCCTCCGCAGAAATACCCCCTGGAGAAAAAATGTCTGAATCAACATTACATTTGACCGAAGTACGACTTGTGAACTCACAGTTTAACATTGTTTTCAGAAATTTCATGATGGCAATGAGAGTTTGAATATGAAGGTCGTAGGTGGCATTCGATTATTAACAATGAGAAATTGAAAGCAAAGGTTAAAGCTAATCTACGTAAGTCTGAAAAATTGCTGCTGAACTTGGAGTACGTTCTAAAATTATTTCCAACCGCTTAAAATAAATTGGTTGAAAAGTAAAACAGCAGAAACTACCATTATTTTTTACACAGTCTAATACTTCCCGAGATGTGCTAATCCATCGTAATAAATTTTTTTATTAAAATTTAACATCTTTTAAGTCGACCAGATATCGGAAACAACTATTCAAGTCGAATATTTACATTAGTATCAAAAGCGGTGAAACTTGAAAAATAATTATGGCTGTTTTAGACAATTGTAACAAAATTCTTTTTCCCAACATCAACTATATTTGTTGCGTGTGTTTGTTACATTACTAGTTTCTGTAGCGGAAATTACAAGATTTTTTTCTTAAAAATTAAAAACTTATCTCAGATACACCCATGGTGAATCAACGGCTGACGGCATTGGCAATTGTGTCCTCATTATTCATTATACCTATTACAGCACAAGTTCTTAATTCAATAACAGGAAATTAAGCATGAAAATTGAAAAAAAAATTCAACCAAATGCTGTTATAAACTTAACCCTTTGATCATAACTTTAACGTAATCAAATGTTTATATTATATGAAACTTGATTTAAATGCATTCTTCAGTGCGTGCTCAGTTTTTTATATCATAGTGTTTGTAAAATCTTTTTATTTGGTAAATATTAATGTAATTCCATTGCATTATTAGCCACAATTATAGAGATTGATCTTAACACATGCTATTTTTTTAAATTAAGAAATTGATAAGGAAATATCAAAATTTTTAAAGTTACTCGAAATATTTCTATTGCATATATACACACAAAGTCAATCCTGTCACACTATATTTCAATCAGACGCACTGTTCGTGTCTACGGGATCCCGAAACTTTTAAGTTTGAGATAGGATTCCGTTATAGAAAGTTTCCATTTCACATGCTTTACTGTATTTATAAGTAGGATAAAAACTGACAAGACGAAATCTGAATCACAGAAGAACGGTGAAAAATCTCGTTTCAGGCAGGTTTTCAGCAGACTTAATTGTATAGTTATCCATATCAAGGCCATGTAATGCTTCCGTTTAAGACAGGAATCTGCTATATACAGGTTTTACTATACATATTACATACATAAGTTATATTTTTATATATACAGCAAATTCTGTGGAAACGAAATGTGCCTATAACGGAATGCTGACTTAAACGGAAATATTCATTCGTCAAATAGAAAAGAATGCCATACACCTGCTAAGACGGAAAAGTGTCTAACACGGAATATTTTACCACTCTTTGCAATATTATCTTGGCAGGTCTTACTATATATATAAGCTGAAGAAAAATTTTGGACCCCTCCCGAAAGGAAATCCTGGCTACGCCACTGATTGCCATCGAACAACACCGAAAACTGAACATTTTATGTGAAAAATATCAATTATGCATTCATATAATGTTTTGAAATTTGGTAAAAATAAAATACTTTCGTATTAGCCGCATGTCACGAGTTAATAAACGTTGAAATTCCCAAAGATTTCGTTACTTACATCAGTCTTTTTAATTCTGTTAATTCCAGTGGATAAAGCGGGTAGTTTAATTACAAGTCTGTTAATTTTTTATTTTATTTATATTTATTTATATATGAAGTTATAATTTCATTAAAGAATATCATCCGAAAACAAATGCTGAACTATCTATGTATATATTACGCTATCGTACGTGGCACAGAAATCGCAATTATTTGTCAATTGTTTAATGGCAACGCCTGAATTAAACGTATCTAATTGGTTTTTGTGTAAAAGTCCTTTAGCAGGATTTAGGCCAGGATTTTTTACATTTAGCTGTTTGGTGCTGCCATCTGCAGAAATAAAAGCGAAAAGAAACAATTATTTCTTGATTATAGCGCAATTAAATTGTAATAATAATTTGTGAACATTAACAATTAAATCGATATATTTTTATACATTTTCATTTGAAATATTGATTTATGTAAGCATTTAATATTTATAATTTAAAAAATACAATTAGCAATGTAAAATGTAAAATAAGCAATGATTTTTTAAAAGGGATTTCTAGTAAAAAGGGAAAAGTAAGTGTCATAATTTTCCCTGACCATTTCATTTTTTAAACGTAACTGTTATACTTTTGAAATTTTAGCTCTTATTTCATTTTTTGCAAGTTTTTAGCATAAATAAATATTATTCAGTCTTTTTTTTAAGGAAGTCCACTCTACTGTTATATTTTCAATGACAGTCTGTCCGGGCAACGCCGTGCGGGTCAGCTAGTTTATAGTGTTTTAGTGCAAACGGATCCATCGTTTCTAATCGGGCTGCACGTTACAAATATATATATATATATATATATATATAAAATCCTGACTGAAAACTATTTTAAAAACAATAACAAAAATCAGTAATTTGTGATACAGTTTTCAATGAAATTGCAGTTGAAAGTACATTCATTTTATTTCCTTTTCGATGGTGTAAAAATTGAAATTGTGCGATGTTTCGAAGTTAAAATAAAATAAAATTAATGGGTAAGGTATTGTCTACGTCAATAGTACGTCACCGTTATTCACGGACACGTTTTTGCTTGATATATATATATATATATATATATATAAATCCCCTAGCTTTTAGTTTTAGATTTTTCGTAATTTTCTTTAAATTTTCTCTGTATTATCTTAATTTTGAAAATGAAAATTTTTTAATGCTAATCTAGTTATCTCAATCGAAATATTTCTATCGATAACATCTTATCAAGAAACTAATCTTTGGGGGCCACCGTAATAATTATCAATCATGGATATGCATAATATAAAATATGAAAATCAAACATGTCTAAACTATTTATAAAATGCATTGCAATTCGAATAAAATCGGTCTTGATGACGTCATAAACTTTAAATGCTCTATGACTAAATGGCGTAAAAGAAACATCCTCATAAATCCCAGATTGATAATTACATTAACTAACGGTTTACAGCGTCGGATGAACCGTCTCATTTCCAATTAAAATATATCTTTGAATTGAAATTTGAATGAAATACAGGGTCATGAAAAATCGAAGAGTGTGGAAAATATAATTACAAATATCTGGGCAACTCATTACCCGATCGACTTCATTCTTTATGAAAAGTTTGTGTTTTTATTGTCTTTTATATTCACTCCTTAAAATAAACCATTTCGAAAATTTTTATATACCTTTTATCAGAACGAATATGAATATTTCGAGAGTCCGAAACAAATAGTTCCGAATCATCGAGGCAGGCCCGGACTGGCCAGGTCGGCTGGTCGGCGATTGCCGAGGGCCCCCGGCCCAAGGGGGCCCCGAAGGGAACCCAAAACTGGATATACAACTTTGTAATTAGTTACAACAGAGTAATTTAACTATTTCTCAGTAGTCTTAAGCGATTACAATCAATTTTAAGGGGTTCATAATCAAATTTTAATTTTTTACGAGGTTCGTAGGAATTCGAGGCCCCGATGTCGTTAGGAGTCCGCTAGAGGTCGCAAGCTAGCTAGTAACTACTATAACAGTGCAGTCTTAAGCTTAGAACATCCAGCAAGCTTTCATATGAACTAGTTTCACTGTCCATAAACGCTGTTTTTTTACCAGAGGTTAGTGAGTAGTGGCCTTATCGTATACTTCTCCCCCGCACCCAGCCCCTGACAGCTGACTGCTATTGATTGATCCAAAACTATAACTATTGAAGGAAGCACTCAAGCACTGCCAATTACAACTACTTTTCTGTAGCAAGAATTTATTTTTACGTGGAACGTGTAAGTCTACTTTAACTAACATTTTAATATGCTGTGTTTTTATTGCCTATAAATGACAAAACTGTTGCTAAAAGGCCATTTTGTTCGAATTTGGATTGCTATTTTTCCATTTACCTTCTTTATTTATGTAGGCTACTTATGATTTCTTTCAACGATTTGCGAATTTTTTAGTATTACAAACCTTTTTATGTTATATTCATGTTTCAAATCTCCTGCAGGTGGCCCTGAAATCAATAATAAAGGGGAATAATTCAAGTTATTTACCTTATTGTGATTCGCTGAAGAGTTTGTTTACCTTCGCTCAATGTATTGTGATTCGCTCAACGTAACTGAAATAAATATGTAGAACATCTGCCACCAGGTAGCGTATTAGATCGCTGGAATCGCGAATAGTAAAGGAAGAAATTTAAAAGTAAAATGGCATTGCTTTTGAGGGCCAAATTGGTCGATAAGATTGGTCGGTGAGATTGTAAACCATAATTGACATTCGAATAGCATACATACATTTTACTGTATTACTTTTAAGAATTTGTTACAACATATCGTACAATCGCAGCTAGGGTGATTGATTACATTTATTTTCAGAAACTGAAGATAGAATTTCATCTCCTTCAATTAAGCCCTTCCTGACACTTTGTCTTGTGGAGATGAGAGCATAGAAAGTACGCCTACTTGCAATCAGCCACTTTTAGATTGTCCATCAGTAACATCGGCTTCTCTTGGCAGTGATTCTTTCAAGAACACAGATCTGACACAGAAAATGAACATGAAGCAAACCACCAGGAGACGCCTGATGCTGCTCAGAATGCTTCTACGCAACACTTTGTATGTTTTATCTGCCCCAACGAAAGTGACCCAGTTTGAATTAAAAAAGCTTTTATGGAGAAGTACTCTATTCAAGTTAGTGAAGAGAAAGGCGCTAAATTGCCATTTGACTCTTCAAAACTTTAATCGCGACATATATCGAATGGTGATAAAATTCACAGAAAATGGTTATATTCGATTTGGCTCAACAGCGTGTACTGTTCCAGCTGTATGGCTTTTGGAAGTAGAGATCATAGAGATTCTAAAATTATTACCGGACGTGACTTTTCTTATAAGCAAATTTATTCTTCTAAGCATATTTATAAATCTGTTGATATTCATGACGACTTCCGTTATCATCATCTCGCAGCGAACCAGCTTTACAAAGCCAATAAAGGTCGTGATATTTCAACTCTTCTTACTATTAACCAAACCAAAAAGCGAGAAAGAGAAGTTCACATCAGATGATTGGTTGTTCAACGTTAAATTGAAATAGTTGTGTTTATTGGAAAACAAGGCACTGTGTACAGAGGGGATAAAGTAGAAAGGCTTATGCGCTTGACTCTACAGATAATCATGGTAATTTTCTTGAATTGGTCATGTTGGTTGCAAATTATGATGTGATTTTACAAAATCATGTCAGAAAGTGCATTGAAGACAGCAAAAAGCACAGATTGAAAATAATGAACAAAAGAAAAGTCATAGGAAATTTAACTAAAAGACCGACTGGACGAGGTTCTTTGTTGACATTTTTGTTAACAAGCTACTTAAATTAATTGGTTCGATGGGTCGTAATATTATTTTGAAAGACCTTCATGATAACATAATATTCAGCGTAGCGTGATGGTAAATAGTATTTAAGATCTAGCTGTTATGGACAAGTTGGCAATTTGCGTCCGCTATGTCGTTCAAGAAAAGATAGATGAAAGGCTTTTAAAAATAACAGTAGTCTATGATTCACGTGGATTGGCTTTGTACGAGTCTATAAAATCAGATTTAGCCAAGTGTGGCGTTGCAACATCGAATATTATTGCTTGTTCATTTGACGGAGCTAACAATATGAAAGGCTGTTATAACGGTCTACAAGTTCAGTTTAAAAAGGAAAACGAAGATCTTATTTATATCAACTGTATAGATCACGTTCTGAACTTCGTAGTAGCTGATTCAACAGCAACGTTGCTCCAAGCAGAAAACTTATTTGGATTGGTGGAAGAATCTGCTATTTTTCCAAGCTCGTCTTACAAAAGAATAGCCGTATGTGAGAGGGAAACAAAAAGAAAACATACTGCATATGAAAACTGTACAAGAGAAAGGAACCACAAGGAGGAGGAAACCAAAGGAACCACAAGGTGATGCAGTAAACAAAGCTCTTTCTTCGATTATCGATGAGGGATTTTAAGAAGTGAGGAATGTGTGAACACAGGGAAACTATTCAATTTTATTACCGTTTTAAAAGAAATATCAAATGGAAGTTTTGACTGCAAATCTAAACTCATGGCAAGGAATGTGATTGGTCAATGGACCAACTTTGAAAACCAATTTTTGTCTATTGTTTTGCTAGATTTATTTCTTGTTACATCTCCTACCTACAAATATTTACAAAGTAAAACCATTGACTATTCTACAGCCTGAAACTTGGTATAGAAGCTGCTTCAACAAGTAGGGGATAAGAGTGATAAACACTTCCAGGATCTGTATTCAAAAACAAAATATTATGCAAGTACAGCAAATTTGAAGATAACAGTATTGATGTAGAATTAGAATTAGATTTCAAGAGAAAATGAACTTCAAAGTAAAAGATAATGCTTGGTGCAAAATCAATAGACGAAGCTCCTGGAATCTCAACTGCTCAATACTATAATTTTTTTTTTTTTTTCAGTGTTTTAGATTGTGCCAGGACAAGTATCGAAGAAAAATTTAGTCCAAACAATTAAATCGTAGAAGATTGTTCCTGGTTAGACCCAAAGAAATTTAATGAAATCGTAATGATTGACAGTTTCCGTACGCAAGTCCTTTGTAGCATCTCTAAACTTTGTAAAGATGAAAGAAGTCTGTTACTGATAAAGCTGAAACAGTTTGCATATCAGTATGAATGTTTTACAATGACAGGAAAAACTAACAGTGAAAGTAAACAAGACAATCTGAATGGAGCTAAAGAAATTTACAAATATGACGATGTAGAGTCCGAATTTTAAGAAGACGAAAATCTTTATGGTTACTGCTCTGACAGGAAATAATGTTTTCGGTGTTTATCATGCGCCTTTTCTGTCGTTTTGAACTCTCACAATCTGGAATGTTTACCAAGCTGTATGTTGCTTACAATATTGTACAAACCATACCTTGTACACAAGTCACCTGTGAAAGGGGGTTTTCTAAACTTAAAATATTTAAGAAGCGACTTAGATCTACTTTAAGCCAAGACCCAGACCCGCCAAGTCTCCGGCTTTTCGGATACCAGTATTTAGTACAGAAAATGTTTATTTTATTTAATCAGAGCATTTTGCGATTTAAGAGAACAACATTTCTCTTAAAAATTACTGGTGTGCAAAAATCCGGAGACTTGGCAACTCTACCAAGATCTTATGTTTAATCTTTTTACGAATGTAGAAAGAGACTTATTTAATAAATTGGATAAATATGTTATTATAGATGAAATAGTAGTAAGGACTAGCGAAAAATTGACCAAAAAGCTTTTAGGTTAATAAACAGACGTTCATTACACATAACCTATCTTAGTTATCTGTACCAAGGTATTGTAGAGCCATTTTTCTTTTGTTATGAAATCCATTTTACAAATTGTAACAATTAAATCAAAATTAAAGATGATTTTTTTTCAATGGTTTTTTATTACCGCTGTGCCTCTTTTTAATAGTTATGTAGTAGAGATGAGTTCGGGCTCTCTTTTCGGAGCCCGGGTCCGCCCGAGCCCGATGATTTTAAATCCGAGCTCGCCCTAGCCCGAAACATTTTGTGTCATCAGAGCCCGAGCCCGATACCAAAAAAAATGCATAATATTTAAAAAAAATATTTAAGTAATATCTCATTTTTAAAAAACTTCGTACGTGAAAATAAATGCTTATCCCGTGCACATAATTAATTTTATAGAAATTTACATTCAATCTTATCGAAAAAGAAGTTTGGTATCAAATATAAATATACTTCCTTAAAAGGATGTAAATATTTTTCTCTCCCAACAAGAAAATCTGATGGCCAAATTAACGATATGCGTTTTATGAATAAATGCATGCAATTTGCAGAAATTACTATTTCTATACCAAAGAATCGAAAACGTTTTCTATTTCTTATAAAAGGCATATATCGTAACTTATAATTGATTCCTTAATTAAAACAACATTTCGTTTTCCTGAAAATCAGCTAAAATTAAAAATTTGACACCGTTATCTGAAAGATCCTATGCTTTTATAGGAAATTTGGAAACACTCTTAAATTACTTTCTATCGGAATAATAATACATGACAATTATATCTACTTACGAATGAAAGTTTCTTCGTAAATATGCAGAGCAGAGCTTTAGCATGAGCAGAGTTCATGATTAAAAATAGAATCACTAACATTATTTTCATAGGAAGAGGGAGTATCCCTCGCACACAATAGAAGACTAAAAATTTGCAAACCTAAGCTAATGCTATGGACTAAAATTAAAAAAATATATATTCTTCTCGCATTAGATCTCTAAAAAAATAAAATAAAATAAACGTTCCAATTAAAAAATATCCTACTGTCTTTATAGAAAATCTAGCAACAAATATTATTCGCGCCCCTTCGTACTAGCGCCATATCACCCAGGCGCCAGCCAGTCGCAAGTCACTTTTTACTATAAAAGAAAAATAAGATTTATTTTCCCCCTTTATTTCATTCTGATCAAAATAACATTAAAATTACTTGAAATGGAATGTGTAATTTTTTAAAGGAAAAGTTATTTTTATTTTTTCCTATGAAAATAATGTTAGTGATTCTATTTTTAATCATGAACTCTGCTCATGCTAAAGCTCTGCTCTGCACATTTACGAAGAAACTTTCATTCGTAAGTAGATATAATTGTCATGAGCCTGAACCCGCCCGTCCCGAAGGCTGGTATAAAATTCGAGCCCGAGCCCGTGTCGGTCCCGGGCTGAGCCCGTCTCATCTCTATTACGTAGGTATTACAATAGGATTTAGATTATTATGGCTTCAACAATGTGATGTGGTTGCCTAAAACTAAAAAAATATTTCTCACTCTCATATTTCACTAATAAACCACTCGTAATTAATTAGTATACTTAATTGTTTTAGCATGAAACTAGTTTAGGCACGATATATAAAAGTAATATAAATATTTATTGTGAAAGTAAGTGAACTACATCAGAAAAAGCTTACTTTTTTACTCAACTATTTTCCAAGTGGCAAAATGTGGTTTGTTTTTAAGCATGTAAGCCACATTTTCAAAAAATAAATGTTCTAATATTATATTCCCTCTAAATTATCTGATAAGGGGCCCCTTTTCAGTCTCAAGCCGAGGGCCCCCAAAAGAGACAGTCCGGGCCTGCATCGAGGTGACTGAAATTCAATAAGCTTCTTCCCATTATTACATACTAAATACATACCAAATTTCATGTCTTTGTCTCTATTTGTTCGGGAGATAGAGCGTTTACAGACAGACGGTCGGCCAAAATTTTTTTCTAAAAATATGTTTTTCAGTATCTCTAGTGTCTGAAACCTGTAAATCCGTCATTTTTATTTTCAATTTTCAAAACGATTACAAGACTTACTCTATACTACGTATGATGGGTAAGTAAAAAGAAAATTGATTAAATTTTTAAAACGATCTGAAGCTATAAATCATCACTGAGGCAATAAACTTTATGTAGTTTTTTTTGCGTTTTTTCTGATTTTTTTTCGCAGAAATTTAATTTGAAAAAAAAAAAATTGAAAGGTCATTTGTTTCAAGATGACATTTTATGGTTTTTCGATAGCATGGGATTTTTAAAATAATCTTTAATGCCATTGTACCGCATTAAAGTAATTGCAAATGTCAATAAATGTTGTATGGAATAAATGATAGCTGAGAAAAATGAAGTTAAGTGAGGTCTTTATTTTAACGAAAGAGAGAGAGAGAGAGATGATGATGAAAAATACGTTTAAAATAATAAATTGAATATAATGCATGTATGAAATTATTAATTTGATCAAATTACAGTGTTACTGCTTTTTCGCTTATGAACAAATAAAGAAGAAAATATGTTTTTTGAAATGTATATATATATTTTTTTTTCTTGTAAAGTTTTTTCCTTTCTCGTATTTGTACAGTCATTTTTTCGTTCTTTCTTCTATCTATACAGTAAAAAAGTAATGAATTCGTGAAAAAATTCGACTTACGGTTTTCGGTGGATTTGTACGTTATAGAAGGGTCCTGCCCACGATTTGACTTTTTTTTTTAAATGTCTGTCTGAAAATTTGCGTTACGTACAGACACACAGAGTCACGGACTCTGTCTGTATGTGACACAAAGTTTGTGGACGCTGTAACTCACGAACTACTGCGTAGAATGGGATGAAATTTCATATGAAGTTCTATCCTTATATGAATTAATTCTCCGATAGTTTCTCTCAGATTCATCTGCGCATAATTGAACGAGAGACATCAAATTTAGAATATTCGTGACAGGAATGTATTATCATTGAATTTAGTTTTAACCAAAATAGAATTGGTTCGAAGTAGGCCATACTTATATCACCAATTTAAATGCGCAGAATTCAACGCAAATACATTGTCCACCATTCCATAACAATATTAAGCGTTTATACATTAAAAAAAGCCTGACTGATAAATCGACGCACTTATTTCACTATTTAAATCATTTAGTTGATTTGATTTATATAGAAAAAAGTTTTATTTTGCGTAACAAGTTTGGGTTTAGGCAGAAAAAAAAAATAATTTTTGCTTTTATTTTTAGCACATATTCACACTTGAACTTTTAATTGAATTTTCCGAAGCTCATGGTAGAATAATATAATTTCCTAGATGTAAAAAATATGCTTTTAAATTACAGAAAATGTTTAAAACTGCCAAAGTCTCGTGCGAGATTAGGATAAAACACTCTCTACTTCCATTTGAGCAAACGACTATGATTTCATTGTCACAATTACACAACAATTACTTGTCCCACATTGTAAACCACTCTTTTCTTTCTTTTATTAAGACCATTATATAATCCTAATTAATAAGGACTTGTTGCACATATAAATACTAACATCAAACATTTGCTTCCAACGTAAATTTCGTTTAATTTAATATGAGTTACTTTAAAACTACATACATAAACAATTTTCGACGTTTCGGTTATTCTTTATAACCATCTTCAGCAGAAAACTTTCATAAATATGAACAGCAAAAAATTAAATATGTGTTACACGATTGAGTCAAATGTTCTATCTGACAAGACGCTAAAATAACGGAATTTACAAAAACATAGTCAAAATATGCCAGGTGGCGCCCTCTTGCTGATTCATAGAGGGCGCCACCTGGCTTATTTTGAATATGTTGTTGTAAATTCCGTTATTTTAGCGTCTTGTCAGATAGAACATTTGACTCAATCGTGTAACACATATTTAATTTTTTGCTGTTCATATTTATGAAAGTTTTCTGCTGAAGATGGTTATAAAGAATAACCGAAACGTCGAAAATTGTTTATGTATGTAGTTTTAAAGTAACTCATATTAAATTAAACGAAATTTACGTTTGAAGCAAATGTTTGATGTTAGTAATTATATAATCCATTAATGGAAATGTAAGCAGTTAATTTAGTGCTTTCAATGTTCATTAAAAACGAGAAGTTTTATTAAAAATGAAGTTTAATTATGATCAAAAAAGGAACTAGTCGCTGGGGGTCACCGTAACACTTACCCATCATGGATATGCATAATATAAAATATGGAAATGAAACATGTGTAAACTATTTATAAAATGCATTGCCATTCGAATAAAATCGTGGCTTGATGGCGTCCTAAACTTTAAACGCTCTGTTACTGAATTGCGTAAAAGAAACATCCTTATCACTCCAAAAATGATAATCCTATTAACTAACAGTTTATTGCGTCGGATGAAGCGTCTCATTTCCAATTAAAATATATCTTTGAATTGAAATTTTAATGAAATACAGTATCATGAAAAATCAAAGAGTGCCGAAATAGGATTCCAAATATCTCGGCAATTCATTATTCGACCGACTTCATTCTTAATGCAAAATTTATGTTTTTTATTGTCTTTTATATTCACTCCTTAAAATAAACAATTTCGAATAATTTGATATACCTTTTTTCAGAACGAATATTTCGAGTGTCCTAAAAAAATAGTTCCGGATCATCGAGGTTACTGAAATTCAATAGGCTTCTTCTCATATTATTACATACTAATACCCTGTTCGCATCGGACATTTAAGATATCTTAGACCGTCATTTTTGAGGTGGTACCCTCCCGGAATTGAATACCTGTCCACACCGCAAAAGTCATTTTTTCACAACTCAACACAACTCAACATTTTCAAAACTCAATTTGTATGTAATTTGTTCAATTATCTGATCAGTCAAAAATTAAAATAGCTGTGAGGTTTCATTACATTATTCCGAGAACAGTTGCAATACACCCAACAAGAGAGAATGTATGAGCAAGCACAACCTGAATTCATATGGATATCTGATTTGCGCTGTATTCGAACCATTATAAAAAATTAATACAATAGATCAATATTTACTTGCTTTTATCTTTCTTTTTATTGTACATTGGTCTAAAATGGTCATCATACTATGAATAATATATATATATACGTAAAAAACAAATTAACGAATAAATTTAAACAAATAAATAACATTCTCCTAAAAGCTCTACATCCTCTAAATTCAGAATTTACAAACATAGACATTAAAGATTTACAAGAACAGAAAATACATCGAATGAAGCAAAAAAAGTATATATATATATATATATATATATATATTAGGTAATTTTTTTTAAAGTAACGTTTTATCTTTCTTACTTTTACTGATTCGGATTTTTTAATACTTCGAAATTTGTTCAGAGATTTTTAATTGTTTTGTTTTTAGTAATTTTATTTTTTATTTACATTATTTCAGTGAATGAAACATTTGGCGAATTCTTCAGTTTTTAAAAATTGTCGTTTCATTAATAATAATAATAATAAAAAACTTTTGTCTTGGGTTTCTCGGCGTTTTCATCTTCAATTTTAAAAGCTAAGACAAATTTTAAATATATAATCGTAATTCTAAAATGCATGCTCGAAAATTATATATAGCACAACACAAACATATATATATATATATATATATATTAATAAGAGTAAAAATTAACATTAATTGTATTTTTTGTGTTCACATTAATTGCTTTAAACATCGAATACCGAATTCTTAAATTAAAAAACTAATGAAAAAGCTCTATTTTCGTCAAGAAATCGCTGATGAAAAAAAAAGTGCTAATTAGTTCGAAAATTATCGTTATTTTTCAGAGAAAAAAAAATGTTTTACGTGTTTCTATCTTATAAATAGCTTTTGCGTAGAAATATTTAATATAAACTGGTAAAATAAATTTTAAATAATTAAAAAAAAGTTTACTGCGAGAAGAAAACTAACTTTAAAATTTAGTGAGATTCATTTTTCTACTTAATTGAACAATCAGAATTTATTTTGTAAAAAGAAAGATAAGAAGTGACTTACTGCCGAAAAGAAATGCGTTTTGGAATGCCGGGAATTTTTTATGCATTCAAACTGTAAGCTTTCAGACGTAAATATATTACATGCACAGTTTAAAGAGGTTGATAAAGTTTAATTTAAAAAAAATTACTGAAAAGGATTACTTTAATAGAAAGATAATGAATGATTATTCTTTTCTTTTAGTTTTTCAGGTTATAAAGAACTTTCCTTTAATTCGTCTCTTGGAAGGTGCTCAAAAGCGCTTTCTATATTCAATAAAAATTTAAAAATAGCAAGTTTAAGAAAAGTATAAGAAATATCTTTATTGTTGTTTTGGTTATTCGTATCTATTTCACTTCATAATTTCACTTTAGAAATCTAATTAATTTTTAATCATTTTGCTTGAAAATACAATAATTTCTCGCTTAGATACAAGCACAATATGCTATCAAAAACGCATTAAATTAATATTTAAGATGCTAAGTTATAATAATGATAAATAATAATAATAAGATTCTAGTTATAATTGAATCGGTCATTTCAAAAACCACATAAGTCAAGTTTTTTCCAAATGTACTTTTTTTTTGTCGCAAATGCTTCTTTAAAGGTAGAGCATAAGTCAGTGTATTCCTTCCTCTTCAAACAATACCTTCTCATTTTCGTTCATTACTTAAACGACATATAAAGTCAATGGTTTTTGCATGCAATACTAAATTACATGCGGATACCCTATTACATTACCCTATTACCATTCGCATGTAATATCATATTAAAACATAAAAATATTCCTGTATAAGTGCTATCTTCATTAATTTTGATTAACAATATGTTTAATGTGACTGTTTTGTTCAAATTAAATACCACCTGACCTTGTTTCTTGCTAAAACAGCATAAGTCAGGAGCAATTTTTTGTGTTATTCTTCTTTTTATTATTCATAAATTAAAAAAAAATCAATATTCAAAAACGATGAAATCCAAATTGTCCAATCAGTCCAAAACACCCCACAAAAAAGCGTTTACTTGTAAATGGTACAGTTCTTTTTAATTTCTGAAAAGTTCTGATTCTGTGACTTATGTGGTTTTTCAGGTTCTGCGTCAATTCGTCGCGGAACAATTCATCGCCGCAGAATTAATCGCAGCGTCAATTCGTCGCGGCGACAACTTATCGCAGCGTCAATTCGTCGCGGCGACAACTTATCGCAGCGTCAATTCGTCGCGGCGACAACTTATCGCAGCCTCAATTCGTTGCGGTGACAACTTATCGCAGCCTCAATTCGTTGCGGTGACAACTTATCGCAGCGTCAATTCATCGCGACGTCAACGAAAATGTTTTTGAAGGATATAATGATAAAATAAACCTCAATTTACTAAAAATGTTTAATGACAATTAGTTTTTTAGATATAGAGAATTTTAACTAACAATTTACATGCGATTATATCTAAAAAAACAAATTATCATTAAATAATTTTACTAAATTATCTTTATATTATCATCATAGCCTTCAAAAACCCTTTCGTTGCGACGAATTGACACCATGACGAATTGACGTTGCGACGAATTGCGGGCGATGCGCGACGAATTGTGCGCGACGAATTGACGCGACACCGGTTTTTGAAATGACGGATTCAATTATAGAGCTATAAGCCTAATAAAAAATCCCCATTGAACCTCTACCTACGGCCAAGTTAGATTTGTTAGAATTTTTATGTAAAGTGAAGTCGAATTTCTTTCGAAAATAGCTTCCCAAAGAAACATTTACTTTAAAATATATTAATTCATTATTATATATTTGTTTTACTTTGCTTTATATGATGTGCACGCACATAAATATCTATAAATAAAACCTATTTTTGGTAATGTTACATAAGCAGAATACTATTTAAAATGTATCTGTAAAAATTTGTTTCTGATAGTATGCTATGGAAAATTCAGTAAAGTAAGTTGAATTACTTAATGATGATAAAATCTTTTAAATGTACTTATACAAAAAACACATATTTTGAAATTGATTTTCGAAGAAAATTAAGAATGAAATTTTTAACAGAAATCAATTTCTAGAAGCCTTAAATATACGAATCCAAAACGACAGTTCATTCTGCCATGTAGTTTTTGAATTATGCTTTCTAAACTACCCGCATTGAATTCTGTTTTGCAACGATTATAAATGAATTTCACATTAGGAGTTAGAAAATTTAAATCTTCATAATTCATAAACTATTTGACCGAATAACTACCCGTTTGGTTACCTAAGATAAAATTTACCGAGAAAACCAATTATGTTGTCAATTTCTATTCATATTCAGTGGTTGGAGTATCATAGTTGTGGTTTATGCCAACAGAGCGAAAAATGTCCAGACCAGGACTCCAACCTCGGTACCTTGGCTTTCTACTGAGCTACTCTTATTTGTTGGACATAGTTGTGAAAATTGTCAGCTGGCAAAATTGGTAGTTCGTATTCAAAATTTTAGACAGTATGAAACTTGAAATATTTCAATTATTGTTTCATTATAATGAAATATATATTGTTGAATTATTACAATATCCCTTAAGCTTATTTTTTAAAAACATAAATTGCAAGACGACATAATTTTTACTATTTCTGCTTTTTCTGGGACGATTTTGTGATTCAAATATATAGGGGTAAAATATATTTTAATGGGGCTAATTTTTTTTTAATTATTTCTTTTTTGGCTGACTGTATTTTAAACATCGTTAAAATTTGAAAAATTAACAATTATTTAATTATGTACCCAAAATTAACATCTAAATATCCACGGTACTTTAAACATCGCAAGAATTCGGATTTTTTATTTTTTTCTATTTATTACTTACCCATCATACGTAGTATAGGGTAAGTCTTGTATTCGTTTTAAAGATTTAAAAAAAAATTGACGGATTTACACGTTTCAGACATTGGAGATTCCGAAAAACATATTTTTAGAAAAAAAAAAAAAAATGCCGTCCGTCTGTCAGTGTGTGTGTGGCTGTACATGCTCTATCTTCCGAACAAATTGAGATAGAGACTTGAAATTTGGTATGTATTTAGTACCTAATAATAAGAAGAAGCTTATTGAATTTCAGTAACCTCGATTATCCGGAACTATTTTTTTTTTTTTTTTTTTTTTTTAGATTCTCGAAATATTCGTTCTGATAAAAGGTATATAAAATTTTTCGAAATTGTTTATTTTAAGGAGAGAATATAAAAGATAATTAAAAACATAAATTTTGCATAAAGCATGAAGTCGTTCGGGTAATTAGTTGCCGAGATATTTATAATCCTATTTCCACACTCTTCGATTTTTCATGACACTGTATTTTATTCCAATTTTAATTCAAAGATGTAGTTTAATTGGAAATGAGACGCTTCATCCGACGCAATAAACTGTTAGTTAATAGGATTATCATTTTTAGAGTTATAAGGATGTTTCTTTTACACAATTCAGTAATAGATAATTTAAAATTTATGACGTCATCAAACCACGAATTTATTTTGGAATTGCAATGCATTTTATAAATAGTTTACACATGTTTTATTTTCATATTTTATATTACTCATATCCATGATGGGTAACTATTACGGTGACCTCCAATAACTAGTTTTTTATTTGTTTCTCTTTTGGATATCATAGCTTTTTGTGATGTTACTTATAACCCAAAGGTGTTCATGCCAAGCACTGGCGATAAATTGCCAGCTATAGTAATATATATATATATATATATTTCCCATTATAAGATAGATTAAAAATCGCAATAAAATTGTAATAAAAAGTTAACTAAGATATTCTGTTTTATGGCGTTAAGTGTTATGTGATATTTAAAAGCGAAGAAACATGCGATCAAAGCGAAAGCGACAGTGTATGTTGCGAAAGGTTTGGTAAAAATTGAAACTCGTAGAAGAAACATTGTAAATTTTTTGATTACAAACACACACAATTGTTACAATGAAAATATTCATTTTAATATATTTTTCAATGATTTATTTGATATAGTAGTTTTCGGAAAATATTATTAACTTTTAGAAAAACAGCACAGAATTTTTAATAGTCCAATGGGAAATGAAATCACAAAAAAAAAAATAAATCACAAATAAAATAAAATACAATAAAATAAAAATAAACCAATTATTTAAGCAGAAAGAAAAAAATAAATAAACATACTTCGAAAATGCTAAGCATCCAAATTAATCGGATACTTAACTTTCCCTACATGAATTTTTGTTGGGTGTTCGGAGAGTTTAGTTAAATATAATTAAAAATCATTAATGAATTTGCTGAACATCCGAATTTAAGATTAAAACCAAATTAAATTGCCTGGAAATGCCGGGCCATAATTAAGTAACAAGTAATTAGGGAAGAAAGAATAACAAAGAAAAATTTAAAAATGTTGAAATGATGAAGCTTATTTCAGATTTTAAATTTAGAAATAAGCTTTATAAATAAGTTTTAAATTGTCTTTTTTTTCTTTTTAAATAGCTGAAACATCTCATAAGAAGATTTGAAGGTAACTTTAATTACTTCGCGAAATTGTAGCAAAATATCTTAAGTGAAATGGGGTATGCCGTGTTTAGACATATTTCCACTTTAAATCTTTCTCAAGCCTCTACTGTTCAACGTAATAAAATAGTTTGTTTTGTTTTATATAATTGTTTAACAGCTTTTTACGTATACTAACTCAGGGCTGAATTAAAAAAAATGGTTTTTGAGCTATGATTTAGTTTTTCAATTCAAACTAGACGGTAACACGTCCCCCAGCAACCGAGAATAACACTTACTTTGCCTTTAAAACATATCGTTACAATCGTGGGGCAGGTGTTAATATGCCCTTTGTTCCATTGATTTCATATATTTTTTAATTTGTTTATATACTTTATTTGAGTACCAAGTTATGAACTTTTTTGTGAGTCAGATACATAGCAACAGAATAATAGGGACAACTGATTTTTTTTTTAAAAATCATTTCTATTTTCGATATTTTTGAAATTTATACTAAGGATATTTATTTTTTCTTCTTTTGAAAATTTTCTTTTGATTACAGAAACAACATCACCGACAAAATTACTAAGACAAAACAAAATTACTTTTCTATGACTTATATCTGAGTTATATCCGAATTCGGAGATTCATTTCAGTTACAATACGAAGTGATAAATTAAAACTGTTAACCTAGAAAGGATTAAACTCGGTGCATTAATAAGAGGAAGATAAGATCTTTTCAAATGAGCGGAAGAAAACTGAGTTCTTCAACTGCAGTCATTAGTTTCAGGAAAAATTTTCTTTTTCTAATTATTCCGGAAGAACACGGCTGTTGTTTCTGGAACGAGATAACATTCGTTCTACACATTAATGGAATGGTGAATTGTAGTTACAGTGTCATAATAATTTCGCATTTAGTGAGTAAAAAGAAAGTAATTTCCAGAAAATAACTTATTTTGAGCGGTGTAAAGGAAATACTGTTATCTTTTTAAAAAATGGATTAATTTTTCTGTATGCTCGAAAGATTTTAATTCAAGATTTTATTTTATTTAAGCGTATTAAAAGAAATGCATGCTATAGAATTATTACGCACTGATATGCCCCAGATAAGAAGTTAAAGATTAGTTTGAGCTTATATATATATATATATATATATATATATATATATATATATATATATATATATATATATATATATATATATATTATGATGAATAATATGTAGTTTCAACAGAGTAGAAGACTGAAAAATGTGTCCCCCCCCCCTCCTATTTCCGAATCTACTGAAACTAAAATTATGAAAAAATTAGGGGTAGTAGGAGATTATTGATTAATAAATTTAATGTATGGAACCCTTTGAGCACGAGTTATACTCGTACTTGACCGATTTATTGTTAATAATAATTACTTCAAATCACGAAGTTTCGTACAACAGGAAGAAGTTTGTCGAAATACTTTTTTGTCTCCCAAATAATAGAACTTTCTTTAGAACAAGATTAAAAATATATATGAATCGAAAAAGTTAATCAGTGTAGTTCAAAACATAGATTTTATAAAATTTAGTCAGATAAACAACTTCATGTGCTTCATATTTATTATTTAGAACAGCATACATTCATTGTTTCTCTGACTTCCGTTAAAATAAAGATTTTGTTACCTTCATTTCTCTCTGCCATTGGATATTTAGAACTGTCTATATCTGTATCATTTGTAATCATCTTATGCGGCGTCACTAAATTAACAATAAATCTGCAACGTCCATGTAATCGGAAAACAATAAATATAAAGTTTCGTCTTCAAATAAATTGCCTTTCTTTTTTATCGTTCCCATTTAAATTCTGGAAAAGGGCCAGAAAGTAATGACAATAGAAACGCTGAAATAAACCACAAAAATTAATTTGCACTAAATAAAAATGGATAGCTTAAAGTTTTAAAGACCCCTGAAATCTTTTTTATAGAGTGTTATTGACAAATAATTTTTGAGTGTAAGATGACTAACTTATCATTTTATTTCTTTTTTTTTTCGAGACTATATTTAAACTTTTCTTTTTTGAAATAAAGACGTAAAATATTTGCTTGTATTTGCAACCTATCAATCCTCTTTAATAAAAAGGTATGCGTTGCTGACGACTGGGAATTTCGCTAATCGTTGCCACAGATTAATTTTGGAAAATGAAACATTTGAAGTTACTAAAAAAATTAATAGTTCGAAATGTATTTGTCAGAAAATTGTTAGACATTAGCACTGCATTAGAAAGGTAAAAAATTGTATTTTTTCTTGATATAAATTTCAAATCTAATGACCGTAAATATTATGCCGTTTTTCAAATACTGAATTTCAAAAATTACCAAATTTCACAATGGAGTACCATAGAGAAACCTTCACGCGTAGAAAGATAATGATAACGGCAATATGTCCTGACGTCTATGCTGCTATAGCAGGAGTCACAAATTATAGTAGTCTTATTATTCTGTTAAAATATAAAAGTGAATTATGATGTCACGAGTGCATGATTTTTATTTAATTCTCGACAAATAACATATTTTAGTCCACCTCAGTGAGGCATATCAATTTCATTATATTTGAAGTATTGTAAATTGTAACTTCATTCAAATCCAATTTGAATCCAACGGAAATGACTTTTCTCCATAGACATCATAATTTAACACAATTATTCATTCTTTTATGTTGACCTATTCTATAATAAAGTCTACAGAGAATTGGCCTAATTGGTCCTTAACAGCCCAAATTTTGAGTGACACATTAAAAATGTAATAACGCATTAGCGTTCGTATCGTTTTTAAAAATGCAGAAGGACATTCCAAGTAAAGATCCATAGGGTTTTAAAATACAGGGTCAAATTCAAAGTCAATATTTCACTTGATTAAAGATGCATTGAGAGAAATTGACCAGCGTAGCGGGCGTAGCTTGCTAGTAATTATATAAACCAATATAAGTCAATAATTTAAGGTGTTTTTAAAAAATATATGCATAAATATCAAGCTTTACATATGTTTTAGATATTTTAAATTGATATAGACATGACGAATTTAAGACACGATATAAACGGACGAATTTATATAAAAAGGAAACGATAAAACTGGCATGAATATAAAAGGCAACGGTAAAAAGGTCAACAGTTAAAAAAAGGCAATTGTTAAAAAGTCCACAGTTAAATAAAGACAACGGAAAAAATGACAACTGTAAAAATGGCAAAAGGTAATGATAGAAAAGAAAACGGCCTACACCACTTAAAAACATCATTAAACATTTCTTTTTCTGTGTAAACGTGGAATAATGAGATTTATTTAAGAAAACAGAAGATGAGATAAAAATTCCGAAAGAAAAACTTTTTCCGTATTTTGAAACATTGGAATGCGAAATTGTCTGTGACGTCGAAAATTTCGCGTTAATGACAACGAAAGAAATTTGGCTTTCAGATTCTTTAAACGAAAAGGTAAGAAGAAATTATCCAGTAGCGCCATTTACAATAATAAATCCTTCTGGACAAAGTTAGAGATAGTAATTACCCTTTGCATTTTAAACGAAAACAAATTCATTAAAAAATAAAACAGATATAAAAGTAATTGAAATCATAAAATGAAATTTCGTTTTTCTTTCATAAGCAATCCATTCTACAATGAAGTATATATGCACTCGCCTCGTTTTATTCATATTATGTCATCCAAATTTATTCGGAGAAAAACCTATCCATTTTCTTTTAATGAACGTTTCAGAAGAAGATCTAAGAACATGAGCGACAAAAATGAAATTAAAATGAAGATTTCAGTAACTTCTCTTTTACTCTGTAATTATGTGTGATTACGAAAAGTTATGTTAACATTTTCCTCGTCAGTGGCTAAGTAAAATTCTTTTCCACTTTTCTTTCATTAATTCAAATGAGGACATAAGTTATAATGAAACAAGAGGGTATATCTGGAAAATGTTTCATAAAGTGTGAAACTGGATTTTTTTGGATCTGGAAACTTTGGTTGTTAGGAAACGTATACCACAATTAAAAATTCCCTTTAAGAAATTTCCGTATAGGAATTTAAATGGGAAATTAAACTGAAATTTTCTCATTCTTTTGTTCAGCCCTGTATATTATCTGTAGAATATACATACACCAAAAAATAGGAAATAAGTTAGTTAAATTTAAAAAGTTATGCCACGGAAGAAAACGCACTTCCAGAAAACCAATCTCTCATATTACACAGTATTGTAACAGAATTATTTTGTGTATCCCTGTAAATGAACGCCAAAACCCTATGCACTCCCTGTTCTACAGTAACCTTATTGTACTGCAACACAGTGATGTATAACAATTTCCATATGTTTGAAATAGAGTAACATTATTACAATACATTGCATAAGAATTTTCCTATAGACCATAATGCAACGGAACTCTTTTGGGTTCAAATGAGGACATAATAAGGAAGGGCGCCCAACGCCCCTTTAAACGAACTATAAAGGCTACACATTTCAATTTCAATACCGAACATGCCATATTAAACCTCAAAAACATACATATATCATTTACATTGTACCAGTATATTCACGTGAGTTACAAATTGTATAGACAGACAGACGTCCAGATGAATCGAATTTATCTATATTTTTCAGCTATAGTTAAAAACATTAAAAATGTACTTTGTAATGATTAAACTTTTGGATTTCATATTTATTTTGCCATTAATATTTAAATGATATGTTTAACTTTGTGAATCTCATATCGAAATATTTATCCCCTTCAGCTGCGTCTTTTGGAATGTTTCATTTAAATAAATTTCCAATACGAACCGAGACAATATTCATTTTATATGCTCCAGTTTCATGCTTTATGAAACACTTTCCAGATATTCTCCCTGTTGTTTCATTATAACTTATGTCCTCATCTGAATTCTGAATGAAAAGTGGAAAAGAATTTTATTTAGCCTCTGACAAGAAAAATCTTAACATAACTTTTCGTAATCACACATAATTACAGAGTAAAAGAGAAGTTATTGAAATCTTCATTTTAATTTCATTTTTCTCGCTCATGTTCCTAGTTCTTCTGATACGTTCATTAAGAGAAAATGGAAATGTTTTTCTCTGAATAAATTTGGATGAGAGTGATTAATGAAAACAAGCGAGGGCATAGTAGGATGGACAGTTTGTAAAAGAAAAACAAAATTTCATTTTGTGTTTTCAATTACTTTTATATATTTCTTACTTTTTAATGAATTTGTTTTCGTTTAAAATGCAAAGGATAATTACTGACTCTGACTTTGTGCAGAAGGATATATTCCAAATGACGCTAATGTTTGCATTGAAAACTGAAGTTCAGTGAATGAGATAAGACTGAAAAGGCTCAGCCTTGAGATAAGGCTGAAAATAATTTTTGGCCAGTCACCACTAAATGATTAACCATTTTGCCGGACTGGCCAAACAATTTCCGATACATTTGAGTTATAACCACCCCCAGAATTTCGATTATGTCAAGATTGCGGTTACGACTTCACCAAGATCAACTCAAAGCTTATATATATATGCATCATATATACGCATATATATACTACAAACGCTCATATATTTGCCATATACATCATTATATACATATTATTTATGTCTTAAATGACATATATACATCTTATACACATGTTATATATACGTTACAGTGAAAACCTGAACACTCTCAGAAATAAAACACTCAATTTTGACGATTCCGCAATCCTCAGGCCTCATTTCGTTATTTTTGACAATCATTTCGTCACAGAGTCACGTGGTTTTTGACGAAACGCGAATCCTTAAATATCTTGACGAAACTGTTTCCTCGCTGTCAAAAATAAAACTCTTACTTTTGACTAGAGTTGCAAAAAACCTGTTTATTCCCAGGTTTATTTCCAATAGACTCGGTTTATTCCCAGGTTTATTCCCAAAAGACCTGGTTTATTTCCAAAAAACCAAGTTTTTTCCCAAAAAACCCGGTATATTCCCAGGTTTAAACCGGGTTTTTTCTAGCCTTTGCAACTCTACTTTTGACGATTCCGCATTTCTTGAACTATATTTCGTCATTTTTGACAATTATTTCGTCTCAAAATTAAGTGATTTTTAATGAAATGGAAAATCTAAAATATTTGACAAAAATGTTTCCCCATTCCCGGCCAGATTATTTTTGTTACAAAATCGTTCAAAAAAAAAAAAAAAAAAAAAAAAAAATTACACGAAAGTATTAAATTTACAATATATTATAGAAAACGGAAACAAAAATATTTCATCCTTGGGGGCCGCTATAACAGGAATGTACCAAATTTCTACTTTACTTTTTATATCTGATAATTTGCGCCTGTCCTTTTTGTAACGATTTTATGCATTTCTATTGCCTATTCAAAGATAAATTTTTCTGAAGTTACAGAATTTCGTCAAAAACGCTTAAAAAATTCTTCTAAAGTTACAGAATTTCGTTAAAAACGGTTAAAATAGTAAAATGCGAACATCATTTGGTCCATTTTCGACCGAAAGCCTCAACATTTTCCCAATGGTTAAAAAAAAAAAAAAAAAAAAAAAAAAAAAATCACAATTTTAGGAGCTCTTTTTTATTTAAGAAATATATTCATATAACAATCACATTTAAAATATGTATAACTGACCCCCCTCTATAAACAGTAATCTTATCCACTAAAATTGATGAACTCGCCTCCAAAATATGCACTTCAAAATTAATTATTTCTGATCAACAAATTAATTAGACATTTTAATCATTCATTGAACAAAGGAAATTTCTGTAATAAATTATATTAATCAAGCCATTTTTTAATTATTTATTAACCATAGAAAAACTATAATAATAATCTAGCCTTATTAATTAAAACATGCAGAAAGTATAACAGCACCGATAAAAATACAATCTGTTTTCTAAAAATATAAACACACATCAACATCCCATAAATACATTTAACATCAAGCAATTCCGAGGTCCCGCTAGTGAAGTGGTTAGAGCACTTAGCCACCAAGCTAAACATCGCGTGTTCGAATCCGATCGAATCCCAAGTGATCTCATTTTTGCCTTAGTCAATAATGATGCTTCTAAAAACTCCGATAGATGGCAGCACCAACCTTTTTTGGAACTTTCGTCAAAGAAACAATTTGAGGAAACTGATTTCTTCGTAATTTTGAGGATGCAAATTTACTCGATTTGACGAAATGTTTACTCGGAGCATTTCGCAGGAAAGCGTTTCGTCATAAACGAAGAAAATTTCTTGAAATTTGAGTATTCGTTTTTGAGAGTGAATTAACTAGGGAAAAAGGGTTTTTTCCTAGCGCTCTAAGTTAGAACGCGTTCTAACTGGATTAAATCAGTTAAAATGCGTTTTAACTGGAGCTCCCAGTTAGAACGCGTTTTCCCTAGTTAACTCGGGTTTTGAGTGATTTCGGGTTTTCACTGTAACATATATATGTTACTTGTAGTCCTAGCGTTCTAAGTTAGAAAGTATTCTAATTGGAATAAATCAGTTAAAACGCGTTTTAACTGATCTATATCAATAATTTTTGATAGATACAAATAATATTGTCTAACAAATCAGTCAAAAACCGAATAAAAAGGGTATTTCCTAACGCTCTAAGTTAGAACGCGCTCTAACTGGACCTCTCAGTTAGAACGCGTTTTCCCTAGTTAATTCGGGTTTTGACTGATTGCGAGTTTTCACTGTAACTTAAATACGTATTATTTGACTATAACGGGCCATTGAGTCACGACCTGTTACATACATCATATATTATTATAATGTCATATATGCTTTATAATTTGGCGATAAATCTTCGTTTCTTGGCGATTAATCCTCCTGGGTCACTATAAGCCAGAAGTACCCAACTTTCTTTTTCTTATTATTTTTAATTTTTTTATAATCCACTTACCCATTCCCTTCCATGTCAAATGTCCCTATAAAATTCACATTTAATATAAAATTTGCATGTTTAACGAGGTGGAACTCTATGCCAACACACAATCGGCATGGTGAGCACATGGTGAATGCACGAGCAATTTCAGGAAGTTTACTGGAATTTCTTATGGACCGATCTCTTAGGATCGTTCTCAAGATATCCGTATAAAATTCAACATGTGCAAGAATAAAATTAAACTGATTTTACAAAACGTCAGGATCTGGCAATTTGATTTTCATGTAAACGGAAGAAGACCCGGACTAGCTTTTAAATGTCATGTGGACATACGAGTCACACTTTTCCCTAAGTGGAAGTGTCAGCACACAGAACAACCACATATGGAAAAACAAGCTACGCCACCGAAGGCGGCGTAGCTTAGTACACCAGTTGATCCAGGACACCCCATAGGTGGGCTCAACGACCAAGGGGAGCACCCCCACCTGCGCATAACTCCCCTGCACCCCAATACTTGACGACGGAGGTCGCTGCGATAGGTGGTGGAGCCTAAGTTCTTACGATAAACCACGTCACACTTGGAGAGATTGCCGGAGTCCCCGACAGTTTCTGAGTCGGAAGCCCAAAAGGGAACCGGGCTCTAGGTTCCTAGGCTCGAGTTCCACCGACAACTTTTACTGTTGCGTCGCTTTCGAACATAGAGCTCCTATAAAGGTTACTACTGGACTCGTCGGTGACGGCGAAAGACGACACAGATGTATTGGTGTAAGAACCTCTTCATGAACATAAAGGTGCAAATTCTGAGCTTATTTCCTCGTTGGTATATTTTTCTTTGAGGAAATATACAAGGGAAGATTCCAAACTGTTTCTGTGACAGGAGTCCAATATGAAGTTCTTTTAAAGAATAAAACCATTCCTCACTTTCAAGAGAGGCAAGAACTCAATTTCATAACATTCTTGCAGTATGAAGCGCCTCTGCATATCGCTGCGGCTGTCACGACAATCCTGAGGTCTATATTTTCGACTGTGCCATGTCCCGAGACGCTCTTTTCTGCACTAATGGCTTACAAGATCTCCAGATCTTGTACCATGTGATTTTTGGTTATGAGGCTAATAAAAGTAGCATAAGTACAGATATTAACTTAATCATTAGCTCAGTTGAAAGATGCTACTATTTACCATTATGTTTTCAGGGATACCCCTGAAATGCTCTTGAATGCTGATCACGCTGTTTTCCATCATCTGAAGAATGTACTTATAAGTTATGAGCGTTGCAATGAAAAGTTGTAACATTTAAACACTGATTATGTCTTACGACAAGGAAGGTCTAATTAAAGCGCATACTCAGAATATTTAGAAAAAAATACTAACGAAGCTACTCATGTACGTAATAAGAAATCAGTAAAATTTAGCTGCGGAATCCCGGCAGAAAATCTGTAAAAGAATAAAATACTTTCGAGTATTTGATGCAAAAAGACGCGATTTGGCGAGCAAAACTTTCTCGTCGCCAAATACAAGTGATTTTAATGTAATTGAAAATTTCTGGTTAAATGAGTGTTTAAATGCGTAGCACTTTATGAATTTAAACTTCAACGATTAAATAGTTTGTTATTTTTTCTATAAAGTTATGTAATACATATACAAATTAACTATTGCTGAAGTTATTTAATTTTATACAGTTTTGAAGGCTGGTTAAGTTTTAAGTGTATTTTAACAGTAAATGTCTGATTAAAGACTCTTTCATTACACATTTCAACTTTGAATAAGTCATTGTTTCCACGGCAACAAGACTTTTCTCTAGTTGTTTCCGGCACTAACAATATCGATGACAAATTGACAGTGCTCGAAATCACACAATTAATTTTTAGTTTAAAGCAATTTTAATCAATTCAAATTTTGTTCTAAACCGTAGAATGCGATCGTTAATTTCCTTTCAGATGTACATATAAATATATATAGCAAAGCCGTAGTTATAAAAGTGAAATTATTTAAGTTAAACTTGCTTTAACTAGTTCAGTATAAAGGGTAGAAAACGTTTTTCCTAAAAGAGAATTTATCGTAAATGCATGTTTTTTTTTCATTGTGTCGCCAACCCAGCGATAACTCGCCAAAACACGAAATTTTCATATTTTTTTACGGACGTTATATCGAGGTTCTGCAGCAATTTTTTTATAAACGTATATATCCTCATGAGAAGAATATTCTGTAATTTTTTCAAAATTTTCTGAGTATGCGCTTATGGAGACCTTCCTTGTGGGTGAACTGTATTACACAGTTGCAAAACTATATTCTCAATAGCAGAGTTACCAGTAACTTTTGAAACCTTTTTTAGGGTTCCGTACATAAAAAGTAAAAACGGAACCTTTAAAAGATTACTCCTGTGTCTGTCCGTCCACCCTTTTTCTCGTAAACTATGGGACGTGGAAAGTTCAATCTTGGGAAAGTTATAAAGCCTTTTTGCCCACATATTTTCAGATCATCAGCGATTCACCAATATGTTTAGGGAAAATTTAAGGGGATAATTAAATTACTTGAAAAGAAAGGTTTCTTTTTGTGTATCGTGTGGGGTATCGTTCGAAAGATTTCGCAACATCGAACTCAAAAATATATTTGTTTTATTTTAGGTATTATATTTTCAGTGATATCGTCGAAAGTATACTGGAAAAGTATGTCCCCCCCCCCACTCCAATTTCCGAATCTACTGAAACTAAAATTATGAAAAAAATTAGGGGTAATAGCAGTTTATTAATTAATAAATAGTAATTAATACATTTACTGTACGGAACCCTTTGAGCTCGAGTTATACTCGTGCTTTATCGATTATATTTTATTCTAAAGACAAATTTCATAAGTTTCTAAACATTTCAGTGAAAACTGCATCTTTCTATTATAGATTATTAATTAAGTTTTCCAAATTCTTGGGACTACATACATGTCACCTTTTGGGTTTATAACTTTGCTTACATGGAGTCTGACTTACCTTAAGGTCTTACCATACATTTTGACAATGAGAACCTCTCCGAGACAAAGTAAAGTGTCAGGCGTTTCAGATATTTTAGGAATTTTGAGATTAGGTATTACCTCAAAGGATGTTTAAAATTAAACTTTGGAAAAATCCCAGTAAGATGATGATCTGGCCTTTTTGTTTGGGAGGTGATGAGCGTCTTTACGTATTTATAGCTGCTGTATCTGAATACAAACAAAAAAATAATACTGTACTACTATCCTGTAAGTGGATATTACTATCCACTCTACATATTAAAATAACAATTAGAAACCACGGTTTACATCAACTGTTTGATGAACACAGAAGAACTAATACAGTGTACTGTTAAGCCGGTCGTATGGAACAGATAATTAGTAATTCTAAACCTATATTAATAGTAGTTTTATGTTTACAGGAAAAATTTTGGAAGGCTCTAACTGCGATATATGTGGATTTTTGTTTACATTCTTTTTAAATGTGAAAACAGCGATGCCAACAACATAGTATTTAATTTTCCAATATATTATCATGTCAACGAACTGTCCAAACAATAAAGTGCTTAAAAAGGAGATTTTTAAGATGATTGTTTTTGTTTGTCGTCTCATAAAGTTTTCTTTATCTTCACTCCACAGTTCCAATTAAAAATAAAAGTAAATGTGCAGAAACATTTTAATTTAGTTTTTACCATCTCATAATTATATATTTTTTTATATACAAAACTAGACAGCAATATAGAATACATTAAACTTTCATCGTTTATATTTCATTCTCTTTAACGTAACTTCAAAATACCTCAAAATCTGTTTCAAAATATGCAAACGACGTCATTGTTTCACCCTTATAGAAGATTAGTTTCATTTTAAAGTTTGTTTAAATTTAGTTCTTTTGATAAAGAATTTTTAAAGTGTCACCAGACGCGTATTCCACACATATTATTTCAGATAATTATTACTCTAGTAGAGGACATGTTTCGAAACAAATTTGTCTGGATTTTGGAGCCATTGAAATAGTGTTAAATCTTTATTTATGCTTTATTTATATGCCTTTGTTTATGATGCTTTATTTATATTTGTTTTTTAGTCATTAGCTGGCAAATCTTTCAGCTAGCTGGAATTTTCAGAGGATATTGAAAAATATGGCTTAACATTGTATTAATTTAATTTTAAGTTATGTTTTTTGTGTAAAAATGTATCGTATTTCAAAATATGTTGTATAACAAAACAAGGATAATATATATATATATATATATATATATTTCTGGTTAATGTGGTCTCCACATTTTAATAGATTGTTTCCCTTAAGATGGTTCTACTGACACTTTTAATAAAATGATACGAAGGGAATTTTTTTTTTTCGAAAAAATTTGGATGGAAGGAGTTATTAAGAGGAACTGAGATCATATAATCCGCCGTAGAATAAAATGTTTTCGAACTAAATACAAGCCTTTCTTTTGTGTTTTTCAATTACTTTTGCCTCTTTGTTCTTTATAAAGAAAGTTTTGCTGTTAAAATGCAAAGTAATTGCGATCTCTTTGACCGAGTTACGGGAGATTTATTGTCAATGAGAGCTTCTTTTCGTATGGGGCACAATTTTAGATTGAAATTAGCGGAAATTAGGATTAACGTTTAAATAAATGTTGTAATATAGTACAAAAGAGATGGTAAAAACTTTGATAATATAAAGAATAAATATTTTATTTTAACGATTTTTATTTTTTTCTTTATGTGCATTTTGGTGATTTATATTTAATGTTTATGTGTTTATATCTGTGCATTTTGGTGATTTATATTTAATGTTTATGTGTTTATATCTATGTATTTAGTATTGTAAATGTTCATTTTTGGTATCAATTGAAGAAAAAATGTTTCTGAAATGTATAGTGATAGTAGTGTTTCAAAAGTGTAATGTGGTAGAAGTGTTTTAGACTATTCTCAGGACACTTGATGAGTAACTTAAATTTTGTTCAAGACTGTATGACGAACTGTTTCCCATTCTGCATAGACTCTGCAGTAACTGCAAATTTTTTCTTTTCGACATGAGTGCACGTTTTCTTTACCGTACGGCGGGAGTAGATGTAGAGAAAAAGTATCTACATATTTATTTGAAAACAAATAAAACCAGCATTCACCGTATAGAGCACTACCATTCATTAAAACACAAGATAGCTGTACGACAGTGAAGTACTCTGACTTATAATGGTACTCTATTTTGCAAGCAGTTCATCTCTTTCTCCCGCGACGTGCAAGTCAAGCAGTAAGAGGGAGAAAAGTGAGTTTTTTTCCAGTTCTTCTGCCGCGGAGTGGCAACTTTAACGAGAGGCAGTTTGGAGGGAATTTTGGCTCGAGAAGGTGAAGGTAGCGTGGGGTAGCTCAGTAGTATTCCTTTTTAAGATGCTGACTGTAACTAGCCCGTTATATATTTTTGAGTTGTGTTTGTGAAAGAATGTTGTAAAGTAATGCGTAGAGTTGCAAAAAACCTGTTTATTCCCAGGTTTATTTCCAATAGACTCGGTTTATTCCCAGGTTTATTCCCAAAAGACCTGGTTTATTTCCAAAAAACCAAGTTTTTTCCCAAAAAACCCGGTATATTCCCAGGTTTAAACCGGGTTTTTTCTAGCCTTTGCAACTCTAGTAATGCGAGATATGATCATCATCTATTTCGAACTATTTTTTACAATGCATGGCAGTCGTTTGTGCTGAAGAAAATTATCTGTCCGTTGAAGCTCTCAAGCCTTAGTATTCTCATCTAGGGCGCTATCATACTCGTGTGTTTTTTTTTTTACATTTGATGGATCTAAAAATAAGCCCAAGTTTTGTGTGGAATTCCGTAATTAGTGGTTCATCAAAATAAGACTAGTGCAAAATATTATTTTGTTAAAATGTGTTAATTTCGTCTTAAATGAAGTAAGTGCAGCTTACAAGTCTTTTTTAAAAGTGTAATTTGAGTAAAGTGTAAAGCAACAAAAATAATATGATGATCAAGAAATGTAAAGAATTAAAATCAAAAATATAATATTATCTTTTTTATCAAAAGCTATATAAAGAAGATGCAGTTAGATATAGTTTTCAAGTCTTAAACTTGATTTGAGGCGGAGTAACGAAAATGAGAGTTTTGCCATGTAGTTAATAATTTATTAAATTTCCTGTATGCATGCACATGTTTTTCCCCTTAAGTTCAATTCTTCATGTTTTATTATTTCATGTTTTCCCTTTTCTAAATAAATATTCCAATTTGCACTTTCTGAGAATTTTTGGTAATTTAATTAAGTGTTCATTTCTTTTGGTTTTCAAGGTAATTATTAAAAATATGAAATTCCATTCTTATTTTACCACTATATGAAATGGATCATGTGCCAGATATTAATAGTATTCTTCATTAATTAAAAGGTTAAATCACAACGCTTTATTTTCACTTACTGTTAATTAACAATTGTATTTCTTTTTTCAGTTTCTGAAGTTAATAATAATATTGTTAATTAATAGTAAGAACTTCCTCAGTGCATATGGGACCCCTTTTCTCATATGCACACATTAACGTACACGGTCCCACAGCCGCCGGAGTCGAGAGAGTTTGTCACCCTCCCAACCTTATCATATATACTGACTCAAATAGTTCTATTGACGCAATCAAATCTTTTAAAAAGCATCCTTATATCTCAGCCATCCTGGATTTTTATTATAAATTGACTAGACGTGGTTATAATATTTTATTTAGTTGGGTACCTGGACACATGGGTATTCCTGGCAATGAAAAAGCAGATGAGGTTGCAAAACTTGCTCTTAATCCATTACACCATAAAATTCCATTCTCAGACGTTAAACTATGTATAAAACACTTTGTTTATAATAAATGGCAAGAAAGTTGGGATTTGGAATACAATAATAAGCTGCACCATATCAAACCCACAATCATGACTTGGCCTCCGATTTATCCAAGAAAAACAGATGTTCTTTTGACTCGTCTGAGAATTGGACATTCAAGGATCACTCATAAACATCTTTTGCTTCGGGAAGACACACCCATGTGTCCACACTGTCACTTTGATTGCTTGACCATTTATCATGTTTTAACTGACTGTCCGGGCCTCCGGCACTTGTACAGAATTTATTTTAATTCATCATCACCAATCTTGACAAACCTCATTGGGGAAACACCTCATGGGGCACTCATTCATTTTTGAAAACATTTTGGCTTTTATTTTAAGATATAGTTTTTATATACTCTTTTACATACTCTAATTTTTATTACTTTCATTGGATTAATGACCCTGTTTTATCTTTTACACTTTTGTGACATCTGGATGGGGGACCCCATCCGGTTCTTAGCGATTCCGCTTTCGAAATTTTTTTCTGCATAAGATTTTATTGCGTTTATTGAGCACAGTAAAACCTACTAAGACGAAATTTCAATTAACGGAAAAAATTCCGTTTTAGACAGATTGTAGTCTTTGTTGGCAAACTTATATGGTATTGAGTACGTAGGGAGCAGGGAATTTTTTTCCGTTTAAGACAGAACTCCGTTATAGACAGGTTTCGTTTTTACAGTATTTACTACATTAAGTTCTAATTATAACACTATCATAACACTAATTCAGAAGCCCTTGTCCAGCTTTTATTTTTCTCCTTAGCTTTTTCTGACAGTGGACCTAGCAACACCACTTTTAAAAGGTGGACCTAAGTAAATTCCTCGCGTACCTTTTTTCTGCAGTCATGCAAATACGCATCGCTTCTTTTCTCCAGGATAATTTGCTGCAGAGTCCTGTAATCAATCGTCTGCAGTGCAACATCTCTGTAATAGAAGTCCAAATTATATGACGTGTCTGAACAAAACAAAACCGGGTTGACCGCTTCACGTTTCATAAGCCAATCGGCCATTTCTTTAATAAAAGTGCATAACATTTACTTTTTTTAGAAAGATCGTAGAAAAAAAATAATTTCTTAGAGATAAACTACCTTCTAATGTGTAAATCTTCCGAGTAATAATTTTGAGTTTCCAATAAAGTTTCTTTCCCCAATTTTAAAGATCTAATTGACGACCATAATACCTGGGGCATTTATAGCATTTTTTGTGAGTGTGGCCTCTCTTACACTGGGCAGACGAAGCTTGCTCTTAGAATTCGGCTGAAAGAACACCAAAATTATGTAAGAAGGCCGGAATGTGAAGAATCTAAAATAGCTAAACACTGTTGGAATTCCAACCACCAGTTTAATTATCTAGAGGCTAAAATTATCCAAAAATGTAACTCAGTTTTGGATCTAGACTTTTACGAAGCTTATTATATTCATAAACATACTTAATATTATGATCAGCAGACAATTTCTCTCGCACGTGTGGAATGTGGAGGGATCCTGCGCAGTGACTCATTTTTTCAGTTAGTTCCGGTTAATTACGTCATTTCCTTAAGTTATATAGACTCATGCTTTGGCGTTTTCAATCTAGCCTGTACTCGGGGCTATAACCGAGGGGTTCCTTGAACCTCTTTTAATCTTTTTTTTTCTTTCCACACTGAGGAAGGGGATCCAAGAATCCTCAAAACTACCGTATGTGTTTTTTTTTTTTTTTTTTTTTTTTTTTTTTTTTTGCATGTTTGTACGTATTTGTGCATTAAAACGTTGTTAAAGGTTTTAGTTTATGGATTAAAATTCGCACAAAGTGTTTGATTTATGCTTTCGAGTACTTGTCATTCAAAATTTCATTCCTAACAAGCCTTCATGTAAACAAACGTCATTAGCAAGAATTTAATCCATTGTGATTCTATCGTTCTTTAAAACCATAAGAAATAACCTATCTTTCAAGAAAAGCAGCTCACAATACGCAAATCTAACAAGGAGACCGCCAAACATGATGCGCACAGATTTTGATGATTTTAAAGTATGTTGTAGGGATCATACCCCTAACTATTCAGGTCAAAGGTTTCCTTCAAATGGGCTTTAGTTTTCGAGAAATTTCGTGTTAAAGTTTAGCATGCATTTTAAATGCCATTACTTCGCGATCCAGGACAAGGTCTCAGTGGTTCCGTGGTAGCGTTCGCGATTTGAGAGCCGCAGATGGGTGTTCTGTCTGAGCCGCAGATGGGTGTACTGCCTATATTATGTATTGAAATGTATTTATTTCAATAAATTGATTTATCTTCTGTGCCACGCTATCCAAAATCATAAGTAAAATTTATGTAAATGATTATTTTGCATCATAGTATCCAAACAAAGGGAAATGTATGCAAGTGGATAATATGACGCAAAATAATCATTTACATAAATTTTACTTATGATTTTGGATAGCGTGGCACAGAAGATAAATCAATTTATTGAAATAAATACATTTCAATACCTAATATAGGCTCAGTGAAAGTAATATATTTAAAAGTGTATTGAAAAATTAAAAGTATTGTTTGTATGTATAAATATACTTTAGAAGACAAACCAAAAATAATTTAAATTGAATTTTAAAAGAGTCCTATTAAATTAACGTCAAGGTGTCACTCAAATTTTGATATCATTTCTTTTAAAACCCATATTTTGAATTCATGAGAGATGTGAATGAAAAAGCATCAGCGAATAAGTTCTATATATTTTTTTCATATTAAGATAATAATTGCACCTGTGAATATAAATAAAACTAAAAAGAAAATTATGATTAAAAAAAAATTATTAACATACCCGTAAGGCATGGTGACATCACGGCGACGTCACTCTGAAGTCACACTGTGACTTTGTGACAGTCGTCGTGACGTCACGTGACCTCGATGTGAAGTCACTGTGACGTAAATGCGAGGTCGTTATGGCCGTTTTCAAGGCTTTCTGTGACCTCACAATGTGACTACTTTGTGAAGTCACCGTGCGACTTCAATGTGAAAAATGTGACGAATCTGCATCGGATAGGGTGACCAGATTTTACCCGAATCCTATACGGATTGTTCGGATCAAAATTTTTTTATGGTTCAAGTTTGTGACGTTTGTGACGACACTGCACCGGGGCGGTTGACCAGATTTTACCCGAATACAATCCAGAAACTTCGGATCGATCTTTTTGGATTTGTTTGGCTACAGAATAGATTTGGATTAGTTGTCGTGTGACCTGATTTTCGTGAACCCGATCTGACCCGAGTCGGGTATAATGTTTTTACTGTAAGTCTTGTTCAGAATAGAATCTTGCATACGACCAAGTAACCAGATTTTATCAGAAATTGTGTTACGATACAATTTCTGATGTCGGCTCGGATCTAGAGTCATGCACGAATCCGGTTATATACTTCTTGAACATGATTGAATGTCTACTTGAACATGAATGATGGTTGACTGAAACTATATTTACATTCAACCCGTAATTTTACCCTAACCCAACAACAACAACAACAACAAAAATTCTGTAGGCCCACAACCCGACCGAACCTGATAAATGATTTCGCATAGATTCGGATAACAAGATTTTACCAAATACGGATAAGATCGACGATAAGGATTGGATCGGCAATCATTTTTTTTATGCAACTCGTATTCAAATTAAAACTTTGCATCTGATTGGGAAACCGGCTAATGTAGCTGTTAAACAAGAAAATTATAAATGTAAAAAACGCATACTAATATAAAAATAATAGATGAATCCATTAAAAATTATAATAAAATTAAATATTTTAATAATATGAAATTCTATTGTGCAAATAACCACTTTTAAAAATAACTTCGACTTCCATTTGTTTTATGTAACCACCAAAAATGTTGACAATAATTAAAACTATGCTATTTTGCTTTTAAGTATTGAAGTTTTTAAATGTGTATACTTTGCCATATTTCCCCTCGTTCAGTATCACGAAACTTTCTGACACATTTATGAACAAACTTTTAAACGCTTGGCACTTGCATGCCTGATTATTAAAGCGATTTGGAATGAATAGCGTTTTCCATTTTTAGATAAATGAAATGCTTAAGAGCAATTTTGGTCACTTTTTTCCGTTTCTGACGCTGCGCATCGGAAATTCGGTTCAAAACACCGACTTTGATAGTGTTTTCTGAAACATCTTTTGTCAAAAATGGAAAATGCCATTCTATTACATATATTCTGAATAAGAACACCTGCCAATTTCATGTGTTTCCGAATAAAAATGAATTCAGAAATTAGTTATTTTGGATTTGATTACAAATTTAATGAAAATAAAAGTATAGATTTTTAAATAAGCATTGTGAAAAATTTATATTAGGAATCCATTTAAATAATAGATCTACCTATTGTGCGATATTATTAAATAATAAACATTGTATCAAGCAATAAAACATTTTTCGAAGCAAATGAAATTTAAAACTTCGGATCATAAACGCAAAGAAAAAAAAAATATTTTTTTTTTTCTTTACAAATTATTTTATTTATAGTTTTTGATAGAATACTAAATGCAGAGCTTAAATATCAATTTTTACTATAGAAAAAATTCGATAACATAACTGAAAAAATTACCTTAACTGAATAGCTGTTTTATTGTTTCATCAATATTCATTATTTTTTTGCACCTAATATTGACATATGTTGACAACTAAATATGTTGTCAATGAGTTAAAGTTTGTAATGAGTTAAATTGTCGCAATTATTTCAAATATACCAGAAAATTATTTCTCAAAACCTCCACTAGCTAAGAAATTTTCAAATTGTAAATCAAATATTAATAGTTTTAAAAATTGCAATGTTTTTAATTACAATGAATAACTATGAAAATTGAACTGAGAAACGCAAAATATAAATACATTCCTCGTTATAAATAACACTTTACATTTAGAATATATATTGTTAGTAAATTCTTTAAGATTTTTTCGAAACTCTCTATTTAAAACATTAAAGATAAAATTTTATACAAGTGATTAAAAAAAAAAGATTTAAACATCTTAACATTTAAATAATGCACTATTAATGTACCATTACTAAATATGCACTATTAACAAAACTGCGAAGACATTAAAAGTTACCTGCTAATCTATAAGTAAAACCACCAGTTCTAGGGATTAAGTTTTAATGGTCGTTGACTGCTTCCTTTTCATTGAAAAGGAGACTCAAATCCACTGCTTTAATTTTCAAAGTGTCCAGCTTAGGTGTGTTCATAGATCTGAGATATCAAATATCGCACGCAGACCTTAATAACGCACCCAGCTAGACATAAGGATAGGTTAAAATGGATGATTCACTTTAAAACGTTAATTTACTTTCACGGTATAAATTCCACAATATACTTCCACAAACTAAAAGAACACCACACACTCTAATCCGCCGATGAAATTAATCGTCTGCCCTCAACATCTGCGATCATGATCTGCGCAGTAATGTTTACCACAAAGTAACATCTAGCAGGTGTTTCCAGAAAAAGAATAGAAAGAAAACAGTTAAATAAAGACATTTCAAATGCTTTATAGTTTATATGGCTGGCAAATAACTTCTAATAAAACTATAATATTCTGTTTTTATATGAGAGAGTTTAGTATTCTTGGAAATAAGCTGTGAAAATTTAAATTTTTATATATTTTTTAATCAGTTGCATTTGTTTTAGGCGTCCAAAGTAAACATAAATTTTAAATAAAAATGGATTTAATAGTCTTTATAAAATAATTACGACATAAATATAAATACTATTCTGCAATCAGATTTTCTAAATACGATTTTTTCATTTTTTACACTCTATTGAAAAGAGCAATATATTTAACAGAGGTGATATCTTATTAAGCACTGACCAGTTTTGGAATAAATTGCTATAGGAATGACATATACTTTATGACATATTTTTAATTCGTTTTTGTTCGGAAACGCATGAAATTGGCTTTTATTTTTATTCAGAAACTCTGTAATTGAAAGACGTTTTCCATTTTTTAGTAAAATCAGAAGATCTTTCAGAAAAGAATGTCAAAGTCAGCGTTTTGAAAAAAATACCTGACGTAACAGGGAAAGAAAAGAGAAAAACCAGTCGTCACGTGACACGAATTGCTTATAACTCGATAAGTAATATATTTATCAAAAAAGGGAAAACTCATTTCGATTCCAAATTGCTTCCATAGTCAGTCCTGCCCATTTTATGCCTTTGCGTTTAAAAATGAGTCAGAAATTATGTCAGAAAGCTTCGCGTTGTGGAGCAGGTCAGTTGAGAACCACCTTAAATATTCAGTACAAGAAAAATCTTGAACGCGTTCAACGGTCACCCCGAGCACCCCCGATGTCGAACTCGCAAAAATGGTGTCCTCACTTTTTAAACAGAAAGCTGATGATTGGGTTGAGTGGCCCCTCAAAATAATAAGAGATTGGAGATTTTAAAAATATTTTTAGTATCACAAAATTAGCAAATGAGTTCTATGCGGTGGTAGGAAAAAAAATTAAATGTTTGTATTTAAAATGCTAACAAATCTCTAAATCGCTAACAGTTTTATTAGAATGGGAGATCTATTTCTGAATTACTTTCCACCAAAACTTTCCTACGTTACTAAATTTCTATTTAAGGATTTTTACCTGTGTATTACATAGTATATTTTGTTAAATTTCATGAAAATGGCAATAAAAATTGTAAAAAAATATCTGCCTCATATATGTAGACAAATATTTATTTATTATTTTATTTTGGAAATACAATATATTTAAATAATGTGTGACAATGTTTTTATTAATGATTTAGGTACATGACATAATTCAGTTCTATATTTTATGAGTTTTTTTTCAAATTCTCTCTCCGATCACACCGTGAAGTCACAGAGTGTTGGCATTTTGGTCATAGGTTTTACGGGACTTATGTGACTTGCAGTGACGTCATTGCAACGTCACAAACATTTTTAAAGCTGTCAAAAAGTAATTTTCTTCATGCCATAAGATGTTCTAAAGTTTATTTTAAGTTTTCTTTAGATCTTCAAGACGTTCACATTTTGATCACAGTGTGACGTTACAAAGTGGTGTCATTTTGGTCACAGATGTGACGTGACGTACGTGACTCACAGTGACGTCACATTGACGTCACTGTGACTGTGCATGCTATGCGGGTAGCGTCACTTAAATTTGATATCATTACTTTTAAGACCCATATTTAAAATTTATAGAGCCAAAACAAAGTTCTGCGTCACAACTTTTAACCCGTTAAGGGTTTTTGTACTGATATCATTACTTTTTTAAGGTTATTGATGAAAATGTCAATTAGTCAAAATTAAGCATAGGGTATAAATTAATCATTAGAATAAAAAGAAATGCTAAAAAAGACCCCTTGGACCCCAATAAAAATATGAGGGTGGTGGCCCAGGGAGAGGAATCCAAGACTCAACTTTTAAATTATACAGCGAGAGAGTAACACAATTAGAAGTATGAAAATGCATGGCAAAACCTGATTGTTCCATCTTCCACCGCCAGGGGGGCACTCTGTTCTATACAAACATAGCTGAAATCTTTGAGGCTGTCGATTTGGAGTCGAATGAGCCATACCTCGTCGTGATCGATCCCATAGAACCTGATAGGAAAGCGCCCCCTGGTGGTGAAACTTGGAACTAAAATCGATATATCCTGTCGATGAATCAAACTACATTGTGATGGGACCTATAGAAATAGAGTTAGCTACAAAATCTGTTAGTTCCACCTTCCACCACTAGAGGGCGCACTCTGTTCTATACAAACATAGCTCAAATGTTTGAGGCTGTCGATTTCAAGTCGGATAAGCCATACCTCGTCGTGATCGGGCCCATAGAATCCGAGATAGGAAAGCGCCCCCCTGGTGGTGAAATTTGAAATTAAAATCGATATATCCTGTCGATGCCGAGTCGAATAAATTAAACTGTATTGTGATGGTGCACATAGCTACAAAATCCGTTAGTTCCATCTTCCACCACCAGGGGGCGCACTCTGTTCTATACAAACATAGCTGAAATCTTCGAGGCTGTCGATTTGGAGTCGAATGAGCCATACCTCGTCGTGATCGGTCCCATAGAACCCGATAGGAAAGCGTCCCCTGGTGGTGAAACTTGGAACTAAAATCGATATATCCTGTCGATGAATCAAACTACATTGTGATGGGACCTATAGAAATAGAGTTAGCTACAAAATCTGTTAGTTCCACCTTCCACCACTAGAGGGCGCACTCTGTTGTATACAAACATAGCTCAAATGTTTGAGGCTGTCGATTTCGAGTCGAATAAGCCATACCTCGTCGTGATCGGGCCCATAGAATCCGAGATAGGAAAGCGCCCCCTGGTGGCGAAATTTGGAATTAAAATCGATATATCCTGTCGATGCCGAGTTGAATAAATTAAACTGCATTGTGATGGGACCCATAGCTACAAAAATCGTTAGTTCCATCTTCCACCACCAGAGGACGCACTCTGTTCTATACAAACATAGCTGAAATCTTTGAGGCTGTCGATTTAGAGTCGAATGAGCCATACCTCGTCGTGATTGGGCCCATAGTACCCAAGAAAGGAAAGCGCCCACTGGTGGTGAATTTTGGAACTAAAATCGATAAATCCTGTCGATGAATCAAACTACATTGTGATGGGACCCATAGAACTCGAGTTAGCTACAAAATCCGTTAGTTCCATCTTCCACCACTAGAGGGCGCACTCTGTTCTATACAAACATAGCTGAAATCTTTGAGGCTATCCATTTGGAGTCGAATGAGCCATACCTCGTCGTGATCGGGTCCATAGAACCCGAGATAGGAAAGCGCCCCCTGGTAGTGAAACTTGGAATTAAAATCTATATATCCTGTCGATGCTGAGTCGAACCAAACTGCATTGTGATCGGACCCATAGAACTCGAGTTAGCTGCAAAATCCATTAGTTCCATCTTCCACCATCAGGGGGCGCACTCTGTACTATGCAGACATAGCTGAAATCTTTGAGGCTGTGGATTTCAAGTCGAATAAGCCATACTGCGTGGTGATTGGGCACATAGAACCCGAGAGAGGAAAGCGGCCCCTGGTGGTGAATTTTGAAACTAAAATCAATATATCCTGTCGATGTCGAGTCGAATAAATTAAACTGTATTAGATACCAATTAATCTCGGAAAAAATTGCAAATTTTGTCATTTGGCAGCGTAAAAATCACGAATTTCATCGATCGGCACAGAAAAAACATGTATTTTGTCGATAGGGGGAGAAAAGATCATAAATTTCGTGAATTTCATTTATTAGCGCATGAAAAACACAAATTTCATCAAACACTCGCATAAAAATTAAAAAATTCGTTGATCGGGCATGAAAAAACATTAATTTCGTCAAGTTTGCACGTAAAAATCACAAATTTCATCAAACGGTAGCATAAAAATCACAAATTTCATCAAACGGTCGCATGAAAATCAAAAAATTCTTTGATCGGGTATGAAAAAATCATTAATTCCGTAAAGTTTGCACGTAAATATCACAAATTTTTTCAAACGGGTGCATAAAAATCAAGAATTTTGGCAATCGGGTGATAAAATTTTTTTTTGTCAATCCGGCCCGTAAAAAGTATGAATTTTGTCGATGAGGTGCGTAAAAATTGTCGAGTCGAATGAATTAAACTGCATTAGATACCAATTAGTCTCTGAAAAAATTGCAAATTTCATTATTTTGCAGCATAAAAATCAGGAATTTCGTTGATCAATGTGCAAAAATCATGAATTTCATCGATCGGCACAAAAAAACATGAATTTTCTCTATAGGGGGAGAAAAGATTATAAATTTCGTCGAACAGGCAGGTAAAAATCATGAATTTCATTTATTAGCACATGAAAATCGCAAAATTCATCAAACGGTCGTTATGAAAATCAAAAAATTCTATGATCGGGTATGAAAAAGTCATTAATTTCGTGAAGTTTGCACGTAAAAATCACAAATTTCATCAAACGGGTGCATAAAAATCAAGAATTTTGGAAATCGAGTGATAAATATTTTTTTTGTCAATCCGGCCCGTAAAAAGTATGAATTTTGTCGATGAGGTGTGTAAAAATTGTCAAGTCGAATGAATTAAACTGCATTAAATACCAATTAGTCTCTGAAAAAATTGCAAATTTCATTATTTTGCAGCATAAAAATCATGAATTTTGTTGATCAATGTGCAAAAATCATGAATTTCATCGATCGGCACAGAAAAAACATGAATTTTCTCGATAGGGGGAGAAAAGATTATAAATTTCGTCAAACAGGCGGGTAAAAATCATTAATTTCATTTATTAGCGCATGAAAAAACATTAATTTCGTCAAGTTTGCACGTAAAAATCACTTTCATCAAATGCACGTAAAAATCACTTTCATCAAATAAAGTTTGCACGTAATAAAAATCAAGAATTTTGGCAATCGGGTGATAAAAAATTTTTTTGTCAATCCGGCACGTAAAAAGTATGAATTTTGTCGATGAAGTGCGTAAAAATTGTCGAGTCGAATGAATTAAACTGCATTAGATACCAATTAGTCTCTGAAAAAATTGCAAATTTCATTATTTTGCAGCATAAAAATCAGGAATTTTGTTGATCAATGTGCAAAAATCATGAATTTCATCGATCAGCACAGAAAAAACATGAATTTTCTCGATAGGGGGAGAAAAGATCATAAATTTCGTCGAACAAGCAGGTAAAAATCATGAATTTCATTTATAAGCACATAAAAATTACAAATTTCATCAAACGGTCGCATGAAAATCAAAAAATTCTTTGATCGGGTATGAAAAAATCATTAATTCCGTAAAGTTTGCACGTAAATATCACAAATTTTTTCAAACGGGTGCATAAAAATTAAGAATTTTGGCAATCGGGTGATAACATTTTTTTTGTCAATCCGGCCCGTAAAAAGTATGAATTTTGTCGATGAGGTGCATAAAAATTGTCGAGTCGAATGAATTAAACTGCATTAGATACCAATTAGTCTGAAAAATTGCAAATTTCGTCATTTTGCAGCATAAAAATCAGGAATTTCGTAGATCAATGTGCAAAAATCATGAATTTCATCGATCGGCACAGAAAAAAACATGAATTTTCTCGATAGGGGGAGAAAATATTATAAATTTCATCAAACAGGCCGGTAAAAATCATGAATTTCATTTATTAGCAAATGAAAAACGCAAATTTCATCAAACGCTTGCATAAAAAAAAAATTCGTTGATCGGGCATGAAAAAACATTAATTTCGTTAAGTTTGCACGTAAAAAACCCAAATTTCATCAAACGGGTGCATAAAAATCAAGAATTTTGTCTATCGGGCGATAAAAAAATGTATTGTCAATCCGGTACATAAAAAGTATTAATTTTGTCGATGAGGTTAAAAATAAAGGTAATATGAGTCAAGGGGTCTAACCTTATGAGTCTCCTTATTTTCTTTCTTGTTCGGATGCAAACAATTCATATTTTTAATCTGCATTTGGTCGAAAAATGAATTATCTTTAATTTTAAAAACGAGAAATTCGTAATTACATGTATAAAATTCGATTGGTATTTATTATTGGTATTTATGATTTCAAAATTTTTAATAAGAAATTGTTTTTTTGCTAGTATACAGTGGGCAAAGTCTCTAGCCATGCCAACCAACCAATCGGTTGCTTATGGATCTGCTTATGCTTATATAACTTATTCATATAGTTTAGCTTTGGCTTGCCTCTTATTAGTTTGTCTTGACTGCTAAATTTTTATATTTCACATTTCATAATTTTTATTGCAATACTTCAGGTAAGAATGCTTTTTAACTTGATTATTTCCTGTATTTATAATATTTTTTTGTTACTAACATTCTTATGTTTTAATGGGTGCAAAATTTAAGATTGGCGAAAAAGCTACTAAAAGGTTCTTTATTTCAATAAATTGTTTTATCTTTTGTGCCATGCTGTCGAAAATTGAAAGAAAAATTTATGTAAAGGTTTATTTTGCATCATAGTATCCAAACTAAGTGAAATGTATGCAAATGGATAGTATGATGCAAAAAAAAAACCATTTACATAAATTTTTCTTTGAATTTTCGACAGCATGGCACAAAAGATAAATCAATTTATTGAAATAAATACATTTCAATGCATAATACAGGCTTATTGCAAGTGATATATTTAATGCTGATTGTACTGAATTTTGTATTGAAAATGGAACATTTTAGTACATATTAATGGTTTAGCATAAAAAATAATTTATGTAGGTCATTCTAAAATTCTTATATAACAAAATCTGTAAAAATGAAGCTCTGTTTTGTCAGAATTCTGCAATTGTTAATTTGTTTTAAAACTAAATAAGCACTCCTTAGGTATTTTTAACTGTTTTTATTATTGGAAATGGTGCGGAAAAACAGAACAAAACAAACTTTAGTAAAATATTTTATGTAGTAATAGGGTGGGTTTTTTTAGGAAACATTTATTTAACTGCGTTTATTTTTTTTTTTAAGAGGACTGCCAAGGGTCGATGCATGCTTTTCACTCGCGCTAAAAAAAAAAAAAAATTAATCGGTTAAAAAAAAAGAAAAAGTCTCCAAACTTTGGGGACTGTTTTTTCTTTTATGGCAACCTGGCTATTAAGCTTGTATTTAGTAGCTTGGCGCAGTCTTGGAAATCGTGCCATCCAAACAGTCGCCAATCTTTTGTTTACATTTTAGCGTGAGTGTAACACATCTGTTCAGTTATTTTTCTTGGGGCCCATTTTGTGAAAAGTAAAGGTTACTTTTGTGAAATTTATTATATTTTAGTGAAAAATAACATTTTGTAACAAAAGTTGAAATTCAGTTACTCAAATTAGAACAAAGTACTTATTAACAAAAACTTTTTACATTTACAATCACTTTGCTGAAATTTTCCTCTCAAGTGAACTTGTTTGTTTACAAATTACACATTTTAAAACATCACAAAATAATAAATATTTAATAAATAGGAAGTTTTTATGGAATAGAATTTTGTGAAAGGAACTATTTTAGTAAAAAGAATTTTGTGGAGAGGCCCATTTTATCAAATTGATTTTTGTGAAGAGGTCCGTTTTATTAAATTGATTTTTCCCCAAATTTTACCTGGATCGACCCTTGACAGAGCAAAATATAAATATGTAAACTTTATTCTTAATAAAACAAACAAATAAACTGATATATTTTTTTTATGTATATCAATATTTATTTACATCAAACTATCAATTATTTATTTTATTTATTTTTTTAATAATAGAAACTATTTCATTAGTTACGCTATTTTATTTTTATATTGAAATAAAAAAAATCCACGTGCTATTATTGCATGCTATTTGTAACTAATATTAAAAAAAAAGTTTTCGCCGGCGGAGGAAAAAAATCGCACCAACGTGGTGCGTATATATATGACATCTGTGCGGTATTATTGATCAATAATACTATATTAATAAAATAGATTAGCAGTTTCACACAGCTTTTTCGCCAATCTTAAATTTTGCACGCATTAAAACATAAGAATGTTAGTAACAAAAAATTATTATAAATACAGGAAATAATCAAGTTAAAAAGCATTCTTACCTGAAGTATTGATATAAAAATTATAAAATGTGAAATTTTAGCTGTCGAGACAAACTAATAAATAAGAGCCAAGCCAAAGACAAACTAATAATAAGTAATAACAGCTAAGCCAAAGCTAAACTACTGTGGCTGTGGCTAAACTATCAGTCAGATAATCAACCGATTGGTTGGTTGGCATGGCTAGAGACTTTGCCCACTGTATACTAGCAAAAAAAACAATTTCTTATTAAAAATTTTGAAATCATAAATACCAATAATAAATACAATCTAATTTTATACATGTAATTACGAATTTCTCGTTTTTAAAATTAAAGATAATTCATTTTTCTACCAAATGCAGATTAAAAATATGAATTATTTGCATCCGAACAAGAAAGAAAAAAATTTAACCATAATTTAATTTAATACATATTTTGGAATGTATAATAAACTGTTTTCATATTAAAAAAAAAAAAATCTAAATAGTTCTTCAGCCACATATGATTGCGAAATCGCCTTTAACTATAACCGTGATACCCATGAACATCCTGACCGCGCAGGAATAAAAAAGGGTGAAAGGGCCGAAAATCTTTAATGTTAGTCTTCCAGAAAAAGCATAAGAAAAGAGTCAGATTTTGAAGCTGGATTATATAAAAAACAAGAGTTTTCCTACGTTAGCTCAAAATCTTACTCTCTTCATCTAAAAGCGATTAATATAATATATTAATTTTAAAAAAATCGTTCGATCCATTTTCGAGATAACACCTCTGTGCCCATTACACCATTACATTTTCCATTTTCGCTTAAAAATTGGTTTCCAGATCTCAAAATCTACTGCATGTAGAAATCTATAAATTTCAGGATAGAGTTAGGCCATAGATATAAGACTAATGTGAAAAAATCGAAACGGTATGCCTCATATTTACTGAGATATTAAATGTCGGCGTTTCGATTTTCCTTTGATGTCCTGCTAGCTGTATATATGAGAGTGACGGAATCTTCGGTTTTGGGCTTACGGTTTTCGGTTTTTCGCTGCGTCACTCAAGAGACTACCGTCTCTTATGATTAGTAAAGAGAAGTTTCGATAACTCATTTTCCATACTCTTTTTTTTTCTGCATATTAAAAAAATGTTTGTTCAAACTATTGTTTATGATAGCACTGCCTTAGATTATTAATGCAATAAATCGGTAATTCGATTGACACTAGTTGCTATTTTCGCATATCATGACATTTAAAAGTCTCTTGTTTTGTAGAAAGTCCGATTCTGAAAGCGTTGTATTTTAATGCATTGATCTTAAAAAATAACAGTAGTACAGTAGACTCCCTTAAATCCGCATAGCTTAAAACCGGAGGTTATGCAGATTTTAGATTTTTGCGGATTTCTGGTCACTGTTTTGTTTACATTTTTTAAACAATAATTTAAATTTAATAATGCACCAAAATTATAATGAATGCTTACAATAACGTAAAATAAAAAAATAAGAAAATTTAAAAAACATTAATATTATAAGTAAAGGTCAAGTAAATAATTAATAATACAAAATTAAATATGTATAAAGATGAGATATTTTGTTCTTGAATTATTCAGTGAACTCGCCTTATAAATGTACACTAATAATTCACATCAAAATCTTAAATAACAATAACAAAGTTTTCTTTCATGTTTACCCATACTTAAGAACCAAAAAAGCTGGATTAATACATAAATTATTTGGTAAAAATATAGCGATCGCCACTGATATCAGCACTATATGGAATTTTCTCAGAAATAAATGTATACTTCCTTCATGAGAAAGCATGAGTTGACTCATATCAAACAGAACTACATATTAAAATGTGAACAGAAGGATATACAATTTTTTTTAACTTAAATTTTACACCAACATCTTAACTGCACGTTTCATTGTTTACATCGGAAACGATGCGCGGATTTTAAGAATTTTCGGATTTTAGGGAATCTACTGTATTTGAAATGGTGAACCCTGGCCAGCTCAGTAAAGAAGTCAGAAAATAAGTTGAAACCATTTTTATTTAAAAACTTTAACTGGAAGGGCGATGGTTAAGTCTCATTCACAGAGTTTTAACACGAACTGATGAATGCTATCTACAGGGTGATTATAAAAAAACTATCCCGATATATAAGCCCCTAACTGTCATACCGTTCACAGAAACTGAAGAAAATTCTGGCCGAAAGTATTTTGAGGCATGCGCTCAAGAATCATGTGAAAAACAACAGCTAAATTCTAACAGTTACGGTTACAGTGACAAAATTTCAAATGGCAACACCTACTTTTTTTTATTGGAATGTGATCTTCATAGAGAAAAAACATAAAAAGCGTTGGAATGGTACCTGTTGCACGAAAATCGCCGGCGCTAGGCAGACTAAGAAGAAAAGTGAAAACAACCAATAAAGGACAGAGAAGCAACAGAAAGTAAAACATTTTATTGTTCAGTGCTATCCACCATCTGCCGCATGTAAAGTGTCGTCGTGTGTGAAATGGAAAATGTATGAAAAACAATAAAATGTTTTGTTTTCTGTTGCTTCTCTGTCCTTATTGGTTGTTTTCACTATTCTTCTTAGTCTGTCTAGCGCCGGCGATTTTCGTGCTACAGGTACCGTTCCAACGCTTTTTATGGTTTTTCACTATGAAGATCACATTCCAATAAAAAAAGTAGGTGTTGCCATTTGAAATTTTTGAAATTTTTCCACTGTAACATTAACTGTTGTTTTTTATATGATTCTTGAGCGCATACCTCAAAATACTTTAAACCAAAATTTCATTCAGTTTCTGTGAACAGTATGATAGTTAGGGGCCCATATATCGGGATAGTTTTTTTATAATCACCCTGTATATAATCCCACTACATAAATATACTTTACTACACTATAAGAAAAACCACTTGAACAAGACGAGTAAATAAAACTTTAACTTACGCACAAATGAGCTCTTAACTTTAAAACTCCGAAACTACCTTTACTGTGATGCGCAGGCCCCCACAGCTTTGCTACAAGATGGCTAAATATCTAAATCAAAGCAGCCCGTGGCCGTCCAAAACAATCTTTATTGAACTAAACAATCTAATTTATCTTACCAAACTAAGCTTCAGCTCTACGCAAACTTCACAATCGGAGCGCAACCTCTATTCTGTTGATAGAAGCGGGCTTTGAATTCCTCTGGTGCGAGATACGACCAAATCCGACAATATTCACATTTTCACTTGCTTAAATACGTTGCTGAACGACCAGAAAAGTCAAAATTTGCATAAAATTGCTGCGAAAAAGCATAAAACCCACAAATCCCGAAGGACACATGCATTCGTCGAAAGTTAAAGTAAAATAGTCTATAGATGTCGCTGCACACGCAAAGGTGTTATTTTCACAATACGATCTCAATCAAAACAAACGACTGCCTTTATGAGGAGTCGTGAAACCACATAAACTTCCACAGAAAACTTAAGGATATAAATATCAGCAAACAGCATTACCCAAGTCAGAATATCATCTCATTTATTCCTAAGAGTAAAATCTCAATAGAAAAAGTCACGTGCGAGAGAAAAAATAAAATTGTATTTTAACTGCATTAGAGGATGACGTCATCTTCTTTGGGGAAAAACAGCTCTTTTCTATGAATAAGCAATGCTCTTTTCTATGAATAAGCAATGCTCTTTTCTATGAGACAGTTTTCAGTACTTCTAGCGGCAAAATAGAACTAATGTACCTATTTTGAAAGCTATACGAGACATGGGAATATAATGAATTGCAGGGTTGTACAGCAACATGGATTTAATACGAATGAAAAAGTATTAACGAATTAAAAAACTCAAATTTTCCTATTCGAATCTTATACATATATCCATGCATGTATTATTAGTACATGTGCATTTAAGATCATTTTTGAAATTTAAAATAACATTTTAGACTTCTTAAAAACTGTCACATTTTGTGTTAAATGATCCTTTCTTATGCGAATATTCTTTAACGTTCTATTACTATCCTTGTATCGGTGAGACAAGTTTGGTTTACACTTAATGTTACGATAGGTTTATTTTAAGTTTTGTTAGTCATGATTTTTCATTGTTTCATTAAAGAGAAAAAAAACATACATTTCTTGTTAATTACCAATTTCCCCCGGAAATATGATGCATACATTGTATAACACGGAAATTACGTCATGAATCTTACAGATAAAATGAAAACAATGATGTAAGTTTTTTGAAGCTAGTAATCGAGTGTTAAGAGATGTAACACTTACAGTTTAAGGGGATGACAATATCTGCTAAATCAGCTCTCATTAAAGTTCTTTTTTGTCGAGATGAAAAAGGCATATAAGAAATAATCTTCTACTGAAACATAGCTTTTATTAGAGTTATTTCGTTTTAAAAAGGATATGTAATACATTTATTCAATTTATTTGAGTTTTTATTCCACTTCTATATATGAAATTATAATTTCCGAATACAAGTATATACACGTTTTATTTCTGGGATCTTAAGTATTTTTTTTTAAGTTTCCTTCTAGTTCAGGTATAATACTTCCGCTATCATTTCAGTAAAAGTATTGCAGGACGGGAAAAAGCATTAGACTCCGGAAAAATCATTTCGTTGATAAATGTACCGACATATGGAGCTTCTATTTAATATCCCGTGAGTAATGAGCACATTCTTAACGTTTATTTGACTTTATTATATTTATTTGAAAACCCAGAAATTGTTTATGTGTAATAAAAGCGTTCGATTGCATTTGAAAATATTGTTCGTTTAGCCACATGTCTTTTCAGCTTTATCAAATCAACAGTATTAAAGAAAAGTGCTGAATGTGAAAATTTTCTTTATCTTTCTTTACTAAACTAGCTTTGCAAAATAAATTTTGTCGTACACTGTTAAAACTTTTGTTATTATATTTTGCAATTTAAAAAACATGTTACATTTCTATGAAACAAATATAAACTAGTCGTTGGAGGCCCACCTTAATACTCACCCATCATGGATATGCATAATATAAAATATGGAAATAAGACACGTGTAAACTATTTATAAAATGCATTGCAATTACAGAATAAAATCGTGGCTTGATGACGTCCTAAACTTTAAAGGCTCTATTACTGAATGGCCTAAAAGAAACATCCTTATACCTCCAAAATAGATAATCCTATTAACTAACGCTTTACTGCGTCGGATGAAGCGTCTCATTTCAAATTAAAATGAAACAAATATAATATAACAAATATCTTTGAATTCAAATTTGGATTAAATACAGGGTCATGAAAAATCAAAAAGTGTGGAAAAAAGGATGACAAATATCTCGGCAACTCATTATACGATCGACTTCATTTTTAAGCAAAATTTATGTTTTTTTTTAATTGTCTTTTATAGTCACTCCTTAAAATAAGCAATTTCGAAAATCTTTATATACCTTTTATCAGAACGAATATTTTGAGAGTCCGAAAAAAATAGCACTGGATCATCGAGGTTACTGGAATTCAATAAGCGTCTTCCCATTATTACATACTAACTACATATACCAAATTTCAAGACTCTATCTCAATTTGTTCGGGATATACCGTGTTTACAGACACACACACAGACGGCAATTTTTTCTTCTTCTAAAAATATGTTTTTCGGAATCTCCAGTATCTGAAACGGGTATCCAAACTTTTTTTTTCGATTTTCAAAACGATTACAAGATTTACCCTATACTACGTATGATGGGTAAGTAATAAATGCAAAAATAAGTTATAGTGTAAATGAATTATAGGCTTTCTAATAATCCACGATCAAACTTCAATCCATTTTCGGCGTTCCAAACCATCCTGCTTCTTTTAAGCGAGGAATTAAAACTTCTTCCCATCATCCCATAATTCATTCATCCCAACATTTCCTCACGTCGCTGAACTCTTCCGGGAAAGAAGTTAGATAAAAGATTGGTCTTTCTCTAGATAAAGTCGACACATCATTCATACCTGCTTCCTTTGCGTAAGTTCCATCCACTTCGAGTGGCAGGGATTTTCTTTGTGGCCATGTTGAGCAGGAAGCGATTTAAAAAGTGATCTCTCATATATTTCCTTAACACCTTTTTGTGAATACGTATTTCTGTTTCGTAGTATTCTCAGATGCAAAAAGGGATATCTTCTAACAGATGGGAAAATAATGCTTATAAAGTAATTGTTCTTCTTCATAAGTATAAAATAAGAAGGAATTTTCAGCATATCGTTATTTAAAGTTGTTTGTCAAATCCTTTAATTCCAACAGAAGTGCATTAGTTAGTGTTTCATTCGAATACTAACTGGATTACTTTAAGCTAATATTTTTTTCTAAACACATGCGTTTATAGTCTTTATTTTTAGACTAGCTGTTACCCTTGACTTCGTTCACGCAACATTTAAAGAATAACAAATGCATTAATTAAAATATTTGACTCCCGATAGTTAAAAATTACGTTTACCAATTATTACTTACCGTTTTCCGTTTATTTACATGTTTTATAACTACATTTTTTAATAACGTGAATTAACCTATATTATTATTCACAATTAAAGAAACATGGCGCATCTAGGTATTTGTCGAGAATTAAATAAAAATCATGCACTCGTGACATCATAATTCCCTTTTATATTTTAACAGAATAATAAGGCTTCTGTAATTTGTGACGTGCCAGTATACACGTCATGACACATTGCCGTTTTTATTATCTGGTTACGCGTGAAGGTTTCGCCATGGTACTCCACTGTGAAATTTGGTAATTTTTGAAATTCAATATTTGAAAAACGGCAGAATCATTCGATTTGAAATTTATATCAAGAAAAATACATTTTTTGACCTTTCTAACACAGTTTGTCTAACAATTTTCTGACAAATACTTTTCGAGCTATTCATTTTTTCAGTAACTTCAAATGTTTCATTTTCCGAGATTAATCTGTCGCAACGATTAGTAAAAAAGTCAGTCGTCAGCAACGCGTAGCTTTTTATTAAAGAGGATTACTTTTAAAATATATAAGAACTTTATATGATAAATATATAAGAACACATTAAAATGATCCTTTGATTTTGAAAGTGGGCAGGCCCATTTTATATTATTGGTAAATGTTGAATGATTTACATTGGCAGGACTCCCAAAGGGTTTGCCAACTGAATACCAATAATTTTTAACAGAAAATTTCATGTTAGGTTTCGACAACATTCCCGCAAAAACTTACCTCCGAAGGGGGTTTCTAGAAAATTTGCAAGAAAAATCTAAAAATAAAATTTTTCTAAGAAAATACTGGTAGACAAATAGCGGACCATTTGGAAGCCCTGCATTGGAATAGATTTAAACATATTCGTAAGCAGTAATAGACATATTTTATATTTTTGTGGTCGTATTTTATGCAAATGTAATATGCAATAATGGTTATCCATGTTAGTTAAAAATAAAAAAATATTTTTTGTAGGCGCTCATGGACTGGCGCACCACTTTCAAAATCAATGATTTTTTTTTTTTTTTTTTTTTTTGGAAACATTTATTTTTTTTTGAATGGAATGGAATTATAATAACCAAAATTTGAATAATTCATTTTATTTAATTACCGTATGTACTCGCGTATAAGTCGAGGAATTTCTGACAATTTTCGGCAAGCAAATTGGGGGGGGGGGTCGACTTATACGCGAGTCAAATAAAACAAGAACAAAAAAAAAACTTCAAATACTGCCAAAATTCTGGCTTTTTATGTGTAAGAATAATAAAATAATATTTAAAATATACAAATAATAATAATTTATCATTAAAAAACATTTCATCGATTCGTTTTTGTAGGCTTATCACTTTTTCTCTCCGACCATATGGAGAAAGTGAAATCTTTGTCTTCATTTTATGCAAAACTGAAGTAAAAATTTAGGGGGTCGACTTATACGCGGGTTTTTGATTTTTTGCAGAATTTGCATTTAAAAGTTAGGGGTTCGACTTATACGCGAGTATATACGGTATTTATTTTATTTCAATATTTCATTCTTCTCTAGAACAATTTCAATAAAACAAAACATAAATTTCATTTTATAGGTAAAGGTGGAAAAAATAAGCAAAACTATTCAGTAATAAGCTGTATGACTATAATTATGTTTCTTAATTTAGAAAATGGAAATTTTTTTTAAATACTCAGGATGAAAATCTGATCGCGCTTGTTAATAGTATGCAACATAAAACTAGTCGTTGGGGCCACCGTAATACTTACCCATCATGGATATGCATACCATAAAATATGAAAATAAACCATGTGTAAACTACTTATAAAATGCATTGCAATTCGAATAAAAACGTGGCTGGATGACGTCATACACTTTAAATGCTCTATTTACTGAATTGCGTAAAAGAAACATCCTTATAACTCCAAAAATGGTAATTATATTAACTAATGGTTTATTGCGTCGGATAAAGTGACTCATTTCCAATTAAAATATAGCTTTGAATTGAAATTTGGATGAAATACAGGGTCATGAAAAATCGAAGCGTATGGAAAATAGAATTACAAATATCTCGGCAACTCATGATCCGATCGAATTCATGTTTTTTAATTGTCTTTTACATTCACTCCTTAACATAAACAATTTCGAAAATATTTATGTACCTTTTATCAGAAAGAATCTTTCGAGAGTCCGAAAAAAATAGTTCCGGATAATCGAGGTTAATTAAATTCGATAAGCTGCTTCCCATTATTACATACTAAGTGCATACCAAATTTCAAGTCTCTATTTGAATTTGTTCGAGAGATAGAGCATTTACAGACACACAGACGGACGGCATTTTTTTTTTTTTTTTTCTAAAAATATGTTTTTTGGAATCTCCAGTGTCTGAAACGTGTCAATCCGTCAAATTTATTTTTCCAATTTTTAAAACGATTACAAGACTTACCCTATACTACGTATGATGGGTAAGTACAGTAGAACTCCAATTATCCGAACTCCGACTATCCGAATCGCTGATTATCCGAATCGCTTTCAGAATTTCAGAAAAAAAAATTATGACGGAAACGTATTACGATTCGCAAAATAAGGATTCTGTCTACGCGTATTATATTGTCCTTCCCTCCGCGAATCTAGTGTAGGCGCAGCGCGAACATTATTGGGATGATGAGTCACCGTCTCATAGTGCAGTTCGATTATTGGCTGTCGCCTGCCGCCAGGTGGCCGGCCAAGCCCACCTGGGTTTCAGACTCTAAATGACGATGAATTTATTGAAAGTGTGAGAGAAGAAAGTGTCGAGGAAGAAGATGACCTTAATGTCGAAGTTGAAGCAGACACGGGACCATCAGCTAGTGAAGAATTTGCCGGCCTTGAAACTGCGTTCAAGTGGTTGGAGAGTCAGCCGAAGTGTGACCACATGCAACTTCTCACTGTCAGGTGGATGCCCGACATGGCTGCCCGAAAATGGATGAAGACTGTCAAACAGCTTACTTTGATCGAGATGTTCATCAAGCAATAAGACTTTCATTTACAGTACGATACGTACATACTGTTCAGCACTTGTAAGTACGCTTAACATGTAAAAGTGTTACCTTTTCATTTAATTAATTAAAAGATCTTTTTCTTTAAAAATAGTTTTTTTCTCCCATTTTCAACATATATACGGTAATTAATGAAAATAGACCCTTTTTTCGGAAAAAATCCAATTATCCGAATTTTTGATTATCCGAATGGGGTGCGGTCCCAATTGATTCGGATAATTGGAGTTCTACTGTAATAAGGAATTTCATTTTACATTTAATGTAAACTCCGCTTAAGAAGTCAATCCGCTTAGTAAGTCATTTTTAAGTGGACACGAGAGTGACGTACTAACGAGGTTTGACTGCATATAATATAACACCGCTCTTCAAAGGGTTAACAAATTGGAAATTGTGCGTGAAACGTGAAAACTGAGGTGCGTTCGTATTATAACTAGTTTCATAAATATTCAGATCTTAGTGCAATAGCGGTTGCACTCTTATGCTAAAATTTATTTTATGTTAACAGATTTTTATATTATAGATATTCATATTACTTTTAAATGCTAAAGGTGTAAAATTAACAACTATAATATAAATTAAAATAACTTTTATTAGTTGTTTTACATGTTTCGACTCTTCTGAGTCATTTTCAAAAACAAAATGAGAATATTCTAAAGCTGCACGGGATTTGAAGTTATTATTTACATGTACTTTAAAAAAAAAAATAAATAAATAAAAAAAAATACGCACGTTATCTATTATTTTTTACTTGATTGTTTATTTTCATATCTTTGAGCATGGAGTAATTCTAGCCACAGTTTCGGTAAATTAAAAGATGCCGCATCGTTACATATTGTATTTTTGCGCGTGAGTATCTCTATGGTTTCTCTTATTATGGATGGATAGTATAGACTGGAGGGACATATTATTTTACTTTCATTGAAATTTATTTGGATGGTTTCTTCTTGATGTAATCTTGCTAGGGCTGTGGTTTTTCTATTGTATTTAATATCAGCTATATGCTCTTTTTTTCTGCAATTAAATTTCCTGCTGGTCATGCCTATGTAGTAATTCTTGGATCCGTCTTCTTTAATAAAAGGTATTTCATATACTACTGAATAATTCTTAAAATTAATTGGGTCAATTTTACTGCAAATGATATTCTTTAATTTCTTAGGTGGTTTGGCTATTAAGCAGATATTGAAACGTTTAAGGCTGTGTTTTAATTTTTCGAAAAAGCTTGGATAATATTGCAGAGTATAAAGTTTGTATTTTTGTGAATCAAATTCCTTTTCTGAATACTTATTATTGGTGATATCTATGATTAATTTATTAATATGGTGTACTGTAAAACCATTATTATAGGCAATTTTACGAATATTATCTAATTCATTATTCAATTTATTTTCAGTACATATTATAAAGGCTCGTTTTATGAGAAATCTGTAGGCTGAAATTTTGTATGTAAAGGGAGAACATGCGTTATTTGGTATGGTAGATTGGTTAGCCATGTTTTTCCGGAAAACAGCTCTGTCGATAGATTTATTTGTTCTTGTTACAGTACACCATATTATTAAATTAATCATAGATATCACCAATAATAAGTATTCAGAAAAGGAATTTGGTTCACAAAAATACAAACTTTATACTCTGCAATATTATCCAAGCTTTTTCGAAAAATTAAAACACAGCCTTAAACGTTTCAATATCTGCTTAATGGCCAAACCACCTAAGAAATTAAAGAATATCATTTGCAGTAAAATTGACCCAATTAATTTTGAGAATTATTCAGTAGTATATGAAATACCTTTTATTAAAGAAGACGGATCCAAGAATTACTACATAGGCATGACCAGCAGGAAATTTAATTGCAGAAAAAAAGAGCATATAGCTGATATTAAATACAATAGAAAAACCACAGCCCTAGCAAGATTACATCAAGAAGAAACCATCTAAATAAATTTCAATGAAAGTAAAATAATATGTCCCTCCAGTCTATACTATCCATCCATAATAAGAGAAACCATAGAGATACTCACGCGCAAAAATACAATATGTAACGATGCGGCATCTTTTAATTTACCGAAACTGTAGCTAGAATTACTCCATGCTCAAAGATATGAAAATAAACAATCAAGTAAAAAATAATAGATAACGTGCGTATTTTTTTTTTATTTATTATTATTTTTTTTAAAGTACATGTAAATAATAACTTCAAATCCCGTGCAGCTTTAGAATAATCTCATTTTGTTTTTGAAAATGACTCAGAAGAGTCGAAACATGTAAAACAACTAATAAAAGTTATTTTAATTTATAATATAGTTGTTAATTTTACACCTTTAGCATTTAAAAGTACTATTACAAGGTGTTATATTTTATTATATTGTTATAGATATTCAATTTATTTTCTGAAATTAAGTTTCAATACGCTTTTACAAGACAATCCATTACAATTCTCTTACATTAAAATTATACTATGCGCAAACATCCAATACAAGACAATCTAAAAAAAAAAAAATCATCGTTATTATTTTACTGAAAAAATGAATTCTATCGTCTGTTATTAGGACAGGGTTAATTTCCGTAATAAAATAAGTATTACATTTTAAGTTGGCAGCATTTTATCTTTTGTTGACATTGACTGAAAATTCCAATGGAAAAGTTAAGCCTAGCTTTAAAAATTACAGATCTTGAAATCCCTATTGAGACTCTTCTTCCCTTTAATATCTATTTCTAGTCCAGTCAAATAGTCATAAATAGATGCAAAAATTCGGGTAGAAGATTTTATGTTTTTAAACTGTTTATGGGGATGCTAATAACAGGAATTAATTGTTTCCCAACAAAATATCTCGAGGCTAAACTTTTTGGAGCCAAAAAACCACGAACTTTTTGGACTTTTTACAGTTTTTTGCTTATAACTCAAAAACTATAAACTTTTTGTGTACCATACTTAATTATAAAAAGAAAGAACATTAAATTTTCTACAAATTGTGTTGTAAAAACTTTTTTCTAAACCCATTACTAAGCGCGCTACGGCTTTTTGAAAATGACACTTTTTTTTCAACTTTTTGGAAAAACGTAAAAACCAACTTTTGACACTATTTTTCATTCATTTTATCCTCTTTAACGACACTTGTTTGTATTACAGGTGTTTCCATGATATCTATAATGATTAATTGCAAATGTAAAATTGTAAAAAAATTGACAAGATTGTAAAATATTTTATATTTCGAACTTAAGTGAAGAACATTAGTAGTAGGTATTTACATGAATCGAAGTAAAAAATACATACAGTAACATTTTTATTATACTTAGTAACGTCTGGAGCTCTTGCTGGTTGATGGGTCTGGTTCTTCAACCTCAGCTGGTGGAGCAGACGAGCAGGTTGCTTGTTCTTCAACAGCTTTGATCTCCTTCGAGCTTCTTGCGACATCATCAACATAGTCGTAGAAGTCATCGTCGTTGTTAGTTTGGTCGACAGTTTCCCAGACATCAGCTTCACCATCCTCTTCTTCTGGGTAAATAATGTCATCCACATTTTCGCAGTTCACCCCGTTACAGTTTTTGCAAATTGCCGAGCACTTCAGTCCTGATTTTCGACAAGAGCATGCCTTACTGCACCCCTTTTTACAGCTACATGAAACAGCATGCAGCAAGGATTCAGGTGCTGGGTTTTGGCACATTTTTACTGGCTGTAAGAGACCGTCAGACCTACGAACCCACCCCCATTCTTCAGGAGGGATGTTGTATCCCAGCCAAGCTTGCACCTGATGGTAACATCGGAGGAAATGATGTTGTGCAGCCTCTTGCGTTGGTGGTAGCCTTGCAAGATGGACTTTGCTTTTTGTGGCAGATTTCGCAAATAAATGAAACCTCAAGGTATTCAATGTCTGTGTGGTGCCTATGCATCCACTGTACAGTGCGATAATGAATTCTTCCCCAGCCTTGATGATTTCTTGACGGGTAGTCTCTGGTGTATTAAACACACAGGCTATTTCCTCAAGCTGCTCATGTTTTTTCAACGTATTACAAAACTTTGATTTTCCTTGTCCGAAAAGAGCGGATGTTGTATCACATCCGCTGATTGCATGAGTAAAAAGAACATTTTTGTAATTGTATTTGTACGACATTGTGGAAAACCACTTGGTTTCGACGTTACCTGTTCCGGGTTTTTAGAAAAACAGATTTTTGTGTTTGTGCCCCAAGCCCGTCATGATCACGAGAAGGTCAATATCTTCTCCAACAATTACGACACTTTCAGAAGTTTGAGTTCTCGAAATGGCTGAGGTAACAATCATGACATCAGCGTCTTCTTCTGCTTGGTCAGCTTGAATTTTGTAATTTCGAAACTCTGTTTTCAGTAGTGAAGTGAAGAGGTTTTTGTTGCTGTCATTGGCCAGAAATTTGTCCTGAGGGACTCTGTTTAACATTTCTGCTGAAACTATGACTTCAGTAGAAGTGTGCATTCTAGATCGACAAACTCTTTCTGCACTTTTCGTTCCATTTTGTACTCCCTCAGATGGATACTCATCGAATACAACGGCGACCTGTGATCCAAAACTTTTTTGAATGTAAGAAACATAACTTTTAACAATAGATTTAAAGGAAACATTTCGAGGCCAAGTTACTTTGTGAAGAAGGTACCCCCCATCAACAAAATACTTATCTTTTCCGATGATATCCAGATTGTTTAATGGGATGAATGCACTGTAGAATGAGGATTTTGTGCCTTTTCTCATACCTTCGTCGTAGAACAGAGACATCGGATAGGGAGCAAGTTCATATGTTAGTAGACTCTGCACGTCTTCATCACTCTGTTTCATTAAACAAAGCCTTTGGAAGAGAGTCAATGGATGAACAGAAGTAACTGTAATGTTTCCGAATTTTAAACTGCTGACAACAGAAGCCAAAGTTACTACCTCATCCTTTTTCTTGTCTTTCACACTCTTGAAATTATCTTCAACAATCCTTTTGACTCCCGTCTCTCCTATTTCTTTAGCCAAATAGCAGTTAATGTCAGCCCCTCCAACAATCCCACTACTGATGAACATTATGTAATCATTTTCGGGGAAAGGAGGATGCACTCAATCTCACAGTTTGTTTGAGTCATTACTATCTCTATCAATGCGGGAACTTCTGGCATCCACGTGCTGTTCAAAAACTTCAAAACCTACTTCACAGTATGTCTCTATTTCATCGCATATGTTTTGCATATGAATCATTCCCTGAGCCTGAGTCCATCTCGCTAAAACGCTGTCTGTCATTCCACGTCCATGTGTTAGTCCTCCAATGCTCTTCATAGTTTTCATTAACGTCTGTTCAATCACCATATCAGTCCAAATCCCAGACCAATTCTTATCTGACCGCCGTATGGTGAAATGGCCTTCGGCTGTGAACTTTTGGTATTCGGAAGGGTCAATTGTTTCTTCCAACTTCAGCATGTCCTGCAAGTACAGATATCCAGACTTGGCATATAAGAAATGTCCCGCAGCATGGAAGTATGGAAGCATTTGCTGCACAGTTTCCAAATGCAGAGTCACGTGGTCGCTATCTTCGATCGGCATTCCTTTTCATTATCTCCCCCCCCCTAGCAACTATCTGCGACGTTCCAGCGGCAGAGATGAAATAGTCGTCCCAGACGACCCCACCGAATCCTCTGCAGCTAGAGCAGTTGTGAGTCGACCTCAACTCTGCGGGAAGCGCCCGACCCAGAGGGATGTTCACTATCCAAAGGTAACCCGTCAGGTTACCGGGGACGAGACCGTACTTTCTGAGTGGGGACTCCCCAACGTGACCCGCAGACTACGAGGAAGCGGACCGGAGGCTGCCGACTAATGCGGCATCGATCAGCCGAAACTCGAGACCTCGGTCCGAAACCCAGTCCGAGCACGTCTCTCGTGCAGCCAGGAATTTCCACACCTGGCGGGCGGACTAGTGGCACGCCTACTAATTTTCTCGTTACTAATCTCGATCGGGCCCGTCTCTTTGGCGCGCTCAGAGGGGGTTTCCACGTCCTCTGGAGTCCGATAGTGGTTCTTTAGGATTCTTCCGTTTTTTGAGTGATATTATATGTGGATGATCTCGTAGTTCTGGAGTTGTCGCTGGGTTCTGCCTAGTCGGGTTCAACCTCGCGCCAGACTGCGTAGGGACGACCTATCCGAATCCCGTCTATGGGAAAGAACCGAATTTCCTCGTGGTTCTGGGTCGGAGAGAGGCTTCTTCCGCTCTTTTTATTAGTGCATAACATGTGAACCTCACGGCCGATGAGCCCAGTAGCTTGCCCATCCATGCATGTCTATGATCGGAAGCCGTGGGAAAGCAAGAGCCGTCGGAGTAACTCGACATATGACCGAGGGACCGTTTCCCCCTATGGGGTTTTGCGAACGAGGCCGTCGGGGGTTCTCTGGCGGTTCATCAGGTGTATGTTCCACGCGGAAGTTTCCCCAGAGCAGGGTTACTGCCGCAGCGACCTATGGGGTCGATACCTGGTAAAATGGTCTAGGGTTCGCAGAGGGGCGGCCCATGACCGATCGCAGCGCCGGACGAGACAAAGTCCTGGTGCGTTAAAAGCCCTTCAGAGGCTTGGGCGCGATGGTCGGAAGCGTGCCGCGGGCTACCCCCGAGGGCTCCTGGCGGCGCAGGATAGTTTTATCCCCCGCCCTCTTCTTTTCTTACTTGCCCTTCCACCCTCCCTTGAAAGTTTCCCCTCCTTTCTTATTCATGAATAGATTCCTCTTCATTTCCACAGTAAATGACAAAAAGAAATGTTTTCGGGATAGGAGGCGAAAAATTAGCCCAATTTCTGTGAAGTTGAAAAAAAGTGGCATTTTCAAAACACCGTAGTGCGCTTAGTAATGGTTTTAGAAAAAAGTTTTTATAACAAATTTTGTAGAGAATTTAATGTTCTTTCTTTTTATAATTAAGTATGGTGCACAAAAAGTTTATAGTTTTTGAGTAATAAGCAAAAAATTGAAAAAAGTCTAAAAATTTCGTGGTTTTTTGGCTCCAAAAAGTTTAGCCTTGAGATATTTTGTTGGGAAACCATTAATTTCTGTTATTAGCATCCCCATAAACAGTTTAAAAACATAAAATCTTCTACCTGAATTTTTGCATCTATCGGCTCTTTTTTCTGACTATTTGACTGGACTATTCACCGGAAACATCTATCCAAAAACCGGTCGGTAGATTATAGGATTGCTCTAATGAAACAATTTTAGTCTACAAATTTGGTTTTTAAATCCAGTCATACGGAAATAATAGGACTCCATCTTAAATAGGACGTCATCACCATGGCAACCTAGAATCATTATCATTGAATTAATTTACGTATGATAGGATTTAATAGAATGAAACTCTTATTGATATATTTTTAAGTTTTAATTCGATTTTCATAAAATTTGAAATGGCTTGACAAATTTCTGCAATGATTATATATATATTAAATTTCGGTACTTCTCTATTATCCCGTCGACCACTTTCATAACAAAAAATCATCGCCCAACGGTAAGATGAAACGCCAAAAATGCAGTGCCATTGACTGGATGTCAGAAGCATTCTACGTGTTTGTTATGTCATCAAGTGGTTTTTAATTCGACATTTGCATGTATTTTTCATTATGTTTTACTGATTGATGAGTTATTTCATTCATTAAAATAACAATTGTGTCCTTAAATTCTTATATTTTATTTATTTATTTATTTATTTATTTATTTTGATATTCCAATGGCAACGTTCTCCCGTTTATTGGGCGTTACAGTTTGGCGATAGTTTTTTGTTATGAAAATTGGTCGACGGGATAATAGAGAAGTACCTAAATTTCAAACATTTCAGTTTTGTGTAGTTTTTGCCCTATTATATGAGGACAGACAGACGAACAAGACGACGACCCAGGTAGCACAAAGATATTGGCCAATATCAAAATGCAATATTGGCCAATATCAAAATGTGACATCGGCCAACATTAAATGACCCCCCACCCCCTAAAATAATATTCAGGAATATCACTTTTTGATGTCTGACAATGTTGGCCAATGTTTTCCGACATCTGTGAATATCATTTTTTGACATTGAGCAATATAATTTAATAACATTGAGGGATATATGTTTCTGATATTCCTGACTATCATTTTCAGTTATTGGGTGAGATATTTTCCTGACATTTCTGAATATCATTTTACAATACTCATAAACACTGTCGATACTAACAATACCGGATAATAATAATTACAATGAACATTTTTTTTTCTACATTATAACTTCATGGTTAATATTATATACTATTAGTTGGCATATTAAAGGCAATAGCAAAAATATTTGTAAACAAGTTTACTTGACTAACTATATAATATGATATAGATACATTTTATAGTTTAGTATACATTTTATAGTTTAGTATATATAAATACTTTTGCAATTGCCTTTAGTATGGTAACTCAACTCTAATATATAACATTAATCATGCAGTTACAATTTAGAAAAATATATGTGCATTGTAATTGTTATTATCGGGTATTGTTAATATCAACTGTATAATATGTGCATAGAGTATATATTTATATAATACTATAATTATTTAAACAAGTGGAAATAAACCATCATAAATATCTTGTTCATACAAGCCACCAATCTGATTTTATCAATTTAATTAATGTATACTAAATTACAGTTTTGCACTGTGTTAGTTCGCATTTATAATACTGTAGACTAACCTTAAATCCGCATAGTTTAAAACTAGAGGTTGTGCAGATTTTAGAATTTTGCGGATTTCTGATCACGGTTTTGTTTACATTTTTAAACAGTAATTTGAATTTAATAATGCACTCGAAATTATAATGAATGCTTACAATAAATTAAAATAATAAAAATTAAGAAAATTTATTATTATTTTTTAAATATTAAAAGCAAAGTTCAAATAAATAATTCATAACTAAATATGCATAATGATGAGGCAATTTTTTCTTGAATTATTCAGTGAAACTCTCCGTATAAATATACACTAATAATTCATATCAATATCTTAAAACAACAAAGTTTTATTTCGTGTTTAGCCATATTTAATAACCAAAAAGTTTGATTAATACATAAATGTATTTGGTAAAAAGACTGATCGCCACTCATATCAGCGCTATCTTGAAAATTTTCAGAAATAAATTTATGCTTCCTTCATTTTCATGAAAAAACATGAATTCAATCATATTAACCAGAATTTTAAAATGTTTATAGAATGATATATATCTTATTTAGAAACTTAAATTTTACCTACATTTTAACTGTGTTTGTTTACATCTGAAATAATGTGAGGATTTTAGGAATTTACAGAATTTAGGGTTGCGGATTGGAGAGAGTCTACTGTATTTATAATTTTTATTATGTATTTTTAATAAGATTATATGCCGTTTAGAAAATAATTGGTGACCTTGTATGGATATGTAAAAAAAAAAAAAAAAAAAGAAAGAAAAAAAGAGTGTCACCAGTAAGAAGCATTTATCATCAAAATTTAATGATTTTCAGTTTTTTCCAGATATAATTTTTATACAGACTGGTGACATCAAGACTAATTTAAAAGTCAAAATCCTCAATTTTGAATTATCTTATTATTAAATAAAATTTTTATGGAACAACCTCAAGAAAAAAAAAAACAGCCAAAAGAAAATATTTTAGATACAAACTTATTATTTATAATTAAATAAATAAAAAAAACTACAATATATATAAAAAATGTTGACATACCTGTGACATCCAAGGTCCAAAATGTTTACTAAATATGTCACTCAATGGCACAGTAACCTTAAAAACTATCCAAAATCCGCTTTCATTTAATGGTCACACTCTTCTCACACCAACAAAGGTCACTGCACACTTTTAACACAATAATCCCATGACAATTAAAAACCAATCAATGTCAAAGCATTGACTCGATGACGATCATGCAAATTTTTCTTCTCAATATATATATATATTCCATAATACATGACTCTACAAGCAATCACGTGCCAGCCACTTTATCCGCTACTCTTTGCTGTTTTAGTCCTGTACCAGAAGGTTTATGTATCAGAACGGATCTAACTGTACCAGAAAGCTTGTATTCTCATGGCCCTGTTAAAAGGGAATTTTTAGCTGGAGCAATGTTACCGAGGAATAGGATGTTAAAAACACTCGCAATCCACTCGGCAACACTTTTGCAACCCATATATCTCGATCTTGAGTTTTGTAGAGTTCCATTCCATCTCAGGGAAAATCTCAAGATTCTGAAAGGAAAAGATATTTTAAATACTTAAAGGTCAACAGAAATTTATCAACATGTATATGAAATAAAAGATAAGTAAAAGCAGGAATGGATTATCCCAAGGGGTAACAGGGCTTCCAAAGCCAAAAATTAGAGGTATTTTTCTTAAACTGACTATAAATGATTATTAAAACCAGGGTATGTGATTTTTTTTGTTTGTTTAAAAGTGATTTTTTTTAATTCAAAATATAATTTTAAAACTACACATTTTAAAGTAAAGTAACCTTCACAAAATCATTAAATTTATTAATTAGAAAAGCTTATTTAAATTTATTTGAAAAAAAAAAACTCATTCACTTGGATAATTTTAAATATTTTAATCATATAAAAAAATTACATAAGATATACTAGTTTAAAAAAAATAGAGCAATATAAACAGATTCAATTTGAAAAGGTGAATTCTCATTTACTTTTGAAAACATTAAATAAATAAAGCAAATTCTCTTGTGTTATACGAACACTCACACAACTGTAATTTAACGAATTGAGCATGTATTACACACACATAGAAATGGTCAAGATTATAAATATTCAATCTTAATAACAATTTAGTTACATTAAGTTTTAAACTCAAATAAAAGTATTTATTTGATGCAAGTACTTATGTTATTTTAACTGAAATGAAAGTATAAAATAACATAAATAGTCTACTCGTGCAGCCAAATAATAAAATCAGCAAATTATTAACGAGAAATTAAACATTCAGTGTATGCTATTGTCCTGCAAAATATTTCTGACGGGAAAATATTAAAACGATGTAAAAACGTATATACTGCATGATAAACAAAGAAACCTAGCATTGTATTAATAAATAAATAACATCGATTTTGAATAGAACACACGTCAAACACTAATTTAACACGTGATTCAAATTCTAAGAATAACAATTACATTTTAATCAAGAAAAAATATCACAAACCTTTTACAAGACTCGTTAAACGAGCTTCAGATCTTTTAAAATTTATTCGAGTAAGTTTTAAAATACTAAAACTTCGAAAAGAAAAAAAAAAAACATGAAAGTAACAACATTTACAAACTTCGCCAGATACGGATGTCCACAGATATCTGTAAATGTCCGATTGTTCTTTCGAATGCCGATAGATACCGCTGAATGTCGTACTCGTAATATCATTTTTACGACATCGGCCAATATAAACCGAATGTTAAAAATAAAGCATTAAAAAATCAAGTTTTTTTTAAAAGGGAAAACTTATTAAATTTTATTGTTTAGAATACTATTTCTGTATTATAATGTCATAAATAATGCAAAAAACTCTTTTGAATGCTTTTTTAAAACCATTTTTAAGTCTGTGAATATCGGCAGATGTTGTAAAATTGACGTTCGACATTCAGCGACATTCGAAATATTGGCCAATATTGCCGTGGATATTGGCCAATATCACTGTGCTACCTGGGGACTATAGGTGCTACATATTTATATAATTACAAACGCACCTAAAAATGAAAAAAATTTATCTAAAAATTTGTCGATGTAATGTTGTTTAATTGATTTGTCAGTTGATATTAAAGAAGCAATCAAATATTTGGAAAGCGATCATTTTTTTATGACACATGAAATCATAAGTTAAGAGTTTCCTATACAGAACAGATGACGTAAAGTTCCACAAGAAATAATTTTTTAAAGATTAAAATTGTTTTATGTTAGAGAATGCTTCTTATAATATATGTACATAAAAATTCACACTGATAACACGTAAACAGAAGAATGTTTTATAACTTTGATTTGAATTTGAGAAAATAGGCATGTTTAAATCATCCATGGTCATTTAGGATATAGGTAAAAATAATCGATGAAATCACCAGATTGAAAGTCATTAGAATTCCATCCATCGCGTTCATTCTCTTCTAACAAAATTAAAAATGCATACAGAGATGAAGAAAGAAGAAATTAAACTTTGAGAAAGTAGAGTTAAATACAATTATTGTATCATGTCTTGCATTATTAGGAAGGATTTTCTAGATCTTTTTTTTTTTTTTTTAATATACTTTCGGGACTTTATCTGAAACGAAATAACACCGAAATTAGAATTTTTTTTCTCATATTGCATTTTGTTTTTAAACGAAAATGAATATGGGAGTCTACTTTATCTCCATCGTTATTGTGTTCGTCCTTTCTCGGCAGATGGCAGCACTACAGTTCAAAGCCCTGATTGTCAGGTAGAGTACCTATGTTGATGTTCCCTGCAGTTTATAAGTCTGTTTTAAGAATATTGAAGATGTAGTTGTTTTATTTTGTAAATATTTAATATGTAAATAGTAATGTAATATAATTTTCATTATGTATTAAGTATTACTTATGTATTAAGCTGTTTATTATTATTACAAGTGGACCCGTGCAAAGATTTCACACTGCAATATAATATATATATTTTTTTTATCAATATCTAATATTTTTTTAGATTAAAACTTTTAAGGGAAAATGAAGGACTGAAAATATCTGCAAACAACATTAGTCAACCCAGAATATCATCTCATTGATTCGATCAAAGTTACAGTAAAAAAAGATCGCAGACAGCAAAAGCAATTAAAAAAAAAAAAAATGGTATTTTAATTGCATTAGAGGGTGATTATAATCTTTTTCTAAAAAATAAAAAAAGGGATAAAGAAAAATGAATTGAGCATTTGAATTTCAATTTTGCTTTTTAATTATAAATATAAAATAAACCCGTGCAGCAACAATGTCCCACTTTATCTTTATTGTACTATTTATTTATTTTTTAAAATCATTGTTGAGCACGATATGATGCGGTCTTTTATTTTTGTGGCAACGCTAATTTGAGAAAAACTTTTCATTTCATTTATGAAAACAATGCCGATTTAATTTTTAATTAACTGCAATTTTTTATCAAAATTCATGTTTTAACGCAATATTGCGTTAAAACATGAATTTTGCGTTAAAACATGAATTTAAAACACTCACATATGTGAGTGTGCTATGTCAGAAGCCTGTTCAAAATCTTTTCATGTGGTATCTTATTTAGCGTTCTGCGTTTTGTATTTGCTTAGAAAAAGGGAAGTTCACAACAGAATTAATATGTATGATTATTACTATGTAATCAAGTGTTGATCTCGATATCCATAGTAATGCAAAGATCACCATGGATTATTGGACCATTCTTGAATCGCACTGACGTGTATAATGCAAAAATAATATTCAATGAAACAAAGTTGTCGATTCGTATCGTCAAAGCAAATAATGTCGAGAATATGCCGTTATAATTTAAAAAATAAAAATGTGTAGGAATAAAAGTATTTACTTGCTTATGCAAAACTTATATCTTGACTAGTACATAACCCCTGTCAAAAATGACGGATTGTTGATCTGCGTTCCATTTTCATAAGACTTCATACAAACAAACAGAATGACGATTTTATTATTGAAAGGTTTGTATTGCAGAAAAATACATTTTAAAGCCGGTAGATGGCGCCAAAACAATATTATTCGCAACAGTGTTCGTTTGTTTATATCTGGGATTCCAATGTTTAATCTAGATTTTTAGTTAAGAACTTAAAACTTTATAATAGGATATGATATAGATGTTTTATAGAAAAAATATGCTGAACAGACATGATTTCAAGTAGAAGATATTATCATTTCGCTGTCGTATGGTAGCATAGGTTTTTGATTAAGCCTAACATGGCGTTTAACTACGGTCGATCCGCAGACCAGAGTGGTCCCGGCTGGAATGGTTACAGACACTTTCTTGCCTTCGGATTTTATTATAAGTAGATAGATAGACATTAATAAAATTAAAATTTATGGACAGATACATCTATTATCTTTCATCCAATTAAACATTTGTATAAAAAGACAAATGTTTTATAAGCGCCTACACTAGTCATGTGAAGAAACGTGCAAGCTAATGTTAAGTTTTCAAATTTCTTGCTCGTATTTTATTATTTTTAAAGTTTTTTTTTTCCATAGAATAGCCGATGTCGATCCCTAACGTTGTTAGTTTTTAATTTTTCGATTTTTGTTGCAGTTATTTTTATAAGCGGACATTATCAATTTTGGAACCGGTCGGAAAGTGAAAGTACCCTTATGTAAAGCAACTGCAACCAAAATCGAAAAAAGTAAAAACTAACATCGTTATAGATCGGCCTCTGCTATCCCAATAAAAAAAATCATTTAAAAATATTAAAATGCGAACGAGAAATTTGAAAATAACCTTCCCATAGACATAACATTAGCTTGCGCGTTTCTTCGCACGACTAGTGTAGGCGCTTAATCTACGAAAATGTCGTGTAACCACGAACGAAAATATACAATAAACACTTCCGAGATTCCGAAATCTGCTCTTTATCTTTAGGAACCTCGGAAATCAATATGCTTTCTATATTTAAAGTATTTATGAAAACAAAGTTTCTTTTACTGTCACTTATTTTTGAAAACATTTTCGAGCAGTTTTTGCAGTATATTAAGCAGTTTTCTCAAACCGGATCCGGAATATACGTTTTTCATTTGCTATGTATTCAGAAGTAAACGTTTCCATGTTCAACAAAGATATTTTACAGACAGGTAAGATAAATTTAAAAATTAATTAAAGAGTAATTATTGCTTAAAGTGATAAAAACATAACACAAAAGGTTTAAAAAAACCTTTTAATACAGATTACATTTGTTTCCTTCGCTCTAACGGTGACTTCTTCTGATCAAAATGATAAATAAAACATTCTCGCAAAGTTTTTAAAAAGGGTGAACATAAATCACGAGATCACATGTCCAATGCAAGCAGTTGCTTAAATGGGTCAAACTGGAAAACATGAAAATTAATATATTTTTTTTTGCTTTTTCAATCTGTAAAGCATCGTGTGCCACATTTTAGGTAATTCAAAAGAAGCCGATTCGCTGCATATATTCTCGTTATCTCAAATATATTTATATTCATTCACGGATAATAGATGGGAAATAAACTCTTGATGGAAAAATTATTTTACTATTCTGGAAATCAATCTGCAACGGCTCTATTTTATGTTGTCTAGTTAAGGTAGTAGTTCTTCTGTTGAAAAATTACTTTACTATTATTGAAATCAATCTGCAATGGCTCTATTCTATGTTGTCTAGCTAAGGCAGTAGTTCTTCTGATATATATTTTTTTTTCCTTGCATGTATAAATTCAATTACGCAGCTGAAAATGTTTTATTGATAATGAATAGCATCCTAAAGAACGATATTCCGGAATAAGAAAATTGATTAATACACTAAAGAAAAGTACTCGGAAATGTTTCCGAAAATCAGTAGCAACCATAGAAACTTTGTTTTTATAAATTCCTCTTTAAATCTCTAAAAGAGATTGGTTTCTTATAATTTTAAAGATTAAGAACTGTTTTGGTAATCGTGGGTAACTCGGAAGAATTCATTGTATCTTTTCGTTCATAATTATATTTAAAGAGGCATTTATAGAAGAGAAACAAAGCTTTATTTTTGCTGCCACTGATTTTCGGAAATGTTTCCGAATAGTTTTTATACTGCATTAATCCGTTTTCTCAAACCTGAATATCGGCTTTTAGGATACTATCCATTCTCAATTAGACATGTTAAATTGCGAAATTGATATTATACATGCAAGATTAACAAAACAATATTAATGTTAATGCTGTTAATTTATCATGTTTGTCTTCAAAAAATGTTTGTTGAACATGAAAATGTTTACTTGAGAATAAATACCATCCAAGAAATTTATATTTTGAGATGAGAAAAATGATTAACACATCATAAAAACGACTCGGACAGGTTTCCGAAAATCAGTGACACCAAAATAAACTTTTTTTTTTTTTTTATATGCTTCTTTAAATCACGAAATGACACTGATTTCTGAAGTTTCTAAAGATACCATTTGGGATCATTTTGGAAATCGTGGGAAATTCGATTAGATTATTGTATATTTTTTTCCATGGTAATACAATATTTTATTACAATATTTAAGAAACATCCGCCTTTTCTTCATTGAGATGATGTCCTATCTGTTTTTCCTCTGCTACTATAAGAATGACATTACTTACATTTTTTAGGTACGTTCGTAATTATATAAATACATAGAACACATAGTCGTCGTCTAATCCGTCCGTCTGTCCTAGTTTTACGGCGGAAAAACTTCCCAACCGAATGATTCGAAATTTAATGTATAGAATTGTTGCAGAATTTTGTCGAGTCATTTCAAATTTTATGAACATCGAATCAAACCTTAAAAAGATATTAATAAAAGTTTTTTTCACTCTATTAAATCCTATCATATTTAATTCAATGATATCCCATGATAGGTAAAGATTCTAGGTTGCCAGGGTGATGACATCCTATTTAAGAGGGAGTCCTATTATTTCCGTATTAACGAATTTAAAAATCGAATTTGTATACTAAAATTGCTTAATTATAGCAATCCTATAATCTACCGACCGTTTTTTAGATAGATGTTTCCGGAGAAATAGATATTCAACGGAAAAAGAGTCTAAATATGGATTTGAAGTTCTGAATTTTTCAAAGCTAGGCTTCCATTTCCCATTGGAATTTTCAGTCAATGTCAACAAAAGATAAAAGGTTGCCAACTTAAAATGTATTTATTTTATTGAGGAAATGAATCTTGTCATGATAACAGCAGACGATATAATACATTTTTTCAGTGAAATAATAACGATGATTTTTTTTAAACGTAGTATAATTTTAATGTAACAGAAATGTGATTAATTTTTTTGTAAAAGTGTATTGAAACTTAATTTCATAAAATAAAATGAATGTCTATAATATGAAAATCAAACCTGCACATTTAAGAAATTTTGTATTCATGCATTTTTGCGTCAGAATGCAACAGCTATTGCACTACGATCTGAATATTTATAACACTAGTTATAGTACGAATCATTTGTCACGTTTGACGTACAATTTCCAACTTGTTTTTCTTTTTAGAGATTGCCTTACCGTTTACCCTCTTTTATAATCATTAAAATACGAAACCTCATAATTTAGCGAAAGTATCTTCAGAATGAGCGACAGAAATATACTAAATAGCGGAATTCAGTAAAGTATGTAGCCACCGAAAACAATTTACATATCAATCATCCTCATGGAATAAATCAGGGTTATTGTATTTTTTAATCTGCGTATTGGAAGCGTGCCAGAAAAAATTAAATAAAACGATAAGTGAAAAACAATGAACCACAAGAGTGAAATTGAGTTATTCATTAGGGACGTCTTTAACTTGATTTAAATGTTTCTTTTGAAAATGTGACTTACTTTTCTCTGAAATCTGTCATCTACAAAAATGATAAAATTTAAATTTAAAATATTTCATTTCTGATCTTTCTTTAATTTATTATTTTCTCTTGGAAAGGTAATTTGAAATTGATTTAAAGAAAAGAAAAGAAAGAAACCGTTATTGGAATTATAATTATCATGCTAATGGCATATACGTCAGTAGATTCCTACGAAATTTCCAGAGATTTATAAAAGATTCTTTCAGAAAGGCAACAATACCTTTTATTTCACAATCATATCAACCGAATCTTTATTTACCGATAATTTTAAATTAAGACAATGGGCGATGAAACAATCTGTAGAAAAACGTTGAAAAATACATTAATATCATCCAGGTCTAAGTTTAAACTTTTCTTTATATTCAGTCTTTATTGTCAATAGTTTATCGGTAATGTAAATAATATATGACTACTGTTTTATTCACATGCTTTTCATTTTTTCTCCATAAAATACTTCTTTGAAAATTTTCTTAAAAAATGAAGAATGAAATTATAATTATAACCAAAGTAATATAATAAACAGAATCACATTATTTTATTTTATCATTAGTTTTATTTCATTTGGCCATCTTGCTGTAATTTCGTAGCAAATGAAATAAGAAATTTGAATAAAATTAAATAAATGAAACCATTGGGTCTATTTTGCATTTTTGATATTTTAAATAAAAAAATTGAATAGCCTACAGTCAGGGATCGGGCGTAAGCGCGCTACAAGTAGCGAAAATACAGCAGTCGCTAATTTTCCCATTAGTTTGTGAAGTAACGCACTACATTTTGTAAAATGTAATTTTTCGAGATACAAAAAATCAGTACTTTGTTGCGAGAACTAACGTTAATTTAGGGGAAAAAATGTGTTCTTCTTCAAATCACATGATCGTAATTTCTTTCATTTGTGCATAATGTGTTTGGCGAAACAATTTGCATAAACTGGTAAAAATTTGCAGCAAACTGTCGAGTCATTTGACCTCTTTCTACAAAAACGGTTACATAACCGTAATTTAACTCTATTCTGATCTTATTATTGCTCATTTTATGGTTAGAATAGAGATAAATTACGGTTATGTAACCGTTTTCTACAAAAACGTTACAAAACTCAAATGAGTGGACAGTTTGCTGCAAATTTTTAACAGTTTATGTCAGCTGCAAATTACTGTAAGAATAGCAAATAAAATTTATGAAGATATACAATAGAATACTCTCTTTATATTACTCGTTCAGATATATAGCTCTGTTTTCGTGACTCCCAAAAAACTAAATAAACTGTCGTTACGTTTAAATGCTAAACAGACTGGTGTAATACTTAAATAAAGGTAAAAAAAAAAAAAAATCTTAAGAACACCACAAAATTAAGAAATGCGCAAAGACTTTCGAAAGAACTTCGTCTTTCTTTCTATAGACGCAACGAAGACGTTGTGCGAAAAAACAATGAGGCCGGAAAAAGTCCTACACTCCGTCGTGTTGGTGTATTTGAACTTTTAGATATTACAAACTAAATTACTTCTCTTTTATTCACTCTTTATTTTAATATTTAAATTTTCCTACATCTTTATTACATTTACTTTCAAAGTTTTTCACGAAACACGTAGTATAAATATATTTATGAATGAATAAAACTCTTTTGAAATATTTGAAAAATTTCAAACAGTTTAGATGTTGTTTCTCCCCCCCCCCCCCCAAAAAAAAAAAAAAAATACTTTTTTAGTTAAGTTTCTTTAGTTTCAGTATTTGAATTGTCAAAGGGGGGAAAAAAAGAGTTCGTTGCATTTTATGTATTTCAATACGTTTAGTTCTATAGATCTCACTATTTCAACCAGAATCTCCTCACGGCTGATGTTTAGAATGACATTTATGCCTCTATTTGTAGTATTTACTTTTTTAAAAAGAGCAAACATCAAGAGACTTTCCGCTATGACAGATATTTTAAAGCAGATGCTTGAATTGTTTAAGATATGCGTGAATCGATGCGTAAAAACGTTTTAGTAAAACTTTATTTTGCTGAATGATAAATAAAATACGTTATGTATCGCTTTGTGCCATAGTAAACAAACAACGTTGAGTTCAAGCCATTTTTCTTTTCGTTACAAAACTCAAAGTTTTAGTCATTTGTCTTCCGTTCGCATTGTTTTTCGTATTGAAGTAAAAAAATAAATTCACTGTATCAGAAAATAAATCGAAGTTATACTCCAGACTGAAGTAATACAAAAACACGAGCACTTTTCGGAAGAAAATCACATTAGAGATTTTTGTCCCCCGATAAATATTTTGTTTGGGAGTAGAATATTTTTCTTTTGGAACTGCAGCAAAAGAATAAATAAAAAATTGACTTTGATGTCTTTAAAAAACTGGTAAATCTGCAGATCAGGAGCCACATCGTCAGCTCTAAAAGTCATTGTTTTTTAATCTCATTTTTCATATTATTTAGCATTTTACAATCTGCAATTTAATTTTTTTTTTTATATTACATACGTATTTATAGGCGTATAAAATACTTCGGAGATTTCAGAAATTTCAAGCGTTAAATTAAACACGGTTTATACAATGATATTCTGAAATTTTTATGAACTTTCTATTCGTGTAACTTTTTAGATAAAAAAAAAAATGAACTTGTATTCAAATAAATTCTTCATTTATATCAATAGAATACAAAGATAATTTATTTTGATAATAAAATATTGCAGGAAAATAGTGCGAGTTACTTGAATTTTATTATTTTGATATTCTTTGAAATAGGGTTGCTAAGTAACTAATAAATTAAAGAGCAAAGTAAAAATAAATGCATTTTAAAATTTGCAAAAAAAAAAAAATAGGAAAATAAAACGTTTTATATTTCTCGAACAGATGCAAAAAATTTTCCAATAATTTAACTAATTAATTTCTAAATTCTAATGAATGTATCGGCAAATTTTCAAAGCTGTTGGATAAGGTAAAGCTAGGATAGTCTGCGCACAATTCAAAAGAATAGCAAAAAAAAAAAAAAAAAATCTAAATATTAATTTTTTGCTAAACTATTCGTGAATAATTTTTACTTCATTTGTTTTTTATGCATTTCCATTGCTATTTTGTTGTTATGTTGCAAATTAATAGAACAGTTGTAATAAAACCAAGAAAGTTATTTTGCGCAATCTGTCCTTACAGGGTTGGTGTGATTGCGCACATGGGTAGAAGAGATTGTTACTAATAATAACTACAATTAAATTGTTAACAATAATAATTACACTTAAATGACATTGCTGTAAGGTTTTTGTGAACAAGTATTATTGTATTAGGAGTGAATAGTCCAACCTAATGATTAAAGAATCAAAAAAAGGGAATAATTTTAAAAACGATTAAAAAATTTTAATTAAAGGAAAAAAAAAATAAAGAATCCGAAATAGCAAGTATACATAAAATTACAAAATAAAATTATGTTACTTAATAACACGTTTAACTTAAAATTAGTCCATTTTCATTTTTAATTTTTTTATACAAATTTACCAATAAGCTGCGTAATCTCTCCTAGCATGGAAACTAATGGGAACACTGTGCCATCTCTCCTAAGTATCAGATGCGCAAACTCTCCAATTTCGGTAGGAGAGATTGCGCGGACTTTTATTTAAACATGACCTCTTCTAAAACGAACCGTTGATGTTCACATTGTTAGTCTAGATTAGTAGTTTATGAGAAATCGTTTAAGTTTAAAATATTTTGTACTATTGACGTTGTATAGAAATTCTGATGAATAGCTATGAAAATTCAAGCACTTACTTTGGGAAAACAAAACAAATAGCAATACTTTATCTTAAACGCTCAAGGCAATCAACGTGCACTTTCAAGTAGACTCTCCACTACTGTTGTTGTACAACTACCTGGAGTCACTGAGCGCTCAATCTACTCCTTTCCCCCGAACCTCTATGTGCGCAATCTCTCCAACGGCGTCATCTCTCCTGGCTTTACCTTATATTTAAAACCTCCATATCGAAAGTTTAGCATTTATAATTTTATGTTTAAATCCATTATTCAAATATACGATTTTCAATTCAGTTAAAAACGAAATTGGAAAATCGTCTGCATTCAAATAGGAAAGCATTATGACCTAAAAAGAGATGTTCTATATTTTTCGAACGAATGAACCAAATGTAACTAAAAACTATGCAGCTAATTCCGGATACTTCACCAACATACCCACGAAAAATCAACCTAATAGGACGATTTTTATGGCAGCTATCGCGGAACAGAAAGACAAACAGACAGACAGACAGACAGACGAAAACCAAAAACTTTTCGCGTCTCCACAGGTAGCCTCAACGGACGTTTCGGTAATTACGCTAGTGTCTTTCTTTCTACTTGGAAATTCTTTCTTTATTTATTCCTTAGCTCTTGTGACAATATATTTCAACAGAAAACACTTAAAGCGATACGCGTGTCTACGCACATGCACTGAACGAAAAAGAAATAAATCTTTTTTAAAACTAATTTAATTTTTATTAATTCTCTTATTGTTTTGATATAAAGTATTCTTTTAAAATTTAACCGGCCGATGATTTCAAGCAATTTAGTATGATAAAGGTTTCTTGTTACGCTTTATATTAGCTATCTTGATATTAGTGAATATTCGTTAGTAATGGTTTTCACTACAATGTTTTTCAAAATAGAATTTATATAAATTGCAAATAAATTATAATTATTATTTTTACTGTGCTTCACTAAAAGAATAACTTTAATTTACTATATTTAGGAATTTATTAGTTTATTAATTTCGCGGTTTTTTTTTCGATTATTTAACAGCATATGTTGTTTGAAAGCTTTGTTCAAATAGCGGGAATTGTTCACATGTTGAAGACTTTATGGTCGTTTTTGTTCAGGAAAGAAAGAAACGTGACACTGTCGGCAATTTAAAAAAACTATTTTAAAATCTATCGACAAATGACACGCTCAACACCTGAGCTGCCATCTTAGTTTATCAGATGATAGTAAACGAGAAGATGCAACTAATTTAAATAAAAATGCTTTTTGCTGTAAAGTTATTGTAACACACTTGCATTGAACATGTTATAATATACATTGATAATATTGTGAAAATTGATAATATGCGCACAATTCAAAAGAATAACAATAAAAAATCTAAGTATTAATTTTTTGCTAAACTATCCAGGAATAATTTTTACTTTATTTGTTTTTTAGGCATTTCCAATGCTATTTTGTTGTTATGTTGCAATTTAATAGAACAGTTGTAATAAAACCAAGAAAGTTATTTTGCGCAATCTCTCCTTACAAGGTTGGTGTGATTGCGCACATGGGTAGGAGAGATTGTTACTAATGATAACTACAATTAAATTGTTAACAATAATAATTACACTTAAATGACATTGTTGTAAGGTTTTTGTGAACAAATATTTTTGTATTAGGAGTGAATATTTCAACCTAATGATTAAGGAATTAGAAAAAGGAAATAATTTTAAAAACGATTAAAAAAATTTAATTAAAGGGAAAAAAATTAAAGAATCAGAAAAAACAAGTCCAGATAAGATTACAAAATAACATTAAGTTACTTGATAACACGTTTAACTTAAAATTAGTCCATTTTCATTTTTCATTTTTTTATGCAAATTTACCAATAAGCTGCGTAATCTCTCCTAGCATGGAAACTAATGGGAACAATGCGCCATCTCTCCTAAGAAGCAGATGCGCAAATTCTCCAATTTTGGCAGGAGAGATTGCGCGGCCTTTTATTTAAACATGGCCGTTACTAAAACGAACCGTAGGTGTTCACACTGTTAGTCTAGATTAGTAATTTATGAGAAATCGTTTAAGTTTAAAATATTTTGTACTACTGACATTGCATAGAAATTCTGACGAATAGCTATGAAAATTCAAGCACTGACTTTGGGAAAACAAAACAAAATAGCAATGTTTTTCTTAGACGCTCAAAACAATCAACGTGCACTTTCAAGTAGACACTCCACTACTGCTGTTGTACAACTACCGGCAGTCGCTGCGCACACTCTACTAATTTCCCCCGAACCTCTATGTTCGCAATCTCTTCGACCGCGCCATCTCTCCTGGCTTTACCTTATCTTCAGCGAAATGCTTGCTAATTCTCGTATTTTGTAATTTTTGGTGTGTGTGATTTATATCTGACTGCTCTCAAATCTGAAAATAAAACTTATTTGTGCTTGGAGAGTGATTGAGATAAATAAACACTTTTAATTTTCCAATTACCTTTATTTTAAATGTGCTGCAAAATCTTACGTATCTACATTATAAAAGGTATCTATCATATACATTTTATAATTAAGAAGTAAAACCATTAGTTGCGGCTAAGCGTTTATGTACTTGTAAATTGTATATTTATGATATGTAATGGTTTTCCTATGATTTGCTTCACAAATAGTGCTCTATAACCAAGGGAAAAACAGAGACGTTTAATGTTCTTCGCAAAATTACCCATCTAACATTGCGATAGGTACGTAGGAAATATTCAATAAAAGTTATGTTCCTTTTATATAATTTGAGTTCAGTACATACAATACATATAACAACTCATTTTTAAAGAAATGAAAGTAATAGTGACAAGCGATGAGTGTTCCATAATTCTAATCTTCAATGTAACAATTGCTACAACAACGTTTTCTCCACGACTAGGATACTTTCTGGCGATTGAAAGCAATAAGTAAATTTGCCGTTTAGGAAAACACCCAAAACAGCTGCATTTTGCACATTGTTGCATGATCATACAATGAATTACTTAAATTCATCTTAGTGAGAATAGTTAGCCAAGAATTAACATTATGTTTTTAGAAGTACTCCTATTTCAATCTTTTAAATGTTCAAAAATTTTTGTCCAATACCTGTATTTTTTTCAATTTATTATTCATACTACACTTTTAAAATTGTATAGAGTATTTAAAATTCTAATCCATTTGTGAAACAGCATAACTGGTAAAAGACCCTTAATCAAGAGATTTAAGAATTATATAATTCTAATGACGCACTAACAATCATTTTAAGTTACAAGAATATCTTATCATGCTTGAAATATAACCATGTTATTCTAGACTATTCGTTTTATTTTTAATTGTGCAAAATTGAAAATTTATATTAAAAGATTGTTATTATCTCATTTTGCTTTTATTGTAGTTAAAAGTAAATAACATGAAACGAGAAAGCCTGAAAGCTATGAAGAGGTTAACATGTTATAATGCATGTTATCTATAATGCATATAATACACAATAAATTACAAATTATAGACCAACAAACAAATTATAGTAAATATAAATAATACGTATTTTATCCAACCCGAATCCAAAAATTACTTTTAACGTCAACCCGAAACCCGACAAAAACATTTTCGTCCACCCGAATCCAAAATACTTAAATCCTAATCCTACTCGAACCCGAAATGAAAGAATAATTTTAGGGTTCACAATCCAAGAGTGTATAATTATATATCTAATATCAGTTTTATCTCTTAAGTTGGAAAATTAACATATATAGTATACTCGTTCAAATACATTTTTTAATATTATTTAGAAAAAAAAATATTCTATACTTTTTTAAAATCATAGACACGCAAAAGTCAAATCACAACACGAAGCAATTAAGTTCAGTCCCAACCGAACCCATCCCACAACAAAAAAATTAACTCCGACCCGACCCGAATCGCGGGTCGGGTGGTTTCGGGTAAAATTGGATTACCCGACCCGATGCAGGATTCAAATTTCTTCTAATTTACTAAATTGAAAAAAAAATCTCATTATCTTTTTGGTGATTTTTTTTTTCAAAGTATCAATGCTATTAGAAAGACATTAATTATATTGACACATCGTATGCTAAGAATAATGAGATTTCGTTGTAGTTCGTTGCAAGTAGTTTTATTTTGTAATTTAGTAAGAACGTTTAACTAACTGGACGAGCATGGAGTTCTTTTCAGAATTCTGAACTATGAGATCAACAATCTTTGGAATAACAATGAAGTGGCAGATGAATCTAATTAGCTGTCAAAATAAACCGCATTTTTATTCATCAGAGTAAAATTGACTTTCCATTTATTGACGTTGGAGTTTGGACGAAACATTTTAAATTCAGCACGGACATCTCTATAAGAGAAAATATTTAGTTTCTCAACCAATTAAGCTACGGAAAGAAAGGTGTGTTTAACCTAAACAATTTTCTCTTTTATTTTAATTAAAAGAAACTCTGTGAAAATAAAATATCGAATGAGGGAGATCAAATTTATTTTCTAGGAGTTGGGAATAAAAATAATGTAATGATACTTTTACTGGGCAAGAATTATTTCAGAATTAATTAATATAAAATAAAAATGAATAGGTGTCGCAGACTCATCGGGATTAGCGCGATTTTTGTTTTGCGTCATTTTGGCGAGAAACCCCTTTTCTGGTACTTGGTAGGCCATCTTAGTTTTATTTCATTACGAAACACTTAAATTTTATTATAAAAATGCGCACAATTTTATTATAAACGCACACAAATTATTATTTTAAAAAAAACACACATTTTTTAATTTAATATAAAAACACGTTAATATGCTCTACTGGGTTGCCGTATGCAGAAAAATCTTGCCAAAATCGCCAGCTTGCCCAGCCATAAATCGCCAATTTGGCGTCAAAGATGCGTCTGTGACAGCTGTACCAATAAAAATTCTAGTATTTCTATGGATACCATTCATCAAGCCGTTAATCACTGATATAATTACCGAAATCAAATGTTTCTACCACGAGAAAGATCTGTAAAGTCCAGGAAGTGTATTAAAATTGATTGAAAAATTATATTCTCCTTTTATTTTAGATTCCTTAAGTAATTACCGAAAGGGAGTTAATTATAAACGCATTCCATAATATTAAAATCTAATATTCACATATTTTTCACCTTCATTAGTTATACAGGGTGATTATAAAAAAATTATCCCGATATATGAGCCCCTAACTATCATACCATTCACAGAAAGTGGATGAAATTTTCGTTTAAAGTATATTGAGGTATGCGCTCAAGAATCATATGGAAAACAACAGTTAAACTTTAACAGTTACGGTTACAGTGACAGAATTTTGAAAATTTCAAATGGCAACACTTACATTTTTTTTATTGAAATGTGATCTTCATAGTGAAAAACCATAAAAAAACGTTGGAACGGTACCTGTAGCACGATAATCGACGGCGCTTAGACAGACTAAGAATAAAAGTGAAAACAACCAATAAGGACAGAGAAGCAAGAAAAAACAAAACATTTAATTGTGTTTCACAAGTTTTCCACTTCACACACGATGCCATTTTGCATGCGGCAGATGGTGGATAGCACTGGACAATAAAATGTTTTACTTTCTGTTGCTTTTCTGTTATTTATTGGTTGTTTTCACTTTTCTTCTCAGTCTGTGTAGAGCCGGCGATTATCGTGCTACAGGTACCGCTCCCCGAAAATTTTATTGTCCAGTGCTATCCACCATCTGCCGCATGCAAAATGTCATCGTGTGTGAAGTGGAAAACTTGTGAAACACAATTAAATGTTTTGTTTTTTCTTGCTTCTCTGTCCTTATTGGTTGTTTTCACTTTTCTTCTCAGTCTGTGTAGAGCCGGCGATTATCGTGCTACAGGTACCGCTCCCCGAAAATTTTATTGTCCAGTGCTATCCACCATCTGCCGCATGCAAAATGTCATCGTGTGTGAAGTGGAAAACTTGTGAAACACAATTAAATGTTTTGTTTTTTCTTGCTTCTCTGTCCTTATTGGTTGTTTTCACTTTTCTTCTCAGTCTGTGTAGAGCCGGCGATTATCGTGCTACAGGTACCGCTCCCCGAAAATTTTATTGTCCAGTGCTATCCACCATCTGCCGCATGCAAAATGTCATCGTGTGTGAAGTGGAAAACTTGTGAAACACAATTAAATGTTTTGTTTTTTCTTGCTTCTCTGTCCTTATTGGTTGTTTTCACTTTTCTTCTCAGTCTGTGTAGAGCCGGCGATTATCGTGCTACAGGTACCGCTCCCCGAAAATTTTATTGTCCAGTGCTATCCACCATCTGCCGCATGCAAAATGTCATCGTGTGTGAAGTGGAAAACTTGTGAAACACAATTAAATGTTTTGTTTTTTCTTGCTTCTCTGTCCTTATTGGTTGTTTTCACTTTTCTTCTCAGTCTGTGTAGAGCCGGCGATTATCGTGCTACAGGTACCGCTCCCCGAAAATTTTATTGTCCAGTGCTATCCACCATCTGCCGCATGCAAAATGTCATCGTGTGTGAAGTGGAAAACTTGTGAAACACAATTAAATGTTTTGTTTTTTCTTGCTTCTCTGTCCTTATTGGTTGTTTTCACTTTTCTTCTCAGTCTGTGTAGAGCCGGCGATTATCGTGCTACAGGTACCGCTCCCCGAAAATTTTATTGTCCAGTGCTATCCACCATCTGCCGCATGCAAAATGTCATCGTGTGTGAAGTGGAAAACTTGTGAAACACAATTAAATGTTTTGTTTTTTCTTGCTTCTCTGTCCTTATTGGTTGTTTTCACTTTTCTTCTCAGTCTGTGTAGAGCCGGCGATTATCGTGCTACAGGTACCGCTCCCCGAAAATTTTATTGTCCAGTGCTATCCACCATCTGCCGCATGCAAAATGTCATCGTGTGTGAAGTGGAAAACTTGTGAAACACAATTAAATGTTTTGTTTTTTCTTGCTTCTCTGTCCTTATTGGTTGTTTTCACTTTTCTTCTCAGTCTGTGTAGAGCCGGCGATTATCGTGCTACAGGTACCGCTCCCCGAAAATTTTATTGTCCAGTGCTATCCACCATCTGCCGCATGCAAAATGTCATCGTGTGTGAAGTGGAAAACTTGTGAAACACAATTAAATGTTTTGTTTTTTCTTGCTTCTCTGTCCTTATTGGTTGTTTTCACTTTTCTTCTCAGTCTGTGTAGAGCCGGCGATTATCGTGCTACAGGTACCGCTCCCCGAAAATTTTATTGTCCAGTGCTATCCACCATCTGCCGCATGCAAAATGTCATCGTGTGTGAAGTGGAAAACTTGTGAAACACAATTAAATGTTTTGTTTTTTCTTGCTTCTCTGTCCTTATTGGTTGTTTTCACTTTTCTTCTCAGTCTGTGTAGAGCCGGCGATTATCGTGCTACAGGTACCGCTCCCCGAAAATTTTATTGTCCAGTGCTATCCACCATCTGCCGCATGCAAAATGTCATCGTGTGTGAAGTGGAAAACTTGTGAAACACAATTAAATGTTTTGTTTTTTCTTGCTTCTCTGTCCTTATTGGTTGTTTTCACTTTTCTTCTCAGTCTGTGTAGAGCCGGCGATTATCGTGCTACAGGTACCGCTCCCCGAAAATTTTATTGTCCAGTGCTATCCACCATCTGCCGCATGCAAAATGTCATCGTGTGTGAAGTGGAAAACTTGTGAAACACAATTAAATGTTTTGTTTTTTCTTGCTTCTCTGTCCTTATTGGTTGTTTTCACTTTTCTTCTCAGTCTGTGTAGAGCCGGCGATTATCGTGCTACAGGTACCGCTCCCCGAAAATTTTATTGTCCAGTGCTATCCACCATCTGCCGCATGCAAAATGTCATCGTGTGTGAAGTGGAAAACTTGTGAAACACAATTAAATGTTTTGTTTTTTCTTGCTTCTCTGTCCTTATTGGTTGTTTTCACTTTTCTTCTCAGTCTGTGTAGAGCCGGCGATTATCGTGCTACAGGTACCGCTCCCCGAAAATTTTATTGTCCAGTGCTATCCACCATCTGCCGCATGCAAAATGTCATCGTGTGTGAAGTGGAAAACTTGTGAAACACAATTAAATGTTTTGTTTTTTCTTGCTTCTCTGTCCTTATTGGTTGTTTTCACTTTTCTTCTCAGTCTGTGTAGAGCCGGCGATTATCGTGCTACAGGTACCGCTCCCCGAAAATTTTATTGTCCAGTGCTATCCACCATCTGCCGCATGCAAAATGTCATCGTGTGTGAAGTGGAAAACTTGTGAAACACAATTAAATGTTTTGTTTTTTCTTGCTTCTCTGTCCTTATTGGTTGTTTTCACTTTTCTTCTCAGTCTGTGTAGAGCCGGCGATTATCGTGCTACAGGTACCGCTCCCCGAAAATTTTATTGTCCAGTGCTATCCACCATCTGCCGCATGCAAAATGTCATCGTGTGTGAAGTGGAAAACTTGTGAAACACAATTAAATGTTTTGTTTTTTCTTGCTTCTCTGTCCTTATTGGTTGTTTTCACTTTTATTCTTAGTCTGTCTAAGCGCCGTCGATTATCGTGCTACAGGTACCGTTCCAACGTTTTTTATGGTTTTTCACTATGAAGATCACATTCCATAAAAAAAGTAGGTGTTGTCATTTGAAATTTTCGAAATTTTGTCACTGCAACCGTAACTGTTGTTTTTCATATGCTTCTTGAGTGATACCTCAGAATACTTAAAATCAAAATTTCATTCAGTTTGTGTGAATTGGGATAGTTTTTTTTTATAATCACCTTGTATAATGATCGCGCTAACACAAATTTAATACATTCCACTATTTTAAGTATCGTCGAGCCATCATATTAAATTGTTCTGTCTTTCAGGATGTCTGTTCTTGAACATTTCAGAAGTTCTTTGTTGTCGGCACAAAGTATTTGCAATGCTAAATTTGCATATGAATGATTTCAAATCCGAATGCTTTTGCCTAAAATAGAAATCCTTCTCTTCACTAAGTCGAAAATACCTTTCTAATTTTCGCTTCAAAGGAGATATTGGACGTTTTTGGATTTTCCGTACACTCGAGATAAATTTAGACTGCATTTTACAAAAGTTAAATACGAAGAAAAATGTTCTATTATTCCGTGATTTCTTAAAATACGATAAACACCAAGTTAATAAAAAAAAGTAATTCAGGAAGAATCTACTGTTATTTAAATGTAATATAAACAGCAAATAAAAATATTCAAAATTTTTATTCACAAATTCTTTTTTGTAAAATAAAAGAGGCTTTACACTTGATATTTTGGGTTGGAATTGAGTTGGGTAAAGGGAATGCGTGTATGTTGTTTTTATATAGGAAAAAATCCTTTCATAAATCTCACAGTTTAACTGAGATTGTCTAATAATGAACACAAAATACTTTAATATTTTGATTACCAACACCAAATATATACGCCACTAGCACATTCGTAAAAAAAATGTGGAAGCGAGTTTTATCGCGGTTTAACGAAAATGTATCATCGTATAAAAATAAAAGAAAATGCTTCATTGAGAGTAATACAGCAAGTTTATTCAGGATATGTATTGTACTGGAAGTGTAGTTATCCCTCTGTATCATCGCGACCTACGTTATACACGGCCGGTGCTTGACGTTTAAAACGTCACATGGAGTGGATCCGAGGCTAACGAAAAAGAAAGGCTACCGTGGTGCTTTACGCGTATATTTTTTTACGAACCGCCGGAGTCACGTGATGCTCGAATGCACCAATGGAGGTGTACGAAAAGAGCATCACGTCACTCTAGCGGTCTGTAAAAAAAGATAAGTGGAATGAACCGCGGTAGCCTTTCTTTTTCGGTAGCCTCGGAGTGGATCAGTTTTATCAACACATCCTACAAGAAAGCCAGCTCACTCCCCACAAAATGGATTGTGACGTCACGGTCACTAGTCCTACTAGGATTTTCAAACAGTTTACTCTAGAGTGATATAGCCCGCAGAACAACTTTGTGAATGCGGACATCTTGTACGTGACTAAGAGATATTTAACACGTGTTAGCTTAATTTCGCATTAAAATAGACCTATTACTAATACATTTATTTAAAAAAATAAAAGGAATGATAAATGTGTAGTGTGCAAATGGTAGAGACATCAAGGTTTAAAAAACACTTGGAACTTGGATACAAGCTATAAAAAGACAGGATTTCTCCAGTTTTATGAATAACAAAAAAAACAAAAAAACAAGAGGATTTCAGACATAGAAAGCGACAATGTCCAGTTAAATAAATATTCAAAGGTGAGTCCCATTTTTTACTCAACTATTTATATCAAATTGCTGTGTTTAAGTTATTTCATGGCAGTATTTCTAATCTATTTTATAAATAATACAGTAATTTTAAAATATTATTACTACAAGAATTGTTATTTTAAATTATTTATTCATCAGCTTGAATTCTACGTTGCGTTTTTCTTTAGGAAAAATTAAAAATTTTAACGTTAGTTTGGTTAAAAGCTGAAATAATATCGTTGTCATGTGTGTTTATTTAATAAATTATCATAAAAATTAAGCAAATCATTTATATTATTTATTTATTTAATTAATTTTGTTTATTTTATATTTATTTATTTATTTTTGCATGAAAATTTTTCAATAAGAAATATATTTTAATATCAAAATGTTAAGAGGTCTCGCCCACTTACGTCCACGAATAACAAATATTTTTCGTCACTACATTTTTCGTCAACTTTTTTTTTTTTTTTTTTTGACAGTAATAAGAAATTAACTGATAATCAATGTAAATAAAAAATTAGTTGTTTTACTGTTGATTAGTTTGAGAATTTTTGTTTTGAGATACTAAATGAAATGAAAAACAATATCAGATTATAGCAACATCGGTAATTTCAATCTTTTCTATATTGTCTCACAGAAACAAAAAAAAAAAAAGGTTTCGTATGTAAACATATATATTATATTGCGTTGAGTAAATTGCATATTAGGATGTTTTGTAGCTTGTATTATAAAAAAGGATTAATTCTTATCGATTATTAAAACTGTAGTCAAATATAAACACTTTCTGACAGAAAATCGTTTTTACCTGTACATGCATAAAAATTTTACATGTGTTATTTACATAAATTTGATTTTATTGGTAAAAAATACTTCTCAAAAGAAATTTATTTACCTTAAAATATTGAGTATCTGTTTCACAGCGACATTTATACTATATACTTACTTCAGTAGTTATTCATTTCAAGATTAGTATATTTTAATAAACAAATGATGTTTATTTTAAAGCATAAATTTAATTTTTAAGAAGCATACTGTGAATATATATATATATGTATATATATAGCTGTGAAATATCAAATTATATAATAAATACAGGGATATGTTTAGGAAAATTTTGGGTCTTTAAAAGGACCCTTCACAAACGTTTTCATCTTAAAACAGGACCCTTCACAAAAGTTTTCATACCAAAACAGAACCCTTCACAAAACTCTTTACCTTAAAAATAGAACTTTTCACAAATCTTCTATAAACAATTTCTATTAAAAGTATGAAAAATGATGCTTATTCAATAGAAATGCTCATTTGTAATTTTATATTCAATTTCAATTAGAAAGAGCTAAAACTCATATGTCTGCTTTGTGAACATAGATTGATATATAAGTTAATATAATTAATTAAATTGAAATACACGTATATATTTAAAGGAAAATTCTTTAGATGCTTTCTTGTAGTTTTATTGAATTTATGAAAATGATAGATATTAGAAATGAATATTGGTTCTATAAAAAGGTTTAAAAAAAAATCTTAAAGCTGATGAATAAATAAATTAATCAGGAGTTGATCCATTTTTTTTTTCCCTTGGTGCCCATTTTGTGAAAATTAAAAGTTATTTTTTTTGAAAAATTACATTTTGTAAGGAAACACGAAATTCTGTTATTCCAATTCGAACCAAGCTTTATTATTAATAACTTCTTTAAGTTTTTCTGCTAAAATTTTCCGTTTTGGTGTACTTGTTTTGTTTGCAAATTAGACATTTAAAAACCTAATAAAATAAAAATATCAATACCTGGTTATAATATATATATATATATATATATATATAAATAGAATATACTGCCATTAAGTACATAAGACATATCAATAAAAAGTAAATAGTTGATGTAAGAATTCGACTTATCTTAGAATTTATAGTTGCCTCATAGTTTTCTTTGGTCTACTTTTTTTTTTTTTTTTTTTAATAAGCTCATCCCTTTCCGCAATATCGCTTATTTTAAAACCAGTCACTTAGTGACACTAGTAAAAAAAAGCATAATAAACGTCAATTCATTGCATTTTATTAGAAGTATACATATTTTTCTTTTAATAATAATAACCGAAGATAGCCATTGAATCTCCCGCGTAGTAATGATGGACGACTAGCTGTGACGTCAGGCACCCTGTGTGGAGGTTTTCTTGTAGGATGTGTTGGTTTTATACGGCGATTGGTGCAAAACGGTGGGCGCGCTGCTTTGCACCAATCGCCGTGTAAAAATGGTCCACTCCATGTGACGTTTAACACGTCATGAATTGTCCGTGTATAACGTAGGTCGCGGTATCACCCAAAAGTCGATGTTATTTGTACAGTGGGCTTTAAAAGACGGTTGTATTTATTGCTGCAATCTCTCAACACAGCAGTTAATATAAATTGTTCTTAGAATTCTCAACAGATGGCGATACTGAGATCATTTTTCATGCAAAGTTTTATTTATCAATCGAGCAGTTTCGCATCGTTATTGCTAAAATGAACTTCTTAAATTTTTCAAATTAAAAAAATTGGAGTCTTCCAAAATAGATTTTTTTACATAGGTAAGTTCGTATTCTTTACAATTTTGTATTAGAAAATTGACAATATTTATGAAACGTATGTAATTTTCTGTTTATTGCAGATGTAAAAGAAATATCTTTTAGTCAATAATTTTTTATTTTTATGTTCTAAAATTTTTAAATGATTAACATTAGATGAGTTACATTAAAAAATGTATAGATTCTTAGATAACGTCAGTTGAAATTAGGTTAACAGCCGAATATCTCAATCCATGAAATAAAATGAACACAATAGATTCGTTCATCGTGAGTCATAGACATATTACACCATGGTGGTAATCATTCGCAAATCAAGATCATGGCGAATTTTGCAGCACTGTCTGGTGTCGAAAAAAAATTTCGCATCTGTAAACGTGGCAAACGTAATAGTAATAATAATAAAGACATGTTCACTTCTCTCATAACAGAAGATATAATTCATTTCACTGAACTGATAACGATGATTTTTTTTGCATTGAAAAACTCGTTGTAATACGAACGCACCTCATTTTAAAGTATAATTTCCAACTTGTTAAAATATTACAGAATATCGAAATATCAGTAATCTAGACTGAGTTTTGTTGCAAATCAATTATAATAGTTGATGTGAAAAAAAAACCACGGAGTATTTTTTTAATAATTATATTTTTATTCCATGTAAATGCTAAGGGTTCATATTAATATAGAATAAGAGCCCTTATATAAGAATTTATATGTATAGAAATTTTTATAAAGTGCGATTTTTTTCTTGCGACCAGTTGTAAAACATTTTTTAAAAATCATTCAAGTAACCGCATTTTTTAGGCTAATTGCATTTTTAAACTTTCTTTTCAACTTAGTAAAATGATTTTTGGAGATATTTCTTGTCGATTTAACTTTCAATTTCCTGTCACAACCAAGTTTGTAAGAGAAAAAAGATTTATGTTTTACAGAAATAAAAATCTTGAATTAATGAAACTGTAGAGAAAAGTAAACGTTGTTTGTTTCGAGTCAGCAGTTGTTTGTTCTCTCAATTGCTCCTGATCATTATTTACTTTTTCCGCTTCGAAAATTGTAGAACGAAAGTACAAATATTGATATTGTTTTTTTAAACTTTGTTGTATGTTTTATTTGTTTTTTTATTTAAAGTTCATTTAGTTGTTTATCTTCTTAAATAGCGATACAATCTGTTTTGCAGGAATTTCTTTTTTAAGCGAAGATTTATTAACCTTTGCCAAAAATAAGCATGACTTTTGGGATCTATTATAAAGGTATCAACTCACGAGTTTTGAACTATATTTATTGAAGTTTAGTCAAGCGTCGCGAATTTTTGCATGTGAAAATGTTTGAAAGTATGGTAACGCAGAGCCAGTGTTTGCCAAATATTTTAAAACTGGGCGGTCACTTTTCTGCGAAAGTACTTAGATTACGTACGATAGGATTTAATAGAATGAAGAAAACTTTTATTAATATATTTTTAAGTTTTGATTAGATTTTCATAAAAATTTAAATGACTCGACAAAATTCTACAACGATAAGATATAATAAATTTCAAACCATTCAGTTGGGTAGTTTTTGCGCTGTTATATGCGGACAGACGGACGGACCAGACGACAACTATAGGTGCTACGTATTTATATAATTACGAATGCACCTAAAAAAGAAACTAAAAATTAAACGGAGTTAAAAATTACTTAATGAAAATATAAAAAAGTAAATACATGGTTTTTCTCCATTAAAATTATTCCAAATGATATTTCAGTAAAGAAAAATATGCACTAGTAAGGCGTCATTTTTACAAAGTTTTATTTAACTTTCTTTGTATGTATGTATGGCTGATATTGTGCAAGGTCAATTTAATCCACTTCCGATTAATCTAGTACCGTAAAATTAGGCAAATTTATAGATCTTCCATGACAATACAATTAAAAAAGAAGGTACTTCTCTATTATCCCGTCGACCACTTTTCATAACAAAACACTATATCAGCAAACTGCAAGATGAAACACCAAAATTGCAGTCCCATTGACTGCATGTCCGAAGCATTATACGTGTTTGTTATGTCATCAAGTGGTTTCTAATTCGACATTTGCCTGTATTTTTCATTCTGTTTTACTGATTTATGAGTTATTTCATTCATTAAAATAACAATTGTGTCCTTAAATTCTTATATGTTATTTATTTATTTTGATATTCCAATGGCAACGTTCTCCCGTTTATTTGGCGTTACAATTTGGCGATAGTTTTTTGTTATGAAAAGAGGTCGACGGGATAATAGAGAAGTACCAAAAAAAAAAACATTCTAGCTGGTACCACGCATTAAAACAGTCCAAAACATGCATTTTCCTCATAGAAATAAAATTGCGATTGTTTAGTTTTAATTGAAATAGCTCTATTGTTGCAACGTTCATATTTTGACTACATTGATATACGCATCATTATGAAGTCAGCATTGCACGATGAAAATATTTGTGCTTTTTAATAGAGGTTGACTTTTAGAAGTTTCACTTGTAAAGTACATTTGTTGTAACATTTGTTTCAATTTTCATAGACATAAAACTGCATATATTTAGCATTTAGCGTCAAAGTCTTGCCAAGCCTGGCGACACTTGACGAAACATCACCAAATTTGTCGACCAAAAAATTAACTTAATGAATCCAACTTGGCTATAGCTGATTATGTTGGTGAAATTCTTATTCAAATTCAATATTGATGGAAACTGGGAATGAATCTTCCATGTTCGGGTTTCTCGCAATTAAGCATCGTGTTTTCGAGTAAAATTAGCTAATATCTTAAAACCAAGAAATAGGGAAGCTACCGTTTCCTTTTGATGCAGGCTGGAAGGACTTTACAGTTTAAGTATGAATATTTTCAGTTTTTCCATCATTTTGTTTAAAATATATAAAAAATAACTTTTAAAAAGCAAAATTTTATATAATTTAAAGTGAACTAAAAAGTAACAAAATACTTTTTTTCTGAGCCATAGTAAGAAAAATGTTTTTGGATATGACATATGACTAAAAATAAAAGTTTGGCATGCTCATATAACATTAAATTTCTCGATTAGTGGATTTTCGTGACGCAATAGGTTACTTGGTAACATTTTTTTTTTTTTTTTAAATCGGCCAGGCTAATTTAAACCGAACATTAAATTTCACAATTGTAACGTATGTTCATTGATTTGTAGTCGACATGTTGAATGTTTTTGAGAACCTCAAGCTTTTATTTTTTGCCATACATCATATGTCATATCCAGAAATACTTTTCTTGGTCTGTGTGAGAAAAAATATTTTTTTAATTTTTAGTGCACTTTAAATAAAATGAAATCTTGGTTTTTAAAAATGATTATATATATATATATATATATATATTTAGGAACTATACAAATTAACCTTAAATTTAAGTTTTTGAGCACCTTAAACTTTAGTTTTTTGTCATATATCATATGTCATATCCAGAAATACTTTTCTTGGTCTGTGTGAGAAAAAATATTTTTTAATTTTTAGTGCATTTTAAAAAAAACAAAATCTCGGTTTTTGAAAATTATTATATATATAGGAACTATACAAATTAACCTTAAATTTTTTATCACATTTATTGTTGGACAAAAGACGTTTTAAGAACACGAAAATGCATTGTTTACATTTCAACGGAGTCTCGATGTCAGTGATGGAGAAAGTTTGGGTGATCTTTCAATAGTTATTTAAGCATTTACAAATTACATTTAACCTTAAGTAAGGTGTTGAAACGGAAGGGAACGTTTCATGAAAGGAAATTAAACATGAAATTTCAACGAAAGTTTTAACCATCAATCCTGCAGATTACTACTTGAATTTTTTTCAAAATAAATTACGTTACTTGAAATTTTGGCTCGTATAAGTGTTAGATTTGAAAATATTATATCACGACGAAAGCAATCTTGAAAACAAGTTTCCCTAGCAATCTTTTCCTTCAAAATCTTCCTTCTATATGTAAAAGAATTTCAAAGATAGACGATGATTTGGAGAGAGTAGCGCAGCATCACGTCAGAACACTTCAAGGATCCCAGTGGAATACAAGGGAAAAGTGATGAATGAAAGTATAGCTCGAGAGTTTGAGATGCTGAGTAGCGTGGGATATCAGAATGCAAAGGTAATATATTATTCAGTATGGCATGAAACATGAACATGAAAGTAATATAGTGAAAATCTCCACATTTCAGTGTACTAAATTTAATGAAAAATAATAGATCATATTCATATGTATGCTGTAATGAAATTTATAAAAATAGGGTGTGTTTTGTAATTTTATGAAGCATTTTCGAAAATATGTTTCATTTTTCAAAATTATGTTTTTGCTTATATCAGCATTAAATAAAAATTATTCGTTTCTTTTTGTAACCTGGCACTTGGCACAAGTTATACAATATATCAGAAACTAAAATCATTATGTAAAGCTTAAATAAATAATTTAATACAGTACAACCTCCATAACGGGAACTTCCGAATAACAAACACCTTAGTTTGGCGGACACTTTTTTAATCCCCAACATCTATATTTTTGTACATTTTTATCTCTGAATAGCGTAACACCTCCGAACAGCGGACAAGGTTCGCGATCATAATATATGCGTTATACAGAAGTTGTACTGTATTTCAATGTAAACAAGTAATCGAAAAAAATTCCTAATCAAGTTCTAACTTTATTACTAATGACTATAAGGTGTATGGTTATTGAATCACTGTAAGAAAGTGAAAATATCTAATTAATAAATGGAAATATAAAAATTTTGTTAATACTCACGTCAAATAGATAAATTAATATTTCGGTATGTACCGATTAGATTCTGGTGTAATTATCGAGAAAGATTTGATTTCATATACTTAAGTGTATATTTTTTATCACTAGTATAGATTTACCTAATTTTGTATTATTTGATTTTTTACGTCTACGTGGATCATTTTATAACACACATTGTACGAATCCATCATATTCACATATAAGTATTTTTTTAAAACTTCGACATTGTCTATTTTCAGTCAACCCAAGTCATGTATATATTCATTTGAAAAAAGAAGAAAATTTCATTTGGTAAACAGATTTTATTTTGAGATACAATTGACAGCATTTCTTAAAGTTGAAACTAATCAGTATTTTAATAACCCATTGAAATAATTCTTGCAAAGGAGATTAGGGTTAAAGAAATAATATTACAGTAATTAAAATTACAGACATTACATTACACTTTCATAAAACATTAAAAACATATTAAAATTGGACGTTTCGGATTTACATGAAAATCCCTCATCAACAAACATTTTTCTTAACGTAAGTCACAGTTCAAAAATATCAACAAATAGAAAATGAAACGGTTAAGAAAAATGTTTGTTGATGAGGGATTTTAATGTAAATCCGAAACGTCCAATTTTAATATGTTTTTAATGTTTTATGCAAGTGTAATATAATATCTGTAATTTTAATGATTTTAATATAAATATAAATATGTTCAGACGTAATATTTCTGTGTACTTCAAAAATAATATTACGTTCACATGGATCCTTTTATAACACTCATTCTACGAGTCCATCATAAACACATATAATTATTCTTCAAAAACTTCGACATTAACTATCTTCATTAAGCCCAAGTCATGTATATATTCATTTAAAAAAAAAAGGAAAAATCCTTTTGGTAAACAGATCTTATCTTGAGATACATTTCTTAAAGTTGAAACTAATCAGTATTTTAATAACCCATTAAAATATTTCATGCAAAGAAGATTAGTTTAATGAAATAATATTACGTTCACATGGACCAATAACACACATTGTACGAGTCCATCATAAACGCATATAATTATTTTTTTTAAACTTCGACATTATGTATTTTTATTAAGCCCAAGTCATGTTTATATTCATTTAAAAAAAGAAGAAAAATCCATTTGGTAAACAGATTATATCTTGAGATACAAATCACAGCATTTCTTTAAGCCGAAACTAATCAGTATTTTAATAACCTAATAAAAAGATTTCACGCAAAGAGATTAGTTTGTAAAAATTATATAAGGATGTGATAAAATATGCTAAAAGTGAATAGTCACTATAATCACGTAGATGTTTTATATACGTAAAAAATAATTCAAATTATTTTACATTACTGATGAGGTGCTTTAAGAAAGTTCGAAACGTTTAATGTTATTTTAAATAATTTATATGTGCTATTAAACTTTTTAATTTAAAAGTCTGTATATATGTATTTTTTTTATCCTAATGCATAATTTTAGTTTATTGCATTTGAATCAGTTTGTTACATTTTCGTTCACATTTTTTCCTTTGTTTATTACGCATTTTTTTATCAATTGATTTACTTTCAAGAATAATGATACTAATCTATTCTGATCGCTCAATCACTCTTTCTATGCGTAAATATATATAAAAAAAGCTCATTATAAGCATTATTATCTTTTTATAGTTAGTGAGAAATTAAGGTCAAGAAACATACTAGATTGATTATGTTCTAGGTAAACTCAAAGAGTGACTGCTTAATGTGTTTCAAAAATAACTGTTAACTTATATATTTTCTGAAATTTGAATTATAAAGCAAGATACGAGCATAACTTACAAATAAAAATTTAATATCTTCGAACAATTTTTAACTTTTTCAACATACTAAAATAATCATTAATAAAAATTAAGTTGTATGTTTCAAAGAGTGCTCTTTTAAAAAAAATTATCAATTAATAAAAAAAAAATAATCTAAACTTATCTGGATTCTAAAAAAATGTTCAGCCCCTTTTACTTTTCCAAGATAACGAAAAACCGTTTCATTGGTTATATCGCATAAATAGTAAATAAGTAATACAAATAATAATAGTATAAGTAGAGATAATTTACAGTAAAAAATAATTTTGGAATTTAAAAGTTATTATTATTATTATTTGTATTCACAGTTTTTAGTATTCATAAGACTACGTGAACTTTTGGTATTCAAAGCTTTAATCAGTATGTTGTTAGATTTTCAAAAGTCATAATTAAAAAAAATTGTTTTTGTTTCTTCTTTTCATTACTTAATATTTTAAATAATGAAGTTTCGCGGAAAATTCAACTGAAACACTATCGAATATTTGCAAATTCTTTTTTTTTTTTCAGAATTTTCTAGATCTTTTAGGTAGCTTTCGTAAGAAATACTACCTATTACATTCTCCCTTATGTTGAAATTTCTGGAAAATTTTTGCAGATCTATGCCGATCATGACTTTTAGAACCCCAAACCCCCCCCCCCCCAGTTCAAAACTTTATCTACCAAACTATCTATCTATCTATCTATCTATTTATCTATCTATCTATCTATGTAACTTTTTTATGGACACGATAACTTTAATAATTCTGCGCAAATATCTTCCAAAATCATACATAAAATTAAGAGCATAAAAACTCGGTCAAGTTCGTTAATGGGCAAAATCGAACCAAGGGGGGGGGGGAGGGGGGCATTTTGTGAAACAAAAAATACACCATAACTTCTTAATTATGGTACATATCGAATACGTTTAAAGTTATTATTACTTCTAGGAAAAGGGCAGAAATTTTATGTATGTGTGTTTGTTGTGTTTTTTGTAATTTTTCTTTTAAGTTTTATTGTCATTTTTATTTTATTTTTAATTTTTTGGTTTGTTTAAACAATTTTTGAACTGAAAAATTGGAAATATACGCAAAAAAGTTTTCCATTGTTTTTGATTTAAGGAAAATATTCTATTCAATGTTGCCATTTCACGAACTCTTCTTAACCCTTTCAGGGGCAGTGGTATGTTTATGAAACCACTTAATTTTAATTCCCAAACGTCACAATGACACCAGAATTTTGCTAAAATCTTTTACATTTAATATGTCTGTGAAATATTGCCTTTTTCATATTTACAAATAAATTTTTAATTAAATTCCGGTGCCAGTCATTTATTTCAACATTTTAGTACTGAAAGTACTTTACCCCTGAAAGGGTTAAACGCATAAGTTGAATAGGATCAGTATTCTCTTGCCGTTTCAACCATTTCATAGCTGTTTCAAACATTCAAATGCTCCATTATGTGATGGGCCTGGATCATTTTCATAACATTGGTTTTCATTTTCTTTGATCCACAAACCTGGAAAGTGCCATGCCGTTCTGAAACACATTTTAGAGAAAAAAGAAGAAAAAAGGTTTTCAGATAAGTGGACAGTTCGGTTAATTGGAGTTCGGATGATTGACGCTCTACTGTGTATAATATTTTCATTAATTAATGTTTAGAACGCCATTAGGCCTAATAGGATAAGTTAACTCGAAGAAGAACAGAGAATCTTAAGAGGAATAAAGCTTTATAAATATGGTTTTAGCAAAAGTTCAAGTGAGGCCAGTGAGGTGATCAAAAGGATTGTCAAGTACGTAAATATAGAATTGAATTTATTTTAAACTACATTAATTTAATTTATGTCAAACAACGTAATAAAAGTTATTTCCCTTTGAATTTATCATATTGTTAATTTACACCTTTTAGCATTTAAAAGAATACTTTATTTTAAACTGTTAAACAATTAAAACTTTAAAACTTTAAACAATTAAAACTTTAAAACTTTAAACAATTAAAACTTTAAAACTTTAAACAATTAAAACTTTTCCGGGCGAAAAGATATAATTTACTTTTACAAAATAAACGAATGACATTTACAAAATGCAAATAAATGGCCTAAGGATGATGTTAAAGTATTTTATATTTTATCATGTTTTAGAAAACAGAATTTAAACATTATATTTTTCTCTATTGCAATATGAATAAAATGAAAGAATTTTTACACGATTTTTATTTCGTTGCGTTAGATAAAGTTCTTCATCGTTCTTTTTAATATATGGATAACAAATCATCCCTTTGCTAAAAATGATATTTTATTAATTACTAACCAAATACAAATATCACAATATAGAATAATATGCTTAATAAATGATAGCGAATGAAAAATTGAAGTTTATTCTGCGTCTAGACAGTATGTAACTGCTGTTTCAAGCGACATTTTTGATTGTGCTGATTACGAAACATGCATTAGACACTTCGTCAACACGCAAAAAGCTTTTAAAATTAACGAAGCACTATACCTTATGAACTGTTTCCTGGAGGCACTTTTATTTTCACAAGATTTATTAGCGTGCTGAGTGTTCGCAAAAGTTTTCTCTTAATTAAAACTTTTTAAATTCTGACTATTTTCTATTTCTGTAAACATGTTGTGTTAAACTTTTGTATGTATCGTCCAAGAAAATTTTTCGAAGTCGTAAAAAAAAAGCATCTTAAAAAGCTTTTAATGCTCAACAGTCGCTTAATAGAAGCTTCAATACAATAATATTTTACAGCATTGTTTATATATATATTTTTAAAGACTTAGTTTAAAATTATTTTGTATCGTGTTAATATATGTAACTTTATCTTAACCGAAAGTATTTTTGTGAAAATTTTGAAATGTAAGTATAATATTCTCTTGGGTATGAAGATAGTAGTACATCTGAAGGTTTTTATATAAATATAAATTTATTTTAAATGAAAATTATTTTTCTATTAAAATTTCGTGTAATAAGTTGGATTTTATGAAATTTCTAAATTTTACGGATTTTACTGGTTTTCACATCATAGCAGTCCTAATGAAGAGGCCACTCATTGTCAGCTGGAAAAATATACAGCTTTTCAGTATTTATACAGTCGCAGTAAGTTTTGCTTACTTTTCTTTTCTCGAAAGATGATCTTTTCGACATATCATTTTAGATAGTTTAACAAAATACAGTTTTTGATTTGATTTTTTTTCTTTTGGGGAGGGAGTTCTAATATTTTAAGTATTTTAATTTTTTAAATACTAAGTATCTCCACTGAAATTATTTATACTAAACACTTTTTCTAATACTTTTTCGCTAAGATTAACGGAGTTTTATTTAGTACTAAAAGTGAAAGCTGAAATTTTATGAAATGGTATCTTTTATAAATATTCTACACTCATTGTTTTTTTAGTTATGTTTTATTTTCTATTTTTAGTATTTAAAATATTTCATTGTTGCAGTTTCACAGCCAGTTGGCCTATTTTAGCGAGCATGGTTTGGTCGATCATTAACTCCATTTTAATTGTAAGCCGCATACAGTTGTAACCATACAGAATATTGAAAGATTCATCATTTTAATGATAACAGATAGAAATAAAAAATAAATTAAATAAAAATTTAAATTAAATAAATATAAATATTACACAAATAAAAATAAAAGCAGTCAGTTTATTATACTTACATTATCTTAGAAATATGAAATTTCAATCATTATTTAGCTTGTAAACGATAAACAAACAATAAAATAAAATAAAAACTTTAATTAAATAATTTTAAAAAAATGCATAAATAAAAAATAAAAGCAGCCTAGTCAGTTCATTATAATTACATTATATTAGAAGTACCATTATGCTTGTAAACGCATGATTATTATGCGTAATTTGAATGCATTAGTTTTTAACGTTACGCTGTTCGTTCTCGAAAACTGTATAAGTTAGAGACTTGAAATTTTGAACACTTATAGCTGAATACTTCGTATCACACGACAAATCATAAAATTTTGAAAAAGATATATTATTTTAATTAAATGAAAATTTAATGACATCCGACCACTTCTGCAATTTAGATTTTAAAATATAACCTTAATTTCAGTCTTTTTCGCGTATGCTAGGTGTCTCAGTGGTAGCACATATACCTGCTATTCAAAAGATTTTCGAAGCTAGGCGTCGGAGTTTGAAATTTGTTCACCGAAATAAATTTCATTATGTAATAAATTCAATTTTACAGAATTTTTGTAATTTGTTTTTGTCATTTTAAGGCCAAAAGTTGTTGAATTTTTTTTTTCAATTATTTTTTTTTCAATTATTTTTTTTCAATTATTTTTTTTAATTATCATTGTTATTATTATTATTATTATGAAAAATTGAGAAATTTTACATTTTTTTTAAATTTCCGCAATTTTTTTTTTTTTAATTTCTGAATTTTAAATTTCGTTTAAACAATTTCTTTTTGTTTTGAAAAAATTCGAAATTTTTAATCTTGTTTGAACATTTCTTGAGAAATTTCAGCATTTTAAATTTCGTTTAAGCATTTTTTTAAATTTTTGGTTTAAGAAATTTTAAATTTTATTTAAACTTCCGCTAAATTATTAAAATTTTGGAATTTTACTTAAATATATATTTTTAATTTTTTTTAAACAGCTCTTATTTTTAAATATTAAGTTTCCTCTTTAAATCATTAATTCTCGTTAATGACTAGTGCTGCTATCTCACTTTTAATTTATTAAACTGCTACCATCTATGTCTTATTGATAAAGTGCATTGATAAAGGATAAGGATTTAATAATTATAAATTATTGATTTAGATTTATTAATTAAAGGATAAAGTGTTTTGAAAGGAAAATGAAACGAAACCCTTTGTGCGATCTTCGATCATACGTACCCACTTGTTTAAAATGAGTTCTATAAAAGTTTGTATAAAAAGAAGGATAAAAGAAAGAATAGAAAAAGAAATAATAGACAAGAGAAATAATAGAAAAAAAATTGGAGTGATTCTACTTGAATCTCCGAACACTTTACCGAATATTGTACGCTAAAATAAATAGTAACATAGCAAAAAATAAAAACTTAGATCCTAATTTTTTATATCTGAAATATTTCCACTGGTGAAAACGACCTCATGTTTTAAAGAAAACGTGCACTTTCATTCAGAAAGCTTAAACATTCCTTTAATGACGTAATTTTCAATAAAAATTTCTTCCACCCGTGCTGAAATTAAAATCTATAATTTTTTTTCCTTTTAAATTATCTAAAAGCACATCTAAAACGTTAACACTTTAATGTAAACAATGAAAAAAAAATTGATGAAAGTCGTTATTTATTATTTTTCTTTTTTGACAGTATACTTTAAATTTTCACATATGCTTATATTTGTTTAGACTGCAAGTAACATCTCTGAGTTAAAAGTACATTAAAAAGGATTTTTATTGAAATAAATTTTTATTAAAAATCGTCTCAGTTTAATAAAAATTAAAAAAAATATTTTCGTACTTTTAAATACTTTTGATATTTATTTCAAAGATATATTTACTACATGAATAAATAATACTTTATTTCTTTAACTTACATAGTACTCAAGTGAAATTTCAAATTATTTATATTGTATTTTCTATTTTCGGAAATTATATTATTTATAAGAAAATTGTTATATACGTGTGTGGTCTTTTCAACTTAATGTGAAGTAGACGTAATTTTCTATTTCCAATTTATTATTATTTTTTAATTACAATTTCTTTTTCAAATTTTTGCTTGTGTGAAAGCATGTTTTTCGAAAATTCTCGCATAGTATGCAATATTTATGTTATGGTAGACAATGTTTTGATCAAAGGTGAGAAATTTCTACCTTTTCGATGGATTTCATTTGTCTTTTGATAAAAATGTAAATACTGACGCCCGTTTAAAAGGAACAGGAAATGTTTGAAATGAAGAAAATTGACTGACCTTTGGTCCTGAATCATGAAAAGTAAATAATTTAGACTATTGATTCTTTATTTATATTTTATAGAACTACAAAACAATTGTTGAATTGTAAAAATCTATGGCAAATGTTTTAACATTGTACTACAAAATTAATGTTATAAAACTCGTTTTTTTTTTAAAGTTTGGAAGTGCAGCTTCTCTATTTTTCAGCCTCCACTTTTTTCTCTTTACTCCTTATTAAGTTATCTCTCGATTATACTTCGAACAAAAAAGAAATGTGTAAAACAAAATTTAAAATGATATCTTATTTTGTTACAACTTGAAAAAAAGATTGTGTGTATTTGATTTTCAGGCATAGTTTGTAAAGAATTTAATTTTCTTTATTTAGAAAAACAAAACAAAACCATGGAAATCCCGTTCACGAGAGCAGATGGAACATTTAAATATTATATAGGAATGACAACTAGAAAGTTTAAAACAAGATTAAAGGAACATATAGCAGATATCAAATATGACAGAAGAACTACAGCTTTGGCAAGACTGCATAGGACAGAGACTTTAAAAATTGATTTTAAGAATAGTAAAATAATTTATTCATCAAGACATTATTTCCCATCCGTTATCCGTGAGATATATATGCGTAAAGAGAACATATGCAATGAATCAACCTATTTTGAATTACCTAAAATTTGGCACGAGATCTTGTTCAATATTAAAAAAAATAAAGAAATGTTAATTTTTCATGTTGACTATTTTTAAGCAATTTGTTTTATTACAGATATGATCTCGTGGTTCATGTATTTCAAGTTTAATTTCAAATTTTTGCGTGACTAGTTTGTTTATCGTATAGATGTTGATAGTGACGCCGTTTCTGCGTTCGAAACATGTCGATCATCGTATTAAAAGGTTTTTATAAGTATTTTAGTGTTCTGTTTTTATCACTTTAAGCATTTACATCTGTATTTTAATGATAATTAGTGATTTTATAATATGATTATGAAGATGTAAATCCGTTAAATTGTTCAAAAGTTATCGTGTAAAAACGGCTGAAAATAATGTTTCGATATAATTGAGTTTAAACATTTACCCTTCGCAGATTTCGCCGGTCTGTGCGGCTCCACGTTTACGGTTCTTAGGGCCATAATTTTAAGATTTTTCCTGTCGTACTAACTGCACGACTTTCTTAACCACAAACGAAAGTATTCAATAACATAACTTCTTCCAAGTGACCCACCATGTCAAAATACGTTCTCTATCTTTAGGAGCCACAAAAACCAATATATTTTCGAGAAGTAAAGAAGCAATTATAAAAACAAGGTTTCTTTTGCTGCCAATTTTCGGAAAATATTTCCGCGTCTATGTTACAGTATATTCATCCGTTTTAGCAAATCCGTTTTGAGGAGGCTGTCCGTTCTCGAGAAAATATTTACATGTTCAACAAACATGTTTTACGAACAAACATAAAAAATTAAGAGCATTAATATTAACATTCAAATTAATATTTTATTGTTACTCTTGCATCCATAAATTCAGTTACGCAGCTTAAAATATTTAGTTAAGAATTGATAGCACCCTAAAAATCTACAGGGTGATTATAATTAAAGTCCCATTTTCAAAATGCTGTAAAAAAGGAACCACTGCTAAGAATGACTTCAAATTTGAAATGAATAGACTGGAAGAAGGGGGAAACGGCATGGCATAAGAAAGAAAACGTTCCAAAGTGTATCAATAGAAGGCGCTGTAAGCGGCATAACGAAAGTGCATTCGGCTACAAGTGACATTTTAAATCAAATACGACGGCTTTGGCATGCGTTGCACCGTAAACCAACCGTACTGCTCAATGTGCATGAGTGTTTCGTTTGTTTGACGGAAAAATTTGACTTCCAAATCATTTAACAGTTGTGGTTCTGTTAAAGGTAAGCCCATCCACCACGGCAAGGTTGTACCACATTGGATGGAAAAAATCGATTTTTAAGTGTCCTTGGGTCAAAAACCACATAAAAAGCATATAGTGATTCGGTTTTTAACTGCGCATGAGTGTCATTTAATTTGCATAGCATGCCACTTAACATCTATTACACTTTGGAACTTTTTTTCCCCTTATGCCATACCGTTTCTCCCTTCTTCCAGTGTTAGTAAATTTTGAAGGTAGCTAGTAGTTTTGCGCTCTCTAAAGTAATTAACAATGTAAATAAACAATTGTACTTTAGCAAAAGATAGGTAAGATATTTGCTTACCTCCTTTTTCAGCATTCATAGTCACTCCTCATTTTCCCTCGTGCCAGGTCTGCCAGTCTCCATTTCAATGAATCCATTTATTAATGATGTACACTAATTAATCCATGGTAATGAATTATCCATTATATGTGGCACACACTATGTTTTAAATCCTTGATGATTCACTATGTGATTGTGAAATGTGAAAATATTGTTAATTAATAAAACATTATTCATTATACAGTTTAAAGTATTTAATTTTCATTTCTTATATTTAATAGCTACATAATTTTAATTTTAAACATTAGTTTAATTTAATTTAATTTAAGGGAGAACGAAATTACATGTTCGTTTCCAATACGCGAGAAAAAGCTTCTATTTTAAAGTTCTATATATCAGAAAGAAACAACCATTTAGTCCTTTTTATATGATGTCATTTTTTAGTTCTTTGATTGGTTAGAAATGACGTAAAGTCAACTCACGTCATTCATACGAATTTTACTTCTTACGTCCTTGTTCAGTTCACATTCACGAGTTTGTAAAAACCTCTTCATATTGCATCATGGATTTCACTTCCTCTTTGAAATTGAGTTAAGTACTTTTTATCTTTATGAGTTTAAATGAAGTAAATAAACTGTCATAAAAATCAATTTGCGGAGATTATTTTCATGATATATTACCAACAATCTCCTCCTTAATCTCTGGAATTTGATTTCTTAAATTTAAATTTCTCCTGTGAACTTCAAAGATAGGTTTGGGAGTGGGCTTGGTTAGGATGTCCGCTATCATGTTCTTTGATTCACAATACTTTAGATTAATTGTATCATTGTCCTTTAAGTGTTTAATGGAATGATATCGAATATCGATATGTTTGGCGCGACGAGTATACTTTTCTGATTCGATCATTTTTATGCAGGACTGATTGTCCTCATGCACAGTTATTGGTAATGTCTGTTCTAAGTCGAATTCTTGTAGGAGTCTAATTAACCATAAAATTTCTTGCGACGCATTTGCTGTTGAAATATACTCAGCTTCAGCACTCGACATGGCTATACATTGTTGTTTTTTGCTAACCCATAATAACGGATTTTTCCCCAACAAAAATAGGTTTCCGCTGGTGGACTTTCTAGTTTGTATATCTCCAGCCCAGTCCGAGTCACAATACACTTCTAGTTTAGGTTGTTGTGTTGTATTTATTTCCAATTTAAAGTTTTTAGTGTGATTTAAATAGGATATTACTCTTTTAGTTGCCTTCCAATCCTTCTGTGAAGGGTTTTCGTTTTTTCTACTTAGGATGTTAACGGCGGCTGAAATATCTGGTCTTGTTACAGTAGCGATGTACAAAAGCGCTCCAATTGCCTTTCTGTAGTCGATGTTGTTTGGCAATGGTATTTCATCATTATCATAATTTAAGTAGCCTGTTTCCATGGGCGTTTTGTAAGGTTTTGCATCTTCTAATTTAAATTTTCTAACTAATTCTTCAATTTTAATTGTTTGATTTAGTTTATATCCTTCGTTTGTTTTTTCGACTTTAATTCCGAGGTAGTAGTTTAACTGACCTAAATTCTTTAGTTCATGTATTTAGTTCATGTAGTTAAGTTTCTGTATAATTTCTTTAATTTCATTTTCCTTTGCAGATATTAATATGTCGTCTACATACACGATAATATAAGCTTTACTGTCCTTTGTATTACGTATAAATAAACATGTATCTGAATTTGATTGTTTGAAATTAAACTTTTCTAATGATTCAGAAATTTTTGTGTGCCAGGCTCTAGCTGCCTGTTTTAAGCCGTATATAGCCTTATTTAATTTGCACACTTTGTTTTCATGATTAGGTTTAACATAGCCTTCCGGCTGAGAGATGTATATATCCTCTTCTAAATTTCCATACAAAAATGCAGTTTTAATATCTACATGATTTATGTTTAGTTTATGATAGGCGGCGGCTGCTAAAAATGTTCTAATGGTTGTATGTGAAACCACTGGAGCAAATGTTTCATAATAATCAATACCAAAATTTTGAGAATAGCCTTTGGCTACTAATCTTGCTTTGTATTTTTGTATTTTTCCTTTATCGTCTAATTTAGTTTTGAAGAGCCATTTCGAACCTATTATTTTTGTATTTGGCGGGGGGTCAACTAAATTGAAATTAAACTTTTCTAATGTCAAAGTTTTATTTTGGTTGTGAGATTCTATCTCCTCCTGTGTCGCTTTAATCCAGTTTTCTTTTTCTACTGGGTTATCCATGTTTATTATTTCCTGCCAATTTTTAGGTACATTAACTTGTTCATCTTTAACCATATAAATTAGTCTATCTGGGGGAACCCCTTTATTTACTCTATCTGATCTTCTCGGTTCGGTTTGATTTAGTTCAGATTCATTCTGAGTATCATTTTCCTTTGAAATTTCGATTTTTATCAGATTTGGGTTTTCTGACTTTTCGTTTTCGGCATTAGTGTTTTCATCTATATTTAGTTCTAGCCTTTTTTCTTTATTTGAATTTCTCTGATAGTTTTCTAAAAACTTCACCGTTCTGGCTATAGTAATATCTTTGCCGCTCGTGTAGATACGATATCCTTTGGAATAATTATCGTATCCCACAAAGATCCCTTCTACTGCTTTATTATCTAATTTTTGCCTTTCTGTTTGTTAACATATGCATAAGCTTTGCAGCCAAAAACTCTTAGGTATTTTAGATTTGGTCTTCTGTTTGACCATAACTCATATGGAGTTTTTTCGTTGGCTTTAGTCGGCAGTCGATTTTGTAGGTGATTTGCGGTGCAGATCGCCTCTCCCCAGAAATGTAATGGTAAATTAGAATCACTTAGCAATGTTCTTGTCATTTCAATTACAGATCCATACTTGCGTTCAACAATACCATTCTGACTCGGGGAATATGGTACTGTTAGCTGTCGCTTAATTCCATTTTCTTTTAGAAAATTATCAATATTTGAATTTTTAAATTCTTTACCATTATCAGTTCTGAGTTCTGTAGGCTTTTTGCCAAATTTATTGTTGACCAGAGCAACATATTACTTTAATTTTTCAAATACCTCACTTTTATTTTGTAGGAGATATAATATCGTAAATCTAGAGTAATCATCTAAAAAATAATTTTTCCCACCTATGGTTGGAGTTTGAATAGGACCACACACGTCGGAATGGACCAATTGCAGAATTTTATTTGCTCTAAATTCCGTTTTCTTTGAGTAAGGAGCGTCAGTTATTTTTGCTTTAATGCAAGGCTCACATTCGGTACTATGGGAACAATTATTTATGTTTATTCCGCATGCTAATTCCTTTGTCATTATTTCTTTGATAGACGCGACATTTTTATGCCCTAATCTTCTATGCCATAATTCTATGCAATTTTTATTTTTGCAATTAGTTATCATGTTTACGAAATTTTCATCTGTGGTTATGTTTGTTTGCTGAATTTCGTATAAATTGTTTTTTCTACTTCCTTCTAAACGAATTAATCCTTCATATTCTAGAAAACATTGATTATCTTCAAATGTTAATTTGCATCCGTTTTTCGTAGCTTTAGCTACCGAAAATAAATTTGTTTCTATTTCGGGTACAAGTAGAACATCTTTTAATGTTATGTTGTGTGTTTTTCCGTCTGAGGTTATCGTGGTAATGTTTACATTATCTGACCCGTAGGATTTTAGTTTATTGCCGTTGGCAATTACGACGTTAGATTGTTCTTTATTTATAAATTCAGAAAATGAGTTTTCATCATTTGATATAAGGGAGGACGAGCCAGAATGTATGATCCATGCTTTATTTTTCGATTTGTTAGTTAAAAATGCGCAATTTTTCTTTTCTTCGGTTCCAAGATAAGCTGTGCTTTTATTGTTCGGTTTATTTGAGTCCGCGCTTCTAAACTTATTTTCGTCTTTTTGAAAGACTAATGAAGAAGAGAAATGTTTTTTGTTGTTTTGTTTAAAGTTAGTTGTTTTATTTCTGTTGTGCCAGCAATTAACTGTGTTATGATTTTTTATACGACAAATCGTGCAATATTTTTCTTCCTTTTTAAAAACCATGGGTTTAAATTTTCTTTCGGCTCTAAAGGCTTTATTTGAATTGTCACCGGTATTTGAATGCTCATTTCTTTTATTGAATTCATCTGTTAATTTATTCTTAATGAATCAGGAGTTAATTCGTCTTCCTGCCTGGCTTCTAATGCGGTTATGAGGGTGTCGTACGAAGGAGGTAGCGAGCAAAGCTGAAATATGATTAGATTTAATTTCTTCGCCTATGGCTGATAACTTATCTATAATTTATAATATTTTGGTTATATGTGTGATCATATTTCCTCCTTCAGATAATTTTGTTCCGTAAAGTTTCCTAAGTAGGAAGAGTTTGCTGGAGAGATTCGATCTCTCATGGATGTTTTTTAGCGTATTCCATGTGTCCCGTGCATTTTGTAAATGCTTAATATGGATGATTTGGTTATCCTCAATACTTAAATTAATAAGAGCCCTTGCTTTTTTATCTTTTTTCAACCAATCGGGTGTTATTGGATTTGGTGGGTCGTCTGTGACGACTTCAAAGAGCTCTTCTCTTATTAAGAGCATTTTCACCTTAAATTTCCAATTTGCATAGTTACTTGAATTTAATTTTTCAATTATACTACCTTCTTTGAAGGTTGCCATTTTCTATTTTAGAATATATCTAAAATTAATTTATTTTCTTTTAAGTATTCGAGGATTCTAGGACACTATTTTTTTATTTTTTATTTTTTACCCTTTATATACTTTAGAATATTCCAGCTCATAATCTTGTTAGTAAATTTTGAAGGTAGCTAGTAGTTTTACGCTCTCTAAAGTAATTAACAATGTAAATAAACAATTGTACTTTAGCAAAAGATAGGTAAGATATTTGCTTACCTCCTTTTTCAGCACTCATAGTCACTCCTCATTTTCCCTCGTGCCAGGTCTGCCAGTCTCCATTTCGATGAATCCGTTTATTAATGATGTACACTAATTAATCCATGGTAATGAATTATCCATTATATGTGGCACACGCTATGTTTTAAATCCTTGATGATTCACTATGTGATTGTGAAATGTGAAAATATTGTTAATTAATAAAACATTATTCATTATACAGTTTAAAGTATTTAATTTACATTTCTTATATTTAATAGCTACATAATTTTAATTTTAAACATTAGTTAAATTTAATTTAATTTAAGGGAGAGCGAAATTACATGTTCGTTTCCAATACGCGAGAAAATGCTTCTATTTTTAAAGTTCTATATAGCAGAAAGAAAATCTTTTAATCCTTTTTATATGATGTCATTTTTTAGTTCTTTGATTGGTTAGAAATGACGTAAAGTCAACTCACGTCATTCATACGAATTTTACTTCTTACTTCCTTGTTCAGTTCACATTCACGAGTTTGTAAAAACCTCTTCATATTGCATCATGGATTTCACTTCCTCTTTGAAATTGAGTTAAGTACTTTTTATCTTGATGAGTTTAAATGAAGTAAATAAACTGTCATAAAAATCAATTTGCGGAGATTATTTTCATGATATATTACCAACATCCAGCATACTCGGTTCAAATTTAAAGTCATTCTGACCAGGGTTCCTTTTTTACAGCATTTTGAAAATGAGATTATAATCACTCTGCATATTCCGGGTTAAAAAGGCTGGGTAATACGCTACTAACGCTATTAAAAAAAATTCCGAACATTAGTGGCAAAAAAAAAACTTTGTTTTTATAAATGTTTTTTTTTTAAATCTCAAAAATATATTGGTTTCTGAGGTTTCTAAAGCTAAAAAATGCTTCTCGGAATCATGGATAACACGGAAGAGGTTATTGTTTTATTTCTTTGTACGCGATTATATTGTATTAAATGTTAAGAAACATTTGTCTCTTTGTACCGTGTAGTGAAATGTTCTCTTTCTAAATAGATTTCATTTCAACTTTCATATAAATTTGTACTGATATCATGTATTACCGAATACTGAAATACAACCGCCTTCTATTTTCGCTTTCTCTAATTCTTAAATGGATTTTGAGACAGTATTTCATCCAACAAAAAATACATTTTATCAAATTATTTGACAATAGTAACATCTGGATTGGTTTATTTTCGGTCAACTCCATCATGTTTATTTACACATCACGCTCTTTTACATTATAAATTTGTATTTGGACTTCACAAGCAATGGAATTTCACCGAACTATATATCCTGATCTCCCATCTATATGCATCGAATTACGGATTTCTTTCGAATCTTATAAATTTAAATTCTTACAGAATAGTTTGAAATGAATTGCATTTCAGCACTAGAAAACTCAAAAGTTGGTAAAAATGATTTTCTGTAGAATACTAAATTTATTTTCGATTAAATACGGTTACATTTCAATGCAAAATTTTAAAAGAGCTGGAATGGAATTGAATGCACTTTGCAAAGAAATGTATCTAAAAATTTGAGGTGAATGAATCCTGCAAAATTAAACTACCAAAATTACAGACATTATTATCATTTCCATATGAACAAGTACATTTAACTTGATTTTCTAAAGGTATATCGAAACATCTATCCCGATCTCCCCCCCCCCCCCCGCCCAGTTACATCTTAAATCAATTTTTCATAGTATGTTAACTTTTTAATTATTTAGATATTAAATTTGAAAGTCTTTTTTACATATTTATGCCCATATATATTGCATAAAACTAACTTTTGTTAGTTTAATTTCTAGTTTTATAAAGTTTATTGCATATTTATGAAATAAAGTCAATTTTACTATACAGGAAATCCCATCATGGGATTTCCTCCTCAATTTTTCAATTATTGCTGTAACTTTTTGAGTTTTCACGATATTTCACTGGTCTTTTTATATGAGTTGTTATATAGTATTGACTATCAAATCATGACAAAAAATCTTTGCTGTAGTTCAGGCATGCGCAGTTAAAATGTATTTCATAAAAATACCCATATCTCATCCAATATTCAATATATTAATATTTTAATCACAGTATACTATTTCTACAACTTTTTGCCAAGTTTTTGGAAAGCCGTGTTAAATTCGGCTGAAAACTATGCATGCTATAAAACAACTCTTTTGAATTTTTCACAGAAACTTTAACATCTTCACGAATATACGTGCTATGCTTACACAAATGCACATATATTGAACAGGGTCTACATAGTCATTTGCTACAGTGACAGACCATTTACAGCATTTTTTGTTACTTGGGTGATCGAAAATATTATTTTATTATTAAATCTATTATTGCCCCCCCCCCCTAATTGTCCTCAAAGTTCAAGGGCATTATAGGCATTTCCTCACGAGTTTCAGTAAGATATTCGACGAAACGTCTGAAATTGGTCACTGCCCCATAATTTCTGGACACCAATGTACATCCCATGTACGATATCTCATTCATTTTTGTAGCTTCTTCTGTTTTGAATTTTAGTAGAACAGATGTAACATAGAACCGCATTATGATACATGAAAATCATTAAGAAATATTTCTTTACTAATAGTAGTAACAGTAAAGTAAATTTCTATTACTAATACACAATTACTATTACTATTAGTAATAATAATTGTCAGGATATAAAAAGAATCCTTGTTACATTTAACATGTGACTGGTCTTTGAAAAAAAATTATATTTCTCGAACATCTTTGGAATACAAGGATGCACAAAAATGTTTTAAATTAAATTAATTAAAGTTATAAAGTTTTATAAAAGAGCTATTTCAACAAGAACTCCTTTTTCTCTGTGTAAATAATAAAGCAAAAAAAAAAAAAAATAACCTTTCAAATTTTAATAAAGAAAAATCATGCATCGTGCACTGGATAGTGTGTATTTATTAATTCCCAAAACCCATTACTGTTTTCAATTTATTGAACATATTTTGGAAAATGTAGTACAACTAAAAATTATTGCTTTTCTTTGTCGAATTATTTATTTCTTCATTAAATAATCTCATATCTAAATGCTTAGATTAAAGACATAAGCAGATCTTGGCTGAGAAATTTAGATAGTTTGTCCTATGCTAAGTATATTTATTTTGTTTATATATATGCATTTTGCTGACACGAGTAAGTTGATTGATACGTCTGATTACTCTAAATTCATATACTTTACGAACTAGAAAATGTTTCTGGTTTCTGGACGACTCCAGCACAAATATATGGAGGGGAGGGGAGGATCAAAAGTACTCTGAGTTGCTTCCATGAAAGGTGCTATTGATTTCACAGCATTAGATACTTTATATTTGGCATAAAAAGAAAAACAAAATTAAAAATTCCGGATAATTCCAACAAATCAAACTTTTTTCGATATTTATTTCGAATTTTTTGATGTGTTGATTTTATTTTTCAAAATTTCTGGATTTTTTCATTTTTCCTCTCTTTGTATCCTAAATCCAACTTTTATTCCAAAATTTCAGTTTCTAGGACTACAAAATTGAATTATTTTCAAATTTTCGATTTTTTACAAATACTATTTCGATTTTTCAATTTTGTTTTCGAATTTTCGGAATTTTTTAATTTTTTCTTTTATTGAATCGTAAACACTATCTTTACACCAAATTTTAAGTTTCTAAGACTACGAAATCGAATTATTTTAAATTTTTCAATTTGTTTTGATTTTTTTGAATTTTCGATTTTTTTTCTCAATTTTCAGGATTTTTGACTTTTTCCTTGTTTTATATCCTAAATGCTACCTTTGTTCCAACTTTCTAGCGCTACAAAATGGAATTATTTTCAAATTTTCGATTATTTTCGGTTTTTTCAATTTTTTTATTTTATTTTCGAATTATATTATGTTTTTAATTTGTTCTTATTCTAAATTCATAACACTACCTGTACGCCGAATTTTAAATTTCTAAGGCTACGAGATCGAATTATTTTCATTTTTTAACTTGTTTTTCGAATTTTCCGGTTTTTAATTTTTTTTTCTTAATTTGTATCCTTTTTATTTTATTCCAAATTTAAAGTTTCTAGCGCTACACCATCGATTTTTTTTTTTAATTTTCGGTTTTTTCGATTTTTGATTTGATTTTCGATTTTTATTATGTTTTGATTTTTTTTTCTGAATCCTAACACCAAAATTCCTTTACACCAAATTTTAATTTTCTAAGTCTACGAGATCGAATTATTTTCAATTTTTCAATTTGTTTTGGATTTGTTTTTCTCTTTTTGTATTCTAAACTTCCTTTATTCCAAATTTCAAGTTTCTAGGGCTACGGAATGTACTTTTTCTTTTTGATGATCTTGTTGTGAGTGTCAAAAAATCGGAACTTTGAGTTCATATATCGCCTGAACTAGAAAAGATAGAAACGTGAAATTTTAAATTTTGGTCGTGTGTGACACATACTCTAGATAAACGAAGTCTCAGGTTTTTGAGAAACTCCATCGGAAATATAGGGGGGGGGGGTGCCCTAAGTTGCTTCCAGAAAAGGATGCTTACGCCTGTGCTTTCTCGACTTGGCGGAGGCACAAAATCGCCTCCAGATACTCTGAATTGACATTTGATGCATGACTAAACAACAGCTCATTATTCTACACTACCAATGATATAATCTTTTTGTTATTTAATTAAGGGGAGATTTTTGCGATAACACTTGATTTATAGGGAATTTTTGAGATTTTTCTAAACTTAAATATAAACATAATAATTATTTAAATAGAAACAATTGCACATAGAAAAAGTCGTTTTTGGCATTTAATTAATTGTACTTCAATTTTTTCATATGAAAACGTTGATATTTTAATCGATCAAAACGCCTCCAAATTTGACTACGCACGGCGTGCAATGTAAATCGGTATAAGTGATTGTACTACTAATAATCATATAAAACTAAGAATTTACAGGGATTGTTAAAATGCATTAAATTATTTGGAGGTCAAGCCTAAAATTGATAAGATAAATCAAAATCTCACAATATATCTAGGCTGTTTAAAGTTTCAGATCAATTTTTGTCGGTAACTTTTCAGTTTCAAGCAATTAAAAAATTTTAAATTATGAAAATTCTTAAATATTTTAAAGATCTGTCCTTCAATTTAAAAATGTCTAGTTTAATTTCAACAAAAGAAAACGTCGATTAGTAGGCGTGAAAATCGACACTTATTCAAAAAAGAAAACAAATTTGTTTCAAGGAAAATACGTTCAAAGCCCGTTTGTCAAATGCGACACCAGTCTGTTAAACTAGTTGTTACGACTTAAAGCATAAAACGGTCTTGAGGACATAGTCAAAACACTTTAACGAACTACTTTTGCTACTTTTTAACGAAATGGTGCACAACACTGAAACTGTCTGGGGGAAATTTTGATTTAATAATAAATAGAAATAGAGCTCAGAATAAATGAAATTTTAGTATGCTGAAATAATTAACGTCAGGTGTTACTCACAAAATATAATCTGCATTTCTAAATTTATTTTTAGCTTTCTTACCATTTTGAGAAAGTTTTTTTTGCGCTCACAATTATATAAATACATAGCACCTATACTCGTCTTCTGATCCGTCCGTCCGTCCGCATATAACAGCGCAAAAACTACCCAACCGAATAGTTTGTAATTTAATATATAAAATTGTTGCAGAATGATGTCGAGTTATTTCAAATTTTATGAAAATCGAATCAAAACTTAACAAGTGGGTAAGTGTGATCGAAGATTGCTCAAAGGGTTTCGTTTAATATTCCTTTCAAAACACTTTATCCTTTCTTTAATAAATCCAAATAAATTTCATTTAGCCAAAAAAAAAAAGTCATGTTTTTTATAAAGTAAAAAATTACCGGTCTATTTTTTCTTTTTTTTCGAATATCTAAACCAGCCCGATAGCGGGCGAAGCCGGCTATTATATTCTGTCATAATAATATCTGTCATGCGGACTAAATGCGATATTTAAAAAAAAATCAAAATTAAACATGTTTTACACCTTCAAAATGTTAAAATATGCGAACATTTCCATAGTTGGATTTTTATTCTGTTAATAGGGGAATCTGCTCTCTACGAGGTACGCCCGCCAATCCCCGTCTAAACACCACAGGGTCTAAAAACACGCTAATTTGTTCTGTTTTAAAAAGAATACCTGATTATGGAAGATTGAATGATATTCTCACGACCAGTGGCGTTCATTTCCTTTTGGCTGGAGGATTTTTCTCTGCCCAAAGTTGCACCCACTTCTGTCACGACAGACCTCTAACACATTTAAAAATCAGCTTGTACAAAATGGTTAAGTGAAAGATGTCACAGCCTCCCGGACTTTTATGTTAATGTCTACATTATTAAAATAATCCGGGAGGCAGTGACATTTTTTTCTTTTAAACGACGAATTTTTTTTTCACTCGCTATAAGAAAATCTTTTTTAAATAGGACGTTTTAAACACATTGTTTTAAATATAACGTTATTTTCCTCCGTTTAATGCTACTTGCACGTAATAAATTAATTATTTTAAAGTTTTAATTCTCTTTTAATATTCACGTATTCAGGTGGAACCTGGCATTTTTCTAATTGTAAAATGTTTGGAAATATTATTGTTTGCGCATTTTTAAAATTTGGAAACAATAGGTACAAAAAATGACTTTTCGAAAAACGAAAAAAAGTATCTAATCATGTAATAATATTTTAAATAAAAAATTAAAAAAAAAAAAAAACTTAAAAAATTAGACAAATTTAAAAAATGTTCGGACGCAGCATGCCGCAATCGGCCAGTATCAGCCTGCAAACGATGGTTAAATTGCTATGCATAGTTTTTGATCCGATAAAATTTTTAACTGAACTAGTTTGACTGACTTCAACATTAAAAACATTTAAAATAATTCTTGGAATTAAAAGCTGTCTACTTCAGCGTGTTTATCATACATTTCTGTATAAGAATATTAGTTTTCATATTTTTATATGCAATAGTTTTCTTATTATAATCCAAGAAAGAGCACCGGTCACAATAATTTCAATTACGTTAGTGACAGCGTTAGTTTCGTTTTTTTAGAATTGGGTGGTACATGTAAAACAACTCGAATTATAGAAAAGGATGTTTTCTACTGTTAGATGCGTTTCATTCTTTTTACTTACCCATCATACGTAGTATAGGGTAAGTCTTGCAATCGTTTTGAAAATCGAAAAATTTTTTTTTGATGGATTTACATGTTTCAGACACTGGAGATTCCGAAAAACATATTGTTAGAAAGAAAAATTTGCCGTCCGTCTGTCTGTGTGTGTGTCTGTCAACGCTCTATCTCCCGAACAAATTAGATAGACACTTGAAATTTGGTGTGTTGCAGTATGTAATAATGGGAAGAAGCTAACTGAATTTCAGTCACCTCAATTATCCGGAACTCTTTTTTTCGGACTCTCGAAATATTCGTTCTGATAAAAGGTATATTAAAATTTATAAAAATGCTTATTTTAAGGAGTGAATATCAAAGCCAATTAAAAAACATCAATTTAGCATAAAAAATGAAGTCGATCGGATCATGAGTTGCCGAGATATTTGTCATCTTATTTTCCACACTCTTCGAATTTTCATGATCCGGTATTTCATTCAAATTTCTATTCAAAGATATATTTCAATTGGAAATGAGACGCTTCATCCGACGCAGTAAACTGTTAGTTAATAGGATTATCGTTTTTGGATTTATAAGGATGTTTCTTTTACGCAATTCAGTAATAAAACATTTAAAGTTTAGGACGTCATGAAGTCACGATTTTATTCGAATGGCAATGCATTTCATAAATAGTTGTACACCTGTTTTTATTTTCCTATTTTATATTATGCATATCCATGATGGGTAAGTATTACGGTGGCCCCCAACGACTAGTTTTCTGATAGAATGGAAATACCATTTTTCTTTACAAATCGAATAATTTGAACTTTTTTTCTCGGTCCCCGAGATTTTGAATTGACGAGCGTCGACTTTAATCGCTTTCAGGCAAATTTTATTCGAAGAAAAACAATTTCATTTATTCCTAATGAACGTGTGACGTGAACTAGAAAAAGAAAAATAATAAGATTTAAGTAACAACTCTTTTACTGGCTGATTTTTGGTCATTAAATTTTTCTCCTCGTTGATTAAATGAAATCCCTTTTCCTCTTTTCATTTAGAATTCAAATGAGGACATAAATAATGATGAGACAAAAGAGAGGGTAATCAGGAAAATCTTTCATAAAATGTGAAACTGAAGAGTAAAAAGGTGAATTTATTTTCGTTTTGTTTTGGAGATTTATTTAAATAAAAAGCTTTCGTAATGGCGCAACTGAAGATCTACGAAGTCAAATTATGCCGTTATTTGTCGGATTTAAATATGTTTAAAACAAGTTCGGAATGCTTAAATTCATCTTTGTCTAATTAAAAGTAGTCGTTGGGGGCCACCGTAAAACTTACCCGTCATGGATATGCAGAATATAAAATATGAAAATAAAACATGTGTAAACTACTTATAAAATGCATTGCAATTCCAGAATAAAATCCTGGTTTGAGGACGCCATAAACTTTAAATGCTCTATAACTCCAGAATTGTTAATCATATTAAATAACGGTTTACTGTGTCGGATTAGGCGTCTCATTTCCAATTAAAATAGATCTTTGAATTGAAATTTGAATGATATACAGGGTCATGAAAAATCGAATAGTGTGGAAAATATAATTTCAAATATCTCGGCAACTCATTATCCGATCGACTTTATTCTTGATGCAAAATTTATGTTTTTTTTTACTGTCTTTTATATTCACTCCTTAAAATAAACAATTTCGAAAATTTTATATACCTTTTATCAAAACGAATATTTCGAGAGTCCGAAAAAAATAGTTCCGGATAATCGAGGTGACTGAAATTCAATAAGCTTCTTACCATTATTACATACTAATAATAAGTAAGGGGTAAGCCGGGGTAAGCCGAGGACATACCCAATTTCAAGTCTCTACCTCAATTTGTTCGGGAGATAGATAGAGCGTTTAACACACACACACACACACACACTCACACACACATGGACGGCAGTTTTTTTTTTTAAATATGTTTTCGAAATCTCCAGTGTCTGAAACGTGTAAATCCGCAAAATTATTTTTTTTTCGATTTTCAAAACGATTACAAGACTTAACCTATACTACGTATGATGGGTAAGTAATAAAAGTATACACAAAAACATGTGATTCCATTACCTAAAAGATGACTAAAACTTTATGTAGATTTTAAAGCATTAAAAAAAATAAATCGAGCACTTTCGGCTGTGAACCCACACTTCATCAGGATTTGTAATTAACACAGGTGTTTAAACAAACGTCCAGATCACATTCTTGTAAACAGAAATAGACAGACATACTGTTTACAACACTGTGATCTGAAAGTTTGTTTTAACACCTGTGTTAATTATAAATCCTGATACAAGCTGGGTTCACAGCCGAAAGTGCTCGAATTATTTTAATGCTTTAAAATCTACATAAAGTTTTAGTCATCTTTTAGGTAATGGAATCACATGTTTTTGTGTGGACTTTTATTTTAATTTAAAAATGTTGTTATAATAGTGGCTGTAAAACAACTGTCAAATTCAAAGAATAATTACTGCAAAGTACCTATTTCAGAATGAATATGCGAGCATTGTGTTGTGTAACAATATTAGTTACTTATTGGTTACTTCATTTTTTTAGAATAGGGTGGTATATTTAAAACAACTAGAATTATAGAAAAAGATGCTTTCTACTGTTAGATATGTTTCATTCTTTTTTGTTTCTGATAGCATGGAAATACAATTTTTCTTTATAAATCAAATAATTCAATCTTTTTCCACGATCCCCGAGAGTTCGAATTAATGAGCGTCGACTTTAATCGCTTTCACACAAATTTTATTCGAAGAAAAACAATTTAATTTCTTCCTAATGAACGTGTGACGTGAATCGTAGAAAAAGAAAAAAATAATAAGATTTAAATAACAACCTTTTTACAGTGTAATTTTTCGTCATTACGAAAAGTTATGTTAAGATTTTTCTCCTCGTTGGTTAAATGAAATCCCTTTTCCTCTTTTTATTTAGAATTCAAATGAGGATATAAATAATGATGAGACAAAAGAGAGGGTAATCAGGAAAATCTTTCTTAAAATGTGAAACTGAAGAGTAAAAAGGTGAATTTGTTTTCGTTTTGCTTTGGAGATTTATTTAAATAAAAAGCTTTCGTAATGGCGCAGATGAAGATGTACGAAGTTAAATATGCCGTGATTTGTCGGATTTAAATATGTTTAAAACAAGTTCGGAATGCTTAAATTCATCTTTGTCTAATTAAAAGTAGTCGTTGGGGGCCACCGTAATACTTACCCATCATGGATATACATAATATAAAATAGGAAAAAAAAACATGTGTAAACTAATTATAAAATGCATTGCAATTCTAGAATAAAATCGTGGCTTGATAACGTCCTATATTTTAAATGCTCTATTACTCCAAAATTGATAATCGTATTAGCTAACGGTTTACTGCGTAGGATTAAGCGTCTCATTTCCAATTAAAATAGATCTTTGAATTGAAATTTGAATGAAATACAGGGTCATGAAAAATCGAAGACTGTGGAAAATATAATTACAAATATCTTGGCAACTAAGTATCCGATCGACTTCACTCTTGACGCAAAATTTATGAAAATTTTTATATACCTTTTATCAGAACGAATATTTCGAGAGTCCGAAAAAAATAGTTCAGGATAATCAAGGTTACTGAAATTCAATAGACTTCTTCCCATTATTACATACTAAGTACATATCAAATTTCAAGTCTCTATCTCAATTTGTTCGGGAGTTAGAGCGTTTACAGACAGACAGACGGATGGCAAATTTTTTTTCTAAAAATATGTTTTTCGCAATCTCTAGTGTCTGAAACATTTAAATCCGTCAATTTTTTTTTCGATTGTCAAAACGATTACATTACTTACCCTATACTACGTATGATGGGTAAGTAATAAAAGTACTATTCACAAAAACATATTCCATTACCTATAAAAGATGCCTAAAACTTTATGTTAGATTTTAAAGCATTAAAATAATTCGAGCACTTTCGGCTGTGAACCCAGCCTTCATCAGTATTTATAATTAAAACAGGTGTTAAAACAAACGTCCAGATCACATTCTTGTAAACAGAAATACACAGACACACGCTTTACAAGAATGTGATCTGGAAGTTTGTTTTAACACCTGTTTTAATTATAAATACTGATAAAGGCTGGGTTCACAGCTGAAAGTGCTCGATTTATTTTAATGCTTTAAAATCTAACATAAAGTTTTATCTTTTAGGTAATGGAATCGCTTGTTTTTGCGTGTACTTTTATTTTAATTTTATCATGATGTTATAATAGTGGCTGTAAAAAGACTGTCAAATTCAAAGAATAATTATTGCAAAGTACATATTTCCAGAATGAATACGTGAACATTCTGTTGTGGAATATTAGTTACTTATTAAATGTATATAAAATTGGATTAAAAAGAGGACTATCACTTCGCAAAATTATAAGTTTTTAACAGTTTCCAACATAAATATAACAAATCATAACACCTTGTAATTATATATTTCTTTTTAATTGCTAAAATGTGAATTATTATAAAAATAGTAAATTAAATAAATAAAAATAGTAAATTAAATAAATAAAAATAGTAAATTATATAAATAGTAAAAATATTTTAAACAGTAAAATAGGTTTTATTAGACTGTTAACATATGTTTCAGCTTAACCCTTTGCCTGTGACACCCGGAGTCAGTTCGAGCAACGCAAATGCACCAATTTTGGAATGTCCTCGGTTCTGAATTCAGGTGTCAGAGGCTGAACAGTTTAGCTGAAACATATGTCAACAGTCTAATTAAACCTATTTTACTGTTTATAATATTTTTATTTCACATTCATACCCCTCATTTCCTTTCACACGACTCCGCACATTTTATACAAAAATATAACTTTTTTTTTTTTCAAGCAACTTAATTAGTCCTTTAAGTTTTTTCTAAACATATTTGTGAATGGCTTATAATCTGAAAATATGTAGGTAAAAAGGCTTTATACTTTTCCCAAGTTTCAACTTTCCACGTCCCATAGTTTACGAGAAAAAGGACTCTAACAGACGAACAGACAGACACAGGCGTTATCTTATAATAGTTCCATGTTTACTTTTTAAGTCCCGAACGCTAAAAACAAATTTTACCTTTCAAAAAACCATCTACTAATTTTTAAAAGTAGTGACTGTACTTTAAAAACCTTTCGAAATTTCTTTTTATTGTCTTTCACAAATAATCTTGCCTTAAGAAGAAAAACATGGTTTTAAAAATTAATCATTTATTAAAGTAGTCGTTGGGGGCCACCGTAATACTTACCCATCATGGATATGCATAATGTAAAATATTAAAATAAAAATGTGTAAACTACTTATAAAATGCATAGCAATTCAAATAAAATCGTGGCTTGATGACGTCATAAACTTTAAAGGCTCGATTACTGAATTGCTTGAAAGAGGTTTTTCCTTATAACTCCAAAAATAATAATCCTATTAACTAGCGGTTTATTGCATCTGATTAAGCGTCAAATTTCCAATTAAAATATATCTGTAAAGTGAAATTTGGATGAAATACAGGGTCATGAAAAATCGAAGAGTGGGGAAAATAGGATTCCAAATATCTCGGCAACTCATTATCCGATCGACTTCATGCTTTATGTAAAATTTATGTTTTTTTATTGTCTTTTATATTCATTTCTTAAAATAAACAATTTCGAAAATTTTTATATACCTTTTATCAGAACGAATATTTCGAGAGTCCGAAATAAATAGTTCCGGTTAATCGAGGTTATTGAAATGAAATAGGCTTCTTCCCATTATTACATACTAAGAACATACCAAATTGCAAGTCTCTATCTCAATTTTTTCGGGAGATAGAGCGTTTACAGACACACACACAGACACACAGACGGATGGCAAATTTTTTTTTCTAAAAATATGTTTTTCGGAATCTCCAGTGTCTGAAACGTGTAAATCCGTCAAAAAAAAATTTCGATTTTCAAAACGATTACAAGACTTACCCTATATTACGTAAGTAATAAACTCTTTAATAATAGGGTTTTTTTTTCAATTAAAAGTTAGTGAATTATTTCATGTTTTATCATTTAAGAATTCTTTCAAACAAAATTAAAACATTTTAAGCGATAAAACTTTCTGAAGTCGTTATTTTTCTTTATTCTGGAAAAGAGATTTGCTGCATTTTGAAGGTAAAACACTACGACCGCTCATAAATTTATCTTTAATTATTTATCTTAGATTTTTTAAAGGTAAAGAAGCAACTGAAGTTGACTCAGTATTTGAAAATAAAATTACAGATAAACGTTTTAATATTTAATCTCTCGGGGATTGTTAATGTTATCCCATATATGTTATTTATAAACGTTTGTAAGCTTAGCAAAATTTTAGTATGCAACTTCAATACATATAATTTTAGTATATAACTAAATTTTAGTGTATATGGTACGGCAGGAATATAAGTTCCATTGGCTAATTGAAATGTTGCAAAATGTAGTGGAACTAAATACTTTATTTTATTCTAAAGTGCGTGACAGTTTTTTTCATCCACATTTTTACAAAATCAATCTACAAATTCTTCATAAACGTAAAATGAGATTTTTTGCAGTAACGTATTATGTTGATGAAAAATTTTTCACCTCTTACCAACATAGTTAAAAAGTGTTTATAAACTTTGCGGTGTCATCTGTCTGTCAATGTCTGTTTGTAACTCTCGTAAATATACTCGTATGGCCATGTAATTTTATACGATAATGAAGTTTATTACAGAATTTTCGGTATTGAAAACGAAGTATGTTGCATAGATATATCGTTTACGTGCACTGCAAATATTTATACACTTTTTAGGATACTTATTTTGTCACCTTTTTTTAGTACACTTTGAAGCGCACTTTTTGGAGCAATTTTTAGAATACTTCTAAGAACACTTCTTTTGCTCAACACACTTTATAGCGCACCTTTTGAAAGCGATGATTTCACAAGTGTGCCCAAGTGTGCTTCCAATCCGTTCTCAAATGTGTTCCCAAGTTTACATTTAACAGATATCCTGAGCAGAAAACTTTCGGTACATTTTCAGAACACTTTCTTTATAGTGGAGCATATTCGGAATGCATTAAGGGAACACATTCAGTACACATTAACGTAACTGGAACACATTTTTTTAAATCAAAGTGCTCCAAATGTGTTCTCAATGTGTGCTGGGAATTTGCAGTGTGGTTACTTCGTTAAATTACGTGGTGCGTATAAATTCTGTAGATCGTATACAGGGCTGTACGAAATAATTCACGCATATAGCCGAATATGTAATAGCAAATGCCGAAAATGGGTTTTTACTGCTTTACGTGTTTTTTAAATTGCTTATTTATGTATCTCATTAGATTGTATGGAAAAATGAAATTTCCTAATGTTATTCTGTTAGTGTTGGAAAGTGTTTCATAATGTATGCCCGATGTATGATTTTTAGCTGTTACTTAAAAAAAAGAAATAACATTGGAGCCTTTAATTTTGTATAAGTTAATCCCTGATATTTGTTAAAATGTTTATTTATTTGTTTCCCCAATATCTTAAATAAAAAAGGAACAAATGAATCCAGGCAACTTTTGCATACGTAATTGAAAATTATACTGAATAACATAAAGAACAAACTGCAATTAATTTCGGTTACTTGATTTGTATATAATACTTACGCATCTTTGAAAAATGCCCTGATTAAACCAACAACATTTTAGGTAGGAATGCGATACAAAAAAATAGTATTTTTTCTTGTTACAGCCCCCATTCCTCCAGGATATGTCGCCAAGCGACCGAGATGTATCGCCGGATTATATGATAGATATGTAAAGTTTTGGTCATATCTGATGTATATGTTATTTTATGATCTATATGACCACGTTACAGTAATATATTTATGATTCGTGTATAAGACGAATATGAAGTACATACGGCATGTAAATAAAACGTATATATGATGTATATCAGGTAAATATAACACATATACAATGTATATGGCGCATATAAGATGTATATATAAGTGTGGCGACAATGTTAGCAAAATCATAACTGCAACCTTGACGTACTCGTAATTGGGGTGCCGCTGTAAAAAGGAAGTACAATTAAATGAACAAAAACAATTGAATGAACAACAATGGAATGAACATTCCAACTATAGCTTAATCCGGCACATTCTATGGAATCCAGTCTCTTTGTAAAGAAATCAGACTGATTGACAAACAAATGGACCTTTTCCAATCAGTCTGATGATTTCTCTTTGTAAAGAGCTTATGTGTTTTTCAGATTTTATTGATACTTCGGAACTGGGTATTTGTAAAATATCTATCCTTAAATACCCTAAAATATTATCCTTACCGGGTCATTTTCTAATTAGCTTAAAAGTACAGAGGCTGGTTGTAGCGAGTTTGAAAATATTAACGTATTTATTTGTTAACGCAATTAGAAAATAGTCATTTCTAATTATCTAGACTTTACATAGGCTTTTTACAAAGAAAAATAATCAGACTGATTGTAAAACGACTATTTGTTTGTCATTCAGCCTGATTTCCTTATAAAGAGCCTAGGTTCTTTAGAACGATTAAATTACGGTTCGAATGTAGTTCAATTATTTTACCTATTGAACCAAGAAAAATACATATTGAAAAGAAAAGCATTACCAAATTCGAAATTCGTGAGTAATTCTGAAAATGGACACACTGCGCTACCACACTTTATTATGTATATATATATGTGTGTGTGTGTGAGAACGTGCATAATTGTATGAACTATTTGATAGTTGGATGCTGTTGAAACTGTAGAAAACTTTCTACGGATATATTAGAGAAAATACTGGGTAAATTGGGGAAAGCATTAAGAAGAAAATAATAAACGTGAATATGAAGAAATGAGTTACATGTTTCAAAAAGGTAGTAATAAAGTTTTGTTTCTTCACTCAAATTAGATAAATAAAAATTTAAATATCATGTTTTATAGATAATTATGAAAGAAAAGTATGTAAGAACTTGAAATGCAAACAAATTAAACATATAGCAAAGTTTTGAAAAATCAATATTTGTGTTTCCTTACAACCATTTTCGAAGCGAATAAAGTAAATAAAGAAGAGAAGAGAGTTGGAGGAAAAACAACTGCTGAATGAAAACAAACAACGACAGAAGAAAAATAGATTTCCCTTCATTTTCTTTAGTCAAGGTTTTTTTTTTCTTCAAACAAAAATCCCTCTTCTTTCACAAACATTGTAGTGATTGAATATCTAAAGTTAAATCAACAAGACATATTCTCCAAAATCATTATACTAAGTTAGAAAGAAAGTTTTTGCAAAGTTTCACTGAGTAATAATTAAATTAAATATTTTTATCCAATCACTTAAATGATTTTTTATGGATTCTACTACTAATTACATGAGTAAAATGGCACTTTAAAAAAATTTATATTGTTTTTTTACATATTAACTCATCAAATCCCAAGCTTAAAAAAACTGAATGATCTTAGAATCACAACAAAATAACACAAAATATTTGGTTTTTTCGCGCCCCCCTTTTTCACTAGGTAAGTAGTGGGAATGACCCAACTGCTTTCTCCCTTTATTCAAATTTCGACAGGTGTTACACCCCTTTGTTTATCATTGTGAATATTCTTCCAGTTACTGAAAAAATCCCTGTTTCCCTTTTTGTACTGTCCAGAAAAGCCAAACACATTACCCCATCCATCACTGCGATAGACCATCCCCTTGACAGCACACCAACCCATTTAGAGGAGGGAAAATGCTTTCAGCTATCGAAAGCTATTACGGGTTTCAGAGCTTTTGGATGATTTCAGCTATTGCGGGATTCAAAAGGTTAATAAGAACTCTTAGCTTTTCCATTTTATCTATACAGTCAAACCTCGTTAATGCGAACACTCAAGGGGAAACCTTTTTTGTGCATGTTAGAAGTAGTTCGTGTTATCCGAACTTAAATACATTGCATACAACTGGGCGTTTCAATCGGAAACAGTTCGTGCTAAAAGTAATTCGCGTTAAGCGTGTTCGTGTTAATGAGGTTTTACTATACTAATACAGGGTGCGTCAGAAAAAAGTATACAAACTTTGATTGATTAGAACTTCAGTTTTTATTCATATACAATTAATATTTAAATTGCAAAAGAGATGTCTACTGAAAATGTATAACACTTCCTCCTACCGCAAATGTTAAAAATGATTACAGTTCTGGTCAATGCACTGCTGACAACGGTGGGCTATTGATTCACAAATTTCAACAAACGTTTCATCTGGTGTTGTTGCGCATTCTTGTTCAACTGCGGTTCCGGGACGTTGTCTCTGAACATCCATTAGTTTCGAACTTATCTTTTATCCGATGAATTGTAAGTCGCATAGGTGGATCTTCCCGAAACCCCTTGCGATACTGTTTTTATCCTTCTGCCACATTTTCATACTTACAATAGTATTTTAAATAACCGTTTTTTTTAGGGTTTCGTTCATCTCATGAAGCCCTATTACTCCCGCTGCGTTGTCTGTCCATCACAGAGCCATTCTCAGAAACTATGTAACTTACAGAGTTGAAACTTTGCGTATATATAGCTGAATACCAGCTATGAAGCTCAAAATATTAAAATTTGAAAAAATCCTATTATTTTAATAAATAGAGATAAAAAACCAAAATTCTAACAGCCTTTTCCTATTAAATTTAAGCATGTTTCGTTAAAGCAGTTGCCAAAAATTAAAAATCCACAATGAAATTCTTTCTACAATTATTAATTTTCTATTGAACAATTTCCGCGTGAAAAATGAAAATGAATTAAAAAGTTTCACCCATTGAAAAAAAGATAAATATGAAATAAAATAGATTGACGTCATAGTGGTAATAAAACGGTAAATTTCTAAGATTTCTCAATAATACAAGGAGTATGAGTATGTGTATGTACACAAAGCAGATTAAAATCACGTCACTAGAGAATTAAGAAGAAAATCTGATGTCCTATTGGAAGTTTAACGATTTTTTTAAATGTTTGAGAATAATACAAAGCGAGTATCAATATGAGTAATAGAGAATAGTAAATATATGAGTTTGAGAAACATATTGAATCGTGATAAAAATCCGATTATGAAAATATTCGCATATTTTAACGTTTTGAAGGTGTACAACATGTTTAATTTTGAAATTATTTTTTTAAATATCGCATCTAGTCGGCATGACAGATATTATTATGACAGAATATAATAGCGGGCGTCGCCCGCTATTGGGCTGGTCTACATATTCGAAAAAACGAAAAATAGACAGGTAATTTTTTACTTTATAAAAAACATGACTTTTTTTTTGTTGTTGTTGCTAAATGAAATTTGTTTGAATTTATTAAAGAAAGGATAAAGTGTTTTGAAAGGAATATTAAACGAAACCCTTTGAGCGATCTTCGATCACACTTACCCACTTGTTAGAAAGTTAATCTTGGTTCACTCATTCTTTCCACTGAATGACACTTTGGAAAGAAAGAAAAATTAGAAAGTTATGACCCGTTAAACAGTGTATGTATAGGGGAAAGTGGTATAAATTTATCCTATCGAGCAAAACGGTCCACCACGTGTGTTTTCTTCCAGACAGGTCGCGCTATCTGCAGGGTAACATATAAACTAGTTGGGATACGTGAAGAAGAAGCAATGGCGGTATTCAAGCGATCGTAGTATTACGCGTCTGAATAGAATTCTTCGAAAAATTGAGTTTTATAACATCTGTTATAAGGTAAGCACCAACTTTCACATTTATTTAGATATACAGTCTTTCATGTACAAAAATAGGACTTGGTTTACTTATTGGAGTATGTTCTCAGATGTGAATTACACTTAAGTATTGTCATAAATACTTTTATATCCTTTATTTTGCCGATACAAAAAAATACAATTATTTTTAAATGAAGGATCATTTTGCCCTTGGGTGAGGGTAAAAGATCCTTTGGACACTTTAAAAAAAATCTATTTTTTCCTTACTCAATTAGGGCTTAAAATATTATTGAAATATGATTATCATGCAAAATAGAGTGTAAAACATATCACAAACCTAGCAAAGGTCCAAAGTTTCATTTAAACAGTTATGTGATTTTGCACAAGTTTTTCCTTTAAAGAGATCATTTTAGGTCACCTTCTACTACATTTTTTGACGCATTCTGTATTATAAAGAAGGAACTTTTGTATGTTTGTAAGGGGTAATCTCTAAAACATCGAAACGATTTTAAAAGTAATGGTGGTAAAATGATGGCGTCGGGTCGCTGCCTTCAACATAGACTATGTTTTATGTCAGTACAACTACACCCAAGTGGATGCAAGATCAAAAGACGTTCTAAAATAACGATTTTCATGAAATTGTTGGACTAGAAACTTGAAATTTGGCATAGCAGTTACTTATAAGATGTAAGTGCTGGCTAAGAACTCTTTCTAAAAAATTGGAGATTTAAAATGTGTTAAATGAGCAGAAAACATTGTAAAGCGGAGTAAATTAGGCTTTGCTTGGAAGTGCAAGTTACACTGTAAAAATTGACCAATGTTTCTTATTTTATGAAAATATACTATAACCATGAACGAAAATATAATATAATCTTCTGAGTTATTCGAAATTCCGAATAGCGTGTTCCATTGTCTTTTGAATCACCAGAAACCAATACATTTACAAAATTTAAAGAATTATTTAATAAAACAAAGTATTTTTCGCTGCCCGTATTTTTCAGAGACGTTTCCGAAGTGTTTTTATAGTGTATTAATGAGCGTCCTCAGCCTGGAGTACCTGTTTTTCGAATGTCATCCATTCTCAAGTAAACGTTTTCAGCCGCATAAGTTAATTTATACATGAAAGAGTAAAGAAATAATCTTAATTTTAATGGTATTCTTAACACTATTAATTTTGCATGTTTGTCTATTAAACATATTTTTTGAGCATGAAAATATTTACTTGAGAATGGATAGCATTCGAAAAACAGGTAATCTAGGCTGAGGACACTCATTAATACACTATAAAAACTCTTCGAAAACGTTTCTGAAAAATACGGGCAACGAAAAATACTTTGTTATTATAAATAATTCTTTAAATTTTGGAAATGTATTGGTTTCTGGGGATTCAAACGACACTGGAACACGTTTTTCGGAATTTCGGATAACTCAGAAGATTATATTATATTTTCGTTCGTGGTTATAGTATATTTTCACAAAATAAGAAACATTGGTCATTTTTTACAGTGTATAGACATTTGAAATTGGACATGGCTGTTACTTCAAGGATGTGCATTCTCATACACAACAGTCTTTAAAAATATCGAAATTTAAGTGGCGCGTTGGAGTAAAAAGAGTTCTAAAATTACGATTTTCTATGATACTGTTGAGGCTAGAAACTTTAAATTTGGCGTGATTGTTACTATTAAGGTGTAAATGCTCGCTATACGTGGTTCCTAAAAAATCTGAATTTTAAAAGATGAAATGAGTGGAAAACATTCTAAAATAACCATTATTTTGGAACTATCGAGCCGATTTAAAAATTTCGTTGAGGTTAATATTGGTGAGATTTTCTGCTTAATAGGTGCTAATTCTGCTAAATTCTGCTAAACTACTGTTACCGCCATGCATCTGGCCTCAAAAGGGGTCAACAGCGACAATCTTTAAATTTGGCAAAGAGATAACTGAGACATTGATGCGCAGGAACAATGCTAATATAAAATTAAAAAAAAAGAATTGAGAAGAAACATTTATTATTTGTCATACTATAACGTTTATGAACAATATGGGAAAATGCAAGTACCAGTACCTACTATGATGAATTAAAATGACAGTGATACAAAAAACATTATTGCCAACTACGTAAAACGAACATACCTTACAGTAAACCATCTCGGCTCGGGAGTTTAAGCTCTGAGGGGCCCTTAAGCGCAACGCGTCAGTCGGGACTGGCCTAGACCAGCGTGATGTCGCCATGGCACAAACTACCAGCTGATGGAGAGCACCACCACCTGCGCATCGTTCTCTATGCACCTATGATACCATAGACGACATAGGCACTACAACAGCAGAGCCCGAAGCACTAAAGTACTGGGCCCCTTACCACTTGGGGGCACATCCGAGTCCCACAGGTGCTTCGGGTAACAGGACACTCATAGGAGCGCGCGCTGGGCCCTAGGTCTTAATTCTAGGTTTCCCAGACATGCTGTTGCTTTACCAACCTTTCCGGACGTGAAACGTCTGCAAAGACAGTCGCAAGACCTTCTTCTATGGCACTTGACAACTAGGTAAGGAAGTACTGCATATTTAGCCTTTCGCAACACAAAAAGGACTGTTAAATAAACTAAACCAATGTTGTCCAACTTATTACTTAACGGCATATTAATTTTTATGATGTATTCTCTAATGTAAATACGCACACAAATACCACTTGGGATAGTTAGAAAAACACGCGTGAAAAGCCGCGTATTTTGCTAATAATTATATAATTCAATAAAAATTATGGTACTTTTCGGTTAGCCGGGCGCCAGTGATTTATGTACATATATAAATACATATGTATATACATAAATTTGTATATTTATACATACATATATGCATATATATGTGTATGTATATATATGTATATGTAGATATGTGTAGATATGTGTGTGTATATGTATACATGTATATATATATCACTGGCGCCCGGCTAACCGAAAAGTACCAAAATTATTTAGTCTTTTACTACTTTTTCATGATAGGGACTTGAACAAAAACACAATCTAGATAAGTATTACTTACCCATCATACGTAGTATAGGGTGAGTCTTATAATCGTTTTAACCCTCTAAGCGTGTGGAACGTAATATTCCGTTCACTAAGCTCCAGGTTTCACTGCAATATATGCAATGTTTAAGATAATATAATTCTATAGATTTAATGAATTTTCAAAACAATGAAGAATGATTAATAGTCTCAAGGGTTACATTCATATTTGTAATTAAGTTTTATTCATAATGCTGAAAGAATGCTATTTTTTTAGCAATGCAGAGAAAACAACATTACAATTTTACCCTTTTTCAAAACGCTTAGAGGGTTAAAAATCTTTTTTTTTTTTTTTTTTTTTTTTTTTTTGACAGATTTACAAGTTTCAGACACTGGAGATCCCGAGAAACATATTTTTAGAACAAAAAAATATCGTCCGTCTGTCTATGTGTGTGTCTGTAAACGCTCTATCTCCCACACAAATTGAGATAGAGACTTAAAATTTGGCATGTATTTAGTATGTAATAATGAGAAGAAGCCTATTGAATTTCAATAACCTCGAAGATCCGGAATTATTTTTTTCGGACTCTCGAAATATTTGTTCTGATAAAAGGTATATAAAAATTTTCGAAGTTGTTTATTTTAAGGGGTGAATATAAAAGACAATAAAACAACATAAATTTTGCATAAAGAATAAAGTTGATTGGATAATGAATTACCGAATTATTTGTAATCCTATTTCCCACACGCTTCGATTTTTCATGACCCTGTATTTCATTCAAATTTCAATTCAAAGATATATTTTAGTTGGAAATGTGACGCTTAATCCGACACAGTAAACTGTTAGTTAATAGGATTATGATTTTTGGAGTTATAAGGATGTTTCTTTTACGCAATTGAGTAATAGAGCATTTAAAGTTTATGACGTCATAAAGCCACGATTTTATTCGAATTGCAGCTATAGATAGATTACACATGTTTTATTTTCATATTTTGTGACATATTGTTTAGAATCCGGGGTGGAAACTATTTTAGTTACAAATTAAAACTTGATAACTTCTTCATTGACTAATAAATTTAATATTTACAACGTATTTACATGTTACTATTTACAAAATAACTCAGTTAATTTAACATTACGGCTTAGCTCAGATGCCTTGTCGGCAACAAACTCTGTAAACATTCTTCTCTACTGGTAAAGTCTAATTTACTCAGCTTGTCAGTTCTTTTGAAAGAAAAAAAGAAAAGGAGAGAAAATATGATGGAGTGCGTATAATTCGAGCGTTACACTGCATTACTGGTCCCTCAGATGCAGTGTGCCTTTCCTAGGTGGATTCCTTCGGGATGCTTTCTGGTGACTAAATACCTCTATTGTTCTCGTGTTTTTTAACCTTTCGTAAATATTTGCTGGCTGGGCTGACCATCATCTGACCATGCTGACCATCATCTTGCTTGTAAGGACACAAAGCTGATATATGATAATTTCCTAAGGGAGAAAAAGGGTTTTCTTTAGTAGCAATGGTATAAGAAGTAGGAGATCTTTGTTTTAAAATAACATCGCGACGGAGCATGAATTTACTTGTTTTGTTATTTTTCCTTTGGCTAATGGGATGCAAAGTAACCCAAACATGATCGCCTGGTTTATATTGTTCAGAAGCTTTTAAATGTTTGTCGGCATAATATTTATGCTTATCTTGGCTTTGTTCTATGCGATGTCTTATCTGCATAGTAATTTTAGCAAAGTTTTTTAAATAAGGGGTTGTTTCCGGTATGAAATTATCATTCGCAATTACAGGGCGTAAGTCATGAGCAACATCATCGGAGGTACGTAATTCACGACCGAACATTGAATATGCAGCTGTGTGACCTGTGGAACTACATCTTGCAGTATTATAACAAACGGATTACTGGGCAAAACGGATTACTGGTAATTTTTCACTCCAAGTTGTATGATCATCTCCAACTAGCATCGCTAAGCGGGGTTTTAGATCTCGGTTTTTTCTTTCAACCGGATTTGCACCGGAGTTAAACTTTGATCTATCTTTAGGAGAGTCGGTGAATCATGGTAATTCTTCCGTTCTTGAACAGGAACAACCAATTGGGCTTCTTCTGAATTTGATTCTGGAGAGTAATGATATAGGACTCCTTGGTTTAAGAGGTAACCACGTTCAGTCCAATTAGCAAAATCTGTATTATTTTTTTTAGATTCAAACGCTTCAGTGATTTTCTTCAAATCTTCATCCTTTAATTGCTCTTCTCGGATATCTTTAGGAGATCTAATAGGCATTTCTATCCAAATTGTGCAAATTTCACAAGAGGGTTCTTCATGACTGCAAATAGGGTGAGACAACATATCAGCAACAACGTTTGCTTTTCCAGGAATATATTCAATCTTCAGGTTGAAAGAGATTGTAACTGCAAAGCCCATCGGGCTAGTCTGCCTGATGGTGATTTTAAACTCATCAGCCATTTTAGGGGCTGATGATCGGAGGCAACTGTTACTTCATGTCCTTCAATGTAGCCACGGAATTTATTTAAAGCTCAAATGACAGCAAGTGCTTCGCGCTCGGTGGTAGAATAGTTTCTTTTTGGTGCAGTTAACAAACGACTTGCATATTCTATTGGATGCTCTTCTTCTCCCTGACCCTGGAGGAGGACAGCACCTAGAGCATATCCACTGGAATCTGTACGAAGAAGATAGGGCTTGGTCGGATCATTTTGTTTCAAGACTGGAGGATTGATTAATGAAATTTTCAATATTTCGAAAGCGTTTTGTTCTGCTTCTTCCCACTTCCAAGTTGCATTTTCCTTCGTAAGATTACTTAGAGGTACTATATCTGAAAATTTGGGAATAAAACGTCTGAACCAGGAGCAGGACTGCAAAAAAGATTGAACTTGTTTAACAGTCTTAGGAGCAGGCATTTGTTGAATTGTAGCGGTTTTTCCAGGATCAACTTCGATTCCAGAGCTTGTTATCCAATTTCCTAAATATTTAACACGGGGGCAAGCAAAATTGCATTTTTCACGATTAGCATACAATTTGAATTCCGATAGTTTATTAAAAACTGCTTCTATGTCAGACAAATGTTTCTCAAAACTTTCCGACAAAATTATAATATTATCTAAATAAGACAATACAAAGATGTCTTTGAGGGACTTTTGAAAGTTATCTATTAATCTCTGAAAGGTTGCTGGGACTTTTTTCAATCCGAAAGGCATTCTAATGTACCGAAAAGTTCCGAATGGACAAATAAATGCAGTTTTGTCTCTATCAGCAGCATTTACTTCAATTTGGTGGTATCCAGACTTCAGGTCAATAGTGGTCATATAAGGTGTATGTTTAGCTTCATGGAGCAAATCATCTACCCGTGGTAATGGATAATTATCCGTCTTTGTGATGGCATTTAATTTTCGATAATCGACGCAAAGGCGAATTTTTCCATTTGGTTTTGGGACCAATACTACAGGCGAGGCATAAGGAGATTCGCACTCTTCTATTATAGCTTTAGAGAGTAATTCATCTAATTCTTTACGCAAAATTTCCTTTTTTGCATGCGGTAAGGGGGTACTGCTACAGGAGAATGTGATCCAGTATCAATATAATGTTTAACTTTAGATGTAGCCTCTTCCCCTAATTGGAAGCTACTTGTAAATTTTCCGAGCAGTTCATTCAACCTAACTCGTTGCTCTGAAGTGAGATGTCTACCTTCATCTTCTCTAATAAAAACAGTGTCTAATTCAACGGTTTTTATTGCTAATTCACTGGGAGGTCTATATGTATCTTCGGCGAATCTATACTTCCACCTGCATCTATCAGCAAAGAACCATTCTTGATTTACTACATCCAAAACAATTTTTGCTTTGCGTAAAAAATCGATTCCCAAAATTGTACGATTATTTTTGGCATTCGGCAGAGCATAAAGTGTTGTTTTAACATCGCGTCCTTCAATTTTAACATGAACTTCTGTTTTATAAACTTCGGTAGTGTTTTGTAGCCCATCCGCTAAGACTACGATCATTTGAGTTTTTTCAAACTTCACACCTTGGTCTTTTAATAAAGAATACAAAACTTCACCCGCAACGCAATGTGTTGCGCCAGTGTCAACACAAGCTGTGCCAGAGATACCATTTATACTTATTTTTACCAATAATGTTGGTGATGTTTGCATATTACATGTACGAAATTCTAGAGATTGAAAGTGCGCCGATTCATTTTTCGGAGAACAAGTTGGATCTTTGGATTTAATAACTCCCTGGTTTCCAAATCTATAGCAACTTAACATTGGCCGATTTAAATTTGAAGGATAATTTATTTTATTTCTTTTGGACTCATTTTGATTGCCAAATTTACCAAACTCATTTCTTTTAAAATCTAAAGGCATTTTTTCAAAGCGATTAGAATTCCCGACCTCACTGATTTTATTTGATCTCTTTATTTTTACTTTGTGTGACCTCAAATTATCATATAAATCTAACTTTTCAGCTAGTTCAACAGGATCTGTTAAATTCTCCCATTGGTCTAAATAATGTTCTTTGCACTCAGGGGAAACCTTTTTCTTTAATTAATCAGCAATAATTAATTTCGATAGTTTTTCAAATTAATTTATATTTAATTCGGATAGCCATCCCTCAAAATAGCTTCTAATTTCAAAGTAATATTCTTTCCAGCTAATATCGGTTCGCTTTGGATGTCGATTAAATAAAACTCTAAACCTTTCAGCAGTTAACTTGAACCTCTGCAACAACATATCTCTAATATAAGAATAATCCTCAAATTTTTCTTCCGGTTCACGCGCTATTAATTTATCGATTTCATTTGGAAGGACTCCAATTAAATACGTAATCCACAGTTCTTTAGAAACCTTTAAAAGTTTCATTTGCCTCTCAAAAGTTATTAAAAATAAATTCATATCATGCTTTTCAGGATTGAAATCCGGTAAAACCTTTTTCAAGTCAACGCGGATTGAAGAAGTTTCTAGAGGGTAGCTTGTATTTGCAACAACATCTCTTGTTCCTGCTTCTAACCTGAGCTTCTGTAGCTCAAATTCTCTTTCTTCGGCTAAACGCTTCTCTTCCTCAAGAGTCTTTCTTTCTTCTACGATATTTTCTAAAATTCCCTGTACAAAATCTATGTTATCTTTAAATGCCTCACTATTTACAATTTTATCACGTAATTCGAGGACTTTATCATCGCTACTTATTTGTACTTTTAACTCTGAAGCCAAAGTGATTAAATCAATTTTCTTACCCTTAGAAAGAAACGCCATCATTTGAATTAATTATGTTTTAGCTAACTTCAAACTTAATTTGTGTTACGCACAAACTTCCTCTTAGCAAAATAATTTATGTAATTTTTCATAACATATATGGAACATAAATAACCTACAATATATTTCGAAACTCAATATAATAACACCAACTATTTGCCCTTTTTTTTTTTTTTTTTTTTTTCCACAATGATATCAAACATTATTTGCAAATAATTTAAATAAATTCTTCATATAATAAATAAAATAATGCCAAGCACTCATTTATAATAACTTCAATAATAATATTAGATATATTTCTCTTATGAATATCTTCATTTAATTCAGATACTAAAATACTTGAAGCTGCAGACGATTTTCGTATTTGAATTCCAAGGAAAATATCATTCAGGTTGAATAGAATAATTCCAAAATATTTCGATTCTGGACGAATCAAATACAATTTTCAAAAATCCTCAGATTCCAGATGAATCAAAAGAAATACTTTTTGTACTTTAGTATCTAAATTTTCTTATTAAAACAGTTTAACACAATTTAAAAATAATACTAATCTTCATATCTTGCTTCTATTCGGGCCCGACGTTGGGGAGCCACTTCTTGTGACATATTATTTAGAATCCGGGGTGGAAACTATTTTAGTTACAAATTAAAACTTGATAACTTCTTCATTGACTAATACATTTAATATTTACAACGTATTTACATGTTACTATTTACAAAATAACTCAGTTAATTTAACATTACGGCTTAGCTCAGATGCCTTGTCGGCAACAAACTCTGTAAACATTCTTCTCTACTGGTAAAGTCTAATTTACTCAGCTTGTCAGTTCTTTTGAAAGAAAAAAAGAAAAAGAGAGAAAATATGATGGAGTGCGTATAGTTCGAGCGTTACAATTTTATATTATGCATGTCCATGATGGGTAAGTATTACGGTAGCCCCTAACGACTAGTTTTTCTTCGAATTCTTTAAGCTTTTTAGAAATGACAATCGAAAAACAAAATCAGCGAGATTAGTAAAAAATATATTCTTGAAAACACTGATCAATTAATGAGAAATGACAACGATATTTTACAATTATTACTGCTTTACTGAATGAAGAAATATGTCCCAAACGAAAAATTCGAAAAATAATAGGTCGTTCGCGCTATCTTAAATTTTAGTATTTTATTTTTCGTTGTATATTTCGTTTGATTTTTCGTTTGTTCAAACATTATTTCACTAAAATCTATTCTTTTTAGTTTATTTTATCAAGTATTGGAATCGTGAAAAAATTCGACTTTATACGTTCGGATTTATACGTTTTAGAAAGTCCTGAAGACGATCTGACTGTTTTTAGAAAATGTCTGTCTATGTGTCTGTTTGTATGTGACACAAATATTGTGGACGCAAGTATCTCAAGAACTAAAGAACCGGAATTTAATCAAACTTCAGACCCAGTCAGACCTTGACATAAATTGGAACTGATTAGCTTTTGGTGGAAATCGCTTGAAAGGATGGTGCTACTATACTGAATTTTTCGCAATTTCCACGATAGTTGTATCCCAAAAAGTAATACACCTAATTTCATCAAACTTCATATTCTGTTAGACCTTGATATATATAGACGCTAATTATATTTTCTGTCAATCGCTCAGCAGGTGGCGCTGCTATGTTGGATATTTCACGATTTTTGTGATGGCTATATCTCAAGAACTAATACACGGAATTTCATCAAACTTCTTATTCTGTTAGATCTTGATATATATAGACGCTGATTATATTTTCTGTCAATCGCTCAGCAGGTAGCGCTGCTATGTTGGATATTTCACGATTTTTGTGATGGCTATATCTCAAGAACTAATACACGGAATTTCATCAAACTTCTTATTCTGTTAGATCTTGACGCAACTTCCTTACTACGTTTGGGTGTATACCGCGCAACAGGTGTCGCTACTATTGTCTGTTTTCACGAATTTGCAATAGCTATATCTTAGGATCGAATAGATTGTCATTTAATTTTGATGCATACCATTTGATTTATATAGAAGAAAGTTTTGTGGTGACTACTATATATATATATATATATATATATATATATATATATATATATATATATTAACTATTTTTAAAGTACATTACCTTCTCCGAATAAACTTGCTGTATTTACTATCATTAAAGAGGTTTTTTTTTTTTACACCATGATACATTTCCGTTAAATCACGATAAAAACTCTTTTCCCCACCTCTTGACATTATGAATTAATTCGAAAAATTATCGAATATTATAAAACACGCTTTCGCACTTTCTGGTGCTATACGTTTTGAAATGAAAATCGATAATTAAAAAACTCGATTTAGCATTTTTTTTGGCATTATAAATTAACGACTACCTAAATTCATTTTCGTAAAAATTCGATGTCACTTAAAATAAATGTTAATAGAACGAAATATTAAACGAAACCCTTTGTGCGATCTTGGATCACACTTACCCACTCTCTATTAATAACATTTCGTTCTTCTCTTAAGAGAAAGCAAGAGTGAATAAAGGTCCACACTGCATGAAGTTAATAAATCATTTTTCCTCCTTGGTAAAACGAGCTGTATCAACAAGCCCTTTATCTACACCTTAATACTGCAAAGAGTCATTCGGACGCCTTCCAAATCGCAAACCCAAGAGAGATTCGTTCAATTCCGGTTTAGGAATGTTGCCAAAAACAAATGTCTGGATGTAGTGTCTTCTATGTAATTCTCGATTATCTTATACAAGCCATTTAAATGTGTTTTTAATTAAAAGGTTTTCCTTTTTGTGGTAGCACTTGCTCAAGTTTTGATCAGAAAAGTTGTTTTTTAAACAATATACTTTTTCATATTCCCAGAAGAACTAATTACAAAAGGAACACATTAAATTTTAAATTATTCATGTATAAGAAATCTCCTGATTATTAACAACTTTACTAGAAATAGAAAGCGGAATTCTATACAAATGGAATAGCTGAATCTATTTTAGTAAAATAAATCCATGATCATTATCAACTTTACTAGAAATAAGAAAGCGGAATTCTATACAAATGGAATAGCTGAATTTATTTTCGTAAAATAATTCCATGATCATTATCAACTTTACTAGAAATAAGAAAGCGGAATTCTATAGAAATAGAATAGCTGAATCTATTTTAGTAAAATAAATCCATGATCATTATCAACTTTACTAGAAATAAGAAAGCGGAATTCTATAGAAATATAATAGCTTAATCTATTTTAGTAAAAGAATTTCATGATTAAATTATAGATCTATAGCTAATGTGTAGATAACTTAGATTATAGCATAAGTTAACATAAAATAATGGAAAAATATAGATAAATAGACTAGTTACAGAATTTATAAAATGAATTCGAAATTTTGTTTCTTGAAGTCTCACTATATAGATTTATGTTTTAAAGATTGATACATAAGACACTATTTTCTCATTGTCCCATGTTTCTGAATAATTTTAAATTACTTTAAAAAAAAAGAAAAAAAAAGAAAAAAGTCGGTCAAAAAAAGAAGAGGATATTGGAAACATTTTAATCACAAAATTGTCCATGAAGAATGCGAAAATAGTCATTCGACTAGAAATTATGGTCTCTTTCAATTTATGTCATTGGTTAATTTATGTCATTCAATTTATCTCAAGTAGCTTAAGAATTATAATAGTTTAAAAATTGGAGCTCTAATGTTAAATTCATTTGTAATCGTTAAAAAACAGGCTGAATGCGTGTAACTTTTAACCATAACTCAAAAACTACTTGACGAAATGAGCTGTAATCTTGGATTGGCCCATGTGGATTCACCAAATACTTTTTGAGTTATGTTTAAAAAAAAAAAAACGCATTGTAATCTGTTTTGAAACGATGACAAATGAATTTAACATTAGACATTCCAACCTTTTAAACCTCCATAATTCACAAATTAGATGACCGAAAGACTTGGACATTTTGGTATCTTCAGGTAAAATTTACCAAAAAAAAAAAGAAAAAAAAAGCCAAATATGATGTGTAAAATTGGAGTTCGTCTTCATAGTGAAATTGTGAAATTGTACCAAAGATTTTTTTTGTAACTTAATTTCCAGTTGAATGGCTATTTCCATTTTTTCTGAGACAACTTGGAGATTAAAATGTACAGGGTGTTTTCTTTTTTTGTCAGACTGTAGATATGTAATAGAAAAGAAGTTTTCTTTCAGAGAATAAAATTAATGAAAATCCAAAAGTATCATGCGACTTATCTTTCTCGTTTGATTTGATTTAAAAGAGGGTTGCTTTGAGACCTATAAGCTACAAGGCTGTTGTCTCAAATGATCCATATATTTTTATTTCCAGAAACACACATACAGGACTTCGACAAAATTACGTAAATCTTCTTCTTGAAGTGGACAGAATAGACACAAGGACATAAAACATCGAAGAATTACAGCCTGGAACTCCACAAAAAGTGCGCAAAGGAGTTGACAGGAATCGAACCCACAGCCTCTCCGACGCTATACAGCGATTGGTGTCTTAACCACTCGGCCACGGCAGATGGCCCATTTCTCTCGTTACTTCAGTAAATAAAGTATTTCAATATAAAAAACGTAATTTTATAAGTAAAACTTTCGACTGGAGTTTTAACAAAATAAATATTTATTTTATATGACTTGTTTTTCTTTTTCAACAGAAAATACGGTATTTGTCTGATAATATTCGTAAAATTTCCCCCTTAAAAATAACGTTTTTTATTGTCAACCAAGCTAACGGTTTTTTTCTGTCAAATTATTTTTACTTATTTATTTTATTTTATTTTAAACGAGTACATTACAAATTCGGAATCTGTATCATTGTACAGTGCATTTACTACAGCTCAATTGTATACAAACACAACTGAAAGAAAACAACAACCATTGCACTGGAGATCTTTAATCGTGATGTAATTTTTTTTAAATTAAAACGTTTCTTCTTTTTTATTTAATCATTCTTTTTTGAACTAGGTACTTCCACGAATCTAAGAAAAACCTTTACATTCTAATTAACTTCGTCCATTAATGTATGATAAAAAATACACTGTAGAAAAATTCTCGTGTAAGGTGAAACGTATAATTTATTTATCAGTCGTTCTTTACTGAGGCAGATCACTTTTGTTAATGTGCCATTAGCCGCTCTCATTGACGAAGAAAAGAATAACATGATCGATGCCACTCTCGGCAAGTAAAATGTAGTATTATTCATTACCAGAATAACATTATTATTCAACCAAAACATTTTCTTACATTCATAGAATTCTACATCCATTTATTATATATATATATATATATATATATATATATATATAGGGGAAGGGGGCCTAAAATGATCCTCTTAAGGGAAAAACTTGTGTAAAATGACATAAGTGTTTAAATAAATGTTTGGCCCTTTGCTAGCATGTTGTACACTATACTTTGCATTATAAACATATTTTAATAATATTTTAAACCCAAACTGAGTAATGAAAAAAAACTGATTTTTTAAAAAGTGTCCAAAGGATCATTTTACCCTCCCCAAAGGCAAAATGATCCTTCATTTAAAAATATTTGTAAATTGTTTTTTTATCGGCAAAATAAAGGATATAAAAGTAATTATGACAATACATATGTGTTATTCACATCGAAAAACATACTCCTTTAAGTAAACCAAGTCCTATTTCTGTACATAAAAGACTGTACACCTAAATAAATATGAAAATTATAGCCTACCTCATGAAAGGTCTTATAAAAATCAATTTTTCAAAGAATTCTATTCAGACCCGTAGTACTGCGATCGCTTGAATACCGCCTTTGCTTCTTCTTTACGTATCCCAACTAGATTATATGTTACCCTGCAGATAGCGGGACCTGTCTGGAAGAAAACATATGTGGATCGTTTTGCCAGTTAGGATCATTTTAGTCCACCTTCACCTATATATATACGAGGGTCGATCCAGAAATAAGGTTTCCAAAGAGCTCCAGCCGCACGGGAAGGTGCGAGGCGAAATACGGCAACGGCGCTGTGTGCGGCTGTTCGTGCACTCGCGATTCCCCCAGCCGCGCTTCGCTGCGCCGCTCATTCTTGGCTCAGCAGCCGTCCAAGATGGAGGTTCCCATTGTTGATCCCGCCAAGTGCGAGATTCGTTCCGTAATTTGCTTTTTGCACGCCAAAGGGACTCCGCCTGACCAGAACCGCCAGGGAGGACGACTGACAGCCGGCGTAACGTTGCTTCACGACAACGCCCAACCTCGCGTCTCCCGTCAAACCCAGGAACTTTTGACACAATTTGGGTGGACTGTCATGCCACACCCACCTTACAGTCCGGACCTCGCACCTAATGATTATCACTTGTTCCCCAAGTTAAAAGAACACTTCGGTGGCCAACGCTTCCGGAGCGACAATGACGTCAAAGAAGAGGTGAAACGTTTCCTCAACGGGTTGGTGGCGGTGTTCTACGACATTGGGATACAGAAATTGGAGCACCGTTTACAAAAATGCGTTGAAAAAGATGGCGATTATGCAAAGAAATAGAGCAAACTTTCTTCTTTCCAACGATGTAAATTTCTATGAGAATAAACAATGTTGTCTATTTGTAAATTTGATGGGAACCTTATTTTTTAATCAACCCTCGTGTATATATATATATATATATATATATATATATATATGAGAGGCGTGTTTAAATGAAACCTGTTTTAGTAAGCGGAACATGAATAATGGAAACACAAACTAAATGAAATATAAAGAATAGTATATATTTAAACTTACAGCATACATATTTGTTTAGAAAACAATCACCCATGGCGTTGATACATGCAACCCCAGGCATTGATTCGCATTATTTTATCTCCGATGTGTTATTTTACAAGTTTTACAGTACAACTTATTCTGTTTCATTTATAACATTTTATATTTGTTGCAAAATCCATTATTGCAGGAACTACCAGATGGCTCTAAGCGCGTACAACGATTTTGACTAATTGACTGTTTGTTTACTTTTACGTTTGTACATAGCTTGTCGTGTATTTGTTCTGTATCGTCATTAAGTGTGTCTACCTGTCCAATAAAATAATCTTCATTAGTAAAAGATGTTTCTGCATTTAAATAAGCTAAATAGAAAAGAACCAGAAAATTAGGTGAGACCAAACCTTTTATTAACTTTTTATTGTCTTGTATGATTTTAAGAAAGTTACGAAATTCTCTTTTGTGGTGCCGAAATTCCCAAGAGCTGAAATTTAGAAAATGGCGCAACCTAGCTAATTAGATAAATCCAAAATCACGCGTAAGTCTCTTAGAACATCTTTAACGAAGATTATTAACAAAACAACTGAATATTTGGCAGGAATCGAAATAGATATTGACGAAATTGAAGATCTCAAAATTCAGTTAATCGAGAATGCAGAACAAGTTTACAAATTGGATTCAGAAATTCAAAAACTTGTAGATAACTTAGATACACTTGAAAAAGATGTATCATCCAGTCAAGAATATCGCGATAAAATTACAAAAACGAAAGCTAAAATCGATCGATATTTAAAGAGTAATGTTCCTAACGAAAGTAAAATAAACTCTTCTATTCTATTGTCCACAGAACCTGATGAATCAAAGATTTATTCTCACGTAAGATTACTGAAACTTACAATACAACCTTTCGATGGGAAATATGAAAATTGGCAGGAATTCTGGGGGCAATTTGAAGTAGCTATACATGAAAATGTAAAGTTAACTAATATAGAGAAGTTAAATTACTTAAAGAATTTCTTGACAGGAACAGCTTTGAAATGTATTCAAGGTTTAGCTTTAAGACAAAATAATTACGATGTCGCGATCGGATTGTTAAAAGAAAGATTCGGAAAAAATGAATTAATAATACGATCGCATGTAAACAAGATTTTAAGCCTAAATCTTGTAAAATCTGGAGCGAACTTAAGAGAGCTTAGACAATTGCATGATACCTGTATTATTCAAATCGGAAGTCTCGAAACAGCCGGGGTAGAATTAAATAATTATTGGGGAATCTTATTCGCTGTTTTAGTCAAATTAATCCCCGAAGAAATAGTGCTCGGATTTAATCGTTCTGTTACAAGCGAGGATTCTTGGAACTGTGCCAAATTATTAGAATTTCTAAAACATGAAATCGAAACGCGAGAAAAAACGTATATGTTTCGAAATGATGAAGTATTTGAAAAGAATAAAATTAAAGATTTACCTTATCGAAAACATGAAACTCATAAAAATATACCCACCGCAGCTGCATTAAACGCCCTTACCAAGAAAGACTGTTTATTTTGCGAAGGGAAACACGATAATTTTAATTGTCCCTTAACGATTAATGAACGAAAATCAAGTCTTTTACGAAAGGGTTATTGCTTTCTTTGCCTTCGCAGATCGCACGTATCAAAATTTTGCCGCGGAAGAATGCGTTGCAAGATTTGTAGTCGAAGACATAATGTTTTAATTTGTGACGAAACTGAAAAGCAAAATAACAAAAAGGAAAGCGTCTCAAAGTCTCCCGAAAAAAAATAATTCCAATGCTCTGAAATGCGCAACAACTGCAGTAAACGAAAATGTATTTTTACAAACAGCTGTCGCTTTTTTGAGTAATAATTCTCAGGAAACAAAAATAAAAATTATCACAGATTCGGGGTCGCAAAATACGTTCATCGATAAAACATTGTCTCGTAAATTTGATTTAGAAGTTATAGGAAAAGAAAAATTAGCAATTTATGCTTTTGGGTCAAAACCAAAGAAATCTATTGTAAGAAATATGGTAAAGGTAAATTTACGAAGCATTTATCATCCAAAGAAAATTATTTCTATAGAAGCCATTGAAACATCTTCAATATCTGAAGCTGAAATTCAAGGCCCTAGTAAAGAAATTCACAAATTTTGTAATGAAGCCAAAATACAGATAGCTGATATTGAAAGGTCTGAAAATTTAAGGGTTTCTCTTTTAAGACTATATAGGTCAGACTATTTCTGGAAAATCGCTACAGGGAAGGTCAAAAGCGTTTCTGGTGCTTTAGTAGGAATGGAAAAGAAACCAGGTTATGTATTTAAGATTCTGAATTAAAACGCAAAGATTTTAAGGATGTTAGCGTAATGAATGTTATGGTGCGTAGTCAAAATTTAGAAGAATCAGACATTTTGAAAAGATTGTTCGATTTAGAAGGTTTGGGAATATCGCGTAGTGACAATCTGAATTCCGAAGATGACGAAGTTATGAAAGAATTTGAAAATTCTACGAAACTAATCGAAGGGCTCTACCAAGTTAAACTACTATGGAACGAACATTCCGTGACGCTACAGGACAACTATAGTAATGCTAACAACCGTTTGCGAACACTTGTTAAAAGATTTAAGAAAAATCGAAGTTTTCATAGTCAGTACAAGGACATTATTTCAAAACATCTAATTCAAGGAATAGCTGAAAGGGTCAATGAAAATGAATGTGGTAATAATTCTAAGATGCCACATCACGCAGTAAAACGCGAAGATAAAACAACGACGAAGATGAGAATAGTTTTCTATGCCTTCTCGAGTGAACACAATTTTCCGTCCCTTAATGACTTCTTGAGTCCAGGTCCGAATTTAACGACCGATATTCTAATACTTCTTTTGCAGTTCCGTCTGAATAAGGTTGCCAAAACGGCAGATATAGAAGGTGCATTTTTGCAAATTGCCTTGGCGCCAGAAGAAAGAGACGCTTTTAGATTTCTATTTGTTACGGAAGATTTAGACGCTGAACCCGAAGTTTTGAGGATGATGCGTGTAATTTTTGGAGCAAGATCGAGCTCATTTTTACTGAACGCGACAATTAAACATCACATCAAGAAGTATAAGGATATTTATCCAACTGGCTTCAGTGTTTTGAACAGTAGATTGTATGTAGACGACCTTATACACAGTTTAGAAGACACAGATTTAGCGTACACCGTCCACGAACAAATCAGGCTCATTTTGGGAGAAGCGGTCTTTAATATGAGAAAATGGAAAACAAATGTACGCTCATTACAAGATCGATTTAAGGAAGAAGTTAACGATGAATCCACGTTATGCAAGGTCCTTGGCTGTTGCTGGAATTCAGCAGATGATGTCTTAAGCGTTGATAGTGATAAACTTTTAAGGGATAAGGATATGACAGAGTTTAAATTTACGAAGAGACGCGTAGTAAAAACTATGGAAAGAATCTACGACCCGTTGGGTTTAATATCACCATTTGCAGTTCGAGCTAAAATACTACTGCAAGACATATGGAAGAAAAAACTTAACTGGGATGATGCTTTACCAACCGACTTAGCAAAAATATTTCAAGACTGGTGTGAAGAATTGTTTTATTTGAAACACATATATCTGTACCAAGACATCTATTCTCAATGAAAGGAATGGATGAACTTACGGACTGTCAATTTCACGTCTTTGTAGATGCCAGCAAATGAGCTTACGGAGCAGTTGTTTATGCACGTTTTTGCAACTCTGACGGAATTTTCCATTCGAATTTAGTCACTTCAAAGACTAGGGTTGCACCATTTAAAGAAATAACTCTTCCGAGGTTAGAGCTTCTTGCTGCACTTATAGGAGCCAGATTGTTCGATCATATTCGACTACATTTAAGTATACCGAAGGACACGAAGACTATATTTTGGTCAGATTCCACGATTGTTCTTCACTGGATCAGGAACAATTCTCGAAAATTGAAGATGTTTGTCAAGAACAGAGTAGATGAAATCAAGAAAATATCTGATCCTGATTGTTGGAATCACTGTCCTGGAAATGATAACCCTGCGGATACGTTAACACGAGGTGAAAACTTAACCAGTCTAAAGGACCTAGAGCTTTGGTGGTTTGGGCCACCGTGGCTAAGGAAGTGCGAAAGTCAATGGCCTCAATCCAACATTCATACCAATCAAGAAACCAACTTAGAAAATAAAGAATATGAAGTGGTGAATATGCTCCTGACAACGAAACTTGAAACTCTTTTCGATATCCGAAGATTCAGCAAACTTAAACAAATATTACGAATTACTGCATGGATTCAAAGATTCGTCCACAATACAAGGAATTCTCAGAGTAAAAGAAGTGGTCCCTTGGCTGCAGAAGAACTTGAATTTGCCGAAGAATACTGGATTAAACTTACTCAAATGGAGCATTTTCCCGAAGAATATTCAGCGCTGACGCAAGGTAAACCAGTACCAGCAAACTCAGTTATTAAACCGTTCAATCCAATTTTAAATGAAAGAAAAATAATCTTGATTGGTGGACGATTACAGCAAGCTAATATCTCATACCACGAAGCTCATCCAGTTTTACTACCTAGTACATCTTATTTATCAAATCTTATCATCAAAGATTGTCATGAAAAAACAAGGCATGGTGGTGTATCGGAAACTTTAACACAACTCAGAGAAAAAACTTGAATATTGAAAGCAAGACAAAGAATCAAGAGTTTGATATTTAGATGCAATTTATGTGAAAAACTTCGTGTTAAACCTGCCACCCAGATTCCCGCACCTCTACCTGCCGACAGAATAAATGAAGCCTATCCATTCCAAGTTACAGGCCTAGATTACTTAGGTCCGTTGTACGTTAAAGATCACAATGAGACTAAGAAAACCTACATATTGCTCTTCACATGTGCTGTAACAAGAGCAGTACACCTAGAATTAACTCCGGACTTAACCACGAAAACATTCATTCAAGCGTTCCGAAAATTTGTAGGAAGACGAGGAATATGCAGCACTATCTACAGTGATAACGCGAAAACGTTCCATAAGGCAAAACGTTTCTCATTCTGTGAGACTTTATAGGACAATTTAACATAGTCCTATAAATTACATATAATTTTCACCTATGTCGTAGAAATTCGTAAATGGTGCTACGAAACATCGCGATTACTTTTTTTATAAAGCATATTTTTAAAGATTTTTTACAAAGCTCTACCAAAAACGCTGTGCGACATAATCAGCCTTTACAGTCACTCAACGTTAGATCTTCAATCATCATGTAAAAATGCCTAGAAGTGGCATTGTACGCAACTTATCACTCTTCGCAAAATTATAAAATGTAACAGGAAAGTAACTTTTATTTCCATTATATTACCTCATTACATGGAATGTAAGCCGACGTGTAAAATGGTTCTTTTATTAATGATGCGAGAAATAGAATCAGACTTTTAAAGACAGCGTCCATAAACTATCTCAGCCCTGTCTTTTTTTTTTTTCAAAGATGGATGAGAGACAGGAATGGAATACTAGGAGACGATAAATCAACGGAAGAGAAACGTTACATCTTTTGAGTCTCAAGATTCAGGAGAAATTGATTATAAGGAGAATTTTTACAGAAGAAGATTAGATATAAGAGTGTAACTTCGTAAATAAAATAATCTTTTATTCAACACCGTTAGAATGAAATCGTTTTGAAAAATGACTTTAAAAATTAGACATTAAATTTAATGAAGCATTCTTGTTTTGTGTTTAAGAAAAATTGTATTTGCTATTCCCTGCGTCGTAAACATCATATTTTTGTATACAATGAAATTATTTTATCTTATTTTAATTTGTTATCACATTTAAATCTTGCATTTTTTTTTAAATATTCTTCCTTGAAGAAATTATCCTCGAATTATACTTAAACAATAATTCCTTACGACAATGAAATACACTGGCTATAGGAAATTGGAAGACGCAAGTACAAAAACTCACAGTAACTAGAATAATTTTGAAGCTAAGAACGTGAAACTTGCACAAGATCTTTATTTTCTCATGCCTGACATTTCTTCAAAGTTCAGAACATCTTATTTCTGCGAAAAATAGATTTAAATAAGAACATAGAAAATAGGATATAAAGTAGTCACGGAAAAGTTAATGTGGCAGCTGTTTTACAACTTTTCAGAAATACATGGAAAAACTTAATAAGGTGCGTGGTCACTCCTGACCAAAATACAAGCTTTAAGAGCTAGTCACGGGAAGAAACACTCAACCTAATGTCAAGTCTATGGGAAGGTTCTTGACAGATTTCTCGCTTGCATTTTAATATCTTTAAATGATTTTTTTTCCATTGGATAACTGAGGCCATGGGATAGCTGGAGCTAACGTTGTTAGTTTTTTACTTTTTTGATTTTAGTTCCAGTTTTTTTATAAGCGAATATTTTTAATTTCAGAACCGGTTGGAACCGGTTCTGAAAGTGAAAGTATCCTTATATAAAAAATTGGAACCAGAATCGAAAAAGTTAAAACTAACAACGTTAGGGATCGGCCTCAGTTATCTTATACAAAAAAAAATCATTCAAAAATATTAAAATGCTAGCGAAAAATCTGCCAAGAACCTTCCCATAGACTTAACATTAGCGTTCGAGTCTCTTCGGATGACTAGCCTAGGCTCTTAAAGGGATTTTTAATTCTACTTATTGTCTGATTTATGCGGCAACAAAGTATATTAACGATGATTAGTAGCTTAGAGTCTTAGAGGGGTGCTAGGGTGGAGCTGCCGTGATTCAATTTGACGCCACAGAGTGTCTCATACATATTCTATGTAATTTAAATCCAGAAATTATGCTGGTTACTTCATGCACTACTTTTCTTCGCATTCACGATACTAGCGCATGTTTGATGGAGGCGAGGATGGCATCTATTAAAACGATGTCTTTGCCGAGCGCATTCCTAAACAACTTGACATAAGGATTAAGTTCCTCATCTCTATGCATTTCAGCATTCATAATTACAATGAGAAAAAAATATGTACGTTTGTGTGGCCACGCAAAATGATGCCCTCCCCTTATCATGATTCTACCTTCTTTGATTGAACCGGTGCTTTTAAGTATATGTTCAGGCCTTTAACGTGTCTATATTGCTCCCTCCATATTGTAGTACGTCTTGAATTCCAATCAAAATCGAGACTTATCAGTTAAGAGTACTAGGTTCTAGCCCATCGTATTCCAACTAGGATGATCTCTGAACCACTGGAGATGGGCGTATTTCGCAACCCGAGTTATGTCGAAACAAAAGTTTTGATTTTCTTGTATAGTTCTTTTTTTATGCTTTTTTTATGCTGTTACTCACGGAATTTCTGGATAACCGAGTTTCTGTAGCTACAGTGAACTTCCGTGCAATACGGCCTGATTCAGTTGTCTATTTCTTTTAGCAACTATTTCCTGATTATGGTCTTACGAGTCTTTACGAGATTATGGTGTTATGGCGCATTTTCGACCTAGTCCTAGTGCCTGCATAGATCGCCAGTGAATTTAAACTGTTTTCAAAATTTTGACACTTTTGGATACTTTAAGCTCTTTACAGATAGACCGGGAGGCGGCAGCACAGACAATCACCTCATCGAGTTCACGGCTGAAATTCCAGAATTAGTTAAAACTCGATTCGCATATTAAAACGCAATCGGTCTGCAAAGTCCTATATTGGTGGAAAACACCCGAAAACCCGATTTTAGCGGTTGGCTCGTAGGTTTACCATTGTGTGTTCCTCCATGTTTTCATATCTTTAGGTGCAGGAAAACACAATGGTAAACCTACGAGTCAACCGCTAAAATCGGGTTATCCTATCCAATGACATCAGAGCCTAATTACCAATGGAGTAAACTTCCACCAGTAAATTTTAATAGAAATTTCCACATAATTTAAACGCCTCATTAATGCAAAATTACTGTCATGAATAAGGAAAACATTTCGATAACATTTTACTGGTGGAAGTTTGCCCCGTTGGTATTCAGGCCCTGACTGACACACATATCCACACTCAAATCATGATTACAATAATTTCCTTACACAAGGTGTTCTTGCCATTGTATTCTAATACAGTAAAGAATCAACAAAACAACTACTGCTTTAGCCAGACTACATAGCATAGAGTCTTTACAGATTATTTAAAAAATAGTGAAAATGTTTATCCATCAAGATTCTATTTCGCATCCATTATACGTGAATGAATAGAAATTTTTATGTGCAGTTAGAGCATGTGCAATAAAGAATCAACCTCCTTTCAGTTACCTAGAATTTGGCGAGAAATCGTTCATAAATAAAAAAAAATTGCGTTTACAGATGATCATTTTTATTAAAACACCTGCTTTCACGATACCTGATATCTCGTGATGTTTGTTTATTAAGCTCATATTTAAAAAATTTTGTGAATATAATTTATTTTATCATTACTAATCTTCAAATTGTCACCGTCTGGGTGTACGAAACTAGTAGGTCTATCAAATCACATAAATGAGTGTCCGAAGTCATTAAAAGTACAATTAAAGCACATAAATTAACGCCTGAATTCATTAAAGGTACTATTAAAGCACATAAATTAACGTCTGAATTCATTAAAAGTACACTCTAAAATTGGAAGGAGTGAGAAGTTGACTCTGTGGAAGAGTGAGAGGCATTTTCACTCTTTTAGGAGTGAATTTTATAAATATGCACTCTTTAAAGAGTGGAATTTTCCACTCTCTAGAAAGGAGTGAAATATCTCACTCCGTTGTCGAGAGTGACTGTTTCACTCCGTTGACAAGAGTGAATAGTTCACTCCGTTAAGAGTGAAGAAAAACAGTTTTCTCCAACAAAACCACAAGATGGCGCCAGCTCTCAGATCCCCCGTTATCGAAACGAAACGCCTAAAATGAAATCCTTTATATATAGTAGCACGATTTTAAAAAAACTGAAAAAGGCATTGAAATAATAAATGAATCGATAGAATTATGGACAGGAAATATATTTTATGCTTTACAAATTGCAGGATTTGCCAGTGCTAAGAACAGGGCAGGGAAAACAAATATTTGAAGTAAATTTATGCTTAGGTGCAACACAATTTTGCTTCTATTTTATAAACAGAAATTTAATATCTCTGAATGCTAATTATTTTCCTCTTTATTTAAATAACCTATTCTACATATTTTATATCATTTCTAACCTCTTTATGAATATAAACAAAATATAATTATACAGATTAAATTTTCTGTTATTTTTAGCACGTTTGAAATTAAAATGTAAAACATTCTTATGTTGAAAATGTTATGTATGAAATGAAAAACGTTGCATTTAATCACTGATTTTATGTGGTTTTGCCCTTTGAAAGAGCTCTTTTCAGCAGACCAAATGCACAATAAACTGTAAGAGAAACGTCAGGTGACTGGAGGAATATGTTGAAAGGTATAAATACAATACCTGTGTGAGTTTTTAATGTTTTCAACGAATACAGCGGTAGTTTTTGAAGTATGAGAAGTAGCTTTGCTGTAATATAATTGTATCCATGACAACGTCCATTTAACTGTAACCGCTTGTGCCCGTTCTAACTGTCTTCTATTCTTGTTTGTGTGTAACTTGTCCTCATTTAAACGTATGTATGTTAACAAATGTAAATGCGTATTAATTTCAACATATATCGTCACATGGTGTCAGAAGTTGTGTCAAAAAGTAATATTTACTTTAAATTTCGTTAACGACAACCTGAATTAAATACAAATGGGTGAAAACGGAATACGTCCTCCAAAACCTTTACTTATGGCGGATTCCAAAGAAAAATGGGAAGATTGGATTCAAAGTTTTGATTGGTATGCTGCTGCCGTTCAACTTGACAAGAAAGAGAAAAAAGTTCAAGTTGCGACATTTATGGCCGTTATTGGAAGAGAAGCACAACAAATCTATAAAACGTTTATCTTAAACATAATAATTATATAAAATAATAATTATATAAAATATAATTATATAAACATAATTATATAAACATAATTGGTACTTTTCGGTTAGCCGGGCGCCAGTGAAATTTATATATCTATGTATACATATATATACATATATCTATACATACACACATTTATATATGCATGTATATATATATATACATATATATACACATACATATATGTGTGTATGTATACATATATATATGTATATATAGATATATACATATCAGTGGCGCCCGGCTAACCGAAAAGTACCACATAATTATATAAAACGTATAATCTATAAAAAGCTTAAGTACCGATCAACGAGAAGATTTGTAGATTATTAGAGGTAAGTTCAGAGAATATTTCACTCCTAAAGTCAATTATACTTTTGAACGTTACAAATTCAACCAGATTAAACAAAAGCAAGATGAAGCTTTTAATGATTTTTTAACAAGGCTTAAAATACAAGCTTCTAGATGTAAGCTAGGAATTATGGAGGAGGAATTAATTCGCGATAGAATTGTAAATAATGACGTTCGGGAAAAGCTTTTAAGCGATGCTGAGTTAAGCTTAGATAAAACTGTGCAGATTTGTCTTGCTTCTGAAAGTGCTGCACAGCAATTGAAAAATATTTCTGATGATAATAAACCCATAATTTCTACAATATCGAAGAAATTTACTCAGTCGCATAAAAATGTTCCTTCGAAAGATAAGCCTAATTCTAATACCAAATTCTCTAAAATGATAAACGATTGTAGAAATTGTGGTAATACACATAAAATTAATGATTACCCCGCTTTTGGCAAAAAATGTAAAATTTGCCAAAGGCAAAACCATTTCGCAAAAAAATGTAGATCCAGAAACCAGAAAAAATACAGAGTGCAAGATATTGAAAATGTAGATACGATTACGGATGATAGTTTTCTGATAGCAAGTATCGACGCTAATAAATCAGATTGGTGCGAGACTGTCATAATTAACAATAAAGCTATCCCAATGAAACTTGATACCGGTGCCCAGTGCAATGTCATACCATTTCGCTTAGCAGAGGAATTACGTCTAATAATAAAACCTACAAATGTCCGTAAACCCCTCTCATATTCTGGTCATGCTATTGAGGTGGCAGGAGAATCTATTGTTCACTGTCAAATTAAAGATAAGCATACACGGCTTAAACTAATAATTGCACATGGAGGAATTAGTCCAATCCTAGGTCGATTAACCTGCATGGAGGCCGGATTAATTCAAAGTATTGAAGTAGTTAATTTACTGCAAGATGAATTTCAAGACCTGTTTCAAGGAATGGGATGTATAAAAAATTTCGAATATACAGCAGATTTTTTCACAGAGTGCCCCCAAACTGACATTAAGCCCCCCAGAAGAATTCCATTTTCTCTTCGACCGTTAGTAAAGAAGGAACTTGACAAAATGGTCCAGAATAAAATTATAAAGAAAGTAGAGGAACCAACACCCATAGCTAGTCCAATGGTCGTAGCAAAATAAAAAAGAAAAATAAGGATTTGCATCGATCCGTCGGAAGTTAATAAAATTCTGCTGCGAAGGCATTATCCTTTAAAAACGCTTGAAGAAGTCACTGCTAACGTGAAAGGCTCCAAATACTTCACAAAATTAGATCTGAAGAAGGGCTTCTGGCAACTAAGAGTTTCACCCGCCACACAACCTTTTTTCACGTTCACAACACCCTGGGGAAGATATTCTTTTCTGAGAGTCCCGTTTGGCATAAAGACAGCTCCAGAAATATTTCAAAATCATATGACTAAAATTCTACAAGGCATTCCAGGTGTTGAAAATTCAATGGACGATATATTGATTTATGCGCCTGATATTAATACTCTTCGATCAAATACTCGATTAGTCTTACAAGCGTTAAGAAATGCTGGAGCAAAACTAAATAAAGACAAATGTGAATTTGAAATTCAGAAAGTTAAATATTTAGGACATATCCTCTCTGGTGATGGTATCATGATCGATCCTGAGAAAGTTGAAACCATAGATAGAATTAAAGCACCAACTAGCAAAAAAGAGCTACAACGATTACTTGGCATGATTCAGTACCTACACAAGTTCATCCCTAATCTCTCAGACAAAACACATAATATGAGATTGTTATTGAAGAAAAATGAAGAGTGGAATTGGAATAAGGAATTAGATAAAGAATTAGCTGAAATCAAGAAATTATTGAAGGAAGCTCCGTCACTTAAATACTATAATCCCAACAAAAGTATTACAATTTCAGTGGATGCTAGTTCCTTCGCATTAGGTGCGGTATTGCTCCAAGAAGGAAGACCGATAGCATTCTCATCCACAGCGATGAATGACGCCCAAAGATCTTATCCCCAGATAGAAAAGGAAGCCCTGGCAATGAAATTCGGATGCCAAAAATTTCATCAATATATATATGGAAATGAAGTAACCATTGAGACGGATCACAAACCTTTAGAATCTATTTTTAAGAAACAAATAGATCGAATTCCACCACGAATCCGTAAAATCTTCTTAGAGGTTCAGCAGTATGCTCCAAGAGTTTGTTATAAGAGAGGTAAGGAAATGTATGTAGCTGACTTGCTGAGCAGAGACTGTCATAATGAAGATTTGTTACAGGAGAGTAACTACCAAATTCTCTTTTCAATTCCAACCACAGACGTAGGGTTTAAAATTTTACAAAATCTCACAAATACGGATCCAGATCTAATACAACTGAAACATTTCATTTTTACTGGTTGGCCCAAAAACAAAGATGTAGTTCCAGATTCGTGTAAGAAGAAGTACTTACCATTCTTGGATGAACTATCGATTCAAAAAGATGTAATTTTAAAGGGATTAACGATAATTATACCCGAAAGATACAGACGACGTGCATTGGAGAATCTTCATAAAGGTCACTTAGGCATTACAAGTTGTCTTAGAAGAGCTCGTGAGTGTATGTTTTGGCCAGGAATGTCTGGAGATATAATTTCGATGATCGAAAATTGTGTAGTTTGTCAGAAAACTCAGAAGACTCCTCCGAGAGAACCATTAATTTCTAAGGAGATCCCTAAACTACCATGGGAAATTCTTGCATCTGATGTATTTACCTATCAGGATGTTGACTATCTACTTGTTACAGATAGTTACTCTGGTTTCATTGATTTCAAACCATTAAAAGATTTATCTAGTAAGTCTACAATACAAACCCTCAAAGACTGGTTTAGTGTCCATGGAATTCCTAGAATTTTAGAAACTGACAATGCTAAAAATTATGATTCTTCTGAATTCAAGGAATTTGCTGAAGAATGGATGTTTACCCGTCAAACTTCAAGTCCCCTCTATCCAAAAGGCAATGGTCTAGCAGAGAGAGCTGTCCAAACAGCGAAGAATTTGCTAAGAAAATGAAAGATATCAAGTCAAGATATACAATTAGCATTACTAAATTTGAGAAATACGCCAAGAGAAAACTTAGGATCACCAGCTCAACGTCTCTTCAGTAGACGCATGCGCACTACAGTTCCAGTTGCTGAAGAATTGCTAAAGCCTAAAGTTATGACCCAAACTACAGAACATCTAACGGATGCTAGATTAAAGCAAAAATACTACCATGATCTTTATACTAAACCATCATTCAGCACTCCATTACAACCAAACCAAAATGTGATGCTGAAACAAGCACCAAGGAATTGGATACCAGCAACAATAACATCTCAAGCTGCTCCTAGATCATACAATGTGCTGACTCCTAAAGGTGAATATAGAAGGAACACTATCCAGATCAAGCCAACTAAGTTGAAGTTCCAAATTGAAAGGAAAAGGAAGCTACCGTTAGAAATTGACCATCAACCTTCTAGTGCTGATAACAATTCCAACGTATATCCGGCGAAAAATCTAAATGTGTCTGCCCCCAGCGTTACTGACAAGAAACCCATCGTTACCAGGTCTGGAAGAGTTGTAAAGCCAATAAAGAGACTTGATCTTTAACAGAATTCAAATAGAACTTAAATAACATTTTGAAAGGGGAGATGTAATATAATTGTATCCATGACAACGTCCATTTAACTGTAACCGCTTGTGCCCGTTCTAACTGTCTTCTATTCTTGTTTGTGTGTAACTTGTCCTCATTAAACGTATGTATGTTAACAAATGTAAATGCGTATTAATTTCAACATATATCGTCACATTTGCTTTGATGCAGTTTCACCCTTTAAAAGTCATTGTAATAAAGAAAATGGCATTTTTTCTGTAAATATCGGATGTAACACATTCTCTTAATAATATAATGAATTGATTGTAAGATTTTTGTCCAATATTCTTATTTTTATTTTCCCATTGTAAGATAAATTTGCGATAGTCATAAATCCTTACCTGAAACTTCGTTTTCCGCCTTGAAATGGGCTCTTTTTTTCCATCTGGTATCTTTTTACTATGTATAATGTATATGTACTGATTTTTGGAATAGCACTTTCCAATCAATTTTTAAGTTTATTTCGCACTAAAAAGTTTTTATATTATGCGCTTTGCAATCATTTTAGACTGTCGAATTAGCATACTTCTGTTCGGAAGAAAAAAAAACGCATCTTCCCTTTCACAGCTTTTTTGCATGCGCAATCTTGAAATAAGAATAAATTTGAAAGTATCAGACGATAATATAAATTACACATAATAAGTTGTTGTCAGATTTTTTTTCCTCTAAAAAAATTCCATTTTTTTAAATCATTTATCAAACTTGTCTAAAAAATGTGCGAACAGTCTCTGTATTATATGATACAAAAAGAAAGTTTCAGTTTTCTTATTTACACAGTTGAGAAACACCGTAAATATTTGTGATTTCTACACAAATTTAATAAGTGTGCTCGAATATCACAAAAGAAACAAAGCTAAAATAATGTAATAAGAGCTTTTTTTTATCGTTAGCGGCTGTAGCATGCTGTAGGTATTTTTTTCCTCTAAAATAATTCCATTTTTTTAAATCATTTATCAAACCTTGTCTAAAAAATGTGCGAACAGTCTCTGTATTATATGATACAAAAAGAAAGTTTCAGTTTTCTTATTTACACGGTTGAGAAACACCGTAAATATTTGTGATTTCTACACAAATTTAATAAGTGTGCTCGAATATCACAAAAGAAACAAAGCTAAAATAATGTAATAAGAGCTTTTCTATCGTTAGCGGCTGTAGCATGCTGTAGGTACCAGCTCTCGTCCGAGCGCAGAAGTCAAGCAGCAACGAGCTCTGTCAGTATTTGGGAGGGTGACTGCCTGCGTGAGTTTCTCTTTTTATTCAAGAATTTTAGTCACTCCAATCAGGGGTGAAAAAACTCACTCCTTTTGCAAGAGTGGATAGTCACTATTCTGAAAGAGTGAGTATCCACTCCTGTTCAGAGTGAATATTCACTTATCAGGAGTGAGTATTCACTCTTTCAGAGAGTCAAGAATTTCACTTTTTCCTAGAGTGAATAGTCACTCTAAAGAGGTTGGGCAAATTTTGACTTTGCGATAGAGTGAATATCCACTACTCCGGAGTGAATAGTCACTCTTTCTTATTTAGAGTGTACAATTAATTAAAGAACTCGTTTTTTAATTGTACTAGTAGGTCTGTTTATTAAAACGTTGTTTATGTCTTTATATTTACTGTAATAGCTTTTAACAGTTTTATTGAAAAGAAGCAATGGAAAATAAATTAGTGTTTTTAACTTTCAATAGTTTATTGGAAACCAGCTAGAGAATAATGTCTATAAATGGGATACAATTGGCAAAAAAAAAAAAAAAAAAATTAAATCCTCTTAAAGATACAGAATACGTCTTGTAATATTAATCATAAAAAATTAAAAAATATGTTTCTTTTTGCTTCTATGATTGAAGATCAATAGAATGATAATCATAGTAAATAACTCTGTGTAGTCGTTCAATATAATTTTTTTAATGCTTTTAAATTTACCATTAAATTTAATATTAGTATATGTAATAACAAAAACAGTATTTTAACTCTATTGTTTTTTTTTTCGTTTTGGCAAAGAATATTTCAATCTAAAATATTTTCAGAGTTGATAATAGGATTTTAGAATTGGATGATGATTAATTGCACGGGAAGTTAATCTTTATCCTCAAGATGCTACATTGCTCTCAATTTTTAAAGCAAAAAGAAGATTTTTTTTTAAATCTTTATTCTTAACTTTAAAATCAGTAGGATAGCCGTTATCTTTGAGATAATTTCATTCCAATTGTTTTTGATAACATCTGGAAGGTATCCAACAAAGTTTTAAAAACCACTGATTTATCTCCGGATGAGAGTTTTACCAGTATATTAAATTTCAATGAAGGGGTCATAAACTTTCTGGGGTTTTTGTTTTCCTTTTTTTAGTTACTTTGATTCTTTTTTAATTTTTTTTAATCGACTAAACTAAAAAGAATCAAACAATAAACATATAAAGGGAAATAAATGTGAAGAAATTAGATATGAACTATTAAACATATTAAACTTCAGTTGTCGAAAATTATTGATTGTAGAATATGTATTTACTTAAAATAAATTTTTTTTGTATGGAGAATGGGATATTATGGTTTAATTAAACGCTATTTCATAAAAATCTTATTTAATATAAACAAACTTGCTTTTTTTCTAATAAAAAATATAAAGAAAATAATTCTCTAATTTCTTCTCTTCACTTGCCCCGAAATCTGCCTCCGAGCCATCTATAGATCCACCTGTTTTTTCAGAAGTTCAGATGCTGGCTACTGGACAAGAACATACTGTTTCGAATTCCAACTCAAGTATGGGTGTTTGTAGTGGGTCGTATTCAATTTTAAACAGATAATCAAGCAACCAACTAATCATCTAAAGTTGGAAAAATATCAGAGTTATTTTGTGCAACCCTGTATACGTTCTATAGAATGTATACACACTGAGTAATATACAAATAATTAGTTAAATTTAAAAAATCACTTCTATCAATTATCGCTCATAGACAGTAACCGAATTATTTTGTATGCTCCTGTAAATGAACGATAAATGCTAGGCACACCCTATTCTATAGAAAACATACTGTAATACTGATGTATATCCATTGCAATATGTCTTAAATAGTATAACATCATTAAAATACACTACAAACGATTTTTCCCTATAGATCATACTGTAATGAAATTCTTTTGAGTGTCAATGTAAATTATAATCTGAACACTTCATTTTGAATTACGAACATGCCGTAATAAACCTCAATAATATATATTAATTACTTGGGAATCCGAGTATATTTACGCAAGTTAGAGCACGGACAGACGAACTGAATTCATTAACACTTTTCAAATATGTTGAAAAGTGCTTAAAAATAGAGAAAGTGTATTCACAAGAACTCACAGTTCTTTTATCAGATCGGCAATATTACGCACACCCACTGTCTGAATTCCCATAAAATTGCACCCAATGATTATTGAGGGAAAATATCAGCTCCTTCTCAAAGATCACTTTTCATACGGTGCTTCTCTAAAGCAAACTTAAGCGACATTACTTTAGAAATAACAAAGCATTCAATGATACATGGAATTCTACAGTATTTACTAATATAGCTTTAACAAAAAACTAGTAAGATCACAAAAATTTCTTCTATCTCATGCATGTCAAAATTCCCTATCACAACACCATGAAAATGAATATTTTTCGTCATTCTATAGTACGTCATCTGCTTGCGAATCGCCGAATTACCTGGATGCGAAGTACCTTTCGCTGCACGAGCAGCCGAAAAATTTCACAAAAATCGCTGCCACAGCGTTTCCGTCGGAATAGCCCCAAATTCAAGTGGGGCCTGCTGGCTATAGCCAAAAACATATGTATGGAATTTAGTTCCAATCTTTGCATAACTTCATATACTTCAATAAAAAATTAAAATTTAAGGGAAAATGCACCTTGTTCAATAATTAATATCCATAAAGATACAAATAAATGCAACTGTATTGCTTTGAAGTGCGTAAAACATAAACCAAAATCATTTAAAAACACATTAAAGTCTTTTTTTTTTAATCAAAACGTTTTCAACCGAAACTTACTCTGTCTTCAACAGTGAAAAACTAACAGTTGTTGTCTCTTTGCGTCTTCTAGCTTGCCCGGAACAAACCATGAATTAATACATGATTGATTAACCTATAATTGTTTTTGAAATGTGGAATGACCTTTCCCATCCCACCTGATATTCCACACCCTTGAAGTAGAATGGTTTGTTCTGGGCAAGCTAGAAGACGCAAAGAGACAACAACTATTAGTTTTTCACTGATGATGACCAAGTAAGTTTCGGTTGAAAACGTTTTGATTTTAAAAATGACTTTAATGTGTTTTTAAATGGTTTTGATTTATGTTTTACGCACCTTCAAGCAATATATTTACATTTATTTGTATATTTATGAATATTAATTACTTCATACATTTTTCGATGATACAAAGAGGACACACAGACACACATACAGATACACAGACATTTTGTAAGAAAATGTTTTTCGGGATCTCTAACTCTAAAACGTGTAAATCCGTCGAAAGATGAAGTCGAAAAAATATTCGATTACAGTAAAATGATGGTTGGTTGGTTGATTTGTGACGGCCGATTATCTACTCTTGGGATATAGGCCCTAGGGGGAGTGAACTCCGTGGGGGTCTTTCTAAGGGATCCTAACCCGTATTTACGACAAGGTTCGAAGAAAACCACGGAAAACGCCGAACGGTTAGGTCGACGAGCGCGACAGGGGTTTGAACCCAGCACCTCCCGTCTACCAGCTTTGAGAGCAGAACCTTTCAGCCACTGGTGGGTCTGTCGTCAACCAGACCGATGTAGTTAATAGTCCGCCGTTATAGTTAATGGTTAACAGTAGGATAGTTAATAGTCAGCCGTTTATAAAAAGAGTAAAATGCTTAAAGGATTTTAATATTTACTTGGGTTATGTTGGGTTTATGTTTAATTTTAGAAAATTAATAAACAATTAACAAATAGCTAATATTAGCAACACGTAGCCAAATAATAATTTTAAAAAATACTATTATTTATTCATATATAATAGTAAATATAAATTCCAACTGAATGAATTAGTAATATATAAATAATTAGTTTTATTTAGAATTAATATAGAAGTATTTCGAAATTGTAGAAATATTTATACATCGTAAAAATTATTTGCTCGAAAACTTTGTGTGGGTTTTTCTTAAAGGAAATGTCTGAGCAAATGTTTAATATTTAACTTTGCAAAATGGATTTTTGCGGCTTATGTCTTGAAAATTTTATTGATTCGTTTTCAATTTTCTGTCAAAATCAGTTTTGTAATAAAAAAAAAAGGGATAACTTGTTTTATAGCCTAAAACGGAGAAAAGGGAAAATCTAATTTACTTTCTTGGCTGTTTATTTTGACAGAACAGATGATTGTTTTCCCAGCTCTTATAAAGTTTATATTTCTTTCTTTTTTCTATTTTCCCGTTTTTGGCTTTAAAGATGGTTGTATAAGACCACATATATTGATTTCTTATTTCTTCAAAAATATTAATAAATTTTACTTTGTATTTTCAGGCGAAGGTTTTGTTTTACAGTTTTAGTTTTCGATTTTGTATTTTTTGCTTTAAAAAAACCAGAGAAAGGAGTATGAGATTTAGTTTAACATAAAACGTTTTTTTTTTTGTTAGTAGGCAGGGTTGGGTATTTTCAGTGAGTTATTGAAACTTGTAACATAAATTATTTAAAGATGTAATAATTCGCTCTTCAAAAGTATAAGACAGATTATTGAAAATTAAAAAAAAAATTAATTCGTTTATTAAAATTATAATCTTAAGAACATTTTTCATTAATATCTATAAGCAATGGCCTACTTTCTGACATTTTAAAAATGTGAAAAAAACCTTCACTTACATCTCAAAATTTCTGTAAAATTTTTATGATTGTTTGAATTTTTTAAACAATAAAATAAGAATTAGGTTATTTTCAATGAGTTATTGAAACTTGTAACATAAATTATTTAAAGATGTACTAATTCGCTCTTCAAAAGTACAAGACAGTTTATTGAAAATTATGAAATAATTAATGCGTTTATTAAATATTATAATCTTAAAAAATATTTTTCATAATATCTATAAGCAATGACCTACTTTCTGACATTTCTAAAATGTGCAAAAAAAATCTTTACTTACGCCTCAAAATTTCTGTTAAAATTTTGATGATTGTTTGAATTTTTTAAGCAATCAAAACAGAATTTCATTCACGCGATAAATTCTTTAATGCATGAGATTTGTTTAGATTTTATTGATTTTTAAATAAATATATATTCTTTATATCTCATTTTAATGCTAAAAAGTGTAAATTAACAACACAATACGAATTAAAATAACTTTTATTAGGTTGTTTGACATGTTTCGACTCACTCCGAGCCATTTTCAAAAACAAATGAGAATATTCTATAATTGCACGATCTTTAAAGTTATCATTTAATTGTCATGTACTTTTTTAAAATTACGCACGTTATCTTTTATTTTTACTTGGTTGTTTATTTTCATATTTGTAACCATGGAGTCACTCGAGCCATAATTTCGGTAAGTTAAAAGATGCTGTATCGTTACATGTGTATTTTTGCGTGTTACTGTCTCTATGGTTTCTCTTATTATGGATGGATAGCCGCATCTTTTAACATACCGAAATTGTGGCTCGAGTGACTCCATGGTTACAAACATGAAAATACGCAACCAAATAAAAATAAAAGATAACGCGCGTATAAAAAATACATGAAAATTAAATGATAATAACTTCAAAGACCGTGAAATTATGGAATATATTCTAATTTGTTTTTGAAAATGACTTGGAGGGAGCCGAAACATTTCAACAATCTAATAAAAGTTATTTTACTGTATATTATGTTTTTAGTTTACACCTTTTAGATGCAATAATATAGCATTTAAAAGAAATATATTATTGCAAGGTGTTACACTTTATTATAGCTGTTCTTTTTTAGAAAAGCTGTTTCACTTACTTAAACATTCCACCTTTCCAAACAATTTAGTTATGACTACATTTTTACATTATTATTTACCATACGAGAGCATCGTTGGGGAAGAAAGAAATCATTTTGTGCAATAATGGTACCCCTAAACGACTTTTATTATCACTTTAAACAGCTAAAGTTCCCATTTGCATTTTTATGGACTATAACCTAACAGAGTTAACGGCGAAGCAGATTATGTTTTTCCTTTGCTATGAACTATTAAATCAAAGACTGGTCAGAGAATTATTCGACACAATTGTGCGAATTTAACCGGAAATGTTTTTTAACAGACTGATAAAAAACATATTTAATTTGTTACAAAATGCAACGTAATATGGTTACATTGAAACGCTGTAAAAAAGGAGAAATGTTTCTAGATCTAGAAGGCAAGTTTAAGAAAATATAACTTAAATTCTCTTGAATTACCCACGATTTTGAAAAGTGTTCCCATAGCCTCAGAACCTTCAGAAACAAATGATTTCCCAGATTTGAAGAAGTGTTTCCGAAACAAAAGTTTATTTTGCTCCCCGCAATTTTCGTAAACGTTTTCAAATAACTTTTAGAGTGTTACATTGTATTAATCAATTTTATCAACACGAAATATATGTTTCTAGGATGCTACCAAGTCTCAAGTCAATATTTTCAGCTGCGTAACACAAAATAATGGTCATTTTACGGTGTCAATTTAGGGAGTTTGTTGTTTGAACAACAACAACAACAAATGCTTACTGGTGAACTGATTGCACCGAAAACAACTTGGAAATTGTACATTAAATGTGACATATGAGGTGCGTTCGTTTTATAACTAGTTTCACAATGTAAAAAAAAAAAAAAAAATCATCCTCATTATTTCAGTGAAATGAATTAAGTCGTCTGCTAGGAGCAAAATGAACATGCATTTTTAGGTGCGTTAATAATTATATAAATACATAAAACCTATAGTCATCGTCTAATCCGTCCGTATGTCTGTCTGTCTGTCTGTCTCTCTGTCCCCATATAACAGCGCAAAAACTACCCAACCGTGCTAGGAGCGAAATGAGCATGCCTTTTTTTTTCTTATTACGTAAGCTACATTTACAACTGCGAATTTTTTTTATTACTATAGAGATCTTGCTTTGCGAATGACTACCTCCATGGTTTAATATTTTTATGACTCATAATGAACGAATCTCCTGTGTTTATTGACTCTAATGGATTGAGATATTCGGCTGTGAACCTAATTTCCACTGAAGGTATCTCAGAATCTATACATTGTTGAATGTAACTCATCTCTCAACACAAACAGCTTTTATGCAATTTTATTCAAAAAAATAATTTTTAATAAAAATGGCCTCTTGGCATATGAAAAAAGATGTGGTTAGCCCGTATTTGTTTTCCTCAGTCACATGACTTGCGCTTTTATTATATAGATTACTTATAAGATAGGATTTAACAGAAAAAAGAAAACTTTCATTAATAACTTTTTAAGTTTTGATTCGTTTTTTATAAAATTTGAAATGATTCGACAAAATTCTGAAACGATTCTATATATTAAATTTCAAATCATTCGGCTACTTTAATGCGTTTCATAATTATATATCAATTTCCTTATGTTTTAAATGACGTAGCGTCATCAAAATACACTTGAAACGATTATTTCCCATTGACTGTAATGTAACGAAATAAGTTTGACTGTCCCTGTGAAAAAACTATAAGTGCTACACACTTCAGTTGAAGTAGGAAACATGCTATAGTAAAAGGCAATAACATAAAAAAATTTCAGGCTAATCCGAACATATTTACAGGAGTTAGAGCACGGAGAGACGACCAGACAAACCGAAGTCATTAACACTTTTCAACTTGGTTGGAAAGTGTTAAAAAAGAAAATCTTAGTTATGGTATTTTTGCCGTTCTAACAATGTACGTTTCTTTTTAAATATTAATATTTACCATTAATTTTTTTTTTAATGGCGATTTCGTGTTTTTCGTTGATTTTGCATTTTTAAAAATCCGCATCCGCATTATCAAAATACAAAAAAAAAAAAAAAAAAAAAAAAGAAGAAAGGAAAGCAAAAGAAAGAAAGAAAACAAACCCACTTAGTCATGATGCATTTATGTTTCTTACGATGTCTTGTTTTTCTGGGGTACTTTTTATGTTCTAACGATATCCTTCGTTTAAAAAAATATATATACAGAGACCTCTCAGTTATACGACTCTCGGTTATACGACGAATTCTCTTGGTCCCGTCCACGCTTTATGGGAAATAATGCTAAACTTCTCTCAGTTATACGACGCATCTGCATGGGAAAATGTGACATTGCAGACAGTTAAGAATTGTTTTAGGAAATGTGGTTTTTCACAAGACCAAATTGCTAGTTCAACGAATGAAGCCGATATTGAGAGCGTATGGGAATCCTTTAATGAGAAATCTTTGACGATATCAATAATGAAGACGTGAGCGAAGAGGGTGACGAAGATGAGAGCAATGTTCCTGCTGTTGTAAATTTTTCAGAAGCAGGTGCCGTTTTAATTACATTAAAGAATTATGTCCACAAAAATTATTATTCCCAAAATAGCTTAAAAGCTTTAATATACTTAGAAAAATACATTTTCTCTTTTCGTCGACGACAAACTAAAATCGCTTCATTGTTTGAAAAAATCTGATCTGTAAATCTTCAAAATAAACATGGTGGTGAGTGAACTATTTTGTGAACTTTTTAAAATACATTTTATATTTTATTTTTAATATTATTTTACAAATTTTGTTAAAATCTCTTCTTAGTACTCAAAACTTATTGTTTTTAATATAGGTAAAATAATTAATGTATATAAAGTTTGAAACTGGTACAATAAGAAGGTCTCTCAGTTATACGACTTTTTTCTACGGTCCCCTGAAAGTCGTATAAGTGAGAGGTCACTGTATTTATTCTTTTCAATGAAATTTTTTTTGGGAAGTTATTTTACGAATTCGCCAGACATTTATTTTCTCGGTACCTTACCAGATATTATTTCGTTTCCGAAATGTTTTTTGCAACTTTATCGTATTCCCGTTTTAAAAGAAGGTGCGTTTTATATTACATGTTTTCGCAAGAACTTTAGATCAGAATTGAAGGTTTAATATACCTAAATGTCAGAAATTCAATCCAGAATTACTACAATGGGGCCCCTTAGTTCGTTTGGCTAGATTTTCGATTAAAAATATAAAATCATAGAAATTCGAGGTTTGTTTCCAAAGAATAGACCGCGGCGTGCGTACTGCTTCTGGTGTATTCCCAGTGGAGCCCCAATTTTAGGTTCGTTTGGATAGATTTTCGTTTAAAATTATAAAATCATACGCATTCGAGGGTGGGCGCTGCCGAAAACATGGAGAGCTTCAAACATTAGGTTCGTTTTTAAAGAAGAGTTCTTAGTACGCTCGGTGTAAGATGTTGTAAGATGATAGAGAGCATCCAACATTAGGTTCGTTTTTAAACAAGATTTCGTAGTACTCTCGGAGTAAGATGGTGTAAGATGATAGAGTGCATCCAACATTAGAACATTAGTTTCGTTTTTAAAGAATAGTTCGTAGTACGCTTGGTGTAGGATGATAGAGAGCATCCAACATTAGGTTCATCTTTAAAAAAGAGTTCGTAGTACGCTCGGTGTAAGATGGTGTAAGATGTTAAAGAGCATCCAACATTAGGTTCGTTTTTAAAGAAGAGTTCGTAGTACGCTCGGTGTAAGACGGTGTAAGATGATAGAGAGCATCCAACATTAGGTTCGTTTTTAAAGAAGAGTGCGATGTAAGATTGCGATTGCCGATCAAAATTATGGAGCGATGTAAAAAATAATATGTTGCAAATTTGTTTATTATTTTAGAAATAGTATTTTTACATTAAGTTACTAAAAAGTTATATAATACCTTCACAATTAACTGTTTTGTTTCTAAATATTTAAATCTCTATTCAAACATTTCGCTTATATTAACAATACAGACAAAATATTCGAATGTTATACAAAAATTGCACTAAAAAATCTTTTCCAATACTGCCTGTCAATGTACGTAAAATAACAGCAATTAATTTCTCAAATTCCAATATTCCGATATTTAATACAAATTTAATTGTCTCAATTCAGAGCAAAGATTTTGCAAATGTTGTCGAAGTAGAGATTTAATTCTACGGAGTATTAAACCTATTGTTTACGTTAAGGAAACAAAAAAATATACAATGACTAAATAGACAAAATTTTTAAATTGAAATAATCACTGAAAATCGCTTCTTCACTTAAACATTTTTTCAATGGGAGGTCAATTTTTAGCACTTTCCAACCTAGTTGAAAAGTGCTTATGACTTCGGTTTGTCTGGCCGTCTGCCGTCTGGCCGTCTGGCCGTCTGCCGTCTGTCCGTGCTCTAACTCCCGTAAATATGCTCGGATTGCTCTGCAATTTTTATATGTTATTGTCGTTATCTATAGCATGTTCCCTATTTCAATGGAAGTGTGTAGCACTTATAGTTTTTTTACAGGGACACTCAAAAGATTTCCGTTACATTGCGGTCTATGGGGAAAAATCATTTGCGGTTTATTTAAATAATGTTTCACTATTTTAAACGCATTGAAATTTATATATATCACTAAGGTGCATTAGAAGAAGCTTAATATGGAACAGGGTGTGCATAGCACTTATAGTTACTTTACAGGGACATTAAAAATAATTCCGTTACATTACGTCTATGGAGAAAAATCGTCTGCGGTTTATTTAAATAATGTTTCACTATTTTAAACGCATTGAAATTTATATAGATCACTAAGGTGCATTACAAGAGACTTACTACGGAATATTGTGTGTATAGCAGTCATCGTTCATTTACAGGGACACGCAAAAGAATTATCTACTGTCTGTTAACAATAATTCCTGGAAGTGCGTTTTAAGTTACTGAACGCGATTTTAATGTTAACTTGCTTTTTGTCTATTACGTGATGTGTATAAATTCTGTAGATCCTATACAGGGCAGCACAAAAGTTCGCGAACACATTTCTGTTTATTGACAAACTCCAGACGGAGAATTTTAAACTGTGCTACGCGTTTCCTAACTGAACTAAAATTTAGCATCCTATGTAGTATATATACAATTCTATAGATCCCATACAGGGCTGAATAAAAGTATTCGGATATTTTTCAGAATATTGTATATGTTGGAAATTCCTGAAATTATGTTTTTAAATATGTTATGCGTTTTCCAAATTGTTTACTTAGAAGTTATCTTTTAGCTTATTAAACGGTATGATTTGTAAAATTATTTTGGAAGCGTTGGAAAGTGCTACATAATCTATGCTTGACGCATGATTTTTCGTTCTTGTTAAATTATCTAATAACTTTTGGTCATCCTATATAATCGAAATCTATTAAAATATTTACTAAATTCTGAATTATACTAATGACAATACGTTAAGAAGTTATAAATAACCTCTACCTCTATTTTAAAGCGTAGATTGATAAAATATTTGGATGTAGTGAAACTTATTTGAAAATATATAACACAATATATATAAAGAACTATACGCCGATATATAAATATACTTTAAACTATATGCAAGAACAATACTTCGCAGAACTGTATTTCTGTATATAGAAATTAATGCCTGAATTAAATCATTATAAGAAATAAATGTCTGTGCTAATTGAATTATAAGCTTCAGATGACAGATCGCTGTATCAGAGGATGTCTCTCTCGCTTAGAGAGAAACTTCAGTTATTAACTAATTAGCGTTGTAGAGTCATTGTACGTGGAACGGCTAACGAAGCGTTGTATAGTTGAGAAATCGGTCCGCTATAATATAATTTTGACGACGAAATTGTTTGAAAGTCACTATGGATGCATATGTGAAAACGACAGTTTTTAAAAATTGATTATACCTTAACGTAAGGGTAACGCTAACGTAACATAATTACCTTAACGTAAAAGAACGTAAAACTAAATTACATTAATGGCAATTTCAGTGCGCTAATTATTGGCATTAGGTTGGTTAAAGGCATCTATTGATAATAATAACGAGTTATAGAAAATATGTTATGGAAAGTTATAATTAAGAATATATCCGTATCATAAGAAGGTTCTTTATTAGCGTCGCAGAGTTATTTAATTATTATTGAAAGAAATCGCGATTATGTATCTAAAAGTATGGTCTCTGTGATATTAATGAAAATTTTAAAGTATATCATTGGATACTTAGTAAGAAATAATATGCAATCAAAAAATATTCACAAAAATGCTAACTAAGTAAATAATAAATATTGGGTGTTTAATATAAATTAATACTACTCTAAAATAATTTGTTTATTTTCACCGCAGAATTATAATATATTCATTGATGGTACAGAAATTCAATAACGCATTAATAAATAACACTGTATAAAATAAATGCATAAAACTATAATATCAGACATTTTATTTAATTTTAAACGAAAACCTTTTATAATTATGTGCGAAATGAGAGTATCAAGTTTATTTTAACATTTCATAAACCTTTATACCCTAATATAAAAATCTTATTTGTTTATGCTTCTTTTTATTTCAGATTTTATTAAGGTGGAGAACTCGAATACACTGTTAAAAAATTTCGTTTATTGACAGGTTGTCTTCCGTGAATTTTGATAAGAAAGTTTCCGTTTTACTAGAAAAATAGAATCTCTCCCGTATATCTGTTGCTACCCAGCTAGAAAAAGTTTGCAAAAAAAGTGCACAAAATCCGAGCGTATTTGGCATCTCTACTTATGCATAAAAACTGCAAACTGAATTGTGCACAAAAAGTGCATAAACTATATCCCTAAATTGTACACTTTTTAGACTTTTAAGATTACAGAGTTTCAAATACGGAATTATTAATGTAAAAATTCTATCATCCAATGGGATTGCAGTATTTTTGATCGCCACACATGCGCTTAAACTCCTTCGCGTCTGCATCGCTCCATTTATGGACTACAAAGACGGAACATTCCTCAAAACACGGAAACATTAAGGCAACTCTGCTGCCAGTCCTTTTTCCGTAAATTGACGGATTTTTTTTTTTTTTTTTTTTTTTTTTTTTTTACAGTATACTGTTAAAAATAATCTGAAATTCACGGGTATTTTTTTCCTGAATTTCATAGAAAAATTCCCAACGGAGATATTCCGTTATCTGCTGCATGTTTATTTTCAATGTTTCAAAAACTGACATGTTGCTGCACAGAAAAATTAAAAATTCCATAAATTAAAATTTCAGGTTTATTTAAAACAACAACAAGAAAATAGTGCTTTCGAATTTAAAAAAGCAAAAATTAATTCTTTCCATTCTTTTAATATTATTTGCAATTCATTTTTTAAAGTTATAAAAAAGTATTCGCACTTAAAATATATTCTAAACAAACAGATTAATATATATATATATATATATAATAGCTAAATTAAGTGGAAAAAAATCGATTCTATTTAAAAAAAAGCAACAAAAAATATAATGCTTTCGAATTAACCTTTTCCGGCGCGGAGTAAGTCTCCAAGGTCTCTAAGGAAATGGTTCGTATAGGAATTTAAGATGATCATGATAATGAATACAAGGAAAGAAACACACAACTTCCTTATATAAGTTCTCACAGATCTTTTTTAAATTAAGTTCGAGCTATAATTTTTTACGGAGAAATTTCAAAGCAAAAATGTGTGACCTGAGTACAATGGATAAGTCCTATTTTCAATTACAGCGATTTTGTTTCTGGGTTATGCGAAAGAATAACATTTATGATAAAGTAAAAATTTTCATAACGAAATTGGATTACATTTAATTTGAAGAAAATGAATTAAAGAATTTTTTTTTACAGGGAACCAATTTTGAAAAAAAAAATTATACGAAAAATTAAATTGGCAAATCTTTTAATTAGGCCACTTGAAGTAAATTAAGATTATTTTTATTAGTAAATTGGAAACATTCAAGACGACTTAACGAAGAAAATTTATGATACACTTACGAGATTTTTAATATTATTTTTGTAATGTCAAAAAACCAGACAATATAAGGAAAGCAGTTTTATTAAAAATGTATAGATTATAAAAATTATAAAAATTATGTATATTTAATTTTTATTTTTGCGACAGGATGTAAAAAAACTCAACCATAAATTAAAGATTTTATTTTTATTGTTTTCTTAGAAATCTCGTGGTGAATATTTTATACTTATTTTTTATATAAGTTCATTTAAAATCCAGCGTATTCTTTAGTATGTATATTCATATATTTTTTCATATTTTATTTTTAAAGTTATTTATCCAGTATTCTTTTCTTAAAATGAAACCGCAAAAATTGTATTTGTTAAAACTAATATCATCAAACTATATCAGCTAAATTCTATAAATTTAAGGTACATTTTGTTTTGAAAAAAATTATAAAGAAAAAAATCTAGCTGTCTCTATGACTTCTTTTACAAAATCTTCAAGGTATACTTAAAAAGAAAATGTATAAAATGTTTTAATTTATTTCCTATACTTTACCTTTGTTTTAAAACACCTTTTAATGGGATATATAAACTAAACTATCTAATAAATATAATTCAGTTTCCTTGAATATTATTAATAAAATATTTATTTTGAAAAATCTGTAAATTATTAATGAAAAAAGGTAGTGCAAATATATTTTTGTAAAAGACTTACTTCTAAACAAGTATATTTAGACTATGCCAGCAGATAATATTAGAGAGATACACTCATTTTGACCACCTGAAAGTTCTCTTGCAGCTTGTTAAACCTTCAAATTCACATTTTATTCCACTCAAACTAATTACTCAAGTGAATTCCTTCTTTCAAAGTATAAGGGATGCGCAAATGAAAAGTGGACACAGAGTGTAGAAGTATTTTATTACAACTCTAAAAATAATCACCACATTTATTCAGGCATATGTCCCATCGTGTCACCAGTAGGTCAATACCTCTGACGACGAACTCTTGGAGCTGGTCTCGGAAGAATATTTGTATCCTATCCTTCACTTCGTCTTCCGAAGTAAACCGTTGTCCTCGGAGTGCCTGCTTAAGTGGCCCGAAGATGTGAAAATCACAAGGCGACAGGTCCGGATTGTCGACAGCACTCTCGTCGACAACAGCGATTGATGCATCGGTGATGGCAGCATCGACTTGGCCTGGTCTCGATGTATCCTTGGCTGTTTCTTTGCCTTATCTGAAACTTTTTCACCAGTTGTTCACAGCTGTACGGACTAAATAGTGTTCACCATAAACATGATTCATTCGGTGAAAAATGTCTGAGTTCGTTGCCCTTTCAGCCACCAAAAAATGCACTATGCCTCGCGGCTCGACTCTGGGCGGTTTCATCCTGCTCACCCTTATGTTTTAGCCGCCAGTTACACAAACACAACTTTTTTCCAAACGGTGCAACTTTGTCTAATGTACCACTATCCTGCTTTATTCGGTGAAAAATGTCTGAGTTCGTTGCCCTTTCAGCCACCAAAAAATGCACTATGCCTCGCGGCTCGACTCTGGGCGGTTTCATCCTGTTCACCCTTATGTTTTAGCCGCCAGTTACACAAACACAACTTTTTTCCAAACGGTTCAACTTTGTCTAATGTACCACTATCCTGCTTTATTCGGTGAAAAATGTTTGAGTCCGTTGCCCTTTCAGCCACCAAAAAAACGCACTACGCCTCGCTGCTCGACTCTGGATGCTTCCATCCTGTTCACCCTATGTTTTAGCCGCCAGTTTCACAAACACAACTTTTTTTCCAAACGGCGCAACTTTGTCTAATGCGCCTCTAACCATGTGCGAAGCCAATATCAAATGAAGAACCAGTTCAGCAACTTGGAAAAAATCAGCTGTCCACTTTTCAATTGGGCACACTTTATATTCTTCCAATTATTGATTGGTCATTGAATTTCTATTGCACTGTTAAAAATAAATCCGTCAATTCACGGTAAAACTACTGGCAGCAAAGTTGCCGGACTTTTTCCGTTCCGTTAGTACATTTTCCGTTTTGAAAGATAAAGGAAGGGAAAACTCCGTTTGAAGAATCGGTAAGTTTCCGTTATAAATAAACTCGGTTTTAAAAAATGTCGTCTCTATTTGTGCTGCCATCTGTTGATTATTACGGGAGTATTTAATATTTGATATAATACAAGAACATTTTCTGCCCGTCCTGAGGATCGAACTCGGGACGTTAGTGGTTTGAGTCGAGTTCTTTACCGTAAGACCAGCGGGTCCTTGCTAGAGTAAGAGTAGGAAACGATGATAGGGGATTTCTTCAAATCGCAGCTTGGGACTTAAACAATTTGGGGTTTAGAAAACTGGTAATTTTGAAGTTAATTGCGGGGATATTTCGTAATGAGATGATGGTTGAAAACTATAGTATTAATAGAGGATAAAAACATGAATCTTAATACATATATTCTTAATTTGATTGTTAGATGTAAAATATAAATATTATATTTTGAATTAAATTCGATCATTTTATTTGCTTTTTTGCGAAAATCGATTTTTAATCAACTATTATGTATTTTTTAAATGTGTTCGTTTAGAATATATTTTCAGTGTGAGTGTTTTTTATAACTTTAAAAAATAAATTGCGAATATCTTTAAAGGAATGAGTTTAACCCTTTAACGGGCGGTGTCCACAAAAAAGGACATCTAATTTTAATTCCAAAACTGACAAACGGCACGAAGAATATTTAACTAAAATTTTCCTTTTATCAAGTTCCGGAAAATAAGCGAGTTTTTATTTTCTAATGAAGTCGTTTGTAAATTCTGGTTCTTACTCCGGTCGACCTCTACCCAGTGGTGTATCAGTGTCTTCAAGTTCAGCAAGACACTGTGGTTCAGCAAGTGTTCAGCAAGACACTGATACACCACTGGGTAGAGGTCGACCGCGATCAAGCAGATGGCGCTGTTGTGTATCAGTGTCTTGCACGTTCGCGTTCACCTGCAGTGTCGTCTTTTGCCCATAGCCGTTCAACGCTTCGCCCGTATGCAAAGCCCTGAATTTTTCCTGGAGGACTTTTTGAAGCTTATAAAGTGGTATGACAAATGTCTCAAGGTACTTGGTACTTATGTGGAAAAATAAAGTTATGTTTTATCTTTAATGTCTCATTACATTTTTTGTCATTCATACACATCTCTGTCCACAGTCGCCAGAGGAAACTTATTTTCCGACTGCCCCTCGTACTAATATGTATTGAAAATATTATTCGTTTCAAAATTCGTTAACAATATTCGTGTACATACGTGCAGGTGTTTTTTTTCAAACGCCGGCCGTATAGGTTTGTTAAATTTCTTATTAATATATAATAGTGTATTAATAAATAAAACGTTTACGTAATTGTTGATTCTTTTGCTGTTTCATTTCAACGTATTCATGAACAATCGACTTTAATTTTCCTCCTCCTGCTTTAACATCCTCTTCATTAAGCATTAAAATATTCCAGTCCTGAGATTTTGCAAATCACTTTAAGAACAAAGAATAAAGTTCTTAATTAAAGCATCTCTCCGATAGGAAGCAGATCACTTCTTTAAATTGAGGGGATTCTGAAAACAATGAACTGAAAATCCTACTGTTAAAGTTTATTTGCGAGTATAATATGATTGTGGGTATATTATTATTTGGAAGCCTGTTTCTGACATCAAAAGAAATCAAAATGCATTCAATGGTTTCAGGCAAATGCCGCTCTTTGTTTTCGTAATTTACATAATGAATATTTTATTGTCTGCTATAACATCGCGAATATTATGGGTTTCTCTCTATTCATGACTGAGATTGAAGGAGCATGAAAGGCGTAATTAATGTTATTGTATGCGATACGTATTTTATTTAAATAATGCAGTAGCATCTGTACGAACATAGGGGGTAGTAATTAAATTTACGAAATTCGACAATACAGCAAAACCTTTAAGTAATGGGCACCTTAAAAGAAAGAAAATCGTTCGATATTCGAAGGTGTCCGCGGTTTAGAGGTTAAAATGTACAAAGATATACAGGTTGGTTATAATAAAAGTATATATTTGGAGCTGTATGTGGCTCGAAGGAACCAAAATCGGTACAGTTGCTATTTGAGAAGGAGGAAGAAGAATGGATCAATAAAAAATTGCAATAATCACCGACAGATGGCGCTACTGAGTGTGAAATGTAATGTGTAATACAAGAACATAGAGTTAAGGCGTCAAATCGGATGACACATCAAATGTATTGGAAAATGTCACAGTCAATGTGGTTACGCTTTCGCATGACGGTGCCAATCATGTCCAGGTTCCACATGGCCATTGTGCTGGAGGGCACAATCCAGGCGGTGCACGACGTGCTCAACTGCGGAATGTAACGCATCAGGAGTGACGTTTCGCACATGATTTCATTTTAACGATGATGTGATATGCGGTAAAGTCAATGAGGTTTGCGATACCTCTACGGTACACAATAATACACATTACATTTCACACTCAAAAGCGCCATCTGTAGGTAATTATTGCAATTTAATTTTTTAATTTTTCCATTCTTCTTTCCCCTTCTTGAATAGTAAGTGTACCGATTTTGGTTTCATTCCGGTTATTCCTTCAAGATACAGATAGCTCCAAAAACAGATACTTATATTATAACCCCCCCGGTAGGTGTTGGGAGTCTAAAAAGTATCCACTAAACCCAGATTTTACTGTATTAGTTGTATTAAATAAAATAAATTTGTTTTTAACAAATGTGAATGATTTATTTTTGATATTTATCTTCTTTTGGTGTGTTCTTTTTTTTTCAATATTTCAGGTACTCAGAGCTCGCAGTGTTCCTAAACTTTTACCACTTCGCTATCGCTATTCGAAAATGGTAATTTTTGCTCTACATTTCTATTAAAAATGTTATATTTTAATTTCACATAGTGGTTGCAAAGATTAAAGAAAATGAGGATCGTTGCGAGCCCTGGATACAACACACATTTGAGTTAATAGATTAGATAAAAAATTACTAGCATGATTCTAGTTATTTGTAATGTCTTGTGGAAAATGTTATGATACGTTAAATTTTTAAGTAGTTTAAAAGAATCTCCAATTATATATATATATATATATATATACAGTGTGATTCATAAATATCGAAACAATAGGCTATCTCCTTAAATATTGCCCCTAGGCACATACTTCCAATTGCAAAGTTTCATAAAAAAAGGTGCAAAATTTGATGACATAAGTTGCAACTCCATGGGGGGTCCATTTAAGAAAATACAAAAATTAAATTTTTATACGGTCCCCGTAGGATGAAATTTCCAATTAGGAAAATTTTCCTTATCCATTCCTGATTTAAGCAAAAAAAAATTCCATCTTGATATCTGCAAAACTCAGAGAGATATGTCCGTTTTAATAATTCGTGAGGTTTCAAGGGATCAGACACAAATTGAAATGCGTGTAATTCAAGAAACAAGATGTTACTGTAAGGTGTCCGGAAAACATTTATTATTTTTATTTATTTATAGAGTTGGAATTCTGAATTTTTTGTGATGGTTAACCATATAATTTGTAAACAGAATTGCATCATAAAACTTCTTACAAAATTTTAAAAAATATTTTTTTTTTCAAAAAATTCAGAGTAATTTAAAATTGTTATAACTTGAAATATTATTTGTCGAATTGAATTTTTTTTCTTTTAATGAAACCGAAAAATATAAGTTTTAATTTTGATTCAGCATTTTAAAAATATTAATTTAAAAAATATTTAAAATATTTAAAATAGCAATTCAAAAAAAAAAATAATAATAAAAAATAAAAATAAAAGATGCAATTTATTTTAAACAAATCATATTTTCAAACGTGAATATTTTTTTCAAATTTACCAAATTAAAATTTAAGTAAAATATTTGAAAAAGATATATTCCAAGTTTGAACCATTTATCTTTAATGGTTAAAGAATTATATCAATTTAAACATGAGATTTTGAAAAAAAATCTATGATGCAGGAAAATGCATTTAAAGTTTTAAACAAAGATTGCGCCTAATAGTATCCTCTTTTTCGATCATTTGGCTCTCGGGTACAGATATTAAATGTGTTATTAAAAGTTTATTAGAGATATAAATTTAATTTATGCACTTCATGTTTTAGGTCATAGATGGGTTTCGAAAACCATTTTCATGGGCGATGCACTTTATTTTATTTAATTCATTATCTAGACAGGTGTCTGTGCATATTTTAGATTTCTGACAAGGCCGAAATTTGTACAAAAAAATTCCATTTTTCTTAAGATACAATTAAGATTATTAAAAAAAATACTACATACATATTTATAACAAAATTTTACAGTATATTTTAGATTAGTATGTGTTCGCATGACAATTGCATAGCTGCCAAACCTCCCAGTAATCCTCAGTAATATGTATTAATTTGAACCAGTTAACGAATGTACCACTTTATAACCAGAAAAAATTTATTTAATGAAACTTTGACTTACTTAATTTAAAGGTTTAAAGTCGAATTTATTCAATTGAATTTCTTAAGAGTTCGTATTCAACCTGGGTCAACGGAAGATTAGTCGGAGCTTGGCATCTATGATATTAAAAAAATCCCTGACGGCTCGGCCAACAGGCACAGTTAGATTTCGAAGACGCAGACCGTGGGGCGCCTGTTTGTTGGGAATTGCAGAAGAAATTATCTTTGTGCCATGATGCCACAGTTGGGACCGTCCACTTCGAAATCTAACTTGTTTGAAGGCAGAGCCGGTGGGAATTTTTTTTTTTTTTTTTTGCTATAAGTGTTGGTCCTATTAAAAACTTGTCAATATAAACGTTTTAGATAATATTAAGGGAATTTATAATAAATTTAAGCGGATTGGATATCTTGTGAATTGACGAAGTTATGAATTTTTTTCTTCTAACCCCCCCCCCCTCCTCTTTACCCCTCTTGGGGCCATTTTTAGTGACATAAAAAATCTGCCATGCACTAATTTTCGGCCCTTTTCGTAGAAGTAATAATAACTTTAAACGGATTCGATACGTATCATAATTAAGAAGTTATGGATTTTTTTCTATTCTCACAAAAATCTCCCCCATATCCCTCCTCCCTTGGTTTGATTTTGCCCATTAACCTTGACCAATATTTTATGCCCCTTGATTTTATGTATCCTTTTGGAAGAGATTTGTGCAGAATTATGGGAGTTATCGTGTCCATAAAATAGTGACATAGATAGATAGATAGATAAAATTTTGAACTGGGGACGGGTGGGTGGGGGTGGGGGGGGGGGGGTCTGGGAGTCATAATCGACGTACATCTGCAAAAATGTTTCAAAAATTTCAACTTAGGGGAGAGTGTAATAGATAGCATTTCTTACGAAATCTACATAAAAAATACGCAATAGCAACTTTAATGATTATTTATACTCTTAGACTATTACATTCGAATAAATATTTAAAAAAAAACAATGTCGCTTGGAATAAATGAAAAATAGGTTTAAAAACATAACTTTTGAAGCTGTATAATAAAAAGTAGATTTTTGAAAATATTTCTGTGTAATTTATTAAAATATATTTCCAATGATTCCGTTTACAGAAGTTTTATTATCGCTATTACTTTCACAAAACTTATTGCCTGTCCAACACGTCTTAAGAACAATAAAGACACGGGCCGGCACGACCCGGCCAGAGGGGCGTGCCAGTTACGGGCCTGGCGCAAAGCTGGCTCTCAAGCAGACCTCTAGCTTATTTCTCAAGCAAGTTTAACACAAACATCTATACGCTGTTATATTATATCTAAAAGTTAAGGCATTGTCTTAGATCGACTTTTAATAATGTGTAAATTTACTATCGATCCCTAACTTGCATTTCAAATGAACCGATATCGCTTCGCTCAGAAGTATGCTTAAGTGGTGTAAGTCACGAATTTTGGATTTTAGTATCTCTGTGAATTTTGCAGATATCAAGATGGACTTTTTTGTGTTTAATTCAGGAGTGGATAAGGAAAAAATTCCTAATTGGAAATTTTATCCTACGGGGACCGTATAAAAATTTAATTTTTGTATTTTCTCAAATAGACCCCCCCCCCCCCCCCAATGGAGTTGCAACTTATGAAATGGGTTTTTGAATGATTTTCTTATGTCGAAATTAAAGTATATACTTTCCAACACATTCAGCATACTGTAGCAAAACTTAACTATTTAATAAGGTGAAAGAGGATGTCTAAGCAAACAAGGGGATGACAAGGGATGACAGCCCCAGAACCCACCTTTCGCTTTAGAATATAAGTGCAATCCCGCACTGAGAAAAATGACACTTTCAAATCTGAGTAAATCGGTGTATTATTTTTGTTATGAAACTTTTTGCTTCAAATAGGAAAACCTAATGCTTTCAATTCTGAAATACCAGAAGTACTCAGAATATTGAAACATTGACATATTCAAAACTGTGCACATAAAGGTCAGTTCATGCTCATTTTTGAAACATGGACAAATGATTCGATCAAACATGATTAGAATCAGTTCAAACTCATTTTTGAAACATGGACATACTCAACAAGAACGAAAAATCATGCGTCAAGCATAGATTATGTAACACTTTCAATGCTTTCAAAATAATTTTACAAATCATTACCGTTTAATAAGCTGAAAGATAACATCGAAGTAAACAATTTGGAAGACGCATGACGTATTTAAAAACGTAATTTCAGGAATTTCCAACATTTATTTCCAACATATACAACATTCGGAAAAATATCCGAATACTTTTATTCAGCCCTGCATAGGATATATAGATTTGTATATATACTACATAGGATGCTAAATTTTAGTTTAGTTAAAAAAAGCGTAGCACAGTTTAAAATTCTCCTTCTGGAGTTTCTGTCAATAAATGGAAATGTGTTCGCGAACTTTTGTGCTTCCCTGTATACGATCTACAGAATTTATACACACCAAGTAATAGACAAAAAGTGAGTTAAATTTAAAATTGCGTTCAGCAACTTAAAACGCACTTCCAGGAATTATTGTTAACAGACAGTAGAGAATTCTTTTGTGTGTCCCTGTAAATGAACGATGACTGCTATACATACAGTATTCTTGTAATGCACCTTAGTGATATATATAAATTTCAATGCGTTTGAAATAGTGAAACATTATTTAAATAAACCGCAGACGATTTTTCTCCATAGACATAATGTAACGGAATTCTTTTGACTGTCCCTCTAAAGCAGTGGTCACCAATTATTTTTCCCACGGGTCCGTTTCAAAACATAGTCAAACTTACGCGGTCCGGAACATTTAAGTAAAACCGTACTCCCCTCCCCCACCCCATCTATCACGATTTCAACCTTTTATTAACCTAGGCCACCTACTTTGCTTAGTAAAGCTTTTCTTTGAAATCATTTGTTATCTTAGATGCATAACACAATACATACCAGTGAAATGAAGTGCATTAACACCAAATCAATTTTTTATTATGATTTTTAGAAATCAAGATGATCAATACAAAGTAGGTATAAATTCAAAATGATTGATCACTAAAGTTCATTGTGGTTACTGTTCAATGAGAAAAATGCTCATGATTTATTTTGCACAGCTTGCCTGAAATTTGGGGTCAAGTTGGTGCGTTAAGGTGGTCATCTGTGAGTCGAGATCTGTACCGATGCTTAATGAAGTTCATTTCTGAGAATACATAAGTTGAGCCAAACATGGTACCCAATTTTATAGCTAAAGATTTTAGTTCGGGATACTTTTTTTCCACACACATTTTTAATCCAAAATTGGTCACTTCCAAGAGTTTTTGTAACTTCAGCATAACTGTAAAACTCTAGGCTTAAGCCATGTGCAAAAATGCATCATAAAGTAACTGTATTCTATTTTTGTAACCTAACGCATACCATTCGCAATTTTCAATTTTTTAGTCGAGACAATTTCTTGCTATAAAAATTATATATGTATTGGTTTAGTCTTATTAAATATCATAAATATTAGATTTTTAGTCGCATGATTAAAAACCCAAAAATTTCAAACAAGTTGGAAATTGTACCTCCAACGTGACAAATGAGGTGCGTTCGTACTATAACTAGTTTTATAAATATTCAGATCTTGATACAATAGCTGTTGTACTCTTATGCAAAACTGCACGAATACAAAATTTATTTTATGTGCAGATTTTCATATTATAGATATTCATTTTATTTTATGAAATTAACTTTCAATACACTTTTACAAACAATTAATTACAATTATGTTACATTAAAATTATACTATGCGCAAATATGCAATACAAGACAACGTAAAAAAAAAAATCATCGTTATTATTTTACTGAAATTAATTATATCGTCTGTTATTATGATTTGATTAATTTCCGTAATAAAATAAGTATAGTTTAAGTTGGCAACATTTTATCTTTTGTTGGCATTTACTGAAAATTCCAATGGGAAGCTTAAACCTAGTTTTGAAAATTTATACTTAAACCCTTTTTCCAGTTAATATCTATTTCTCCGGAAACATCTATCCAAAAAACGGTTGGTAGATCATAGAATTGCTATAATTAAACAATTTTAGTATACAAATTCGATTTCTAAATTCAGTAATACGGATATAATATGATTCCATCTTAAATATGAAGTAATCAACATGGCGACCTAGAATCGTTACCTATCATGGGATATCATTGAATTAAATACGCATGATAGGATTTAATAGAATGAAGATAACTTTTATTAATATCTTTTTAAGTTTTGATTCGATTTTCATAAAATTTCAAATGACTCGACAAAATTCTGCAATGATTATACAGTGGCGGACAAAAAAACTGCATCACTTGCGAAAAAGTGGAAAACGCTACAAATAATGTTTTTCAAGCACAGGTATTATGGTAGGATGATATTTTTACGATAAAATACAGTTGTAGGATTAATCTCAATTAAATTTTATTGGGGTTTATAAATTACACTGGCGATAAAAATTAAAGGAACAACCATAAAAAGATGCGTTATGTTAATTCTATTGTGGGAACTTCAATGAAAGGTGATTGGTTGGTAACTCATTGCTAACGTTATCACATAGTGCAATGGTATTAACATTAGCTGCAGACAAATATGAAATTTTGTGAGTCCGTTCTTTCGGCACGTTTGAAAAGGAGTGCACGTGGTTGATTTGAAGTCTAATTTCAAGGATTTTACGCGTAGTTGCATAAAAGTTTCGCTTGTAGTAGGTGGAATATGTCATCCAGAAGACATTTGACCGATTGTGAGGAATCGTATGTGATAGCGAGAATGGAAGCAGGACATACACTGACACGGGTCTGTAAAGACTTAAAAATAGCCAAAAACGCCATGTCAAGAATCTGGAAACGATTTAAAAACGCTGGTAATGTGCAGAGACAACCAGGTCAAGGTCGAAAACTTGCCACAACAGACTGTCAGGACCGTTATTTGGCAACGATTGCTAAAAGAAACAGGCAACTGATGTCAGTTCAGATTACAAGAGAATTCGCTGCAGCAATATGAACTCGACTATCCAGATTTACTGTGAGTGACAGGCTGCATAAAAGAGGGCTGTATGCAAGGAAACCCATGATTTGTATTCCACTAACTCCAGCAGCGAAATGCGCCCGGTTAAAGTGGTGTAGAGATCGTCGTCATTGGAATACCACGGACTGGAGCCGAGTTCTCTGTACCGACGAATCCCGATTTTGTTTGGAGAGTGATTTCAGACATGTTACCATATGGAGGGAGAAAAACACACGCAATAAGACTGCAAACATCCGTAAAAGGCATTGATACAAAGGTCCTGGAATCATGGCATGGGCGGCCATCATTTTGAATGGCCGCACTGACCTACACATTTTTACCAGTGCAACTGTGAATGCTGAAATATACAGAAATAAGGTTCTTGATCCTCATGCCATGTTGTTTAGGGGCGCAATCGGTAGTAACCTCCACTTAATAGATGATAATGCATGACCTCATCGTGCTGCACTAGTGACTGATTATCTTGAGGGTGAAGCTATCCAGCGAATGGAGTGGCTTGAATATTTCCCGGATTAAAATCTGATAGAACATGTGTGGGACGCACCAGTCCGCAGACTTGCATCTCGACAACCCCAAACTAGCACTCTACAAGAGTTTCGGAGCACTATTAATCTGGAAAACACTTCGTTACCGCAAGCACTTCTGATTAATCTAATCCACAGATTGGAAAATCGCTGTAAAACTTGCATTTCGGTCAGGAGTGACCACATACCGTATTAATTTTTCCTGTGTGTCTCTAAAATAGTATAACAGTACAATATCCTTATCCCCTCTTATATCACACAGTCTTATGATTTTATGTAAATTAACTTTTTTGCAGAAATAAGCAGTTCTGCATTTTGAATATATTTCAGGCATGACAAAATAAAGATGTTGAGCAAGTTTCATGTTCTTATTTGCAAAATTATTCAAGTTCGATGACTTTTTAAAGTTGTTCCTTTAATTTTTCTCGCCAGTGTATTTACACATAATTATTTGGAAAAATGGAAAAAAAGCGAAAAACGCAATATTTAAAAAAACTTGGAGCAAAGTAATAGATGCACAAATTCTATAGTTAATGTAAATTCTACATAACTGCAGTCCTATTATGTATACTTAGATGTGTATACATGCATAAGGATCACTTCAGTATATAGTAGATCCTCCACGAGCTGCGATGACAGCCTTGCAGCAGTCCGGCATAGAATATATCAACTTCTGAATCTAATCCTGGCCAATTTCATGCAACCTAATAATGCTTTCCTACAGTTTTATCTTAGTAGCAGGCTTCTGAGCAGCAATTTTTGTACCCATTATATGCCTACAATTTTCAATGGGATTCAGGTCAGGACTATTCACAGGCCATTCCAAATCTCTAATGCCAGATTTTGTCAGATAGGCCGTCACCTAAGGGCAGGGAATTGGGTGAAAATTACTTTTCCAATATCCTTAATGTTATGGAGATTAAAACTTGTAAATTAGACAGCAAAATAATTCTTGAATAAGTTAGATCGTACTTACCGATTTCGCTGTACGGCAGGGAGGAGAGTCCTGTTGAAAAATACAATTTCTAGCACCTTTAAAAGGATCCTTAAAAGCTGGTTTTAAACACTCCTCCAAAATCTCGGTATAAATGGATGCATTCACGGTTCATGTAATAAGTTTCAGACGTTCAACTTCTTTGCATCACCAGACCATTTGGGCGATATGCTGTCTGGATGATAAACTTTTTTTTAAGTCTCCGAACATACCGCTTACCGTCCGATCCATGATTGGTTGAACTCAGATTCGTCCGAAATATTTATTGAATCCCCCTTTTCCTTTATCCATGAGACATGCTCTTTTGTCCAAGAAAGTCGTTTTTGCATCATTTGTTTTGTAAATAAAGGCTTTTTCTTCAGACGATACGCATGCAAATCGCATTCCACCCATAGTTCTTGTGCGTAAATTAACACAACAGACTTTCTCAAATTCGACTTTTAAGTCAGGAGCACTTGCATGACCATTACTGAGAGACATCGATCATCAGAATTTGTGGTCACCCTCTTTCGGCCCGATACAACCTTTCTCTCAACGTTACCAGTTTCACGTTCTAATTTAATCGTCCTCCAAACTGTCGATTGATTGCAACCAATTTTTTTAGCAATCACACGTGTCGCTATCCTTCTTTATCTAAATCAAGTATCACACATTTTTTTTCTTGCGTCAATTGACCATACGAAGCCATCATTTGACCACTTAAAGAACAAGACAAATAATCGCTTTTCCCTTTTGCCGCACTATTTTTAAAAATTTGATGACGCAATACTTCGCAAGGAGTATATTATTCCAATAGGAATGTAAAATGATATCTTATCTTGCTTTGCAGCAACTAAGATTAATTTATTTGAACGAAATAACACATTAGCATTACAAAATGCTAATTTTTCTAGGTAATGCAGTTTTTTTGTCCGCCACTGTATATATTAAAATTCAAACCATTCAGTTTGTGAAGATTTTGCGTTGTTATATGAGGACAGACGGACGGATACCAGACGACGACTACGTATTTATATAATTACGAACGCACCTAATAATTGGCATGATTAAATGAAAAAAAATTATTTTCCTGTTTGGTATCAATTTTCAAGTACAGGGTTATTATAAAAAAACTATCCCGATATATGAGTCCTTAACTATCACACCGTTCACAGAAACTGACTGAAATTTGGTTTTAAGTATTTTGAGGTATGCGCTCAAGAATCGTATGAAAAACAACAGTTAAACTCTAGGAGTTACGGTTACAGTGACAAAATTTTGAAAATTTCAAATGGCAACACCTATTTTTTTTATTGGAATGTGATCTTCATAGTGAAAAACCATAAAAAGTGTTGGAACGGTACCTGTAGCACGAAAATTGCCGGCGCTAGACAGACTAAGAAGAAAAGTGAAAACAACGAATAAGGACAGAGAATCAACAGAAAATAAAACATTTCATTGTGTTTCACAAATTTTCCACGTCGCACACGAAGACACGTTGCATGCGGGAGATGGTGGATAGCACTGAATAATAAAATGTTTTACTTTCTGTTGCTTCTCTGTCCTTTATTGGTTGTTTTCACTTTTCTTCTAAGTCTCTCTAGCGCCGGCAATTTTCGTGTTACAGGTACCGTTTCAACGCTTTTTATGGTTTTTCACTATGAAGATCACATTCCAATAAGAAAAAATAGCTGTTGCCAACTGTAACCGTAACTGTTAGAGTTGAACTGTTGTTTTTCAAACGATTCTTGAGCGCATACCTTAAAATACTTAAAACCAAAATTTTAATCAGTTTCTGTGAACGGTGTGATAGTTAAGGACTCATATATCGGGATAGTTTTTTTTATAATCACCCAGTATTTTAATTATCTTTCGCTGAGGAAATCCATTGTAACTGCACTCCTCTGGTCTTTTAACAGTGTCATCGACTGCATGTTACATGAATACCGTTCATGAATACCGTTAGAAAGATACCTTTAATTATAAAGATACTTAATAATTATTACGATACTTAATGTCATACATAATTTAGAAAGGTCCAGAAAAACTTAAAATCTTTTAAAAGTTTTTAATAAGATCGTAAATTGCGACATAGGATTCATTAAAAATTTAAAACTTTCTATGAAAAAGGTTTTATAATTATAAAACTCGCATTTTAGAATTTTTAATGAGAAATAAATTATTAAAGGTAACGCTTGTTCATTTCAAAAGTATATATTTAAAATATAGTATTCGCGAATATAATTATTTTTATTAAAACAACCGCCTTTTCTTTCAGAGGGGTATAATACGCAAGCACAAAGTTTGGCGTTACACAAAGAATTTAATATAGAGAAAGATTATTTTATAATGAGGTGGTGAAATAATGCAGAATACACGTAATCCTTTTAAATGACAAAAGGCTTTCAGAGCTTGAAGCAGATTTCATTTTGTAGAAAAGAATGATTTTTTTCTGTATTTCTAGTTTTTCAGTTAAACATGACGAAATTATTTTAAGACTTTATCTTTTTAGTTTTACAATTTCCGAGATTACTTGGAGTAAGAAAAGTAAAAAAATAGTGTCGATGTTTCTGTCTTTTTATTTTTTTCATATTTCATAAACACAGATTCAATTTCGCAGGTGGTCTTTTTTTTTATAAGGAAAAGGGATTCTTTGTTTCACTGAAGTGGGAGTAGATTATTTTAGAGTTTTATGCAACACATTTGAAAAAATCAAACCCCGAATTATGATTCTTTTTGGTCACCAAAAAAAGTTTATTTCACAATTTTTACACACATATTTCCTGTTTGGAATCCATATAAGAGAGGATTAATATTACATTTTAAAATATTTTCTGGAATGGAAAATATTTTACACTTTTATTGATCGAGGTTTTATCTATATGCACGGGACACACGGTTCATTCCATGAATCGATCAATTAAGATCATTTATGATATTCAGTTTTATTTATTTTTTTAAATATTTTGTGTTCGATTTCGTTTTTCTATTGTCCACCTACTTGTCTAGTAGTTAAGGCGCTAATTACTGGATAGGAGTTGCTGGGTTCGAATCCCAACTTAGGCATGGGTGTTTTTAGTGGATTGTAATAAAAGTGGATCGACGTTAAAAGTCTTCTTTTGCCCGAAAACATCCATTATTTATCTTTTTATATCAAGAAAAGAAAATATATTTACTTTATTTATTTTTTTTTAAATGGGCTGTTATCTTTTCAACATTAATAGGGAGAAAAAATACTTATTAAAAAATAACGTGTTAGTAAAAAATATGTTATAGATTACTTTTACCGTTTTTCCTGTTTACTACTCATTTTATTGTAGGGTCACGTGACATTCCTCACCAAAAGAATCTTCAGAAAAGGAAATCCGAAGTGACTCTATTTGACTTTCCGAATAGTTTATACACTATACCGCGAATTTAGATAAATTTATGGCACAAACAGAATCAGCGGGATTCTAACACCGAGCCTTACGTTTCGAAACTGGAGACGTTACTTCTGAGCGATTCATATCTAAATACAATGCTGGAAAATTCATCTCTTATACTCTCTGACATTTCCCTATATAGAATAAGTCGCAAAATGGTTTGAAATCGGTTTAAAAGTAATTTAAATACCTAATCCGATTGTTACAGTTCTTGTGACAGCGGTCTAAAGCATATTCGCAAATAAGAGCTTAATCGGAAATATCGCTTGGGAGTTACCGTGTTCGCGCTGTCTCTCTCTCTCTCTCTCACATGTGTACTGTAAAAAAATACAGATGTTTTTTAATCAAACAAAATATAATATAACCACGAACGAAAATGCATAATACCCTCTTCCGAGTTACTAACGATTCCAAAAAGCGTTATCTTTAGAAACTTTAGAAACTAATATATTTCAGATATTTAAAGAAACTTTTAGAAAAACGAAGTTTCTATTGCTTCCACTGATTTCGGAAACATTTTCGAGTATGTTTCTTAATCTAGGAATATATAGTAGATAGAATTATTAATAGAAGAACAGATACACATTAAAGAAATGTTTTAAAAGATTTGTATTAAAAGATATTACTGTTTTAGCATGAACAATGACTGCTCTTTTGAAAACTGCGTCCAATGTTTTTTAAGGAAAATAAAGTAAAGTTACTTCTTGTTTCTTTCTTTTTTCATTTTCAGTTTTGACAATTCTTTTTTTAGATAACATAATACGTAAGACAATATTATGAAACGAGGCAGAATAAAATGTTTAAGAATACATTTCACAAAAATTAAATTAGGGAAACAATTATTCTTTGAGAATTAAGATGTAACTTGGTACAGTAAAATAGAGGAAAATAAAACAACTTTTTCAGCACCAGAACTTTTATTTAATTCCAGAATAGTTGTGAAAGTATTCAGCGTACCGCCCCCAGTGGCACCGATGATGGTACTTTTATTAAAAAAATGCTTGATAGATGATATTAAAAAAAATTGTTAAGACATCCAACACAACTCCGGATGAAAAAATAAAGAAACTAATATAAAAATTTAAAAAAAAATCTATTATTTGGTAGGAAAGCTACTGGGATATATGATAACGTTGGTCTAACAAATTAAATTAGAGAGAACTGTGGGATTCTTCCCCATTCTTCTTCTATTTTGTTCAAATTTTTCATCATCATTCTACGCACTCTTTCCTACCACCAGTCTTTTCAGATGTTCACAAAAGAGCTCGATTGGATTCAAGTCAGAACTTTGGCTTATCGAAGCAAGAACCTGAATTCTAAGTTGGTCGAACCAGGCCCTTTTCAACTTCTTCGAGGCCCTTTCAACTTTCATGTTCTTCGAGGTTTGTTTGTGATCGTCATCCTGTTAGAAATCGCTATTCCAACCGAAAGTTTATAAATTATATCTAAGTAGACGTGGCGATCTACGATTCTGTTTACACGATGGACAGAGCCAACTCCACGCAATGAGAAGACATGCCATGCATATTCGGATCCGTTTCCAGGTTTAATATTGGGCAGTTGGTACGTAAGATCGAACCGTTTGCCATATCTGGATGACATACATATATAATTCCATTAGTTCGAAAAACATAATCATCGACTCGTCCGATCAGATGTCGTTTCTGTGCTAAAACAAATAGTTTTTTCGACAGATTCCTTCCACGTTGCCAAAATCTTTCAAGTACCTCTTCTTTGTCGAAACAGAATTTTATAACCCATGAAACTGAAGGATATCAATGTGAATATAGATGGCACTACGTTGGAAATCTTTTTGAGTCAGACGAACCAAGTTTACACTTCCCTTCTTTGATGTGTCGTTAGATGATATGACTTTTTGTACATGTCCAAGAGTAGAAACGGTTGCCAACAGATGATTGATAGCGTTTCTGCTGACGCCAAACTGTTATTTCGTTTGTAGTTCGTTGTGAGTTCTATCTTCCAAAAACAACCACTTCACAGTCTTCATGTTTAGATTTTTACTATCACAAGGATGAGGCATATTCTACAAACAAATAGTTTACCTAAAATACAACAACAACAACAACAACAAATATGGGAAACAATAGATACCAGATAAATAATTTTAAAAGTTAAGCTTAAAAATTGACAGCTTCGCCGTAAAAGGAAAACAAAGTGTAAAAACCCATAGACAGAATGTTTCAACATGAAGTTTGCCTTATATTCTGTAATTTGTTCTATAAATTACTAGCTCTGAAAATCCTTGCTCAATTCGACTATTCAGTGAAACGTTATGCGCTAACACATCTTACGTCATACACTTTTCAGCGCTACTGTAAATGTATTTGCCTACATATACTTAATGCTTTTACAATCGTTTGAAGTAAAAAATCATTTTAACCTATATAATATACTAGCTGTTACCCGTGACTTCGTTCACGCAACATTAAAAGAAGAATAAATACATTAATTAAGCAAAATATTTTACTCCCAATAATTAAAAACGTTAATAATTAACTAACTATTTATCACATTTCATAGGAGACAATACGGTATTTATTATTATAGGGACCTTGACATAACTCAGTCTTAAAAATGTGAAATTTTGTGCCAAATAATCGCGAAAATGAAATTGCAACCAATGCAAAAAGGAGGGCCAAATAAAATCGTGGAAATAGACGAATTGGGTAAAAACAAATGTCAATTTTACCTGATAAACAATTTTACTTTTAACGCCTTTGTGAAACGTTTTAACAGCCATCCTTCAAAAAAGCATTAATTGGAAATAGTACATGCTTTTTCTTTAAATTAAATTCTGCCTCCTTGGTTTAATATATAGCTGAAACAAATCTTGTTTTCTAAATGACAGTATGTTGACAGGCAATTTTTGTTCTTCAGAATAAATTGATTCATGAAGTTTGAATATGTGAAAATATGTTTGTATTTTTCGGATAATTTACTGAAATCAAGATTTTGTTTTCACCATCTATTCAAAGTGAAAATAAATTCTGTTTTTCAGTTTTAATGAGAAAATGATGTAAAAAATATACTGATCTGTTTTATTTCTTCTTTTTTATACACAAATATGGAGTAAGTTACTTTCCGTTTTTAGAAAAACTTTGTTAAAAAAATGGCATTTTATTTAATTTTTTTAATTCTGAGAATTTGTGTGACATCCTCGGATCAATTATAACCGGTATTCGAAAAAACCGGTAGTAAGCTAACCGGTAGTAAATCGCGTTGCGTTCGATAGTCTAAGAGTAGTTGCGAAATACAAACACACGGTCAGATTTTAATATAATAGATTAGTGTTCATTTTCCTTTTCTTAAAATAATGATGTGATTTTTAGCAGAAAACTCGGATACTCATGCGGAACGAAATAACGGATACCCATGCTTAATAATCAGTATAGATAACAAAACATTTAAATTTTTCGTTATAAATATGGCGTGAAACTTATCTACTTTCTATACTTATTGATCCTTGTATTATTAATGTAAGGAATTGATTCACACTGAATTTAAAATATATTGGAAAATTCCCGTTTTATTTCAAATAGGACGTCTCCTTTTCCCCCAGAGGAATCCCTTTTTAATGACATAATTCTTGTTAATTTTATTTTCCAGGCAATTAATTTCAATACTGGCATAGGGAAAATTATGTTACTTTAACAAAATAATATTAAATCTTTAGGTTTTATCAACAAAAATGGAACTATTAACATTCGTCATTTTTTTTTTTGGTAATCGAGTTATTTCGTTTAGTTTTAAGAATGAAAAATCACTATTTCTCGCGATCCATGACATCATTTACGACATGGATAATTTTGAGGAGCGTATTATTGACATTTGCTAACCATTTTCTTTTGAAACTTCTTTTTACTTTTTTAAAATTTAAATAAAAAATACGGTATAGTTAGTTATATTAGCCTTGCGCAGACGGTAAAACGGCAAGTATTGTTACCATACAAAAGAAAAAAAAGAAAAAAAGTGAAGAAAAAACCCAAGATCATTTTATTTCACCAATCAAAGCATATCCGCTTTATTTTCAATAAATGACGTCATATTCGCCTGTTTCCTATGGTTACGCATATTGAAACCTTGTATTATTATCAAAAACTTAAAAAAGTACGTTTTATTTCTAATAATATTATTTAATCTTCTTCTTAATTCTTTAATTTTTTTTTATTTCATTTTCATTTTTCCCGTGAAAATTTTTCAATTAAAACTAAATTGTTGAGTAAAAATTATTTTTCGGGTTTTGAATTAGTTTTGGCAACGATAAAGTATTAGCAACGGTAAAGTAAATTTAACCATTTTAAAATGCTATACGAAAAAATGTCCATTTATTCTCAATGAAAATAACGAAATTTTGAATTATTAAGAAAACTATTTCAATAAAATAAACAAAACCCAGCCTATGTTCATATGAGGTTTATAATCAGCCTATATGCAAAGGTACAGGATCATTAAATGCTCCATTTTGACACTGGCTTCAGCCTAACATTTGCACACAATGAGATTTATAATATTATTAGGATTATAATGAATTTGTAATTTGTAAATCGTGACACTTTCAAAAATAAGTTGAAGAATGACAAGAGATTAGAATGTCTGTCTGAAGCTCGATAAAGGAGAATTTATTTACATAATAACAAGCTTATATGTTGCATAGAATCGGAATTATCTTCATAAGTAAGATGGGATAATTTGTTACGAGACATATTCATTAAGAAGGCGTAACTGTGAAAGCTAATTAAGTAAAGTATTGGTTTACTCCCTCAGAAGATTTTGGCTCCTATTTTGATATAGGTTGCTTTGATATAGGTTTCTTCCATTGCTTCGTCATATATTCTTATGTTTTATGTTTACGATTATCTGTGCCTAATATTTAAACAATTAATTTTATTTTCACAGTGTTCGTATCCCGCGAGGTTATGGCTTTGTTTCCCACACTTATAAATATTTCTTTATGAAATAAAATATTTTGTGTTCATTATGAGTTGTACTGTATATAATGAGAAACTTTTATTCGAAATAATATCGCAAACTTTATCTGTTTTTACTTATATTTTAATAAAATCCTCGATTTTCTGTTTTTAAGTTTTATTTTAACGAAAACTGCACACACATATATGTACACACATATATTAAACAACATTTATAATTAACGCTATCTTTAATCATAAATGAAACAAAATGTCATGGAATTGTTTGGATATTTATATGGTTTAAATGAAACATCATAGATGTTTTTTCTTTTATTTTTTTAAACTGTACTGGGTTTATCTATCGATTTTATGAAATAAACTTTATTGATATATATGATATTATATGTGACAATAAATGCAGTGATGGGTTAAAAATAGTCCAGTTACAAATAACTTTTAAAAACATTCTTTATACTTTCAATTTTACTTTGGTTTTATATTGATTTACATCTAATATATACATATTTATACGCGTGCCTTTTATTTTTTCTTCAACACGCGTATAAGATTTATATTTTACAGGTAATTTTCATCGATGAAATAATGCCACTGCTGAGAATTAAATTATCAGAGTAACATGTCTTCGTGCACGGTAAAAAAAACAAAAAAAAATGTTTTACAAAAATATGATATAAAGATGAACTAAGATATACAATTATCTATTCCGAATTATTCACAATTGCGAAAAGTGTTTTTTATCATCAGAAAGAATTACATTTCCAAGATTTAAAGAAGCATTTGTAAAGAAAAAGTTTCTTGCTTTTTCGGAAAGATTTCGGAGTCGTATTTATTGTGTTATATTCAGTTTTCTTAACTTATGATCTAATTGATGTGGTTAGTGACTTCTCAAGTAAACATTTTCATGCCCAACAAACAGGTTTTACATCTTACATACAATCATGATAAATGAACAGCATTAACTTTAAAGTTAAGATTAATATAGATTTGTTACTTTGCATGTGTTACTTCAATTACGCAGTTTAAAATGTTTCTACACCAATTAATTTTTCAGCAGAGCAGCTGCAAATTTTTAATGAAATACAAACAATGAATTATCACTTTACTAATCAGCGTACAACCATTAGAGTGAAAAAATGCCCAAACCGGGGTTCGATCCCGGATCCCTTGGTATATGCTGAAAAATTAATTGGTGTATAAATATTCACCAATACTGGGTTTAATTTGTCTCATGCCTGCCAACGATGTTGTGCTCATGATTAACTTTCCATCTTGTGCTGCGTGTTTGTAGCCTTGCCATATAAGAGTGAGAGAATGCTAGACTGGATGTCGTCTGGATAGCTTAATTGGTAAAGCACTTGGTGCACTATACCAAGAGATCCGGGATCGAACTCCGGTCTGGGCATTTTTTCACTCTAATGGTTGTACGCTGATTAGTAAAGTGATAATTCATTCTTTGTATTTCATTAAAATGTTTCATTTAGAACTAATAGCATACTAAAAACTAATATTTTTGGTTTTACAAAACTGATAAATAAACTCTGAAAACGACTCAGAACGTTCCTGAAAATCAGTGGAGTTTTTATAAATAATGTTTTAAATCTCAGAAATATATTGGTTTTAGAGATTTTTAAAGATAACGAACGCTTTTCGAAACCGTAAGTACATCGTATATTTTTGTTCGTGGTTATATTATATTGTCGTAGATTAACAAACATTTGTCATTTTTTACAAGGTAGGAGAAACGTATATTCAGTTAAAATAACTGATAGTCACACTAATATTGTACAAGATAATAAAGATAAGAGAAAATTATTGCCCTTTCTCAATATAAAGTTTTAAATAATTTTGTATTTTTGAAAATTCTATTTATTTCTTTGGTTTTCTCGCATGCAATATAAGACATAATAGGACGATTTTAGAAAAGAACACTCAGAAAAAGGAATTGATTAAAACTACAAAACATGTTTTTTTGAGTACATTTTGGTTGTTTTAACAAAATTCAAGTAAAATTCAACCCTTTTACTTGAATTAACAAAACATTTTTTGCTGACGATACAAAATTTTTTTTTGGAATTGCAAAAAAAAAAAAAAAATTTGTTGATTCAAACAAAATTTCCATTGAGCTATATTTAAACAAAATTTTTGTTTAAATATAGGTAAATGGAAATTTTGTACAACGTCGACCATAATATTGCAACAATAGATGGCCATAACACCTTTCATGGGATGGGAGTTATAATGTGCGCATCAGGAGCATCTTTTAACAACTCTTTATTGCTCACCGACACAATAAAACGACTCAAATCTAGCCCTCTAGCACATGACATTATAAAAAAAAGCAAATATTCCCCGTTTACCCATAGCCCGTTTGCCTCCAACACAAAATGCGTCAAAATACCATCTACTTCGAGTGCATTTGCAGTGTTTTATATGGAAAAATATTAATATCCCAACTCTTGATCCTACACCATGGGGTTGGCAGTTGGTTGATGGAGAATTTCAGCCATTATTAACAGACCATGAACCCAGCACCAAACAAACTCTTAAATATGATTAAATGTGCCTGCCAAACTACAGATGAAGAACCATGTAACACCACTAAATGTACATGTAGCCGATATGGACTCCAATGTTCTGTAGTTTGTAAAAACTGTCGTGGAAAGGACTGTGCAAACACGGGAGACAGTTTTAATTTAGATGAACTTAATTTTGATTTCGATCCCTTTTATTGTGTATCGATTTCAAATTTTTGAATTTGTTTAATAAAAAGATGTTTTTCAACACTGCAAAAGCTTTCAGTTTTTCGGCCCCCAATCTGTTGTTTACTTTTACTTTTAAGAAACAATATCATATTTTTCAACTCGAAATTTCCTATCATTTGATACCCCATATGATTGTTTACGATTTTTCTAAAATTTTTCGTGTTTTTTTAAAATGGCCGCCAAAAAACGTATTGTTCATCTTTATAAACATTTTACTTTTAAAAACCAATATCATACTCTTTTTTCAGCATGCAATTTCCTGTAATTTGATACCCTGCAACACTTTTTAAGATTTCTTAAATTTTTTTTAATTTTTCATATTTTTTTTTCCAGATGGCCGCCAAAAACTACATTTTGCGCAACAGTGCGAATGTATATTTTTAGTATGTTCATTCGAAGCATGTTAACTACCATTTAAAACAAGAATTACTTTTGTTGCAATTAGTTCCACCTCAAGGTGTTTTTTCACTTATTTCTACTCCACTATATTAGAGGATGGCGCTTCGGACAAAACACGGGACAAAGAAAAATACATTAAATATTTATAAAATACAATTTCATTTAACATAACAAAGCATACATTTTAGGCTACACGTGAAATTCCACTGTTTCGATTGTTTTGATCGACGGTTTGTTCAATGGCGGTTTAGATTTTTAATCATAAATCATGAGCCGGTGCAGAGACGCCCACTGTATATTTTTACTATTTATTTTTTTAGAACATTCTTGAGCACGATATAAAGCCGTTTTTTATTTTTGTGTCAACATTGATTCGAGAAAAACTTTTCATTTCATTTATTAAAACGATGCTGATTTAACTTTTAATTAACTGTCATTTTTAATCAAAAAACATGTTTTAACGAAATATGAAGGGATTATGCCAGAAGCCGTTTCAAAAACTTTTCGAATAATACCTCATTGATTGTTGTGCGTTTTGTAAATGCATAGAAAAAGGGATGTTGACAACAGAAATAGTATACTATATGATTAAAAAATCTATTGCCACTTTCTCAATATATATATATATTTAAATAGACTGTATTTTTAAAAATTCTGTTTCTCTCTTTTGTTCTCTTGCATACAATAAAAGGACATACTAAGACGATTTTAGAAAAGAAGACAACAAAACGTTCGAAGGAGATACTATTAAAAAAAAGATGCTGAACAAACAATTTTAAAAAAATGGTGTACTTATCAGAAGAGATATGGAAAATAAAGAACCACTTGACTTTTAGTTTACCTTTTCAATATGTGTTCTAAAACATTGTGTCTCAGGAAAAATAATACTATAAAGTTTTTACTGTAATAAACTTGTTTTATTTATTTATTTATTTATTTTGTTGATAGTGTAGTAGTACCGTGTAAGTATTTATGCAAATAACGAATGAAAACATTTGACAATTCAGGAAAACTTTTTTCATCAACGAAGTGGGTTGGGTTGGGTTGATTGTTGACGGCCAATTATCTACGCTAGGGATATAGGCCCGGGGGGAGTGCCCTTCGTGGGGGTCTTTCTAAGGGAACCTAACCCGTATTTACGCATGGATAAATCCACGGTTCGAAGAAAACCACGAAAACTCCGAACGATTAAGCCGACGGGCGCGATTGGGATCGAACCCAGCACCTCCCGTCTACCAGCTTCGAGAGCACAACCTCTCAGCCACTGGTGGGGCCATCAACGAAGTGATTATAACGGAAATGATCAGGGTTTTACAAATTTGATAAAATCTGGTAGCCATCAAAAGTTTCTAGTCGCCAGTAAAAATATTCTCCACCCCATACACTCCCCCGTCATTGATTTTCAAAAAACACAAAATTTTTCTTGAATTAAGTACAATAAAATAATAACAAGCATAGTTTACAATAGTACATAATTTAAAAACATAAACTAAGTTTCAAATGAAACTTATCAAAAGTACCTATCTCTGAAAAAAAAAAAAAAAAAAAAGGAAAGAAAGAAAGAAAAGCTGTAAAAACTGAACTGAATTAACCGGCATGTTCGGTAAATACTGATTGCGAATGCTTCAAATGTTCAGTTAGTTGAGTGCTACAAAATCTATATCTGATGCAGGGGGCGGGGGGGGGTGTCGATGAAGTAGCGAAGCTGGAAAACAAGTTTTGTTTTTTTCCTAACGAAGTCCCTCAAAAAATTCTGATTTTATTATTTTAAAATTTGCATGTGGTGAATTTATTTTTGCCAAATTAAAAATAAAAGTTAATTTTTTTGCTTTGTTTGTATATAATTTCTAAGTATATTTCTTAATATTTTGTAACTTTGTATCATCTATAATGAGACATCTTATGACAATTTTAATTGAACGATGTTATTAAGATGACTAACAGCTGTTGCTTTTAATATAAATTATAGGCAACTAATGAGCGTAAACATATTGATTGAAAAAAAAAAAAAAAAGCTTATTGAAATACATAAGCCAACTCAAATAATAAATATCTTTAGATGCTTATAAAAAAAATATCCCAATTTGAGAAATATGAAAACTATCGAATTTTATCAAAATAATCTCTTTCAAACAAGTTCTTTTAAGGACCTTTTCAAAAACTTAAATTTCCTTTAAGAAGAGGTGTTATTTATTTGTATCTTAAGTTGGTATCTGCGTAACGGATGGATTTTTCTTTTATGTAAATACTAGCAAAACCCGCGGCTTTGCTCGCGTAATTCTTGAAAAATGCCAAGTGGTATTCGTTGGCCTATGTTCATTAGAGGAAATTTTACTGCCACAGATAATTCAGAAATTACTAATTAAGCCACACTAATGCCGAAAAAAAAATCGAAATTTTAGAAAGTTTTTTGCTCTTTCATTCCCCCCCCCCTCGTCCCTGTGATAGTGTCACCGATATAAAATATAGCCTATGTTACAGCAGAGACTGTTACCATGAATTTGCCACCATCACTTTTGAAAATGGTTCTGTAGTTCCAGATATTCCATAGAAATTGTAATTTAGAATGTTTTTGGAACACCTTTCTCTCATCTCACTCCTTTAAATTTCGAATTTTTTTAGAATTTGTTCTTAGAGAAAATTTACATCTTATAAGTAACTACCATGCCAAATTTCCTGTTTCTAGCTCCTTCAGTATAAAAAAAAAAAAATCGAAATTTTAGAACGTTTTTCGCTCTTTCAACCCTCCCCCCGGGGGGTAGTGGCACCGAAATGAAATATAGCCATCACTTTTGAAATCGCTTTAGTAGTTCCAGAGAATACCCCCTACAAACAAACAAACAAACAAACAAAAACAATCTTTATAATATTAGTATAGATAAGTGTGAATGACATCTTTTATATAGCTCACATTTCAAAAAGTAAGAAACTACTTATTGCAGCAGTTCGGAGGACAACAATTTCGGAAAATTTCGGTATATTTTCACCGATAATGACCCCCCAGACCCCAAAACTACCCCCCGTTCAGATGTTGATTTATATATATCTGATCTTTGTCATTTATAAACCGATTTGGATGTAACTAAGCATATGTATTAGAATTTCCAAGATCTCGACTGATTTCGTTGGCCTTGCCGTCCGCGTAAAGATTTAAAACTAAAAAAATATGCACAAAAAATTATATCTTTTGCAAGGATTCTGGAGTATCTTAAAAAGTTGCTGTGATATAGCAGTCTGAAATTTTAGGGTGGCTGGCAATTTTAAGCAATTCAACAGACTAAAAAAAAAATCAGGGATTAATTTATGAGTTTAATGAACGTGTTTTCTCGCAAATTATCTTTCATTGTTGTAAGCATTTTTCTATATATGGGTCATTCCACAGTATTCATGTGTTACGTACGGGACATTTCACAGCAAATTTTTCAGATATTTGTACTTTTTTCAGTATCAAAATATAAATGAGAAAGTTTGCAATATTATTTTTAATGCATTATATATCACTTCAACTAGATTCTTATGCAATTTCTTTTTGTTTGAGCCAATACATATATATTTTTTAATTAATAAAGTTGTGTTACGGGACATCACAAAAAATTGTTTTAAAAATACCTCTAGCAATTTGGATTTTGCTCTGAATTTATTCAATATTTTCACAAATAAATTTAATGAGTAGAAGCAGAAATATACATTTTATTAATTAACTTTAAAATTATTTTTTAAAATTGCGTCATTAATTAATGAAAGCTAATTATTTCTGTTACGTACGGGACAAAGCTATTTGTTACGTATGGGATCTATGACCAAATTCTTCTATGTGGCTGCAAAAAAAATGCTCTAATTTTTATTTGATTAAAAAAAAATAATATTTTGGATAAATTTTAATAGAAGAGATTTAAAGATTTAAAATAATGCATTACACGTAACTTTTTATAAAACTTTATTTTTCAAACTTGTGAAGCCAAATACTGTGGAATGATCCATATTCATATCCGTCGCGTCAAATTCTTGCCAATCTTGGCAACATTTTAACATTTTGCGAAATTTGGCGATCAAAAATAACCTGCCATAAATGAAGCTAACTTGGCTATAGCTGACTAATTTGACAAAATTCTCATTCAAATTCAGTATTGACGATTCTTCTACAATCGGTTTCTTCCTATTTTAGCTTCGTGTTTTCCAGTAAAAATAGCTAAGATCTGAAAACAAAGAAAGAGGGAGAGCTACTTTTTCCTCCCGATACAGATCGTAAGTACTGTTTATAATTGTAGTTCGAATAAAATTTGATAATTGTAAAATATTTACTTTTTAAATTTTAATTCGCATTACTTATTTCTAAACAAAATAAACCTACAAACTTGTATAATGAATGTGTAATATAAATGCATAAAATAATCCTGTGAATTTCATGAAACACAAAAATTCGGTATCAAATAACAGTTAACTTTCTTTTTATTTGTATGCAATCATTTTATTTTCTATGACCGAGAGAAAAGGCGAACAAAACTTTTAATTTTTTTTATCCGTTATATAATATGTTTCCAAGATTTCTATTTCCGAAGATTTCCATTGTATCCAGATAAACGAAGGGATAGGGTTTTCTCTGATGATCTGATGTGCGAAAGATAGATTTCAGATAGGAACGAAAATAATTTTGCTTCGTAAGATTTATTTTAGATTAGAACAAAATATGGATGGTTGACACACAGAGCAGTGTGTTGTATTTGGAAGAGGAAGATTTTCACCTCATAGAAATGTGATACAATGATTTTTAAGGATATAATGAAGTTTTAAAAAATAAATAAATACCTAAGAAATGCAATAATTTCACATTAATTAATTAATTAATTTAACCCTCTGAGCGTTTTGAAAAAGGGTAAAATTGTAATGTTGTTTTCTCAGCATTTTGTTTTAAATGCTAAAAAAATATGATTCTTTCAGCATTATAAATAAAACGTAATTACAAATATGAATGTAACCATTGAGCGTATTAATCATTCTTCAATGTTTTGAAAATTCATTAAATCTATAGAATTATATTATCTTAAACATTGCATGTATTGCAGTGAAACCTGGAGCTTAGTGAACGGAATATTACGTTCTACACGCTTAGAGGGTTAATTAGTTAATTTTTCTATTGTTACCACTTTTTTGGCTTTTGGATACAGTGTGCAACGATATGAATACCGTTAAATTTTTTTATATATATATATATATTTTTTTTTTGCTTTTTCATGTTTTACCATTTAAATTATAACTTTTATTTCGCAAGACATCATAAATAATTTTTTTAATACACCACATGATTACTTTTACAGTTTAGTTCAAAAACCAAAGCATTCATTAGAAACCAGAGACAGCTCTCGTCCAATACCAGCGCGACCATGATTTTTCAGTCGAGAAAACTTCCGTGTGGTAAAACTGGTTTGCAGGTAAGTAGATACGAGATGGCAAGTACATGGCTCTTACAGAACCATTTCGTTCAATCAAAAACAACAAGAGAATGATATAAGCACTAAATATATTAGAGAACTATGTCTAGAAATCGTGTTTGACTCTGGCAATAAATCCGTTAAATCTGAAAGACATTCAGCATAACATGATTAGGTCAAAATGAATTAAAATTTGCTTCAACAAATTTGTTTGCTGCAGATTAAATTAAAGAACTCTTTTTGAAAAAGTTTAAGACGCTGAATTGAAAAAAAAAGTTAAATAATAAATAAAAAATGGTTCAAAAAACAAGGAAAACATATATATTGAAAATAAATGCATATTGATTGAAAAAAAAATAACTTCAAAAATTTTTAATTGATTTATGAGTTTAACCAGAGAGACTTTAAAAATTCCTGTATCAGGTAGCGTTTAACTGTAATCAGGTGGTAGAGTTTAAATGTAAATTTGTCAATTGTTTTATTGCTTCTTGATAAAGACTTTTAGATTCTTACCCTTTATTTTTTAAATGGAAAAATTGTAGTGCACTAAAAAAATAACCTTTTTTAAAAAAAAAAAAAAGTTAGTGAGACGATATAACATACTATGTAAGTCCTTCATACATTTTAGAAATTTGAAAAACCTTAATTTTTTTTTCTTATTCTATAAATTTCCTAAATTATATGCTTCCATTTCAGCCGAATCGACCGCCCCCTCCCGTTTCTCCTTGAGTGTTGCCTAAAAAAATCTAATAACAGTGCTTTTTAGGTAGAAGAAAAATAAAATAAAAATTGTACGAGAAAAGCAAAGAGGGAAACTGCCAACGAAGTTTTTGTTTTTCGTAGACGTCCCGTTTCTTTTCACATTTCCAAGGGATTGATTCGTGATGAAGTAGGTCACGTTCCCCATTAATTTATTAAGTCTTTCAATTATTTCGCTTTTGGTGTAATTTATTTTGAGAAGAAAGATAAATTGTTTTGATATACATTGATATGTGAACAGAATGATGGTGTGAAATTTGAAAAATAAATAAACGATTGAAATGCCAATAAAAAGTTAAAATTCCAGTGCAAATTCACCTTGTTTAATAATTAAAATTCATTGACAACAACTCAATTTAACTATTAGTTTTTCACTGATGATGACCGAGTAAGTTCGATTGAAAACTTTTTGATTTTTAAAAGGACATTAATGTGCTTATAAATGTTTTTATGTGTTTTTACGCACCTTCAAGCAATATGTTTACAGTCATTTGTATCTTTATGATTTTTAATGATTGAAATGCCTTTGTTTACTTGACAGATATTTAATATATATATATATATATATATATTAATCAGATAAATGGATTAGACAAAGCTAATGACTTCCATAGCCTATTATACTGACTACTATTTCAAAAAAAATGTTCTTCTTTAAAACTCATCTTTTCTCCATAATTACAGAAAAGAAAATCCAACATGTCTCTGCTGTACACATACTGTAATTTGATTCTAGCATATATTGGTGTATATCATAAGTAAATAATGTGTCACGTTATTAAAAAATATTTGTGATACACTTTATTAATTTAACGTATGTATGAGGAAGACAATTTACACTTCTTTTATCCGACACTTTTAAATTTTTTGATTTCTGTTGAGTTTGATTTTCGGAAAATAACACTTAAAATTCAATTTGACCCGGATTATTTCTCTTTCCCTGTGGCGTGAGCTTGAGGGAGAAATATCAAAAACAGATAACTTTTATGTTATCTTCTTGCCTGCAAACATTAAAATTGCATCCTTCGGAGCAAACGACTAAAAGTTTCGAATAGCCGGCAACCTGCCTACAAAATAGTCGCTGCCATGAAGGAATTAAAACAAGATGAAAGAAAGACCCGACATAACATAAACATAATGTGTAAGCCTGTATCATACTTTAAACAATCTAAATCTTTTATTAAATGGTTTTATTACCGTAAACAATGGGCAAATGCGACATTTATACTTTTGTGTTACAAGTTAAACAACTAAAGAAACTATTCAAAACTGCTCAAAAACTATTTTTAAACATATCTAGAAACTTTTTGGAAACTTGCAAAATTCTGATACAAGAATATTGAGTATTTTAACCTTGTCACTTCTGTGAACTATGCTGTAGGTTTCACTGCAATATAAGGATTATTTAAAGTAATATAATTCTAGAAATATAATGCAGTTTTAAAACATTAATGATTAATACTCACAAGGTTTATATTCATATACGCAACTAAGGTTTTTATATAAAGTTTAAAAAATCATCTTTATTTAGAATTTTAAAAAAATTATATAGAAAAAAAAAAAAACATTACAAATTTTCTCTATTGCTTGGCGATCAGGGGGTTAAAAAATCTCTCTTAAAAAACGTTTACTGAATGAATTTGTAGGTAGATAATTTTTTAATCCTTTTAAAAAATGACTCTGACTGAATTTCCTTCATGAGTTTATCCCCTTGGACAATGTTATCGGATTCAAAGCATATCATCGTATGTGGCCTCCAAAACGAGCCGAATTTGTAAACAATTATATATTCTTTTAGAAATCAGGAATAAATAAAATTGTAGTGCTACAGCTTATTTAATTTTTATTGAAATTTTGTCGTATGAAAACAAACATTACCACAGTAAAAAGTTACAATTAACCTAATTATTAGAATCATGAAAAATAATAGATGCATTTTTCCATTCAACAATGTAAGATTTTTACGTCCGATGCATTTTGGACACTGCTCTAGAAAAGTAAATTAATAATTTTATACACACAGTGTGAATCTACATATTACTTTTTAATTACACTGGAAACAATTATTATAATCCTATAATTAAGAAAATAAATGGGTAATCTCAAAATGGCATTTTGTAACAGGGATGAATAATGAATGAATAATGAATACGCTCTTTTCAAGCGCATAGTATTAGCGGTAATCAAAATTTTCACTGAGAAAAGTAACACTTTCAAATCTGAGTAAATCGATGTTTTTATTTTGTTAAGAAACTTTTTGTTTCGAATAGGACGCTTTCAGTTCTGAATTACCAGAAATACTCAGAATATTGAAACATGGATATACTCAAAACGGAGCGCATAGAGGTCCGTTCATACTCATTTTTGAAACATCGAATACTCAAAAAAGATTAGAATCAGTTCAAATTCATTTTTGAAACATGGACATACTCAAAAATGAGCACACGATGTTTTATTCTTGAGTGTGTGGATGTTTTCAGAAATGAGTATATACATGTTTCAAACTTGAGTCATTTTGATTCGGAGTCATTTTGACTAGGCGACATTCTCAGATTTGAGTATTTTTGGCTTAGTTTTGAAAATATCATTTTTAGAGTGTTCTTTTGTGTGATTATTGGAATTATTGTTGTTTGATATAGATATGGAAAGCTTCAAGAAAGTTAAGTTGAAGTACATAATTCCCAGCACATTAAGTTCAAATACATTACTGGGAGAAGATACACACCTATGACTGTAACTCACATAAAATTATCTCCAAATCTACTTCTGTACTTTATCGCTGTGTTCACACATACACAATACAGTACAAATATATCGACTGAAAAAAAATATGTTTTTTAGCATGTTTACTCTATGTTTCTAAATTTATATTTCAATAGAAAGTATTAAGAAATAATCAACCTTGTGTTTATTAAAGAACGCAAATTAGTCCCGATTAAATATAACATAATTTTAGAATTTTTGTTTACGTTTTCTTAATTTTGTTATATGATTTTCTATATTCTGAGATATTTATGTGCCTAAAATAAAATAGGGTGCATCTGTCTAACGCTTCCTTAAAAATCCTTCCCAACACCCGTTATCTAAATCAAGTTCGCTTTATGTTAGAAAGAATTTCAGTTCTTTCGACTACAATAATTAACTGCAAAAGGAAACTACTTCTGTACTAATTTATACTTATATATACGATGCTGCCAAAAATATTTTGGTAATTATGATTTTTAATGTCTTGAAACCCTACAAAAATGATTTTTCTGGTGAGTTTCATAAGCTGACATTTTTATGAAGAATTTCTCATCTTACTACGTTAGCACTCCTTTTGTCCCGATGAGTTTTCTTTTGTGTTTTGTATTTACTGATAAACATAAGCTTAATTAACTAGAGGTTGCTTAATTGAAAGCTTTGCTAATTTTTCACTAAAGAAATTGACTTGTGAATATGTAAACAATTTCTTTAAAAATCTGTGTTCAGATAAAATTTTCATGAGAATAAAAGATTCTATTTCAATATTTAAACAAAGCTATTTTATTAAAAACTGCTTGGTTAATCATTTGTTGTACCATTTATTGAACAACAATGTACATATATGTGCAATTAAAATATTTCAAATGAATTTTTAGCTGTGTTTTTATTACAGATAAAAGTAAAAAAACTTACAAGGAAAATGTGAGTTTCTTTCCTTCGATTTTTAGAACATCTTATGTAAAAGGTAGAATAAAATATGGCAATCACATCAAGATTATTTTGTAAAAATATTTTTTTTAAATTAATTTTAGAAAAAAAGTACGAATTTGTAACCTGTGAAATTTATTTTATACCAGGAATCGACTTCTAGAAGTTTCGAAATATATAAATCCAAAATAACAGCTCATTAGGTAAATTAGTATTTTTTGAGTATGCTTAAAAAACTACTGAATGTGCTTTGTAACGATTACAAATGAATTTAACATTTGGTGTTTCAAACTTTTAACCTTCATAACTCATAAAAAACTTGACCGAATTACTTCGTTTGGTATCTTAAAATAGAAACTTTTTACAAATCCAAATATGATGTCAAAATCGGGTGTTTATATTGAAAATTTCAGATTTAGGTGTACAATTTCAGTATGAAGACGACTACCTGAGCATATTGTTTTTTTTAGTAAAAATGGACAAACTGATAATTTTTAATTGAATGGCTATTTTCATTTCTTTCTGGGACAATTTAATGATTAAAATGTATGGGGTCGTCTTTTTTTTTTACCGACTGAACGTCATACAATTATGCATCTTAATTATAGTGACTGTGTCATAACTACTCCAAGTTTGTTTTATTGAGAACATACATCTGAATTGGGTGCTTAATACAAATATCTGCTTATAAGACATCGTCGAAAACAGGAGTGGTGTATTTGACACTTCGATCTATAGTTTGCTATGATACAGCCATTATTTCATTAGATATTATCATGCTATATATTTATAGGGTGCAGTCAATAAAGAAAAAAATATGTATAGTAACATTTACAAACGCTTTTGAAAAATTTTATCTAAGGAGAAATTTGTGAAACAGACTCAATTTTTATGAATAATTTATACACTGTGTGTGTGTACACACAGTTCAGTGTATCATTAGCGTTTAAAACGCCTTGAAATTTTGATTATACGAGGGCTATTTTTTTAAGGTCCGATCGGTCGCGAAATGAAAGCAACAGTGAAAATCCGATGACGCCGTGCGCAGATGTGTTGCTCAGTGTCTCTAGTATGACAGTTGTCTCTAGGTCTCAGTTGTCAGTTCTGAGCTCGCAGTAAGCACGTAAACGTGCCTGGAACAGCAGAGGCACCCGCTAACTGTGAAGTGTGCGTTGTTATCCGATTTCTGCATGCTAAGGGGTGTAATGCAACCGAAATTCCTCAACGAATGAGTAATGTGTACGATACAACTTTCATGAGTGGCAGCAAAGTGCGGCCATGGTGCAGGAACTTTGAAGCAGAACGTACAGACGTTCATGATGCAGGCGGGCAGAGAAGGAAGCTAGTGTCAACCGATGATCTTGTTCAGTAAGCGTCGACCGATGATCTTGTTCAGTGAGTGTCAACCGATGATCTTGTTCAGTGAGTGTCAACCGATGATTTTGTTCAGTGAGTGTCAACTGATGATTTTGTTCAGTGAGTGTCAACCGATGATCTTGTTCAGTGAGTGTCAACCGATGATTTTGTTCAGTGAGTGTCAACCGATGATCTTGTTCAGTGAGTGTCAACCGATGATCTTGTTCAGTGAGTGTCAACCGATGATTTTGTCCAGTGAGTGTCAACCGATGATCTTGTTCAGTGAGTGTCAACCGATGATCTTGTTCAGTGAGTGTCAACCGATGATCTTGTTAAGTGAGTGTCAATCGATGATCTTGTTCAGCGAGTGGATCCGATTTCCATCTCTTTGCTCACATGAAACACTCGCTAGGATGACAGAAGTTTAAATGAGGCAAAGAGCTGCAAACCAACGTACAGAATTGGTTGAAAGCCCCGACGCGGCGGCTGCCTTCTATGACGAGGGTATAGGAAAGTTGGTACCACGCTAGGACAAATGTCTCAGTCGAAGCGGCGACTGTGTAGAGAAGTAGATGAAAGGTGTATCTAAATATTTCAAATAACACATTTTTCATTTTCACTGTTGTTTTCATTTCCCAACCGATCGGACCTTGAAACAAAAAATAGCCCTCTTAATTAACACTATTAATTAAAAAAATATACAATGACGATTTTCAGAATCTGTTTACCTTACACTTCTTTTCCTTGTCTATCTTTTGCTGATAAAATTTAAAGTAGTTAAATAGGATGTCGCATCCTACAACTGAAGTAGGAAAATACACCATTAAAGAATGTGAAACACGTCATTTTTATCAATTTATCGTTAAGTATAGAGACGTTGATTACGAACTTGATAGACTAAACTTTGACCTAAGTAATAAAATATTATTTTACTTAAGAATAAAATATATATTTAAGCATTTCTTATAATTACTTTATGCATGAAGGAGTTAGTTGTTATATATTTTTTATATATATATTTCTACTTATGGGGAGGCCCTATTTTCTCGAAGTGTTAAAATAAAAAGGCTGTTACAATTAAAACGATAAAGAAAATACAAATCAGTGCTTTTATAAAACTACGAATTTTTGAAATTTCCATTAAAAATCAACTTAAATAAATTCATTTCTTTTCAATCCTTCCGAATCAACTGAAATCTTTATAGCACTGCTGCCTAAACCAAATTGAATTCAAGAGAGTTTAATTTGAAATGTATGTTTGAGGAGAAGAAAAACAATATTTAATTTCATTTTCAGATAAACTGAAACATAAATAAAAACTATTGCGATTTGAAAATAGATTGCTAAAAATATCCATTTCCTACCGGATAAAAACAGAAGGAACCGTATAATTAGCGTTTAATACGCCTAAAATTGTTTAATTATAATTAACATTATTAATTTTTTAAATGAAATTATACATTTAAAAGTCTACATGAAAACATAAATATATTTCCAAATTTCAGAAGATATCAAACTATGAAATGCATACTTGTTTAAGTGCATATTTACACAAGATATATGTTCTCTTTCAAATATCCTTAAATAAATAAACAAAAGTAAAGTTTTCTTTCCAATTTAATTAGCTAATTAACTAAATTATAAAGTTTAATGCTGAATTCTTTATTAAAAAACACGTGGTAAACAGAAAAGCCTGTTCACTTCATATTCTTTTGAGTCTGCTATTGAATCTAATTTCCATTTCTCAGATAATTTTTAAAAAATGTTATTCAGATATTCTATTCGGGAAGATAGTTGAGCTACTTAATTATTTCCCTCTTTGATTAAATTTACTTAATGATTTTTTAAAATTTTAACGAAACTTTGAAATAAATTCCCCAGAGAGAAAAAGAATTAAAAAAAATCACATCATGGAATATTTCAAACTTAATATTTTAATATGTTTTGACGTTGAAGGATAAAAATTTAATTCAGAATGCAAATGAGATCTGCATGCTTTTCTTGACTTTGATATTTACATAAGGGCTGAAATATTTTTAAAGACGACATATAGATTTGGTGTATTTGAGTAAACTTTATTTTGAAAATAATGTTGGATGTTTACTCAATATTTTGTTCACTGCGTTCATTTAAAATACTGCGAAAGTAACTTACAGATGGTTGGATTTAATTTACTGTTGCACTGTTGACGACTTTAAGAAAAATATCGTCTTTTTTGGTTGGTTATGTATGTATGTATGTTTCTTTTTTTCGCATAACCAACGAACGGATTCGAATGAAACATTTTACACTATAATTTTAATTCACCACGGAAACTTTTACAACAAACCGCATAAAAATATGAGATTGGTTCTGAAATATTTGTGTCTGATACTTCAAAAAATATCATCAAGCAGCATAAAATATTTGGTGTACTATTAAATATTAGAAAGCAGGCAAACTCTATTAATTTCTTTTTTATCTTCTAATTTTAACGTGATATGCAGTTATTTTAAATATTGAAGGAATTATTTCATAAAAACTATCTAGACCATTAGCGGTGCCCTTGGCGTTATGCCTCATTGAACTGAAAAAAAAAAGACAGACGTTTCTCAATCTACGAAAATATAATATAACCACAAATAAAAATATACAATAACCCCTTCCGAGTTACGTTTTAGGAAAGCGTCCTTTATCTTTATAAACCTCAGAAACTAATATATTTTCGGAATTGTAAAGAAAAATTTATTTTAAAAAAAGGTTTCTGTTTACACTACCGATTTTCGAAAACATTTCGGAGTAAAGAAAACTCTTTTAGTGTTTTCTCAAACACGAATATCGGTTTTTATGATGCTATCCATTCTCAAACATTTTCAGATAGTTAATTGAATTTACACTTGAAAGGGTAATAAAATAATATTATTTTAATGTTAATGTTAATGATAATGCTGCAAATGTATCACGTTTCTCTGTAAACTAAGTTTGTTGAATGTGAAAACGTTTATTTAAGAATGGACAGCATGCGAAAAACAGATATACCGGTTTGAGACAACTGATTAAGACATTGTAAAAACTACTCGGAAATTTCCAAAAATCGGTGGCAGCAAAAGAAATTTTGTTTTTAAAAATGATTCCTTAAATCTTGAATATCTATTAGTTTCTGAGGTTTCCAAATATAACGAATGCATTTCGGAATCGTTAGTAACTCTAGAAAAGTTATTGTATATTTTCGTTCGGGGTTATATTATATTATCCTAGATTGAACCATCAGTCTCTTTTTTCCGCGTAGTTATTCGGTAGTTCATCAGGATATAAATAATTCACTTATCATTGAATCAGAATAAATGTCATGTGCGCTGAGCAAAAGAGATTTATATCTCATTTATAAATTGATTAACAACATTTGTAAGTTTATAAGAATAAAGTTATCAGATAACGTTTTTCCTTTTTTCTTCTTTTTTATGATCAATGATAATTTAGATAGAGGCAAAAAGTGCACATGCAAACAGAAACAAGACTTAAAATTTGTAGCACGTCTTCTTTGCGCCTGATGAAAAAATACAAAATTCTTTCAAAAATCTTTGCGCATTTCTCATTTTTATGGGGTTACTAAATATTATTCGTTTTATGCCTTTATTTGTGAATCACATCAGTTTTTCTACATTTTATTGTAGTAATTTTGAGCTTTTCTTCTTTATTATTCTGATACGTATCAAATTGTTGACCGGAACATGCTGAAGATTGTTTAAATTTAGAGCGCCCTATAGAGCGGTTGAATTACACAACAATGGTTTACTCAAATAATAAACGAAACTTCAATGAAAAATAGCGGAATTATTCACTCCTTTGTGAAATAAATGAGGTTTCATTTCAAAACGTTTTTAAATAAAACCATTTAATTTTCCCAACAGTCTCCCAGTTAAATATTGAACTATTTTCTACCTTACATTTCAAAACTCACTTTAAAAATGATAAGGAAATTCAATCAGTCGTAACATCCGCTGGATAGGGAGGAGATCCCTCTTTCACATTCAAAAGATCCCTACAAGCTACAACAGGGAATATGCAGCCGTTTTGTTAAAGATCATTCCAGTATAAAATTGATTGCATAACTATTATGTATTTAGAGTCTGTGTTTGGTAACAAAACAAATTAAATTGGATTCGGTAGTTTTAGACAAATGTCATTTATTGTTTTGTAGTTTATATAATGATTATTTCATTGCCAGCTATAAATACACAAATTTTATGGGTTCCTCTTTATATATGACTAGCACTAAACTAGTGCTCTGGATGCCATACGTAATTCAGTTATACATTTAACCGATATACGTATATACTTATAATACGTACATAACAAATACGTATACCTTAAACTATAGGTTTAAACGTATCCGGATACGTATAAGCACACATCGGTTAAACGTATAATCCAATTGTACGTATAATTAGTGTATATGTATATTTCTAGTGACGTATTTGCTTTAAATACCAATGGACCTCACAAGTCTGAACGGAGAATAAGCTGGAAATAGGTTGCGTTACTTTAGCAATCTGCGTACGATGTTTCATACATATTATTTCAAAATATATAACGAAAGTAAACACTTTACGTTTAGATTTATTGATTAAGTATGTTTTTTTTAATAAAAAAAAGCCTTTATTTGTGTGTGATTGCGTACGGACGTAAATGTTTTTCTTTCCATGGTGCCCATTTTTTTCTACTCTGCTTTATGTATAACGCAAGTTCATTTTTTAAACCACGACACTCGTGGTTGTTTTTATACAAAGTGTATGGGGAAGATTTTACGTTTTAAGATTTTTTGTTACTCTTGACAAATTTATTTATTTATTTTTATTATTATTATTTTTTTTTTTGTGAAGCCTATAAATTTCGATTACTAATAGCTTCACTAATAACCGTCACGGCAGGTTTTGGAACACAATCTCATTATCTTAAAATGACTTGTCTTCTCTTTTCTTTTTTGCTATAAATAATATTTTCAAAATATTTTTAATATAGAAAAAAATATTCTTGGATAAAATAATAGTATGATTCTGAAACTTCCCATGAGTTGGATTCCTTAATGTCAGTATAAAATCTAAAGTCAATGTATGTCTGTATTCTGCGGCCGCATGCAAAAATAATATTTGCGAAATGTAATCAAAATAAATCAAAAGCCATAAATCAAAAGAAGCTACGGGCGTGTGTTACAGACATTCGGAAGGTAGTTTCGAAGCTACCTGCTACGCCATACTAAAAGATTTCATAATTAATAGTTTACTTTTGAGGGAAAAACAACGAAAATCTAAACTAAACAAATATATTCCGAATTTATTTTTATTTATTTATTTCTTTTTGCAAGTGCCAGTTACCTACACTGGAACCGCAAGGCAGGTAAACTCGAGACCATCGTGGTTATTTGTACGAGGGAGAGATCACGATGGCCCATATAAACTGCGAGAATGCACTCTAGCGGATGTTTCTCAATGTCTGTCATCCGCAGACCATCAGGAGAAAGACATATTTTTTCACGCAAGCAACGAAAACCGTTTAAACGTTTAACTGCAGGTGTAAGTTCCGTATATACACTGTACCGTAGATACTGTTTTGTATCATACGTATAACCGCTATGGTCGTATCATACGTATCCCCAATCTGTACACCGTATAATACGTACTATACGTATACTCGTATAAACGTTTAATAGGGAGCACAAATACTAAACCCCTTCTATGCACGGAGAGAATAAAAAAATATATTCATTAATCCTAAACGTAGAAAGACACAACGCGATAGTTACGCCGCAGCCCATCGGAAATGATTTTTTAGAACATTTTTGCTACCAATCACACTCTATTGAATTTTAATTTTGATTGTTTTTAAATTAAGTAATTCGTAATTTTAATTTTTAGTAACCAGGTAAATTTATCCTAAAAAAATAAAAGTAAAGAACTAAAATGGCGCATATAGGGTTTGGAATATCTTATTATTTCGATATTTAGAAAAACATATATTATTGGAGAAACAAAAAAGTCGTTTGCAGTTTTTCATTTATTGAAATTGAAAGCAAAAAATTAACTGGTACTTTTTTTAAAAATTAAGTTGTTCTTTTCATTAATCATAAAAATCCGTAAAATACATTACAGTTTTGAGATAAACTTTATCTGAAAGCTGATTTTTTAAAAATCATTTTTCGAATTATTTTATTCAGTAATAATTAAAAGAAAACAGAAGTAATTTTCGAAAGACATTTTTCAAATAATTTTAAGAAGAACTATTTTTTAAATCGTTATTAAAATATTTAATTAAATGGGATTTCAAAAGCTTATTTTTTAAACATAAAAAATTTCTTTAACGTTTGATTAGTTTAAAGACATTTATGTTAGCTCATACAGAAAAAATTCTAAAGTCATAGTATTCACATAATATTACCGTCTGCTTTTTATTTTTTATTTCTAAGTCAATATTTAAACGACTTCTGGCTACAAAATTTTACTATGAATTAAAATCTTCGTTTTTAAGGAGTTTGCAATACCTTTACGAATTTTATGTGTTCCCCAATTCTTTGCAGCGTAAGGTGATTTCACTCTTCGTCCTCATAATGTAGTGCTTTTAAATTATTCGTTGACAAAATCTGGTAATGCTTTTATTTAGATATTTTCACAGATTCAGATTATAAATGGATATATCTTACGACTTCATAAGATAATTTCGGCAATATTAATATTATTTTTCGTTACAATAATTTTGTTTTAAAGTCATATTTAAATATTAACTTCATATATTGACTTCGTATATTGAAATGTTTCAAATTCTGAAAATCACGTCGTTATCAGATTATTCCCTTACTCTGTATAATAATACGTTAATCATTTATAGTACAAGATATTTAATTTTTATAATAGCACTAGTAATAACTTTTTTTCCTATTCACTTCTCGAAATAAGATTACTTAATTTTCCGAAATCCGAATAATTTTTCTTATACTAGCTGACCCGCCCGGCGTTGCTCGGGGAAACTGTCATTGAAAAATATAACACTGGAGTGGACTTAATAAAAAAAGACTGAATACTATTTATTTATACTAAAAACTTGTAAAAAAAATAAATAAGAGCTAAAATTTCAAAAGTATAACAGTTACGTTTACAAAATGAAACGGTCAGGGATAATTATTACACTTACTTTTCCCTTTTTACTAAAAATCCTTTTTTTAAAATCATTTTAAACTTTATATTGCTAATTGTATTTTTTAAATTATAAATATTAAATGCTTAGAAAAATCAATATTTCAAATGAAAATGTATAACAATATATCCATTTAATTGTTAATGTTGACAAATTATAATTACAATTTGAAATCATTTTTGTTTCGCTTTTATTCCTGTAGATGGCAGCACCTAATCAATGAGATGCGTTTCATTCGGGTGTTGCCATTAAACAATTAACAAATAATCACGCTTTCTGTGCCACGTACGATAGCGTAATATTTTACTTATATGCCTTACATAGTTGGTGAAGTTATTTAAATTTAAAGTAACCTGTATGTTGCCATGAACCAGTAACAATTTAGTGTCTGCTAAAAGTGTATTTAGGCTCTTGAATCCAAAGTGGGAACTTCCTGGCATAACCATTAAATCTTTTGAAAAATGCATAAAATGTTATTTTTTAATTTATTTAGCTTTTGAGTAGTCGAATAGTGTATCCTGTTATTCCAACAAAGGATCAATCAGAAAATGTTGGAAAATATGTTGTTTTAAGGTAATATTCGGGATAATTCCAGCAGTCTGTTAAAATTCTTAATAAAGGAACAGTCCAATAATATAGTCGAGTTGTTTTACTCTTACGAGAAAATGCAAGTTTCTATTTGTTTCTTAGGAAAGAAAGTAGTAATGTATTATTATTTCTACTTGTTCATGGAAAAATTAGCGTAGGTATGTGACAAAATATTCGGGTTGTTGAACGGAAGAAATGAGGGGAAAGAAAGGTTAAAAAAGTATCCCTTCAGTCACTTTCTATAAAAAAAAATATATCCCGTCGACCACTTTCTATTAAAAAAAAAAAAAAAAAAAAAAAAACTGATGCCAAACGATGAGATGTAACGCCAATAATACAAAAGTGTGAGGTCACGTTTAATTTCAAATGTTTCGCTAGCCACGCGTCGTGTGTATTCCATTTTTATTTATTTTGTGGATCAGGCAGTTTAATTTTCCTAATGTAGGATAAAAGTTATCTGCTATTTCTCTATTTTCTCTTGCATTTTGAAACAAATGGCAAAGATCTGAGATATTCCATCTGTAGAACTTAATGCGACAAACTATTTTCAAGATTATGGGATTCTGCGATTTAAAAAAGGGTGTATTAATGGGCATGGTATGAGTCTATTTGATAATGTAATCTTAAGAACTGTGATACACGAATATATATGTTAAAAAAGGAACTTGTTTCGACGGTTCCTCAATCATTTGTAACTGCATTAAGGTTTATATAAGGCTGGTCAAATGAATTGACATCCATCAAATCAGTAAAAAAAAATTTGATTTAGGCACGATTGTATGGAATAATAATCTCCGATATAAGTTAGTGCATCTAAACTTCTAGAAAGGCATTCCGAAAAAATAGGATGGCCTAAAAGGGTTGTAGAAATTGACAAAAGTTAAGTTTAAAAAAAAAAATCAATTAAGATTGTTTTTTAGTTTTAAGCAGGCTACCTTTTCGACAACTTTCCATATTCGGGATACATAGACAAGGCATTCATCGACGGTTATTGGTCGGAAATCTCGTGTAATGGATGCGATGACAAGTTGTTGTTATTGTTGTTGTCGTGTCAGAGGAAGTGCCATGGCACTTCTCTGAAAGAAGGGGGTGCCAGAGCCTCAAGAGAGGTTGGACTTCTAGAGCTGGTCTCCTAATTTTGAACCAATTCCAGACGAGAGACCTGCACCTAGATCTGCATGCCCAGAGGTAACGCTTATTCCAAACTTGGAGGCATTGGAGCAACAAACAGATTTTACGTGCACCAGCTCCCATTAACGTACACGGTCCCACAGCCGCCGGAGTCGAGAGAGGTTGTCACCTTACCAACCACTGACCACGGTCGATGTTGCTTCACTTTCGAAGATCTTACGGGAACAAAGCTTATTCGTCCGCGCCACTGCGGGACAGTACCGAAACAGAATGCGAACCACATAATTAAAATCCAAATTCGTCACTCATGATTTACGGAGCCTTCTAACATTTTAATGAACTTTCTTTCCTTAATGGCATGCCATTAGTTTAGTGAAATTCATTTGAAGTATGTATTATAAAAACAAGATGCCTCGCGTACTTTAAAATCTGGCTGATTATCAAAATTCTCCTTTAGTCTACTATCTCATTCTATTATCAATTGTTTTATCTAGATTTACCTTACAATGCACACTCAAACGACATTCATTAAATCCCTTCCCCGATTCTAACGCTCTCCTCTCACTTCCATCTGAATAAATCAATAAATATTAACCGCAAAGTTTGCAAGAACAAATAGCAAATGAGGATTCAGATTGGGAGGGAATAGAATTCAGGCAGAAGTGGAAAGAGATCTCCTTCACCCTTTAAGAACTTCAACGGAATGTTTTAAAAGTTTGAAATGAATTCGTAAAATATTCGCCTAAATAAACGATGAAGGTTAAAAAGTAAGGAATAATTTGAATTAGGCTCAAGAGGTTTATAAAGTTGATGCTCACTGTTTTAAATCTCATAATTTAACACACTGTCAATAAAAGACAACTGTTCCTTTATCTACGAAAATATAATATAATAACGAACGAAGATATACAATAACCTCTTCCGAATTGTCCACGATTCCGAAAAGCGTTCATTATAATTAGTAACCTTGGAAAATAATATATTTTCAATATTTAAAGAATCATTCCTTTTTTAGTACATTATAATAATAGGTTGCCTTTTAATTTTTTTTTTTTACTTATAATGAATTCTATTATTTCTTTTATCGCAGTATGCCATGGCTGTACTATGGCTTGAACATAATTTAGCTGTTTTATAGATGATATTTTTATAAATTAAATTAAATTTAAACTATAAATGAAAATACCTCCTTCATTAATCATGCCTCGTGTTTTTCCACTGTGTTAAACATCTGTCAGGTGAAATCTTTGAAAATAAAATGTATCCGTGATAATTATAGTATATATCTCTTCAGTGTGCTACCGTCATCCCGTTACGATGAGATTTCGAGACAATACCTATGCATCAACACCTAATAATTATGCATACTTTTTACAGAGGAAGTAGAGGGTGGGCCAAAAGTCCTGCAAAATAGGAAAAACATGTATTGCTACAATATTTTCTTAATAAGGTTGTCTCACGGATCATTTTCTGTCATGTGATGCATCACTTGCAACTTAACACATGGGCTGATAAGTTCCCGGTCTAATAAAGAAAACACAACTTTTTAACATAACTTTATAACTTTAAAACTTTAATAAATAACATAACTTTAATAATAAAAATAATAATTTAATAATAATAATAACAATAATAATAATTTAATAATAATAATAACAATAATAATAATTTAATAATAATAATTTAATAAATAATTAATAATAATAATTTTGTAATAAATAACATAATTTTATAACGAAAAAGCTCTAAACAGTGCTCAGAATCATCGATCGTTGTCGTTTTTGGTCAAAAGTCAACACGCGCGGCACTCACTTTGACAACAGCTTTTTCATAGACAAATGTAACCCTTTATTTTACTCGCGTTTCGAAAATTTTAACCCGCCAAAGCGATTCTGTGATGATTATCTAACGTGCTACGTGCTACGAAGCAGTAAGTAAAGTGTTATTGTGTTTTAAAGTGCATTATATCCTGTGCATAATAATGCTGTATTACTTTGCCCCGTAAAATTACGGGCTGCACAAAATGATGGGCATGGATTGTTTTTTTTTACGGGGAATGACTGGAATCTCTGCTGCCGGCCTCTGCCCGTAATTTTACTGCAATTTTTTTTACAGTGCACCTCTTTTGCGCGGTGCATCACTGATGTCCGTACGACCACGTTTAAATTCAGCAAACCAGTCAATAATGATTGATTTACCTGGTGCAGTGTCCGGATAACGCTTATCAAGCCAACCTTTTGTTTGAACGGTGTTTTTTCCCATCAAATAACAATTCTTGAAATTCTTGTTTATCCATTTTTTTGTTTAGCAACAAAGTCATTCAACTAAAACCACTCTAACGTTTTATCCACACGGCGAATCGTGATGACATTTTTTCTGTTACCTTTTAAAGATTAGTATTTACTAGAAAATGCATCGGTTCGGTGATTGCAACGCCATCTGTGTGCCAGACCGGGAACTTATCAGCCGATGTGTTATAGGGCTGAAACTTGTGCTTTTTCAGGATTCGCCGGATAGTTGCCCGAGGAACACCCAGTTGCAAGCTGATTCGACGAGTTGATTTCTTTGGACTTGCCACTACCTCTTCCAAGACAGTTTCCTCCACCTCTGCTGATGTGCTTGGCCGTCCAGATCTGGGCGCATCTATCACACTTCCTGTCACCTTGAATTTATCAAGCTGTCGACTCATGATGCTTTGCGAGACTGGTTGTCGTTCAGGGTGCCTCTGATTGAATTCTGCTGCAACGTTTCTCTGGGAATATCCTCCTCTCGCACACAGCAGAATAATCTCTACACGCTCTTCAGAAGTCAGCATTTTCACATACAAATTAAAAAAAATTAAAAACTAGTCGTTGGGGGGGGGCACCGTAATACTTACCCATCATGGATGTGCATAACATAAAATATGAAAATAAAACGTGTAAACTACTTATAAAATGCGTTGCAATTCGAATAAAATCGTGGCTTGATGACGTCCTCAACTTTAAAGGCTCTGATACTGAATTGCTTGAAAGAAACATCCTCATAACTTCAAAAATGATAATCCTATAAACTAACGGTTTATTACGTGGGATGAAGCGTTTCATCTCCAATTAAAATAGATCTTTGAATTGATATTTGGATGAAATACAGGGTCATGCAAAATCGAAGAGTGTGGAAAATAGGATGACCAATATCTCGGCAACTCATGATCCAATCGACTTCATGCTTTATGCAAAAAAAAATTGTTATTGTCTTTTATATTCACTCCTTTAAATAAACAATTTCAAAAAATTTTATATATCTTTTATCAGAACGAATATTTCGAGAGTCCGAAAAAAATAGTTCCGGTTCATCGAGGTGACTGAAATTTAATAAGCTTCTTTTTATTATTACATACTAAGTACACACCGAATTTCAAGTCTCTATCTCACTTTGTTTGGGAGATAGAGCGTTTACAGACACACAGAAATACAGACATACAGACACACAGACGGACTGCAATTTTTTTTTCTAAAAATATGTTTTTCAGAATCTCCAGTGTCTGAAACGTGTCAATCCGTCAATTTTTTTTTCCGATTTTTAAAACGATTACAATACTTACCCTATACTACGTATGATGGGTAAGTAAAAACCAAATTAAAAAATTAAAAAACTCCTGTGATGCGTGACTTTTGGCCCACCCTGTGGAAGAATATACATCTTGAATTTTTACAGTGTATTTTATAGTCCTTATAAATCTATCTCTATAATAAAACTGTAAGTCATGTGACTGTCCTCAACAGTTCCGGGATGCCGCATCGCTTTTTCATATGCCAAGCGGCCATTTTTATTCAAAATTATTTTTTCGAATAAACTGCATAAAAGTTACATTTTAAGAAAGATCGTTCAAAATAAATTAATATTTGAGAGATGACTTGCGTTCAATTATGTATATATTCTGCAATAACTTCAGTCGAAAGATTCGCAGTTCAAATTCTCTATTCATAAAAGTAAACAAAAAAAAGATTGATTCGTCGTGAACATTTAAAATATTAAATCATGGAGGTAATCATTCGCAAAGCAAGTTCTCCGCGAATGAATTTTTGGACCGCTGCCTCGCGTCAAAAAAATAATTCGCACCAGTGAGACAATCAAAGTTTACCATAATTATGTGCTATACAACTCAACTTTCGGACCTTTTCTTGACGTAAATTGAACTCATGTAATAATATTTAATGAATCAGATTTTTAGCATTTTTAAAATCGCTAATACAGCTTTTATTTATCGCGTGTACAAATTAGAAATGATACTTTGATTTTGAAATCAAATGTTTTGATTTATGATATTATTTCTTATTTATTTATTTATTTTCTCTTTTAAATGAAAAGTGTGAAGTATTTTAAATTTATGTAATATAAGCATTTTAGATTAAAGTTAAGTATTTTAAATGAAATGAGTGACAGGTTTATAATTTAAAATTAAATTAATTGTAGTATGAATGACGGTGATGGGAACGATATTTGGCGAATTATCATCTGCTCCCGGCTAACAAAAATACTCATAATTAAAAAAAAGAATAAAAATAAATAAATGATAGTTTGTTGTAAATAAATATTGATATACATATCAAAAATAATTTATAGAATTAAAATAAAAAATAAAAGTAAATAAACAACAATTTCCATAACAAAGTTTTCGCCAAATTGGCGGGGGAGGGGGGTGGCGGAATCGCGCCAACGTGCGTATGTGACATTTGTGCCCAAAAAATATGCGAAAGGCTACCATGATCGCAAAAGTTCATGATTTGTCTATTAGAATCTTCCGATTTGGCGAAGGATTAAGGGAAAATTAAATTATGAATAAATGTAACGTGTTGCAATGTTTAACATACATTTAAGGGAGACCAAACTGGTCGCCAGTGGCGGCTAGTGATTAAATAAGGCATATACAAATATTTGTAAATAATGGTATCCCAAATCTGGAATTCTTCGCATCTATGTAATATGATTTACTTTTTTTTAAAATCCGTTGTTACAGCAAAATTATTCAGCGGTACGTCAATCTAATCTCGATTATATCCCTTACGAAATGGAGGAGAGAGAAAGAGTTTTGGAAAAATAAAACACGTGATAATGAAGATCCCGTTGATTGCTTTTGAAATTCTCTCTAGATGGCTTTATTATTAAAATGATAGGTGAATATGCATGTGAGATAGATTAATAAGACAATGCCGAATTATGGTAAAATTTTGGGTACTTCTTTTCTATAGCTTCCCCCAGGGATAAATCACCAAATGACAGAGATATATCGCCAAGTTAGATTGTAAAATCTCGTCTCGGTTTGTAGTCTTAAAGAAACAGCAAGTGTTTATGTTATCGTCACGTCTGTTTTTCGCTGATGTTCCAAAACATTCTTCATAGTTTTTTTTTTTAATTGCATGTTGTATTGTTTTCTCTGTAATCGCCTGCATTTATTTTTATTAAATATGGAAACAATCTTTGATTTAACAAGTACCGAGATGGATGCAATCTCATTTTTTTTTTCAAAAGCGAGGTTTACCCAACAAACAACTATGCGAAATTAGCCAAGATATGATAATGTTACTAATGGTAAATCTATATAGGCATGCAACGTAAAAAGTTATAAAGAAAAAGGCCTCCATGTGAGAAATTGTCTTAATAGTTCGAGAGCACCTCTGTAGGATGCACTTTGTTATGAAACATTGTAATATATTCTTATTAAAATAAAATATTACATTATTTAATGTAATTATATTTATTTTTATATCTACATCATATGTGCAAGTTACTTTCGCTCTTCATGAGTTTGGCTACGACCTAGGCGATATGGACTGCTTCTGGGCGTAATCGTAATTACGGTGGCCGCTGTAACAAAAAAGAACCGAATTTTGCGTTCTCGTCTTCGATTGCGGAAAGAAAAAAAAATGTAGTGAGTTTAAGACTTTATGTGCATTCTGATTTGATAGTGTATTTTGAGGGTTTTTAAAATAAACTACTTTCCTCCCTCCCCCCTGAAAAAAAAGTTTTACTTTACTTTTGAAACTAATAAATTACAATATATATATGTATATATAATACAATTTCAATACATTTAAAAATATTTTCTAACATTATCAGACCTGGTTCTAAATAATAACTTGCGATTTAAGTTGTACATTATATATATAATATATTTTTTTGAAGCAGTTATTCAGTATTTATGTTTAAAGGGTACTTTAAATTATTCGAATACTTTTTTATGATAACATCTTGTTTGAAATTCATTAACTAACAGTGTTTTTTGCAAAATATCACGGTCATCAAAAGCAATAAACAAGCTAAAACACATGCGCCTTGTCCATAAAAAAATTAATTAAAATATCATAATTAATTCTCATTTTAATCAACAACTGATAAAAAAATTACACATCTTTTTACCCTGTCTTAAAATAAATATGACATTTGATACCATAGGGAAAAAACCCTAAAAAATTCAATCATGAATATTTTATAAACAGAGTAAAGCAGTGTAACTGCTATTTAAAACGTAAATTATAATGGAACTGAAAAAAATTAAAATTTTACATGAAATTATTTCTTCTAAACAACAACTTCATTACGATATCCGAAGAATATTAAAAAAAAAAAAAAAAAAAAATTGTCATTAAAATTTAGGGAAAATGCTTAAGTGATACTAAAATAAAACAACAAAAGTCTTATAAAGACCTTTTTACTGATTCAACATACGTTTCGACGCTCTTTGCGGCGTCATTTTCAAGAAAATATATTGATAAATAAAATATTCGGTTGAATCCCCAAACAAGGGCGATGCTTGGCTGCGTCGAATTTGGCAAAGCGATAAATGAGTTTTTCTTGCTACCGGTTTGTTCCTTGCATTTCTTCCCCGCCTACTACGGTTTGATCTAGAAATTTGATTGGTTTATGAGTGAATTACGTTCGTTTGGTTGGGTTGGTTGGTTTATTGTGTGCCGTATTGTTGGATTCAGAGAGTGATGAGTTAGATAGAGGTGCAGTATACCGTAAAAATGTTTTTGAGAATGAAACCGATAATTTCGGAATTTATTAGGCCCAAAAAAGGAAGCATACACTGTTAAAAATATCGTGAAAAATTACCTCTGTTTTTAAAGGCTCTCTATTTTCTGACCAATGAGAACGCCAAGGGCGTTCATGTAGCATTCTCATTGGTCAGAAAATAGAGAGCCTTTATAAACAGAGGTAATTTTTCATGATATTTTTAACAGTGTATGGAAGAAGGGCTGAATTTATTGGACAGTGAGAGGTTTTCAAATCAAGTCCCAAGTTGTTTGGGCCGACTTTAGTGTTGTATCACGGCACATCGCATGTTTATTTTTGTTTGAACTCTGGGATTTGTGAAGTGAAGTGAATTTAATCTTTTGACGTGTTGTTTTTTTATGAAGAATTCGGCGAAGCGGCAAGTGTGAATTTGAAATAGTGTGTGTAGTGTGTTGTTAATGAAAATTTAGGATATTTTAGGTGTTTTTGATAGATTATTTAGAGGTAAATTTGAATTTTGTCCTCTTGAGTGAGCAGTTTAAGGGTTTGTTTGTTTCTTTCTTGAGAAGATACATCTGACTTGTGTGCTTGACATCAAGTGCCTGCTTATATCGTCAATATACATCAGTTTAAAGGTTATTTTTGTATAAATACTGCTGCCTCATCAGAAGTGATCGGCGATAGCGATTATGACAAACCGAAGCCTTAAAAAAAAGGGTAAATTTGAAAAATAAAAGTAAGTGAATTTTTATTGATTTTATTTGATAAGTGTGTGTCTTGCATTTTAGATATTACTGTAGAGGTAGTTTCGTGCATCGAGTGTTGTTTTTTTGTTTTTGATAATGTGTACAGGATACATACATAAGTTATTGATTGCTGTGTGAACGAATTTCGTACATTCTAGAGATTGCTGTACAGCGAGTTTCATGCATCCAGTGATGTTTTTTTTCGGTTAATGTACGCGAAGAGTACATACATAAGTTATTGACCGCTGCGTGAATGAGTTTCATGCATTCTAGAGATTGCTGTACAGCGAGTTTCATGCATCCAGTGATGTTTTTTTTCGGTTAATGTACGCGAAGCGTACATACATAAGTTATTGATCGCTGCGTGAATGAGTTTCATGCATTCTAGAGATTGCTGTACAGCGAGTTTCATGCATCCAGTGATGTTTTTTTTTCGGTTAATGTACGCGAAGCGTACATACATAAGTTACTGACCGCTGCGTGAATGAGTTTCATGCATTCTAGAGATTGCTGTACAGTGAGTTTCATGCATCCAGTGATGTTTTTTTTCGGTAAATGTACGCGAAGCGTACATACATAAGTTACTGACCACTGCGTGAATGAGTTTCATGCATTCTAGAGATTGCTGTACAGTGAGTTTCATGCATCCAGTGATGTTTTTTTTCGGTTAATGTACGAGAAGCGTACACACATAAGTTACTGACCGCTGCGTGAATGAGTTTCATGCATTCTAGAGATTGCTGTACAGTGAGTTTCATGCATCCAGTGATGTTTTTTTTCGGTTAATGTACGCGAAGCGTACATACATAAGTTGCTGACCGCTGAGTGAATGAATTTTACGTATTTAAAAAATTAGAAATTTAGAGATTTTGTCCAATTGTAATATTTGTGCTTTGTGGCAAAGAAGTGATTATTTACACAATTTGTATGAGAGTTTCTTTCACGACGTAAACGTTGTTTTTATTTCGTTTTGTTGCAATTTACAAAGTTTAAGGGGTATTTTTTGTTAGGAAAAAATTGACTGTTAAATTTGCGAATTCTTTGTAAAAATCGGGAGGAAAGAATAGTTAAAAATTTGTAAAAATGGAAAAACCTGGAAGAAAAAATAGCTAAAAATTTGTAAAAATAGAAAAATTTGGAGGAAAACATAGCTAAAATTTTGTAAAAATGGCAAAATCTGGGGGGAAAAATAGCTAAAAATTTGTAAAAATGGAAAAATCTGGGGGAAAAAATAGCTAAAAATTTGTAAAAATGGAAAAATCTGGGGGGAAAAATAGCTAAAAATTTGTAAAAATGGAAAAATCTGGGGGAAAAATAGCTAAAAATTTGTAAAAATGGAAAAATCTGGGGGGGAAAAATAGCTAAAAATTTGTAAAAATGGAAAAATCTGGAGGAAAAAATAGCTAAAAATTTGTAAAAATGGAAAAATCTGGGGGAAAAAATAGTTAAAAATTTGTAAAAATGGAAAAATCTGGGGGAAAAAATAGTTAAAAATTTGTAAAAATGGAAAAATCTGGGGGAAAAAAGAGCTAAAAATTTGTAAAAATGGAAAAATCTGGGGGAAAAAATAGCTAAAAATTTGTAAAAATGGAAAAATCTGGAGGAAAAAATAGCTAAAAATTTGTAAAAATGGAAAAATCTGGAGGAAAAAATAGCTAAAAATTTGTAAAAATGGAAAAATCTGGAGGAAAAAATAGCTAAAAATTTGTAAAAATGGAAAAATATGGAGGAAAAAATAGCTAAAAATTTGTAAAAATGGAAAAATCTGGAGGGAAAAAATAGCTAAAAATTTGTAAAAATGGAAAAATCTGGAGGAAAAAATAGCTAAAAATTTGTAAAAATGGAAAAATCTGGAGGAAAAAATAGCTAAAAATTTGTAAAAATGGAAAAATCTGGAGGAAAAAATAGCTAAAAATTTGTAAAAATGGAAAAATCTGGAGGAAAAAATAGCTAAAAATTTGTAAAAATGGAAAAATCTGGAGGAAAAAATAGCTAAAAATTTGTAAAAATGGAAAAATCCGGAGGAAAAAATAGCTAAAAATTTGTAAAAATGGAAAAATCCGGATGAAAAAATAGTTACAATTGTAAAAATTAAAAAATCTGAATGAAAATATTGCTAAAAGTATGTAAAAATGGAGAAATCTCGCAAAAAAACTTTTCAAAACTTTGTAAATAGCAGTAAAACGAAATAAAATCAGTATTTACTTTGTGAAAGAAATTGGCCTAGGAATTGTGTAAGTAGTGACTTGTCTGCCGAAAAGTACGTGTTCTGATTGGGTGGAATTTGGAGGTTGCCGTTTTTTAGGTTGGCGCGCGTCCGTGCTTGGCGCGCGTCAAAAAAATCGCCAAATCGGGGGTCGCCCTTCTTTGAGGATTTTGCCAAATATTCTTGCAAAATTTGAAAAATAACATTGAAAAAACATGAATCACGAGATCCAAATATGTAAAACTGAGAAAAGCAGGTGCTTGAAGTAGCCAACTGTAATCGTGAAAATTATATTTCGCTATTGTTGTTTGAAACGGAAAAGGACCTCGTGCCAAATTTTAGGCAATTCAAACGAGGCGGAATCAGTGCAAATGTTTACGTTACGTATGTAGATTTCTATTGCTTCATGGATAATGGATGGGAAGTAGGCTCTTGATGGGTAAATTATTTTACTATTTTTAAAATCAATTTCTATTGCTTCGGTTCTATGTAGTCGTGCCAGCGCTGTAGTACTCCTGTTATATTTGATATCTGCTATATGCTCTTTTAATCTTGTTTGAAACTTTCTGGTGGTCATTCCTATATAATATTGTAACGTGCCATCCGCTCTGGTGAATGGGATTTCATAAACACCTGATAGTTGATATGGTTCTATTGGGTCTATTTTCTTACAAACTGCACTTTTTAATTTTATGGTTGGTTTTGCAATAAGGCAGATATTAAATTTTCTAAGTTTATATTTTAATCTTTCAAAGAATCCTGGAAAATATTGTAAAGTTGATATTTTTGAGTTCCGTTCATTAAAAATTTTCTTCTTTTTATTATCCATGCTCGTAATTAATTTGTATCCGTTATTTATTGCGATGTCACGTATTTTATTTATTTCATTATTTAATTGGTTAGGTGTACAGACAGTAAAGGCTCTTCTAATGAAATGTCGAAAGGCAGAAACTTTATAGGAAAAAGGTGCTTGAGCATTACTAGGAATAGTGTATTGATTAGTTATTGGTTTTCTGTATACTGCACGTTCAATTCCATGGTGGGTTTTGATTAACAGCACGTCCAAATAAGGGAGTGTGTTATTTTGTTCAATTTCCAAAGTGAATTTAATCATGGAATCAAGGCTATTGATCTGATCAAGAAAACTATTAAGTGAGGTATCTATGTGTTGCCAAATTATGAAAATATCATCAACGTATCTGAGCCATGTATGAGGGGTATAATCTAATTTATTATAAATATCAGTTTCTAAAGGTCTTAATATGAATTCAGCTAAAAGTCCAGATATAGGGGAACCCATCGGGGCCCCATTGTTTTGCTTATAGATTTTATTATCAAATGTAAAATAGTTATTATTAACTATAAGATTAAAAGCACTCTTTAATGTTGTTTTCATATTGTCATTAATGTTCCTTAGGTTGTCAATACATTTATTTATTCTTATAGTGACTTGTTGGGTGTCAACAGATGGGTTACTAGGTAATTCAACGAACGAATTTATTCAACGTTTAGATAACATCCAGTTTCCGAAGAAATATTTAATAGCAAGTCTAGATGTCATTTCTCTATACCCATCTGTTGACACCCAACAAGTCACTATAAGAATAAATAAATGTCTTGACAACCTAAGGAACATTAATGACAATATGAAAACAACATTAAAGAGTGCTTTTAATCTTATAGTTAATAATAACTATTTTACATTTGATAATAAAATCTATAAGCAAAACAATGGGGCCCCGATGGGTTCCCCTATATCTGGACTTTTAGCTGAATTCATATTAAGACCTTTTAGAAACTGATATTTATAATAAATTAGATTATACCCCTCATACATGGCTCAGATACGTTGATGATATTTTCATAATTTGGCAACACATAGATACCTCACTTAATAGTTTTCTTGATCAGATCAATAGCCTTGATTCCATGATTAAATTCACTTTGGAAATTGAACAAAATAACACACTCCCTTATTTGGACGTGCTGTTAATCAAAACCCACCATGGAATTGAACGTACAGTATACAGAAAACCAATAACTAATCAATACACTATTCCTAGTAATGCTCAAGCACCTTTTTCCTATAAAGTTTCTGCCTTTCGACATTTCATTAGAAGAGCCTTTACTGTCTGTACACCTAACCAATTAAATAATGAAATAAATAAAATACGTGACATCGCAATAAATAACGGATACAAATTAATTACGAGCATGGATAATAAAAAGAAGAAAATTTTTAATGAACGGAACTCAAAAATATCAACTTTACAATATTTTCCAGGATTCTTTGAAAGATTAAAATATAAACTTAGAAAATTTAATATCTGCCTTATTGCAAAACCAACCATAAAATTAAAAAGTGCAGTTTGTAAGAAAATAGACCCAATAGAACCATATCAACTATCAGGTGTTTATGAAATCCCATTCACCAGAGCGGATGGCACGTTACAATATTATATAGGAATGACCACCAGAAAGTTTCAAACAAGATTAAAAGAGCATATAGCAGATATCAAATATAACAGGAGTACTACAGCGCTGGCACGACTACATAGAACCGAAGCAATAGAAATTGATTTTAAAAATAGTAAAATAATTTACCCATCAAGAGCCTACTTCCCATCCATTATCCATGAAGCAATAGAAATCTACATACGTAACGTAAACATTTGCAATGATTCCGCCTCGTTTGAATTGCCTAAAATTTGGCACGAGGTCCTTTTCCGTTTCAAACAACAATAGCGAAATATAATTTTCACGATTACAGTTGGCTACTTCAAGCACCTGCTTTTCTCAGTTTTACATATTTGGATCTCGTGATTCATGTTTTTTCAATGTTATTTTTCAAATTTTGCAAGAATATTTTATTTATCAATATATTTTCTTGAAAATGACGCCGCAAAGAGCGTTGAAACGTATGTTGAATCAGTAAAAAGGTCTTTATAAGACTTTTGTTGTTTTATTTTAGTATCACTTAAGCATTTTCCCTAAATTTTAATTATATTTAGTGATCTTATTTTGTTGTTATGAAACTGTTTGTCATTTGTTATTTTAAAATTCAGTAAGTAGGTTTGTTTTTTTCGATCTGCTTTTCTGTTAGTTGCTAAGAAAGTATATATGTATTTCATTATGAGAAAAAAAATTCATTTCCAAGAAATGAGAAGTTCGTCCATTATTTAAAAAAAATATTATGAATTTTCCAAAAAAAAATAATGAGGGACATAAAAATGAGAATAAATTCATTGATTTAATATTTATACATACTATTTCTTTGATTATTAAAAGGGAAATATATCTTTAAAAGGATCAAGAAAAAATCTTTAATGGAAATCCGACAACTGACTTTTTTATTCTATGAAATTTTAAATCAATATTTTTAAAATACCAGCAGATAACAAGCATATGTAGAAGACTTAGCTTAGATTTAAAAAAATTAAAAATGTAATTAGAAACTCTCAAACAGTTATATATATATGTTATATAAAAAATTTATTTCCTTCGCATTTATTTCGCATTAGTCCTTTAAATTAATCTAACTTCTGACATAGTCAGTATTTCCTTAATTCTTAATAATATTTATTCCTATTTAATATCCTTTTAAAAGTAATAACCCGTATATTAATAATTCTCTTATTCCAAATCTTAATCTAAAACTTTAAGTTCATTCGTAACTTTTATCAACTCCCCAATCTATAAAATTCTGAGAGACGCTTTTTCATTTCGAATGTTTTTAAAAGCCATTTTTTTATTCCTTGCTTTGCTTCACGCGCTGGGTATTTTTCGCTTCAATATCAATGCGCGGCTACGAGGGGGATTCTTTCGTGTTAAATCTTCTCCCTCACGCCACATTCTCTTGGCTTGAATTTGCCTCTCACTCATTGGATCGTGCCCTCGTTACGTCGTCGTCGGTTACCCTACGCGCGGTTAACAAAACTGACTTGCAGGTTTTTGGAGAGCAGATTTTTGTCGTGTTTGGAAGTGCAAACCAAATGGTTATCTGGTGTTGAAGTCACATAGAATTTTCATAACAGCTCTTTAAGATCTAGTAAATGATGTAGTGAGCCACCGTCAAGCCTGAGGACTATAAGTTTATACCGAATACTGTGGGAACTGTTACTTGCATAGCTTCTGTTCATAAATAAAAGATTTATCCGGAAATTGGTTACTCCTTATTGACGAAACTCTTGTGGTGTCTCATCATTGCCTAACCTCCTCGCCATGATTATTGATTACGACTGCAATAATGCACCATCTTTAACAAACTGCCATTTTCTCGTGGAATAAAAAATCACCTTCGTAGAAACTTCACATATATATATATTATTATTATTATTATTATTAGATTAAAAAAAAGGGGAATTTTATTAGGTGAAATTAGAAATTTAATAAATCTTTACGAACTCTTATTTAGAAAATCAAATAAACAACATAAAAACCCATTAATAATTACACTGAAAGTCATATGATTTTTAAGATACATTTTATCTAAATTAAAATACAAACATTGTTTATTAACAAAATGTAGTTTCTAGTTTCCTAAACACTATTAAAAATTCGTAAATGTTGAAAATAAATTTAATTCAAACAAAATTAAATTTATAAGGTATTGAAAATATTGCTTTTTAAATAATTATTAAGGTAATCTAAGATTAGTAATGTTCACATTAAAATCGATAATAACAAAAAGCAGTTAGCTAATACTTGGATAAAGTCAACTATTTTCATATAATTTTAAATGAAAACAACTTCAAAATATTTAGTAAATATGCAATGTTTTTTGGAATAAATATTCCTTTAAATCCATCAAAACGATGTTTCTTTGTGAAAATAACTCATGTACATATTAAAGACGCGTAGGAAAGTTACATTTTATTATCATTTTGAATCAAATTTTTTTATATCTTAAACTCACAACATATTCAGAAATTAAGTTTCAAATATTCCATGATCTATTTTTTTGTCTTTTGAGCAATTGTTTGTTATGTTTCAGAATATGTTTCGTTGGATTCATTAAAATTTGGAAAAAGGCAATAAGCAAATTTATTTAAATTTTCAAAGCATTTAGTTACAGTTTTTTTAACGAATAAATTAATTTAATTGAACTTCTCAATGTTATTATAGAAATATAAATCAAATACACTAAGAAACCTGTTTTAAGAAAATAGTTTGTAAAGGCTTTTTTTTTTCAATCTGTTTACTTTATAGTTAAATTATCTAAACTATCCAAGTTTGCCCACCCAAACAAATTCTACAACTTAATTTTTTTAAATTTAAATTAGTATGTAACTACAGGGTGTTTCACAAAGGACCCCTAACTTTAAAAATCAATAACACGAAACGGTGATAGATAGAAACATAAAACCAGTAGTATGTTTAATAAAAAAATCGTAAGAATCTTATACATAAATCTCAAAATTTAGTTAAAATAGTACGGACAGATGGCACTGAGAGCGTTAAGAATCGTTCTACAGAGAGTACAGAAGCATAGAAAGACCAACCGTTGAAGATTTCGCCATTGAAATCTTACCCTGCTATCAGTTTATAGTGAAAATACTTCCGAAAGTGATGTATACCGTGGAGGAGCATTGTGTTTATTGTGTTGGAGTACCACCGATTAAATCAGAGTCCTACTGCCACAAGGAGAAATTTTCAAACGCGATTTCAAGTCGCAAAAGGCCCAGATGGGAAAACAATTCGTGAGCTTTTCAAAAAATTTCAACAAACAGACCGGTAACATACAGCAGAGAGTCAATGACAATTTCATCTTCGTTTGCGATAAGTCTGTTGTGTTAAAGGTGCACCTTTTGAATCACTTTTGATACGCCTATTTATCGCAGCGCCATCTATCGGCGCTATTTTTAACTAAATTTTGAGATTTATGTATAGGATTCTTACGATTTTTTTAATAAACATACACTGGTTTCATGTTTCTCCCTATCACCGTTTTCTGGTTATTGATTTTTAAAGATAAGGGTCCTTTGTGAAACACCCTGTATATATATATATATATATATATATATATATTTATATATTTATATTATAATTCAACAAAAGATCTCTTTGCATAATTAAGCTTTTAAGCATATAAAATGTTAACTATGCGATTTTGAAACCGACTGTATTTTGATCGGGTCGGTAGATGATACTTTCAGAAATTTACTTTTAAATATGATAAATATAAATTATATTTTAAGTTATCTTTAGCAGTATGACAATTTTAATCTAACTTAACATATGATATATTCATTTGAAAAATGATCTTGTTTGTTTGAACAATGGTCTTGTTTGTTTGTTTGTTTGTTTATTGAGAACATACATCTGACTTGTGTGTTTGACACATGATAATAGAATAATCTATTTATATCGCCCTGGCTTGACATCAAGTGCCCGCGTATAAGTCATCGTCAATATACAAGGACGAGATAGCCGCAAGGAAATATACAACACCCGGGAATCACAACCCGAAGCTCTACAAAGCTCGTTGGTCATGAATTGAGCTTGTTGTACAATGTAAATAACCAGGAAGAGGCGATATAAAGACAGCGCTCCATTATAAAATTTTTCAAAGATTCATAAAAAAATGCATTATCTAAAAAATTGTTCATCTAGATTTTAAACATAAGAAAATCTATGAAACGGAATATTTTTTTTATTTGTGTTAGATTAATTATTTTTAGAACTGTTAATAAAATTTTTCTAGAAACATTCACTTAATTGTTACTGAGAGTAAGAAAGAAAACGCTAAAAATATCTATGATAATTATTGTAAATCTTTTACGTAAGTAAAAAGCGCAAATCACATATATGGTACAGATTACACCCATATAATTACAGGTTAAGGCCACGTTTACTTACAATAGTTTAAACAAGAACGAAAAATCATGCGTCAAGCATAGATTATGTAGCACTTTCCAACGCTTCCAAAATAATTTTACAAAACATACCGTTTAATAAGCTGAAAGATAACATCTAAGTAAACAATTTGGAAAACGCATAACATATTTAAAAACATAATTTCAGGAATTTCGAACAGATACAATATTCGGAAAAGTATCCGAGTACTTTTATTCAACCCTGTATATGATCTATAGATTTATATATATACTATATAGGATGATAAATTTTAGTTTAGTTAGGAAGCGCGTAGCACAGTTTAAAATTCTCCTTCTGGAGTTTCTGTCAATAAACGGAAATGTGTTCTCGAACTTTTGTGCTACCCTGTATATGAAATACAGAATTTATACACACCCAGTAATAGACAAAAAGTAAGTTCAATTGAAAATAGCGTTCAGCAACTTAAAACGCCAGGAATTATTGTTAACAGACAGTAGAGAATTCTTTTGTATGTCCCTGTAAATGAACGATGACTGCTATACGCACACTATTCTGTAGTAAGCCTCTTGTAATGCACCTTAGTAATATATATAAGTTTCAATGCGTTTAAAATAGTGAAACATTATTTAAATAAACCGCAGACGATTTTTCTCCATAGACGTAATGTAACGGAATCCTTTTGACTGTCCCTGTATAGTAACTATAAGTGGTATGCACACCCTATTCCATATTAAGCTTCTTCTAACGCACCTTAGTGATATATATAAATTTCAATGCGTTTAAAATAGTGAAACATTATTTAAATAAACCGCAAATAATTTTTCCCCATAGACCGCAATGTAACGGAATTCTTTTGAGTGTCCCTGTAAAAAAACTATAAGTGCTACACACTTCCGTTGAAATAGGGAACATGCTATAGCTAACGACAATAACATATAAAAATTGCAGAGCAATCCGAGCATATTTACGGGAGTTAGAGCACGGACAGACGGCCAGACGGCCAGACGGCCATACGGCCAAACAAACCGAAGTCATAAGCACTTTTCAACTAGGTTGGAAAGTGCTAAAAATAGGTCAATTTATGGATTTTTTTTTCTTTTTTGAGACAATAGTCAAGATTTGTGAAATTTTTTTTTTCATACATGTTTATTAATCTTTTAAGAATTGAATAAATTAAAAAAAATCAAGATGACGTACAATATAGCGTTCTGAAGAATCTTGGATTTGAAAAAAACAGCCGATTTTATGCAGGTTGCAGCTTATACAAAACAGGAATCTTAAATCAGAAGCGAATTTCTTTATATTTGTTAAGACAATCTCCTATGGAATAAACCTAAAAAACAATGAAAAAAGTTACAAAATGGTGAATATTTTAAATTAGTGTTGATTTTATGAACCCCTTTATTTTTGTCTTTGACCTTCTGCAAAACTATTTAATATGGACCATGTTAACATATTATAAGTTCATTCCATGGTCAAAAGTGTTTACACTGCTGGAAAAAAAATTGAAGTCATTTAGTTCAACGGTCGAGTCGCTAGAAACTTCGCCGATTTGAAAAATCTGGTTTTGAAAAAACGCGTTTAAAATTTTCGTAAACTCTTTGCGTCATAAAATTTTTAAACAAGGCTTCTGAACTCATATAGAAAGTCAATATAGTTAGTTACATGTCGAAAACATGATGGGGCGTTGAAATAAACACTGCTTCTAATATGTTAAATCATGGAAAATTAGTTATGATAATCTGTACGTGTTAAATGAAATTTTATTTATTATAACAAAAAGAAAAAATATTTTTATCTTTAGAATGATTACCAAACTCAATTTTTTTTGCCGGATGGAGAAAATTTAGTTCGTGATACTTCGGGCACGCATACTACATGTTCGCTACCTCTTGTCAGAAAGCCCATAAAATATACAAAAAATATACAAAAAATATTTAATTTTAATAAATAAATTTGACCAACAAATCTCTCTCTCTCTCTCTCTCCCTCTCCCTCCCTCTCCCTCCCCCCTCTCTCTCTCTCTCTCTCTCTCTCTCTCTCTCTCTCTCTCTCTTAATTCTTTTAAAAGACATTTCTCATGTTTTAGTTAAATATGTTTTGAATATTTATTGCTATATAAAGCCTTATGTCACCAGAATATCGAACTCTGAGAATAAAAGTTTATTGAAATTTGTGAACTCAGGCAAATATACCAGGCTTTACTATATAACTTAAGCTTTTCAAAATATAAATACGCGCCATGAAAGAAAATCTCCATACTTTCACACTGATTTATTTTAAAATTGTTTCCTGTCTGCGAAAATCAAGAAAGTGCTAAATATTTATGAATGGAAATTTGAAGACTATATCTCTTTCGTTTCCTTCAACTTTGGTTTTCCATAAACTTCAAAAAAGATTTCTGATATTCTTTCAGAGTAGGGCCTGATTAAAGCATGGGACAACGGAGCCGTGGCCAGAACCCCCTGATTTTTATTTATTTTATTTTTTTGTGTGGAAGGGGTGTTCTAAATTTGGATAGGAAATTTTTGTAAAGCTGATATCTCGAACCTATTTTAACCTTGTACTGATACATATGATGAATATTTTGTACTTTTTGGGTAGAGAGGCAAGGCACACAAGCATCAATCATAGAACAACATCCAAAAATCATAGACTGTGAAAAACCTTTAAAAAATGGTGTGAAACTGTTTGAAACTGAGTGAAACTTTTACTTTTTCTCTCGTCACTGTTGCTATTGGTTGTTTACAATGTTTTTCTTTGTATGTGTCCTATATCGCCGTTTTCCTTGCTACATGTTCCGTTTTAACGCCATTTATGATTTTTCGGTTTGCCTGTCATTTTGATGTGGGAAAAAGTGGTTGTTGCCAATCGAAAATTTCGAAATATTTTCACTGTACCCGTAACCATGTAAGCTTCATTGTTCTTGTCCATCACAATCATGAATGCATACCTTCAAATACCTTCTATATGTCTCATTTCATTTCTGTTTGTTGAATCGATAGGCGACTAGTCTCTTTATGTCTCCCTGTCGCCGTCTTAAGTCGCCGTTTTTCTTGCTACATGTACCGTTCCCACACCGTTTATGGGTTTTCGGAGTGCTGATCAATTTCGTATGGGAAAAAAGGATTGTTGCCAATCGAAAATTTTGATTTTTTTTCACTGTACCCGTAATTGTGTAAGCTTAATTGTTCTTGTCCACCACAATCACGAATACATACCTTCAAATAACTATATGTCGCATTTCATTTATGTTGGTTGAACGGATCGGCCACTAAGTTCTTTATGATCACCCTGTCACTGTCTTACGTCGCCGTTTTTCATGCTCATGTACCGTACCAACGCCATTTATGGCTTTTCGGTGCGCTGCTAATGTTGATATGGGAAAAATTGATTGTTGCCTATAGAAATTTTCGATTTTCGATCCCGTAACCATGCAAGCTTCATTGTTCTTGTCCACCACAATCACGAACGCATACCTTAAAATAACTATATGTCGCATTTCATTTCGGTTTGTTGAACGGATCGGCCACTAGCTTCTTTATGACCACCCTGTCACCGTATTACGTCGCTGTTTTCCGTGCTACACGTACTGTTCCAACGTCATTTATGGCTTTTCGGTGCGCTGATCATTTTGGTCTGGGAAAAGTGGTTGGTGCCATTTGAAAATTGGTAAAATATTACATTCATGTCTGTAGTTTAAGACATAAAATATTTACTTTTTTATTCCAGTATACAAAGGGATCCCGAATGAATTCGAGGCTCTTTGCCCCTGTTTGTCTATGCGGGGTTCTGATTCGGAGCTTTGGAGCTTTACGAGATAATTGTAAGCTTTACTAAAAAATAAAAGAGTTTCTGGCCCTGTTATGGTTTTGTTGCCTTTTGCAGTCACCATAGTACTTCTCCTATCCTTGAGACCGTAGTCGTATGGTATTTGCTGCCCCCACCGGTATTAAACTGATACCGGACACGTTGTGAAAAGAAGCTTTCACTTAAATAATCAACTAATAATTTATTGATTAAATTAGCATGAAATAAATGTTACAGTGATAGTCCTTATTGGTCCATATATGTTATTAGTACTTGCCGTATGCGACTGTCGAATGACAATTTCCCTGATCGCACGTTTTACACTGCTTCGTTACGCACCACTCTTATACACTGTTCCGCCTATGCTGTATTTCATCCACTGCGGACCAATTGTCCGATGCACATTCTCTCTGCGGTCTGCCCGTCTACGAAAAACTGCACTCTCTCTCTCAGGACACTCTGTTCCTACACTTTCCACTGCTCGATGGGATCTGCGGTACTACCCTCTCCTCTGCACGCTGAACTCTGCTCGTCTAATCCGCACCTATCTCCCAGGACAATGCCTGTACCTACTCACTCCATTGCACACCAACGACTGACTCGTGTCACACACTTCACGCCACTCTCCATATAAACGGGCTGTGGTTCTTAGGTCACGAAATTTCCACACTTGTAGAAACATTTCTCTAGAACATTCCTCCTTTCTATTACCTTCTGAACCCAGTTCTTTTCACAATGACCCGAGAACATCCTACAAATATCTGAGAGGATAGGGAAGTGGGAGTAAAATCTGTTCGTGGCTCCAATGTCCTCCAAGTTTAGTATAAGCGTTACTTCTGGGGATGCCAATCCAGGTGCAGGTCTCTCATCTGGAATTTGTTCAAAATTAGGAGACCAGCTCTAGAAGTCCAACCTCTCTTGAGTCTCTGGCACCCCTTCTTTAAAGAGAAGTGCCTTGGTATTTTCTCTGACTCGCCAACAAACAACAACAACAACCAAAATTATAATCTATCAACTCATTCTGAAGCAAATAAATCAGAAAATTTACATTTTGGATCATCTGGATGTTTTAGTTATGTTTTCTTCAAAATAATTTAAAATTCAATGTTGTAATATATTAAAATGAAAATATGCATACTTCAGTAAGTATAGGTAATAATTTTTATAAACAAAATCTAGCTAGTATTTTATTTACATGTAACAACTAATCTTTTAATTAAATTTCAATTAACAATTTAAAGTTTCATTTAAAAAATAGCTTAAAACTGAATCCTTTATGTGGATTTCAATGCTGTTAATAGATATCTAAATTTGAATACGAGATGGTTCTTTGTGACATCATTGGTGTTGATGAAGTTTTGAATGCGTTGAAAATACTTACAATAATATACAAAAGCTATTACCACATTTTGAATACTTATAACTTAAAGACCAATAACAAAACAATGTCACAATATTGCACCCATATTTGTGTTAATAGGACAAATAAATTCCGTCATTTTATTAAATATTACAGATTCTTTAGATATTCTTTGTATTTCCAATTTCAGTTGCTCTTCCAATAAATGTCGATTCTGTTAAAAATGCAACATCTGATTTCAGATGAGAAATTTATTTCATGATACTTGAAATAAAATAGCGATGACAATCATGTTACAACTGTTTCATATTTTACATATAGGAAACCAAAGCAAAGGGAAATATATCAGGAATAAATGACAAAAAGATCGAAAACTATTTTAGTCATGGATAGAATTTCGTCAATATATATAACATGTCTTATACAATAAGTGAAACATTCTAAGAATACCAATATCAAATTTGAATGTTTGTATTTTGAACAGTTTATGTCGGGTATGTAACTTTACTCTTAAATGTAAAAGAATGCAAAAAATGAAATATATCAAACTGTAATACGAGAACATCTGAAATGCTATGTTGGTTTTTGTTGAATATAATGTTATTGAAAAATAATAAGTTAAAATATTGATTTCCAAAAGAAAAAAAAAATTGTAAAATATCTTTAAGTCAAAACAGAACTATTGGGTTGCCCGGAAAATTCGTGCTATTTGGGAAAATTAATTTGTACCGGAAAATTCTATCATTTAATTATTAGACATTAATTTCGATAGCTAATGTCTAATCATTGACGAGCAAAATTTTCCGGTACGAATTAATATTCCAAAACGGCATGAATTTTTCGGTACGAATTAATTTTCCAAAATGGCACGAATTTTCCGGTACGAATTAATTTTCCAAACGGCAGGAATGTTCCGATACGAATTAATTTTCCCAAATGGCACGAATTTGCCAATACGAATTAATTATTCCAAACGCCACGAATTTTTCGGTACGAATTAATTTTCCCAAACGGCCCGAATTAATGTTTCCAAACGCAACGAATTTTCCGGAATACCCAATATTTTCAATATACATCAAATACTCTCAAATATTTTCTGAGCATCGTATAATTATCATGAAATGAGAAAAAAAAAATCCACATTTATTTCATTCCATCAAAATGTATGGTATGTTCCATGTAAAATGGTTTGTATATACTTTCATCAGTTTGAATTAATAGTTTATGCCGTTATCATCTTAACACCAGTTTCGTTATTATAATAGCCATTCTTGCGATGTATAAAAAGATATTTATATACATTTATAATTAATTATGTGATAGTAACTTTTTTTTCTACAATAATATATGTGAAGTCTGTATGTTTTAAATAAAAAATAAAAATAAAATATTTGTCTACTAAAATTCCCTAGTGCTGCTATCAATGTGAAGCAGTGAAATAGCGCTTCCTAAATGAAATGCTGTTTAATTATTACAAATGTTCACTTTAAAATTCAATTTTCTTTTCTTCATATTGATTTTTTTTTCAATATACTAAATGAAACTGAAAAATGAGACTAAATTTTTATTCTAGTGAAATAATTCTTTGGTACTTCTCTATTATCCCGTCGACCACTTTTCATAACAAAAAACTATCGCCAAACTGTAAGATTAAATGCCAAAAATGCAGTCCCATTGACTGGATGTTAGAAGGATTATACGTGTTTGTTATGTCATCCAGTGTTTTTTAATTCGACATTTGCGTGTATTTTTCATTATGTTTTACTGATTTATGAGTCATTTCATTCATTAAAATAACGATTTTGTCCTTAAATTCTTATATTTTATTTATTTATTTATTTTGATATTCCAATGGCAACGTTCTCCCGTTTATTGGGCGTTACAGTTTGGCGATAGTTTTTTTTGTTATGAAAAGTGGTCGATGGGATAATAGAGAAGTACCGATTCTTTTTTTCAATATATATATAATATATATATATATATTCTTTAAGGAAATTTAACATTTTTGTTACATAACATATTAATGTATGTATTCCAAATCCATTTTCCAGTCCATGTAATTCAATTAGGTTCGGTTTTATTATTTTAAACTTGCATTAGGTGAACTTATCTTTTCCAAATTAAAAATAAAAGTTTATTATTATTTTTTTAATATAGTTTCTTTCTCAATATTGTAGGTAGAGAGAAAATGATCTTTGTACTCATTTCTTGGGTCAATTTTTGCAAAAAACAACCCAAAAATCTCCAGTTTAAGTAATTTGTTTGCCAGACATAAAACATGCTCGCCAGTGGCGACCTGGAGACTCCTTTTGTCAGACTGCCCCTAATATCTAAACTCATTAAGTTTGATCGCCTGTAAAACATTCTGTGTGACTTTCATGATTTCGTGCATTCTTGCATTTTAACATTTCCAACTGTTCTTGCTGATCTTCTCCAGAAGTCCATTTCGAAGGGAAGAGGTTAATTTTTTTTTCGAACAATACAGGAAAAGGTATGAGCCTTTTCATAATGCGAATTTATATAATTTCTTTAAAGTGTGCATGTTTATCAATATGCGTATTTTTCAAGGATTTAAAGGGAATTAGTCTAAGCATGTAATCTTAAATTTCTCCAGCGTTTTAGTTATAAAAACCTCTAAAAGATAGAATATTTTAGTACTCAAATTTTATATTAATTCTTTTTTGTTTAATACGTTTTGGTTATAAAACTTTCTCCTCATAAATATGTAGTTTCGAACAATATATTATCATTAGTTATGAATTTAACAAAAAGAAAAAAAAAGGTACAGATTGACATAGCCTGGAGAAAACATGTAAGAAACAAAAATCTGCAATATTTTAATGAAAAGTGTTGGGAGTCAGAAAATTGGAACTTTATCTTTTCTACCAGAAATTTACTCCAATTTCTTTTGTAATAAGTTGATATTCTTTCCCAACTCGGAAAAGATCAATCAAGTCATTTATCTTTAGTTCGGTAGGCTAAAAGGAGTAAGTAAAATAAATTGATATGCATTTTATTCTTATCTTCTCTTTATTCTCATCCATTAATACAGTCTTTATCTGTTCATTTTAAATGTTCTACGTAAAGAGTTATTTTTTAATTTTCAAGAGGTAAGCAATATATCAACAAAAATAGATAAAAATGTCTGTTCTTCTTTTTAAAATGTCGCAAAAGTTCATTTTAATATCTGCTGAGATAATATACACTATACTTTATTAATGCGTAAATGTATTGAATTTAACTGCGCTAAAAGTATTTTTGGGTTTCAATGATACTTTTTTAATTAAAAGTGTGATATTTTAAAAATATTTTTATATAATTACTCACGTTTTATTTATTATTTATACTACAAAACATTATTATTCGCCGTGTTTATTTAAACTGACGTATTTAGTACTGACTTGTACCTTATATAACATATAGACAAATTTAGTATTGTGTATTACCTTATATGACATATTTAGTACTGTGTACTACCCTATATGACATATTTAGCGCTGAGTACCTTAAATGACATTTTATTTAAAATATTAAACAGACTTTAAACACATAAACACATTTAATATAATTTAAATGTAAAGTTAATCATGAATTTTTTAAAAGTAACGTTATAAAACATACACACACATACATATACTATATATATGTAAATGCATAAACGTTTCATAAAAAGTTTGCGCAGAATATAATCTATTCAAAGAAAAAATATGGATACGAAATTCAAATTTAATGCATCATTAAGCAAACACTATTTTGAAAGACGTCCTTTCTTTTTTTGGATGTTAAAAACATTTGGATTTGTCATTCTATAAATAGAAGCATTCAGAATATCATTGTATAAACAGTTTTCTTGAAGCAGTTTTCTTTTGCATGTTACATTTGCAGTGGAATATATTCTAAATTTAACAACAAAGAATATATTTTACCTGGAATTTTGCTACCTTCCTCATTAAAGTAACAATTTTCATTTTCTGTTATTGGAAACTTTTCTGAGACCTTTTCGTATGAAGCAATGTAATTTTTGTTTCTGTTAAAAGTCAAAAAACGATATTTACAAAAGAGATAAAAATGCACGCTTCAGTATTAAATATAGATAAAGTTAAGTAAAGTAATATAATATGGAATATTAACACTGGTATGTTTTGCTTTCGTATTTTATCTTTATTTTCAATGTCTATAAAATTAAATACTAAAAATGAGAGATCGAGACAAATTCGAGACTGCTGAGAAGATCGAGACAAATTTTAATACGGTCACGATTTAAACATGAAACCAACACAACATCTGAGCATTTACCGAGCGGTTAGTACTAAAGCGTTATTGAATGTACAATTATGCGTGATCTTCTCCGGAATTGTAAAAAGTAAGCTAATATTAACAAAACATTCATTCCAATTAAATTAGATTTGAAATTGGTGCATTCGAACGCGTTGTGGTTATTTGCGTAAATAATTCTGACGTATGAGTGCATGCGATTGATTATCTAATTAATCAAGAAATAAATAATATCAATCCGAATCAAACTAATAACTGAACTAAAATAAATCGTTCATATGATGCAAAACTTAAAGGCAAAATACAATTTACAATAAAAAAATAATGTTATTTTGCTATTATTTAGAATACACAAAATACGAAAAAAAAAATAGATTAAATTGAAAAAGCTACCACGTCAAAGTTCAGCATACCACGCTTAGAATAATTAACTTCGTGTTCTGTAGAGCATATTAAATCATCTTTTAGGATTAAATACAAACAAAGTATATTACAATTAGTAATTTTTTTAAGTATCATCATTCGTTGTGTTTTACTAAACTAATTTTTCAAAGCAAACAATTACTGGAATTAATTATTTCTTGGAAGTCAATACAAATTATTATTACTATCAAATATTACATACATATTAAGATTCCCTGTCTTACATTCGATACCTAGTCACCTTACATATACATATAAAGGGAAATATAACATTAAACTAAAAATTCTTAAAACTGGTTACCATGGAATCATCTCTGCACTTTTGTTGTAGCTCTTGGTGTCATGAACGCTCCAGGACACGGACATCTCAAATGGTCACATATGTAAAATGATTCTAGTTACCAGATTCATAAGAGTTTAACTTAATATTTTAGATAAACTGGTCTAATTGAAATTAATCTGAAGCATCATAATATGCAGTTGACTGGAAGTCCAACCTAGTTGTAGACTACTATAGTAATATGAGATAGTCATAGATCAAATCTCTAATAAGAAAATCTCAGAACACTATCTGAGCAGTCAACACTACAACTGCATAAAATTTGGGACCTCTGAAGGTAATCTTGTAAGTGAGGGGTCATACTCAAAAGTGAAAGGGCAGTAAGTCATACAGTGATCAGAGGCGGCAAACGAAACTTTGGTTTTATAAATTCTTCTTGAATGAATACAGCTGAAACTTGGAATATCGAGAGTATACCCGATTTTTTTAGGTAACATGATTTTTCCGTTTAAACAGATTGATATGTATGATATTCTATTCGACGGGACCATGAAATGTTCCTGTTTAAGACAAGATTTCGCCCTAGACAAGTTTTGTTTTAACAAGTTTTACTCTATAAAGCATATGAAAATATTAATCGGACTGAAATACAATAAATTACGCAGTTACTCATTTTTCATCTACGAACAAATATTTTTTTCTACATAATTTAAAATTACCATTTCACGATTTCTATATATTTTTAGTCATTCTAAAAACCCGAGTTTTGGTTTTCTCTATTCTAAAAAAAGTAACGCTGCTCCAGCTTCTGCTGCCATAATTGAACTTATCGAGATCGTCTTTCTCGTATCATAATAAAAAAAACTATGGCATATAAAAATATGAAAACTGGTAGTTTTTTTTTTATAAAAAAATGTATGATAAACATGCTAAAGTAGACAATTTTTAAATCATAGAATTATTTTAAGTTCTATGTTCCGGTTAATGTTTAAATTGGTCAAAGTAATTCAGTTAAAAAGTTTTGTAGTATTAAAAACTATGCATAACCATTTAACAATCTTTTGCAAGCATACACGGCACTAGATAACGGTGTGCAATCTATATATTTAAAACGCTAAGCGTTTTGTTTCGACAATCCGTGAGAACAAACTACTACATCAAATTACATCATTCTTTTTTTTAAATTAAAGATATTTGGTCACAGATTTGCTATCGTACATTCGTTTGTTCGAAAATTTAATTAATTAGCCGTAATCTTAAATTAAAATTTTACTTCTGCTTATGACGTCATAAAGTCGGCAATTGGATTAACGCCCACTGTTGCGACGTACAGAGTTTATTTTCTGAACTCAATGATTGCGAGCATAAAAAATAAATAGTAAATATTAAAAGCACGTGACTTTTAGGCCGAATTTTTTAATTTTTAAGTTAAAATATAGTTAAAATGTTTAAGTATTTCAGTAAAAATATTTATCCGTGTGTTTTATAAGCAAATAAAAATTCATATTTACTGTGACGTCACGGAAATATTGTCCATTGGGTTCATTTTATCATTAAGCATTATAACTTTGTTGATGCCATTTTTTTCATTACAATTAAATGCAAAATATATTTTTATTTGTATGCATGGTGCTTAAGTATAAATGTACGTGTGAAAAGTTTGTACCGGTGAAAATGACGTTATGCTTAGCTTGAAATGCATTTTAACATTGATAAAACTAAAAAGAAAAATTTATATGATTGTGTCAACATGGCGTAATATTAACTGATATTTCAATTTTTAATTTTAAGGCTTAGAACTGGAGCCTTTATTGGTTGTTTCATCTTGATTGCATACCTTGATTACATGTTACCAATTACTTTTTTTTAATTATAGGATTAAGTTATAGGAATTATAGGATTTAAATTATTCAGATTTCCTTTTTTAATAAAAAAATTCACAAAAGTAAAGAATTTCAGGAAAGAAAAAAACTTGAAATAATGATTGTATTTTTAGCTAGAATAAACAATGTAAGGCTAATATTTTATAGGAATTATTTTGGTAGGTTTGTTATAAGTTCATTTAAGAGTTCCTTATTAGCGGCAAAGTCTTATTTCTTTCACTGTGAATTTTTCTTTCGATGTCAAAAAATGGTAGTCTACTTTTGGACGCCAACCAAAACACAGTGGCAATATTTAGAAATGTATAACGGTTGTGACAACAAACGGCACTATCGCTTTAGCTTTCATCGCGCTTACATCACTTCTAAATACTAAAAATTTAATTTTTTTACTACATTTTACAATTTCAATTCTTACATCCTCAATTAGAAAAAAAAATTAGCTTTCGATTGAAATTTATTTGAAATCTGCCGCTTAATTTAACGACTTTTTAAATAATTTTCAAGCATGAAATATTTTTCAATTCTATCTCAACAATGACCATCCGTTTGTTTTAATAATGTAAAATAGCCCCTTGGAAAGTTGCAACAATTGAAAATAGGTATCCCTAACCTTCATAAATAGTGAAAAAATAATAATATTAATAAAAACCTGATAAATCATAAGATCAGATTATCCATAAAATCGAGTATTTTGGCGCTAATATAAAATCTGTCAAAAGAAAAAAAAACTATTTTTAGTTTATGATTAACATAAAATTGATATGTTGAATTCGTTGATGTATATGTTGACTCAGAATATGCTAGGAACTGTTATTTATAATTTTTAGCTCACAGGCTATCAAAGCCTGAGAGCTTATGTGCCCGCCGGTTCTGTATGTTCGTATGTACGTACGTATGTATGTACGTAACGCGATAGAAATATCCGTTTTCCTTCAAATTTTGTTTATAGGTTCACTGTGTTAAGGCGCTTCCCTGATTAGTTTTCAGGATTGATTGGTTAAGTATAAAGGGGGGGAACGGGGGGCTAATCCCCCCTTAATTTATATAAATGGGTTTTTCATGCAGATTTATCCCATTTGCTTCAAAATTTGTTTATAAGTTCATTGGGTTAAGACGCTTCCCTGATGAGTTTTCGGGATTGATTGGTTAAGTATAAAGGGGGGGGGTGGACGGGGGGCTAACCCCCCCCCCCCCTTAATTTATATAAATGGGTTTTTCATGCAGAATTATCCCATTTGCTTCAAAATTTGTTTATAAGTTCATTGGGTTAAGACGCTTCCCTGATGAGTTTTCGGGATTGATTGGTTAAGTATAAAGGGGGGGGACGGGGGGCTAATCCCCCCTTAATTTATATAAATGGGTTTTTCATGCAGAATTATCCCATTTGCTTCAAAATTTGTTTATAAGTTCATTGGGCTAACACCCCCCTTAGTTTTCGGGATTGATTGGTTAAGTATAAAGGGGGAGGACGGGGGGCTAGTCCCCCCTTAATTTATATATATGGGTTTTTCAAGCAGAATTATCCGATTTTCTTCAAATTTTGTATATAGGTTCATTGTGATAATGCACTTCTCTGAATAGTTTTGGGGGTTCATTTTTTTAAGTATAAAGGGGTAGGGGGGGCTAATCCCCCCTTAATTTAGATAAATGGGTTTTTCATGCAGCATTATCCGATTTTCTTCAAATTTTGTATATATATATTCATTGTAGTAAGAGCCTTCTCTGATTAATTTAAGGGGTTCATTAGTTAACTATGAGGGGGTAACGGGGGGATGACCCCCCTTAATATAATGTCGATTTCTTTATTTTTCGAGGGGCTTATTTCAAATTCTTTGAAATACGAGTATAATATACAATTAGTGTGAATAGCCTGTGAGCTCAATGCCCTCAGTTTAACTGGGCAGTTTTCTTTTTATTTAAAGATCCATAGGATATTTAATTGTATAAGAGACCGACTGTGATGGAAAAGGAATAATCATCCTGATTATGTAAAGGGATAGAAGAAAGCATACAAATAAATTACAATTGAAAACATTAAAATTCTCCCTCATCTGCATATTAATTTATTATTTTTAACAAAAATTCTTCATTTTTACATAAAAATTGATTAGCTTAAAACAATGGATGCGTTTTAGAAGATATGGATTTGAAACGAACAATGATTAAAGAGGACATTTTAAAACTTTTAATTTAAACATTTTAAAACTTTTTTTAACGTGGAATTTCAACGGTGTCTTTGGGCAGATGCAATACATATGCGCATAGGAGCTCATTCGATTGCATTATTACAGGGGGGGGGGGGGTGCTTATACTATGTTCTTTTAGGTATAAAGGTACACTTTGTGTGGTTATCAATACGAAAAAGCTAAAAACAACGTTGAAGAACACAAATTAAAAAACTTTAAAACACATACGGCCGTTTCAAAGATGCAAAGATCCCCTTCATCAGTGTAAGGTGTGGGAAAAAAGAAAATGTTAAAAGGGTTCAAAAGACCCACGCTCGGCTATAGCCCCGAGTACTGGCTGTAATCTGACCAAAATGGCAAAGCAAGTGTAACCAGAGCAGAAGTGACGCAGCTGACAGGAAATTACCGAAATCAGGCATCACTGCGCAGGCTCTCTCCAAACGGGAGAAAGAAAAGGGGTGCTAGATATGTCGTTCACCAATGAATCTGTATATTTATAAATATAATGTGCTTCATAAAAATCAAGATCAAAAATTGAATTGCAATTTTGAATAATTTTGGCTCCGGAAAAGTTAAATCTATGGTCAAAATTCCAACAATAATTCGCTATTGTAGATTTATCAAGTTCTTGCTTTTTGATATAATTTTCGTGTTCTTTTAATCTAAATTTAAGTGCTCGCCTCGTCTGACCAATATAAGATAGACCACATTCACAATATATTCTGTAAATTCCCCAACTGTTATGACTTGGAATCGGATCTTTAAGATTAGAGAAAGTGACTTTATTTATTGGAGAGAAAACAACTTTAAAATGAAATTTATTTAGAATCCGTGAAATTTGAGAACTGACTTTTGGAAAATATGGTAGTACAATAACATTTTTAAAATCTTTGTTTCCAGATATAGGATTATCTATCTTAGGGGATTTAGATAAAATACGATCAACGGTATCCAATGGAAAACCACGATTGATAGCAATGGCTTTAATATAATTTATTTCACTATTGAATAACTCTGTATTCGAACACACGTTACGAGCACGGGAAATGAATGTATTGAAAGAAGCAAACTTATGTGCAGGGGGATGATTAGATCTGAAATGAAGGGGCAAACAAACAGCAAAGGGTTTACGAAAAACAGTCGTAGAAAAATCATGTTCATTACGAATTACTAGAACGTCAAGAAAAGCCAGACGTTGCTGACTTTCTATTTCATAAGTAAACTGGATGTAGGGGTCAATTGAATTTAATAAATTAAGAACAGCATCAATATTATATTGAGACAAATCGATTAAGGCAAAAGAATCATCCACATACCGAGTATAAAATGGAAACTGTATTAGTTTAAATAACTTAACCTCAAAATAGTGCATATATATCACTTAAGACGGGGCTCAAAGGATTACCCATAGCCAAACCATCAGACATTCTGTAAAACTTATTTTGAAAAACAAATGTAGTTTGAGACAAACATTTGTTGGTTAAAGAAATAAGGTTATCAATCTCGTACTGGAAGAAATGAAATTCATTTGCATCTTTGAAACGGCCGTATGTGTTTTAAAGTTTTTTAATTTGTGTGCTTCAACGTTGTTTTTAGCTTTTTCGTATTGACTATGTTATTTTATTGACTGAATATGAGATGAAAGTAGGAAATTTGTATGATATTTTATGATAGGACTATTTGTATAATACTTTATAGGTCAATGACCTTTTTTTTTTTTTTTTTTTTTTTTTGTCGTGGGGAATATGGTGGTAATGTCAAACTGATTTGTATTACACATTTGTTTACGGAGTGTTCATTTGGAGTTTGCATCGGAAATAGCATTTCAATGGGGGGGGGGGGGAAAGCGGGGCGGAGGGGAGGGATTTTTTAAAATAAAATATTTGAAAGACTGTTTCATACGAAGCCCTACTTAAATAATAAAGAAGCTTATTTTACTGATATTGTTATAGTATTTTTTTCCGTCACGTTTTGACGGGTTCCATCTAGTGTCCAATAATTCTTTTAATTTGTCTAATTTTTTAAATTTTCTTTTACAATTTTTTGTTTTTAGTATTTCAATAGTGAATTATTTCACATTTCAAAAATGTCATTTTGTACCTATTGTTGTGTATCTATAAATGTTAAAATTTACGCATTATACTGATTTTAAACAGAAGAATTTTACATGCAGCATAAACATAAAAATTTAAGTTCTGATGTAAATTTATAAATCTGATGTATTTTATCACTATAAAAAGACTTTCTTCACAAATTGCGAATTTTGAGCGAAATAACAACGGATATTATCTGACAACAGAATAGATATTAAGTGAACTAAATTTTATACCCTGCCAAACGTTTCAACGAGTTTTTAGGTGCGTTCGTAATTATATAAATACGTAGCACCTATTGTCGTCGTCCGGTCCGTCCGTCTGTCTGTCCGTCCGTCCGCATATAACAACGCAAAAACTGCCCAACCGAATGGTGTGAAATTAAAGATATATTATCTTTGCAGAATTTTTTCGAGTCATTTTAAATTTTATGAAAATCGAATCAAAACGTTAGAAAATATTAATAAAAACATTTATTAAGAAATTTGATTTTTTTTTTTTTTAAATCGGTGCTTTTTTGTTATAGGCGCTTCCGAGGTTTAATTGTCAAGCGGCTGATATACTTATTTTATTACAGAAATTAATCTACAGGCGATATAATTCATTTCACAGAATTAAAAATCAAGATCTGAATATTTATATAACTAGCTATAATACGAACGCACCTCGTTTGTCACGTTTGACGTACGATTCCCAACTTGTTTTATGTTATAAATTTAATTTGTCAAAACAATTATAACAAACGAATATCCAGGTATGCTCACTCCTTATATTTTCAAGGAGAATGGTACCACTATTGCAGATAAAAAGTCTTTGCCTAATACCTTTTTTTGAGCTGAAAAAGTTTCTGCTATTAAATAAGACAAAACTCTATATGAAAATTGTGGTAGAACTGTACGCACGGTGTATTAGTGACTTTTTAGGTGCGTTCGTAATTATATAAATACGTAGCACCTATTGGCGTCATCTGGTCCGCCCGTCTCTCTCTCCGTCCGTCTGTCCGCATATAACAACGTAAAAACTACCCAACCGAATGGTTTGAAATTTAAGATATATTATATTTTCAGAATTTTGTCGCGACATTCCAAATTTTAAGAAAATCGAATCAAAACTTTAGAAGATATTAATAAAAACATTTATTAAGAAATTAGAATTTAATAAAAAAATCGGTCCTTTCTTGTTATAGGAGCTTCCGAGATACTTATTTTATGACAGAAATGAATCTGCAGACGATATAATTCATTTCACAGAATTAAAAATCATCAAGATCTGAATATTTATATAACTAGCTCTAGTAGGAACGCACCTCTTTTTTCACGTTTGACGTACAATTTCCAACCTGCTTTATTAAAAATCGTACTAATCATAGAATTCGCTGTTTGACTAAAGAGCGACATAGGTTCTAGATAGGAAAGTTAAACCATAAAATAACGCATATTGTTACACATATGTTAAACAAGTAATATATATATATATATATATATATATATATATATATATATATATAAATTAAGTCAATTCCTACTTAGGTCAAAAATAAATTTTTTTCCAGCGATCTACACGCTTCGCCACTGACGGTATTTATTCCTAAATTTATATCCTGATAAATATCTTATATAAGAGAATTTTTTTGCCATATAAAACTAAAATTAATTTATTAAATTTATTAAATTGTATTTTATAATGTTAAAATAAACATTATACGACCCCTCCCCCCCCCAAAAAAAGTGACTTATCAAGAACAACCTATATATATATTTCTGCTTTTTCTTTTTTTGCATTTCTGAGTGAGTTTTATGTAAATAACAAAACCTTGTCACGACGAGAATCGAACCCGCAATCTTCCGTATACTGAACTGGAGGTCCCGACCACTACGCCATGACTAGATATACTATCTTAAGCGTTGCTACTTATTTTAGTCGCTTTTTATGAAGCAAAAACTAAAATTAATTAATTTAATTTAATGTATGAATTAATATTTAAAAAAAAACTGTATTAAAATCAAGTGTCATCCACTACAAGTTAAAAAAAAATATATTTGAACTTGAGTGGATGAATAAAAAGTATTTTATTAACGATTGAAAATTTGAACAAGATACATAAATATATATAGGGAGAGTGTGAACTAATAGTAGGAATTCAGAAAATAGAAAATAATCATATACAGCATCCATTGTCGCCTTGCTAACAATTACTTTACATTTTCAGCATAAGATTTTTTGTCGGCATCAAACAAATCTATCCTCCAAAAATATAACATCTTACCATATTTTAAATGTAATAAAAAAAAAAGAATGTTGCAATTTTTATAAAATAAAGTAGCAGTTCATTGTTAAAAAAAATAATAATAAACAAAAATGCTTCAGTTGGAAGCTAAATATTATGTATATACATATTTCTTTTCATTTATAAAATAGTATCCGGTTTTGTTTTAATAAAATTTCTGAAACCTTCAACATGGTAAACTTAATTTGCATAATAAAAATTCTGAAATACTCAACCCCTCTCCCCCCTCTCCTACTCCCTTCCCTCCACGTCAATTCAATTAACTTACTCTTGAAATGAGTCTCCCGTAAAACTGTTTTTTATGATTATTCAAAAGAATCTTTAAAATCTTTCATAAGAGACTTCAGCTTAAAAAAAATGGTAACGAGGATTATATTTACTTAATTCTAATCTTTTTAAATATCATTCAAACTCAGAAATTGGATTTAAAATGCAAATTAAACTTACTTTTCAAAAATGTTCGATGACATTTTATAAATATTTCTTTATTTTTATTATTCTGTTCCGCAATTTATTTTTATTTAATTAACGGTCACAAGAATTCTTTAATATTTCTGAAGAATTCAAGGCATCTCAATCAGACATTTCAATTTTATTTTATATTAAAACGTAGATAATCAGTGAAATCAATAACGTTTTTTGTTTATCATACTAATAATAGAAAGATATGTTTGTATGTAGCTGCGTCTGTGCGATGGCTAGGGAAAACTATCGCACATGTAAGTTTTCATATTTGGTGTGAGATAAGGTCGATTGCATCTGTGGTTGAGATTTTGGATTTTTTATTAGATTTTTTGTTATTTTATACCGAACGAAACGATTCTCGTATTTTACATATTTTCGAAGTGCGCAAACAGTTTTGAGGCATTCATAAAAAATGAATCCAAATTCAATATTTTTGCACAATGTAGTCAATTTTCTCCTATTTTCAATGAAATTAATTTTCATATCGTACATAGATTTTTGAATTTTTCTCCAATTTTTTAAAGGTGCCCATTTTGTTGAAAATGAAAACTTTTGTTTTTATCAGCAAATAACTATTTGATACCTTGGGTATTTCCCCAATCTCCCAAGTTTTTCGACGTTTTTGATCCATTCATGAAAGCAATAAAAATTCAATCTTTTTGCCCAGTATAGTGTAAATTTGTCATTTTTTCAATAACGTTTATATTCTGAATTTAGTGATTAATGCAGAAATTTGTTATTTCATTTTCGCGATCACCATCTAAGCAGGTAACCGACTGTTCATTCTTGTCTATTCCATAATAATTGAATAAAATACATCGCATTATTTTGCGTTAATGAAGGGAGAAAAGGAACGGGCGGAGTTGTGAGAAATGATAAGTGTTGGGCATGAGCGAACTGATTGAGTTAATACTCACGAGTTTGACTCCCTTTCCGTGAGCTTTGATTTGAGTTTGACTCACTTTCTGTGAGCTTTGAGTTGTGTTTGACTCACTTTTTGAAAAACGAGCGGTGAGGTGAGTTGAACTAAAAAAATCCGCTCGTTTGAGTTAAAATTACAAATCAAACTTATTCAATGTTTTCACATTTTCTTGAAAATTACTGAGGGATATTTTAAAAATAAGAGTGCATTCCAAACCATTGGAATTACACCACACACACCGACACTACAGCCACACACTACAGCCACAGGTGTAATATTAGCGAAGGGAATTTGAGACTAACTGACTAACAACTTACATATAAAAAATCAATAAAAAGATATACTGTAATGTTCTTAATGGTAAGTCACAATTTGAAGAGAAAATTACCCTAAGAATTTAACTATAAAATTCACACAAGTATTTTAGAATTTAATATTAATTGGTAGAAATTAATTATATTGGGAATTAAATTTGGAATTTGAGCGTGAGATTGACTCATTTTTGAGAAGTTCAATTTGAGTTTGAATTAGTTCATTTTATTAGTGAATTTGTTCAACACTAAAAATGATCTTATGTTCAGATTTCTTTATACTATACTATAATAAAAGGCAAACGTTATATATTATAGAAAATCCAATGTAACCCCGAGCGAAAATATACAATAATCTCTACCGAGTCACACACAATTTCAAAAAGCGTTCTATGAAATCAATATATAGTTTCGCGGTTCAAGGAAGTATTTATAATAACGGTTTCTTTTGCTGCCACTGGTTTTCAGAATAGTTTCAGAAACGATTTTTTAGAGTATTAATCAGTTTTCTCAACCCAGAATATAGGTTATTAGGATACTATCCAAGCAAACTTTTTTATGTTCCCCAAACATGTTTTTCAGACAAACAGGATAAATTAACAGCTTTAACATTAAAATTACTGTTGTTTTGCTCTTACATGTATTAATTCAATTACACAGCTGAAAATGTTTTATTCAGAATTAAAAACCGATAATCCGGTTTCAGAAAATTGATTAATATACTATGAAAACTGCTCGTAAAAGTTTCTGAATATCATTAGCAGATAAAGAAACCTTAAATCCCTAAAATATATTGAAACCTGATGATTTAAAGATAAAGAACGCTTTTCGGAATCATAGGTAACTTGGCATTGCATATTTTCGTTCAGAGTTCTATAATATATTTGTAGATTAAGAAACATCTGTCTTTTTTTACAATGTGGTATATATTCAAGAAATGATACAAAGTGATAAAAATAAAATTATCGAAATGCAGTAAACATGTTTTCCAAAACACTAAATAACGCACTCTATATATTAAATTATGCAGAAGTTTCTATATAACTATTAATTTATAAAAAATATAACAAGCTTAGTTAAAAAAAAAAAGATTAAGCTCTCGGTATTTTTACAAATATCCTATATTTTTAATTAAAAAAAAATCCTTACTTTACACACAAATTCCCGCAACTCGTGTAAACAACTGTTCTTAACACAATGGAATTTCGCTTTAAACAATGTAGCATTTTTTACATCCTTTATAATTCTGTCTATTAGCGTTTAAATGCAACGTAAACTATTTTTTCAAATATTTATTTTCCCTTTCTCCGTTCATTTTTTGTGTAAATATTTGAAGAATGCAAAATTAAATGTTCCCTAAGGATTTTTAAATCTAATATTGTTAAAGCGATAATTTTAAAACAAGGTATTATAGCTGAAGTTGTCTCATAGTACATTAAATGTGTTGAAGAAAAAATAAACATTTATAGAAAAATAATGGGTGTCTGGCATGATTTCATAAATAAAATACTTTGTTGGCGGTTTTGAGTTTTCATTTTATTTATAGCTTATTCATACAGAACAATTCCATTTCCGATAAATATTTTTAAACCTCTCATTGATAAAAATGTTATACAACATTTTATTTTCAAATATTTTTGCGTACCTTTTAAACTTAAAAAATGATTTTATCGCTGTAAACTTTAGTATTTTTGTGAATGTCATTCAGTCACTTCTGCCTAACATTTTAACCGCTTAGTTACCACATAAGATAAAAAAATCACCAAATAGCTTCTAAAAATCACTAAATATATGCAATTCTGACGGGTTTGTTTTTTGCTTTTACTTTGTGCGAGGAAAGTATTGTAATTATCATTTGTCGCTTTGATGGTGGCTACACCTGACCGATAAATGTCTCTTTGCCTGTACAAATTGTTTGAAAACTCTCAATTGACTGATTTTTTATGATTTGTAAAATAATTTTCAAGCATGAATTTCTTTTAAATCTATCTTTATCGCGTGCAGCCCGATTACAAAATATTAACCCGTTTTTACTTAAAACACTATAAATAGTTTAGCATTTGATTCCGGCTAATATTCCATAATAAATATAAAACTCCACCAACAAACAAATAAAACAATAAAATACATAAATAATTTAAAAGACATGGCATGGAATGATGCTCTTCCACTGAAGTTTTCAGAATAAAAAAGTCTGGTGAAATTAGCGAAATCTTTGGTGATTTCTGCAGCTCTTGAAATGCAGATAAATATCACTGTTAATAAATTTTAACACTTCATTTGAATACATAATTGATATTTTTCATATAAAAATGCTTTTTAGTGTTCTTAGTGGGTTATCTAGGAAAATATATTAATTGTAAAAAATATATATTTGAATTTTAAATTAAAAAAAAATCTACTTATGATTTGAGAAGCTCAGGTAGGCACTAAAAAGCAGTTTTATATGAAAAATATCAATTATGTATTCAAATGAAGTGTTAAAATTTATTAACAGTGATATTTATCTGCATTTCAAGAGCTGCAGAAATCACCAAAGATTTCGCTAATTTCAAAAGAGTTTTTTATTCTGAAAACTTCAGGTTGGATCCCCTACTTCTAATAAATATAAAAGTTTAGTATATTTTTCTATACAGGGTGACAACAGTAATCGTACATAAACTATCTGAAGTTGATCGCTATATCCATCATATTATACCTTTTTCCAATAAAGTATTGTTCTTACGATTTTTAACGCTTGCTTCATAGTCAGTACAGACTACTTTAAGACGTAGACTGTACAAAATGTTCAGAAACGTTTTTGAAACTATCTGCTGCACGATACTAACGGAAAGGCTTCTGATTCGAGCAGTAAAATCTTTCAGATAAAACACGGGGACTTTCCGATTCGTAATGATTTCATTACGAATCTGAGTATTTCATTACGAATCGGAAAGTTTCCGTGTTTTAACTAAAACATTTTTCTGCTTGAATCAGAAACATTTACATTAGTATCGTGAAGCAGATGTCTCCGATACTTTCAAAGACGTTTCTGAATTTTTTTTACAGTGTATGATCACCACCTATATCACGTTTAAGTCTCTGATTATTGCTTGTAACAAATATGTGTCGACGCACAATATTTTATTCTATTCGTTCTTACTTTTTGAATAAAAAATCTCTGTCATATACTTATAATAGGATATATTTTTAAAATATATACCAGACAGATTTTATTTTTGTAATTTGCTATAAGATTGGATGTAAAAATAGTCGTCTGTCATGCACGTAATTAAGGAATTATTTAACTACTAGTAATTGGTGATCAACCACTAGCGAAACATGATTTTTAACACTTGGAACAGAATCACGAATTAACGATACAGCACAGCACATATACAGTACGCAATTTTATTCAGTATTTATATAAAATATAACGTAGAAAACAATCATTTGAACAACTGACAATGTATATTATAAAGCCAAAACATTTCCGGGAGTAACACTGACGTCCAATAACAACCGAAAATCTGTATTATAAAACCAATATTTTGTCATCTATTTGTATTGCGTATAGCTCGTTTTACAAATGTTTAATACGTTTGCACTAGAGAAAAAATTAATAGTTCAGCGTTTGTTTCTGGCTAATATTCAACAATGAAATTAAAAAATCATCGGTAAATAAATAAAATAATATAAGTAAAACACAAATTTCACAAAATCCTCTTTGTGAATGCGGTGATGTCTCTCATTAGTTCTATAATTGTATTTTAAGACCTGGTTGGCATATTCACTGTCCTCCTGTTCTTCTAGACGGTTGACTGGCTAATATTTTATAGCGTCTGGCTTTGCTGTCAAAGCTTAAAAACATCTTTAACTTTCTATGTGACCTTTCTACTTTAGTCTGGCTTTGCTGTTAAAGCTTAAAAACATCTTTAACTTTCTATGTCACCTTTCTACCTTAATATATAATTGAGCCAGGAATCGGTTTTTCCGTTATTCACTGCCTTTTGTCGGGTCGGAGTTTTGTATTCTCCAGCAGTGATATTATTTTGTATTTTTATCTTTTCACGAATATTGTTTTCGTTGTATTCATATATTCATATCAATTGTTTACTACCCCGCAGTCTGTAGCGTTTATCGGCGGGATTTTGTAATTTTTAAACCTCAATTAAAGGGACCGGGAGGGGCATCTACGCTCTAGAGACTTGGTTGCTGGTCTGAGTAGTTCCCCTCGGGCAAAAAGTAAAGACATGTTATCGAACGACGCACTTAAACCACAGCAATTTTGATAATAAAAAAAAGGTAGCAGTAAGTAACTAAATCTTGGGTGATTTTTTCAAAACTTTATTAGAATAAATCATTTATGTGTTTCATACAAAAATGCTTTTTGATGTTTTTAGTGAGAAATCTAAAAATATATATTAAATGTAAGAAATCTATTAGAGTTTTCAATTTAAAAAAAAGATTTTCATCTGTATGCTGAAGCCCAGGAAGTCCGAGTTGTATCCCCTGATATTCTTCATGTATCCACTACTCGGGCAGTCAACCTAATTCGAATGCAGCTATTTTATCGATGTTAACCCCCACATCACGTAAATAAAATTTGCCAATATGGCAATTTATTCGACGTGTTGTTGTTTCATGCTAATTAAAACCAGACAAGATTACAAGCTAAAGTATTTATTATTCGATTTTTGAGAAGATATTTTTGAAACAGTTTCTCGAAAAAAAGTATACATTATAAATATTCTTTAATGTTTTTCCTCCGATAGATAATATTGTGCCTGAGGGAGATTAGATATTTATTTTATTCCCAATTTTTTTCAGCAGTTTAAAGTACAATAAATGTTTTGGTTGAAAAAGTTTTATTTTTTTCCATTTTCAGTATTCATTCTTTATTTCATTTTGTTAGTGCTGTATTTGGTAATTGATTATTTGCCATTTGTTCTTTATTATTATGCCGAGAACACAGATGTGTTTCTAAAGACTTTGACCAAATAATATTAAATTTTACACTGAAAGTGAACAGTAAAGTGGATATTATATTAAGTTACAGTTAATTTCAAGATAAGATCTTTCAAAACTAAATTGTAAATTCTAAGAAATAAAATATATTGCTCCAAAAAAAAAAAAAGAATAGGGAGGGGTAAAAAAAAATTCAGTGGCTTTGATATAATATATCTTTTAACCAATTCAACTCAACATGAAATTAATTTCATGTTCAAATTTAAAATAAAAATCTGTCATTTCGTGGACAGATTTCAGTGTAGGGCGAAATTGATCTTACGGTTAATCTTTCGTAATCAGGTCTGTAGGCGTATTTGAGCAAATGTGATTTAGATTTATATAAGATAAGTATTTCTTAAGAGCTTTAATGATATCTTCGATGATAACTTTATTTGCTGCATCTTACGATTACTCTTTCGTAATCGGGTCTGTAACTGAACGGCGTATTTGAGCAAATGTGATATAAAATTAGATAAGTATTACATAAGTATTTCTTAAAAACTTTAATGATATTCACATATTCTTTATAGACCTGAACCCAATTACGGAAGAGTAATTTAATATAAATCTCACTGTAAATGTGTCTTGATTTCCAAAGCTTGACGAGATCATCTTCTTGTTAGTGTGAAAAGGGATTAAGTATAGTTAAAAACCTTTCAAAATTTATTTTCATTTTATCTCGAAAATAATCATACATTAAAATTAAATCTTCAACGAAACTAAACTTTTTATTAATCCCGTAATATTTTTGAAACGTAAAAGTTTCTTAATTCTTTCATATTTTATCATTTTACGAGTTCTAACGAAATAAAGGAGATTTTAAACAAGTAGTCATTCTAATTGAATGACTTTTAAATTGAAAAGAAACTGGACGTTTTATGACGATAAGCTCATGAAAAACGTAATAAAGTTAAAAAGCGTATTTGAAAATAAAATTTTATAAGATAAGGCTTAAATTGACTTTATCTTAAAATGACTTTAGTATTGATATTTTAGTAATTAATATTTTATCTGATATTCATTGTTCTGATCTTTCGTAAAGAACGTTTTCTTTTTTAAAAAGTAGGTCATAATGAATTTTCTCTATGAACGCAGTCTGATAAAAATCTACCAAATTATTTTAGGATATCATTACCTCGTAAAATAATGAAGGCATTTCCCAATCCAATCTTAAATATTTAATTACTAAAAGTAACTCATTTTTATAAGAGACTTTTTACGACGTTTTAAATTATTGATTAAAAAAAGATTGATATGATTACATAGTACATTTTATTTTGCACATAATTTTGATTAGATACATCTATTATTATTTTTACTTTATTCTATCTATAGAAGAAGAAAGAACCGGATTCATGAAAATTTTTTACTTCCGCGTTTCGACGGATTTGTGCGTTTTAGAAGGTCCTGAACACGATTTGACTGCTTTAAGAAAATACGTCTGTATGTATGTCTGTCTGTATGTGACAAAAAATTTGTTTGGCCGTCTACCTCACGAACTACTGCGGTGATTAGGATTAAATTTCATTTGAAATTTTATACTTATGTGGACTGGTGCCGATTAGTTTTTGGGCAAAATCTCCCTAGAGCGTTTACCGCAAATCGGGGATTTGTTTGATTTATGGTATGCTTCTATCTCCAACGAAACGTTCAATTTATAATCCTCGTGATAAGAGGAGATTTTCATTCAATTTTGGTTGCGGTCGTCTAAAAGGGTGTGTCGAAATTCGGTGATTTGTTCGAAATAGGTGATACTTATATCACCAGTTTAAATGCACAGAATTCGTCAAAATTTCAGGCTTAGAATCCTGACTATGCAAATACATTGTCAGTCTATTTAAACCATTTAAATGATTTGTTTTATATAGAGGAATGTTTTTTCATGGCCACAGCATGCTAGTTTAAATATTAGTAAACAACTAGTAAATCTGCAGATCAGGAGCCTCCTCACCAACATTACCTCTTTAAGTCACAAACTTTTTAACAAAATTTTTTAACAAACTTTATAGCAAACTTCCTATATTAATAATCTGCATCATACAATCCGCATTTAAAAATTTTAAATTACTTAAATATTTATAAGCATATAAAAAACTTCGAAGGTTTCAGAAATTAGAAGCGTTAAATTAAGCATGGTGTTATGCAATGATAGTCTAAAAGTCTGATGAACTGCTTATTCTTGCAAATTTTTAGATAAAAAAGCTCAGTGTTAGGGGGGGGGGGCTCTGCCCTCTTGAACCCTCGCAGTCTCATTAAATTTACAGTCGTAATTTCCTATTGACTATGCGAATGATTATAGTTTATCTTTGATTTCGTTTTACACTGTGATTTTATGAGGATTAAGCAATCGTAGGGACAGACATTTTATGTTATCCTAATATCCAAGTATCAATGTTTAATTACCTGTTAGCTACATCTGATGTATAAGTTGAATAAAATATCATGTACGAAATTAACTTACGGGAATGTAAATTGAATCTGTTATACCTAATTTAAAAATCTAATGCTTTACAATTTTTGTTTGGTGAAAAATACTTTTGATGATCATTCTATAATATTTAGATGAAAGATCTTATCTAAATACATCCCAATACTGTTGATAGCAAAAGCATACTAAAATACCCACAAAATAGGCAAATTTGGAGACTTTTAAGCCTATTTGGGAATCATTCATCATCGTGTCTACTGCCAATTGACTAAATCGCGCTATAAATTGACTTTTGTGATCACCTCTTCAGATAGTATTCGCGTTCAATTTAAACCATAATATTGCTAACACCGTTCCTATTTGTCGAAAATCTATGTTTCAGACCAGACTGCGAAAGATTAACTAAACCCTTTATTTTTCTCAAACAGTCTTTCTGCTTAATATTTCGCAATCACAATTATTTGAATTGTTTTTATAGGTTATGAGATACAGTTGCTAAGGAAGCGATCAAAACAAAAGAAATATGTATCATGTCAAATAAGTAAAGTGATAAAACAAAATATTTTTTATTATTCGAACATATGAGTAAAATTCTACCAAAAGTTATACGCCTCATATAAAAAAATCTGACACATGTATTGATAAAATTTTCAAATAATAGGAATAATTTAAGACAATTATTGAGAAGTTTTAGCATCCATAATTCGCCATTTAAATACATTAATGAAATGCGCCATTTTTTTCAACGAATGAAAATTTGTAAATCGTCTTAATTGCCACACAAAAGAGTTATTGAGCAAAAGAAACTTTTCAATAATTTCCGAACGAATAAACCAAATTTAATCAAAAACTACACTGTCAAATCCAATGTACCTAATCAACATACCTACCAAATATCAACCTACTCGGACAATTTTTGCAGCAGTTATCGCGGACAGGAAGACAGACAAACAGAAACCAAAACCTTTCGAGTCTGAACAGGAAGCCTCACTGATGTTTCGGCAATTATAGATTAGAATAATTCTCTAAATGGGAATATTTCAAGTGACATTATTTTATTAACAATTGATGCTGTTCTATTTCTCCAATAAAAATTTCCACTTTACGAAATCTGCACCACCAAGGGCTGAGAGGTTCTGCTGTCAAAGCAGGTAGACGGGAGGTGCTGGGTTCAAACCCCTGTCGCGCTCGTCGACCTAACCGTTCGGAGTTTTTCGTGGTTTTCTTCGAACCTTGCCGTAATTACGGGTTAGGATCCCTTAGAAAGACCCCAATGGAGGGCACTCCCCCAGGGCCTATATCCCCTGTGTAGATAATCGGCCGTCATGCAATCAACCAATCAACTTTTATGAAAATCTTATCTCGCTTTACTTCGAAACACACACTCTAATGACATTTATTAAACGTAACTTCCCGAATCCTAATGCACTCCTCACCAATTCACCGATCAACTGCCATTCCTTCATCAATTGCTAAATTTGAAGAAACATTTTCATTATAATTCTCTATAAAATCGTCGGTCCGTTTTTAGTGCCACAAAGCTCTGAAATCTCATAAATTAGAAATTATCCTATCTCGGCGAGTTTTAGTCTTATAAAAGAATGGGATGGATTTACTATTACTTACCCATCATACGTAGTATAGGGTAAATCTTGTAATCGTTTGAAAATCAAAAAAAAAAAAAAAATTGACGGATTGATACGTTTCAGACACTGGAGATTCCGAAAAACATATTTTTTTGCCGTCCGTCTGTCTGTGTGTCTGTAAACTCTCTATCTCCCGAACAAATTGAGATAGAGACTTGAAATTGGGTATGTACTTAATACGTAATAATGGGAAGAAGCTTATTGAATTTCAGTAACCTCGATGATACGGAACTATTTTTTTCGGACTCTCGAATTATTCGTTCTGATAAATGGTATAAAAAATTTCTAAATTGTTTATTTTAAGGAGTGAATATAAAAGACAATAAAAAAACACATACATTTCGTATGAAGACGGATAATTAGTTGCCGAGATATTGGAAATCCTATTTTCCACACGCTTCGATTTTTCATGACGCTGTATTTCATTCAGATTTCAATTAAAAGATATATTTTAATTGGAAATGAGACGCTTCATCCGACGCCGTAAACTGTTAGTCAATAGATTATCATTTATGGAGTTACAAGGATGTTTCTTTTACGCAATTCAGTAACAGAGCATTTAAAGTTTATCAAGTTATCAAGCCACGATTTTATTCGAATTGCAAAGCATTTTATAAATGGTTTACACATGTTTTATTTTCCTATTTTATATTATGCATATCCATGATGGGTAATTATTACGTTGGCCCACAACGACTAGTTTTACTTGTCACAGCGTTTAGAAAATATTTCTAAACACAAGGTATAGGACCTATGGACAATTTAAATTTAAACACAAAAGAAAAATCGTGTGTTAAACATAGATTATGAAAAACTTTCCTCCAACACAATACTGTAACAAATCCGTTTAATAAGATGAAAGAAGATATTTGGAAAATGCATAACATATTTGAAATAATAATTTCAGTAATTATTATCTACAGTTGGAAATATATCGTAATTATTTTGTGTAGCCCTGTATACGATGTATTGATTTGTACATATACTACATAGTATGCTCAGATTTAGTTCAGTTAACCTTTTGAAAGTGTCACTTTCAGGAATCTACCCTATTAAAATGCGTACGTGTATCTATCTATGTAACCTCGGAAACCACGGGGTGCAGGTCTACGAAATTTAGCACACAGATTGCTGGTAGGGGGTCCATGAACGATTGAGGCAAAAAATTCGAAAATTTTAAATAGATTGTTTTTAATTTTATGTTTTTGACAAATTTTTGCCTTTTTTTGTGTTCAACCGCGTAATCGCGCGAGTTCTAACGAGTGATAAATGTTTACTGCAATGTGAGATGTACATATTACGTACGCCACGCTGCCATAGTAAGAAGCTGTAGCGGGTATTACGATAATTCTTTTGCCTCGCACGCAAATAATTAGAGATTATTTAATTACGATTAATTATTACCGTTTAAAAAAAAATAAAGAAAAACATTTTATCACAAACGTCAACAAAACTTTTTATTCTTCTTATTTCCTTATTCCAAAGATATTGTTTTATCGTCTGCTGCCATAGCAACATGATAAATTAAATTTCATTTAAAAAACATGCACAGTAGTAGAAAAATATTTTTCTTCATATTACATAGATACATTTGGTTGTACTGGATTCATGAACTCCCGTACGTAGAAAGGGTTAAACAGCTAGTATATGTGACAGATGCTGTCCCACTCCTTGGGTAGAGGTTAATAAACGTATACCGTAGTTAAACATTCACCATCAACAATTTCCTTCGATAAGCGCAAATGTACTCGTAATTGTTTTGTGCAGTTCTGTGTGTGATCTATAGAATTTATACACACTGCGTATTATTTAAAAAATTAGTCAAAAACGCAAACGAAACTTGAAACCGCATTTCCAACAATTATCTCTCACAGAGAGCACTGCAACCGAAGTTTTTGTATGTGATGTAACCATAAATGATGTGATCTAACTGTAAATGAGCGAAAAATGCAATTCATACCATATTTTACAGTAAGTAACTTATAGTTCACTTCAGTAATGCATATAAATTTCATTATGTTTGAAATAGTGTAAAATCATTGAAATACCCTATGCAAACGATTTTTTCTCGTAGACCGTAATGCAACGGATTTCTTTTCTGTGACCTTGTAAATGAATAATAAATACTTTGAGCCCCATATTCTATTCTCCATATCCATAAAGCATGTTTTAGTGCACCTCAGAAATGCATAACAATTTCATTATGTTTGAAATGGTAAACATCATTAAAATGAACTCTTATTGATCGTAATGTAACGAAATACTTTTGACTGTTCCTGTAAGCGAACAATAAACGCTATACAAGATTTTAAATAGCGATCATACTAACGATAGTAACATGTAAACATTACAGGGTAATCTAAGTATATTTACGAGAGATAAGAGCACGCCTAGAAGAATAGACAAGTTAAAGTCATAAACATGTTTTAACTATGTTGGAAAGTGTTAAACAGAATGGCAGGACTATTTCATCCACATAAACGTAATTCCTACCTTATTTTGAACTCTTTTGAAATTTTTATTGCTTACGTACCTTTAACAGGTAAAAAATTAAAGCATGTTTAAATCTTAATAGAACATGGTATAGAGACATGGAAATGTGAAAAGTAAATAAATATTTCTTAGCCTACTTTAATATTTGCAAAGTACTTTGGAAAAAATAAGCCTTCCGGACAAGTTTTGGGTTAACTGTGCTTGGTGTAATTTTAACAAAACCAAAATATACCAATTTCACAAGTCATTTTGTTTGCCTACTTTTTTTATTATAGCTATGTAAATATATTGCAATAAAAATGTCTACTTTCTCATTTCTTCCGATAACATAAATGATTTTCTTCTGTTGCTATGTTTCATATGTTTCTAGTCTAAAATTGGAGTTGTAAAGTAAAGCTGAAAATACCGAATAAATGATTAAAAACAAAATCCATCATCAAGCTTGCTGTTTGTTCTCTAGTTCTCCATTAAATTCTGTTTTCCTTCATCTTATTTAAGTTTGTTTTAGTGGTCACGCAGGTCACATACATCGTTAACGGTATTCGATTTTATTTTATTTATTTTCTGTGCTCTTGTGTTTGTTGTATCAATAGACTCATGGATTGATTCACAAATAAACTTTAGAGCGATCAATAAATGGAAAGTTTTGAATTCCTGTAAAATGAAGTTCAATAATACCAATGTACTTTAATAAATCTGAGACTTAAACTTGAAGATTGGTTTTTTCAACTAAACCAAAATAGTACAACATTTTGAAGAACACATTAAGAAAACATTTGTATAGAAAATTAACTTTATAATTTCAATCAGAACAATACTTTCTTTTGAAAATTGACTGTAAACGTATTTAAATTCCAGTATATTCTTGAAAATTCATAATTGTTAGAACAAATATTGAATTTAACCAACTTAAAAGGACAACAGTTGCAAAATCACTTGAAAAACAGCTGAGACTGAAGTAAATTTTGTGTCGGGAAGTACTGAAATGATTTCAATTCTTTCTTCCAGCATTTTGTACTTAACTATAAATTGAAAGTTTAGCACCCAATGGAAACAGAAAAATGTAATAAGTACAGAATTTAAAAAACCAAGAAACACAGTTAATTATAATATTTAAAAAACAATTGAAAAAATTCCTTCAGTAATTCCAGACAAAAATGTCAATATCACTTTTTTCAAGTGATTCCGGAACTGTTACGAGAATCTCGAACATCAATTTCTGTCAGAAGATCTTAATTATATAATGCAATTATTTTATTAATATTTATTATTGTTCCAATTGAATGGTTAGAAACAATAATAATTTGGACTTCTTTGGGAGAAAAAAATTATTACCCGTTTGAATTATTTACCAATGATTGGGATAAATAATAAAAAATATATATTATTGTTATTTTCTCAATATTCGTCCGTCACCCATTCTATATTTATTTATCTATATAATTATATTGGCACTTCATGTTTGAGATTTCAAACTGAATTAGAAATCCGGTTTTCTAAAATGTTTCAATATTTCGCACGTGTCAGTTTTCTCTCCTCAACATGCTTCTTCAGATATTTTCGATTTCAAATTATGGATGCAGTCAATATTTTACGAAATCTCCATCGTCTGTGAGAGGTCATTGATTTCTTCAATGAGTAATTTAAAACGACTATGGGTGAAAGTGTTGTAGAAGTTAATTTAATCTAATATATATATATAATTTAACAAATTACAATAACGATTGAGAAAATGTTCCAAAAACTTTAAAAAAAATACCGTACTTTTTTGTTGTAGCGACCCCCACAATTATGATTATGCCAAGGTTGCAGTTATGATTTCGCCAAGATCATCGCAAAGCTTATATAGGCATCCTATATACGCATATACATATTCCAAACACTCCTATATGTGGCCTATACGTTATTATACACATATTATTTATGTCTTATATGTCGTATATACATCACATACACATGGCATATATGATACATCATATATGCATCATATATGACTATAACTTGGCCACATACGTCAATAAATGTTATATATATATATCATATATTATTATAATGTTATACATGCTTTATAAATTGGCGATCAATCTGGGTCGCTTGGCGATTCATCCTTGGAGGTCGCTATAACATGAAAGTACCAAATTTACAATATATTAATGTAAATAGATACAGCAAAAGTTTGGAACAATTTCTATTTGTAGACCATCCCCTAAGCAAAATTTAAGTATTGCTTTAACTCTTGTCTAGATTGATGTCTGAGCTAAAGGTATTTTGAGGAAATTAAAGTTGAAGACCCACGTTTTTTACTTTATAACGCGATTTCTCATCCTACATCAATTTTAGGTAGCTTTCAATACAAAAAAGTATAAAGCTACCTATTGCAGCCGTTCGGAGGAAAGCAATTCCGGAAAATTTTGGTATATTTTCACTGATCATGACCCCCAGACCCCAAAACCACCCTCCGTTCAAATGTTGATTTATATATATATATATATATATATATATATATATATATATATCCATATATAGATATATATATCTGATCTATGTCATACGATAACGCCCGTATTTATAAATCAATTTTGATGAAACTAATTGTGTGTATTAAGGTCACTAATGTCTCGACCGAGTTCGTTGGCCAACTTGGTCCGCCATTTTGTTTCAAGATGGCGGCTATTTAAAAATTTAAAACTAAAATAAATATACAAAAAAGTTAAAAATTCAAATTTAGTTTTTGCTTACGTGTTAGGCCTTGGTACAAGGATTCCGGAGCATTTTTTGTTTTACCTCTATCTTAAAAAATGGCTGAGATACAAAAGTTTGAAATTCTAGGGTGGCTGACATTTTGAAACAAGACAGTACATTACAAAATACCAACGATTAATTTATGAGTTTTAGTGACCGCGATTTCTCGCAAATTATTTTCTTTCATTGTTGTAATCATTTTCCCAATCATACGCATAAAACTATATATTCATATCCGTTAGCGCCAAATTCTCGCCAAACTTGGCGACATTTGGCGAAATATCGTCAAATTTGGCGACCAAAATAAGTCTTCATAAATGAAGCCAATTTCAATAATTTGGCGAATTTCTTATTGAAATGCAGTATTAACGAATCTTTTGTAAACAGTTTCTTTGCATTTTAGCTTGCTGTTTTCGTGTAACATTAGCTAAAATTTTAAAACGAAGATATAGGAAAGCTACCTTTTCCTCCCGGTACAGGTCGGTAGGACTTTTTGAATTCGGCTTTTTTTCATATCTGATAATTTGCATCTATCCTTTTTGTAACTTTAACATTTTTGTACCGATTTTATGAAGTTGTTTTAAGTTCATTAATTAAATAATCGAAACGCGCCACTTCAATTGATTTGGCTATTGCAATTATTCACACATATGCACAAAAGATTCACCAAAAATCAAGCATACTGTTTCTTTCTTAAATTCGATTTTTTTAAGAAATAAAATAAAACTTACAAAATATCAAATAAATCTTTGAAATGTGTGATTTTCATTCGCTGACAGATCACTTGCTTGTGCTGTACATCAGGCAAAAATCTATTTCAAAATTAATCTTTAAAGATTCGAAAAAAGGAAACGCTGGGTCTGGGATGAGCTGATTTGAATTGTCCATTGAATTGTCCACAGGGCAAATATACCCACTACTCAGAGTAGAGTACCTTTATAAAAGAATGGCGACATACGCACAAGAAGGCGCTTTTATGGCGAATTATAGAACTACGGGTTGGGTTTTTTTTCTTTCTTTCTTCATCGCGCACGTTTTTAATTCAAAAAGGGTTATTAGTGAAAACGCAAGCAAATTTATGTTGCGTTCAGCTATCGTTGTACAACTGAACTCAACTCGGAATTCATATAACAATTTTTGAATTTTTAGCAAATTTCTCAATTTATTTTTATACGATTTTTAGCGTGTTTCGACTATCCTGGCGATTGTTTTGAGTGTAAAGACAAGTATTTTTGTTGTTGTTGTTGTTGTTGTAAATAACAACAGAGAAAAAACTAGTCGTTTGGGGCCACCGTAATACTTACCCATCATAAATATACTATAATATAAAATATCAAAATAACTCCAAAAATGATAATCATATTAACTAACAGTTTACTGAAACGTCTTATTTCCAACTGAATTATATCTTTGAATTGAAATTGGAATGAGATACAGTGTCATGAAAAATCGAAGAGTGTGGTAAATAGGATTATAAATATCTCATTATCCGATATCCAGACTTCGTTCTTAGTGCAAAATTTATGTTTTTTTATATTCTTTTATATTTGCTCCTTAAAATAAGCAATTTCCAAAAATTTTATAGACCTTTTATGATAACGAATATTTCGAGAGTCCAAAAAAATAGTTCCGGATAATCGAGGTTACTGAAATTCAATAGGCATCTTTTCATTATTACATACTAAAAGCATGCCAAATTTCAAATCTCTATCTCAATTTGTTCGGGAGATAGGACGTTTACAGACACACACACAGACATACGGACGGCAAATTTTTTTTTCTAAAAATATGTTTTTTGGAATCTCCAGTGTCTGAAACGTGTAAATCCGCCAATTTTTTTTTCGATTTTTTAAACGATTACAAGATTTACCCTATACTACGTATGATGGGTAAGTAATAAAGAAAATTTGTAGAAAAAAAGAAGTGTAATATATTTTTCAAAAAAAATACGCTTTAAGCAATTAATGGTTTCATAACTATAAACATGTGACGTATAGTCAACGTCTGATCATACGTTGAGAAAGGAATTTAGAAATCCTGAAGAAGTAGTCTTAATAATGTTTTTCTTTTTCTGTTTAGTTGCCCTATCTTAAAAAATAAATTATAATTATATATTAAAGAATATATATAATTACATATATTTACTAGTTCGCTCTTTCTATCAAGTGTAGAAAAAAGCGGCGAATAATAGTGTTCTGAGGCCTTGCCAAATTAATATATTTTAACGAATTGTTTTTGGAAAAATCATGAATTGCAATCATGAAAACAGCCGTGATTTTCAAGATAAACTTTGAATGTATATAAATCTGTGTATTTAATTTTTTCTTTTACTTTCATACTTAATTTATTGTAGATCTATCAGATCTTCCTTGGTGCTTTCACTGTCACATTTGCTTACAATTTTTTTATGACTATTTATCAAGGTCCACTTCAAGGAGTTACGTACCTATCCGGTTTAGAAGATTTAAATTCCTCCGAAATTTTCTATCCTTCCCAAGGAGAGGATTTGCCATACCACTGATTTTACGTGCAAGTGTGTGGAACTGACACTGAAGACAACAGTAAGCAGTGTTCCGAATAGTTTACCAGCATAAGTATTGACAACGCCCCTTGCTTCTTCACTTTGGTTTTTAAATGAGAACCTACGTTTTAAAACTTGGCTGTCCATTCGTTGAATATTTAACGACATTTTAACTGTATTCTGCTCTTCTCTAAACATCTTTACATGAATGAAATATCTTCTATTTTTGTTTCTTTGGTGATGTGCCAAAGTTCAAACATTCTCATACATTTTTCTATATTTTAAGAAATTGTGACTAATTCTATATTATAAAGAAAAACATATTCCTTGAATAACGCTGATGTACCGCCCCCTGAATACTAGTCCTGCGCGCTGACAAAAATGGTGGCTAATGTAGGTTGATTTTTTTTTTCAGCCTTTGTACGGTCTCTCGAACTTCAACAACAATAATATCTAAAAGTTTTCTTAGACTTATTTGATCTCAGAAAAAGTAGGCGAAGAAAACATTTAGAAATTATTTGTGTTGAAGTTCGAGGGACCGTTCAAACGCTGAAAAAAAAACCCCGCCTGCGACAGCCGCTATTTTTGTCAGCACGCAGGCCTAGTATTCAGGGGTCGGTGGCTGAAGTCACATTGACGTTAGCAACACCTGATCCATAAATGTCGCTTTTACTGCAATTTTTTTAACTTCTAAACATAACATAATTTCAATTTTTACACCGTCGAATTAAAAAAATTTGCTTTCAGATACAGTTTCTCTGATAATTGTATCACAATTTACTGATGTTTTATGGATTTAAAAATAATTTTCAAACATGAATATTTTTAAATCTGCGTGCAACCCAATTACGGAAGATGAAACCGTTTGCATTTATAAAAATGTAAATATATGAGCATTTGTTTGTTTTCGTGTCATATTCCATAATTTAAATACCAAACGAAATTAAAATTTCATAAATTAGTAACTAACATAAATAAAACACAAATTTAACAGATTAAACACTGAACTTATCAGAATTACAAAGGTTACTACAAATAGTAAAGTATTTCCGTGATTGATCACTGGCATGGGGCTAATACGAAAGTAGTAAAGGTATTTTTTGATGTAGTTGTTGGGCAATTTAAGGCAATATATTAAATGTATAAGAAATCCATTAGAGTTTTAAAATAAGTTGGAAATCGTACGTCAAACGTGACAAATGAAGTGTGTTCGCACTATAACTATTTTTATAAATATTCAGATCTTGTTTCAATAGCAATTGCACTCTTGTGCAAAAATGCATTAATATAAAATTTATTTTATGTGCAGATTTTTATATTTCTTGACATTTGCTGAAAAATCCAATGGAAACGTTGAAAATTTCAGAACTTGAAATCCATATTTAGACTCTTTTACCATTTAATATCTCTTTTCCCGAAAACGTCTATCCAAAAAACTGTCGGTAGATTATAGGATTGCTATAATGAAACAATTTTAGTATAAAAATTCGGTTTTTAAATTCAGTAATATGGAAATTATTGGACTCCATCTTAAAAAAAATCGTAATCACCATGGCCACCCAGAATCATTACCTATCAAGGGATATCATTGAATAATTACGTTTGATAAGATTTAGTAGAATGAAGAAAACTTTTATTAATATATTTTTAAGTTTTAATTCGATTTATATAAAATTTGAAATGACTCGACAAAATTTTTGAATCGATTACGTATATTACATTTCAAACCATTCGCTTGGGTAGTTTTTACGCCTTTATATGCGGACAGACGGTTGGACCAGATCAAGACTATAGGTGCTACGTATTTATATAATTACGAACTTACCTAATTAAAAAGAATTTTATTTATGTTTTGTAAACTGGGCGAAACATCGGCCATCTTTAACCTGTGGTAGCTATGGTTGGATTGCCTGGTTTAAAATAAATGCGAAAACAAACACGAAAATTAGTTTAGGGAAAGAAAGAGGTGTTTTTAATCGAACTTTATTATTTTAAGTTACTATAAAAATAATTTTATTCAGGATAACCGTTAGGATAAAACCATTGGTTCTAGAATGAAGTAAACAATAACGATTAAAATGATTAAAAGACTCACGTCCGTATTGCACAAAATAGAGAAATTTCTCAAACTAATCCACACATAAACTCTAAACAAATCTTCTAATTTCACATCTTAAGTATATTTTTGTATTTCAGTATAACTAAATGCTTTATCTAGAAACAAAAGTCTTTACAGCATTCTTTCATGCTATGTTTTGAAATTTAAATATTAAATTTATCAGATTAATATCCAGTTTCAGTTATAAAGTGTTTTTTTACTCTTTTATTTCCAGCTTCCTTCATTTTTAAATTAATAAGATATGCGTTGATTTCTAAAGATTACATTTTAAAATTTTACCGCTTCATTCACAGCTTTTCGAAATTTTTTATCCAGAATATAAATAGTATACATACATGTTATGGTATTGAATGGAATTGAAAATTTTTTTAATACATCGACGGAATTGAAATTGTTCTTTTCGTGTTATTTTTATGAACACTGTAACTTCACTATATCTATTTGAAAAATAGTTTTTAAATTTCGAATTTAAACTCATCCAAAGTGCAAAAATGTAATTAGATGCTGTGAAAATTCTCTTGCATAGCAATATACATTTTTATTTAAAATAATTATACATATATTTTCAATTAGTTATAAAGTTTATAGCTGAATAAAATATAGTTGTTTTAACTAATCTATAATGATGAATGAAATGCAAACTATAGAAAATTAAAAAAGAATTTGAGAGTTAGAAATGATGTTTTAAATTAAAAATTCAAGACATCTCCACCGGATAACAACATTTTATAAATCTATCCATTAGTACATAAATATAAATATAAATACTTATATCTTCGCGAAATGAATTTAAAATGGTAAATTCTATTTACTCAGTATGATAAGTTCACGTAATTTAATCAATTTTAAATAAAATTTGTATGTTTTAACTGTATAATACAGTACTTTATATATACAAGGAACTTAAAAATAAAAAAACCCAACTTTAATGATCTAACATATATTCTTTTAAAACACTGGAAAATTACTTGGAATTGCAAGATAAACTACGCGAATAATCACTTAAAACAATTTATAAACAAATATTTTTAATGAGGACACTTTTTTCTTTCTAAGAAACAAGAAAAAAAAATAGAAAATATGTATCTTTATTGAAAGCTTAAACATTTTTATCACTGGTCCTTAATTTTTTATTAAAAAATTTAATCAAATAAGAATTTTTGAGGTTATAAATTGTATAACGACAGATATAAATGTTACTTTTTTTGGCAATTAAATCTGAAAAAATGTATCTATAAGCGGAAATATGATTAAAGTTTCACATTTGTATTTAGATTAATTTTTTTTCTTTTATAAGTTATTTTCGCTTCTAAAAAGTTTACATTTTTGCTTAATTTTTACTTTGTTATGTTTTTCTTGTTCCCTTTATTTTATATTAAAACTCTTGTCTTTATCTTTTACATTTACGCTTTTTTTTCTTTTACTTTAAAGAAACACTTATAGGTAATGTAGAATCATCCAGATATAGAAGAGATAATACATCGGAAATGCTAAAATATTAAATTATAAATAAAAGATGTTTAAAACAATTTTCAAGTATGATCTTCTTAACCTGATTGCAGAAGATTAGCCCGTTTGCACGTGAAACAAGGTAAATCGCTCAACATTTGTTTAAGGCTTTGTAAATGTAGTTCGATATTTGTTATATTCCATAACAAAATTAAAACTTCTATAAAAAAATGATTTTAGTTTTAACCAGTTATAGGGGAAGATTTGTGATAGCCATGGCATATCTTTTTTTTTTTTTTTTTTTTTTTTGCTTCAAAGTAATTTTTATTATCTATCTTATCTGATGAATATCGTAAAGATAACGTCTTGTAATGATATATATATATATATATATATATATATATATATATATATATATATATATATATATATATATATATATATATATATATATTAAATTTTAGGAATTCTTTAATTGGAATATTAATTTAAGTGTGTGGAAAATTTATTCGCATTTATAAAACAATAATAGCCTTATTATCGTTACTTTATTTATAAGAAGTTGTTTTCACGGAAATGCGTTTTTTCTAATTAAATGTGAAAATATTAAGTCAATGTAACCACAGTTCAACAGTCAATTAATGTACAGAGCGGATGTTATCATCTCGTATCAGATACAATAGCCTCGTTCTCCTGGAATTGTGAAAAAACAAAATTACTGAAAGTAATGACTGCAGTTGCAGAATACAGTTTTTTCGCTCATCATAGAGATCTTATCTTCCTGTTTATAATGCGCAAAGCTTTATCTTTTCTGCGTTAACAGTTTTTTTTTAAACTTCTCACATTAAATCAAATGAATAGCTGAGCAAAGATATAACCGAGGTACACGAGCCGTTAAAAAAGTAATTGCCTTTTGTCTAGTAATTTTGTTTGTAATGAGTCAGTTTTTTTAGCAGTGTATCAAATATTTAAAAATCCTTTGAGAAAAATTATTCTAAGCAGGATTCGCGTCGCTTAATCGTCATTGATGCGCCCAATGGCAACAAAATGATCTATTTATTGAGGAATGGAGAAATCCAAATCACCTTATTGCGATACTTGATTTTTTTCTTTATTTTTACATTTGTGTGTGAGGTGTGTAGTAGAAAATAAAATAGTAGAAAATTGCACAAATAAACTATATTAACTATATACAAAACAAAAGTAGTTGCGGTATCCTTGTGTTAGGGACATAGGAGCAACATTCTGCTTTGAAGAAGTAATTAAATGTGAGACAGTGCGCGATGCATTCATTAAATAATCAGTGAATAATATCTCTGTGCTGTCCTTCTGGTACGGGTGCGAGTGAACTTCTGCACTGTCCAGTTGCGAGTTTTAGTCTGATCTGAGAGCAGTGCTGTAGTTGGAAAAAAACTATTTGTGGGAACTCACTTTAAGTAGATATTGATGCTACCGGATTTTTGCTAAACCAATTTAAAACATTTAGCCATAAGCTGACTTTTTATATATGATTATTATATTCTAGTTTTTGTATTATCGTATTTATATAGCATTCATCTAAAAGCAATATTTAATCAATCTGATAGTAACATTTTCCATTATGAATCAAAATATAATTGAAAAGAAACAGAAATAAATCCATAGAAGTTTCCATAAAACACGATATTGAGAGGTGTTTTCTGTGCTCTCTGATTTACGACAAGCTTCTTGTCTGATAATCTTCTTCTTGATCGCAAAAAAGATTTCTCTAATGGTTCAGGACAAAATTCTTTTAAGAGAGGTCCTACACGGCTTATGAATATAAGTAAACGGGCTATTTCAATAAGGAGTGATTTTTTCGCATAGGTCATTATGTTATTCATACTGCTGAATGCTCTTTCGCATTCAGACATTGAAATGGGTATAGTTTTCCTAGTCTAGAGAATCAGAAAAGGCTTGTGCTCGTACGCGATATATATATATTTTGAATAGCAAACCAAATATTTCTAGGAACGGTGTTCCCACCCAACTACAGCATTGTCTGAGAGGATAGGAATGTGTCTCTCTTATGTTTCACTTTCTCTGGGGAATCACATATAAAAAGTTAATTAATGGAAAAACCTTGGACAACCCAGACGTTGCGAGGGAAACTCAGTTATCGCAACTAATCAGGCAATCAGTTCGTTGAGTGGGAGGAATTGGATCGGAAGTTTGCAATTAAAGATGATTGCTGCATCCTCCATTGAATAGCTCAGTTAATGAGATTATTTGTTCATATCGAAGATTATTTCTAGATAAACAACATTTTTTATTTAGTTTAACTTGGTCAAGTATGCAAAGATGGAATTTTGTAATCGATTTTCCTTTCACTTCCTGCAATTCTAGAAATTTAAAAATGATGATCTAATGCCTTTTCACAGGGTTGTCAAAATTCTTGTTTAACGTAATTATTGGTGAAATTTTTGTCTTAATTATTTTATCTTTAAATTCAAAATTATCCGTATGTTATTATTAACGGATATCTAATGATTCCTGTTCTTTCGTCCAAATTTATTACGCCAGGAATTAAAACCGAAGAATTTTAGGTGTATGAGTCTGATCATTCCTTTTCTGACTGCTCTACCCATCATCTTGTAAAATTGATCGACATCATGTAATGTATTCTGGATGCCACTACCACCGACAGCCGCAGCCATGGAACACTCTCTGTACTTTTGCTTTATTATATGAACATGGACGATTAAAGTACGATTAAAGTACCCCTCTTCTACTCTTCTTACCGATTGTCTTTTGGCTTATTTCGATTTTTGGTTTATATTATAATATATTAGGAGGCTCAGCCCCCTACTCGCTAACGCTCGCCCACCCCCTTGAATTGCTAAGCAATTACCATTTAGACCGCTAGGGGGTTCCAAGCAATTCTAGCTGGAATGAGAACTACCATAAATCATTTTAACATATGAAATTGATAATTTGTTTTTATTTAAAAAGAGTAATTGAAAACTTCGTTGAAAACACAATTAAAAATGCATTTATATTGGTGCTATCAATGGACATAAATCATTTAAATACTATGAGAAAAGGATCTTGGAAAAACAATTAGTTTAAAACTCATTGCTCCTATAACATTGTACAGCACGGCTTAAATTCATTTAAAAAACACTACGTGATAGGAAGATAGTTTCTATACATCATAAATCATTGTTTCAATTTCGTTCGACATATTACTGTTCTAATTGATTACAGATTTTTGAAAAAAAAATTAATTTTTATTTCCCCAAGACAGCAACAGATGGCAGCAGGTTCAATCTAGGCAGTTGATATCTTTATTCTCTCCGGCTTTCGTATGAGTGAAATTCATAAATAAATTCTAAATAAGAGTTGAGAATTCATTTGGAATTAACGATATTACACATAATTAAAACGAGGAATCATCTCAAACGCTTTGGATTACGTACATGTTATTTTATTTTTAATTATTGCTAGTTTGAGTTTTACTGCTCCACCATGGCCGCCATATTGGAGCTGGAAACTACGGTTGTTGTCAAACGATAATCTAGAAATTCAGCCTTTTTCCGTGCCACGTAAGAGAAATATATATATAGATTCTATGAGGAATATTTAAAAATATATAATTTAGCTAGCTCGTTCCAAGTGAACTCTTTTTAGCACTTTCCAACCTAGTTGAAAAGTGCTTATGACTTCGGTTTGTCTGGCCGTCTGGCCGTCTGCCGTCTGGCCGTCTGGCCGTCTGCCGTCTGGCCGTCTGGCCGTCTGCCGTCTGCCGTCTGCCGTCTGTCCGTGCTCTAACTCCCGTAAATAGGCTCGGATTGCTCTGCAATTTTTATATGTTATTATCGTTATCTATAGCATGTTCCCTATTTCAACGGAAGTGTGTAGCACTTATAGTTTTTTTACAGGGACACTCAAAAGAATTCCGTTACATTGCGGTCTATGGGGAAAAATCATTTGCTGTTTATTTAAATAATGTTTCACTATTTTAAACGCATTGAAATTTATATATATCACTAAGGTGCATTAGAAGAAGCTTAATATGGAACAGGGTGTGCATAGCACTTATAGTTACTTTACAGGGACAGTAAAAATAATTCCGTTACATTACGTCTATGGAGAAAAATCGTCTGCGGTTTATTTAAATAATGTTTCACTATTTTAAACGCATTGAAATTTATATAGATCACTAAGGTGCATTACAAGAGACTTACTACGGAATATTGTGTGTATAGCAGTCATCGTTCATTTACAGGGACACGCAAAAGAATTATCTACTGTCTGTTAACAATAATTCCTGGAAGTGCGTTTTAAGTTACTGAACGCGATTTTAATGTTAACTTGCTTTTTGTCTATTACGTGGTGTGTATAAATTCTGTAGATCCTATACAGGGCAGCACAAAAGTTCGCGAACACATTTCTGTTTATTGACAAACTCCAGACGGAGAATTTTAAAATGTGCTACACGTTTCCTAACTGAACTAAAATTTAGCATCCTATGTAGTATATATACAATTCTATATATCCTATACAGGGCTGAATAAAAGTATTCGGATATTTTTCCGAATATTGTATATGTTGGAAATTCCTGAAATTATGTTTTTAAATATGTTATGCGTTTTCCAAATTGTTTACTTAGAAGTTATCTTTTAGCTTATTAAACGGTATGATTTGTAAAATTATTTTGGAAGCGTTGGAAAGTGCTACATAATCTATGCTTGACGCATGATTTTTCGTTCTTATTTACAGTATTTAAGCTTGTTTCTTGGCTATTTAAATGATCCAATTGCAGCAGTTATTCAATAGATCTGAAATGATAAACTTAGTCTGATTTTCTTTAAAAAGTTCTTTTATGAAATTTTCAGTAGTTGCCAATCGGGAAAATAACAAATTTGTGAACGCATTCAATAATTAAACATCTTCCTTTGTTTATTACCTTTGTTTCTTCTTTGTTCATTTAATTCCATTTATATTTATTTTCTAACATAGTATAAAACTATAACTAGAAATGTGATACTTAAATGTTTTTCCACCTACATTCTTACTTTCTACGTATTGTTTATTCTATTATTTTTTGAATTTGAATTTAGATATGTTTCGAATTTCAAACAACCAAAACAACAAAAAATAAATTACACAGACGAAATAAATTCTCCATAAATTCCAGAAACAATATCTCTCATCTCTGTGTTTCATAATTATAAAATACTCTGATCATGTCACGCAATTTCATCAATTTGTAATGCAGAAAATAATTTCCCATTGGAGTCGGAAACTTATATATATATTTCAAAAAATTAGTTTTGGAAAAAATTTTTCGCATATTAAAAAAAAAAAAAAAAAAAAAAAAAAAAAAAAAAAAAAAAAAACCCAGACTCGGTTACTTTAGTTAATACATCAAACAAATAAATGATAAGAAGAAATATTCGAAATTTAATAGCATTTTCTCTATACCCTTTATCAAAGAATCTTACGAAAGAGAATGTATTAAAAATTTTCAATGACAAAACAGTTCGGCTGCATGTAACTCAAGATTTGAATATTTTCATACGAGTAACTTAAAAGGATATATATTTAGTTACTTTGCTTTTTTAAGAAAATCAGCTATACATTTGTTGATATAAATTTCAATGTAATATTCACATAGAACTTTCCATTCCAAGAAAAATCTATAACTATTCATTTTTAGTTTATTGTATCCATACAACAAGAAAGTACCGGATTCGTAAAAAAGTTCAACTTCCGTTTATAACGATTTTAAAAGTTTTAGAAGAGCCTGAACACGATTTCAATGTTTTTAGAAAATGTCTGTCCGTGCGCCTCTGACGTCTGTCTGTCTGTCTGTATGTGACACAAATTTTGTGGACGCTGTAACTCACGAACTGTCGCTGAATTCCATAGCAAGTTCTAAAATTATGTGGACTGGTACTGATAATAGTTTTCGGGCAAAATCCCCCCAAGAGAGAGTTCCACAAATCGGTAATTTGTTCGATTTATGGGATGCTTATAACTCCAGGCGCAGAATTCAACGAAACATCAAATTTAGAATTCGAATGATGAGAATAGATTGTCATTTCATTTTGATGGCGGCCATCTAAGAGACGGTGCCGAAATTCGGTGATTTGTTCGAAATATAGAAGTAAGTTCTCTGATGGCCACAACATACTTCTTTTGTAATTGTTTTTAGAATAGTTATTGATCTAAAGTCAAATATCGGTTATAGAAACTAATAAAACAAGAGTATTGTGGAGCTTTGCAAATTCGAGAAAAAAAACCTAGGCCGATTTATTTCGGCATAGTTTTATGAAAGAAAACCCGGATTGACTCTGGATTCGGGATAGCGTGTTACGGGGTTAAATAAAAATAAATAGATAAATAATTTTGTCATAAAATGTGAACGATATTTGAAAAATATCAAAGCACAAATAATAAGTTATCTGCAGGTAACACAAAAAGTTGTATCTGCGACAACTCAACTATATATTTACATTCAAAATTAATATTGTAACCATCATTGTCGTGGCTAAAGAAACTTAATAGGAGAATATTGATGATCTATTATTTATACAAAACTCTGCAAATAGTAAAATACGCAACTACTATACACCAGGTAATACGATCCGCACCATAAACAGCATGGTTAATAAACATTTTTAATTGTACTCTAGCGATTCCATCTCGGAAGTGCAAACAGTATATAATAAGTCTTTAGCATGGACGAAATAAACTAACATTTTGCTCGGTGCTACGACGCTCGTCTTCTGTTGAGAGGACCCTGATTGAGTCCCAGCCAACTTCATTTTGATCTCTACATTGGTGACCTGGGATCAAACAGGCAACTTTCACAGCAGATAGCAGCACTAACGAATTCATCCCCTGTACGCAACGCATCACAGCTAGTACTTAAAGAGTGCACGCCATTGTCTAAAGAAGACGTTTTTTTCACTTAGAAAGGAGTATCTAGCGATACCATCTCGAAAGAGAAAACAATATATAAATGAGCTTCAAGCACGGACAAATTGAGCTACCCATTTGCTAGGTGTTACAGTGCTCATCTTCTATTCAGAGGTCCTTGGTTCAATCCCAGCTAACGTAAGTCTGATTTCTACAGGTATATAGTTCCACTTCAAAATTAAAACAACGGCCTTTTTGTTTATAAAAAAAAAAAAAAAAATTCTAAAACTCTAGACCACATTTTCAAAGTTGTTACCACACGGAAGTTTTAAAGACTAACAATTAAAATTAAAGCGGTTTTTAGCAGTAAAGCAGATAAAGCTTTAGCAGTAAAGCAGTTAAAGCTTTAGCAGTAAAGCAGTTAAAGCTTTGTTTTTTAGGTGAAATGTTATAGTACTTTATTTACGAAATATAAATTGTTTCCCTTTACACAACTAACTAAAATCCCCAACAAAAACTCAAACATTTTGTTTCTTTTTTTTATTTGTGCAAGCAATGATATTCGTATTATAATAATAATAAAAAAATCTAACTGAACAATGAACGGGCATGTTGGATTTTAACGCATATGCAAATCCTTTGAATTGGTAAACTTCCTTGAATAACAATGGAGAATAAATGAGGCAAATGATAGTAAGACAACAGAATTTAATTAATGGACCAAGAAAATCGACTGTATTCTATTTTCGCTTTTTTCAGTTGTTCACGTAGGCTTAACGAAGGAAAGTTTTAAATAGGCTACTTCTCAATTTGTGGGCATTCGATTTTGGAAGAATTATTTTAAATGACATCCAATTTTCTAGTTTTTGTTAAAATAACTTTTCTGAAGAAATGTATAAATAGAAGGATGTAAAATACAGCACACTCATTAGATTTCGGTTAAATATAGCCATGTACTGAAATATATGAATAGAAGAAACATTCTGCAATAATCACAATGAAATACGATGTATGTTTTAGATTTTAAGAAAACTAACCAGTTTTATCTTCAGGTCAATAAAACAATGTGTTTATTTTCAATCCAATCTATTAATAAATTATGCCATTTATATGTCTAAAATCAAGAACGGATACAAGAAGAAACGAAAGTTTTAATACCGAATCTATTTTATATACTAAATTTCTTTTCAACAAGAATCTTTCTTGCTGCAAATGAAGCAATGAATTTAATAGTTTTCTTCAAATTATTTGGCTGACTAATGACTGCCATCCTTTCCAAATCTGCATATAATCCTTCTTTCGCATCGCTTAATAATGGTTTATTAATTTTTTGAGCTAGTAAATTTAATTTAAGAAATACATACTGTAAAACCTCCTCAACAGGTGAATAAAATTGCCGGGTGGGAAGTAAAATTAATTAAATCCTTTGGAGGGGAACACATTTCTGTCACGGATATTAATTATTTTTATGTATTTGATGCTTTATATCCAGAAAATATAATGCAATGGAAGGGAGGTTTCTGGAAATGCGTTACTTGGGCTTAATAACTTAACTTAACTTGAACTTAATCACTCTTCTTAAGAGGCTACTTCATGCAGTCAAAAACACCCGCTCTCTAATGTGTTAATCCTATGAGGGAAATACTTTATGATATCTCGTTTGTATTTCAATACTTTTAAGTGATTTTTTGCATTGGATAGCTAAGATGAATCTCTATGCAGGTCTTCTTGTATTTTTTCGATTCTGCTCCAAATGTTTATTATTAAGATACTTTCATTTTCGGAACCGGTTTCGAAAGAGAAAGTATCCTCAATAATAAAAAAAAAATAGCAACCAAAATAGAAAAAAATAGAAAAAGGCTTGCATAGAGATTCACCTCAGCTATCCAATGCAAAACAAATCATTTTAAAAATATTGAAATACAAACGAGGTATCGTAAAGTATTTCTCTCATAGGATGGACATATTAGCGAGCGGATGATCTCTCTCTCTCTCTCTCTCTCTCTCAAATTATAATTTCAATACTTTCCTTACACTATGTGAAGTAAAAATGAAAACTAAATCGCTTCAGAATCAAGCAACCCTGATGGAAAAAATAAACACAAAATCCGAAAGCCAAGATATTGATTCGCTATGAATGAATGCCGTGCTCTATAATTAAAATCTTAGGCTAAATACTTATCCAAGATGCTTCCTCATTTTAAGAAAATATTTTATTAAAAATCATTAATCATAATCTAAAGATCATGCATTTTAACCCATGATTTGCATTTTTTTAAAGGGGATTTTAGATTTATTTATTTCAATAAGTTCGACAATTTTCTCTTATTATAATTTTATTAAAATCAGAGATTCTTACTACAAACATCTAAAACAAGCAAAGTTTAAAAATCGTATAGATAGTTTAAGACTCTTTTTAGTTGCTGTTTAATGCATTCTGTTTCTTTGCCAACTTCAAATCAAACAAACAAACAAAAAGCCTTAACGCTATGATGCAAAACGAAATTTTCCTCTTTCTACACATTTCGAAGGCTTGTATAGTATGGATGTAATAAAATGAGAGGGCATTACATTTGTAACAAAATTGTAGTGTGGTCAGTTGAACAACCCTAGTTTTGGCAACTTTCCCAAATTGGAAGGCTCTTTCTTGGGTTTATTTGGAAACTCTCCGAATAAGTTTCTGTTTGCATCATTATGGTGAATTCGGAGCGTAAAAACTAACATTCCTGTCATACTTTTTATCTTACTAAAAGAGAAATTCTATTTAATGGAATGTTGTTCTTTTTTTGTGTGCGTGTGTGTGTGTCTTCTACTTGTAAAGAGAAACAAGTTGGAAATTGTACGTCAAACGTCACAAATGAAGTGCGCAGTGGTTTTTGGGCGTCCTGAGCGTTCATTATCGTAAGTGGATTTCCTATCATGTTTTAAATTCAGTAGACCACTTTTTTATCGCCGAATACGAAGGACAAGACTCCTTTAAGGTGGAATGCAACTCTTGTTGTATGGCCGTGGGTGTTAAACCTTTTTTTTAACAAAGTATTTTATGACAGCTCGAACTTCATTTTTTTTTTCATTTTTCGAAAATGTCAAAACTTGTTTACTTTACTTTATCGTCCAGCAATAACCTATAAACTCAGGCGTCTGAAACTCGGCGGCGTGTCATCTAAAGGATCCTACTTTGCAAGCCTCATTGTCATTTCCTCAAACTCGTCTCATCTCTGTGTCAAGCCGAGAACTTACCAAACTACCTTCGCAAACCATTCAGCATCTAACAGAAACATAAAATGAATTTGTCCCCCTTTCAAAATAAACGGCTCAAATCTTGAAAAATCTTTCAAAACACACCAGTACATTGATAAAAGTAACAGATCATTAGAGGGAACTGCCTCATTTCAACCTTTCTTTTTGTGCGAAAAAAACATCAAATACATGAAAGTTAATCCCCGTGCAAGGAACATTTCACGCCCAAAAAGATTTAATTAAGCTCGGCTTCCAACCCAACTATTCGTTCCTTCGTTTACTTTCTTCTACCTGTTGAGATGAGGGAAGGAATTTGCGGCAAATACTTTCTCCTGTGTTTTTTTTATAATTTAATTTCCAAGCTTAAAAAAAAAAAAAAAAAAAAATTCCTATCACGAGAAAATGAGATAAGAAAATGGTATGCATTTTTTGGAAAGTTAGCAATTATTAGTTAACTGGATTAATAAAACCAAAACAACTCTTTAAAATTTTATGACTGTATTAATTACAGGAAATTTCTTTTTTCCCGAAAACACTTGGTAAATAAGAATGCTTAGATAATAAAGTTTTAATTCCCCGTGAATGATAGGTTCTCGGTTTGAGAAATGTAGATTACGTTATTTATCAATAAATTGGGTCTAAATAAACACATTTTTTGAACGTATGTATAGTTTTAGTAAGACAGAGTCGTTGAAAGAAACTTGTTGTTATTCAAATATTATTTTCTAAAAGATTATTAAGAGTTTTTTACTTTCTTCTATCTTTACAAGAAGAAAGTATTGCATTCATGAAAAGTTTCGACCTCCGGTTTTCGACAGATTTATACGTTTTAGAAGGGCCTGAACACGATTTCACTGTTTTTAGAAAATGTCTGTCTGTGAATCTGTGACTCAGTCTGTCTGTATGCGACAAAATTTTTGTGGACGCTCTATCTCAAGAACTAATGCACGAAATACAATAAAACTTTATATTCAGTTAGTCCCTGATATAAATGGGTGCTGATTAGGTTTTGGTGAAAATCGACCAATAGGTGGCGCTGCTATGCTGCATTTTTCGCGATTTCCTCAATAGCTCTATCTCAAGAACTAATGCACTTATTTTCATCAAACTTCAGATTCATGTGACGCTGCTACACCACTTTTTTCATGATTTTTACGATAGCTATATTTCAAGAACTAATGGACGGAATTTCATCAAACTTCATATTCTGTTAGACTTTGACATAAATAGATGTTGCTTACGTTTTGGTTCAATAGCCTAACAGGTGGCGCTGCTATGCTACTTTTTCCATTATTATCACGATAACTATATCTCCAGAACTAATACACGGATTTTCATCAAACTTCAAATTCAGTTAGACGTTGACATAAGTTGTTGTTGATTAGGTTTTGCTCTAAATCTCCCAACAGGTGGCGCTGCTATGCTACATTTTGCAGGATTCACGCGATTTTAGCAATAGTCATATCTCAAGAGCTAATGCTTGGAATTTAATAAAACTTCAGTTAGACCTTGATATAAATGGGTGCTGATTCTTTTTGGTGTATGCGAAACCTGTGTGAGATAGAAGAAAGTTTTGAGATTGGCACATCTGACTAGTTTTTCTTGCCGCAGACCGGACCACATGCCGGGGGAGTGCTTAGCTTAACGTGTTGTGTTCCTGGCCGCGAAGAGAAATTAGTCTGATCGACGCATGGCGGTGATCCATCCATCAAGTATTTGGTCGCCATTGCTGCAGATCTCTTCAGTGATTTGTTTTAGTTTTCTGCATTTGCCGATTCTCTCATACTACTTAATTTAGTTGATTTCGCAAAAACTGAAAAAAAAGGGGGGGGGAACCGCACCTTTTCACAACACTTGCATAAGCCGGTTGGACCTACTGGCCCCGTCGGCCTGTACTCGTACTAAATAGCGTGAGGAAAGCCTTTAAAAAAGTATAAAAATTTATTAAAAATTTATATTAAAAATGTTAAAAATAGTTTTTTAAAAAGCACTCTTTTATAAGCATTCAACGTTCATCTTGAAAATCACACCAAGTGAATTTAATTAATAAAAATATATAATTTTTGCTTTGTTTATTTTTTAAGATAGGGAAAAAGGTAAGAAAAAAATGAAACATTATTTAAACTAAATTTTTAAGATTTCTAAATTGATTTGTCAACGTAGATAATTAACGTAGACAATTAATTAATATTAAAATATTAATTGATAAAAGAGTGTTTTTGTTAAATATTACTCTGTTTTTTTTTATTATTTATAATTTATTTTGTACTTTTTAACTTTTAAAGTGTTTCATTCTTGCTGTTTCACAGGCATTTGGCCTATTTTGGCGATTGTTTATTGTTTGCATCATTAAATCCATTGTTCTTTCAATCTATAGAGTTGAACGAGTTTCAGAGAATACTTGGCAACGTATCACCTGTGGATGTCTAACGGAAAAATGCCTTAGCATTAATGTATTAAAATCTAGAGAAAGGCTTAAGTGATACTAAAAGAAACAACAAAAGTTTTATTAAAAAAAAACCTTTCTAATGATCAACATACGTTTCAACGCTGGCGTCATTTTCAAGAAATAAATATTGAAACGTATGTTGATCATTAAAAAGGTTTTTTATAAAACTTTTGTTGTTTCTTTTAGTATCACTTAAGCATTTCTCTAGATTTTAATTATGTTTAGTGATTTTATTTTGTGATTACTGTATTAATTTATAATTAATTTCTAAAAATATTAAATGTTTAATTCTCAACGGTAACACACTTGTGGGCGTAATTTTAACAATTATAGCAAATTAGGATTACTGCACTTTACTAATTAATAATCTATAAATTAAGGTTAATTATTCCACAATTAATAATAGTATTAGGCCATATAAATGCAACCTTTAAGAGAAAGGGTTAGTTTATTAGCATCGTATAGCATTGAAAATAAAACATATTTACATACATGCATACTAAGAGTCTTGCGCATTTATAGAGAGGGTAAATCCAGGTTAGATGCCCCATCGGATGAGTTGCCCTCATTACTATATTTCAGTTATTTTTTTCTACTCTCAATTGTTATAAAACAATGATAAAAGTTATATTCCTCAAAGAGAGGTAAGTTTGGCTTTTCTTTTATATGTACTTACTAGACATTTTCCATGAAATATTTAGTGAATGTTGCTGAAACAGGTATCGAGTAATGTGTTAAATATAGGTTGCAGCCATATTTGTTCCTACTTCCATAGCTACTGGCTGGGGCATCTATCCCGGATTAAAAGGATACATGCCCCACCTACATCGGGGATATATGCCCCACTTGTGATGCGGAAAAAGACGCTCCATTTATAATTATCAAATAACTATGTTGTGTGAGAATTTTTTTTTTAATCTTCAGAGTTATGAGAAAAAAATCAGTTTCTTCTTTAGGTTGACCATGGCTCTTCCGGGGAATCATTACCTAACAAGCCAGGGGGCGGTGTTAGTACTGATAAATTAAAAAAATCGTCTGATTCATTTCAGAAAGTTGGTTCAAAAGATTGCAATTCCCTCATATTTTAAGTGAAAAATATTTAAGTGTTTGGTATTTATAGCTCTGATCAGAACATTTTAATTCACACATTCCGAACTTTCCCTCTCCTTTTTATCAGAATAAATTCAGAAGCTCTAAATAGAAATCTAAATACAAGATAGAAATCTAAAACCCCTAAGTATATCATTCTTGCAGAAAATTCGTGAACACTATACCGGGGCACCTTATTAGCGCTAAAATCCTTCTTTATTTATTTAAATAATATTTCTTTTATTGTTGGCAATTACACAAGTTTAACCCTCCGTAGAGTATATAAAATATTTTGAACCCATTCATTATGAAACATAAAATTCTAACGCATTTAATTTGAGAATTTTAAACTTGCTTTCCGCATTAATTTTTGAGAATATAAGTAGGGGAGGGGAGGAGGGTAATCTCTTTTAGTTTAACTATACAAGTTTAGCATTCGTTACAATTATCTGATTGGTTTTAAATTTTGTATACTGGTTTATTCAAAGAATTGGGAAAAGCCGATATCACTAGATTAATTTTAACACAATTATTCAAATTGGTAAAGAAATCATATGAGTTGTAATTTTCCAACTGGACCAAAAATGTCCGGGCCAGGATTCGAACCTGGGATCTCTTGGATGAAGCTGCCATGCTCTACCAACTGAGCTATTCCAATCTAATCTGGAGGGCATAATTCATCCAGTTAACCTTATTGGTCATAGCATCTGGTCTGATATTGGAATCAGCTCATCTATTCTGTTGAGCTGATTGTAGCTGAGTTGGTAGAGCATGGCAGCTTCAGCCAAGAGATCCCAGGCTCGAATCTTGGCCCGGACAGTAGCAGATACTCTTTGATTATGCAAGATTAGTATACAGAGACTGTAAGTTCAAATTAAAATAATAATAATAATAGGATAACAAGTCAAATGCAAATCTATATTTTAAATGTTAATTACCCATGCTTCCTATTCTTTTACGTATCCCGATCAAGTGGGGTGTTTAACCTTGAGGTCCGGGATATATGGCTAATTAAGTCTTTTGATAGAAACACTATTTTATATATTAAAGTAATATTTTTTATGATATTCTACATAAACACTACTTCTCTCATTAAAAATTAAAATTTATTTGCAAAATTTTAATAATACCAATTAGTAAAAATGGTAAAGTTGAGAATTTCATATAACTCAGTATGATTTGAAAAGTTAATTTATTTTTAACAGCTATGTGCAATCTTTGATATACATTAAAATCCCAGCCGTGGCAATCATGATGGTCACCTATACTAAATAATTCAACTAATAGTTACAGATAATTAACTAATAGTTTTTATTTCTTTTGAAAATTATGTTTTGGAAACCAATTTTTATAAGCAAGTACATAAGCACTAAGGACTATATAAAGTGCAATTCGCCAAGACCGCCCCTTTGGTAAATTAACCTTTAAAGCAGATAGATTACATGTGCAATACAAAAATCATTGCTATAAAAAAGAAAAAATAAGGGGTGCTTAATTAAGGCAGTTATACCGGACTTACGTTATACTGTTTGTGTGCCTTCATGCTTAAGATCATTCTAACGAGCTTACATACTTACATACTAACATATTATTCTACCCACATCCAACTAGAAATAATATTTGCAGCAACGTTATACGCACAAAATATACTTATTGAGCTATCCCTGTATTAAAACGCAAAATACATTAGACCCTCTAAATGTGACACTGCAATTAGACACCACGAAATAAATAAATGTCTGCAATTAACCTAACTATACAGGGTGTATCTGAAAAAGTGGACAAAACTTTACGGGGTGATAGAACGTAGCTATACGAGCATATTTCGTGATAGAATGGATGGCCGCGCGAGCCGCTAGGTGGTGTTGTAAATTGTATGACACATTCCTACCAGAGGTGTTGCCGGAGCTGATGCGTCCGATTCCAACCCCCATCAGGTCAAGAATGGGGTTTCAACACGACAGTGCGCCTGCACACTTTGCCTTGGATATGCGGAACACTTCAGATGCTACGTTCCCAGGGCGATGGATGGGTCGATGTGGTCCCATAGCTTGGCCACTAAGATCGCCGGATCTCTCGTGTTTGGAATTTTTCCTGTGGGGTCATATGAAAAGACTAATCTACGAGTGCTCCATTGAAACCGATATGGATCTAGTCACCAGGATTGCCGTTGTTGCCGGGGATATTCGGGAAATGCCTGGTGTCTTCGCAAATGTGCGCCTGTCCCTATCCCGCAGGTGTGAGGCGTGCATTACAGATGGCGGAAGATATTTTGAGCAATTTCTTGAGCATGTACATTAATTACATTGCTGTTAATTAATTTTTTTCTGAAGTAACTCCTCTCATTCTTGTGTTAATTCTTTAACTGCGGCAGTGGAAAACTACCTTTTAACTTCTCGCCGTTTGCGTTCCGACCATACATCCTATGACGAAATTTGCTCGTATAGCTGCGTTCTATCATTCCGTAAGTTTTGCCCACTTTAAATTTTATTTTTATGTTATGTTAATTATTTTGTCATCAAGTGGTTTTTAACTCGACATTTGCGTGTATTTTTTATTATGTTTTACTGATTTATTAGTTATTTTATTCATTAAAATAACAATTGTGTCCTTAAATTCTTATATTTTATTTATTTATTTATTTTGATATTCCAATGGCAACGTTCTCCTGTTTATTTGGCGTTACAGTTTGGCGATAGTTTTTTGTTATGAAAAGTGGTCGACGGGATAATAGAGAAGTACCAAATTTTCATAAACTCAGATACACCCTGTTTATTTTTAAATATAATTAATAATATGTTAATGTTTAAAGTTTTTGATATCTAGAAAATTTATTTGAAAATAAACATATTTCAGGCGCGATCTTGTGGGATTTAATTTAGAGTGATTAATGTAAAGGAAAAAAATCAAATAGTATTTAAATTCTTAAATTCTTAAATTATCTTTATACATTTACTTTTATTTAAAAAATTCAATAGATTTTATTCATTTTCAAGACTATCAAATTCATGCATATTCTTTTATTATAATATCGATTAAAGTAATATTCGACTAAGCATAATAAATCTGATTTTTTTTAATTTGCTAAGAACAACGGTTTTGACATTTTATAATAAAAAAAATATTTGAAGTCGGATAATGCAACTTAAATTTAATAGCACTGAAAGCAATCGAGAAAAAGAAATCATCACGAAATAAACATACATTTTTACACATATCAGTCACTTGAATAAATACATTACCTTTACATTTGTTGTTTTTTTTCTCTTCAGCTCAGTTACGTTGCAGAAACGTGTATGAAGAGGAAACCATTTCGTCACAGGCGGTTTTGGAGCGAACACATTATTTCACTACGCTTTTCTCCACTATTATTAATAATGTTATCAGACAAAACACTGTTCGATGCTAATGATATGCTATTGAGAAAGTTCATTAAAAGTTATAAATGACTTTTCGTTCTCTTTATACAGTCAACACTCGGTTATCATCGTTAACTGCCGTTATTTCCACAATACATTATTAAACAAATCCAAATAAAAATTTAATTGGAAATCACCGATTTTTATATTGAAATATTTTTTTTAATTTCATTTCCTTTTATTGGGAATTTGTAAGTATTATTTAATTATGTTTGCAATGTAATTGATTTTAGACCATTAACCGTCCTTTTTAAGTTAAAGCTTTATAATGAAGAAGCAGCCCTTCACGTTTCTAAAACACCTACTGAAAATTAAAGAAAAAACCAGTATTTTAAAGTTTAAATTTTATGAACTTGTCAAGAATTTTGTCACATTTACTATACACAAAGAAAGCATTCGTTCGTTAAGTTTTTTTATTAGTTATGTATTAATTTCAAAGTTCTGACCTCCAGAATGTTTTATAAAATAGTTTCACATTTAATTTAACTGTTATACTATTCTAAAACCTTGTTATAAGTCCTCCCTACAGCCTTATATTTTCTCTTTTATTTAATCCTATAATAAAATTTCATAAAATCAGATTTGTTAATAATTCTATTGGAATGAATATGTAATAACTGCATCGACCACTCTTTTTGATAGAATTAAATGAAAATTGCATTTCTACATAGGCACGAGTGCAGTTAGATTCGACTAACACTGAAATATTAGAGTTCAACATAGAAATGGAAATGTTCAGGGAAAAAAAAAAAAAAAAAAAAAAAAAACACGAAAATTTTAGAAAAAAAAAACTTTTTTCTTGTTCTTTCCCGAAGGGGTTTATTTGCACTTGGTAAATTCATTTTTGAAATATTATATTTAGATATTCATAATGTTCCGGCGTTTTTTTTCTTCATATTTTTGTCATCTTCATCAAAACATTAACTTGGAAAATAGAACCTCTCAGATAATTAAACATTACTTCTCTTATTGAAAATGAAAATTTATTTGCAAAATTATAATAATACCAATTAATAAAAATGGTAAAGTTGTTAATTTCATTTAACTCAGTATCATTTGAAAAAAGTTCATTTAATTTTAATAGCTATGTGCAATTTTTTGATATTCCTTAAAATCCCAGCCGTCACAATCATGAAGGCTATATCATTAACACTTTATCGCTTAATATGTTTGAAGTATTTCACCCATTTAAGCGTCTTAACCGTGTTTTACCGTCACGTACATTTTGAATTCAAAGGCTGAATTAACAAAAATATATGTTAATGTTAATATTTTAAAGTTCATAAGAAATAAATATATGTAGGGTTATTAAATATAAATCCTCATACCAATTCTTTTCATATGTATAATTTCATGAATCGTTATGCATATATGAAAAATTAAAGGGTTAATACCCATCAGTAACGATGGTGACTTCTAAGCTTCATAGTTTAATAAGATAGTAATCACCAGAAATCTTTTAATGTTATAAAACAGAATACTTGAAAAACCTTAAATATATCTTCTTTAATAAGATGCACCTGAAATTACTTACTCTTTTCGTCTGCCTTTACCTTAAGTATAGATTCTTAGACTTAATGATGGTATTTTACGAATGATGCTAAAACCTAAGACAACGTATTTTGCTTTAACACCTCTATACTTTTTCGCATAATTTAAGGTGAGGGAGGTATTTTTAATTAAACGGGTAAAAAAAAAATATTACGAATACTTATGTTCTTTTAATATGCTGTGCTTTTTCGTTGATTTGTAGGTAATCTTCTGGAATTTTGCTTCAACGAAATTTATCTCTCTGAAACACTCCGTCTTTTCAAACATTTAGTTAAGGTTACATTTTCATTTTGCCTCTTTGAACAGTGTGTGAGGAGAAAATAATACTATGATATATGGCTTTGCTGGCACCCATAATAGCGTATGTAATGTCGCAGTAGACATCTAACTACCCATTTTTATCTTTACTACACTAAATGCATGATGTAATTTCGAAATTCTTGTGTTTCCGTCTGCTGTTTTGTATTAAATAACAGATGCGTTAAAGGTTAATTTACCAAGGGGGGATCCTTGCAATTTTTTTTAATGTTTTAAATTGTCCCTAATGCTTAAGTATTTGCTTAATAAAAATAATTTCCAAAATATCATCTTCAAAACAAATATAAAAACCAATCCTGTTTATGATACGATAAATGACTCATAAGTTACAAAAAGATAAATAAAACAGCTTAAAATATTCTTTTTAACAGATTGTGTATATACACAGAAAAGTGTTAAATCCAAATCCAAATAATAAAATTTACATGAAGCCATCAGGAATATGTAACGTTTTTCATAAAAAATATGAATTATCAAAATCGATTTTTGTGTTACATAAATAAAGGCCAGAAAAAAAGTAATGCATTATTAAATAAAATTAATAAATACATAGTGGAATTAAAGTAGTATTTGTATGTAATTAATGCTGTTTATTTATTTTCGATACAAAAATAAAAACTGCTGGATAAATATGAACTATTTTCGATAAAACATGAAAAATAAATTAGCTAAATTATGTCATTTTGCTTATTACATATTCACATTAATTTAATAAAAAAAATGGAAAGTGATGCTCTATTAAAAAAATAATAATCTGTGGAATGAAAAATAAAATTATGTCACATGCTCTGCCTCTCATTGGCTCGTATAATATTTTAAAGTTCATAAGAAATAAAGATATGTAAAGTTATTAAATATAAATCCTCATACCAATTCTTTTCATATCTATAATTTTTCATGAATCGTTATACATACATATAAAAGTATTATTTGTATGTGATTAATTCTATAATTTGTTAGTCTGAGGTGTCTGGTTAGTCTGAGGTGTACAGGAAAATATTATTTTTCCTAAGGCAAAAAAAGAAAAAGTGTGGCCAGTCTGATATCTTTAATTTGCAAATTTCGCGAAACCGAAATTGAAAGTCTCCATTCTTGGATATATTTTTAGGCAGTCACTCGCACAAGATTCTGTTATATTATTACAGTGTAGAAGACGGAGTGAGAATATGAAAATTACCATCAATGCGATCCATTTCACTCCATAATAACAGCAATATTGCTTTTTAATCTCTCTTTCATTGTTTTGAAAAAAAAAAGAAAGAAATATTAAGGAAAGTGTTTTGCAATCATTTCCACCGTTAAATGTAAAGTGATGAATGTGGTCTTATGTAATTTTGAAGGCAAGGATTGTATGTTGGTTATGCCGTACGTGTGAAATATCGAAAAGAATGTACTTGCACAGTTAAACTTTCAAATGTGTCTCTATTACTTACAATCTAAACAAATGTAGTCGAATGCAATATGCTTAAGAAAACATTAATATTCAAATACGTTTACTCATCCTAATTTAAGACTAACTTTTAAAATAAATTCATTACTTTTAATCATGACTCCATAACACTGATTTTTCATTCGGTTTCAATGCTTAAAAATTATATTACCTCCTGTAATTAACATCAACATCAGAAATAAAATTTTTGAAAGCGGGGAGGAAATTAGTTCGTTTAAAGTAAAATATGCTTTACGTTAACATTCTGATGAACTTTCAAGTGTATGCTCGTGTTTAGATAACCAAACGTCATTGACAAGGGTATGTTCTGAATCCTTTGTTCTATGCATTTTTTATTGAAAAAAAGTGTTTGCAAGATTGCTTTTAGAAAAAATCTGCAATTATATCAGAAATTTGGTTCTATTTTAATAGGTTGTTAGAAATTATATATTAAATTCTTATATTGTGAGATATTTATAGATGCATAATCGTAAAAAACTCTTTATGCAACCAAGTTAGCAAAAACATTAAGAAGAGGGCAGAGATTTTACTGTTTAAAAATTCTGATTTCCCAGAATATTGCAAGAAAAAAATATAATATGAAAAGTTTTATATCATGACATCCAGTATACATTATATCACCCGGTGTAATATTTATTTATACTAGATTACATGCAGATTGGAAAATAAAATCCACACGTACTTTCATATGCGACTTCTATCCCATAAACATTTTTTTAAATGTATGTTTTTCTGTGTACTGATTTTACCTACATATCTGTACTGACTTGAATTTTTGTTACTATCAGTTTATACTGTTTGTACTGAAAGCATACTATCAGTTTGTACTCTCTATCGATACTGTAAGTTTTATCTATCACTACTACGAGTTTTATCTATGAGTACTATAAGTTATATCTATCAGTACTATATTACTAGTTTGTACTATTTATTAGTTTGTACTATTTATCAGTTCTATCTATCAGAACTATATTACTAGCTTGTACTATTTATTAGTTTGTACTATTTATCAGTCTCTTAATCTATCAGTTTTTACTACTTATTAGCTTATTTATCTATCAGTTTGTACTATTTATCAGTTTATACTATTTATCAGTGTGTACTATCTATCGTTATACTATCAGTTATGCTGTTACTGTACTGTCCGTATGTACCGTTTTTGTATACTGGTAGCAGATACAACACTGATATGTGCATGCATATCAGTGTTGCTAATTTAAGTATTTTTTATTCAGATGTATACCACTATTTCTGAACGATTTAAAATTCGCCTTTTATTAATGACATATTATATAGGAAAGTATTGCTATTCGAAAATAGTAATAGATTTTTAATTAGAATATCCACTAAACTGGCAACACTGGTTGAGATGAAAAACTAATTAACGAGAAATGAAATAATTCCTAGAATTTTAGATGTTTTCATCTCTCGGAATTTTAAAGCATTATTCTCGTAAGAGGATAAGTGCGATAAGAATTCAAATCACCGATTCCTAATATTCACGAAATCTTTTCCGCAGTCGATAAGATTGTCTTCCGTTAGTTTGTTCTTCGGAGAGTATTTGAGACACACATTTTAATGCCAGTTCGTTTCTACTTTAATCCCAATTTTAACGAAACATCGCAGAGATTGAAATGGGAAGGAGAGTGATTTGGGAATAAAGGTATATTTGCAATGAAATTTTGTACGGATATTTTAACAAAAACTATAAATCATGCATCAATCACAGATTTTGAAGCACTTTCCAACGCATTCAGAATACTCTAAAATACTCTAACAAAAATTCTTTGTTCAAAAAGGCGAAAAATGATGGCCAAATCAATAATATGGAAAGCGCATAAAACGTTTTAAAACCCATTTTTCAGAAATGAACATCTAGAGTCGGAAAAAATAATAGAATTCTTTTGTTCATCTCTGTATAGGGTCTATAGATTTACGTAGTACGCAAAAATGTAATTTAATTAGGAAACATATAACACAGATGAAAATTTCCCTTCAGCAGTTTTCGTTAATAAGTGGAAATGGACTCAAATTATTCCGTGCAGCCTTGTATATGATTTATAGAAAGTATACACACCAAATAATGTGTTAAAATATATGCATAGTTTAAACAACGATATAGCTAATATAGATATAGATATATAGATAATTTAATTTAATTAACGGATACCAAATTTCAAAACGCACTTCCTGCAGCATACTGCTGATAGGCGATATGACAGTCGAATTATTTGTGTATCCCTGTCAATGAACGATAAATACAATGCACATCCTATTCTATAGTAGGGCATTTTGTACTACACTTCAGTGACGCATATCAATTTTAATATATTTAGAATAGAATAACATCGTTAAAATATATTGCATACGATTTTCCACATAGACCACAATGTAACGCAATTATTTTGACTGTAAACGAACTATTATTATTGTAGACTTCATTTTGAATTGCGAACATGCCATAGTAAGTCTCAATAACATATATTAACCAGTGGGCCCGTGCGAGGATTTCGCACTACAATCTAATATTTTTTATCAATATGTAATATTTATTAGATGCAGGTTTAAACTTCTAAAGAAAAATGGAGGATAAAAATATCTGCAAACAACATTTAGTTAGTCAATCCAGAATATCATCTAATTTGTTTCATTAAAGTTCGAGTAAAAACAGATCCAAAATTGCAAAAGGCAAGCGCGAGAAAAAAAAATTAACAATCGTATTTTAACTGCATTAGAGGATGACGTCAACCGCCTCGGGAAAAACATGGGACATAGAAATATAAACCTAAACGTTTCAATTTCACCTTTTCGCTTTTTAATCATAAATTTAAAATAAACCCATGCAGTGTTTTTTATAATCATTGCTGAGCATCATATAATGTGGTATTTCATTTTTGTGACAACAATAATTTCAGGAAAACCTTTCATTTCTTTCATAAAATCAATGCCGATTTAATTTTTAATTATCAGCAAATTTGAATCAAAAACATGTTTTAACGAAATGTTAAGTGGGCTATGTCAGAAACCTATTCAAAATCCTTTCATATGCTATCTCATTCGTCGTTCTGCGTTTCATATTTTCTTAGAAAAAGGGATGTTGGCAGGAGAAATAATATATATGACCAGAGGGACCCGTGTGAAGATTTCGCACTGCGATCTTTGTGATTATTTCCTGGTACGTTTTTAGCATGCATTTTTAATTAACTAATTTTTCTTTTAATCCAACAACGCGTTTTAACGAAATGTGAGTGTACTATGTCAGAAGCATGTTCAAAAACTTTTCGAATGATATCTCATTCATTGTTGCATGTTCTGTATGTGCATAGGAAAAGGGATGTTGACAATAGAAATAATATACATGATATGCATTGTTTTTTCATAAATGAAATGAAAGCTTTTTTCAATTCAATGTTGCCACAAAAATAAAATACCGCATTATATGATGCAAGCAATGATTATAAAAATTAATAAATAGTTCAAAAGAGGTAAAATGAAATTGAAACGTTTTGAAGAAAGTAAATATTATTGATTGATCGAAGCAGTGGTATTTTACACGTGTAGAATAAAAGGTATGATTTGTTATATTAGATTGAATTGTAATTTAAGTGTATTTCAATTTATTTTCCTTCGTCCCGTATTTTTTCCCGAAGAAGATAACGTCATCCTCTAATAAAAATACAATTGTTATTTTTATTTTCCCTCGCTCATGCCTTTTTCTATCTTCGTTGGTATTTTATTGTTAGGAAAAAAACTATAAGGTATAATTAAAAAATAAATAAACTGTAAATTAAAATAAAATATAAACTATAAACTATCATAAATAAAAAAACTACATACTTATCGAAAAATAAGGGTTACTATAATTAGTAAATTAGCGCCATGCTTAGAGCAATTGTATTTGACCTGGCCCGTATAATACGTAAGTACCCCCTTTTTTTATTATAAAACACACCCAAATCATTTTATCATAAAACACACATAATGAATAATTTATTATAGTACTTCTCTATTATCCCGTCGACCACTTTTCATAATAAAAAACTATCGCCAAAATGTAAGATTAAACGCCAAAAATGCAGTCCCATTTTCTTGTTGTCAGAAGCATTATACGTGTTTGTTATGTCATCAAGTGGTTTTTAATTCACCATTTGCGTGTATTTTTCATTATGTTTTACTGATTTATTAGTTATATCATTCATTAAAATAACAATTGTGTCCTTAAATTCTTATATTTTATTTATTTATTTATTTTGATATTGCAATGGCAACGTTCTCCCGTTTATTTGGCGTTACAGTTTGGCGATAGTTTTTTGTTATGAAAAGTGGTCGACGGGATAATAGAGATGTACCCTTATTATAAAACATGCAATGTTTAATTTAATATAAAACACACGCTATCTGCTCTACCTGGTTGCCATACGAAGCGAAATCTCGCTAAAATCTTCGTGTTGCCTAGGCATAAAATCGTCCTTTTGACGCCAAAAATTTAAACCGGTGCGTCTGCGACACCTGTACCACGACGATTTTGGCGAGATTTTGCTTCCTATGGCAACCCGGTAGAGAAGATTGCGTGTGTTTTATGTTAAATTAAACATTGTACGTTTTTTTATAAATTGATCATTGTGTGCGTTTTATGATAAAATAATTTGTGTGAATAGGTTGCCAAAAAATATGTTGGCAAATTTTCTTCTCTCGCCAATGTCACTTTCTTTACCTTGCCAAGGACCCAATACTGAAAAAAAATGAATCATTGAATCAGAGATTGCGTGAATTCATATGAAAGCATTTTCCTCAGACTTTTCACAACTGTTCCAGAAATGTCTTAAGCACATAAATCAATATTTCTACATGATTTTTTGCAAGCTTATGGAAATAATGAAGCTTTAAGAAATAACATAATAACTTAGCATAATGAATTAATAAAAATTAAATACAATTTTTGTAAATAATAAAGAAATGTACAGGGTGATTTTTTTAAAGTTGTGAAAGTAAAACCCTATAACAGAAGAACCACTGATCCAAATTACCTGAAATTTCACAAGTATGCTCCCAAAGCAATGGGAATTTTTTAGGCGTAGTTAAAAATAAAACCTTATAATCGCACCGACAGATGGCGCTGTAAGGTAACAGAAAAAAGAAAACCGTTAGTGGGAAGAAAACAATGGACGGTACTTTGAGAAACCATCTTCCGTAGGTCCTCTGTCGTCATTGGACCTTTTCTTAAATTCTTAAGTATCCTAAATCTCCTAAGAGCAGTTGCTGCGACTTCATTATTCGGATAATACAGTTTCACTAACAACGCACTGTCCGTCAATGGCACAGTCATTGCGAGGATATCCGTAGAATAATGAACACGTGGTGTGCGTACTTCACGTTTTTACCGCCAATGTGCGTGTGTCGTGCGCAAGTTCGTCTCTCGAGTTTACTGCATATACAGCGCCATCTATCGGTGTGATTTTAAGTTTTTAACAACACCTAAAATATACCCATTGCTCTGGGAGCAGACTGGTGAAATTTCAGGTCATTTGGATCAGTGGTTCTTTTGTTATAGGGTTTTAATTTCACAACTTTAAAAAAAATCACCCTGTACATCTGATTAGAAGATAATCCTTAAATAAGTTAATATACTATTACTCCGTTACAGTATGCCTAAACACAAACATGATAAATCAAACAATAGATGACGTATAAAAATTAAATAAAAACCGGATTAAAGACTCGATATATATTTTTTTTAAGCACGCGCGAGAAAAAAATTAACAATCGTATTTTAACTGTATTAGAAGATAACGTCATCCGCTTTTTGAAAAACATGAAACAAAGAAAAATAAATTAAATGTATTTCTAATATAAGAAAGCATATCTTTTATTTTAATTTCAATTTTCTTTTTAACAATAAATATTTAAATTAACTCGTGCGGAGAAATCATACTTTATCTTTTTTGTACTGCTTATTTATTTTTATAATTACTGTTGAACATGATATAATGCGGTATTTTATATTTGTGGCAACACAAATTTCAGAAAAACCTTTCATTTTATTTATGAAAAATATGCCGAGTTAATTTTTAATTACCTACAATTTTTAATCAAAAACATGTTTTAACGAAATTTTAAGTGTGCTATGTCAGAAGCCTGTTCAAAATCCTTTCATATGGTATCTCAACCGTCGTTCTGAGTTTCGTATTTTCTGAGAAAAAGGGATGTTGACAGGAGATATAATATATAAGGATTATATGAAAATTCGAGTATATTTACGCAAGTTAGAGCATGAACAGACAAATAGACAAACCGAATTCATAAACACTTTTCAACTAGGTTGGAAAGTGCCAAAAATGGAGGCATGACTCTTTTCATTATTCTTCTAATTTTCGAGGATAATATTTGCGAGAAAAAAAAAAATTAACTAAAATATCATCTGAAAAGACACTATATTCATCAGCATCTATAATAAAGAGGCTGAAAGGAATAATATTAATTAATAAAATTTAAATAAATTGTCTCGCAAATGCAATAAAATCTTACGATGAAAGAAAAATGTCAATAAAGAACGAATGCACACATCTAACGAACGAACGATCTGAGAAAACGTTCTTAACTATTTAGACATTTTCTAGTCATTGTTCGCTGATTACATGCTTCATTTATGCATATATTTTATGCTCTTTTCTTTCCTTCCCGTTTAAATGTTTCTAAGAAATTTCCCAAAGTTCGATAACGATTTCCCGATTCCACTCACTTACTCCACTGACTCTCCCGTGCGCAATTCCATATCGAACTAAAATTTCATTACCTAATTAAATTGAGACGACATCCTCTAAATTTCACGGTAAAATATTTTAAGACGGAAGAATTGATTTATTCAAATGGAGATGGCTGCGGGGATAGGTTAGGATTGCATTCGAATTTGTGAAAGAGACGTTTTAATGTATGCCGTTTGGATGCTCGAGGCGAAATCAGACTGACGTAAAAAGAAATGACAGTTGAATAACATTATGCAAAAATCAGAAATCCACTTTAGCGCAATGGAATAGGACGAATTTAACAAAAATTTGAAAAAGAAATAGCTGTATTAAAGAAAACATAAAATTTAGGAAATTTGTGTTTGTTTAAAACAAATACGTGAAAGTTCTGACGCAGATGAATATTAAACTTGACTCAAATATTCAAGTCAGGAGTCATAAGAAACACAATTACTATGATTTAAACAATAACGAGTGTTGATTTTTGATAAGAATAAATTTCTTTTATTAGACTATGATTTATAATAATTAGTAAATTATTTTTAATAAAATTAGTACATTTTTTGTAAAGCATTTATTTAAACAATCTAGGTAGAAATTTGATCTTTAAATATTTTTAGGTAGCTTTCAATGCAAAAAAGTTTAAAGCTACCTATTGCAGCCGTTCGGTGGAAAGCAATTCCGGAAAATTTTTGTATATTTTCACCGATCATGACCCCCAGACCCCAAAAACACCCTCCGTTCAAATGTTGATTTATATATATATATATATATATCCATATATATATATATATATATATATATATATATGTGTGTGTGTGTGTGTGTGTGTGTGTGTGTGTGTGTGATCTATGTCTTACGATAACAATCGTATTTATAAATCAATTTGTATGAAACTAATTATGTGTCTTAAGCTCATCAATGTCTCGACCGAGTTTGTTGGCCACCTTGGTCCGCCATCTTGTTTCAAAATGGCTGCCCCCTCAAAGATTTAAAACTAAAATAAGCATACAAAAAAGTTAAAAATTCAAATTTATTTTTTGTTTAAGTGTTAGGTTTTGATACAAGGATTCCGGGGCATTTTTTTGTTTTACTTTCATCTTAAAAAATGGCTGTGATAGAGCAGTTTGCAATTCTAGGGTGGCTGGCATTTAGGTAGCTTTCAATACAAAAAAGTATAAAGCTACCTATTGTAGCCGTTCGAAGGAAAACAATTCCGGAAAATTTTGGTATATTTTCACCGATCATGACCCCGAGACCCCAAAACCACCCTCCGTTCAAATACGATAACACTCGTATTTATATATCAATTTGAATGAAACTAATTGTCTGTATTAAGCTCACCAATGCCTCGACCGAGTTCGTTGGTCAGCTTGGTCCGCCATCTTGTTTAAAAATGGCAGCCACTGAAAGATTTAAAATTAAAATAAGTATACAAAAAAGTTAAAAATTCAAATTTATTTTTTTGATTCAATTTTTGGCTTTGATGCAAGGATTCCGGAGCATTTTTTGTTTTACCTCTATCTTAAAAAATGGCTGAGATAGAGCAGTTTGAAATTCTAGGGTGGCTGACATTTTGAAACAAGACAGCACATTGCAAAAAACCAACGATTAACTTGAAAAATTTCTCCCTAATCAACGTAAAACGTAGAATGTTAAAAAAGGATATTCTACATGTGTTTTGGTTTCAATGCTTTAACCTCATAAGGCAATACATTTCACCAGGAATAAATTTTAATCTAAACTAAGTAAAGAATGCGGCTACAGAACAATTTCAGAAGTTGATGATATGTTATTGGGAAAATACATGTTATTGAATTATTATGTGAATTGGATTATTAATGACGTACTGGGACTTTTAATTATTGAAACATCTACAGTAAAAACAATAATATTTCTGAAACTGTTTCATCTATGAGAATATGTAAACAATTGAAAGAATGCAGATAATTTTCTCATGAAAGCTCCCAGTTTTTGTGAACATATAACGTCAGTGAAAATTCATTAGAAGAATTTTTTTTTTAAATCTTACATGGTACTTACGTATTATCTGGGACAAGTCAGACACAACTGCGCAAAGCATAGCACTAATTATACAAATTATAGTAACGCATATTTTCCACAACAATACAGTTTATTTATAGTTTATTTTTTAGTATAATTTATAATTTATTATTTTTTATATAAGTTTATAGTTTTTATTTCTTATTCATTCTTATTCATTTATTACCATTCATTAGGTTGACAAAAATGTTCTTACGTTATCGAGAACTGCCAAACGAATATATATAACATAAATATTACAAAATCGTAAGCAGAAACAATCTGCTAAACTAATTCAAGATGAAAAAAAAACTTTTCAACTTTTGTTGACGCAAGTTTAAATACGGACTCGGTAAAAATCAATTGAATTTGAAGCAGACAATAATGAGAGATAATGTTACTCCCATACCATGACTTTAGCAAACTTGCTAAAATAAATGTCTTCAAACAAATGAATTTTTCTGAAATAGAGAATTTTTCTTTGGGTCAGAAAACAAAAAAAAAGTTATGTCTTTGGGATTTCATTTAATTAAATATTCTAATTAAAACTGTCCAAAAATTATTTATTCTCGCGAATACCTCAAGTTCTTGCTGTTAATGGCCGTTGAAATACGCTTTGACTAATCAATATCTGAAAAAAAATCTTAGTTATTCTTTCGGGTATTATAAAGAATTACTGAATTTGTTTCCTTAAAAAAATTGAATTTTTCAGAATAGTTTCATAAAACTATTCTAAAGGTATTTCGAAGTTTAAAATATTTATGAAAAATAATGGGAACACATTTTAAAATATAAATCATTTTAATCCCATTTAATGAAGTTTTAATTATTGATCTGCAAGATTTTAAATGCAAAAAAGAAAGAATTTATGTTTTTTACACAAAATTAAACAAAATTACCTTCTCAGTATTTCTAGTCATATATAATCGTGATAATATCTGATAAGTGTTATTTTTTTTTCAAAACAGCGTATTGTTTAAACAATTCCCCTTAAATTAAACAAGAAAGAAAAATTGTGCTTCATGCATAGATTATGAAATTCTTCACAACAATTCAAGAATACTGTAACCAAACCTCAGTAAAAAAATATGTATAAAAAAAGAATCTTAGCAATACACACCAATTTCATTATGTTTGAAATAGTGTAACATCCTTAAAATACATGAAGATGATTTTCCTCATAAGCCGTAATGTAACGGAAGTATTTTGCGTAACCCCATAAATGAATGATAAATGCTATGCATTTTATAGTCCTCAGAAAGAATGTTAAATTGCACTTTAATAATGCATATGAATTTCGGTATGTTTGAAACAGTGTAAATTTACTAAAATGCACTGTAAACGATTTTCCCTCCATAGACCATATTGTAAAGAATTTCTTTTCTGTGTCCCTGTAAAAGAACTATAAATGCTACACACTCCAATTTACATAGGGAATGTTCTTAGAATAAACTTCAATAATTTATAGGAAGCTCATGATAATCCAAGTACATATACGCACTGCTAGATGGTCAGACAGACAGACAGATAGACAGGCAACCGACCGTACAAACCGAAGTCATAAACACTTTTCAACTACGTTGGAAAGTGTAAAAAGTTCTAAGTGGGATTAAAATTTAAAAATCCTTAAAAAATTATAAACTACTAATTTATATATTATTAATTAATCTTAGCCAATGAATCAATCCAAATACGTTTCATCAAAAATATCCTGCCTTCATAACTTCGTTAGAAAATATCGCCACATATTATAAATATGCATAGAATTCGCTGCAGCCCAGATTGTCAGGAATTTCCTATAATAATTCAAGTTTAAAAATAACGGTTTTAGCAAAAAAAAATCATTTCTACTACCGCCATACTTAATTAAAAACAAATATGTTGTGAAATTTTAATCACTGAAAAATAATCTATTTTTTGAGCCTCTTCAAAATATCCGGATGAGGGAGCAGATAAAAATAATTTATCGGTGACGCTCTCAAAAGAGACATACTAATTAACGATGTCAAAAATAATCTGGATTAAAAAATACCCTGTTAATAATATAAAATTCGATAGGCTGCTTTTTGCAGTGATTTTTCCCCTGTTTTACGTACGACTTTTTAAAGTTCTATAAGCAGATTACTGTTATTATCGTTTTTTCACTATTTAAAGTTAAAATAGACATTTTGTCGATAACACATTTTCTATATTTTAATAAACATTGAAAATATATAGACCCTTTCATTTTTTAAATATATATTTTATCAATAAATTTTTAATTCTGTAAATTCATAGAGACATCAAGCGACTAAATAGGAAAACTTTAATAAGCTTAGATTTAAATAGACAAATGTTTATAAAACATTAGCGACATAACAAGAGTAAAATTTAAATGATAAAAAGAATATTTGAAAAAAAACTAGACCTTTTCAGAAATATGAGTTCTGCCATCACCGCCAAGCTAATTCACAGATTGATTTATTGATTTTATTTAGCAATTAATTTATTTTAAGTGAGTTAAACATAATTCTTGAAACAAAATAATACTTTTTCAAAGGTGATCTAACTCAGTTCGAGTATTGCTAAGTCCTGTAACGGGAGTTGGCATATCTTGATCAAAAACTTGAGCACTTGAGTCATGTGCAGTACTGTCTTATAAAAAACACTTCATATTTAAGAAAAATTATCTTAAGACTATTACATACTCTTCGGGGTTATTCACTTGAACTGATGGTATGAAGTCAAGTTAACAATAACAATAGTTTATTAAAACCCTTCAAAAGGTAAGAAAATATATGGAACAACCAGTTTAATTTTTTTAACCTAGAGCAGATCCTTCTCCAAGTACCAAACTGTAAGTCCTGAACTTAAGTTTACAATGACTCTAACACATTTATGTTTACCAGAAAGTCAATCTTCACTAAATATTAACAACTAAGTAGATTCCGTGACTTTCAATACTTCTTTATTTGGAATATAAAAATCAACTTCTTACTAAGCGCTCTCAGCCAAGAAGCAAATTAACTTTCTACGCTGTGAACAGAAATACACTCTATTCTAAGATTCCGCGTTTCGACGACAGTAAGAGGAACTTGATTAACTTTAGTAAAATAGATAGGTGAGATTCGTTCCAAATCTATTGAATCAAGCTAACATCTCACTATATACAGGGTGATTATAATTAAATTCCCACTTTCAAAATGCTGTGAAAATGTAACCACTGGTCAGAATAATTTTAAATTTGAACTGAATATACTGAAAGAAGGGGGAAATCAATTGACATAAGAAAACAGTTCGAAAGTGTATCAATAGATGGCGCTGTAAGCGGCATACTATGCAAATTAAAAAACACTCATACCCAATTAAAAACCGAATCAACGTATTGAAGACATACTGAAGTTCATTGCCTCAGCCTTGAAATAAAACTCATAAGTGACAGGCCATCAGTTGTGAATTTTGACCAGTTAATAAGAAAAAAGAGGCCATCTGAAAGATAGCATCCGAACACTGTCGGAGGAACTACAACGCACCAAGCTCGCCACATGACAAATTTAACTTAAGTTTCAACAAACTTGCAGGGAGTCAAGAAAAGTCAAAAAACGAAAATTCGTTTGATACTCTCTAAATGTAGTATTATATTTCACGGTTAAAATACTCCAAATGTTCCCAATTAAGTTTAAGCGTGGATATAAACTTTTCCAATCTAAAACAGTAATATTTTGCGCAAAAAGTCACTGTTTTCTTACTATGTGAGTTGCCGATTGAAGCATTGAAATCTGCATACAGGACCCTCTAAGTTCTAAGATGTCACCAAATAGATCCATATGTTGCTCTAGTGTCTCTTTATGCATTGTTGGTTTTTGTTCCCAATGGAGGAATGCCAGCGAGGTTAGGGGATTAAACACAATTGCTCTCCAAACCATTTGTAGACATATCACCTTGTCGCCTACTGAAGAAAGTACGAGGCTGTTTCCAGAAGTCATGCAGTAGCAGGTCCAGCCATTAAAGCCATCCAAATTCAATTTCTTTGCGTCGATGAAAAACAATGTGAGCCGTGTTTGTCTCCGTATGATCTGTACTTTCGAGTACAATCCATTCTGGTCCGTTTTTGGTGGGAATTTAGCACCTGTTCCCAAGACATTTTCCTTGCATTCGTTGTTCTTCCATTACACTTATATGTCTACGTCCTTTAAGACATTGTTACCGAGATTACTACTTTCTTCTATCTTTACAAGAAGAAAGTATTGGATTTATGAAAATTTTCGACTTCCGATTTTCGACGGATTTATACGTTTTAGAAGGTCCTGAATACGATTTGACCATTTTCAGAAAATGTCTGTCTGTGAGTCTGTGAATCTGTCTGTCTGTCTGTATGTGACACAAATTTTGGGACGCTCTATCTCAAGAACTAATGCACGAAATTTAATAAAACTGTATATTCAGTTAGTCCCTGATATAAATGGATGCTGATTAGTTTTTGGTGAAAATCGCCCGACAAGTGGCGCTGCTATGCTGCATTTTTTGCGATTTTCCGCAATAGCTCTATCTCAAGAACGAATGCACTTAGTTTCACCAAACTTCAGGTTCAGTTAGACCTTGACATAAATAGACGCTGATTACGGTTTGGTGTAGATATCCCAAAAGGTGGCGCTGCTATGCCACATTTTTCTCGAATTTTGCGAAAGCTATATCTCAAGAACTAATGTATGGAATTTTATCAAACTTCAGATTCTGTTAGACCTTGACATAAATCGATGCTGCTTACGTTTTGGTATAAATTGCCCAACAGGTGATGCTACTATGCTACTTTTTAACACTTTCCAACCTAGTTGAAAAGTGTTTATGACTTCGGTTTGTCTGGCCGTCTGGCCGTCTATCCGTGCTCTAACTCCCGTAAGTATGCTTGGATTGCTCTGCAATTTTTATATGTTATTGTCGTTATCTATAGCATGTTCCCTATTTCAACTGAAGTGTGTAGCACTTATAGTTTATTTACAGGGACACTCAAAAGAGTTCCGTTACATTACGGTCTATGGAAAAAATCATTTGCGGTTCATTTTAATGATGTTACACAATTTCAAACACATCGTAATTGATATATATCACTAAGGTGGATTACAAGAAGCTTAACATGGAATAGGGTGTGCACAGCACTTATAGTTACTTTACAGGGACAGTCAAAATAATTCCGTTACATTACGTCTATGGAGAAAAATCGTCTGCGGTTTATTTAAATAATGTTTCATTATTTTAAACGCATTGAAATTTATATATATCACTAAGGTGCATTACAAGAGGCTTACTACAGAATAGTGTGTGTATAGCAGTCATCGTTATGTATTTTAAACTGTGCTACGCGTTTCTTAACTGAACTAAAATTTAGCATCCTATGTAGTATATATACAAATCTATAGATCGTATACAGGGCTGAATAAAAGCATTCGGATATTTTTCCGAATATTGTATATGTTGGAAATAAATCTTGGAAATTCCTGAAATTACGTTTTTAAATATGTTATGCGTTTTACAACTTGTTTACTTCGATGTTATCTTTCAGCTTATTAAACGGTAATGATTTGTAAAATTATTTTGGAAGCGTTGGAAAGTGTTACATAATCTATGCTTGACGCATGATTTTTCGTTCTTGTTTCATTATTATCACGATAACTATATCTCAAGAACTAATGCACATATTTTCACCAAACTTCAGATTCAGTTAGACGTTGACATAAGTTGTTGTTGATTAAGTTTTGGTCTAAATCTCCCAACAGGTGGCGCTGCTATGCTGCATTTTGCAGATTTTTTTATTATTTTAGCAATAGTCATATCTCAAGAACTAATGCACGTAATTTAATAAAACTTTAGATTCAGTTAGACCTTTATATAAATTGGTGCTGATTCTTTTTGGTGTATGTGAAACCTGTGTGAGATAGAAGAAAGTTTTGGGATTGGGACATCCAACTAGTTTTTAATTTGTCTTATAGAGATATTTTGTTTAGATACCAATTTTCAAATTTTTCGATCGGCAAGAACATTTGTTACACGTGGTCGATTGCATCTTAGTTTTCTGTCGACATTCATATTTCTAGCACGTAATTTGTATATCCCTCGCCATGAACGCTTTACCCTCTGAGCGTTTTGAAAAAGGGTAAAATTGTAATGTTGTTTTCTCTGCATTTTGTTTTAAATGCTAAAAAAATACGATTCTTTCAGCATTATCAATAAAACTTAATTACAAATATGAATCTAACCCTTGAGAGTATTAATCATTCTTCAATGTTTTGAAAATTCATTAAATCTATAGAATTATATTATCTTAAACCTTGCATATATTGCAGTGAAACCTGGAGCTTAGTGAACGGAATATTACGTTCTACACGCTTAGAGGGTTAAAATTGTACAAATTTCAATAAAAGGATTACATTTCAATTTCGCCTTTAAAATTTTTAAAATTTCCTCTTTTGTGAATTTTGCAGATTTTGTCATCTTAAATAACCAACGGAAACTGAATATTCGCTGTTATACTGCTCAGGGAAAAAGTTGGTTCGTTGAAACCAATCCTCCATTTGTTAACATTTGCATAGTGTCCCTAAACGTTTGAGGCAATTGTTTTGTAACAAAAATTAAAAGACGTTATTTTTGCATTGTAATATTTATAATGTGTTTCATTTAAATTACATTTTGAGTATGCGTCGTGAAATTATTTTATATATGTATTCCTGTCTCTTTCCCATTTTATTATAATATTTTAGGCGTGCCTAAACTTTTGTGACAGCCTGTAAAACATATTCACCTGCACATTTTAAATGGAAATTCAGTCTCGTTCCAATTTTTTATTTACTTATTTTAAATAAATATATTTTGGTTTAAAAATGGGAGCAAACTTTTTTAAATAATGTAATTTTAAGTTATAAACTGGAAAATGGAGAACAATATTTTGAAAATTAGGAAGCAAGAAGCATTTTATTTCTTTTTACTACTTAACTAGTATTAAGTTTTTGAATTTTTAGTAAAATGAATTTTTTGTAAAATATTTATTAAATTAATGCTACAGAAAATTTCTTTTAATAATTTGTGTTAAATAACATTAATAATAAAAAATAATTATTAAAGTCCACTGTCTCATTAAATCAATAATAGCAGACATGTGTTAAATTTTGTCTATTTTCTTTTTCAGATATCTCGAATAATTTATATTTGTTTGAAATCTAAGTTATCTTATCATTATTGTCGTACTTTGTATCATTGTTGTCTTATCTCGTACATTCGGAATATCATTAAGTTTTCTTTTAAAGCTTTTTTTTATCATTAATTAACCGTGGATAAAATCAGCGCATTATTTTAAAAACATAAAAGGTAATACCGTTCCGCGCTTCCGTTTATCATAAATAAATTACGAAAAACATGCTATATGCAAGAAAAATGTGTAACGCTACAGTTATCATTCACTAAGAAAAATGGAGCAATTTGTTTTAATATTATAGTTAAGGATAAATAACTCGTGTTTAATGGGTCTGATGCTTTATGATGCAAATGACAGTGACAAAAATGTTTAATGAATACATTTTTCAGTATTTTTTAAATACATGCAGTCATTTGATATCGATCTATCACATATTTTTGACGCGTAAAATTCAAAGAGGTATAGTTTCATGTTATATTTGATCGGCGAAATTTAAGTAACGTCATAATCTCGTTCGATCTCCCATTCCTTTAATTTTGGGAGAGCAGTCTCAATTCCATCGCGTTACAAAAAACAGTTATTTGAATTCATTACTACCTAACAAATTGCATATTTTGGGTATTGCAACGTAATATGCACATTTATATTTGTAATGTTAAAATTTTGTATTTTTATTAATTTAATTTTTACACATTATTTAGTTTATAAATATACAGTGCACTATTTATGTGAATTAAGACACCTGTTACAGGTTCTTCCGAAGTTTTACAAAAATTATTATAGGATGCACGCATGTAAAATGTACAGTCCCTGGCCAAATTATTAGACGCAGTTGTTTTTATTATAATTTATTAAATATCTGGAAAGATACAGGAGGAATTAACCTGAAACTTCAGGAGTGTAAACATGATAAACGTTATATATTTCCGCGAAGATTTTTTCCCGAAACCCCATAAGGGGCCGTCAACAAATTGAAGAAAAACGAATATCTTTTGGATAACCCTGTAAAAACTAATATCGCAAAAAGCATTCAAACTGTAGATTATGATTAAGTGGCTTATTGTAATAATTTGGGTTCATTTTTATGAAGATATCATGTATACTCGAAGAGAAATTCACGTTTTTATAAAAACAGTCCCAAATTTTACCAAGTTTTTTGCTTATAATTTGCAGAGTTTTTAATATAAAAACAAGTTATTTTCAGAAAATATGACAAACAAAATTATACACAATACCCTGCAATCAGAATTAAAAAATAATAAAAATTTTATGAAAAATGATCAGGTTTACTAAATATTGTTTCACTGCTCATGCGCGAATTCAATCAAAATATACTGTGCATAATATATTAGCTAAATGTATAGACCAACTTTTATGAAAGTCTCAAACACATAGCTTGACAATTCTGATAGTAATTGTCGATAGAATAAGCTCGAATTTCGCTGTTCCCAAAAGGAAGCAAAAAGATGAGGGGTTGTATCCAAATATACTAGCTTATGAAAGTTGACATAATAAGAATGAAGTGTCTCTCATTCTATATTTGATACAACCCCTCATCTTTTTGCTTCCTTTTGGGAACAACGAAATTCGAGCTTATTCTATCGACAATTACTATCAGAATTTTCAAGCTATGTGTTTGAGACTTTCATAAAAGTTGGTCTATACATTTAGCTAATATATTATGCACAGTATATTTTGAGTGAATTCGCGCATGCGCAGAGAAACAATATTTAGTAAACCTGCTCATTTTTCATACAATTTTTATTATTTTTTAATTCTGATTGCAGGGTATTGTGTATAATTTTGTTTGTCATATTTTCTGAAAATAACTTGTTTTTATATTAAAAACTCTGCAAATTATAAGCAAAAAAACTTGGTAAAATTTGGGACTGTTTTTATAAAAACGTGCATTTCTCTTCGAGTATACATGCTATCTTCATAAAAATGAACCCAAATTATTACAATAAGCCACTTAATCATAATCTATAGTTTGAATGCTTTTTGCGATATTAGTTTTTACAGGGTTATCCAAAAGATATTCGTTTTTCTTCAATTTGTTGACGGCCCCTTATAGCGTTTCGGAAAAAAATCTTCACGGAAATATATGACGTTTATCATGTTGTTTACACTCCTGAAGTTTGAGGTTAATTCCTCATGTATCTTTCCAGATATTTAATAAATTATAATAAAAACAACTGCGTCTAATAATTTGGCCAGGGACTGTATATATATTGTATTTTATTTCGCTTCATGATTTTTTTTTTCCGCTTAAGGTGGTTCTCAAAGAAATATTTTTTTTGTTCAACAACGTTCTGACACATTTTCCGACTCATTTTTAATCATAAAATCATGATACTTGCAGGCTTCATTTTAAAAGTGATTTGTAATCGAACAGATTTTTTTTTTTTCATTTTCTGATAAATGAATTACATTTTGAGTTATACGCGATAATTTTCTCAGGATGGTAGTTATTTTTTCTTCCCTTCACTCTTGCGTCCGGAAACGTGATTCCTGTTGGGCAGAAAAATACACTTTAAATTAATTGCTGGTAATTACATTTTTTTTCCTGTCCAACATGCACCTGATCCACCATGAAGTCATTTTCATAAATTTAGAATACTTCCAAAAAATAAAATAGAGCGATAATAAAATAAGGCAATTTTTATCAAAATTTACACATAAAATAAATACAATAAAATGAGTGATTTTTAGGGACCACTTCACTGTTCATGTAAAATCGTGAATAATGACACAATATTTGAAAATATATATATAAAATGTTTCCGGATAATTGCTTTACCCCAAAATTATGCGCAATAACAAATAAATTTTGCAATTTTAATATTCCCAATTTAAATAAAAACATACACATGAAATACTTTTCCATTTCATATTAATTTATTTCGAATAATCACTGACGTATTAATGCTGGTAAACGATGTATTTTGAGATCCATTATTTTGAAGTCGAATAAAATCTCGATGGAAGGCGATGTTTGAAATGCACTAGGATTTTCCCGTAAATTAAAAAGGAATCTGCATCATCATCAATAAATGTATTGACACTTCACAATCAAAGACAATTCCACTAATATCTAGATTAGAAATTCATAATTGGTCTGTGCTACACCATAGAAAAAATGAAGACGTTATTAAATTAAAAGTACACTAAATCGAAGATATTCTCCAAGTGACGAGTTTTATTTAGCAAAAAACGTCATGTCAAAAAACGTTAAGTCAAAAAACGTAAAAAATCTGAACTCGAAGGTTGTGTAACACGTGTTTTATACCCGGCGAAGAATAGGAATCTTTCGCCAATACAGTGGTAATTAAACCAATGAGCGGGTTGCAAAGCTGTGGGACTCGGCATAATTTTGAAGTAAATAGATAGACGCGTGAGTTGAAAAGAATCTTGGGATATCGAATGATAATTTTAATAAAAATAAAAATGACATTAAGAAACGTTCTAAAGAAATAAAAATTTGATGCCTCAAAATATGAAGAAATAAAATAGAAGTTTTTACAAAGAAGTGTCGCTTTTAACAGATTACGGTTTTTAGAATAAGAATTAAAAGAATATGTTGATTAATGATATGGAATTAAAACATAATTCATATTTAAGATATTATTAAAAGACAGGGAAAAAAGTAGATTTGTAAGAATTTGGAATAAATTAATTAATGTAAAATGTTTTATTATTACATATATAATTTAAAATGTTTTATTATTACATACATATACAGGAAAAGAAATACCCGAGAAAAGTATAGTAAATATTAACTATTAACTTTAGCAAAATTTTGTAATTATTGTCAATATGAAGAAAAAAATATTTTCAATTTGTACCTTCTCGAAATTTATCAGAAATATTAATACAATACATATAGTAATGCTAGAAAAAATACACTTGTAACTTGATTTTCAAACAGCAAATTTTCTTAATTGCTTGACACATAAAGTTTTAAAATGTGGTATAGTTTTTGTCATTTAAAGAAAAATTAGAATTTTTGTCTCAACATAAGAAATTACTTTTTGTACCAGTGATACAGTAAAATTTGCAAATGCCTTTATCGGCAACATTTTTGTCCTGTGGCTTTCTACGTAAATTATTTTTATGATTTTTTAAAGGTATCCTCGAAAATTAAAATTTTGTCGTTACATAAAGTACAATTTTCTTGATTCAAAACCACCATGAATTATTTTCCACTAAAAACCGCACTTAAAATTAAAGTGACTAAGAAGATTTAATAGTTAAATATTAAATTTAACGTTGAAAGTGAAGTGTTACGAAGAAAGTTCAGTGTATTTTCTTCGGACTGAAAAGAACTGCCGAAGAAAAGAGTTCTTTCGTTGTTGAAGAAAATAGTTGACTGAAAAAAAAAACTTTTAATTTTACAGAAAAGAACTGCCACCAGGGCACCAGTAAAAAACTGTTTATTTTTTGGAAATTATCTGTATTTATAACGAACTTACAGGCAAAATCTGATAAAATAATAGAAAATTCATAGTAATTACAGTTTGTTTCTGGAAAAGAAACAGTTTTTTACTTTAAACTCAACACACATTTTTTACCGTATGGGAGAAATTATTTAACAGTTAAGGGAAATTATTAAAGTTTTATTACAAGATTATGTAAATACATATGGATACTTTTTTGAAATGTGATGGGAAAAATCATATTTACGTGTTATACCGCATGCACAGAAAAGAACCGTTACTTGAATTTTAAGTTATGGGACGCATTTTATATTTTTGAAAAAATATTTCAAAGCGATATATTTAATATAATTGTATAAAAAAATCACTTATTTTCATTAAGTAAAGATGTGTTTGCTCAAAATGATAACAGTACAGATAAAGGCTTCTAAATACCTGTCAATAAATAGATCAACAAATTTCGTACTCTCGATCGGCGACATTATTAAGATAAGAAATAGAAAACTTGAACTTGGAACGAAACTTGTTAATCAGTTTATTGAAATGTATTTATAAGCCTTTATGTGTACAGTTATTTTTTAAGTAAACTTTATTTTATACATTCTTGTATATTTTTTAAGCATATATTAAGTATAACATATATTAAAATTATCCTGTATTAAACTTTCTTACTAATCTATATTTTAAAGCACAAACGAGTTAGTCTATAACGCAAACCAAAAAAGACACTTATTTTCATTAAAGTGTTTGCTTAAAATGATAACAGTACACATAAAGACTTGTAAATACCTTTTAATAAATAGATCAACAAATTTCGTACTGTCAAGCAGTGACATTTTTAAGATAAAAAAAAAACTTGTTGGTCTATTTATTAAAATATATTTATAAGCCTTTCTGTGTACTATTATCACATAAAGCATACGCATCTTTCTTTTACAGATCTTATAATTTTGTTTTCATACAATCTTGAATATTTCTTAAGCAACATAGTTGCCCCGATTTTTTTCATACTAGTATTTTTATGTAAAAACATTTGTTTTATGTAATTGCACAATTTCTTGATAAAGCGAATTTTTTTGTAAGATTTTACTGGCATTAAAAAAATCGGGAGGTGGGCAACTATGTATTAAGTATAACATATCTTAAAGTTAACATACGAGAGTGAATCAAAAAGTAATGCCTCCATTGATCTAACTTTTATTTGTTTCACTAATACTGAACTATCTATTCAGGATATTGTAGAGGTAACATTACTCTACTTATATAGAATTTTCCTTTTCAGATTGACTGATTAGAACCATGGATCTGAAGCTAAAAGAAGGAGCCGTCATTGAATTTTTGGCAAAAGAAGGTTTAGCACCTATGGACATCCATAATATCTTGAAGAATGTTTATGGGATGTTGTAATGGGCATTAGCAATGTGCGGCCGTGGGTGAAGAACTTTGGAAACGGAGAAACGGAAACTGCACATAAACCGAGAAGCGGCCGGCCGACAACGTCAATCACACTAACAAATGCAACTCGAGAACATGCTATGAATTGATTTGACGCGTTACAGTTCAGAATATTGCTGATACATTGAACGTCCCCATAAACATTCTTCAAGCGATTATGGATTTCTCTATGTGCACAACCTTTTTTGACACAAATTCAAAGACGACTCTTTGTTTTAGCTTCAGATCCATAGTTCTAATCAGTCAATTTGAAAATGAAAATACTACATAAGTAGAGTAAGGTTGCCTCTATAATAGCATGAATAGATAGTCTAGTAGATGTGAAATAAATAAAAGTTAGAGTAATGAAAGCATTACTTATTGACTCACCCTCGTATATTACACCCTCTTACTAATCTTATTTTAAAGTACAAACGAGTTATTCTATAACGCAAAGCCAAAAAGACCCATTAGATGTCGCGACCTGTTCTATCTCTTTAAAACATACATTTTCCCTCTTAAATATCGCGTGTTTAAACCATCGAATGGTGAAAAACACTTATTTTCAAACCAAGTTTGATTAAAAAGTGTCACGTAATTTGATTGATGATTTTAAAAAATATATATTTCAAGTACATTTATTTTTAAATATAAACTAAACATGCGAAGTAACAATAAATATTTGTTTGCTACAGAAATGTGAAGTAACATTTGCAGTAACATAAATATATACGCTAAAAAGGCAAAAATGGCAGTGTTAGCACAACAGGCGGTCTTTATCGACGATGCTTACCATAGCAACTTATTGTTATTAATGAAAAAAAAAGATTACATAAAGTTCACAAAATTTTCAAAGCTTATTTGTATTTTCCTTCGCATGTTACCCTCTTATACCTTAAAATTAATATTTCAACATCAAATATTTAATTTTTTTTTCTCAGTCTCATAATGCTTTGAAAAATTACAAATTTGCTAATTCTTTTATATTTTATTATTTAACGAGTTCTTTTGAAAAAAAAAAATCAAAGATATTTTAAACAATTAATTATTCTTATTCAATGGCTTTGAAACTTGACGTTTTATGACGATAAAACTTAAGAACGATCATAAAACTATGTTTTTCAAAGCGAAAAATAAGTAAAGTGAGCTTCCGTATTAAAATTAAAAAATAAACAGTTCTTTATCTTAAGCTACTTGGTAATTTATTATTTGTGTTATATGTTATATGACAGCCATTCTCCTGATTCTTTGTAAATAAATAACTTTTATGATTTGAAACAGTTTTTAAAGGGATGATTTTGTAAATAAGCGTAATAATCTATGGATGTAAATTAATTGGCGAATTCTTTTTTATAATCTAATTTTAAATATTCTTTTATTAAAAATAACATATCTCTCTTTATATATAACTGTTCTATTGATTTTTTTCTTTTATTTTTCTTTTTTACTTTATTTACTTTCAAATAAAGTTTGATTGAAAGGAAGTCTAACTAAATTTACCGATTATGGATGATTTAAAAAATATATTTATTTGAAATATAAATTAAACACTCGAATTAACAATAAGTATTTGTTTGCTACACTGTTAAGAATTTTGTACTAGTTTGAACAAACTTTTGCTGCTGAAATAGGTGTAACCATAAGATGGTAAAATATCTTTCCAACATTTGTTGCTATTTTTCAACAGGAAACCAAATGTTGGGATAAGAGGTTTCATCATCTTATGTTTGCAGTTTCTGCAACACCATAAATTAATTCAAACAAGAACAAAAATTTTAACAGTATACAGTAATGTGAATTAACATCTGCAGTAACATAAATAAATACACAAAACTAAGACAAAAATGGCAGGGTTGCCACAACTGGCGATCTTTATGAACGGTCCCTTATGAACGGTGTAAAACACCTTGTTAAAGTCATCAATAAAAAATCCTAAAGTTAAATCCTTTAAAAGCTTATTTGCATTATCTTTCTCCAATGATCATCTTGCAGTGGATTCACAACTTCTCATAAAGGCAGCCGTTTGTTTTGATTGAGATCGTATTGTGAAAATAACATCTGTATAAGTGCAGCGACATCTATACTCTCTTTTACTTTAATTTTCGACGAATACACGTGTCTTTCTGAATTTGTGAGTTTTCTGCGTTTCGCAGCTGTTTTATGCAAATTTTGGCTTCTTTGGTCAGTTAGCAATGTATTTAAGCAAGTGAAAGTGTGTTGGTCGTTGGATTTGGCCGCCTCTCACCTCGATGGAAAACTAGACTGGTTTTGGTTCTAAAAGGAAGTAAAATACCTGTTCTGATGTTTGCTTAGAGCTTAAATCTGGAGTTGGTAAGATAAATTAAGTTTTAAGTTCAATAAAGTATTTTTGTGGCCACGGGCTACCTTATTTAGCTAGATTGACAGTTCGTACAGGAAGTTGGGGAGGCGGCGGGCGCTTCGTTGCGGAAGGAGTTCGGAAATAGTAAAGCTAGTCCTCGTCTGTATGTAAGTTAAAGCTTCATCTAATCGGCTTAGTGATATATATTAACACATCGGCTGATAAGTTCCCGGTTTGACACACAGATGGCGTTGCAATCGCCAAACCAATGCTTTTTTTTAGTAAATACTAACCTTTAAAATGTAGCAGAAAAAATGTCATGACGATTCGCCGCACAGTGTAAGGTTTTGCGATTCTAGTGGGTCAAAATTCAATTTATGAAAATTACTGATATTAATTAAATAAAATTGCACTTACTGTAGATAAAATGGTTCTATATTATGGAAAAATATATATTTACTCGTGACTTTGTACATTTTACGTCATCGTTATTACATTATCATAATCATAATAGAAAGAGTTTTCGTCATTTTCATTTATTGACTTTTACGCAGTGTTATTTTATCCAGTGCAGATTTTAAAAATATACAATACCTAACTTTTACAACAAGAAGAGTTTTTTTTTTAGTAAATTTTAATTAAGTTATTAGGTACTGCCATCCCTGTCAGTGTCATCATTAATATTTTCGGCACTGCCTTTTTTTACATCCAATCTATAACCAATATGTCAAAGGCATTCCATAAATCTTATCTGTGCATGTAGTGTCGATAAGCCCCAAGAAAATGTGTGAGCATTACTCGTATATGTTCAAATACATTTCAAATTATTCATAACCTTGGAAGTTGCGTTAAAGATATAGCGTTTTTGGGTTGCTTTATTTAAAGATAGAACATTGCACACTTTGCCATCTAAAATTGTTTCTTCAAATCTGTGCTCTATTTCATTATGTTTGATCATCTAATTCTACTATTGTTGGCACAAGAGCAGTAATTTTATTTCTGACATTTTCAAATTCTTCCGTTATTGACTGATCAGTTTCCTTGGTGAACTTAAATTTTATGGGTCTACAGTAAAAAGTAGATGAAGGGTGTGCATTTTGCCATTATATAAAGTTTTGATTTTCTTCATTACAACCATATAGTTTTAAAGGAACCACAGATAGGATTAGCATATTTGCATCTTCAAAGTTGTTTTGATTTGATTTTTGCTTGTATCTACTTTGTCCACCGCTTCCATCGACCCCCCAACCCCCATTTAAAAATCATTGTTATACTTTTTAACACAGACCCTTTTTCTTTAGTAACAATATTTAATATCTGTTTTTGTATAATACAAAGTCTTTTTATCGTTAAATCTACAATAGATTGTAATTTAACTTCTGCAAATGGTTAAGAAAATATGTAGTTTTCTTAGGATGGATAGCACATTTTTTTGCATTTTTTACCTGGCTCATAGGATGGATAAATGTTGAAACCTTTTTGTAACGCAGAGTTTCTCATAATCCCGTATTTTCGGCAGCTTAATTTCATAGTGGTTATTAAAACCAACGTTTCTTCAAGAGAATATTTAAATATCGGGTATCCGGCTTTTTGAACGATTTTTTAAAATTTAGTTGCTTTTTTAGGGCTTGCAGATATTTGCTTTACATACCCGCTGCATCCTTTCGTCCAAATTGTTTAATTTTAAACACGTGGCATGTGTGAGTTCATTTAGTGAGTGTTCTGAGAAGAATAGATAAACCTTTTTTTTTTTTTTTTTCGATTTCAGTCCACTTGAACAAAATTTTCTTTGGACGTCCAACTTTTTTCGCGTAGTGATTATTACTTCTGTCTGGTATATACAGATTACTTATTATTATATTCGAATCTATCCATCTCTTATTTTTCTTTAAAAAACGTTCTTTATGCGATGGCAATTTCTCCATCTTCGATTAATGTCAATCATAAACGAATAGCTCAGCCGCTTAATCTGGTCTGGCATAACATATGAGCAATGTTGAAGTTTATATTTGTGTAATACATGTGTCTATCAAGATATTTTTAGAATTCACTGGCAATGATTTACGTCCAGTAACATAATTTATAAATATTTCATAGAATTCTCTTTTCGAAATTAACCCTTCAATACCTGGAAAAAATTACTTATATTTAAAAGTTGCAAATAGTTGCAGCTGAAATTGATTTATTTTATATGTATATGCATATATAATTAAAAAAAATTACCTTACAATGTACCAGAGTGTACAAAATGTTTGGTAGTTTTTTTAATTTATCATATGCTATTAAATTTTCAAATAATTTACATACTAACTTACAAGTTTATTTTTAAGAAGTAACACTTTTAAATTAGTATCGTAATTGTAAAATACAAAGTAAATACTTTGTTGTAACGATTCCATACAATCATAAAACAATATTTACAAAATACGTATATTTTTAGCCATAAATATCATTTGCAATTACATCTATAACAATCACCGCTCTAAAAATGTTTACAGAAAACTTGGTTTTGAGACGACTTTTGATGGTGTTGTTGTGGAGTTAAACTGCTTTCACTTTATCTCTTTCCTCTTCAATGTGTTAGATGTAATTTAAAATGTCTAAAACTGAAATTATTTAAAACCAATTTTCTGAAATTTTTCCCTCTAAATTTGCGAAATCTTACACGCCGTGTGGATAAAACATTACAGTGGTTTTAGTTGAACGACTTTGTTGATAAACAAAAAAATGGATAAATAAGAATTTCAAGAATTGTTATTTGAAGGGAAAAAACACCGTTCAAACAGAAGCTTGGCTTGATAATCGTTATGCGGACACTGCACCGGTAAATCAACCATTATTGACTGGTTTGCTGAAATTAAACGTGGTCGTACGGACACCAGTGATGCACCACGCAAAAGAGGTGGTTACTCCGGAAAACATTAAAAAAGTCCACAAAATCGTTTTGAGGAACCGTAAAGTGAAGTTCCAGGAGATAGCGCAGACTTTGAAGATATCCAAGGAACGTGTAGGTTTTATTTTGAATGAACATCACTGTTGTCAAAGTGGGTGCCGCCCGTGTTGACTTTTGACCAAAAATAACAACGAATCGATGATTCTGAGCACTATTTGGAGCTTTTTCGTTATAAAATTATGTTATTTATCATAAAATTATTATTATTATTTATTTATTAAATTATTATTATTAAATTATTAATTTTTATTATTAAAGTTATGTTACTTATTAAAGTTATAAAGCTATAAAGTTATAAAGTTATGTTAAAAGTTGTGTTTTCTTTATTAGACCGGGAACTTATCAGCCCATGTGGTATAGTTAGTAATCGCTCAAGTGAGATTACTCAACTAAGAGTGTTTTTATCAGAGTTCAAATATCGGTAAAGGAGGCTCACCCACCATCCCTCTTCTTTCGATTTTAAATAAAACTCGATTTTAACTTATTTCTTGTCTCATCGCTGTGCTAACCAGGGTACATTATGCAACGGCACGTCACAATCTTACCATAAAATTAATCTTTCCACAGCAAATATTTTATTAACCAATTTTTTTTCTCATATTCGCAACGTTTTAGAAAATTATAAGTTTTCTAATTCTTTCATATTTTATCATTTAACGAGTTCTTTAGGAAAAAAAATCAAAGATATTTTTAACAATTATTTATTCATAATTAATGACTTTTAAACTTGCGTTTTTTGACGATAAAATTTACGAACGCTCATAAAACGATGTTTTAAAAGAATAAAACAAGTGATGTTAATTCCGAATGAAGATTTTAAATTAAAATGTTCCTTATCTTAAAGTATGTGGTTATTAATTATTTTTGTTATATGTTATTTGACAGCTATTGTCTTTATTCTTTGGAAATAATCTTTTACGTTTTGAAACAGATTTTTTAATAAATGATTTTGAAAATAAGCATAAAAATCTTTAGATAATAATGTCTCTAAAAATATGGCAAAAATATGGACTTTTTTTTTAATAATGCACTTTAAATATTATATTACTAAAAATAACATATATATATATATATATGTTCTATTTATCTTTTTTACTCTTTTTAAGAAGTAAAATATTTTTCCAATTCCACGATTTTGTGCAGTTAATTTTAGGTATGTATTTGTTTATAGTAGTTTAATAGTTTTTGAGAGAATTTTAGAAGTAATTTTAGTTATGATATTTAAATTTATTGTTTTTTATTTTTTTTGAAAAAAAAAATCTGTATTTTGTTAATTTCTAAGTTTGTGAATTTTTTTTTTTATAAAACTCTTAGAAATTAACATTCTTTGTAAATAATCTTTCACGTTTTGAAACAGATTTTTTAATAACTGATTTTGAAAATAAGCGGAATAATCTTTAAATAATAATATCTCTTAAAATATTATAGATTTTCTTTTATATAATGCAATGTTAAATATTTTATTACTAAAAATAACATCTCTCTCTCTCTCTCTCTCTCTCTCTCTCTCTCTCTCTATATATATATATATATATATATATATATATATATATATATATATATATATATATATACATGTTCTATTTATCTTTTTTACTGTTTTAAAAAAATTAAATATTTTTCCAATTACACGATTTTTGTGCTGTTAATTTTAGGTATACATTTAATTTAAATTTATTGCTCTATATTTTTCGCAAAAAAATATGCGTTTTGTAAATTTCCAAGTTTGTGAAATATTTTTTATAAAACTCTTAATTATTAAGATGCACATTGTCGTCTACACGTCAATGATATATGATAAGAAGGTTAACAAAATATTGTAAAGTTATCAATATCCGTAGTTAAATTGTTTTAAGGAATTGGGAGAAAGAGAGATGGTATTTAACAACAAAATTGAAAAAACTCCTGACGGCTCGGCCTACAGGCACAGGTAGATTTCGAAGACGCAGACCGTGGGGCGCCTGTTTATTGAAAATTGCAGAAGAAATGACCTTTTTGCCATGATGCGGCAGTTCGGAACACCCACTTCGAAATCTACCTGTGTCTGTAGGCGGAGCCGGAAGCGGGGTTTTTTTGGCTGTAAGGGTTGGTCCTATAAAAACTAGTCAATATAAAAGTTGTAGATAATATTAAGAGGCTTTATAAATAAATTTAAGCGGATTTGATACCTTGTGAATTGAAAAAGTTCTGAATTTTTCCTTCTTAAACCCCTATCCCCTCCACCTCCCCTTGAGGCCATTTCTAACGATATCAAAAATCTGCCATACATAAATTTTCGGACTTTTCCTTGAAGTAATAATAACTTTAAACGGAATCGATACGTTTCATAATTAAGAAGTTAATTTTTTTTTCTGTTTTCACAAAAAGCTCCCCCCCCCCCTCTCCTTGGTTCGATTTTGCCTATTAACGTACTTGAGCGAAATTTTATGCCCCTTGACTTTATGTATCCGTTTGGAAGAGATTTGTGCAGAATTATTGATGTTATCGTGTCCATGAAAAGGTGATATAGATAGATAAAGTTTTGAACTGGGGGTGCTTTTGGGTTGTGGGAGTCATGATCGGCGTAGATCTGCAAAAGTCGTTAGAAATTCCAACATAGGGGAGAATGTAATAGGTAGTATTTCTTACGAAATGTAACTAAAAATGACTTACACGGTTGTGCTTTATCATGGATATAGGCACATCGTATTAAATTCTTTGCCAGAAAATTACAAATAGGAATAAAATATATAGCATTCCTGCTGAATAGATAAAATCTAGATTTTATTTCTCTTTTAAATACTTTTCTGTTATAAAAGTCCTTTATTAAGGATTTTTTTTTCATCTTCCCGCATCACTGAAGCAACTCTCCCATTACAGCTAATCGAAACAAAGCGAAAGTACTTTTTAATGGCCCGTGTAGCTGGATTATATCTGCACTTAACAATTCATTTTAATTATTACACGAAGAGTCAAACAAAATCTATTAACAGAGAAAATATAAAACTCTGCACATTAATAACAAGAATATAATATCTCGAAGATGAGAGAAAAACTATGTTTTTCAACTATGAGAAAATTTCACTCTTTTTTAACATTCCGGGTGAACGAGGCTATTCTTTCTGAACGAGAAGATGACATTCGCTCTGAACATTAATTGAACGACGAATTCCTGTTGTAGTGCTTTATTAACTACGTATTTAGTTAGAAAAAAGAAAGCTCTTTTCCAGTAAAGAACTAATTATAAACGACGTAAAGGAAGTTCTATCATCTTTTATAAGTTGCATTCATTTTTCTGTACGATCCAATGAATATTCTAATTCAAGCGTCACTGGTATGTAAGTGTATCTCTAACTATAATAAGGAAGGGAGTTTGTGTATCTGTGTATGTATGTGTGTGTGTATTGGCTGTGTTTTGAGGTGACCGTTTCACGCAGAGTTACAAAATTTGCTTTGATGTACCTCTATCTATGTAGTTTTGCACCTCAAAGCCTGATTTTGGAAATTTGGAATAGAGTTTTTTAATTTATTTTTTTATGCGATTCTTAGTGTTTTTTCACGTTTCTTTGCGATTTTTCCACATTAGTAACAGGAATCGGTTTCCAAACTTTTAGCCCAATATTGTAAATGTTGTCCTCTTTTCAATAAAGTTTATGCGGAATTCGTGAAGCGATTTTCGAATACTTTGCGACTTCGTTTACTGCCAACTGTTCAACAACTTAATAACTGCATTAAAGACGTGAGTATAAAACATCACAAATTTACTGAAGGGTGTATACAAATGTCAAAATTGAAATTTATACATACATTAAAATTAAAAATCTATCGACGTTTCGACCCACTTCTATGGTCATCCTCAGGAAATATTTGTTGCATTGCTCCTAAAGTTTCAAAGTCGAAAAACAATTATTATTGCCGTCCACAAATTAAAAAAAAATTTAACTAGGTTAACCATCCATCATCGTACCAACCAACCACAAGTAGAAACGATGCAGAAGCACCTCCTAAAGGAAAAAAATCTAACAGCTGTAAATGTATTACCGATGAAGAACTCACGTCTTTAATGTAGTAATGTTTCATTGTGTAATTGTCCAGCATTTATATTAACTTAATAACTGTTTCAACCTTCATTTCCACTGAAATGCATTGACCCATGCTGACCCCAAAATGACCCAATAATCAAAATTTCCCTAACGCGTGACCTAGTCCAATGGTCTTCTGGTACTCCAAAACGGTAAGATACAAAATTTCGTCAAAATCGTTAGAGCCGTTTTTAAGATAAAATTTTCATATATACACACAGGCAAGATTTGCTCGTATCATAATATATGATTTTAACATTTTCGTTTTCGCAACTTTTCTTCTAAAACTTAATGCTATATCCTATTCGTACACGTTCCAAACAACAGTCGAAACAGAGAGTCTTTCAGTTTATGTTTAGGAAGTTTGCCAAAAAACAGTATAATAGTCTGGCCACACAATTTTCCTTAAGAGAATGTAACATATCGGCTACGGAACACAGAATTATCTTGTTTTGTTTGGAGCCATTTAATAGTATTTTGTAAAATTTAGAAGTTGGCAAAGTATTTTCTAACGTCAAGTGGAACATTATAAGGTAAATAAACATTCTTTTCCAGAGAATTATTTTACATTTTTTTACTATTACTTTTAATTATTTGTGTAAAAGAAAATGTTTAAAATCTATATATAAATATTTAAAAATGCATTGAACAAATCAAAATTTTCTTCATCAAAATCCTTTCCTATTTCACAATAAGAAATAACCATAATTTGTTAGTTAATATATAGAATTTGTATCACTTAGGTTATAGCCTAATTTGCAATAGAATAGTTTATAAAACAAAATAAATATAATAGATAAGGATTTAAATTTTAAAAAGATTATTGGACGATATTCGCCTCTACATGATACTGGATATTAGTGACAAGCGATTCTCGGTAACTCTATAATAGAAAATATTCGCCATCGTAGAAAATAACAATCAAAATAGTCGTCGATTCTTTCTCAAATTCTACAATCGAAATATTCGACAATCGGTTGTTTCATCGAAACTACAAAAAACCGCAATGCTTTAAATTTTGAAAGTAAATTCATAGCAGAGTAAAGCCAAGCAATGTTTGAATAAAAGAAGTTCAATAGTTGCAGTCAATCATTATTGTCGTATTACCTTTATAAAATATTTATAATAGGTCTCATTTACTAAAGTGTTAAACTGATAAAAATTTTTTTACCACAGAACATCTAGGGCATTAGGACTCGAGCTCCCTCTGCCCGCCTTCTTACGGATGCCTTTGGATATTAATAGAAAATCATAGACTCTGTCCCTCACTTTGAAATAATCATCGAGTCGACATTCGAAAGCCATTAAAACAGTGAAACAATCGAGACAATCGATTAAAACATCTCGGAATCGCCGAACATTACTAAAGATGCATATCTTAATGATTAACATTTTAAGCGTTGTGGTTGCTTATTCTCTCATTTTGAAATGATTGCAAAATATCTAAATGCGTAAAATATAAAAAACATAAATGTGATTGGCGCAAGAGGGACCTTTCTTTCAATTAGTGAAACATAAAAAATCAGATGAAATCAAAACATATGTAATATAAAGATAACAAAAAGTCATCAGGTATAAAATCATTTCTTGCCCTCGTTATTTAATTAAATTAATCAAATTAATTAAATGAGCATCTATAAATCTTTAGATAACGACTTAGGTTTTCTTGTTAATAATGCGGAGTACATTTTTTTATGATTTGTATCTTGTTCCTAATTAAGTTATATCTCCGAAAAAGACAGAACATTTTTTTTTCTTTATAGCCTCGTAACAATATCCAGCTTTTATTTAAGAAAATAAAATAGTCTTAAATGAATGTGTAATGAGATCCCGAATTAGACTACTTTTCGAAATAAACAAACGTAGATTAATTGGAATTTGAAAAATGCATAATTTTTAAGGTATGTTTCAGAGAAGATAGGTTCCTCGTGAGCAAGACAAAATGCTTTTGCAAGACACAATTTATTTTAAAATTCATTTCTATGTTTGATACTGACCAGAGGGTCAGTTTTTATATGATTGATCTATAACATTTAATTCATCTAACGGCGATTTTTATAAAGAAATTTTTTCAATTATAGGCTCTTATCCTACTTATGACGACATTATCTATAAAACCAATGCAATTCGTGAATATCGTAAGTCAGAAATAATAAATAAAATATACATCTATGTAAAGGTAGATGTTTGAAGCTAGATGATTAAAATGATTAGAATTAGTTTTTTAAGGAATATTTATTTACAGATGATGATAAATTTGGCTCGAAATTTTTTGTACCAATTAATGAAATTTATCTCAGTTACTAGACGATGCTGCTGCATCCAGAACAATGGTGCCGTCAATTTCCACTTCTGGTTCGTCATTAATATTGTCTTTATAAAAGTAAGATATAAATCCTAAACTTGTTTCTTTTTCTGGGCTTAACTTTCATTTTATCGAACAATCGCATCTTGTATTTGCCTACCAATTCATTCACTGTCAGAACTGTTTCTAAAAGTGAAAAGGCCCTCATAGAAAAAAAACTTAAATCAAAATCCAAAAATTACAAACGCACAACGGTAATCATCCCCGTTAGGTATCCCATGCAAAAAATAAATCCTTTAAAAATAATAAAATACAAGAGAAATATTTGTAAAGAACGCTCCCATAGGTTTAACACTAGCTTGAGAGTGTCTTCGCCTAACTCGTGTAACCTCTTTAGATTGAGTTCCATCTGAAATGAAAAATTTTGTCACTAATAATATCAGCCACAGCAACGGATGATCGTCATTATATCATGTCATGTTTGCATGGTTTATTCCAATTTTATCGTAATTCAATTTTTAATTTAATTTTATTTCTCATCATTTTTCGTCGTCTTTACAACATATCGTATCAACGAAAAACCGCAATTTGAACGATTGTGAGTAGATGGACGTCTGAATTTGAACCAGAACGGAATGGAAGAAGAACATGCGATTTCTCACATCACGCGCTATATATTTTCTAAACTCTTAGCACATGCACCAATATCTAGAAAGAAAATTTACGAAATATAGAGTAAATTAAATGCAGATGATTAGAAAAAATCTGCACTAAAATATGTATTTTTTTTAAATATCAGTTATAAATAAAAAATAACAAACTACAAGCGATTATAAATTTTTTCTTTAGATAAACAGAATAAAAAATTCAGAAAAGTTGTAATATGAAATTTATTCTCATTACAAAGAGGTTCTTTGGAGATACTAACAATACTTGTGAGATCATGTACGCATGTACACTGTTAAAAATTTGCAGCAAACTGTCCAGTCATTCGAAAGCTTTTATAGAAAACGGCAATGTAGCCGTAAATTAGCTCTATTATGACCATAATATGGTCATTAATAAGGTCAGAATACAGTTAAATTACAGTTATATAACCGTTATTTACAAAAACGGTCGAATGACTGGACAGTTTGCTGCAAATTTTTAGCAGTGTAAGATCATTGACAAAGTAAATGTTTTCGGTAAACTAAATCGTTTTGGAACATCTCCAAATGAATATTTCGCATCATAAATGAATGCATTTGATTTTTAAGGTAAGCACCATTTTATTAAAAAATATTATTTTTAAATTTCTTAAAATATTTTTTTAAGTTACATATACTAGAAAAATATTTGTTTGACAAAACAGATAAAAATTTTAATAGTGTTTCTTTGTTCATTCTCACTTCAAAAAGTTTTTTCTTAATTTGAATTAAAAGAACATGAAAAAAGAAAAAGAAAAATGAAACACGTAATTTCTTTTCCATTGTTTAAGTTATATTTAACAATATTTTTCATGATAAATTTAGCTTAAAAAACATGAATGAGCGCATAAAAGACATACAAACGCCTATATGTTGACAAAATAGTAAGAGCATAAGTTTACCCAAGAAATTTTTAATTCGTTTGTCTTTTTCCAAATAACATATAGATCTAAATAGCAATAGTTAGGAAATTTTAATTTTGAAATTAAAGTGATGCTAAATGCTTTGGTTCATGGGAAATGAGGTAAAATTTCAATGTTTCATTAAACATTTGCAGCCGAACGATTTACCAAAAGAAAATCTTTATAATAAAATTGCTGCTTAACTAAGCAATTATACTATCAATGGCAACTTTCAACGTTAACTTCAATGAACTAAATATTGAATCATAAAATGGTAGAAAAGGTCATTTGTATCAAAACCCAAATATTGCGAATCAAAATTTGGTAACTCTTTGGCCAAACTTTGATAATTGCATTTAAATCTAGTAAAGTTACTTTTTTACTCGACAAGTACTTTTATATCGTTCTTCTTTCTAAGTGATTCAGTTAATGAATCAATAAAAAAATCACAATTATCATGACTTTTTTTATATATTTTATCGAAATTGAGAAATAACACTTATGTTTAAAAACAAAAGTTTGCATACAGTATCGCATAATTTTTTTTACTTAACAGAAAAAAGATAGATCCACTAATTCGTCATCTGAAATGAATCGCCGAAAGAAATACGCTCTTAAAAGTATAAGTTATGATGACCTCACAATATACGTACAAGGTTTTTCAAGATATTTATTTTACTACTTCCAATTATATATATGATAGCGCCTATTATTTTATTACGTTTCTAGTGATTTAATGTAAGATAAATGTAAAATCACTTTTAACGTCGGTCTGTAAAGAATTTTATTTTCAATTTTCCATACAATGTGAAAAGAAAAGCTTTAAAAATATTTTAAACCTTTCTGCTTTTAAGCTTTCATTTCGAATCAAAACGTACGAAAACACAAAATGACCCCTTAAAACCCAAAAATATATTGGTTCTTCAGGCTACCAAAAGAAAAGAACGCTTTAAAGAGTCGTGGGTATCTCGGTAAAGGGTATTGTACATTTTCGTTCGTGGTTATGTTATATTATCCTAGATTAAGAAGCATTTGTATATTTTTATTGTGTGACATCGTGATCAGAGCCGAAATCAAATTAGCATAGATTTTCATAATAACCATCTTATATATTAAATTTGGTGTAATTCCATTGCGTAAATACAAAGAGTTAGCTATCGCGGAAATCGTAAAAAACGCAGCACATCCTTTTAGACTTTATATAGGAAAGCGTAATCAGCATCAGTTTGTATCATAGTCTAAATGAATATGAATTTTGATGAGATTCATTAATGCATTAGTTCTTGTCATCGTCTAAATGAATATGAATTGTGATCACAACCATCGCATTAGTTCTTGCCATTGTCTAAATGAATATGAATTTTGATGAAATTCATTAATGCATTAGTTCTTGTCACTGTCTAAATGAATATGAATTTTGATGAGATTCATTAATGCATTAGTTCTTGTCATTGTCTAAATGAATGTGAATTTTGATGAGATTTATTAATGCATTAGTTCTTGTCAACGTCTAAATGAATATGAATTGTGATCACAACCATCGCATTAGTTCTTGTCATTGTCTAAATGAATATGAATTTTGATGAGATTCATTAATGCATTATTTCTTGTCATTGTCTAAATGAATATGAATTTTGGATGAGATTTATTAATGCATTAGTTCTTGTCATCGTCTAAATGAATATGATTTGTGATCACAACCATCGCATTAGTTCTTGTCATTGTCTAAATGAATATGAATTTTGATGAGGTTCATTAATGCATTAGTTCTTGTCATTGTCTAAATGAATACGAATTTTGATGAGATTCATTAACCCCCTGGGGACGAGCGACACGTATACGTGATGCATAAAGTGCTCAGAATCCTCGATTATTCCCACCAATTACTTTTTATTGTAAACTTTGCCTTATTTAATGACACTATTTCTGAGATTCAATTAGGCGAAAATTTCTGTTTTGAAAAACCGGTGGCAAAAGATTGAAAATTCTGTAAAGGACGCTCGTTGCGAAGGGGTTAATGCAATAGTTCTTGACTTGAGAGACCGCAAAATTTTCGTCACAGACAGACATACATTTTCCAGTAATAGACAAATGTATTCTAAACATCCTGAAACGTAGAAATCCATCAAGAAAAAACAGAAGTCGAAAAATTTCAGGAATAAAAACATTTCTTCTTATGTATGTACAAAAAAATAGAAACTGTGTGGAATCTTTTTAAATATAAGCATTGTAACAATATATCCACTTTTTGATCGATCGTCAAACAGAAAAAAAAAATCTAAAACGTCGAACAAAAAAATTAACAAGCCGCATAAATTTTCAACAAATATGTTGTCGACGACTACGATATTAAGTGGACTGTAAATTATTCTACTATCAATAAAATTTCAACTTTTTACAAGCGAACCATTTTTTTTATTTACTTACGACGAATTGGTTTTCGGAGCTCCCCATGGAACAACCGAACGAAACAAGAACAAACCAACTTCTGAGTTACATTTATCGCCAAGCGATATTAGAAGCCCAGAGTGGCGCCAACATACCGGCCACCACTGAAATATTTATTTCAGCAACATATCTTAAATGTCCTTCGTTGTGAACAATTAATTTCTTCCTTTTAGCAATAAATCTTCAATTATAATACAAGTTTCAATTCAATCAATAATACAAATATACAATTCAATCCAATTATAATATTAAAATACAAAGTTACTGCAAAAAATTTTAAAATATAAATGCACAAGAATACAAGAAAAATAAATATTTACATTATAATAAAGGATCATTTATGGGCAAAATACTAACACCAGAAATTGCTCGTTTGAATGTGCTATTTGGAGTTTTTACAAGCACAACCCTAATTTTACCATCGCTCCCACAAATAACGTCTTGAATGCGACCGACTGACCAGGTGCACATGGACAAATTACTATCCTTTAATAAAACCATACTTCCAATTTTAATATTTTCCTTTTCAAATAACCATTTTGTTCGCTGTTGAAGATTATTTAAATAATCTCTACTCCATTTTTTCCAAATTAATTGATTAATTTTTGTAATTTGCTGCCAATGACTAAGTTTATTATTGGCAAGGTCAGTCAAGTTTGGTTCACAGATGCTATTTATAGGGCGGCCGATTAAAAGATGTCCTGGGGTTAACGTTTCATAGTCATTTGGATCCGAAGATAAAGGTATTAGAGGCCTAGTGTTTAAAATACCTTCGATTTGATTAACGACAGTTAAAAATTCCTCAAAAGTTAGTTTTGAATCTCCAATAGTTCTTTTTAAATGGTGCTTAAAGGATTTTACTCCTGCCTCCCACAAGCCACCAAAATTAGGGGATCTAGGAGGAAGGAATTTCCAAGAAATTGAATTAGCCAATAAGTAAGCAGCCAATTCCTCGGATTGACTTTTTACAATTTTATGCAATTTTTTCAATTCTGAATTCGCACCAACAAAATTAGAGGCATTATCGGAAAAGATGGTGGCACAAATTCCGCGCCTAGCTACAAATCTTTTTAAGGTAGCTATTAAGGCTTCAGAAGTTAAATCTGTTATTATTTCTAAGTGAATTGCACGAGTAGCAAAACAGACGAAAATTGCGACATAAATTTTACTAAAAACTCCTTTACGTTGGTTTTTGTATTTTATAAAAAATGGGCCACATAAATCAATCCCTGAATTTGTAAAAGGGGGTTGATATTTACCCTTTCTTTAGGTAACGAGGCCATGATTTGTTCTGCAATTTTAGGTTTGTTTTTAAAACAAACAATGCAATTATGCACGATTTTTCTAGCGATGTTTCTGCCATTTAAAGGTCAGAATTCTTGTCTCACAAAATGAAGCAAGGTTTGAGCACCAACATGCAAATTTTTTAAGTGAAAATACTGGAAAATTATAAGGGTAAGCCTATGATCTTTCGGTAAAAGAATCGGATGTTTTTTATCATAAGATAAATTTGATTTATGTAAACGACCGCCAACCCTAATAATTTCATCCCTATCAAGAAAAGGATTTAAATTACTTACTCGACTATCCTTTAGTTTCTCACCTTTCTTGAGCGCCTTCATTTCTCTGTCGAAATACATTACCTGAACCAATCTGACCAATTTAATTTTTGCTTGGTAAAATTCCTTTTTTGTTATAGCCCCTACAATCCTTTCTTTGTGCTTGCAATTATAAATAAATCTATAAATATAAACTAAAATACAAATTAACTTAAAATAACTGTTACTTAAATTACAAAGTTTGTTAAGAAAATGATTAAAGTCCTGAGAAATAAGATGCAAATTAATAGTATTGTTCGATTTAAGTTCGTCTAAATATGCATCATCATTTGGAAAGTCAGTTTTTTCCTCTTTTTCTGTCAAGTCCAAGATATTATTAGTCAATAATGGACCTTTCCACCACAGTTCCATATCTGAGAGTTCCTGAGGAAATGTTCCACGAGATATTATATCAGCTGGATTATCACTAGAAGGAATGTGTTTCCATAAAAATTGTTCAGTGATAGACTGAATCTTTGAGACTCTATTTGCTACGAAAGTTTTTAATAGATGAGCAGAGGTTTTTATCCATGCCAATGCTATAGTTGAGTCTGAGAATAAAATCATTCCTTGAATGTCTAGTTGTAAGGAAGGGAGAATTTTGGCGACAAGTTGAGAAAGAAGCAAACAGGAACATAGTTCCAACCTTGGCACAGAAATGGTCTTTAGAGGTGACACTCTTGATTTGCTCGCAATGAGGTTTGATGTGGTCGAGTTGGATGAATTTAAACAATAAATATAAACTGCAGCACCATAAGCTGTTATGGAAGCGTCAGCGAAACCAAGAACAAATATTGCTTTTGTGGAAGGAGCTAAAATGTATCGACTAATTGTTATATTTTCTATAGTTTTTAGTTGACTTACGAAGTTACACCAATCACTAGCAAGAGGTTCCGGAATGTTCTCGTCCCATCCTAGTTTACACAACCATAATTTTTGAAGATAACACTTAGCCTTGGAAATAATTGGGCCAATGAGCCCAAGCGGATCATAAAACTTTGCTATGACAGAAAGAACCTGTCTTTTGGTGTATGATTCTTGCTCTTTCACCGAAACTCTAAACGCAAATTGGTCTTTGTTGGATTGCCAAACCATACCTAGAGTTTTAGCTGAAGTGTCAGACTTAGTGCAAAAGGAGACATCTTCGATTTCGTCATGATTTAAAAGCTCATTCAAATTTGAATTCCATTTGTGCAAAGCCATTCCACAAGAACGAAATATGTCAATTAATTGATTTTTCAGGGCTATTGCCGAGTCTGAATCTGGGGATCCAGTCACGATATCGTCCATATAGCTATCAGAAAGAATAGCTTTTGCCGCAAGAGGAAATTTATCCTTCTCATCTAAAGCCAATTGTTTGATGCACCTTATAGCCAAAAAAGGGCGCATTTAGTTCCATAAGTGACTGTGTTCAATTTAAAGACAATTGTGGAATTATTTTCGTAATCTTTCCAAAAAATGCGTAGAAGGTCCCTTTGCGAAGGATCTATCAAAATCTGCCGAAACATTTTTTTAATGTCCGCAGTTAAAGCAATCTTATATTTCCGAAATCTTAACAAAATATCAAAAAGATCTTCCTTAACTTCACCGGAAAGCAAAATATCATTCAAGCTTTTTCCGGTTGTGGTAGGTGCAGAGGCATTAAAAACAACCCTTAATTTTGTAGAGGATTTATCCGGTTTAAAATGCCATGATGAGGCATGTAATAAACTACTGAGCGAGAATCTTCGACTGAAATTCTTTCCATATGCTCCAATGTTTCATATTCATTTAAAAATTCGCAATAAAGTTTTTTCATAGTACTATTATTATACAATCTCTTTACTGTTTATTGTAAACGCCTTTCTGCTAATTTTCTCGAATTTCCCAATGAATTTAATTGATCAGTTTGAATCGGCATTTCGACAATAAACCTTCCGGTATCATCTCGTTTATGGGTTTTTTGAAAATGAGATTCACAGAATTCTTCTTCTTTACTTAGAAAACGGTCAGGTGAAATATTTTCTATTTCCCAAAATTTTTTAAGATTAGATTCAATGTTCTCAATTTCATAATTAAATGTCAATTCACAATATGAATTAGAACTCTTGATTTTAACAGTTCCAGTAGCAATAAGGCCAAACACCGAATTTTGAAACATTAAATTTGGTGAAATGCGATTTTTTCCTTCTTTTATTATCTCATAAAAGAGTTCTGCGCCAATTATTAAATGAATTTTTCCCGGTATGTCGAAAGTAGGATCAGCTAACAATACCCTATTTGGTAACAATGCTTTATCAATTTTAATATTTGAAGAAGGTACACAATCAGTAATTTTCGAAACAACAAAAAATTCGCTAGGTGAAGAGAATGAAGCATTTTTATTACAAATTATCGTCTTAACTTTCCCTTTAACATTAAAGGCATTTCCACCTAATCCACTAACGGAAACATTTATTTTTTCTTTTTTCGAGCCCAAATAAGAGGCCATCTCTTGCGTAATATAGTTAGTTTGGCTCCCGCTGTCCAGGATCCCTCTGACCTGCACGAAACATTTATGTATCGGACTATAAATATAAATATATGCCGTAGACAAAAGAACTGCTTTTTTACTTTCATTATTATGCGATGAAAAACTCTGAGATATTTCCGATACATTTTGTTTATTAGTTTCATCATTTTCTGTACCAGAACGACCGTCTGGCGCCAAAGAGATTTCAATTTCAGAATCGGGGCTTTTTAATGACGTTTTATTTTGAAATGATTTATTTTTATCACGATGAAGTAACACGTTATGTTTGAGAAAACATCGTTGACAGCTATATTTTGAACCGCACTTCGAAAGCATATGCGAATCATTTAAACAATTTATACAAAGTTTATTCTTTTTTACTTCATCAAATCTTTGAATTGGAGTCATTTTTAGAAAAACAGGGCACTGGTGAATTGCATGTAATTTTTTACAAGCAGGGCATGAATTAGAATTCAGAATAAAAGTTTTTTGTTTGTTCTGGGTTTTAAAGTTTTGCGAATTTATTTGTGTTCCTTGAAGGTTTTCTAATATTTGAACACGATTTTTCAAGAATTCGATAAAGTTATCCCATCTGGGTAGATCTGTCGTTGTTAATGTCATTTCGAATTCCTTACATGTTGTTCTATCCAATTTTGTCAAAATAATATTAATCAATAAATTTTCACTAAAATTGTTCATTTCGACATTTAAAACCTTTAAAGCTCTTACATGCTTTAAAATACAATCAAGCAGCATTCTTAATTTTTCAGCTGAATCAGTACAAATATTATCTAACATTAATAAAGATTTAATATGACTGTTTACTATTAATCTTTTATTGTCAAATCTTTTTTTAAGTGCTTCAAATAATGACTCATATGTGTCATCAGTACTTTGTATTTGTTTCGCTGTCCCGACAAGAGAGGATTGCAAATAAAAAAGTTTCTGATCATTTGTTAACAATTCGTTTGAATCAATTATACTATTAAACTGAGTCTGAAAATTATTCCAATTTTCATACGAACCATCGAATTTCGGCAATGGAATTTCAGGTAATTTGACATTTAATTTCTTTGTTTTAACACCATTATTTTCAACATTTTTACTTTTAGAATTATCAATAAGCCTTTTAAATCTTACCTTGAGATTTTGGAGATCTTGTTCGATTTCTTCAAATTCAGAATCACATTTATCCATTTCTTCATCTTTCAAAATTTTATAGAACTAATTTTTCAAGTCGTCTAATTTATCTTCTAACTTGTTCAAATTCTCAATTTTGTTCAGAATATCTACTGAGTCTATTTCTTGTGCATCATCGGCTATAAAATTTGTTAACTTCGTGATTTGGGCTTTGATATTGCCCCTCCTTTGATTCAACACCTTTATATCCATTGTTATTGTTCCGATTTCTTTTTTTTTCTCTTTAAACAAAAACGAAATATAATCCTATGATGGCTGATTATTCTCCGCGAGCGGAACCATGTCGACGACTACGATATTAAGTGGACTGTAAATTATTCTACTATCAATAAAATTTCAACTTTTTACAAACGAACCATTTTTTTTATTTACTTACGACGAATTGGTTTTCGGAGCTCCCCATGGAACAACCGAACGAAACAAGAACAAAACAACTTCTGAGTTACATTTATCGCCAAGCGATATTAGAAGCCAAGAGTGGCGCCAACATATGTCTTTTTGAAAGCCGATATTCCACAGACCATAAAAAATATATTTTCCATTTTAGTTTTTCCCGCACTTTCAAATTTTTTTATGATCTATGTCGAATGAATATTTTATAAGAAAAAAAAATAATTCAAATTAATTCCATTAACATTTTTGAATAAAACTTCAATATTAGAAATTCGATAGAAAGTTTCCTTTTTTCTTTTCTTTTCTTTTTTTTTTTAAATTTATAACAACGAAATGAGAGATCGTGAAAAAAAGGTGTATATCTCGTGAAACCATGTTTTTCAAAAATATTTTTTTTCTCTGAAATATGAAATGTTTTTCAACAAACTTAGTGAAATTTAAAAAGCAGCCTTGATTTTTATTTAGGTAAAATAAATATTATTCTTTTTTTTTAAATTAAATTTCACATTGTTTAAATTATAATTTCTGTCCAAGAACTAGAAATGTTTTCGGAATATTTAAAGTCTAAACTATCTTTTGAATGATACTTTATTTTTTTATTTTAGTATTCTATATCTATTTATTTTACACTGTAAAACATTTGGTGTAAAGTTCCTGAGAAAACCTATGGCACCTTTCTGCCACAGGTTTTCCCAGGAATTTCACCAAAGAAATGCCAGGAAACTTACACAAGTTAGTTACACACAAAACATATGGAACTTTACACAGATCACCGATTACTCTTTTACAATGATTCCGAAAAGTTACACAAAATTTCAAAAGCATACCTGAGAAAACTAAGGAATGTTACACACAAAACATATGAAACCTTTCACAGTTGATCAGTCAATTCCACTTTCTCAAGTATTCCGAAAAGTGGCACAACATTGTGGAAGATGTTACACCAGATTTCTCGGTATTCTAGGATCAGCAGAAATAATCCGAGAAAACCCAGGAATGTTATCTTCTCTTTCCATATTATTCACAAAATTCTAAGCACTCAAATCCGTAGTTAAAATCCAAAGTTCAAAATTGTTATTTAAGCAAATGTTTTAAGCATTTCATTTATAGACTTATATGCTCTGAAAATTGTGTCTTAAGATAATGATGACTTATCTTAAAAATTCATCTTATGATTTATTTTTTAGAGTAATTAATAATTTCAAACTAGTAAAAATCAATTTCTCAAAGTATCAATCTTATCTAATTTATCTGTCCGTAGTTAAAATCTGAAGTTCGAAATTGTTATAAACATATTACATTGCAAACATATTACGCTTTTACTTTAGAAATTTGGATGCTTAGAAATATGGAAAGATGGCCGCCAAACCCATTATGCATAATTCGAAAAAAATTGAATTTTCAGAAACTCGTTAGGATGTATTTAGTACAGGAGAAAACGATTTCTATTAACATATACGTAGGCACTCGACTTATATATATGATAACTTATTTAATGGCAAAAAAGTTAAATAAGTAATATAATAGCTTGGAAATTTGATATCAAACCATTTTTTAACCACAACTTTTTTTTTTTTTTTTAACGCTTGGCTTTTTTTACTTTTGAAAAGTTGTTTTTGTAGATATCATTTCTTTTTTTAAATAGATTAAACATAATTTGAATAATCTAAACATGAGAAATAATTTAAAATTACATTTTACTTTCAGTCATTGTTTAAAGTGTTAACTAGAAATACCAGTAGATTTTTCAATTAAACTAATTACACTCTTAAAAACAACATACTAAATGTGGCTTGTTATAATACTTGTTATCCTCCGTTAAAAAATATTACTGACTTATCCATGAAATGAATAAAAATGGAATACGTACATAGCGTGTCAGTGCTGCATTTGATATCAAACGTGAAATCACGCTCTTTTATTATTAGCACTAGATGGCTTCGCCCGCTAGCGGACCCCTAATTTACATCGGGGCCTCGAATCTTGTAAAACATCGAATAAGATAAATCTCGAACTGATCGAACCTCCGACCTGGTTCCCCGCTGCCTTCGGCACCGGATAATCCCTTACTTTGCACATCAAATAGTATGAACATCTAACCAAACGAACCTCCGACACGGGTCCCCGCAGCCTTCGGCACCGTATAGCAGTCGTGCTGCGCACGCTCAAGTTCCATCTTCCACCACCAGGTAGCGCAATCTGTTCTATATGAACCTCGGGCATTGAAATCGTTAAGGCTATAGATGTCGAGTCGAATGAGCTATACCCCGTCGTGATCCAGCCCATTGAACCATTGAACCATTGAAGCCCATTGAACCAACATTTCTTGTTTTGCTTTCAGGTTAGTCATCTTATTATTTTTTAGGTTTAGTTTTTTTTTTAAAGATTATTTGATGTAAAGTAATGTATGCTTTGCCTTTATGAGAAAAAGATTGTGTATATTTGAATTGTTTAAATGATCGCCCGTTGTTTAGGGCCTGTTTCTGTTGCTGGGTTGTGCTGGATGGTTCTTGGGGATTTTTCCGCCGGAGCATGAACAGCCATAAACCTAACGGTTTGGCGCTCCGGCTGGGTGCTTCCAGCCCATTGAACCAGTGATAGGAAAGTGCCCCCTGGTGATGAAAAACGAACTAAAATTGGAAAGCTCTATCGATGTCGAGTCGAATGAGCCATACCCCGTCGTGATCCGACCCATAGAAAGAGCGATAGGAAAGGCCCTCTGTTAGTGAAAGCTAATCGCGTTTGGGGGGGGGGGGCAAAGTGGGGGAATGAACACCGGAGATGTATAAGATTAGCGGTCACAGACCTTTTCAACGATGTATCACATGGGGGGGGGGTATGTGCAAAATTTAGAAAATACCCCCCTCCCCCTTCATAATATGATTAAGCGTTCACAGACCTTTCCAACGATATATCACATGAGAGGTGTCGGCAAATTTTGAAAAATGCCTCCTTTGGGGGGGGGGGGTGAAAGTGGGAGGATGGACCCCGAAGATACATAATATGAATAAGCGGGCACAGGCCTTTCGAACAATATATCACATGAGTAGTGTCGGGGGGGGGCGCAAAATGTGGTGGTGACACCTGTGATGCATAACATGAATAAGTGGTCACAGCCCTTTGTAACGATATGTGACATGACGGATATCGTTAAAATTTTGAAAAGTGTCCCCCCCTTGTGTAGGCAAAACGCGCTCCACCCCTCCCTATAATTTTTGACACGGCTTTATTTTTAAAATTTATGTTATGTGTTATAAAATATCGTAAAGTTTCAAACAGATAGCCTTATTATACTTCCTAATTTTATTCGCGCCCCTCCCCACCCCCTCCCCGAAATGTGACTCGGCATTTTTTTTATAATTTTTTTTTCATGTGTTATAAACTATCTTAAAGTTTAAAACAGACCGCATTGGAATTTAATATATTTGCTGAAATTACTATTATATATAGAATAATATAGAAATAAACCCTCTTTTAGCTTGTAATTAAGATATACGAACAATTTTTAGAATTTCTGAAAGCTGATTTTCATTTATTTATTTATTTATTTATTTATCTATTTTTTGTTTATTTATTTATTTTTTTTTTTTTGCGTTGCCCTGTACATGTTTGGAATTTCTTAGCAATTTCTTAGATTTACATTATTTTATTCAATTAAACATTGTACTGTTACAATAAATTTAAATGGAAACTTCACTTCTAAAACAAAAATAACTTAACAACTGGATTTCATTAATTTACAGGAAAATGACGTGAAAGGTATTCCTGCGAACAAAATGTCTGTCCTTTACCGTGTTTTTTTTTTTTTTTTTTTTTTTTTTTAGAAATAAATGAATCACATTTAATTCATTTCAAAAATTTTGTTTACGTTTGGAAAGAAATTTTAAATGCCGATAACTCTTAATGCATACATTTTAGAAGGTACATCTTCCCTCAAAAACTAATTTATTTTTAATGATCTTTCTAAAAACGTAAATTATATATTTAAAATATTTTTAAAGCATAAACACTACGCCTGATTACTTTATTTTACAATATTATAAGAACACGCATTTTATCAGACAATTAAATACACTAAACAAACATGAGTGAAAAATTGACCTGGGCCATGACTCGAACCTGGGACCTTGTGCATGCCGTGCTGACGCGCTGCGACTGAGCCACCCAGACCGATATCCTTGCGAGGCAATTTCTCATACTTATTCATGTTGGAAACAGTCATCTGCCACAATTTGCAGTTATATTTAATTGTCTGATAAAATGTGTGTTCTTGTAATTATGAAGTTTTATTTAAAAAAAAAATATCTTCAGAAGAAAATGGCTGACTTGCAGATGAAATTTGATGTGGTTATAACCTGTAACTGATTTGTGCTATTATAATACAGATGGTACATGGTCGTTGGCGAGTTTTATCTCTGTTTTGGCATAATTTTTTAATCGCAAGTTAATTAACCGTTTTTTGCTAATTAAGGATAGAATTTTTTTTTTAACACTGGATTTTATAAAAGCACATAGATTACGTAATTACTTGTCCAAAAATGCAATCCTTTTTTTATTCTGCCCAATATTAAGGCCTGTAGGTTGTTTGAAAAAAAAAGTTTGACGAAGAAAAAAGTGAACATTTTAAGTAACTCGACGTTTTTTTTAAAAATCTATATCTCTATTTATAAATCACTTATGAAGATGAGTTTGGTCTTAAATTGAAGAAATTCTTCCTTATATTCTTCTAGTTTTCGTTTTTTTTTTCTGCGACGCTTGGTTTATTTGATATTGGATATTTTAATCTGGCATGTTTTGTCGATTTAACATTGCGAAGTTGCTTTCTGTAAGTAAGCAGTAGCGGTTTTTAGTCCAGTTCTTGGCGTTGTTTGTGTGGCGTTTTTTTTTAAAGCTTGGCTTGACAGAGCGACCACCCTGCTTGATATACAGAAATATATATAGATATATAAATATATAGAAAATATATCGATTAGATAAATAGATATATAGAAATATACAGATATATACTCTATATACATTTCTGTATATAGTATATAGTTAGATCATATATAAGTGGCTTCCCTAGAATAAAAGTCCTATGAAACATTTTCCCGTCATACTGCAGAAAAAAGTGAACATCATGAAATGTAACATGATTTCGAGTGAGTGGTGCAATAACTCATGAGAATTGACGGATTCCCCAGCGGAATAGAAGGGATGATTGATGAAGGATAGAAAGTATCAACTGGACTATCACGAGATATGAGAAATGCAAAAATCATATATTATTTGGACGAAGCGGATAAGAATAAGGCAATGGAGCGCCGCCGATGAATTTCAGGCAAGTGAAAGTCAATTCGAGGATTATGCCTGAAGTACCTCAAAGAATAGGGAAAGCATTTCTTAAGGGAACCAGAAAACTTGAAGAAATGTAATTTATTTATTTAATGCTTGAAACTTTAAAAATTCCGTACAATTGGTCCGATTAAAGATTTTCTAAAATTACGATTACAAAGGTAACACAAATAATTCTTGCGTAAGTATGAATAATATTGTCTTAAAACTTTAAACTCATTTTTGCCAAAACATTGTTTTTCAGCTGTTTTGTCACGATTGCTTTTGAACATGTTAACTGATTTATATATATTTTTTTGTTTTTTAAATAAAGGAAATTAAATTCTCTACAAACTATACATGAAAAGCAAACATTTTTTTTTTGTCGTGATATAAGTGAAAATCTTATAAATTTGTAGGAATTTTGATTTTTTTTTAATTATATATTTTTGATTTAATTTTAATTTTATTTGTTTCAGGTGTAATCTTTGTATCCCATGAATCGAATAAATCATCTATTTGCGACCCCTCTTGGGATTCAGTACGCTGTATTTGCCGTAGGGTTTTTACCAAAATCTAATCAGCATCTGTTCATATGAAGATAGAACTTCATAGGGAATTTCATCTTATTCTACGCAGTAGTTTGTGAGTTAGACTGGCCACAAAATTTGTGTCACATACACATGCAGACAGACAGACAGACACACGGGCAGACATTTTCTAAAAACAGTCCAATCGTGTTCAGTACCTTCTAAAATGTATAAATAAATTCCTCGAAAACTAGAAGTTGAAAATTTTCCCGAAGCCAATACTTCGCAACAAGTAGAAGAAAATAAAAATAGTTTTACTTTCTTCTATCTTTACAAAAAAAGTATTGGATTCAAGAAAATTTTCGACCCGCTTTTCTACGGATTTCTACGTTTTAGAAGGTCTGGAACACGATTGGACTGTGTTCAGAAAATGTGTATCTGTGAGTCTGTGAGTCTGCGACTCTGTCTGTACGTATGTGAAAAAAATTTCGTGGGCTCTCTACCTCAAGAACTAATGCACGGAATTTAAAGTGAATAATCACGGAATTTAAATTACTTTAGATTCATTTAGTCCCTGATATAAATGGGTGTTGAATTGTGTTTGTTATAAATGTTCCATCAGGTGGTGCTGCTATGCTGCATTTTTCGCGATATCCGCAATAGCTCAATCTCAAGAACTAGAGCACTGATTTTTATCAAACTTCAGATTCTGTTAGACTTTGACATAAATACATGCTGATTACGTTTTGGTGTAAATAGTCCAACAGGTGGTGCTGCTATACTATTTTTTCATGATTTTCTGATAACTATATCTCAAAAACTAACGCACGAATTTTCATCAAACTTCAGATTCAGTTAGACGTTGAAATAAGTTGTTGTTGATTAGGTTTTTGTGTAAATTTCCCAACAGGTGGCGCTGCTATTCTGTATTTTTCAGGATTGACATGATTTTAGCGATAGTCCTATCTCAAGAAATAATGCACGGAATTTATTAAAACTTTAAATTCAGTTAGACCTTGATATACATGGGTGTTGATTCGTTCTTAGTGTAATGCTAAAACTTGTGTGAAATAGAAGGATGTTCTGGGATTGGCACATCCAACTAGTTTTGGAATTTAAATTCGGTACTTACGTATTATCCGTGCCAGTTTTAAGCCAACTGCGCCAGGCATGGAGCTAATATTACTAATTATAGTAACCCTTACATTTTTTTTTTCTTGCTACATGGTACTTGCCTGGGAATAATCTATAATATTATTCTTCTTATTTACTATGCTATTTATCATTTATTAATTTTATTAAAATAATGTTATCAACTATTTTTAACAATGTTATAAATTTAATAAATATATGTTACATTTTATTTATTTTATATTAATTACCATTTTTAACAATGTTATTTGATAATGTTAAATTACTGCGTTTGAAAACATGATTGGAAACGATAAACAAGATTGGTACTTGGCAACCATTTTTGGCGATCAATCTCCTGGCACGGATAATACGTAAGTACCTTAAATTCTTTTGACTCGATTCGACGTAAAGTCAAGTACAAATAGAAATACATCGTTATTTTGTGTTCTGCATAATGAGTAACATTTAGAGTTAATCGAAGACACACGTAGAGAAAGTTTGCACGGAACAGTTGACACGCGAAGTTTGCATGGAACTGTTTTATTGTTGTTTTCTTTCATGGAATTTCCGTTTCATATAAATATACAAAAATCATTTTTATGTAAGTATAGAGTTAATAGGTGATATTCCAAAAATAAATATGATAAAAATTCTTTACAATGTATTGCTCAAGTTGTATAAAGTAACTTCCTCTTTAAAAGTAAAAAATATAATTAATAAATTATTCCATCAGATGCGTTCTAATTCCTCAATGTTGGTAATTCCTATGTATGTATATTATATATTAAGAAGTAACGCTGATCACATCGCGTTTTTTAAAATACCGATGTTTGTGAAATGAATCTTACAAAATGCAACAGAATGTGGGACATTTGGAAAAATAAACTGAAGAAACATTTCTTAATCAATGTATGAACTTAATATAGTACGGCATTTTTAAGAGCTGCTTTTTAGCGCCTGTAACTGCAATAGTTTTCATAAGTGTTGTAAGATATACAGGGTGTCCACGTATAACCTGACCTACCTTTATTTTCACAACCGGTGGTCCTAGATGCATACTTTCAATTACAAAAATGGTTTAAATAAGGTAAAGAATTCATTTTAAAGCGATTTGGGTCAAGAAAAACATTTATTGAAAAATTACTAAATTTAAATTTTTATACGGTCCCCCGGTCCTATAAGTGATATTTAGTAAAAATTTACTGTGACACTAACAAGTAAGATAAAAAAAAGTTCTATTCATCTACGATTAAAACTGACCGAGTAATAGCTGTTCAAAGATGGAGTATATTTTTTGTTGCGAAATAGGAGTCATTCACAAATGTAGTAGAAATATAAATAATCTTCAAATATATCAAACAACTAGTTGAGAGCAAAATTAACATTGCAATCTAATATAAATGTGAAATCTATAATCATTCTGACATATTAATGCAAAATATACCACTTGTACTGAACATATAAGAGGATAAAAATAACAGAATTTTTGTTAAATAAAAGGATGAAAAACAACAGCCTCAAGATTTTAAAATGCTGTTAGATTACACTGTCTTTCAAATTTTGGGTTGTGTCATGTTTTTTAGCTTTTGAAAATTGATTCTAATGTATTTTTTAGCTCTGAATCCGAAAATGACCTTCATTTTAAACCATCACGTCAGGATTTTTCTCAAATCGAAAATTTCAAAGTTAAAAAGCTAAAAGTTAAAATTGATCCCCCTCCCCTCCCAACCTCATCGGACCCCTGAGCTATTTAATTATAAACAACCCAGTATAAGCCAAAAAATTGAGTAAATTATTGAATTAAATAAAATTAAACTGAATAAAAAAGTCTTACGTTGTCTTAAAATTTATAGTATCAGATTTTTCGCTTTTTTTTAACCTTGAAATTTACGATTTACGAAATATCTTGACATGATGGTTAAAAGTGAAGGTAATTTTTTTATTCAGCGTTAAAAAATACACAAAACGTAATTATAAAAGTTAAAAAACACAACCATCCAGGTTTATGTTATCTAATCTAAAACTTTTTCTTAAACCTGTTGACGGTAATCTCTCCGAATTTTTTTGTGTTATCCTCTAATATTAAGTATTATTATATTTAGTATTATTAAGATGGTAAGCGCCGAAAATCATAATAATATTACATTGTCATCGGATTTAAGTCAGTATGTAAAAATTAACTTCGATCGGACATTTGAAAGTGAGTTAAAGTTTGAGTACAAATTTTAAACTGGAAAGACGATCGTTGCAAGTTAAATAAAACCTTATGAAAATAATATAATTTTTGTTAAAATAAATCGTAGCCTCAAATCCTTACAAAATAAAACATATGATAAAATACAATTATTTTAACTAATCTGAAACTTAACTAATAAAATTTAAGTCAATCGTAATAGCTGTACTATTTCTTTCAAAACGCAGATACCTTGAAATAAGTTTAAGTACTTTATATACGACCCCTGAAAGCACGGCCGAAATCATCTGTTTTGAGAAGCAAAAAAGTGGTATAAGTCATGCATTTCAAAGTTTCATAATTCGGTCAATTTTAATGTTAGATGAGTGGGACTTTTTTTATCTTACTTGTTAGTGCCACAGTAAATTTTTACTAAATATCACTTATAGGACCGGGGGACCGTATAAAAATTTAATTTTCGTAATTTTTTAATAAATGTTTTTCTTGACCCAAATCGTTTTAAAAATAATTCTTTACCTTATTTAAATCATTTTTATAATTGGAAGTATGCATCTAGGACCAACGGTTGCGAAAATAAAGATCGGTCAGGTTATACGTGGACACCCTGTATATATATATATATATATATATATATATATATATATACATAGAGAAAGAAAGAGTGGGAGAGAGAGAGAGAGAGAGAGAGTGAGAGTGTGTGTGTGAGAGAGATAGTTAAAAGTTAAAAAAGTTAAGAGAAAAAGTTAGAGAGAAAAAGTTAAAAAAAAATTTAATCACCTGCGCTTTTTTGGTATTGAGAGATTCTAACAATTTAAGCATTGGTCAATTAATGTATGGATATTTTCATCTTTTTAAAAATTGACTCGCATTGCACCTATCCCATACGCTTTATACTATACTACTTGAATTCAAAACAGCGGAAAAATGTTTCAGAAAACTCAATTAATATATGAATCACTCTAGTTATTTAAAAATCGGAATTTGTAAAACATCGTATATCTTTATAGGAAATTGCAATAAATGAACACATAAAGCTCTATAATTAATTAAATTTGATTAATAAAATTATTATCAATTGAACAATTTTAACGATTTAACAATTTAATTTACGTCATATTACTATTTGATCATTTTATAATCCGCTTTAATTACATAAAGCTTCAATTCTCACAATCACGAGTATATTGAAATGAAAGGATTTTCTTTTATATCTGTTTCTAATGAAAGGTTCTATTTTTCTTATTAAACAAATCGATCATCTTACACACCCGGTGTGTGAGGGCTTATAATCTTATTTTCTAATTAAATTGGCAACAGTGACTATAATCCAAAATTTATCATGGAAGCGGGAGTCGCAAAAATAATTTTATAAGAGAGTTAAATATTTAATCAAATTCTTTCTCAGTGCATAGGATTAGTCGCTCCTCAGCATTCCTATACAAAAATCATTTTCTTATGATCAACGAAATGATTATTGTTCAAAGTAATTTTGATCCCAGAATAAGGATGGATTTGTCCGAAGATTTAATAAATAAGAGAAATTGGATTGAAAATTGGGAAAATAAGATGATAAATATTTGAATAAAAATAACTTCAACTAACTGAATGACAAAAATAACATCAAACCTTTTTAATAAATGAATGAGAGAGTAATAGTTAGTTTTAAAAAACGAGATTTTAAATTTTCATCGATCAACAAACATTTTCTAATAGAATCTTTATATTTGATTTTTTCAATAATAGATAGAGTATAACAGAAAATAACATTTTTTTAAATTCTATAATTACTTCTTGTACCATTAGTTGCAACGCATTAATGACAATGTGTTTAAAATGACATATTCTGGTACTTGTTTGCTATAACCCAGCTAGAAAATGTTTGCACTTTTTTTGCAAAAAAGTTTCAATTGTGTACAATTTGTGCAAAAAAAGTGAATATTTTTGAATATTTCAAAAAGTGTACACTTTGTGTGCACATTATATGCATTTTTTATGCATACAAAAAAGTGCATATTTTTTGTTTTCAAAAACTGTGCAAATTTTTTGCATAAAATAACTGCCTGTTCCGTGTTCGCAAAAAGTGTGCATTTTTTATGCACAAAAGTCTTTACTTTTTATAGATGTAAAAATTTCTATATTCCAAGTTTTGATTATTTCTATGCATAATGGTGCCAATTCAAATCTGTAAATTTTTTCAAAAGTGCATGTATTTCCTATGAGAATACAATATTACCTAAAAAGAAACACTTCAACGTCACAGATTCGTGCCCCCCTTTTCACACTTTCTGTTCTTCTATGACCTGCAATTTGACTAATAATATAAGATTAAATTCTTTTTCAACATTTTTTAATTCAATGGGGGGGGGGGGTAACCCCCTCATTGAATTGGACGTATGTACATATTATGTATATATTATATAGATATTATAAAGAAAAATACAGCTTTAAAACACATATTTTACTGTACATTGTTTTTTTTTTTAATAATTTTTTTTCAAAAAAAAAAAAAAAAAAAAACTTTTGTTAAAATTTTAAGTTTTTAAAAATTACAAACTTAAATGAGGAATATCTCAAAATTTTCTTCTCGGTAAATTTTCAAAAATTTTATTTTATTTTTTTTTAATTTAAATTTTTAAGATTTGAAATTTTATAATTTTACCCCTCTCAAATGCACAGTTGGGGTATTCTACATCTCCCAGAGACAGTGAAAATTATCTAAATTACATAAAGCATATATTCTAAAACTAATTAAATAAAATTCCAACTGCTAATTTTTTGAACAGTGTGACAGGCCGACAGGAGTGGAGGATATATTAGTTTCCATCTGCGCGTGCGCGGTGCCTTTCCTTCTGTTGTCGAGATACATGAGGCAAGCGTAAACAAGAATTGTATATACAAGATTCTAACCCAATTTTTCTCGCCTGATGTTGTCTATTTTACAGAAAAAAAGGTAAATTATTCAATTTTATGTTGTAATGTTCTCTAAAAAACATTGTAAATGAACGTTTGTTTGGAATAAAACCACCCTAATATTAGTTATAAATGTTAGGCTTAAATGCTACGGCTTTTGGGGGAAGAAAAATCTTTTAGCTGCTTTTAGCGGTAGTGCTTTTATCAATTTTCACAGTAACTTGTGATTTTCAGTTTAACTATAGCAGGGGTCATACAGACGCCTTACACTACTTAGAAACTCCATAGAAATTAAAAAGTTTCCAAGGAGATACTTAAACTCTTTAAATAAACAAAACAAAATACTTCTTAAATTATCACAAAGTATAATTTAGCGTTCAACAATGATTAAAGAAAGTAAAATAAGTCTTCCCATGTTTATAAAAATGAAGTTCAAGTAATTACTGTCCTTCTAAGGAAAAAAAAAATAATCAAATTGTGTTTTTGTTTTGTTTGTACATACCCGTAAGTTTTCCCTTCAAAATTTGGTTTTTAAAATCTATCTGCATGTGATGTATGATGAGTATTTGACGTCCCCCACAATTACGATTAAGCCAAAGTTGCATTTATTATTTTGTCAAAGACATCGCATAGCTCATATATGCATCATATATACGTATATATGTACACTCCAAAGGCCCATTTATGTGCATATCCGTCATTATATACACATTATTTACTTCTAATATGTCATATACGTCTTATACTCATGTCATATAAATATATATCATATATGCGTCATATAAGACTATAACTTCACGAAATATTATATGCATCATATACTATTATAATGTTATATATTCTTTATAATTTCAATATTGCTCGTTTGGCGATTCATCCACGGGGGTCGGTATAACATAAAAGTGCCTATATTCTTTATAAAAAAAATATTATGTTAATCACACCAGATTGATTTATCATCCTTTTTCGCATTCTTTTTTCAAACATCGGTAACTTTTAGAGTGTAATATATATAGAAGCAACCGTAAAACAGTGTATTAGATTAGAAAAGTTTGCGCTAAAACAGTGCAATGACTATCAACACAAACAAAATAGAAAATTCACACTTTTCGCATAAAAAATGTTAATGATCGTGATAAAAATATTTATATCTTTGTTTTCTAACACATTAACTCAATCGTTTTCAGCTTTCATAATGAATTTACTTTGAAAGTAATTTATCATACGCCGATGACAAGATTATTTCAATATTTGCTCCGCCTTTATTATCAAACCGCCTCCAGTCCTTCACTTCTCCCGCTTTTGACACTTGAACTTAGGAAGGAATTTAAAACTTGTACACAGGCATCCTTAATTTATTCCAACCCCAACTTCACCTTTTATCACTTCGCTCTTTGGAGAAAGGAGTAAAAAGAGATGCAGAAAAGTTTGCGTTTCTAGCGAAAGTTCTCATTATCAGCTTCCTTTGCGTGATTTAGTAAGTTCATTTCTCTTTCCAGAAAGCGTTTTCGAATATCATAAAGTGATATTGCTTGGATGCATTTTCGTGAAGATGCCACTTACTTTTAGAATTAGGCTTGGATTCAAAAGTAAAATGCTAGATATCCCTCAACAAAAAGGAAAATTATAACATCCAAATATTTTTTTTCCTTCATTAATAGAAAATATTATGGAATTTTTGTTAATCTACCATCGCTAAAAAATTATTCGCCAAGTTATTCTACACCCATTCGTTAATGTTTCATCTACGTGAATTAATTATTTTATTTATAACTTAATAAAGTTTCTTTAAGAAAATGTCTTAAAGATGTTTACACACATATACAGAAGGTCGTTCACACTTTATGGAAACGTTTTACACAATTAATTTTTGAACATATATGCCATACTCTTTGCAACAATTTTACTGTACTGTATAGCCCTGACTCTTGATTATAACTCTAAGTCTACTCTACGTTTCATCTAAGTTTAACGTGAATTAATTATTTTATTTGTAAGTGAATAAAGTTTCTTGAAAAAAATGTCTTAAATATGCTTAGCACACATATAAAGAAGGTCGTTCACACTTTATGGAAACGATTTTCACAATTAATTTCTGAATATATATGCCATATTCTTTGAAACAGGTTTACTGTATACTGTATAGCCCTGACTCTTGATTATAACTATGGATTGAAATTTCCATCATAGACGATTTGTCTCTTACAAGGAAGGTCTCCTTAAAGCGCATACTCAGAATATTTTGAAAAAAAAATGCTAATGGTACTACTCATGTACGTAATAAAGGATTAGCCAAATTTAGCTGCGGAATCCCAGTAAAAATCTGTAAAAAAATAAACTACTTTGGAGTACTTGGCGCAAAAAGACGTGATTTGGCGAGCAAAATTTTTTCTTCGCCAAATGCAAGCGTTAACGGATTTGAAAATGCCTGGTTAGATGAGTGTTAAAATGCACAGTACTTTATGAATTTAAATTTCAACGATTAAATAGTTTATTATTTTTTCTTTAAGCTTATATAATATAAATACAAATTAAGTATTGATGAAGTTATTTAATTTTACACGGTTTCGCTGGATGGATAAGTTTTAAGTGTATTTTAACAGTAAATGTCGGATTAAGAAGCCGCTCATTATACATTTCGATATTGAATAAATCATTGTTTCCATGGCAACAAGACTTTTCTCTTGTTGTCTCCGGCACTAACAATATCGAAGTCAAATTGACAGTGCTCAGAATCGGACAATTAATTTTCAGTTAAAAGCATTTTTAATCAATTTAAATGTTGTTCTAAACCATAGAATACGATCGTTAATTTTCTTTAAATGTACATATAACTGTACATGGCAAAACCGTAGTTATAAAACTGTATTTATTTAAGTTAAACTTACTTAAACTAGTTCAGTATAAAGAGAAGAAAACGTTTTTCCTTAAAGTGTATTTATCGTAAATGCGCATTTTAAAAATTTCATTATCACTGGGTTGGCGACACAATGAAATCGCCAAAACACGCCAAACACGAAAATGAAATCGCCAAAACACGAAATTTTCATAATTTTTTTGCGGACGTAATATCGAGCTTCTGCAGCAAATTTTTCTATAAACGTATATATCCTCATGAGAAGAATATTCTGTAATTTTTTCAACATTTTCTGAGTATGCGCTTATGGATACCTTCCTTGTTAGTACAATCATATCAATTTTCTCCAACACCTTTTTGAAAACTTTCAAAAGTCTTCCAATGTGTTGCGTATAGAGCTTTCAAACACAAGCTTTAACAATCACAAAGCTCGTGCTAAATAAAAAATTATGATAACACTGGATGAAACATGGCTTTATCTAAGCGAGTGTATGAAAAGAAAAGCAATTTTTATCAGTTAATAGAAAAAAGAAATGTGCTCGTGTATGTAAAGAAAATTTTCCAAAAGAATTCATGTTTCACTCTAAAATTGGGAGGAGTGAGAAGTTGACTCTTTAGAAGAGTGAGAGTCATTTTCACCCTTTTTAGAGTGAATTTTATAAAAATACACTCTTTAAAGTGTGGAATTTTTCACTCCCTAGAAATGAGTGAAATATGTCACTCCGTTGTCGAGAGTGACTGTCATACTCCGTTGACAAGAGTGAAATATTTCACTTCGTTGAGAGTGAAAGCCTGGCATTATATAATTTTGTCCATATATATTTATTGAGATTATCATTATTTCTTAATTTTTTTTTCAATATCAACATTGTTAGTTCAAATATTATTGCAAGTTATTTGCAGGCGTAGAACCGCTCGTGCTAAATAAACTATTTTTATTGGAAAAGCGATATGTTTTTGTTTCCGACTTAGTTTTTTCTGGTAAAGCTTACGATTGAGCCGTGGAACTTTTGAACGTAAATAGGTGAAAGTATTGCCCAATACAGCTTTTATCTATTTTTATTCGTAAATGCCACAGCTCATGCATTTATTACGGTGAAGTCCGAAAGAAAGAAACATAGTTTTTTCCAATAAAATCACAAGATGGCGCCAGCTCTCGGATACCCCGTTAACGAAACGAAACGCGTAAAATGAAATGCGTTTATATAGTAGTACGATTTAAAAAACTGAAATAGAATTATGGACAGGGCCTAATTACCGCGCCAACTAGGCTTCAGCCTTGGGTCCATTGGAGACAAGATCCCGCAAAATAAGTAAAATGATGAAGAAAAAATTCTTCTACAAAAAATTTTATTTAAATCATAAATATCTAAGAAACACACTTCTTTAAGCGTCTTGTCTGTACTTTTCTGTTCTCTAAGATCAATTTAAATTACGAACGCTGTAGGTAAAATACTTTCTGGGATATTTTTTTAAAGAAATATTTAACATTAAAGTATCATAGTATCAAACAGCAAAAGAAAATTTACGTTAACCTGAGTTTCATGAGCATTTTTATAAAATGAGGAAAAATTTCCGAATACTTTCTAAAAAACATTTCTAGTTTTTTCTAAAACATATTTTGGTTTCGTGGGAGGGGACGGGGGCGGCTTGAAAAGCTGCTAGACCTTGGGTCTCGGACAATCTTAATCGGGCTCTAATTATGGAAACATTATTAGCAACAAAAAATGAAGGAATAAATAAATAAATAACTGCTTTGTTGTAACAGAATTTTTGTCATAGCGGATGTGCGGAAATGTATTATATTTTACAAAAAAATGGTTTCAGTTTTCTTATTTACACAGTTGAGAAACACCGTCATTATTTGTGATTTCTACACAAGTTTAATAATTGTGCACGAATATCACAAAAGAAACAAATCTAAAATAATGTAACAAGAATTCCTTAAATTGCCATTGGGTATAGCACGCTGAAGATACCAGTTCTCGTCCGGTCACAGAAGTCAAGCAGCAACGGGCGCGGTTACTAGTTGGAAGGGTGACCACCTCGGAACAAGCGTGCAAGAAACAGTTTCTCTTTTTGCAAGAGTTTTAATAGTCGTGGCTATTCACTCCTATCAGAGGTGAAAAAACGCACTCCTTTTGCAAGAGTGGATAGTCACTCCTGTGAAAGAGTGAGTATCTACCCCTGTTTAGAGTTAATATTCACTCTCAGAGTGAGTATTCACTCTTTCAGAGAGTTAACAATTTCACTTTTGCCTAGAGTGAATAGTCAGTCTAAAGAGTTTGGGCAAATTTTGACTCTGCGATAGAGTGAGTATCCACGCCTCCGGAGTGAATAGTCACTCTTTTTTACTTAGAGTGTTGCTGCTTGATTTTGTTATGAAATTAAATTAAAGGTAAAAAATGCAGTAAAGTTAGGGTGATTTCACTTTATTATCAGAAAATATTTTAGAACCCATTTTTAAAGAAGAAATTCCAGCTTTATATGAAGAAGACATTCATTGAGCTTCCTATGAACAAAGTCTTCCAGACGTTCTTCCATAACTCAACGGACGCCTATTTAGCAAAGAAAGAATCCCAAATGGAAATAAATTGCATATCAATTAAATAAATGCATGTAAAATCTCCTGACGCACCCTTCTCCTCATCAATGGCCTTTTTCTGCATGTGGATTCTTTAACTGAATTCACGAACATTGAACAGACTTTGAAAAGTTTTGCAAGAGGTATCGGGGAAAAAGTGACCTGACTGTTACAAGGAAATTCTATTATCATATAAATTTCGAGCCAGGGCTATAGCCAAAAGTCAAGACTATCCAACAATATCAAATTGTTTCAAAGAATACGTAATTTGTGCCTAGAAATTTTCGGCGGCGCAGTTAATTTGAACGTGTAAAATCACTATTCTTTTGACGGCTTTCCAGTCTTTTTCTCGAGTGGTTTCATTTCTACGGCTGAGTATGTTGACCGCTGCTGAAATATCGGGCCTGGTTAATGTTGAGATGTAGAGTAATGTTCCCGTGGCTTGCCTGAATTTAATATTGTTAGGTAATAGATTTTCATCATCGTTGAGTCGATTGTAACCTGCTTCCATAGGTGTGCTGCAAGGTTTTGCATTTTGAAGATTGAGTTTATCTACCAATTCTTCAATTTTTGAATTTTGGTTTAAGTAGAAATTTTTATCGTCTCTTTTTATATTTATTCCGAGATAGTTATTGACTTCTCCCAAATCTTTCAATTCATATTCCCTTTTTAGATTGTTTATCAACTCGATTATATCTTCGTTTTTTCCGGCAATTAGCAGATCGTCCACGTAAACTATAATGTATGTTGAGTTTTCACCATTTTCGCGTATAAATAGACATGAGTCAGATGTACTTTGTACAAAATTTAATGCTTTAAGACTCTCGGAGATTTTCGTGTGCCATGCTCTGGCGGCTTGCTTAAGCCCGTAAACTGCTTTTTGTAATTTACATACTTTGTTTTGTTGATTTGGAGCTATATAGCCTTCCGGCTGTTTCATGTATACCGCTTCTTGTAGGTTTCCGTGTAAAAACGCCGTATTGACATCTAGTATGTGATTAACCTTCAGGTTATGATTTAATGCTGCTATGAGAAATGCACGGATTGTAGTATGAGAGACAACTGCAGCAAAGGTCTCGTCATAATCTACTCCGAATTTCTGACTGTATCCCTGAGCTACGAGTCGTGCTTTATAGGTTTGCACTTGATTTAGGTTGTCGCGTTTCAATTTAAAAGTCCATTTTGAACCTATCACTTTCTTGCCTGGTGGCGGATCAACTAATGTCCAAGTCTTATTTTTAGCTAGGCACTTGATTTCGTTTTCGGTGGCTTTGAGCCAATTTTCCCTATCGTGTGGATTTTTCATTTCCATGATATCGTTCCAATTCTTTGGTTCATTTGATTGTGTGTCTTTAACTAAACAGACAAATCTATCTGGTGGTACTCCTCTGTTAGATCTATTTGACCTTCTTGGTTCTATTTGTGTTTGTTTGGACTCGCATGGTTGTTTTTCATTATCATTAATGTCAATTTCAATGTAATTTTTATTCTTCTCTTCTTGATTTCTATCATCAGTGGAGATTTCTTCGAGATTTGAATCTTCCTCAATATTGTTTGAGTGTTTTATTTCATGTTCTATGAATTTTACAGTCCTGGCAATTATTATTTGTTTGTCTTTTGTGTGTATGCGATATCCTTTGGAACGTGTATCGTAACCTAGAAAAATACCTTCTTGCGCTCTGTTGTCAAGTTTTCCTCGATGTATTTTATTAATGTAAACAAATGCTTTACATCCAAAGGTTCTTAAGTGTTTGAGATCAGGTTTGATACCTTTCCATAGTTCGTATGGAGTTTTGTCATTCGCTCTTGTTGGTAATCTGTTTTGTAAATATGTCGCTGTGTGTATTGCCTCTCCCCAAAATTGTTTATTTAAATTTGCTTCTAAAAGCATGCTGCGTGTCATATCGAGTAGGCTTTTATTCTTCCTTTCTGCCACGCCGTTCTGGCTCGGGTTGTGTGGAATTGTGAATTGGTGTAATATCCCGTTTTCCTTTTGATAATTCTCTATTTCGTTGCTCTTGTATTCACCTCCATTATCGGATCTAATTTCTTTTGGTTTTCTACCGAATTGATTATTTACCATTGCGACGTATTCTTTAAATTTATCTATCACTTCACTCTTTTTAGATAGTAAGTATATAGTTGTGTATCTCGAGTAATCGTCGATGAATGTGAGAAAATATTGTTTTCCTCCTAGTGTTGGTGTACTTATAGGTCCACAGACGTCGCTGTGTATTAAATCGAGAGCTTTGTTTGCTCTATTTGTAGCCGATTTGGGATATGGCGCGTCGTTCAATTTAGATTTGATGCAGGTTTCACATAATTTATTATTGTGTCTGCAGTTTCTAATTTTTATTCCGGTAGCTAGTTGTTTGTTAACAATTGTTTTGATTGCTTCATAATCACGATGTCCTAGTCTTCGATGCCATACTTCTAAACATTATTTATTATTATTACAGCTTAGTGTGATGTTTGCATAGTTTTCTGCATTTTCTAAGTGGTTTGTTTGTTCGATTATGTATAAATTATTTTTGTCCTTCGCTCTTATATAAATTTCACCATCGAACGTTAAATCGCATTTGTCATTTTCAAAGATTAATTTGCATCCATTTTTAGTTGCTTTGTTTACGGATATTAAATTGGATTCCAGTTCTGGGACGTATAGGACTTCCTGTAGTCTTGTGAGTTTTATTTCTCCATTTGGGGATTTCGTTTTTATTAAAACGTCGCCTGAACCGAATGCTTCGAGTTTGTTGCCGTTTGCGATGGTGACTGATGATTTTTCAAAATTGTTAAATTTATCAAATAACCTTTTATCATTTGCAATGTGTGAGGTGCTGCCACTGTCGAGTATCCAGTTTTGTTTTCCTAATTTTTCTGTTATTAGTACGCGATCTTCGGATTGATTAGTTTTTGAGCTTATTTTCTGATCAGTCGCGTTATCGTGACAGTCAGTATTCTCTTTATAATTCTCTGTGTTTTCATAGCATAGTGATGATGAGAAAGGTTTAGATTTATTTTTATTATTAAAATTGTTCATAGTTTGATTTGTGTATTTGTTTTTGTTGTGCTGTGTGTATCTGCTCTTGAGGTGATAGCACTCGCTATTACTGTGATTTGTCATCTTACAGTGACTGCAATATTTTGAATTTCTTTTGTAGTCGTTATAAGTGTGTTTTCTTTGTGTTTTAAATGCCTTTTCAGAGCTGTTATTTTGTTCAGACATTTCTTGTCTGCGATTATACTCATCTATGAGTTTACTTCTGATAAAATCTGGGGATAATTCGGCTTCGGGCCTTGCCTCTAATGCTGTGATAAGCGTGTTGTAGCTGGGCGGTAATAAGCATAGAAATAGTGCGGATATGTGTGAGTCATTTATATTTTCACCTATGGCGGATAATTTATCTACAATTTGTAGAATATTTGTTATATGAGTAATCATATTGCCGTTTTCGGGCAGTTTAGTACTGTACAGTTTTCTCAATAAATACAGTTTGCTACTCAGATTTTCTCTTTCGTGCGTACTTTTGAGAGCGTCCCAGGTTTGCCTGGCTGTGGTGAAATTTTTTACATGCACAATTTGTGCGTCATCTATGCTTAGGTTAATTAAAGCTCTGGCTTTTCTGTCTCTTTTGTTCCAATCCTCATTTAAAGGAGTTGGTGGTTGATCGGTTATTACTTCGAATAAGTCCTCTTTTATGAGAAGCATTTCGAGCTTAAACTTCCAATTGGAATAATTGCTCGAATTAAGCTTCTCTATGAATTGGCTTTCTTTAAATGTAGCCATTTTTGTTTTCTATCTTTAATTATTTTTAAAGATATTTAATTTAATTTTATACGAATCGCTTTTCTTTGCGTTCGTTTTTATTTTCTATAAAGCGAGTTTTTTCAGCATATAGCTAATGTGCTTAAAATTTTTATTTAATACATGATATCAGTCTTTCATAATCTTTTGGCGGCGCAGTTAATTTGAACGTGTAAAATAGTTTCTTTAATTGTATAAAACAATACTTCAAAAGAGAGTTAAGTAAGCATGCAGACGCTTACCTGATTATAAGTTCAAATCTTCCTTTTAGTGTATCCGAATATATGATTGGTACTTTCCGCACATTGGGTATTATCCGATGGAGTATCACAGATTAACTTATCGTATCACTTCTGTAAAATAATATCATTAGTATATTTGATAATAATAACTGTATAATTAATAGACTCTTTCCTTTCGATTAAATTTAGGTTTAATATACATTTTTCTTGATTACAAGTTAACAGAGCATTTACATCGCTCTGACATTTTCACACACTACATTTTAACAGAATATATACACAACAACTGACTAAAGAATAAAAAATGTTTTTCAGTTCTTGGTAGCCTTGGATGACGTCACAGGAAAAGCACATGATAGCACGTGATAATCATTCTTTCACGTGGGCGGTAATTCCATGTACTTAGTTGAGTTGAAAACAGTTTATGAGTGGGTTTTTCCGACGAGATAATTAAAGTTGTTTACTGCAATTTTAAAGTACTTTATTATTATCTGACGATTGAAGAGTAGTTGATTCCGCATAGAAGATTATCCTTTAATTGGAATTTCCGTCAATTAACTTTGAAAATCGTTTCCATAAAGTGTGAACACCTTCTGTATAAATAAATATGTTTATTACATATGCATATTTATTATATATGCACTGAGACACTGTATCATATATACACAGAGCCAAAATATTAAAAACACACCCATCGGTTTCATGACATTGATTCTCGAAAACAGCTTTATTACTATTCCTTTAATTTCCATCCAATGCTAATCCGATGATTATTATTTTCACGATAACACCAACAACGACTGCTATTACCCAAGAATCGTCTTCTAGGAGGCGAAAGTAATGTGATCAGTTTCTAATCAATTCCTCGCACGTAGATGAGATACTTCTCTTTTAGGTATTATGTGATGTTGTAAATATCTTTTGAAAATTCTGGTATCTTTAAGGTATTCTATTTCATTAAAGAGATGATAATTGCAAATACAGTCCCTGGCCAAATTATTAGACGCAGTTGTTTTTATTATAATTTATTAAATATCTGGAAAGATACATGAGGAATTATCCTGAAACTTCAGAAGTGTAAACAACATGATAAACGTCATATATTTCCGCGAAGATTTTTTCCTGAAACCCCATAAGGGGCCGTCAACAAATTGAAGAAAAACGAATATCTTTTGGATAACCCTGTAAAAACTAATATTGAAAAAAGCATTCAAACTATAGATTATGATTGAGTGGCTTATTGTAATAATTTGGGTTCATTTTTATGAAGATAGCATGTATACTCCAAAACAAATTCACGTTTTTATAAAAACAGTCCCAAATTTTACCAATTTTTTTGCTTATAATATGCAGAGTTTTAATATAAAAACAAGTTATTTTCAGAAAATATGACAAACAAAATTATACACAATACCCTGCAATCAGAATTAAAAAATAATAAAAATTGTATGAAAAATGAGCAGGTTTACTAAATATTATTTCACTGCGCATGCGCGAATTCAATCAAAATATACTGTGCATAATATATTAGCTACATGTATAGACCAACTTTTATGAAAGTCTCAAAAACATAGCTTGAAAATTCTGATAGTAATCGTCGATAGAATAAGCTCGAATTTCGCTGTTCCCAAAAGAAAGCAAAAAGATGAGGGGTTGTATCCAAATATACTAGCTTATGAAAGTTGATATAATAAGAATGAAGTGTCTCTCATTCTATATTTGATACAACCCCTCATCTTTTTGCTTCCTTTTGGGCACAGCGAATTTCGAGCTTATTCTATCATAATTTTTAAGCTATGTTTTTGAGACTTTCATAAATGTTGGTCTATACATGTAGCTAATATACTAGGACTTCCCTCAAAGGGATTAGTCTGAGTGATATTGCTGAGAACATAGAGTTAACAATTACAATATAAAGTAAAAGAGTAAATTAAATGATAGAATTACAAAATACCATATATAAATTCATATACACTGTTAAAAAATAGAAAAGAAGTACCGTTCGTCAGATGTGTTGTCATAATTTTTTTTAACATGTGGCAAAGAATCTCATTTTCTTAAGCGCGTATTGCGCAAAACTTGAAAAAAAAAAAAAAAAAAAAAAAAAAAAAAACGCCGGATCTTTTAAAACGCCAAGCTTTTTAAAGTTACGTAATTGGATTTTCAGCCAATAGTTTATTCTATCAAGCGTGGCTTAACGCAAACTTAATTTCATTGCTGCACCTTTTTTTGTGTGTGAATTGAAAATTTTTCTTCCTTGATTATATAGCTATTATTTGTATAACTGTTTATAGAAACTCTTACACTTCAAACCACATTGATAGCATGCTTTGCTACAAACCAGATTGCAAAACTATAGTCTAAATTACTATTAAAGTATACAAAAAATCTTTCGATGACTTCTGTAAAATAACTTTTACATTAAATCTCCATATCGGCAAAATTGAAAAATCATATATATTTCAAAGTTAAGCTTAGCAGATACTTCTTGATTATTCTCTAGGAGTCTCTGCCCCCTGCGCCTTTACTGCGCCATTCCGCAGACTTTTCTCTTTTTTGCCTGTCTGTCTGTCTCTCCACAATCTGTCTGTTTCCCTATCCGTTCTTCTGCCCGTCTCTCTAACCGATTGTTTATCTCTTTACAAGTCTCACTACCTGTCTCTATATTTCTCTATCAGTCTCGCTACCCGCCAGTCTATTTCTCTAACCGTCTGTCTACCCGTCTAACTACTTGTATGTCTAGCCGTGTCTCTATCCACTTCGCTTCCCATTTGTCTGTCTCACAATTTGTCTATCTGTCTCTCTACCCGTCTGGCTATACGCCTCTCTACCCATCTTCTTACCCATCTCCGTACCCATCTACTGTCTCTCTACTCGTATTTATATCCGTCTCACTATCCGTCTATTTTTGTACACGACTCTTTACTCGTCTCGCTACCAATCTCATGACCCGTCAGTGAACTCGTCTCTGTACTCATCTCTCTACTCGTCTCTTTAACTACCACGCTACGCGTCTCGCAACCTTTCTCGCTACATTCCTGTCTACCGGTGTCTCTCCCCGTCTCGTGACCCATTTCGCTACCCCTCTGTCAATCCTCTTTTTTACTCTAGCCGTCTGTCTTTTCGTTTCGCTACCCGTCAGCCTACCTATGTCGCTACTCGTCTCACTACCCGTCTGTCTACCCGTTTGTTTACTCGTCTTTCAACCTCTCGCCACCTCTTCCCAATATTTAAACAATTCATTTAATATACAGAAGCCGTTTATCAGTTATTAAATGCAAACAGAAGTAATTTATCTAATAAGTGTAATCAGATGCAATTTTTTTTTAAATACATACATATAAACCTGAATAATAATTCATCAGTTTTGTGTTCATAGTTGTTTATATCATTTGACAGTAAATCTCAACTTCTTAAACCTGAATTGTCCCAAGCTTTTAAAAAAAACACAAGGTCTGTAAAACTGCTAAGTACCCTGAGGGCTATATTAGCTACATGTTATTAAGTTAAGTGAAAGTTTCGTTATCGCGTTTGCAGCCAATTGCTTAGGTCAGAAAGCGTGGCTTAACGCCATTTTAAATTCATTACTGTAACTTTCTTTTATTTTCTTTTTTTGAAGTGAAAACTTCTTTAGGCGCGTTGGGCATTTTTGAGATGGGAAAAAAACATTGAATTCGCGACGCGTCACCGTTACTGTTACCGACACCAAATTAAATTATGTTGCCAATTCATACAATGAAGCGAAAGTATCAAAAGGAAATAGTTCACGTGCAGAAAACGAAATGATTGGTATTATGAATAAAAATAATTCAGAAAATTATTTTAAGATAAATTTAGCACGCGCGGTGAAAACAAATAAAAATCACTCAACTCATGAGACCAAATCAAAAGATGAAAATGAAATAGGAAAAAACGGAAAATATTATAATTCAACGAGCACGCGAAAAGAAATAACAGAAAGTAATATAAAAAGAAAAAATGAAAATAAAGAAATATTTCATGAAAGTTTTGTGAAACGTGGTTACAGATACGGAAATGAAGTGAAATCATTTTATACAAAAGAAAAGTTTGTTGACATAAATCATAGATACCGCAAACAATACGCGCAGTATGAAGATAGAAAAAAAGCACAATGTTCACGAATACCGTAAGCAAGACAGGCAGCAAAGAAGTCATAATTTTTGGAGTGATAGGAAGCGGGAACCCTATTTTGCAGATAAATGTTATTACAAAAGATATGAAACTACATCTCATGGAAGAAATGATGAATGTATTGAGAGTTGTTAAAATTGTGGATGAAAATTCATAAGTTTAATTGGTATTCATTTCAAAGAATACCAATTACTTAAATTTCATATTTTATGTATTTGTAAATTTACGTTTTAAGCAATATATTGCAATTTTTGTATGTAAAATAATATGCATTATTTTTCATGTACAATAGCGCATTAAATGAAAATTGTAATATAATTTTTGTAGTAGTAGTAGTTTATAATAATGAATAAAAAAAACACTTCATTTAAAAGTATTTCCTGCACAATAAAACATTTCCTGCATCTTACAAAATTTTTCAAGAGAGCGGTAAAACATGTTTTTCAAATATTTACAAACATACGTTTATTAAAGCATAATTTTGCACCCTCTTAAAAATCTAAGCACGATGCTAAAATAAAATTTTATCGCCATATTCGATATTTTAATAAGTAATGAAAATACATAAACAAACTTAGGTACTTACGTATTATCCGTGCCGGGAGATTGATCGCCAAAAATGGTTGCCAAGTACCAATCTTGTTTATCGTTGCCAATCATGTTTTCAAACGCAGTAATTTAACTTTATCAAATAACATTATTAAAAATGGTATTTAATATAAAATAAATAAAATGTAATATATGTTTATTAAATTTATAACATTGTTTAAAATAGTAAATAACATTATTTTAGTAAAATTAACAAATGGTAGATATCATAGTAAATAAGAAAGAATAATATTATAGATTATTCCCAGGCATGTACCATGTAGCAAGAAAAAAAAAAGTGTTACTATAATTAGTAATACTAGATGGAACCCGTCAAAATTTGACGGCAAAAAACTTGATAGTACAATAAAAATAAAATTCATAGCTGCTTTAAAATGTTTCAAACTTTTGCAGAATAATTCAAATAAATAAAAAACCCACTTTGAATTAAAGCTAGGTTGAAGAACAGCAATTGGCTAAGTTTCACTGGCACATGCACTCGCGGAATTTCTTTCATCTGACACATTTAGCGCTGTTGTGCAAGTAAATGGTAAGTGCCGCCTTGGGGAGGGGGAAATGGCGGATGGACCAAGGAGATGCATAACATGAATAAGCAGTCAAAGACCTTTCAAACGATATGTAACATGAGGGGTGTGTGCAAAATTTAAAAAAGTACCCCCTTGGGGGGGTAAAGTAGGGGATGGACACGGAACATGCATAATAAGAATAAGTGGTCACAGACCTTTCAAACGATATATAACATGAGGGTTGTGTGCAAAATTTTAAAAAGTGCCTCTTTGGGGGGGGGTCAAAGTGGGGAGATGGACATTGGAGATATGCATATGATTAAGCAGTCACAGATCTTTCCAACGATATATGATATGAGGGTTGTCTGCAAAATTTAGAAAAGTACCCCCTTGGGGGAGGGGGGGGCAAAGTGGGGAAATGGACATTGGAGATATGCATATGATTAAGCAGTCACAGACCTTTCCAACGATATATGACATGAGGGTTGTCTGCAAAATTTAGAAAAGTACCCCCTTGGAGGAGGGGGGGGGCAAAGTGGGGACATGGACATTGAAGATGCATAATATGATTAAGCGGTCACAGACCTTTCCAACAATATATGACATGAGGGGTGTCAACAAAATTTAGAAAGTTGACCCCTTGGGGGGGAGGCAATTGGGGAGATGGACATTAAAGATGCATAATATGATTAAGCGGTCACAGACCTTTCCAACAATATATGACATGAGGGTTGTTTGCAAAATTTAGAAAAGTACCCTCTTGGGGGAGGGACAAAGTGGGGAGATGGACATTGGAGATATGCATATGATTAAGCAGTCACAGACATTCCAACGATATATGACATGAGGGCTGTCTGCAAAATTTAGAAAAGTACCCCCTTGGGGGAGGGGGGGGGCAAAGTGGGGAGATGGACATTGGAGATATGCATATGATTAAGCAGTCACAGACCTTTCCAACGATATATGACATGAGGGTTGTCTGCAAAATTTAGAAAAGTACCCCCTTGGAGGAGGGGGGGGGGCAAAGTGGGGACATGGACATTGAAGATGCATAATATGATTAAGCGGTCACAGACCTTTCCAACAATATATGACATGAGGGGTGTCAACAAAATTTAGAAAGTTGACCCCTTGGGGGGGAGGCAATTGGGGAGATGGACATTAAAGATGCATAATATGATTAAGCGGTCACAGACCTTTCCAACAATATATGACATGAGGGTTGTTTGCAAAATTTAGAAAAGTACCCTCTTGGGGGAGGGACAAAGTGGGGAGATGGACATTGGAGATATGCATATGATTAAGCAGTCACAGACATTCCAACGATATATGACATGAGGGCTGTCTGCAAAATTTAGAAAAGTACCCCCTTGGGGGAGGGGGGGGCAAAGTGGGGAGATGGACATTGGAGATGCATAATATCATTAAGCGGTCACAGACCTTTCCAACAATATATGACATGAGGGTTGTTTGCAAAATTTAGAAAAGTACCCCCTTGGGGGAGGGGCAAAGTGGGGAGATGGACATTGGAGATGCATATGATTAAGCGGTCACAGATGTTTCCAACAATATATGACATGAGGGGTGTCAACAAAATTTAGAAAAGTGCCCCCCTTAAGGGGGGGGGGAAGTGGCGGGATGGACCCCGGAGATGCATAACATGAATAAGCAGTCAAAGACCTTTCCAACAATACGTAACATGAAGGGTTTGTGCAAAATTTACAAAAGTACCCCCTTGGGGGGGCAAAGTGGGGGGATGGACGCCGGAGATGCATAATATGATTAAGCGGTCACAGACCTTTTTAACGATATATAACATGAATGGTATGTTCAAAATTTAGAAAAGTGCCTCAATTGGCGGGGGGGGGGGGGATGGACCACACAGATGCATAACATGAAAAGGCAGTCGCAGGCCTTTCGAACGATATATCATATGAGTGGTGTCAGCAGCAAAGAAAAGTCTCCGCCCCGTGTGGGCAAAACATACTCCCCCCCGCCGCCATAATTATTGATGCGGACTCATTTTTTAAATTCATTCGCACCCCTCTTCTCCCGCAAAATGTTGTGAATTTTAAAAACTCCCCTTCTGAATTTTTTTATACCAAAAGCACTTATGTCCGTCGTCTGCATGCAGAGTTTTGGGCTTACAGACGCCAGACAAAACAACACACACACAGACAGACGTTTACCGACATTAGTAGTATAGATGATACTCAGTGCCTACACATTTCACCCTTTATAATTCAGCCAATGAGTTGACGGTTGTTCATTTCCAGAAACGAAACAATAATTCTTTAGGATGAATTTTGTTTGTTTGATACACCGTGGCAGAATGCGTGCAATGCAGCGACAGGCGTCACAAACTTTTTAGGGCACCTGCAGACTAAAAACATATAATCAATCTTCGCGGGAAAAAAATCCTAGATTTCGTCAAATGATCACGGGAAAAACACTAATTTCATCAAAGGATCATGTAAAACGTGAATTTTGTTAAAAGGCCACAGAAAAACGCGATTTACGCAAAAGATGAGCAAATTTTGTCAAAGAATCGCAAAACAGGAAATTTCACCAAAAGATAGCGCTTTCTTGCCAAATTTCGTCTAAAAATTGCGGAATAAAATGTATTTTATCAAAAAATCGCTGGAAAACGAACATTTCGTTAAAGTATCGCGAGAAAAATGCGAATTTCTTCAAAGATTGCTGAAAAAACGCGAATTTCATCGAAGGATTGCTGAAAATTCATGAATCTTATCAAAAGGCAGCAGAGAAAATGTGATTATTATCAAAGCATTGCGAAAAAAGAAAATTTCGTCTAAGGATCACAGAAAAACGCAAATTTCATAAAAGAATCGTGGAAAATAACGCAAATTTCGTGAAAAAAAATCGCAGAATAAACACAAATTTTGTCAAATTATCGCTGAAAAAAAACACGAATTACGTCATAGGATAGCTGAAAAAATTGTGAATCTCGACAAAAAAAAGATACAGAAAAAAATGCGAATTTCATTAAAGAATCACGAAAAAAATGTGAATTTTGTTAAAGGATTGTGCAAAGAATGTGAATTTTTTATAAGGTTCGTGTGAAAAATGAAACTGTCTTTATTAAAAACAGCACACACACAAACATCTATACAAACCTCAATACACACAAACATATTATAGGCAGAGCTTGAAATTCAATTTTTCCAAGGACAGGAGTCTCCCTACCAACATTTTTAAATGGAGGGGAGTTGTAATGTTTGGGATGGAGAAAAAAAAATCTTTAAACCCCACTATTATTTTACGTGCTATTTAAAGAATTACATTAATGCAGACATGACAAAATACCATTGAAAAAATTAAGTCAACTGAGAATGATTATGTAAAATGTTTATTTTTATTATAAAAAAGGGAAGAAAGTTAAGTTTTATATATGCAGTGTAGATTTGAAGTTCCATTAAATGTGTTAGGGACCCTTAACAATTAGGTTGTTAAATAAATTTCTGACTTTAGATTTTACTTGATTGAGATTCACCGATCGATCGTGGAAAAGACGCAAAGTTCATCGATCTGTCGCGGAAAAAACGCTAAGTTCGTCGATCTGTCACCAAAAAACGCGAAGTTCGTCGATCAGTCGGAGGAAAAAAGCAAATTTCGTCGATCGATTGCAGAATAAACACAAAGTTCGTCGATCTGTCCCCAAAAAACGCAAGGTTCGTCGATCAGTCGCTTAAAAAACGCAATGTTCGTCTATCTGTCGCAGAAAAAACGCAAAGTTCGTTGATCAGTCGCAGAAAAAAATGCAACGTTCGTTGATCTGTCGCAGAAAAAACGCAAAGTTCGTCGATCAGTTGCGGAAAAAAGCAAATTTCGTCGATCGATTGCGGAATAAATGCAAAGTTCGTCGATCAGTTAGGGAAAAAAGAAAAATTTCGTCGATCGATTGCGGAATAAACGCAAAGTTCGTCGATATGTCCCCAAAAAACGCAAGGTTCGTCGATCAGTTGCTTAAAAAACGCAATGTTCGAGTCGATCTGTCGCAGAAAAAACTCAAAGTTCGTTGATCTGTCACGGAAAAAACCACAAAGTTCGTCGATCAGTCGCGGAAAAAACACAAAGTCCGTCAATCGGTTGCGGGGAAAAAAAAATCACGAAATTTATCGTTCGGTTGCAGGTAAATTAAATAATGCAAATTTCTCCAAAAATGCTGAAATTTTTTGGGCGGGAGGCTCCCGCTCATGATCTTTTTTGGGCGGGATTTTAAAATTTTCGGTGCGAATCCCGCCCTGAAATTCAAGCCCTGATAGGTATAGTTTTAATCTGAAATAATATACTGAGCTTGAACTAACTTTTGAAAAATCGGGTTAACCCAAATCCAACTTGCAGAAATCTACACTCAGTCTGAAATCGACTCGAACCATAAAGACAGTTAACCCAACTTGCAACAAAAATAATTATTGCCGAGAGAGCATTTACCCTCTCTCCCTGTGCTGAAACCTTTCAGAAAATTTTCTGTGAATTTTCTGATTTTTTCTTTTCTCAGAAATGCTGTAGTCATTTTGTCCCCCAATTTTGCCCTTTACAATTCAGCCAATGAGTGGAGGGGGCCAAAGGAGCGTTCCTTATCACAAACGAAAGATGAGATACGTTCGTTTGATGTCGTTGTTGAAAATTTATGGATTTCTATTATTAAAGTAATTTTTTCATTTTAACGTATTTATTTTCTTTTTGTGTTGTATGTATTTTGCTACTTTGAATTTTTTTAAACTAACCCTTTTTTTTTTTGGAGAGTGAGAGAGAGAGATTTAGTAATTTGGTGACACGAAGTTCCGCAAATTCTTAAAATCCACAAATTGTTTCCAATGTAAACAATGAAATTTACAATTAAGTTGCAAGTGCAAAATTTCAGTTTTTTAAAATTTTCATGTCATTCTGTACACATTTTAATATGTCATTCTGATCATTATACATATTTAGTTATGCATTATTAATTATTTACTTGACCTTTACTTTTAATATTTTAAATATTTCAAACTTACAGCTGAATGTAATTATTAAAACATTTGAAATACTGCATTCGAAAAATGAAATTTCAGCTTAGAAACGCGACAATTACTATTAGGTTAAAAAAATTTAAAGTAGAAAAGTACTTATGATATAAGAAGAAGAAGAAAAAATACACCAGAATTTATCTGTATTACGAAAGCGGGAGAAATGATTTTCTGTGCTATACGAAAAGATATCCAAATAACTCAATCATGAACATAGAAATAGGTATCGGTTTCTATGTTTATGTGCACTCAATCCAAACTTGAAACTTTTAAAAAGGTCATTGAATGAATGAAATTCATCTCCGCCTTTTACATCCAGAAAACTTGCTGTGTCGCCAATTATGTTTATATTATATATATATATATATATATAAATAATAATTCAGGCACTTTTCCGTTATACGGACACCATTGTCGCCAAACATACATACATACATTTTGGCATAGTGTCCGTATAACAGAAAAGTACTAAAGTTCATTGTTTAAAATCACAATAAAATATCATGAAATTTATTGATTAGTTGTGGGAAAATATCGGGGAAATAATGTGTTTTTCGTGAATTTTTTGTTTTGTTAACATTGTGGTTAGACAGCCAGGGAGAAATCCAGAAAACTTGCTGTGTCGCCAATTATGTTTATATTTTATATGTATATATAAAAATAATAATTCAGGCACTTTTCCGTTATACGTACACCATTGTCGCCAAACATACATACATACATTTACATACATACATACATTTTGGCGTAGTGTCCGTATAACAGAAAAGTACTAAAGTTCATGGTTTAAAATCGCAATAAAATATCATGAAATTTATTGATTAGTTGTGAGAAAATATCGGGGAAATAATGTGTTTCTGTGAAATTTTTTGTTTTGTGTTGTTGTGTTTAATTGTAAGCATTCATTATAATTTTCAGTGCATTATTAAATTGAAATTTTTGTTTAAAATATGTAAACAAAACAGTGACCAGAAACTTGCACAATTTCTAATATAGATAGATAGATAGATAGATGCATGCATGTAGTACTTTTAATTATTTGGTAAAAATACTGTGATCGTCACTGAGAAAACCTGAATTTAGCCTAAAAGTAATTGTCGAGTGTTTAAGCTGAAATTTCATTTTACGAATACAGTATTTCAAATGTTTTAATAATTACATTCAACTGTAAGTTTGAAATATTAAACGTAAAGGCCAAGTAAATAATTAATAATGCATAACTAAAAGTAATTGTCGAGTGTTTAAGCTGAAATTTCATTTTACGAATACAGTATTTCAAATGTTTTAATAGTTACATTCAACTGTAAGTTTGAAATATTAAACGTAAAGGCCAAGTAAATAATTAATAATGCATAACTAAAAGTAATTGTCGAGTGTTTAAGCTGAAATTTCATTTTACGAATGCAGTATTTCAAATGTTTTAATAGTTACATTCAGCTGCAAGTTTGAAATATTAAAAGTAAAGGCCAAGTAAATAATTAATAATGCATAACTAAATATGTATAATGATGAGATTTTTTTTCTTGAATTATTCAGTGAAACTCGCCTTATACTCGCCTTATACTCGCCGTACGCAAATAATTCACATCAAAATCTTAAAATAACGAAGTTTTCTTTCGTGTTTAGCTATGCTTAATAACCAAAAAAGCTTGATTAATACAAAAATTATTCGGTAAAAATACTGTGATCGTCGCTGAGAAAACCTGAGTTTAATCATATCACACAGAATTACATATTAAAAGTTTAAAAAACTGAAATTTTACACTTGCATCTTAATAGTTTGTTTACATCGGAAACGATTCGCGGAATTTCGTGCCACGAAATCTCTCTCTCTCTCAAAAAAGGGTTAGTTATAAAAAATTCAAAGTAGTAAAATACATACGACTTAAAAAGAAAATAAATACGGTAAAATGAAAAAATACCTTAATAAAAGAAATCCATAAAGTTTCAACAACCGAACAACCAAATGGAATCGTAATCCACATACGCTTCTAGAGAGAAGAAAAAGCCTTCACCTCATTGGCTGAAACATCGCGTCTGAAGATAGTAAAAGCCTCTAGCTGATTAGCTGAATGCTCGCGCATGCGTATAAAAGGCATTTTTGCATGAAAAACTAAAAAGCAGGTTAGCTTTAAGTATATGGATTGGCTCCATGCATGGCGCAGTTGGCTTAAAACTGGCACGGATAATACGTAAGTACCCAAACTTATTTAACAAACCTAAGAGGCATTTTTGTGATAAATAATTGTTATTGTCAAGAGGGTAAATTGTAAACTATTAATAAACGGCTAGTAAATAATAAATAGCATTTAAAATCTAAAAAGGGAGAAGTGGTCCGTATAAAAATTAAACGCTTGATATATGTAAATATTTTTTTATTTTTTAATATTTCCGAAGGCACAGATAAAAAGGTAAAAATATCTTTTCCAAATGCCAAATAGAAAATATACAAAATAGAATGCCAAATATACAAAATAGAAAAATATCTGCAAAAAATATATTTACATAATACTACATCTGCAAAAAAATAAGATTTAGAAAAAGTAAGCCAAATCCTGCAAATCCCAACAATCACATCGAAAAACTTATCACCAAAAAAGAACTCGCCAAATCTTACGGCACAGGAGATGGATTATTCCCTCTGAATACAGAATATTAGTTTTTTTCTTGTACGATGGGTGATTATAATATAATTGTTTCATTTCACATACTACATACCCTTTGATATATTGGTACTTTTATGTTAGCCTAAATCGCCAAATATTGTTCCTATAACATTTTCATATTGAATTCATTTCATTTAAATATAAACCTTTCACTCATTTAATTTAAAATACATGCCTTTCATTAATCCCATTTAAAATGCTAAAAAGAGAAAAAAAAAAGAAATAATGCCATAAATCGAAACCTTTTATTTAAACACCAAAGAATTTTTTTTTTTTTAATTTACACACGCGAAATAAAAAAAGCTGCTATTGCTGAGATTTGCGCCAAATCTCTAATACCAAGTCTACTAAGTTATTGCGGGGTTTTTCTTTCAAACAGAAAAAAATCCAGATTAATTTTCGATTTCTACTACATTGAAATATATTTTATTGTGCTGAATATTAGTGCGTGCATATTTTTTTGCTCCATGTACTCCATGAACTTTTCAATTCCGATTGTCTACGAAAATCTCCCGCCAGTGAAAATGACGTACGCACAAAATTTTCGTGACGTATGTACTTTAATTGTGCTTTTTTATCTATTATTTTAATATAATTTCCAAACGGTTTGACATTTATTCTTGGTAATAAATAGACGTCGTGGTCACCTTTATAGGTACCTGCTGTAAAAATTTGAACGAAATCCGTTAAATATTTTTTGAGTTATGCTTGACGAAATATTTTAATATCCATCGTAGCTATATATGGGGCAAAGTAATACTGCGCTGTGTATGAGTTTTCGTTGCACTCAGACAATTATGCACAGTATATACTCGTATTTATTTATTTTTTTATTTTTTTGCTAGATACAATTTTGGAAAATTGACGAAAAATAGAACAGAATGGCTGTAATACGATTAATTAATAAGTACTGTTGAAATGAATTATAATTTGTTCAATCAATAAATATTTAAGAGAAACAAGAACAGATTTGGAAGATACACGTTGCCATACAAATCTTTATTATGTGCTTTGATAACCAAATTTGAGGCCACTCGGAAAGTAAAGGTATTTGTTTACAATGAGTGGCGGTTAGTAATTCTTAGTTTGTTCATAAAAATCCCTTAATTTGAGATAAAGGAAAAAAATAATTTACTCAAAGTATATGCCATCACTAGTGACACATTTTCCATCTCTCTGATAGGTTGTGGATGCCCTCCCAGAAAAACCGTGCATCTTTTGAGGAGGTCCAGTCATCAAAATGTTTTTCGACATCTCCTTAATTCTTGAAATGTATCATGGACAGTGCGTGAGACATCGAGAAAAACTAGCGGTAATCGGAAGGGGCCAAATCTGGTTAGCACGGTGGGTGGGGAAAGACTTCCCAGCCTAGTGTAGAACTGGTGTTTCTGTCCATTTTCGCTGTATCTGTCGGTGTCGTGCTGGAAAGTATTGGTTTACATTGATCATTTGTTGACGGTAGCGAACGGTATTAACTGTTTCACCTGGTTTCAGAAGCTAATTTAATACGACGCCTTTCTGATGTCTCCCAAAAGCATATCATTGTCTCCTTTCCAAAGAGATTTGATTTTGAGGTCACTGTTTATGGATATCTTGAGTTAATCCATGATTTTCAGCGTTTTGGGATCTCGAAATATACCCAATTTTTGTATCCAGCTACGATCATATGCAAAAGAGTGTTTTTCATGCTGAGAAAGCAAAACTTCGCACACCGTTTTCGCTTTACCATCTGTCTGTAGTTCAGCTGATGTGGTATCCATTTTCCTGCTTTTTGGATATTTCTCATGGTAAGCATATGATCACAAGTAGTTCGGCGATCAAAATTCAACCGCTCTGCCATTTATTGTTGAATTTGAGTATCGTGTTCGTACAAAAATGCTTGCAATTGTGTATTCAATTTTTTTTCGGTTGACTTACGGTTTTTAGGTGCGGTCGTAATTATATAAATATGTAGCACCTATAGTCCTCGTCTGATCCATTCGTTTGTTCGTCTGTTCGTCCGTCCGCGTATAACAGGGCAAAAACTACCAACCGAATGGTTTGAATTTTAATATATATAATCATTTCAGAATTTTGTCATTTCAAATTTCCTGAAAATCGAATCAAAACTTAAAAAGATATTAATAAAAAATTTTCTTTATTCTATTAAATTCTATCATACGTAATCTATATAATAATAGCGCAAGTCATGTGACTGGGGAAAAGAAATACGGGCTAACCACTTCTTTTTTCATATGCAAAGCGGACATTTTTTTCAAGATAGCTTTTTCGAATAAAATGGCGTAAAAGTTAAATTTTTAGAAAGATCGCTCAGAAAAATTATTTGTTTGAGAGATGTGATACATTAAAAATCTATAGATTCTGAGGTAACTTCGGTGGAAATTAGGATCTCGATATCTATTAATGTAAATAAACACGAGAAATTCGTTCATCCAGAGTCATATAAATATTAAACCATGGAGGTAATCATTCGCAAAGCAGGATCTCCATGGTGAATTTTGCAGGGCTGTCTGGTGTCGAAAAGAAAATTTCGCATCTCTAAACGTGGTATACGTAATAATAGAAAAATCATGCTCATTTCTCTCATAACAGATGATATAATTCATTTCACTAAAATAATAACGATGATTTTTTACATTGCAAAACTAGTTATAGTACGAACACACCTCATTTGTCACGTTTAACAGAATTTCCAACATGTTTAAAACTCTTGTGATATCTCCTTTTATCGTCAAGAAAAGTAACTATTAATGACAAATTGATTGACATTCCCTGAACAACCACCATCTTCTCGGAACACTCTTTTGAAGAGCATCGCTAAAATAGCGTCCAAATAACTAAAACGAATATGTCCCAATGAAGTATAAATGAATTTATAAACTGTCTAGAAGAAATTTGTGACAGTTCAAACAAGTAAGAATGATGAAAAATGACCGTTCATTAAGAAAAAATGAGTGACATCTGGTTTGGATAAAAGTGGTTATTTATCTTTTTCGATTAGTTTTAGAAAAAAGTTTCGAGAAGTTTATTTTTTACTTACCCATCACACGTAGTATAGGGTAAGTCTTGTAATCGTTTTGAAAAAAAAAAAAAAATTCTGACAAATTTACACGTTTCAGACACTGGAGATTCCGAAAAACATATTTTTAGAAAAAAAATGCTGTCCGTCTGTTTGTGTATGTGTCTGTGTATCTGTGTGTCTGTAAACGCTCTATCTCCCGAACATATTGAGATAGAAACTTGAAATTTGGTATGTACTTAGTACGTAATAATGGGAAGAAGCTTATTGAATTTCAGTAACCTCGATGATCCGGAACTATTTTTTTCGGACTCTCGAAATAGTCGTTCTGATAAAAGGTCTATAAAAATTTTCGAAATTGTTTATTGGTGCGAATATAAAAGACAATAAAAAAATGAAAATTTGGCATAAAGAATGAAGGCTATCGGATAATGAGTAGCCGAGATATTTGGAATCCTATTTTCCACACTCTTTGATTTTTTATGACCCTGTATTTCATGCAAATTTCAATTGAAATATATATTTTAATTGAAAATAAGACACTTAATCCGACGCAGTAAACCGTTAGTTAATTTGATTATAAATTTTGGAGTTATAAGGATGTTTCTCTTACGCAATTCAGTAATAGAGCCTTTAAAGTTTATGACGTCATCAAGCCGCGATATTATTCGTATGGCAATGCATTTTATAAATAGTATACACGTGTTTTATTTTCATGTTTTATATAATGCATATCCATGATAGGTAAGTATCACGGTGGCCCCCAACGACTAGTTTCCTATTTCATTTGTGTTTCGTATGTTTTTCAAAAGCTTGAGGAGGATATAGCTTTTTATAGTGTTTTTTTCCTTTCGCTCTTAGCTTTTTCAAATTATTTGATCTGTTATTTCCTCGACATTTTTATCGAAGAACAGAGAAAAATTACGTTAAACAACTGATATGATATGATTTATGTCTGCTTGTTCAAACGGTATTAAAAAAGTATTTATAATTTGTATTTATAAACACTGTAACGTATTCACTAGGTTTCAGCAAAGAGAAGGAAGGCTGTCCGAGGTTAAAGACCCCTCGTTTCCTGACATCCCCGCGAGGTGTGAGGGGGCTGGAAGGAACGAGCAGAGAGTCGATGGTCAGTTGTTGTTTTGGAGAGAGAGAGAGAAGGTCTCTCTAAAAAAGATTCTCATCCTGAGAATCGTCGTCAGCGAAGTGAAATCGCTGTGAGGTTTGAAGCTCTACCGATTGATGAGTAAGAGCGGATTAGAAGGAACCCCTTTGTTCCTTAGTAGTGGAGAACTTTTCTTTATAATTCTAAGACTGTATCTATTTTTGAGACCTCGAGGAGAGGTTGTTCTGATCGAACTGTTTTCAAGAGGAGTTCCGAATTAGTTCCTGTTGCCACCTTCTTTTAGTATCTGTCCGTATTAACGAACTCTAATTTACATTAATTCAATTATTATCCTGTGCACTACACTATTTATCCTCACATGTTTATTTGTGAATAAAATATAATTTGCATAGGCTAAATAATCTGTGCTTTATTTCGGCAAGTTAACCAGTACAGCTACCACATAACATCTACTATCCCGCCGAATTGGCACAACACCTTATCACCTAACTTGCAATAGATGGTAATTCGTATAAGTTATTTTATGCGACCTTTTGAAATATTATTTTGTAATTCCCGTGAAAAAAGAATCTAAATATATATAGTTTTAAAATAAATTTTCGAAATAAATATTAATTGTAATCTGCAAATACTTTAAACAAATCGATTTCTGTAAACTTTAAATATGTGAATTCAAAATGGCAGTTCATTACATCAAGTAGATTTTTCGAATTATGCTTAAAAAACTATACGCATCTCACACCTAGAAAAAGGAATTGATTAAAACTACAAAACATGTTTTGTTGAGTACATTTTGGTTGTTTTAGCAAAATTCAAGTAAAATTGAACCATTTTACTCCAATTAAAAAAACATTTTTGCTGACGATACAATTTTTTTGTTGTTGATTCAAACAAAATTTCCATTGATCTATATTTAAACAAAACTTTTTGTTTAAATATAGGTCAATGGAAATTTTGTTTGAATCAACAAAAAAACTTTTTTTTTTTCCAATTCCAAAAAAAAAAAAAAAAAAAAAATTGTATCGTTAGCAAAAAATGTTTTGTTAATTCGAGTAAAATGGTTCAATTTTACTTGAATTTTGCTAAAACAACCAAAATGTACTCAACAAAACATGTTTTGTAGTTTTAATCAATTCCTTTTTCTGAGTGCAATCTGTTTTGAAACGATTAAAGATAAATGTAATATTAGTAAATGAACGTTTTAATCACCATGGTTCGTAAACTACTTGACTGAATGACTTCCTGTTGGGTATCCTATTGTAAAATTTACCGAAAAATGCAAATATGACATCGAAATTAAGTGTTAAGATTGAAAACGTTAAAGTTTGTTACAATTTTTGTATGCAGGCGGCTCCTAAGCAAATATTAAGTGTAAAATTAATTATTAGACGTTATTACTATACGATTGGTACTAGTAACAGTTCTATACGATGATTTGCGGCAGGGTTAATAGGAGGAGATAAATTTCCTTTTCTATGTTATAGCATATTGTCTAGCTACTGCTTTATGAAGGTAGCTATTTTGCCATTTCGTTAAGTTTTGCAAAGTATGTCTAACTCTCCATGAATCTGATTTTCAGGGCTCTTTTGTGCAATGATACATTAATTAGGTATCTGTGGTTGTATAGTTGCTATAAAAACTGTGGTAGGAGTTAGATTCAACGACTTTCGAAGCATCTTCTTTTATTGGTCAATTAGTCTGGATTTTGACGGAATCCTGCTTTTGAGAGTTTTCCGAGTGGTGTGTAGCAAGCGAATATTCCATTTAGCTGTTCTTGGATAACATCTACGGTTGTAAGTTCAGTAGCGTAGTCAGCAGTTAAATTTCAATATTTTGAATAAAATGGTATTGAAATCCCCGAAGTTCCTTTTTACAGTGTTGTTGCAGCGTTTTAAAGGGATATTTTAGAATGAAAGTTACAGTGCTTCTCGTGACATGTTATAGTGTGCTAAAGCGATTTTCTCTTAAGTTACTGTAAACGAACTGCGATGAGAATTTATTTTCATCCAAGCGCTTGAATTTAATGAGAATCTCGGGAAAGGGATACCACCCTCTCAGTCTTTTAGGGTTTAAAGCTTATTTTTATTATCTTTAGTATATGTCTGCCAATCCCACATCCAATCAACCTCATTATTGCTTTTAAATTTATTGTTGTTATTTTTAATTTTGTGTCATGGCTACATTTCAAGTAAACTGCCCACTAGTCACAAAGTATAATGATGAAAATTGAAAGATGATTTCAAAAGGAAAACAAAATGAATTTATATGAGGGGAACAATTTATAAAATAAAAATATCAACGTTGTCAAATTTATTGATGGTTTTTTATTAAATTTATGTTATAAAAAAACAAATTCCATTAAGATTATACACAATAGTAGTAGAGTAAGACATAAACGTGCTTAAAATATTTTTTTCAGAGTCTTTGCTTTAATTTATATAACCTTAGTATGGTAAAAGAGAAATTTTGCTTAATTCCTTTAATGCAATACTTACGTTTTATAAAACTCTTATAATATCCCCTTTTTATCGTCAACAAAAGAAATTATTACTGAAAATTGATTAAACTTCCCTTAACAACCATCTTCTTGGAGCACTTTTTTGAAGAACATCTCTAAAAGGGCATCAAAATAACTAAGAAAAAAATCCTAATGAAATCTAAACGAATTTATAATCCACCTAGAAGAAATGTTTGACTAAGAATGATGAAAAATGACTGTCAGAATATGAATAAAAGACAATCATCTCGCTCATTAATGAGAAATAAATGACATCTGGTTTGGATAAAAGTGGTCATTTATCTTTTTTGATTAATTTTAGAAAAAGTTCCAAGATTTTTTTTTTTTTACCTATTCCTATTTCATCTGTGTTTCGTTTTTTTTTTCTTTTTTCTTTTTTAAGTAGTCTTTTTTTTCTTTTAAGTAGTTATTTTTGAGGAGCATATATATATTTTTATTACTGTTACTTCCTTTCACTCTTTAAATTATCCCATCCATTATTTCCTTGACATCTTTATCGAAGAACAGAGAAAAGCTCTTAAATCCCTCGTTTCAAAAATAAGTTAAATAACTGATAAGATGTGATTTATGTGTGCGTGTTCAAACGGCATTAAAAAATATTTCTAAATTTTCTAAAATAGTTACAGCTAATTTTGAGAAAGAACTAAAAACAAAAAAAAAATTACAAAATTCATTTAATGAACGTACCTAAAATGGATTTTCATAGTCTACAGTTATTGGCGACTATTTTTCTTTTATATTAAATTCGTACCACCACTTTCAAAAATATCCTTTGTGGTAGCATTTGTTATCAAAGTATGCGGAATTTTGTTTTTTTAATTTTGAAAAAGTAATACGAATAGAATATAAAAATAGTCGCCATTGGCAACCTGAATTTAGTTTTGCTGTGTTTTTATTTAATGTATTTTCTGAAAATTATCATTCACCTATGAAAAGGTCGATTAAATATATAAAAATTAAAAATGCACTAATTACGTTAATTTTATTCATTTTTGCAAAGAAAAGATGTCTGGTTTTTTTTTAAACAAATTAACATAACTGTTTTTTTTTTTAATTTTTTATGACACGCTTAATTCATAATTCAGCTTCAGAACACAGCCGACCAAAAACACTCGCACACATGGTGTTTGACTGCCAATGGGCTATTTGTGACGTCATTTGCTAAAAAAAATCGCTGCAAAACATAATAAAAAGTTAAAAAACGCATACTAAATGAAATTTAAAAAATCTAAACAAAATATCCTAATCGGGATTGTTAATAACTCGTCCTTCCCTTTTAAAATCAAGATTTTTTTTTATCTGTAAAGAATTATCAACTCTCTCCAAGCTAAAAAGAGAAAAAGAATGACGATTTTGAACATAACTAAGGCCAACATGGAACCAACCAACGAACCAATTAGGCATTCTGGGAAAAATTTCTTAGTGTCGAAGAAAACAATTCGCCAAGAATTCAAAAATCACTGTACGAATTTTGCATGAACTTTATGGAAAAGAGGACAAAATTTACTATATTGGGCTAAAAGTTTGCAACCAGATTCCTGTTAATAATGTGGGAAAATTGCAATCAAAACGTAAAAAAATTACCAAAAATCGCATAAAAAATTAAATTAAAAAAATTAAAAATCGGGCTTCGAGGTGCAAAACTGAAGACATAGAGGTACCTGCTCAAATTTTATAGCTCTGCGTGCAGCGGTCTCTTCAGAACACAGCCGACAATCATACACACACAGATACTACAGATACACAAACTTCCTTCTTATATAGTTAGAGATAAGCTATGTCGGCTGCTCCGCAAGAGAGTGAAAAAAAAAAATGTTCTTATTGGGTAACGAATAACATATGACGTCAGAAGCAAAACTACAAATACGTAACGAAACAATGAATATTGGGAATGAAGCAAACCCGAGGCATCATACTCGTTTATTTACTAATCTTCACTGTAAAAAAATGCTATGTTCATTATCAGAGCAATTTCCGTATTTTTACGAATTTTTGTTTCTTCGATGAAATGATTTCGTAAATGTGTCAGAAATTGGCGAATATGGATTTAAGACTATCTTTGTCAGATAATAGTGCTAAATAGATATTTAATTTAACGTTTTTGCTAAGGCTTTGGGATTTTTTAATATTGGGCCCCGACAATTGCTATTACGCCTAGTTGCAGTCGATTTCTCCAAGGTCGTAGCCAAGCTCGTGAAGCATGTGCGTGTAATAGAGATGTAAAAATAAATACCATTGCAGTACCTAATATAATATCTTATGTTAATACGAATATATTACAATGTTTCATAACAATGTCTTACAATGTTTTAGAAGAATAACAACTTCTTCAGTTTTCAACACTTATCTCCTGTATAACTATTCCAATTAAGTGTCGCATTTTCACCAATATTATCACCAATATATTATTTCTTACACAATTTTATGAACGTTAATTCCTCTGCGCAACAGTACATAAACTTTAAAACATTTATGAACGGCATTCTGGAACCACTAAATGAATTTACAACACGGAAGCTTTTTTTTTTTTTACAACTTTTTACGTTGCATCTCCCTATATCTCCATCATTGGTAACATACAGTTTCATACCATGGTCATTTTAGAATAGTTAGTTGCTTTTTAAACTAGTCGGATGTGTCAATTACAAAATTTTCTTCTATCTCATACAAGCTAATAATTCAAAGAGCGAAATTTTATTAATTATATATTTTAAAAACAAACAAGATGCTCAAAGTGAGCGTCGCTGCAAGCAAAATACAACTACACTAACATTGATTTTCATCTTACATTTCTGATTGATTTTATTAATCGAAGTAAATAGAATTAATCTCAATCATATCGATATTAATAAAAGAAAGTTTGTCCTGTGTGTGGGTGTATGTGTCTGTTGAAAATTACTAGCAAAATCTAGCGCACATAGAAGCTTGAAAATTTGTATGAGACAAGTTTTCAAGGCATGTCCTGATGCGCACCCGAGGTTCAGCTTTTTTTAAATTTTTGATAATTAGTCGAGATATTAATTAAAAACTCATCAAAAGCCAATCTTCTTTTGTATATCGGTGGAAGCGCGTCCGCGCATACTCAGTCCATGCTTTTCTGAATGCTTAGAAGGGAAGGGCCAAAGCTGTTTTATTTTGACCGTTTGCCTTAACGTCCATCATCGGCTGAACCATTTGTGATACGAAAAAAAGGAATACATATTCTTAAATTTTGTATTTTTACGTCTTAAACGCTGTAAATGCTGTGAAAATAAAAAATCTCTCCCGGTTCGGTCTACAGGCACAGGTAGATTTCAAAGTTAATACTAATTTCACGTGATGCGCTGCGCTGGGAAAGTCTATTTGTATTGGAAGGAGTTGGGGGGGGGGGGAGGATCCGCGTTACATCTTTTTGTTTTCCAATTTTTTCTCTGCAAGAGTTGATCATATCAAACCTTGTCAATATAAAAGTTGTAGATAATATAAAAAGATTCATAATACATTTAAGTGGATTTGATATATTGTGAATTGACAAAGTTATGAATTTATTTTTTTTTCTTAAAACCCTATTATTTCGCCTCTTGAAGGCATTTTTAATTATATTAAAAATCTGTCAGATAAATTTTTGCCCCTTTTCCTAGAAGTAATAATAACTTTAAACGGATTCGATATGTATCATAATTAAGGCGTTATGGATTTTTTTCTGTTTTCACAAAAACTCTCCGCATTTCCTCCTCTCCCTTGATCCGATTTTGCCCAATTAGAAACTTGACTAAGATTTTCTGCCCCTGGATTTTATGTATCAGTTTGGAAGAGATGTGTGCAGAATTATGGGAGTTATCGTGTCCATAAGAAAGTCATACAGATAGATAGATAAACAAAGTTTTGAACTGGGGATGGTTTTGAGTTCTAGGGGTCATGATCGGCATAGATCTGCAAAAAAATTCAGAAATTCCAACATAGGGAAAATGCAATAGGTAGTATTTTTTACGAAAACAACCTAAAATAACTCCCAGTGCTTTAGTGAAAATGAAATATATGTATTATCTGTCAAACATATTCTAATATCCATATTTTTGACACATTCGCGTAATAATTTTAATCGGGAAAATAAATTCCGTAAAAATAAAGAAAATGTACTAGCAATCAAAGGAATTTTTGTTACAGTGTTCGTTTAATAATTTTGTTTCTTAGAGAGATTTTCTTTATGTGCATATAAACACGAGCTCTTTCTAAAGATTCTATTCAAATATTTTTATTCGCTATAAAAACTATTTCCTTCATCCATGCATCTGCTTTTTTTCAAAAATCTCAGAAATTTCGTACAATTAACGAGATGATAGAAAACAGATGGCCATTGGCTCAGACATAATAGCTAAGATTCAGAAAGAGAAAACTTCCTTTACTAATTATCTTAACTAATAAGATTATTCTTATCACAACATGACTCTATTATTAATAATAATTAGTTTTAAGTTCAAGCATCTTGACTTGAAACAACATTTACGAATTTTTCAAAGTAATGTCTTTTGTTAAGAAAATACTTTAATAATTACGGTATGGAAAATGGTTTTAGCAATAAATATAAAGTATAATTATTCTCCAGTATCCAGTACTGGTTTAAACGTTGAACACTATTTCATTTTAAGGAATTAGAACCTCTAAAAATCCAAACATATTCTCATGTTATAAATTAAAAGAAGTTATAAATTATGTTTTATTATGATTAGAGTTTGTTGTTTAGGTTTGGATGACGCATTAGTGATACTGAGGAGGAAATAATACTTGTTAATTATATCAGTAATTAAATTTGGTCATATTAAACAAAATACTGTGATGGTACGTTTATTGTTTTCCTGGACAGTTCATTTGTAACCTTAAATTGGCATGCAAGTACGAATAACAGATTAATGCGTCGCGGTATGCATTATTCGATTGGAGAAAGTTTGTCTCTAATCATATATTCCAATACGAGCAAATCTTGTGTGTGGTTATATATATATACGAGCAGGGAAGACCGAGCTATGCTCGGTCAAAATTAAATTTGAGTTCAAATATCATGACCCATGACCAAAATGACCCACTAATTGAATTTTCTCGAACATGTGACTTAGCCCAACAGTCTTCTCGTGCCGGAAAACCATAGGATGCAAAATTTAGTGTAAATTGAGCCGCTTTTTAGATATTGACCCACAATGACCCAGAAATGACCCACTAATCGAATTTTCTCAAACATGTGACCTAGTCTAATGATTTTCGCGTGCCCAAAACTCGTCAAATACAAAATTTAATCAAAATCGTTAGATCCGTTTTTTAGATAAAATTAATTTGACCCGCTTTGACCCAAAAATGACCCCCTAATCGAAAGTTCTCGAACATCTGACCCAGCCCAATAGACTTCTCATGCCCGAAAATGGTCGGATACAAAATTTCGTCAAAATAGTTTGAACCGTTTTTAGATACAATTAGCTTGACAATGACCCAAAATGACCCACTAATTGATTTTTCTCGAACATGTGACCTAGCCCAACAGTCTTCTCGTGCCCGAAAACCATTGGATGCAAAATTTAGTGTAAATTGAGCCGCTTTTTAGATCTTGACCCACAATGACCCAGAAATGACCCACTAATCGAATTTTCTCGGACATGCGACCTAGCCCAATGCTTTTATCGTGCTCGAAACTCGTAGGACACAAAATTTAATCAAAATCGTTAGAGCCGTTTTTTAGATAAAATTAATTTGACCCGCGTTGACCAAAAAATGACCCACTAATCGAAAGTTCTCGAACATGTGAACCAGCCCAATTGACTTCTCATGCCCGAAAATGGTCGGATACAAAATATCGTTAAAATCGTTTGAACCGTTTTTTAGATACAATTAGCTAGACCATGACTCAAAATGACCCAAAATGACCCACTAATCGAATTTTCTCGAGCATGTGACCTAGCCCAATGGTTTTCTGGTGCCCCAAAACGGTAGGATACGAAATTTTTTCAAAATCGTTAGAGCCGTTTTTAAGATAATTTTTGCATATATATATATATATATATATATACATAACCACCCACAAGATTTGCTCGTATTAGAATATATGATATATTATATATATATATATATATGCAAATTTTATCTTAAAAACGGCTCTAACGATTTTGACGAAATTTCGTATCCTACCGCTTTGGGGCACCAGAAAACCATTGGGCTAGGTCACATGTTCGAGAAAATCGATTAGTGGGTCATTTTGGGTCAAGGTCTAGCTAATTGTATTTAAAAAACGGTTCAAACGATTTTGACGAAATTTTGTATCCGACCATTTTCGGGCACGAGAAGACTATTGGGCTGGGTCACATGTTCGAGAACTTTCGATTAGTGGATCATTTTTGGGTCAACGCGGGTCAAATTAATTTTATCTAAAAAACGTCTCCAACGATTTTGAATAAATTTTGTGTCCTACGAGTTTCGAGCACGATAAAATCATTGGGCTAGGTCACATGTCCGAGAAAATTCGATTAGTGGGTCATTTCTGGGTCATTGTGGGTCAAGATCTAAAAAGCGGCTCAATTTACACTAAATTTTGCATCCAATGGTTTTCGGGCACGAGAAGACTGTTGGGCTAGGTCACATGTTCGAGAAAATTCAATTAGTGGGTCATTTTGGGTCATTTTGGGTCATGGTCAAGCTAATTGTATCTAAAAAACGGTTCAAACGATTTTGACGAAATTTTGTATCCGACTATTTTCGGGCACGAGAAGACTACTGGGCTGGGTCAGATGTTCGAGAACTTTCGATTAGTGGGTCATTTCTGGGTCATTGTGGGTCAAGATCTAAAAAGCTGCTCAATTTACACTAAATTTTGCATCCAATGGTTTTCGGGCACGAGAAGACTGTTGGGATAGGTCACATGTTCGAGAAAATTCAATTAGTGGGTCATTTTGGGTCTTGGTCAAGCTAATTGTATCTAAAAACGGTTCAAACGATTTTGACAAAATTTTGTATCCGACTGTTTTCGGGCACGAGAAGACTATTGGGCTGGGTGACATGTTCGAGAACTTTCGATTAGTGGGTCATTTTTGGGTCAAAGCGGGTCAAATTAATCTTATCTAAAAAACGGCTCGAACGATTTTGATTAAATTTTGTATCCTACGAGTTTCGGGCACGCGAAAATCATTGGGCTAGGTCACATGTTCGAGAAAATTCGATTAGTGGGCCATGTCTGGGTCATTGTGGGTCAAGATCTAAAAAGCGGTTCAATTTACACTAAATTTTGCATCCTATGGTTTTCGGGTACGAGAAGACTGTTGAGCATATGTTCGAGAAAATTCAATTAGTGGATCATTTTGGTCATGGGTCATGATATTTGAACTCAAATTTAATTTTGACCGAGCATAGCTCGGTCTTCCCTGCTCGTAACTAATTATCGCTAATAGCGAGCAGTGAACATGAAACCGCTCACGATATCACTGAGAAAGCGGTTCGTATATGAATAATGCATGTAAATAACTTTGTCGAGTTGGCGCTTAGTTATGTATCAATACATGAATATGGAGTAAAAACCTCCATCTTCATGTATTGATACATAATTACATTTAAACAGTAGAACCAACTTGACAAAGTTATTTACATACATTATTTATATGCGAACCTGACATGATATACTTGATAACGAATACATGATAACGAATACATGATGACGAATGCATGAATATGGAGGTTTTTACTCCATATTCATGTATTGATACATAATTACATTTAAACAGTAGAGCCTACTCGACAAAGTTATTTACATGCATTATTTATATACGAACCGCTGTCTCAATGATATCGTGAGCGGTTTCAAGTTCACTGTTCGCTACTAACGCTAATTAGTGTCGGTTAGATGATTTAAAATAAATGAAGGTAGTAATATATGATATTGTTCGAAATTTAATTCAAAGTTATTGTCACTGGTGATCAGTTAAAGATAGCGCTGCTACTATAAGGGACTAATAGGAAAATGTGATAACAAAGAGTTATAGGTACGAAAATTTGGGTCTCGTATAATCGATATACAGTACATGCCGCTTCATGTCATCGCCACAGCATCACGAGTCTTTGATAACAGTTACCGATTTATTATAATAAGCGATTCAGGAAAATATTATTAATCAAATTATAATTTACCATAACGAAACGACGACGTAGAAAACATTGATTGAAAGAATTCGGTAATTTATGTTTGTTTGCAACTCTCTATTAAAAGATCATTGATGGAATGTTCATGCTTACATTGTATTCTAAATTTTGTTTGAGCGGAGTTGTACGCCTGATTTTAAAAACTTTCAGGCGTTTCAAATTAGTAGGTATTTTCTCAATAAAGCTTGCACTCCTCGTCTGCCTGATTATCATCATTATTTAAAAATTTTCGTAAATCTTTTGACTGTTTTCAGTTTTTATGTGATTTGCAACTATAGGAATTTTATTATCATTCGCTTTCCAGGAACTATAATCTTTTTTCGTAACATCATCCAGGCAGTTTCTAGTCATCTTTTTCGATTGCACAGAATCCTGCAATAACAAAGCAATGTGAAAATTTTACATAATAACAAAGCAAATCGGCAATTTTACATAGTGAAATAATTGTAGCAGAAATATACGACATGCTTTCAATGGGATTTGTAACAGAACTTCACTTTTTGTTGTACTTCTCACAGAAAGTGCTGAGCTGAAAAGCGATAGCATGACCCATGACCAAAATGACCCACTAATTGAATTTTCTCGAACATGTGACTTAGCCCAACAGTCTTCTCGTGCCGGAAAACCATAGGATGCAAAATTTAGTGTAAATTGAGCCGCTTTTTAGATATTGACCCACAATGACCCAGAAATGACCCCCTAATCGAATTTTCTCAAACATGTGACCTAGTCTAATGATTTTCGCGTGCCCAAAACTCCTCAAATACAAAATTTAATCAAAATCGTTAGAGCCGTTTTTTAGATAAAATTAATTTGACCCGCTTTGACCCAAAAATGACCCCCTAATCGAAAGTTCTCGAACATCTGACCCAGCCCAATAGACTTCTCATGCCCGAAAATGGTCGGATACAAAATTTCGTCAAAATAGTTTGAACCGTTTTTAGATACAATTAGCTTGACAATGACCCAAAATGACCCACTAATTGATTTTTCTCGAACATGTGACCTAGCCCAACAGTCTTCTCGTGCCCGAAAACCATTGGATGCAAAATTTAGTGTAAATTGAGCTGCTTTTTAGATCTTGACCCACAATGACTCAGAAATGACCCACTAATCGAATTTTCTCGGACATGCGACCTAGCCCAATGCTTTTATCGTGCTCGAAACTCGTAGGACACAAAATTTAATCAAAATCGTTAGAGCCGTTTTTTAGATAAAATTAATTTGACCCGCGTTGACCCAAAAATGACCCACTAATCGAAAGTTCTCGAACATGTGAACCAGCCCAATTGACTTCTCATGCCCGAAAATGGTCGGATACAAAATATCGTCAAAATCGTTTGAACCGTTTTTTAGATACAATTAGCTAGACCATGACTCAAAATGACCCAAAATGACCCACTAATCGAATTTTCTCGAGCATGTGACCTAGCCCAATGGTTTTCTGGTGCCCCAAAACGGTAGGATACGAAATTTTTTCAAAATCGTTAGAGCCGTTTTTAAGATAATTTTTGCATATATATATATATATATATATATATACATAACCACCTACAAGATTTGCTCGTATTAGAATATATGATATATATATATATATATATATATATATATGCAAATTTTATCTTAAAAACGGCTCTAACGATTTTGACGAAATTTCGTATCCTACCGCTTTGGGGCACCAGAAAACCATTGGGCTAGGTCACATGTTCGAGAAAATCGATTAGTGGGTCATTTTGGGTCAAGGTCTAGCTAATTGTATTTAAAAAACGGTTCAAACGATTTTGACGAAATTTTGTATCCGACCATTTTTGGGCACGAGAAGACTATTGGGCTGGGTCACATGTTCGAGAACTTTCGATTAGTGGATCATTTTTGGGTCAACGAGGGTCAAATTAATTTTATCTAAAAAAACGTCTCCAACGATTTTGAATAAATTTTGTGTCCTACGAGTTTCGAGCACGATAAAATCATTGGGCTAGGTCACATGTCCGAGAAAATTCGATTAGTGGGTCATTTCTGGGTCATTGTGGGTCAAGATCTAAAAAGCGGCTCAATTTACACTAAATTTTGCATCCAATGGTTTTCGGGCACGAGAAGACTGTTGGGCTAGGTCACATGTTCGAGAAAATTCAATTAGTGGGTCATTTTGGGTCATTTTGGGTCATGGTCAAGCTAATTGTATCTAAAAAACGGTTCAAACGATTTTGACGAAATTTTGTATCCGACTATTTTCGGGCACGAGAAGACTATTGGGCTGGGTCACATGTTCGAGAACTTTCGATTAGTGGGTCATTTCTGGGTCATTGTGGGTCAAGATCTAAAAAGCTGCTCAATTTACACTAAATTTTGCATCCAATGGTTTTCGGGCACGAGAAGACTGTTGGGATAGGTCACATGTTCGAGAAAATTCAATTAGTGGGTCATTTTCGGTCTTGGTCAAGCTAATTGTATCTAAAAACGGTTCAAACGATTTTGACAAAATTTTGTATCCGACTGTTTTCGGGCACGAGAAGACTATTGGGCTGGGTGACATGTTCGAGAACTTTCGATTAGTGGGTCATTTTTGGGTCAAAGCGGGTCAAATTAATCTTATCTAAAAAACGGCTCGAACGATTTTGATTAAATTTTGTATCCTACGAGTTTCGGGCACGCGAAAATCATTGGGCTAGGTCACATGTTCGAGAAAATTCGATTCGTGGGCCATGTCTGGGTCATTGTGGGTCAAGATCTAAAAAGCGGTTCAATTTACACTAAATTTTGCATCCTATGGTTTTCGGGTACGAGAAGACTGTTGAGCATATGTTCGAGAAAATTCAATTAGTGGATCATTTTGGATTAGTGGATCATGATTTCACTCAAATTTAATTTTGACCGAGCATAGCTCGGTCTTCCCTGCTCGTAACTAATTATCGCTAATAGCGAGCAGTGAACATGAAACCGCTCACGATATCACTGAGAAAGCGGTTCGTATATGAATAATGCATGTAAATAACTTTGTCGAGTTGGCGCTTAGTTATGTATCAATACATGAATATGGAGTAAAAACCTCCATCTTCATGTATTGATACATAATTACATTTAAACAGTAGAACCAACTTGACAAAGTTATTTACATACATTATTTATATGCGAACCTGACATGATATACTTGATAACGAATACATGATAACGAATACATGATGACGAATGCATGAATATGGAGGTTTTTACTCCATATTCATGTATTGATACATAATTACATTTAAACAGTAGAGCCTACTCGACAAAGTTATTTACATGCATTATTTATATACGAACCGCTGTCTCAATGATATCGTGAGCGGTTTCAAGTTCACTGTTCGCTACTAACGCTAATTAGTGTCGGTTAGATGATTTAAAATAAATGAAGGTAGTAATATATGATATTGTTCGAAATTTAATTCAAAGTTATTGTCACTGGTGATCAGTTAAAGATAGCGCTGCTACTATAAGGGACTAATAGGAAAATGTGATAACAAAGAGTTATAGGTACGAAAATTTGGGTCTCGTATAATCGATATACAGTACATGCCGCTTCATGTCATCGCCACAGCATCACGAGTCTTTGATAACAGTTACCGATTTATTATAATAAGCGATTCAGGAAAATATTATTAATCAAATTATAATTTACCATAACGAAACGACGACGTAGAAAACATTGATTGAAAGAATTCGGTAATTTATGTTTGTTTGCAACTCTCTATTAAAAGATCATTGATGGAATGTTCATGCTTACATTGTATTCTAAATTTTGTTTGAGCGGAGTTGTACGCCTGATTTTAAAAACTTTCAGGCGTTTCAAATTAGTAGGTATTTTCTCAATAAAGCTTGCACTCCTCGTCTGCCTGATTATCATCATTATTTAAAAATTTTCGTAAATCTTTTGACTGTTTTCAGTTTTTATGTGATTTGCAACTATAGGAATTTTATTATCATTCGCTTTCCAGGAACTATAATCTTTTTTCGTAACATCATCCAGGCAGTTTCTAGTCATCTTTTTCGATTGCACAGAATCCTGCAATAACAAAGCAATGTGAAAATTTTACATAATAACAAAGCAAATCGGCAATTTTACATAGTGAAATAATTGTAGCAGAAATATACGACATGCTTTCAATGGGATTTGTAACAGAACTTCACTTTTTGTTGTACTTCTCACAGAAAGTGCTGAGCTGAAAAGCGATAGCATTAAAGAACAAGTTGTAAACTGTACGTCAAACGTGACAAATGAGGTACGTTCGTAGTATAACTAGTTTCAGCGAAATGAAATACATCATCCCTTATTATCACATGATTAATTTCCGTAATAATATAAGTACATTTTAAGTTGGCAGCATTTTACCTTTTGTTGAAATTGACTGAAAATTCAAATGGAAAACTTAGGCCTAGCTTTGGAAATTTCAGAACTTGAAATCCATATTGAGACTCTTTTTCCATTTAATATCTATTTCACCGGAAACATCTATCCAAAAAAACTGTCGGTAGATTACAGGATTGCTATAATTAAACAATTTTAGTATGCAGATTCAGTTTTTAAATTCAGTAATACGGAAATAATAGGACTCCATCTTAAATAGGACGTAAACACCATGGCAACTTAGAGTCATTACCTATTATGGGATATCATTGAATTAATTACGTATGATAGGATTTAATAAAATGAAGAAACTATTTCTTAATATCTTTTTAAGTTTTGATTCGATTTTCATAAAATTTGAAATGAATAGACAAAATTTTGCAACGATTATATATATTACATTTCCAACTATTCGGTTGGATAGTTTTTGTGCTGTTATATGCAGACAGGCTAAACGACAAATATAGGTGCTGGAATTTATATAATTACAAACGCACCTGAAAATTAATCACGCAAAGAGATTGATTTTACTGTATTATTGAATAAAGGAGGACAATTTTGTGGCGACTCATCCGTGCAGTGCTCTCTAGCTGTTGCCGCTGTGGACAAACTCTAGAATCTAACTACCCTAGATTCGAGCAACTCATTCATGCAGTCACTCTAGCTGTTTCGACAGTGGACAAATTTCACCAGCGAGACCGACTGGTACTGAGATATGGAAGTACTCTACTTCTCGACACCCACTTCGATGGTTCTGCTTTCCGAAGCGAATTTTCCAGACGACAGAATCGGACGGGTTGATAAGATGCAAGATCTCTCAAACAAGGCTGGACTCATTATTTCTCTTCTGAATGGCAACAGTCGAATGCGCTAGTATTTAAAACTGGAATTTATTGACAAGAGAAGGTGATGAAGTCAAGAGAGCATTACAAAGCTTTCTATACAAACTGGACTAATCTGAAACATCTGTTTTCAAGTGAACTGGAGGGGGAGTACCTGTGGCGACTCATCCGTGCAGTGCTCTCTAGCTGTTGCCGCTGTGGACAAACTCTAGAATCTAACTACCCTAGATTCGAGCAACTCATTTATGCAGTCACTGTAGCTGTTTCGACAGTGGACAAATTTCGCCAGCGAGACCGACTGGTACTGAGATATGGAAGTACTCTACTTCTCGACACCCACTTCGATGGTTCTGCTTTCCGAAGCGAATTTTCCAGACAACAGAATCGGACGGGTTGATACGATGCAAGATCTCTCAAACAAGGCTGGACTCATTATTTCTCTTCTGAATGGCAACAGTCGAATGCGCTAGTATTTAAAACTGGAATTTATTGACAAGAGAAGGTGATGAAGTGAAGAGAGCATTACAAAGCTTTCTATACAAATTGGACTAATCTGAAACATCTGTTTTCAAGTGAACTGGAGGGGGAGTACCTGTGGGGACTCATCCGTGCAGGGCTCTCTAGCTGTTGCCGCTGTGGACAAACTCTAGAATCTAACTACCCTAGATTCGAGCAACTCATTCATGCAGTCACTCTAGCTGTTTCGACAGTGGACAAATTTCACCAGCGAGACCGACTGGTACTGAGATATGGAAGTACTCTACTTCTCGACACCCACTTCGATGGTTCTGCTTTCCGAAGCGAATTTTCCAGACGACAGAATCGGACTGGTTGATAAGATGCAAGATCTCTCAAACAAGGCTGGACTCATTATTTCTCTTCTGAATGGCAACAGTCGAATGCGCTAGTATTTAAAACTGGAATTTAATGACAAGAGAAGGTGATGAAGTCAGGAGAGCATGACAAGCTATACAAGCTGGCTATTGCAGCCTTATGTGGTCTTTAGCGGTGCAAAAAGCACGTTAAATTTTATTTTATAAATATCTTAAATTAAACTTATATTTTGTTAGGTTAATAAAAGAATTGGTTAACCTCCATTCGTCTAGCCTATTCGTCTACATCTTTCCACACGCTACTATATTAATCTGTAGGGCGTAGTTCATATTACAGGTATACTTACCCATGCCTCTCGTGCCCAACAATTTAATGTAACACTAAGCGAATGATAACATTAACCGTGTTCAATTCAAGCGGCCTTTTTAAGCGTCATTTTGTTATCTGATTATGAACAGAAAGAAAACGTGATTAAAAAATTATGACCACTTTACACTATGAGCAGTGATGCAGGGATAAAATATTTTATTATCTATTATTTGAAAATAGGGTTAAAAAAATAATAATAACCTGTCTCTTTGTATAAAGTTTGAGAATGTAGTGTAAATGTAGTAAAATCATATCGGATACATTTTACTCTGACAAAATTTACAGAATTTAAAAAAATAAAAATGTACGGTAAGTATGGAACCCGTGCCACATTAGGGCGATTTGGGTTTCCGTAAATTCAGCTGCGTATAACTTTGTTCCTATGATTCCTATACGAAATGTTTTGCGGAATCGAACTGGGGTATTTATTTTTATCAAAAGTTTCATTTTGTTAATGAAAAGTGGAAATTAATGAAAGCATTTAAAAAACAAAACACAGACATTTGAAATAATTAGCGATGTGAATTTGCACACTATTGTGGAGTTTCTATAGAAACTACTACTGAGGAGACTAGCGCGCGGGTATTCACAATATTATTTAATGTAAATAAGTAGTTTGTAAAAAGATGAAGCTGTTAGAAATATTCCGCTTCATCCGCGAAATTAAAGATAAAAAAATATATTTACATTTCCTACTGAAGTAAAGAAAATAAAAAAGAACCTTGATAATCAAAAGAGGGAAAATTACGGAACCATCAACTCATTCTTCATCTTATAGTGAAAACAAATTATAAAACATTAATAGCCACTCAACGTCAGACAAATGATCAAGAAAAGCACTCTACATTGATAAACTGTTATTTGCGAAATATGCTGAAGGTAGAACAATAATTATAACATGAAATAAAGATCTTAATTGACTGATTACATTCTTACGGGAAAACCTTGCAATGTGTAATTCCACTGACGTAAGAATGACGAAAGTAAAAAACTCTCAAAATCTGAACTTATGACTTTTATACTTCAGTCCTAAATAAAATGTAATTGAGAACATACGTGAGCCTCTGAGCACAGATAAAATATATTATACTATATAATGCTTTATAATAAAAATTTAACTTTAAATGTTAATTATAATCATAGTTACGTCTAAATGTATTATAATCAAGAATATATACGTCAATATTAGAAAAATGTCCAAATTATTTAGTGTCCACATACTAATTAAATTACGTAGTTTTTCAGCAGTATGTAAATAAGTGAAATGTGATGTGCCAACGCCCTCATAAGGATTAACTACAACTTCCAGCTAACTAATATATGAATAATTCGTTGACCAAACGGTGAGAACACCTTCAGAAAAGGTAAGAGAATTTTCTTATCCTTATTTCAAGAAATTGATATTTGTGATGAATAGAAAAGGTAACTTCACAAACTTTCGAGATAATTAATCGCGTTGCACGAACTCCTCCTTCAGAAGTTTCGTGCATGAAACGATTACGTTTGATTAATGTTCTGATTTTAATGTGTTGGTGTACGCTAGTGTTAAAATATTTGTCTAGAAAATACATAACAATTGATACATTTTTTTTTCATATTTTCATAAAGCCTTTGCAAACTTTATGCAATGCATCCGAAAATATTACCCATATTTATTTTAGTTGTTGGAATGATTTATTTAAATTCAAGATATAAATAAAGTTAATACGCTTAGAACATTATGAATCAAATTCCATTAATCCAAAATATCTCATATACCCCATGAAAAAAGACGCTATTTATTTTACAAGATTTTATTCGAATTAGATTCATTCTCATTAACTATATTTTTAATGTGTATGTAATTTAAAGTTCAATTTCTTTCTTTCCTATATTTTCATTTTTTAATTTTTGTTCGATTTTTTTGCGATCGTTTAAAGAAGAAACAAAACACAGAATAAAGAAAAAAGGGAGGAAAAAAATTAATGGCCATTCCATTGAAATTTAATGAACTGATTCCACTCTCACTGTGCAATAAATCAGTGCTTTTTAAAGCACTATTGGATAAATGCCAGATAACAAAGAAAATAAACGGAATACAATCGACCAAAAAGTAAAATCCTCTCAAAGATCATATTAAACGATACCACTCTGTTTTTAAAATAAAAAATAAGAAGTCATTTTTAAAAAATAATTCATTTTTCATTTTAGAAATTCAAACCAAGATATTACTTTTCGGATAAAAATTAAGCGTCTCATATCAGTATTCATCCGCCCCTGAAGAAAAATCAGAGAAATTTTACAGTATCTAGCAAAGCTGAGCGGAAATACAGCATAACCTCTTCGGAGTTATCCACTATTCTGAAAAAACGTTCCTATATCTTAAGACAATCCAGAGACAATTAGATTTCAGAGATTTAAAGTAGTATTTCTGAGGGAAAAAAGTTACTTTTTTGCTTTTCATTTCAAAATAAGATAAAAGAGGAACTTTTCTGAGTAGTTTTTACTGGAAATTAATCAGTTTTCACTAAAGGAAATATCGGTTTTTCGGATACATTTTCATATTGAAGAAACAAACATGCTAGATTAACAGCAGTAGCATTCATATTAAAATTAAATTTATTTTGTTACTCTTGCATGTATAAATTATGTTACACACCCGAAAATGTTTATTTGATAATGAATAACATCCAAAGAATCAGTATATCATGCTGAAAAAAATGATAAATATGCTTTAAAAATTACTAGGTGACGTTTCTTCCCCACCCTTTTTAGGTGCGTTCGTAATTATATAAATACGTAGCACCTATAGTCGTCGTCTAGTCCGTCCGTCTGTCTGTCTGACTGTCCGCATAGAACAGTGTAAAAACTACCCAACCGAATGGTTTGAAATTTAATATATAGAATCGCTGCAGAAATTTGTCGAGTCCTTTCAAATTTTTTGAAAAACGAATCGAAATTAAAAAAATATATTAATAACAGCTTTCATTATTCTATTAAATCTTTTCAAACGTAATCTATATGATAAAAGCGCAATTTATGTAACTGAGGGAAACAAATTCGGGTTTTTTTCATATGCCAAGCGGCCATTTTTAAACAATTACGATTACGTTTGATTAATGTTCTGATTTTAATTAATTATATAAATTAATTTTTACGAATAAAATTGCGTAAAAGTTACAATTTCAGGAAGATCGTTCAAAAATTTGTTTGCATTAAAAAAATGTATAGTTTCTGAGGTAACTTCAATGAAAATTAGGTTAACAGCTGAATATCTCAATCCATTAAAGTAAATATACAAAATATTTATTCATCGTGAGTCATAGAAATATTAACCATGGAGGTAATCATTCGCAAAGCAAGATCTCCAGGGTGAATTTACAGCTCTGTCTGGTGTCGAAAAAAAAAGATTCGCATCTGTAAACATGGCATACGTAATAAGATAAAAAAAAAAGCATCCTCATTTCGTTCATAGCAGACGATATAATTTATTTCACTGAAATAATAACTATAATTTTTTACATTGTAAATCTAGTTATAGCACGAAACGAATGTACCTCATTAGTCACGTTTAACGTACAATTTCCAACTTGTTTATAAACTGGCCGCAAAATAATCTGTTGTTTCAGAAATTCTTCTTTAAGTCTTGGAAATCTATTGTTTTCTGAAATTTCTGAAGATAAAGGAAAGCTTTTTGAAATCGCGTATATCTTGGAAGAAGCTATGTCATATTTTCATAAAGTTTTGTTAGATCCAGAAATATTTCTCATTTTATACATTGTAAAGGTTCATAAAAGGAAAGTTAAATTGATAAATTTGGTTGCTAAGATATATACGAATATATTTGTTTGTTTTAATATTCATTAATCATGAATTATAAACTCTTTATTACGCAACTTGTATTGTTTTATTGTTAGACGTTGTGAGATTTTTATATTAATTTTTCTAAAAGTGTTCATAAGACAGAAAGCATATGATCACGAGGGCTTGAATAAACTGATATTTGTGACTTTGTTTCTCCAGTTGGTCTTAAAAGGGTCTGTTAGTTACTGGAATAGTTTCTAAATAATTTGAAATGTAACCTGCGTGCAAGAACAAAGAACGTCCTGAAATTGCGATTTCTCTTATACTGTTTCGGCTATAAATTTGAAATTTGACATGGTGGTTGGTTACTTTTAAGATGCAAATTCTCGCTAAGAGCTGCTTCTATCAAAAATTCTGTAATTAATTTATACTATTACTTCTTTTCGCATTAATTTATTAATGTTTCATAAAAAAAGAAAATATTTGTTAAATTCTAAAAAAGCAGTGACAAAAGTTTTAATAGTGTACGACAAAATTGATCTTGCAAAACTAATTTCCAGGTTCCCTATATTTGAGTTTTCCTTATATTATGTTATCTCTCAATTATATCTGATACGAAATCCATAAAATGTAATCATGGTTTTGTTATAGCTTGAAAAGAAATATTTTTTGTTTGGTTTTCGGATATAGTTTTAGATAATATAATTTACTTTAATTTTTTTTTAAAGAAACATGTAAATCCGCCAATTTCTTCAAAAGTGATCGTGGCAAAACCGCTGAAAAACAGTGTTTGAAGAAAAAACATTTTAAAGCTTTCCCTTTGCAGTTATCGACAGTCGGCGCGGATCAACGTTTCCTATCGACCACCTGTTCGACATTCTTTAAAGTTCAAATATTATATAAAATTCATAAGTAGTAAAACATTTTTTTGTGGTTTCAAACCTCTTTAAATTGTAAAATATCTCCATACACAGCGTTAACAGATTTTACATTAATTTCAGAAAGACTATAGGCATCACCAACCAATATACCACATGTATGAGCGCTTCGTGCACATGAAAACAATAGATGCAGCAACCTTGTTGTATATGGAGCCCCCCAAAATACAAGAAATTCGTTAATGACTATATTCTACATAAATCAGATCTTAACACACTTCTCTCATGTGCGTAGGTTATTCTAGAACCAACGAAAAACACAAAAATCTGGGCTTCGAGTTCATGCTATTTAAATATAGCACGCACAGCTAGATAAATTCATAAAGAGTGCCGTTTGCAAAGGGGTTTAAACCAATAAAATGCTGAAATAGAGGAAATGCCGTGGAAGTAACAAAACTGCGTAATACGGCTCCAAAAAAGCACGGGCAGAAAAGTTCTAGACACCTTCCGATATATTCGGACCAAAATAGAAGGTTGAAATGGAATACATTGAAATTGAAAAAAAAAATTAAAGGCCGAAGATTTTGTACAGGAAAATGGAAAGAGAAAGAAAAAGGTATTACGCGTTGAAAACAATTAGAATTTTGAAAGGGGAAATAGAATAAAAGTAATTTAAGATGAAATATAGTAAAAATACGGACACAAATTCTAGAAATATTAAAAAATATGTATACCAGATTTGTTCAAAATTAATTTTTAAAAAATCAATTGTAACCTAAACGGTGACAATTATGTTTTATTATTAAGTATTCAGTTTGTATGAAGAAATCTAGTTTTAAAACTTAACAAATAAAATATTTTCTTTTTCAATATTCTCTGTCAAAGTAATTAAATATTCCACAATACAGCAAATGAAATCCTAGTTTACTTTAGTAATTTGCAGAGCAAAAATTTGTGAGAAATTCTAGTCTATTTTAAATAAATTATTTCAAAATTTGTTTAAGTAATTACATGGACGCAGTTGGAGCCACGTGTATTATTTCAGAGATTTTTATTTGTTTTAAAGTCAACATTTAAATGAAGAGTTGAAACAACAAGAGATAGAGAATTTTCTTTATCTAAGGCCTTGTTTGAGTAAGCTGCTCGTTCGTTTCAAAATAAATGAAACGTTCTTAATTTTCGTACAGATAAAATTTTAATTTTATATCATGATTAGGAGGAACAGAAAATAAAAGTTTGATGAATAGACACATTGTTTTAAATCATACATGTAATTTGTATCCATCTTCATTTTAATTTAAAAATAGGTATAAATAAATTTCAAGTAAGGTGAAAATAATGGGGAATGTTGCTTGGAGAATTGTGGTATTTAAGCAAGGTCTGTTTATTTTGCGTCTAGTTACAGTATCCTATTATAATCCTAAAATATTAATTTCCTGAAGACATATTTAAAAAATAAGAGTGAATTCCACTTCCATAGGTTTAACATTAGCGGGCAGAATATATATACATATATATATATTTAAATACGGTTCAGTAAATAAATAGTTTGATATCAATTAAATTATCATTATACGTTGAAAAAAAATTTAGAAATCCTGAAAAGATATAATTTTATTTTCTTTGCTGTTACATTATCTTAAAAAAGAAACAGTGCAAAAATTATATATTTTTTTAATGAATTCATTAACTCACGCTTTCTAGCAAACGCAAAAATAAAGCGGTGAATTTTCCATAATCGGGTACGGTACTCATGCCAAAATTAAAGGAAATTAAAGAAATTTTAAAGGAAATTTTTGGGAGAAAATCAAAAATTGCAGTCATGAAAGCGTGATTTTCAAGCTATACATTGAATGTAAGGTAAAGCTCAACAACGTTAAACATACACAAATTCAATTCAAAGTATCCCAACATTAAAACCACATACAGCCGTTTCATTTATAACTCAGATCCCCTTCATTAGTGCAGAAAAGAACTTGTGTGATCAAAGAACTACGCTAGGCAATAGTTCCGAGTACTAGCTTATGAACTGACCAAAAATGTCAAACGCATGATTTGAGTTATCCTTGAAACGGCCGTATCTCGTTTTAATGTTGGGATATTTAGAATTTGTGTATTTTAACGTTGTTTAGCTTTATCTCATGTCTCTGTACCCACACAAAGTGAACATTTTCTGGCTTTACATTGCATTCTTATAAAATAGTGTATTTTTAAAAAACATTTTTTGATTCATACTTATTTTTCCTCAAAGAAGTATTACAGCAATGGTTATATTTGTCCCATGTCGAAAAATTAACTTGATAGAATGACGAAAAAGAGTGACATGAAATGCTGCAATAATAAAACAAAACAATAATAGCAATCGCTTCACTGAGAAAAATGACACTTTCAAATCATTGTTTTCATTTTGGTATGAAACTTTTTGTTTCAAATAGGACGACCCGATGCTTTCAATTCTGAAATACCAGAAATATTGAAACAGGGACAAACTCAAAACGGAACACAATGAGGTCAGTCCATACTCATTTTTGAAACATGGACATACTCAAAAATGATTAGGATCAGTTCAAACTCATTTTTTAAACATGGACGTACTCAAAAATGAGCACATAGAAGTCAGTTCATACTCATTTTTGAAACATGGACATACTCAAATAGGAGCACATGATGTTTTATTCTTGGGTGTGTGCATGTTTTCAGAAATAAGTCTATGCATGTTTCAAACTTGAGCGATTTTGAGTATGCGACCTACTCAGATTTGAGTATTTTTTGCTCAGTTTTGAAAATGTCATTTTTAGAGTGTTTGTTGAAGCAATTTTGTATCTGTTTTACCTGTAAATCCCCACCCCTCGAGTTGTGGTAAAGCAAGTGCCGTCGTGGTAGCTCGACATATGTCCTAGTGACCGTCTCCCCCTATGGGGTTTCGTGAACGAAGTCGTCGGGGGTTCCTCGGCGGTTCATCAAGGTTCCGTCTCTGCGGAAGTTTCCTCCAAGTGTGAGGTTACTATCGTAGCGACCTAGGTCATCGACCTTGGTAAAATGACCTGGGGGTCCGCAATGGGGAGTGGCCCCAGGCCGATCGCAGCGCCGGGGCGAGACAAAGCCCCTGGTGCGTTAAAAGCCCTTCAGAGGCTTGGGCGCGAGGGTCGTATTCGTGACGCCGGCAGCCCCCGTGGGAGCCTGGCGGCGCAGGCTAGTTTTACCTGTAAATCCCGTTTTCCCACACGAAAGCATACTCGAATGAAAAACCAATAATTGATGTCTTGTTTTCGGCAGCTGGGAATACGTTGAAATAATCATAGACAGCTTACAGAAATCATGAATAATTTCAATGAGTATGAGATATCTTACGCTTAAGCATTTAACACCAATTACAATTCTCTATTATACATATATTTACAAATTAGTTTGATATAATGAAAAAAGTAATTGCATCAAATGTGATAGAAATCCCATCTTTTTGCTTCCTCTTTGTGAAATTCTTCTTTCGTATTATATCGCTTTTCTTCTTCTTTAATTCAAATCTCTCCGACCGAAATAGGCGAAATCGCGGTCCGCTTTAAAATTGTTAGGAAGGAGTAAATAAATTCAATTTAGATCCTAGAAAATAAAATATAATTACGTCAAAACAAAATGTTTATTAGAATTTGTAGTCAGTAGTTCGTATAAAAATAAACTTTATCACTTTGATACCAATTTCATTGCTAGATATTATCCGTTGTTATTGAGCGCTCAATTCATAATTTTTTGACGTACGAGACGGGGTACAGTTAGAAAAATATTGAGCATAATAAGTTTATATCGTATGTTGCACTTTTAAAGTTTATATCATATATTACACTTTTAAAGTTTATATCATATATTACACTTTTAAAGTTTATATAATATATTTCATAAGAAATTTTATAATCTATGATTCCTTAATGGTTAAGGGGATATCGAATTTTTTGGCTTTAAAAATAAACGTTATCTTATGAAGTTTTTTTTTATATCCAGGAACGAGGATAAAATATGGATTTTTATATAAAAGAAACAAATATATTGAGCTTTCAAAAACCAAAATTTTTATTATATTTTATTGAAAAAAAGGCTTTTGCTCAGCGAGTTGAGATCCGCAGTATTCAACAATGACTTCAATATCTGGAGGCACGGCAGTGCCTCCGCCAAGTCGAGAGGGGACAGCCGTAAGCATACTTTTCTGGAAGCAACTCAGGGCACTTTTGACCCCCCCCCCCCATATCTCCGCGCTGGAATATCCCAAAAATTTGAAACTTCGTTTTTCTAGAGTATTTGGCACATAGGACCAAAATTTAAAGTTACAACTTTTTGTCTTTTCTAGTTAAGGCGATATATGAACTCAAACATTCAATTTTTTGTCACTCACTCACTCACTCGTTCACGCGTCATCAAAAAGATTAGGTAGATCCCCTAGCCCTAGAAACTTGACATTTAGAAAAAAAGTAGTGTTTAGGATAAAAAGAAAAGAAAAATTATAAAATCCGGAAAATTCGAAAAAAAAAACATTCGAAAATTCAACAAATTCCACCAAAATTGAAAATTGAAAATAATACGATCTTGTAGTCTTAGAAACTTAAGATTCGGTGTGAAGGTAGTGTTTAGTATCCAGAAAAAGAAAACATCAAAAACACCAAAAAAATCGAAAGCAAAATTAAAAAATCGAAAAATAAAAAAAAATCGGAAAATTTCAAATAATCCGATTTTGTTGCGCTAGAAACTTGGAATTCGGAATAAAGGTAGTATTTAGGATGCAAAATAAGGAAAAATTAAAAATTCCGGAAAATTCGAAAAACAAAATTCAAAAATTCGAAAAAAATTGAAAAAATTAAAATAATTTGATTTTTTAGCCTTAGAAACTTAAAATTCGCAGTAAAGATAGTGTTTAGGATTCAGAATAGGTTAAAATAAAAAACGCATAAAAATTCGAAAATAAAATAAAAAAATCGAAAAAATCGAAAAGTAAGGAAAATTTGAAAATAATTCGATTTCGAAGCGCTAGACACTTGAAATTTGGAATAAAGGTAATATTTAAGATACTAAATAAGGAAAAATTAAAAAATATGATAATTAAAAAAATACCCATAAATTAGTGCAGACGATATATGAACTCAAAGTTTCGATTTTTTGTCACTCACACACAGTGGCGTATCCAGGGGGTGGGCTGATAGGGCTACAGCCCCCCCCCCCCGAAATTGTCAAGAGTAAAATGAAAAAAGTGCTTTTTTTTCTTTTTTAGAAAAATTTCTAATTTTTTTCCTGTTATACAGAGGAATAGCTATTCTCGTTAGTCCATATTAGTCCGCATTGACATCATAGCATAAACACTGTAAGGGGGCTGATGGGGTTATTGCCGACCCCCCTCCCGCCCGAAATAGTCGAAAATGCCATGAAAAAAGTGCTGTTTTCTTCTTTTTTCAGATAAATTTGTAACTTTTTTTGGTTATACAACAGACTACCCACTCTCTTCTTTTTAGCCGCATATTAGTTCACACTGACATCAGAGCATATCTAAAAAGAGGAAGGGGGCTGATAGGTTTACAGCCCCTCCCTCCTGAAATACTTGAATATCTCATGAAATAAGTGCTGTTTTTTCCTTCTTTGAGATAAGTTTGTATATATTTTTTTTTTCTTTTGTCAGAGAACAGACTATCCACTCTCTTCTTTTTAGTCCCATATTAGTCCACATTGCCATCAGAGCATATCTAAAAAGGGGACGAGGGCTGTTTGTGTTACAGCCCCCCTTCCCGAAATAGTCACACATCTCATGAAAATAGCGCTGTTTTTTTCTTTCTTTGAGACAAATTTGTATTTTTTTTTCATACAGTAGACTACCCACTCTCATCTTTTTAACCCCATATTAGTCCACAATGACATCAGAGCATACTTAAAAAGAAGAAGGGGGCTGATGTGTTACAGCCCCCTTCCCGAAATAGTCGAACATCTCATGAAAATAGTGCTGTTTTTTCTTCTTTGAGATAAATTTGTATTTTTTTGCAGACTATCCACTCTCTTCTTTTTAGTCCCATATTAGTCCACTTTGACATCAGAGCATACCTAAAAAGGAAAAGGTGGTTGATGGGCATTCAGCCCCCCCCCCCTCCCCTCTCGAAATATTCGAAAATCTCATAAAAAAGTTCTGTTTTCTTCTTCTTTGAGATGAATTTGTAATTTTTTTATGGTTATACAACAGACTACCCACTCTCTTCTTTTTAGACCCATATTAGTTCACATTGACATCAGAGCGTATCTAAAAAGGGGAAGGGGCTGATGGGTTTACAGAGGGCCCCCTCTTCCCGAAATAGTCGAACATCTATGAAAATAATGCTGTTTTGTTTCTTCTTTGAGATAAATTTGTATTTTTTTTTTTTTTTTTTTTTTTTTTGCTATACAACAGGCTACCCACTTTCTTTACTCCCATATTAGTACAGAGTAATATCACAGCATAGTCAAAGAGGGGGAAGGGGCTAATGGGGCACGGACCCCCCCCCTCATCTCCCAAAATGGAATGAAAAAAGTGCCGATTTTTTTCTTTATGTTTGATATAAAATTAGAATTATTTTTTTCTGTCATGCAATGGACAACCCACTCTATTTTCTTTAGTCCCATATTAGTACACAAAGGCTGGGCGTTATGGAGTAACAGCACCATTCCCCTTCCGAAGTGGTCGCAGTGAAATAAAAAGCACCATTCCCCTTCCGAAGTGGTCGCAGTGAAATAAAAAAAGGCTGATTTTGTTTCTTTCTTTTTGAGATAAATTTGTTTTATTTTCTGGTACGCAACGAATTTGTTTTCTCGTTAGCCCCATATGCCTCTCAGTCCAGAGATCCAAATTACTTGAGACCGCTAAATCTAATTTCAAATGACTGAAAAACAGTTCCATACCTGTTTTAGTGGATAATTGAATACGTATAATATGCTCAATTGGCCGGATCTAAAAATAGTTTAATTGATTTAAAGAATATTTTACTCTAATTCACAGATGATGCCAAGACTAAGGAGGTATATTAGTGCGCAGTGACATTAAACATTATCGCCGAATCAGCAAATGTACGAACTGAATTTTTTTTTGTGAATGGCAATGTCAAGCAAGATTATTGATTTTCGGTTTTGGAAGGATCTTTTAAAGATGCCCAGTAGTAATACTAAAAAAATAATCTCCTGTTGACTTGTTTGTTCCTGGTCTTTTTACTAGCGAACTAGTTTTATTTACGTTACGTGCTTTTCTAGATTTAAGGCTGTTCTCAAATACAAACTGGCTACTTTGTGATATATTTTTTAATTCATTTTTGCTCAGAAATGCATAAAATTCACAGGTCTTTTTATTCAGAAACTTTGCAATCGAAACACGTTTTCCCTTTTTTTTGTAAAGGTAGAAAATCTTTCAGAAAGCACTGCCCAAGTTGGCGTTTTGAATCGTATTCCCGACGCGGCAGCCTGAGAAGCGCGAAAAACGAGTCGTTAATACGTTACCAGAATCACTTATAACTCGATAAGTAATCTATTTATCAAAAAAATGGAAAACTCATCTCGATTCCAAATCTCTTTCATAGTTAAGCCTGCCAGTCTAATGCCTTTGCATTAAAAAATGTGTCAGAAAATTTCTCGTTGATGAGCAGGGAGAAAGATGCCTTTTACAATATTTCAGTGCACTAGTGATCCAGCAAAAGATAAAAATTCTTAATTACTCTTCTATGAAAGTACAATATTACGAATAGTGTTCTTTTCTTATCACTCTTATTTTGACATAACACACTTTAGTATCGGCATTTTTACCATTGGGAATATTTAACAAAAGAAGCATTACGTAAATTCACAGGTTAAGAATAAAATTTCTTACAATTTTACTTGCCGTTTTTTTTAAAGTCCAGTAATATTGTTAGCCATAATTCAATAAATTTAACTTTTTAAAAAAAAAGGGAAATCTGATGTTTAGTTTCCAATTAATTCTTAACCTGTCCCTTCCTTCACAAATTTGATGAGTTTTTTTTAACATATATTTCTCGAAGGTTAATAGCCATACGTTTGATCAAAATCCCAGGAGCATAGGGAGGATCCCAGGAGGCATATATACGAAGGGAAGGGGGAGATCAAGAAAAAATGCTTGCTACCCCTAAGATTTTGAAATAAATTTTTGTTGGTATTAAAAAAGAGATTTTGCAGCTAAAGTTTGTTTACCCTGATCAGACCCTGACCATCAAAATTTTGGGCCATGGCAACAGAAAATATTTTTGACCCTAATCGTAGATTATCACATTTTTACAAATACTGTGAATGAGAAGTGTATGAATATAACTGTGTAATGCACCCATTTAAATGAAAGACTAAGAATAAATGTGAACTGAAGTTGGATTATTATTATTATTATTGAAATTTCTTCATAAAAATTAACTTTACAGACTCAAATATCATGTTAAATAAACATGAACTAATGTTGCACAAACTTTAAAAACATACGCAACCTGAAGAAAATGATATTTTATAAATAAGATAGTCATAAAATTAAAACATTTTTAAACAAGTTTAAAACACATATGAAGAAGCTGAAATAAATCGGGCACACTATGAGAAACTTAAATCCTTCAAATGAGAACGAAAATTATAAATATACTTATGATATCACTGAATATTTTAGCTTACATAAGTTGTGTAATGAATCTAGAAATTTTAATTTCTTATTCTATTAAGATTGTTTACAATAAAATTGATTTGAAACACCATAAATTTTTGAGCCCCTTAAATAAGCGGGTTCTGGGAAAGTGCCCCACGCGCCTTGGCAGTAATAGGGAATTGATCCTAAAATAGAAAACAATTTATGAAAAAAAATTTGGGGTGAGATTGTCCCAAGCAAAATGAATTTATTGCCATGCAAGAATCGTAGCCAGAATTTAGAGGAGAAGGAGACAACTTTATAGATTATAAGCTACAATGACTTTCTTTTAAATGAAAGTATATGAAACAATCCATTATCACTTTTCAAATTGTTCCGGCGGGGTTGCTCGGGTTCGCCCCCGTACCCCCCCCCCCCCCCCCATCGCTTTTCTCTGCCTACGGCCTTATTGTCGTCAAGCATGATTTCTGTTTATAACGCAGTTCAACATGTTTCGTAAGACTCAGAACATTATCGAAATTTAAGTCAGCCCCCCCCCCCCCCCCCGAAATTAAATCCTGGATACGCCACTGCTCACACACTCACTCACTCTCACGTCATCAAAAAAGTTGGGTAGATCCCGCAGCCACAGAAACTTAAAATTTGGAATAAAGCTAGTGTTTCGGATACAAAGAAAGGAAAAATTATAAAATCCGGAAAATTAAAAAAAATATATATAAATAAAAAAAAAAAAAAAAAAAAAAAAAAAAAAAAAAAAAAAAAAACCATTCGAAAATTCAAAAAATTCGAACAAAATTGATAATTAAAAATAACACGATCTTGCAGTCTTAAAAACTTTGGTGTGAAGGTAGTGTTTAGAATTCAGAAAAAGAAAACATCAAAAACACAAAAAAAAAATTGAAAATAAAATCAAAAAATCGAAAAAAATGGAAAAATCGAAAAATGTCAAACAATGTAAATTTGTTGCGCTAGAAACTTGGAAATCGGAATAAACGTAGTATTTAGGATGCAAAATAAGGAAAAATTAAAAAACCCAGAAAATTCGAAAAAAAAATCAAAAATTCGAAAAATTCGAAAAAAATTGAAAAAAATTAAAATAATTTGATTTTTTGTCCTTAGAAACTTAAAATTCGCGGTAAAGATAGTGTTTATGATTCAGAATAAGTTAAAATAAAAACACAATAAAATTCGAAAATAAAATAAAAAAAAACGAAAGAAATCGAAAAATATGGAAAATTTGAAAATAATTCGATTTCATAGCGCTAGAAACTTGAAATTTGGAATAAAGGTAATATTTAAGATACTAAATAATGCAACATTAAAAAATATGGATAATTAAAAAAAAAAAAATAGAAAGAAAGAAAGAAAAAGAGAGAAATTGAAAATAATATGATCTCGTAGTCTTAGAAACTGAAAATTTGGTGTAAAGGTAGTGTTTAGGATTCAGAAAAATAAAAAAATAAAAACACAACAAAAATTGAAAATAAAATAAAAAAATCGAAAAAAAACGAAAATTTCAAAATAATTCGATTTTGTAAAGCTTAACAAGAACTTAAAATTTGGAATAAAGGTAGTATTTAGGATACAAAAAAAAGAAATAAATAAAAAATCTATAAAATTCGAAAAAAAAATCGAAAATTTGAAAAAATGAAAAAAATTCGATTTTGTAGCTTTAGAACTTAAAATTCGGCGTAAACTTATTGTTTAGGATACAGAAAAAGGAAAAATTAAAACACAATAAATTCGAAAATAGAATTAAAAAACTCGAAAAAGATCGGAAATTTTAAAATAATTCGATTTTGTAGCGCTAGAAACTTGAAATTTGTAATAAAGAAAACAAAATAAGAAAAAATTAAAAAATCCAGAAAATTATAAAAAAAATTCGGAAAAATCAAAAATTGAAAATAATTTTATTTTGTCTTAGAAACTTAAAACTTGGTGTAAAGGTAGTATTTACTATTCAATAAAAGGAACAATTAAAATATTCGTTAAATTCGAAAATAAAATAGAAAAATCGAAATATCTTTAAAAAATCGAAAATTCGAAAACAATTTGATTTTGTACTGCTAGAAACAGTAGTTTTAAGATAATTGACCAATTAGCTAGTACAACGCCCCTAATTGTTTTATGTTATTTCCCCCGGATTATGGTTTTCTTTTCTTTCGTTTACGAATTTCATAATAGAAAAGTTCCGCTATAGACTGGCTACGATATAGGCGATTTCTTTATAGACAGGTTTGTTTTCTTTCACAGGTTGTACTCTATTTACTTCACATATGAAATATGGATTGTAGAATGATGTTAGCCCCACAAAAATTTTCACATCTTCTCCTATCCTCCCGACATTACTGGCTGGTTATGGCTTGATAGTCCTTTCTAAATAAAATCCTGGTGACTGTAAGATTCACTTGATTTATCTCTAAATTGAACCTAAATGATCCTAAGAAGACGGATCAAATAATTACTATATTGGCATGACAATCAGGTAACTTAGAAATAAAATCGAAAAATCAATAAATTTATAAAAAGTCGAAAAGTTCAAAATAGTTCGATTTTGTAGTCCTAGAAGCTTGATATTTGGCAGAAAGGCAGTACACAAAGTAAGAAAAAATTAAAAAATCCGAAAAAAAGACAAAAAAACGAAAAAAAAAACATCGAAAAAAGGAATATAGTTTGATTTATTGGAAATTTCCAGAAATTTTAATTTTGGCTTTCTTTTTATACTAAAAAGTTCTTTTATGTTAAATATTAAGTATCTTGGGCTGCGAGTAATATCTCAGATGGATAGCACCTATCCTGGAAGCAATTGAGAGTACTTTTGACACTCCCCCTCCAATAACTTAGTGCTTGCCTAGGAACCTGAAATCTCTTTTTATCTACAGTACTTTGCAAACGAAACTAAAGCTTCAAATTTTTGAAACCTGTAAATAATAGGGACATAGTGTGGGCTTAGCGAAAATCCGTGGATGATCTCCAAAAAGAATTCAAAATCAAGAAAAGGAGGATTACTTACAAAAATAAGTGAAATCTCATCAAAAAGTCACCTGTAAAAAATGCAGCCAAGTCTCGTAACTCATTTACCGTGAAAAGTACTGAGATCGTATAAAGCCAAGTTTAACTATCTTATTAACTCTGAAATTTTCATTCACAAATCACTCCTAGTCTCTACATCTTTAGTTAATTATTATTTAGTGACTTGGCAATTACGTAGCACGAGAATGTGATGTATATAGTTAGACTTAATCAAATAATACTATAACATATTAAAGTGTAATAACTTCCCTGTGCGTATATAATTTGCCTTAATTAAATTATCCCATAACATAGTAAGGTGTAATAACTTCTCTGTGCTGCGTAATTGCCAAGTCACAAAATAATAATTAACTAAAGATGTAGAGACTAGGAGTGATTTGTGAATGAAAATTTCAGAGTTAATAAGATAGTTAAACTTGGCTTTATACGATCTCAGTACTTTTTACGGTAAATGAGTTACGAGACTTGGCTGCATTTTTTACAGGTGACTTTTTGATGAGATTCTACTTTAGAACAAGTTTCTTATTTTATTTTCCATTTAAATACTCTATAAAGTGCTTTATAATTATAAAAGAGAATTTCACAATGATTTAGAAGTAAAATAAGAAAAGAAAATTTCTATTAGAAGAAGAGGGAGCAGTTTTAATAACGAAAAAATGTATCTTTTCTGAAAGAGATGTTGTAGTGACAGATTCATCGTATCGAAATCAGTTTCGTTTGGATTCGCCAAACACGCGTAATAGAATCTCTCTCGGATATTTCTAATATGAGAGATTCAATATTTTCATTAAGAGGAAAATTCATTTCATTTTACTTCATTTACAAATTTCCAATTATCATGAAAAAGGCTTTAACTTACATTCTTTCAGTAAGCATATAATTGTTTTTTAAACAGTTCTTTAAAAAATAATTTAGAAATAATTACTTGCATAAAAATTGGTGTTATTTTATTAGAACATTTTTATTATCAAAATATAACCACATGCATTTATCTTTATAGGTAAGGATAGGATATAATTCTAAGAATATTATTTATTAAATATTATCTAAAAGTTTATTATTAAGAGAATTTCTGTGTTTTCCCTTTATAGTTACATTTTGTAGTTTAACAATAATAAGTACACACAAATAAGTATGGGTATATTATATATGCAATTCCAAGTACAGGTATTTGCACACTTGTTATTAGTGCTTTTTTAATCCTTTAAAGTTAGAAATCTGTAAAGCCATTTCATCTATCATGATAAAGGTTGTGGCACTTTCTAAAATAAGTTTATGAATTGATTATTACAAGAGATTAAAATGTCTTTCTAAAGCTCGATAAATGGGAATGTAATTACATAATAACAAGATTATATGTTGCATGGAATCGGACTTATCTTTACAAGTAAGATGGGATAATTAGTTACGAGATGTATTCATTAAGAAGGCGTAACTTTGAAAGTTAATTAAGTAATGTATTGGTTTACTCCCTTACTCTGAATTTGTTTCGTGTTCTGCTATGTAGATCCCTTATTGTTTTTTCTTTATTCCTGTTTATGTGTTGCGTTTCAAATATTTCAAACAATTGAATTTCTTTCTTCCACGTTCACATTCTATGTATGCTTACCACTTTTATTAATACTAACAAGGAAGGTCTCCTTAAAGTGCATACTCAAAATATTTTGAGAAAAATGCTAATGGTACTACTCATGTACGTAATAAAGAATCAGTCAAATTTAGCTGCGGAATCCCGGTACAAATTCTGTAAAAAAAAATAAAATACCTTCGAGTGTTTGGCGCAAAAAGACACGATTTGGCGAGCCACACTTTTTCCTCGCCAAATGCAAGCAATTGTAATGCATTTGGAAATTGTTAGTTAGATGGCTGTTTAAATGCGCAGTACTTTATGAACTTAAACGATTAAATAGTTTTCTATAACCTTGTTAATATTTTCTATAACCTTATATAATATAATATATACAAGTTGCGTGTTTCTGAATTAATTTAATTTTACACGGAATGTAAAAAAATCATCGGCTGGATAAGTTTTAAGTGTATTTTAATAGTAACTGACGATTAAGAACGCCTAATACACTGGCGAGAAAAATTAAAGGAACAGCTTATAATAAAAAGAAAACTGCCCAGTTAAACTGAGGGCATTGAGCTCACAGGCTATTCACACTAATTGTATATTATACTCTCATTTCAAAGAATTTGAAATATGCCCCTCGAAAAATAAAGAAATCAACAATATATTAAGGGGGGGTCATCCCCCCGTTACTCCCCTCATAGTTAACTAATGAACCCCTTAAACTAATCAGGGAAGTCTCTAATTACAATGAATATATATACAAAATTTGAAGAAAATCGGATAATTCTGCATGAAAAAACCATTTATCTAAATTAGGGGGGTTATACCCCCTTTCCCCCTTTATACTTAACCAATGAACCCCCAAAACTATTGAGAGAAGCGCATTATCAAAATGAACCTATATACAAAGTTTGAAGAAAATGGGATAATTCTGCATGAAAAACCTATTTATCTAAATTAAGTGGGGATTAGCCCCCCTTTCCCCCTTTATACTTAACCAATGAACCCCCAAAACCATTCAGAGAAGCGCATTATCACAATGAACCTATATAAAATTTGAAGAAAATGGGATAATTCTGCATGAAAAACTCATTTATTAAATTAGGGGGGGGGTAACCCCCTCTTTCCCCCTTTATACTTAACCAATGAAACCCCAAAACTATTGACAGAAGCACATTATCAAAATGAACCTATATACAAAATTTGAAGAAAATCTGATAATTCTGCATGAATGAAAAACTCATTTATCTAAATTAGGGGGGGTAATCCCCCCTTTCCCCCTTTATACTTAACCAATGAACCCCCAAAACTATTGACAGAAGCACATTATCAAAATGAACCTATATACAAAATTTGAAGAAAATGGGATAATTCTGCATGAAAAACCCATTTATCTAAATTATTGGGGGTTAGCCCCCCGTTTCCCCCCTTTATGCTTAACCATTGAACCTCCAAAACTAATCAGGGAAGCGCCTTATCACAAGGAACCTATAAACAGAATTTAAAGTAAAACGGTTAGTTCTATCAAGAGTTATCGCGTTACGCACATACATACATACGTACGTACATACAGAACCGGCGGGCACATAAGCTCTCAGGCTTTGATAGCCTGTGAGCTAAAAACTCGTCGAACTTGAATAATTTTGCAGATAAGAACATGAAACTTGCACAAAATCTTTATTTTGTCATGCCTGAGATATATTCAAAATGTAGAACTGCCTATTTCTGCAAAAAAAATAAATTTACATAAAACATTGTACTGTGTGATATAAGAGGGGATAAGGAAATTGTACTTTTACAATATGTTAGAGACAGACAGGAAAAATCAATAAGGTATGTAGTCACTCCTGACCGAAATGGAAGTTTTATAGCGATTCTCAATACTGTTGATTAGATTAACCAGAAGTGCTTGCAGCAACGATGAACAGTTCTCCGAAGCTCCTTGAGAGTGCTAGTTGGAGGCTGCAAGTCGGCGTACTGGTGCGTCCCAACCATGTTCTATCGGATTTAAATCCAGAGAATATGCAGGTCTTTAAATGCGCTGGATTCCTTCGCCCTCAAGATAATCAGTCACCAGTGCATCACGATGAGGTCGCGCATTATTATCCATTAAACGATGTTATTACCGATTGTGTCCCTAAACAACTTGACATAAGAATCAAGAACCTCATTTCTGTATATTTCAGCATTTACAGTTGCACTGGTAAAAATGTGTAGTACGACCATTCAAAATTATGGCCGCCCATACCATGTTTCCAGGACCTATGTATCGATGCCTTTCACGGATGTTCACAGCCTTATTGCGTGTGATTTTCCCCTCCATATCGTAACACGTCTGAAATCACTCCCCAACCAAAATCGGGATTCATCGGTACAGAGAACTCGGCTCCAGTCTTTGGTACTCCAGTGACGATGATCTGTGCGCCACTTTACCCGGGCGCATTTCGCTGCTGGTGTTAGTGGATTACAAATCATGAGTTTCCTTGCATATAGCCCTCTTTTATGCAGCCTGTCACTCACAGTAAATCTCGATAATCGGGTTCCTGTTGCTGCAGTGATCTATCTCCCTTGCAATCTGAACTGACGTCAGTTGCCTGTTTTATTTAGCAATCGCTGCCAAATAGCAGCCCTGACAGTCTGTTGTGGCACGATTTCGACCTTGACCTGGTTGTCTCTGCACATTACCAGTGTTTTAAAACCGTTTCAGATTCTTGACATAGTGCTTCTGGCAACTTTTAAGTCTTAACAGACCCCTGTCTTTGTCTGTCCTGCTTCCATTCTTCCTATCGCACGCCATTTCTCACAATCGGCCAAATGTCTTCTGGATGACATATTCCACCTACTACAAGCGAAAATTTGATGCAACTACGCGTAAAATCCGTGAAATTAGTCTTCAAATTACCCACGTGTACTCCTTTTCAAACGTTCCGAAAGAACGGGCTCAAAAATTTGCATATTTTTCTGAAGCAAAATTTAATTCCATAGGACTACGTGATGACTTTAACACTGAGTTACCAAACAATCACCTTTCATTGAAGTTCCCGCAATAGAATTCGCATAAAGCACCTTTTTATGGTTGTTTCTTTAATTTTATATCAAAGTGAATAAATAAAAATGCATAAAAATATCAAAGTGAAATTAGAATCGGACTTTAACTCTTAATTTGAAGCTTTTAATCAATGTAAATTTTGTTCTAAACAGTAGAATACGATCGTTAATTTTCTTTATATGTACATATAAGAGTATATGGCAAAACCGTAGTTATAAATAAGTATTTATTTAAGTTAAACTTACAAGTTTTTCCTAAAAGAGTAGTTATCATAAAAGCGTATTTACTTTTTCATTGTGTCGCCAACCAGCAATAAAGAGCCAAAAACACGAAAGTCTTATAATTTGTTTACGGACCTTATATCGAGGTTCCGCAGAATTTTTTTTATAGACATATATAGCCTCATAAGAAGAATATTCTGTAATTTTTTCTAATTTTTCTGAGTATGCGCTTATGAAGACCTTCCTTGTAAGGGATACATCTGGGCTTCACGGATTACAGGTAATAACGTTTTAAAAAATTGAAAATGCTAATAGGCATTTTGCATTTAAAATATTATTTTAGATTGCCCACCCACAACACCTAAAATAATTTTATATGAAACACATAAATAATTTATTCAAGTAAAGTTTTAAAATTTTGTAAAAGCGATACCTTCGTATTAGCAGCAAGCCAGGAGTTAATAGCCGAATAAATCGCTACTTACAGCAGCTTTTTTTATTCTGCTCATTTCAGCTGTTTTAGTGCGCAGTTCAATTATATATTTGTTAAATTTAGGTTTTCTTTATATTATTTTATTATTTTACTTATTTATGGAGGAAGAAGCTTCAATTGCGTTTAGGAATATTAGCCAGGAAAAAAAAAGTGATTTTTTCCGTTTTCCTCCTTTTTTCCTCACCTGTTTTGCTATGCAGGTGATTCACCGATTCACATTCGCCAAGAGTAGAACAAGTTCTACTCAAGTTCTACAAGAAGGACCGATTCACATTCGCCAACGGTCGGTCGATACCATTGTATCGACCGACCGTTGGCGAATGTGAATGATTTGAACTCTTCCGCAGGCTCGCAGTACAGGGACATACTGTTATATAGATGTGATCTAGACGTTTGTGCTTTAACGCCTGTTCTTATAAATCCTGATGAAGGCTGGGTTGCTCGATTTTAATGTTTTAAAATTAAAAAATCTAATTAAAGTTTTAATCATCTTTTAGGTAATGTGAATCACATGTTTTTGTGTGCACTTTTAATTTTAATTCGACAGAGATGAATTTAAGCATTCCGAACTTGTTTTATATTTATATTGTTTTAAGTGGAAATTGGTTAATCTTTCGTAATCTAGCTGCAAACGATAGTGATAGTTTTTTTTAAAGCCTTTATTTTAAAAAACATAAAAAAAGTAAATTACGACACAATTTTCAGACAGCATTTGAAAGGACATTTTCTTTTCTATTCGACGGTGTAAAAATTGAAATTGTGCAATGTGTAGAAGTTTAAAATATTTGCATTAAAAGAGAAATTTATCGGTCAGATGTTATCACCCTCAATATGACGTCAGCATTATTCGCAGACCTGTTTTTTCTTTTTAATATAGATTTCTTCATAAATTATGCTATTAAATTAAAAAGCATATACATAATTTCTCATGGATAATAATTAACTATTAAATAAAATATATAACTACAGACATTTAAACTAGTAAAATTTACTACCTAAGTTAAATATAAAAAGATTCAATAACCTTGAATATGAAATAATATGACATTTACCTCATCAAAAATCAAATTGTTGTAAATGGTCCTGCCGAGCCATAAAATTACAGAGCTAGCACAGAGTAAAAAGAAGTAACATCTCATGTGAATGCCGTGTACAAATCTATATCGCTATTCATAATTTTTGCAAATGCCTCGGAGTGTGGTATAGTATATAAAAACTGCTTGGCGACTTTCAGCCATATGTAAGGTATATATGTGCATTTATGACTACATGTTTTGCAGGTCGCTCCTTTGTATGTTTGCTCTATTTAAGTGCATTTTAAACTTTTCTATAAATTTTCTAAGGCCTAATCTTAATTAGGAGCTTGTACAATCGATTTGTTTATTTTATTACGATCATCATATGAATGAGACACGTCAGTGTATATGCAAAAATACTTTTGGTATACGTTTTGCGCTTTTAAAAATGAAAACAAATAAATTAAAAGCAACATGTCGATGCATGTACCTTAAAGTGAATATTTAATCTGTAACAAATGAACTAGTGATGGAGCATCTATATATATGAAACGATAAGGTAAGTATCCGCGAAAAAGCAGTTATTTATCTTTCGCCGATGGCAACGAGTGGTTTGTTTCCACTAATTTGCAAGTATTGAGAAAAATATTTAAGGTATCGATTTAAGATTCACCACACATATGTAGACAAATTTTCTGTATCCGAAAATCCAATTTTGGTAAATGTCGGCCGGTAATGTTTCTTAATTTAAAAAAAAAAAAAAAAAAAAAAAAAAAAATAGCTACTTTCTGAAAAGAAAAGAAAACAATGTACGAAGTCAAACCAAAAAACACGCCATTTTGTTATTAATTAAAACATTAGCTCCATTGTTGTACCTTATGCAGCTTAACCTCATTATTGTACCTTATGCAGCTTAACCTCATTGTTGTCCGCTTCGTTATGATGTGAATGTTACTGATGCACATATTTGTGATTTATAATATAGATTGATTTTTAGAAATTTTATTTCTTGCGTGCGTAACGACCGCTTTTTTTTTCTTTGAAAGAGCGAGCTGATAGCTGTAGCCAAATGAGACCTTACATTCTTTGTAACTTCGAAATTGATGTAATTTGGTTTGAATTTTATATTTAACACACATACACACATTTTTAGTATTCGCATTTTTAGTTCTTTTTATTTTTAGATTAATTTATAATTTTATATATAATTTTATTAATTTCTTTCCTATTTCCTGTTAATAATACAGGGGAACTTTAGTAGATTATTGTGACTATTATGCAGGGTCGTACTGGCATGACAAAGAGGGCGGTGGCAACCTAGATATAAAGGGCGCCAACTACTAAAATTTTTTTTTAAGTTAACATAAAGAGTATAGGATTATTTTATATATTTTGAATGAGATAATATCTCTTCTTTAAGTGAAATGTCCCTTATTTGGAGGATAAATGCATTAGAAACCGTACTTAAAGGGACTGGGACTTACGATTTTTTACCCCCTCCTCCACCATTGCGTCCGGAGTATTTTCATCCCATGTGTACTTTGCGTCTCAAGAATGTTGGCAATCAACATTCTTTCAACTGAAATATTTTCACCAAATTCGCCAACTACAACTTCGCACTTCCCCTTACTTATAGCACAACTCTTATCTGAAAAAAGTTTGTTATTGTAATTTATTTGAAGTATAAAAGTTCAAAATACACTGCTCAAAACAATTAAAGGATATTTGAAGTTTTATATAAAATAAAGATATAAACGAAATTTTTTTTGCCGAAAATAGAAGAAGAGAATCACAAATGCAAATTTTTCTGGTTTTCAAACTGTGGAGTATGCAAATTTTGAGTTCGACGTCAAAAACGTCGCTTCAGCGGCAGCGAATGAAATTTGACTTTCAACTGGATAAAAGAGAATGAAGACAAAGATGATCGGAATTCAGTGATTGCTTTGTTTCGATGAGTACGATGTCTCAGCGAAGTGATTTGACAGATTCAGAAGCTTGGAGAATTGTTGGTAGGTTAGAAGGGGGCCAAACTCAAGCCGAAGTAGCGCAAGTCATTGGAGTGTCGCAAAGTGTCATTTCCAGGATCTGGAACCGTTTTTTGGAGAGTGGATGTGCAGGCCGAAGACCAGGGCAAGGTCGTAGACGGGCAACAGCGCCCAATGAAGATCGGTATTTAGCGTTAACAGCTCGGAGACACGGAAACATGAACGCTACTCTTCTCCAACAACACCTTCGCTCGGCTACAGGCACCACGATTTCAACTCAGACTGTCCGAAACCGGCTCCATGCTGTAGGTCTGTATGCTCGCCGACCGATGGTATGTGTTAGATTAACATCAAGGCATCGTCGCGACCGCAGGGAGTGGGCAACCGAGCATGTCAACTGGAGGAGAAATGAATGGAGCAATATTCTGTTTTCTGACGAGTCCCGTTTTTCTGTGCATCCGGATAATAGGCGTATTTTCATCTGGAGGGACCGTGGCAGTAGGAATAATCCTGCGTTCGTGCACGAAAGTGTCAGATTTGGCGGTGGAGGAGTGTTGGTGTATGGTGGCATCTCCATTGACGGGCGCACTGACCTCTACATCATTCGAGATGGAGCTCTGACTGGTCGCCGATATAGGGATGAGATCCTCAGACCTATTGTAGTCCCTTACGCTGCAGCAATCGGAGATAACTTCATTTTAATGGACGATAACTGCAGGCCACATCGTGCAAACCTGGTGGAGGATTTCCTTTTCGAGGAAGGAATCGTTCGAATGGAATGGGCAGCGTGTTCTCCAGACATGAATCTAATCGAGCACGTTTGGGACACTCTAGGAAGACGAGTTTCTGGCCGCCGACAACCCCCACAAACTCTCCAAGAACTGGAAAGAGCTCTTCTGGAAGAGTGGTGCAGAATACCCCAACTCGTCATTAATAGCCTCATTGAGTCCATGCCTCAAAGGTGTTCAACGTTGCTGGCCGCCCGTGGAAACCATACCCCCTACTGAAAATGATTTTCTTTGAAGAAAACACCTTTTCTTATTCTTTTTTTCTCATATGCACAAATTGTGTTTTTTTCCTTTTGTACACAAATGCGCAATAAAATGCATTTTTTTCTGCCAAACATGTGTAATTTATTCTCATATAACCTACTATGTCTGTCGACCATGTATCAATCAGCTAAAAAGTTTCCCAGATACAAAATCCACCTAAAACTGCAATATCCTTCAATTGTTTTGAGCAGTGTACAATTTTCTACTGTATGGATTTGTTTATTGTTTTTTTTTTTTTTTTTGGTCCAAAACTGCAGATTTAAGTGTAAATATGTATAGTCGTGGAAAAAAAACTCAACACTATCTCTGCAAAAATTTATCGTAGAAGAAAGTTACTGGCATCAAACGAAAGTCTACTTTTAAATGATGTATATAAATTTTGCTTAGGGAGCCATCTACATATAAAAAACAGCCGAAACTTTGTTGTTTTCAATAGCAACACAAAACTTCGGTTCAAACTATGCCTAGATACTAAATTTTCTAGTCATTTGGATGATAAGTGTTTAAATTATAAAGATTCAAAATTTAGAGCTTCTAATGTTAAATTACACATTTTCATATTTTTATTAATATCTCCTGAAATTACAATCCTAATGTGCTAATTTTTTGTTTTGTTATAATGATAAAAACCTAAATATAAATACGTTGAATTTGTAATTTTTAAAATTTTATAATATGAATTATGAAATTAATTGTCGGAGCAAAGCTCCGGCTTCCCATGAAAAATTACACTTTTGTGTACACGATAGCGGCCAAAATATTTGCCGCATTGATACCAAAATTGGACTGGAAGTCGGTAGTGGCAAAATCTCGCCGGGGATTGAAAAACAGAAATATTCGTCAATTCTAACGCCCGGAATCGTCTGCTCTAGAATTTTCCATTTCCCCATAGAGATAACATTGCGATTGTTTGAATTAAATGAAAAGAAAATTGAAATAATTTATATTGTTGCCATTTTTTATCATGAAAAACTTTTGAATTAAATAAAAAGAAAATTGAAATAATTTATATTGTTGCCATTTTTTATCATGAGAAACTTATTTAAATAACAATATACTCGGAAACAATCTTTTAGTAAAAGCTCTTAATCTCGGTCCCATATATTTTACTTTTATATATTTTACATATATTTTACTTTTCTGAAATAAAGACCCCATACATTTTTATCTTAAAACACGTGCAATGAAGTTTAAATTGTATTAAGTACATGAATTTAGTGTTTTTTAAATCGAACTCAGCAATTGGTGCAATTATTTTTGTTTCCATTTCAAAATATTTTTTTTCCTTTTCATTCAAGCTTATTGTATAAAAGAAGGGTACTTTTCGGTTAGCCGGGCGCCAGTGATATATGTACATGTATATATACACATACATATATGTATACACATATATCTGCATATACATATATATACATACATTTATATATGTACATATATGTATGTATGTATATATATATATGTATATACATATGTATTTATATCTGTACATATATCACTGGCGCCCGGCTAACCGAAAAGTACCAAAAGAAGTATGAGAGTAAATCTTTTTATTTTGATATAGTCCAGCCAATCCAGGATTAAAAAAAATATATGTTAAGAAACATTTTATATATGGACGGATTATATGTTTTTATTATATAGAATTTGCAAGGATGCCAGTTAAGAGAAAGCAATCAGCTGAAATGAGAAGAATTGCGAATCGTAATTCAATGCGGAGAAGTCGCACAAATCAGTTACCTTCAGATTTTTTGCCGAGTACCGGTATACTGACAACTCAAATGAATGAAGCAATCAGGTTTGATAGAGAGGTATCGCAAATCTCCTATGTGTCCTGTAATACGTGTCACAGAGCTTTCCCTGATATCATATTAAATACTGCTGGGCTCTGCCAGACATGCAAGTGTAGAGACGGTGCTTTCAAGTTTTCTGCCACTAATTCGATGGACCCAGGTCCAGTTCCTATTTGTCTCAAAGATCTGAGCTACATTGAACAAATGATGATCGCTCAAATACATCCAGTGGTTTCTCTTACCGTATACGAGGCTCACAGTATGGATACAGCGGAAATATAATCAGATTTAAACAAAATATTGAGAGTTTTATTTCGCGCCTGCCTGTCAATCCTTCAGATATGACTTCAATTGTGTTAGTGACAAAAGATACTTTATCAGGATGTGCAGAGTTTTCTGTTCGCTCACAACGCCTTCTAGAAGCACTCAATGGCTTAAAGCTCACAATCCTTATTATTCAAATATCACAATTGATGAAGATTTGATCGCTACATTACCTAAGAATGGTGACGTATCTCAAATGTTACCAACAGCAACCGATATTACTGAGGATATTGATACTTTGAACGAGGCAATAAGGCGCGAGTCATTTAGACCACTACTTGAACCGGTAGATCAAAACAACTTAATAAATGACGCAATTCGTGTGCCTCACCCTTCATTAAATTCACAGCCTATCAACGAATTTCAAGAAGAGGGTTACATAGCACGTGCTTTTCCTCATCTTTTTCCACATGGTACAGCTGACTTACAACAACCTCGTCAAAAAGCAGTCTCTCCTGATGAGTATTTTAAGTTCCTAATGAAGTATGAAGATGGGCGATTTGCTAAAGACCCCCGATTTCGCTACTTTGCCATGAATTCAATTCTTCGGTGGCAATCTTTGGCTAAAGGGCGTTTTTTCGTACAGCGAAATAGGTTCAGCAATAAGACGGTAGAGCAGATGCGTGATATTCTGAATAGGCAACCAGAAATGGCAAAACACATTATGATTTATGCTAGCAAATTAAGATCTACAAAAGGATACTGGAGTGCACGTTGTGGGGAACTCCTTTCCATGGTAGGACAAATTGGAGCACCAACAATTTTTTTTTACACTGTCTGCAGCTGATTATCACTGGCCTGATCTTTTCAGACTTTTAGAGCCTAACAGAGATCCAAATGAGCTGACTGATACAGAACGCAGACAATTAATGCACGACAACCCTCTGTTGACTGGTTGGTTCTTTCAAAAACGTTGTGATATATTTTTGAGAAAAATCTTGACGCCGTTGTTTTTAATAGACGACTACTGGGTTCGTTTCGAATGGCAGTGGCGTGGAAGTCCTCACATGCATGGATTGTTGTGGTTAAGAGGGGCACCAAACATGGAAACACTAGACATGACTAACGCTAAAAATGTAGCAGTCGTAACAGCATATTTTGAAAAACTATGCAGTGCTGTTAATCCTGACAAGGACGTCCTTGTAAATGATATACACCGCTGTCGAATTCGCTTTTCAGACATTTCCAGTGAAGATTGTGAAAAAGATCTCGCTCAGCTCTTAAATCAAGTCCAACGTCACACAAGACATGGAGATTATTGCCTAAGGAAAAAAAAGAGATACAAATAGTTATAGCTGCTGATTTGGTTTTCCAAAAGCAGAGTGCGGCTCTCCAAAGCTTCAAGTAGAAAATGGCATAATTAGCTTTTTGCCAAAAAGAAACGATTCTGAAATGAATACCTACAATTGCTTCGTGTCACAAGTTTGGAGAACTAACACGGATTTCAGTCCTATTACATCAAAGGATGCGGTTTTGCATTACATTGCCAAATATGCCTCAAAATCAGAAACAGCTTCTGTTCCTTACAAGGAATTGTTATCTGAGATTTTAAATAAGATGAACGAAACAAATCCAGCGGTTCAAGAAGTCCAAAAACTTATTTTGTCTTCTGTTTCTAAAAGGGATTACTCAGCCCAAGAGGTAGTACAAATATTAATGGGATGGCCAATGTATCACAGTAGTCGGGAAGTAGTTACAATACGGCTTCATGATAAGAACTGGGAAGAAATCAACTTTTCAAGCGACGAAAGACCATCAAAAAGCATGCTTCAGAAATATTGCGCGCGGCCGGAGAAACTTATTTCCTGCACGCTTCTTAAGTTTGCAAAATCTTTCTCAGTAAGAGGAGTCGATTATCACCAAAGAAGAAAAGATGAAGTTGTCAGAGTTTTTCCTCTTACATCACTCAACCACGACCCAACTCTAGCCGAAGAATACTATAGGCAACAAGTATTACTCAATTATCCTTGGAGAGGTAATTCTGACTCTTTATTGCAAGAAGGCCTGCCGTCTGCGTATCACTCATGGGAGGAAGCATTCAATGATCTAAATATTGATGCACACGAAGAAATAAATTTTCCTGCTGTTAGCAGTACACATGAGACAGAAATCCTGCAAGAAGAATACCGCGAGATTGATCCATATATGGTAGCAGCTGCCATAGTTCCTGTGCAGACAAACGAGGATACTTTGGGGCAACGCGTGATTGATCATGCATGTGAGTGGAAAAGTGAGGGTTACAAGTACCCTGATCGCAATTTTACTTCATTTTTAAATTACTGTAAAGAACAACAACTTACAGTGCATCAAAATTACGATACGTCTGAGATCAGATTTACAGATGAGCAGCAAAAAATACTTCACTTATGCACGCAACAGCTTTCGTCTTTGCAATCAAGATTTATAAATTGCCCTAAACGTACTTTTATTATTGGGAAAGCCGGAGCTGGAAAAAGTACGGTAATAAAAGAAATTCGTAAAAGAGTTACCGAGCAGTTAGGACCGGAAGCTATTATGGTTTTGGCTCCAACAGGTGCTGCTGCAATTAATGTCGAGGGCAAAACAATTCACTCTGCACTAAAAGTACCAACATGTTTTAAATTGTTTGCTGATTTAGGAAGTGAAGCAGCAAGAAATCTACAGCTCAGCATGAATCCAGTTTCATTTCTCATTATTGACGAATTTTCAATGATCGGATGCCGTCTGATGGCTGCACTTGAGCAAAGATGTCGCGAAGGTAAACCAGACAGCATTGAACCTTTTGGAGGCTTATTTGTTTACCTGATTGGAGATATTAGGCAGCTACATCCTGTGAAAGACACACCTCTATATAGGAGACATTCTATAAAAGACATTTTGGCTTTACGTGGACAAACAGTTCTTAAGATGTTTGAAAAATGTTTCACCTTAACAAAGTCAATGAGACAAAGCGACGATCAGCAAATACAGTTTAGAGAGACTCTTGATTCGCTTTCCGTAGGTGAAGTTACAGGCGACCAATACGCATCCCTTATGCAACGACGTAAAGCTATACAGCCTCCGGCTGAACTTGAAAGATTTCAAGATGCCATACGCCTTTTTCCCACAAACAAGCAAGCTGAAGAACATAATCAAGAAGTACTTCGTAAATCAAAATGGCCAGTGGCAAGAATATTAGCAGACCACAATAATCAAATAGCAAGATGGAGTGAAGATGAGCACGCGTCTGGACTTCAGGCTGAACTTTTTTTAGCAATTGGATGCAGAATTATGTTGCGTACCAATCTGTGGACAGAGGGAGGATTGGTCAACGGTGCACTTGGTACGGTAAAAGATATTGTCTACGGACCAGGATTACGGCCTCCAGGCTTGCCACAGGCAGTAATGGTTCATTTTGATGATTATCGGGGACCATTTCTCACTGAAAGACTTTTTCCTGTCACACCTATTACAAAGTCTTGGAAAGAAAACAATGTCTCATGCTCCCGTACTCAGTTACCTTTAACAGTTTCATACGCTGTCACCATACACAAATCCCAAGGTTTAACTTTGTCAAAAATAGCTGTGGACATTGGTGAAAAGGAGTTGTCACTTGGAGCAACTTATGTCGCGTTTAGCAGGGTTCGACGTTTAGAGGATGTTCTGATTGAAGTGCCTTTCGCAAAGGATAGGCTAGACCAAATTAGAAGAATGGGGGCACTTGCTGATAGATTAGCATTTGAGCAGTATCTGAGGCAACTGTTGACCGAATAAACACTTGAAGATTCAACAGCTGTTATTGTAAATTTTCTTTTATACTATTAAACAGTAAATATAAAAATAAAAAATATATATTATATATTGTTAATGTTATATTTTATGTTTATCCAACTCAATGCTCCGACATTTCGGCTTGACGGATTCTAGTATTCGAAAAAATTATGAATTGCAACCTACAATTTTTTGATGGATATACGTCTATTATGTCCTACTTTATGCACATTCAACATTTCAAATTTTTCTTCCAAGTAGTTTTAAAATTATGCTTATAAAGTAACAAGATGCTGGTTTAAGGTCCATGATGTGCAGAAAAGCATTATTCGAAAAAAATATTTTACTTATTTTATTGTTCATTAGAATAAGATTTTTTTTTGTACATTTTCTGCGTCTGCTTTTAAATTTTTTATTAAAATTACGTATATATTTTTTGCAGGAGATATAATTTTACGTCAGTTATGTAAATTAGTTTCGCTTTTATTTTTAAATTTACAAAGCTCATTTTTTTAAAAAATGAACAGTCCTACCTTAGAAAAAAAATCTTACTAATTATTTTTGTTACCTTTAATTGAATTTCTATCTTCTTATTCAGTCTAATAAACCTATTTTATTTTTCCTGCTGTATATATGTTTGAAGTAAAGTTTATGCATATAAATGCATGTGTGTTTGCTGAAAAAGTTTTAAAAATATGGCATTAGCAATCGAGTTAAGATTTATATTCTGATTGAAAAGCAATTTGTCTGTGTTTTTTCTACATAGTTTCCTTATACTGCTTTACACTATTTTATATTCTAAATTTTGTATTCGTCGATATTCTTCACATATAAATTTAGAAAAAACCGAGTAAAATAAATTCAAAATCCGGGAAAAAGCATTACAAAAACACCTATAAAATTCCAATCACGTTCACATATTCGAAAACTATTTTAATCACAGATAACTTTATATATTTTTTAATCTGATAATTCTATTCTTGTAAAAATTATAAAATGAAAATTTAAAAGGATTTTACCGTATATAACAATAGCCGAAACATATTAAATAAGTAAAATGGTCATATTGGTAAGAAATAGTACATTAATAGAAGTGACTTAGTTATTCTGTAGTATTTCAATAATCGAGTATCGAAATTCTATTTGGATACAGCCCCTAAAATATGCTTATTTTAAAATAATTAATTTCTCTGAAACTACGGTAGGAATTTCATGAAAATTGGTATCTAGGCATAGTTTGAATTGGAGATTTTAAATTTTTTTTATCAAAATTGGGTCTTGCCATTGAAAAAAAAACAAAATTAGAGTTTGTTTTGATATGTAGATGTCCCCCTAAGAAAAAAAAATTATATACATAATTTAAAAGTAGACTTTATTTTCAAGTGTTTGGTACCAGTAACTTTCTTCTACAATAATTTGTTGCAGAGTTAGTAGGGGTGTTCAATTTCTTTTCGACGACTGTATGTTCATTCGTAGACTAATATTGAAACCTCTCCTAGGTGTTGAATACGCCCTAACCTGTTGAATACGTTTCTAACCTAGAAATTTTGTTCAAGTAGAATTCCTCAAAGTAACAAAAACGGAAATAGTTTGAAACACTTGTTAGAAATGTGAAATATAAAAGAAGTAGAAAGAGAACAAACTCAAAAAAAAAAAAAAAAAAAAAAAAAAAAAAAAAAAAAAATAGTGATTCAACGTATAGTGGTTTGGCCGAATACCGAATAATCGGCCAAGTTATAGCCGAATATTAATTCATAAATTCTGATTTAAACCAAAATACTACATATCGATATCTTCATGCTGTTCTTATTAAACATACTCAGACTTAAAGATAATTAAAAACAAAATTTAAATTAGTTTTAATCATTTTATTAAAACTGTTCAAAAAATCTGTTTATTAAAACTGACATTTCACAAAATGTCTGCCCTTTAAATAGTAAAATATTTCATAAGAAAACGCTTAGAATGATTATTGCAATGTACTTCAGTTTTTAAGATTCTTTTAGTATTTCGATTATTTTTAATATAAAAATAAAATAATTAAGCTGTTAGAACTTTTTGTTCATAAGGTTTACTAAAGATTATAATTGCTGTTTTAAATCTAATAATTAAATCAGAGTACACATACAGCAAAATATATTTATATTACATTATTGTGTTTGACCAATTAAATAATGCTTTTTTATTCAGCTATTTTTAAATTGTCTTCTATAATTTTCATTCCCTTTGATAAAATTTTATTTCTAATTTTTATATATTAAACAAATACATTTCCTGAAAAATATTCCTTTATCTCTTTTCTAGCTTCACAAAATTTTATCTTTAATTAAACCAAAACAAATAGCCATCTTAGAATCAACCCATTTTCCTTACATTTGTTCTTGCCCAACCATTTCACTTTTTATAATTTTTCACACTATTCCAAATTTCTTGACAACAACAAGAAAACACCAACTTCTACTCTAAACTGCAATACAAAAGTAACAGAAGCAATTTCCCACGTTCTTTGCAGAGAACCAGAGCTTAAACTAATGCTTTAGGCCACTGGGCTACGCTGACCGCTTTCGAGTGTACCATAAAATTGAACCATTTCAAGTTTAATCTCACGCATACGCAAATAGGTCAATTTTTTTGTGAATCTTACACGAATACTTTTTCGTTTTAATATATAGGATAGCGCAGTCTTGTTATGGAGTTCCTAGCAGAGAATATTTTAAAGTAACTGTACTACCAAAAATTTACAAAAAGTGTAAAAAAAAAAAAAGTGTTATCTCCCAAATATGTAATGCAGTAGCTGTTTCGGTTACATCAGATATTTGGACTTCTACTGTAAATAATCACAGTTTTATCGGTTTTACAGGACATTGGATTGATGATTATTTTACATACAAACATGCTGAAAAAAAATCTGGCACAGGGCGCCAAGACTGCCAATGTCGCCTCGTGTCAATGGGTGCATTAAAAATGAAAATTTGTTTTTCTTAAACTGACATTCCATCCTTATTCGTCGTATGCACTTGCCCAATATGTAGAAATGCCTAAATAGCGAGTAACAATTCGAGACGCCAAATACACAAAGACAGAAAATATATGCTTTCGTGATTAATATTTCGTATTTGTTTCCTCAGAAATTCTCCTTTTAAGAGGCGCTGAAAACAAAAAATCTGACCCAGGACATAATTATAAAAATTGTCAAATAAAATTATTTGAAGTTTTATGCTGCTCAGAATACAGAATTTTAAGCGTGCTTCTCGAAAAAAAAAATTCATCAACAATAGGCGCACCGGGCATTTGCCTTGTTGGCATCCAAAATGTTGCGACTCATCGAAGGCAACACATAACTGTTGTTCAAGAACTTAATATTGAAGCAATTCTCAAAATATCACAATCTATCAAAAATAAAACAAATAGTTGAATATTTTTGCAACTGAAAATAACACAGATCATCTACAATGTAAAAAAAAAAGCATTTTTTATAACTTTAGCTGATTATAGTATATTTTTTGGTGCTGAATTTAAAAATAACAATAAAAATGGTGCAACACGTACCACTTTTCCAATCATCTACATTATATCAAATTTGTTAAAAGTTTTATAAATTTCTATTTACTAAATTTAATTAAAAATAATTTTTTCGTCATATATTACATCCGGTTTATGCCATGTTCTTTAATAATATTCAACTTAATTGTTAACTTTTCGCTGAATCAGTTTATTAATACTTTTTCAGTATAATACGAATACTTCGTAATTGAATTTCCCAACCTGATGCTGTTTCCTTATCTGTATATTTATCTTCCAAACTTTTTTATAGTTAATTTTTTTATCTGATATTTGAATTATTCAGAATCATTATGAAAGATTTATATTCAAATCCTTTGAAACTTATTTATTGAATGGCTTTGTCCGGAAGAACATCCAGGTAATACGGATGTGGGGATTTTATATTAAATGTTATATCTCTCTTTCATATGCTAAAAGAAATTAAAAAAATTCATTTTGCTCTTTTCACACAGATTCAATTAAATATTAAAATTAATGGTTCCAAGAAGTTATGAAATTTCTTTTTGTCATTTGAATTCTAGATAAAAGTTAATTGCATGCTTATTTTAATAAAGTAAAAAAACAACATCAAAAAAATCTACGAAACAAATCCATTCCAGCAAAATAGTGTACATTTTTTTGATAAAATGTGAAACATTAAAAGAATATATATATTAAATTTAGCTTTGTGTTATAGTCTAGGGGCATTTATAAAGAAAATTTTTATTTTATGAAATTTTTTCTAGACGTTTTTGTAATTTTTTATGTCAGTTTGCACGCCAATTAATTTTGATCGAAAAATTCACAAAAAAAGGAAGAAGCCGAAATTACTAATATTACTTAATAATTACTAATATAATTGTGTACAGAACCAATATTAACCAATATGTTCTGTCAATACAATTTTTAGTGGAATTGTTTACGACGTAGTACCAAATATTATATTATACATAAATCTTTACTGAAATGGTGTTCGTTTAACTCGGATATTTAACGACGCTTCCTTGTAATTATTTGAAATGTTATTTACAATTTCAAAAAGGCATATCACCAGTATTAGGGAAGAAGTATAGAAAAAATCAACAAATACTTGCATACAATACAGTTTATTTTTCAATATTTATACTTATAATTTAAAAAATAAAATGTGAAACCATTCTTTATTTATTTGTGTCGTTCATTCAAGTCGTTCTTTATTTTTAAGTCTACGCTAAAAAAGATGCGTAAAACTATCAAAACGTCAAAATTGTCTTAAATGACAGTTGTTTACTTTTCTTATCCAGTGCGATGTTCTCAAGTTTGTTTGCACAGTTGGGTTAAAGAAACTCACTTTTGCAATACTAAAATTAAAAAACCCAATAAATGCACCCATATTGTTTTCATGTTACATTTGCAAGTCCTAACTTTCCTTGATTAGTTTTCCTTTTTAACACTTTCTAACAAAGTTGAAAAGGATTTATGACTTTGAACTGTCCAGCCGTCTCTCCGTACTTTAACTCTCGTAAATATACTCATAGTGCTTTGTAATTTTTAATTGTCATTGACGTAGACTAAGCACGATCTGTATTGAAAATGACATGCATAACATTTGTACTTCGTTTACAGTGACAGTTAACAGTGTTTCCATTACATTACGGTCAATCGAAAAAATCGATACAAGAACATTTTAATGACGTTACACCAATTCAAACATATTAAACTTGTTATGCATCTCTGAGACGCACTAAACCATGCTTTTTCTAGTATATGGGGTTGTTATTCATTTACAGGGTCGCACAAAACAATTCCGTTACATAATGGTGTATGGGGAAAAGTCGTTTGCGGTGTATTTTAATGATGTAACACTCTTTCAAACATAATGAAATTTACATACAAGTATGGTATGCATTGCATTTAGGGTTCATTTACAGGGACACACAAACAATTCGGAGCGATGATTTCTGGAAATGCGTTTCCACTTTGGTTTGCATTTTTAAGTTTAACTCAATTTTTGCATAGTTTGTGGTGCATAAATACTGTAGATCATATATTTCCGCGTATTGACGGAAATTGCTGAAGTTGAATTTTTAATTGTGTGATGCATTTCTTAACTGAAGTTTTTGCTTACTGTGTTTTATATAAGCAAATATATAAATCATATACAAGTCTGCACAAATGAATAATTGATAATTGTTCAAACTGGATTTTCAAATGATGGTGATGGTGTATTGTTACGGCCGATTATCTACGCGAAGGATATAAGCCGAAGGTGGTTTTGCCTCCGTTTCGGACTTTCTAATAGAGGATTTGCAAATATGTTATGCGTTTTCAAAGCATCATCGTTCACCTTATTAAAGGATGAAGTTCCGTTACAGCATTCTGAATGTGGTGGAAAGTGTTTCATAATCTATTCTTGATGCATGATTTTATTTCTTGTTTAGACAACCTTGCGTTTTCGAAATTAATTTGAAAAATCATCATTTTGAGTTATTTTTTGATTTTAATACATAAATTTCAATGGCCTCAAAATTATTTATTGTGATCAATTTCCTTTTGAAAGCCACAGATCTTAGTTCCGATACCATATCTCAGTTATCCCGTATTTTGTGTCACTGGTGGCGTTAAATTTACATTTTTATATAATTCTTATATCCGGTACAGACTGCTAGCTGTTATTTATTAGCACACATGAAAACGATTATAAAGAATACCCAGGCACTATCTAAGAGCGTGAAAAGAAATCTTTGCGGAGCATCAATTCATTTATCAACAATAACTGAACATTTGTGGACTAAACATTATCATTCAACAACAGACATTGTCGAACATTTTAAATACCATAAAAATCAAAGTTTTATTCTAGGCTCAAATAATAAAATTATAACAAAATAAGAACGAGCATGAAACTTAAACAGAAAAAAGGCACTAGCAGCAATTTCTGTTATAACACTATTTCAATGGTTGTGGGTTGAAACAAAAGCTAACTTTGACCAGATTGTAAAATATATGTTGTGCGAAAAACGTGTAAAAAAATATTAGCATTTTTCGTTTTTTAAAAGTATTGTTCACATTCATTCTGTTATTTAATTTGTTTCGTATTCAGTTAATGAATTTATTGTTACTCAAACACTTAACATGTTCTCATCATGTGCAACTAAACCACGAATGTTTTTCAATTCTTTCAACAAATTCATCATCACTCCAAAAGTACAACATTACGTTGAACATTCCATTAATCACAGGAGAGATATTTTTGAACGCCTGACACCCGCTCATCCCATGCACTTGAAAGGAGTTGATTAATAATTTATTTTTAGTACAAAATTTCGTTAGAGTTTGTGTTTTGCTGCTGATTATGGGATTTTAATTATAGTCAATGTGGCTAATGTAATTAAAAACGTCAGAATGTAGTTTCACGATGTGGTTATAAAATGAATAATTTGTTTTAATAGAAAAGAAGAATTTTCAAACTGAATCGGATGAAAATGTCTTTAAATAATGAATAAATAAATATATATTGTTTCAGGTTTCTAATGCTTCACATGAACTTTAATACACTGTAAAAAATGACCAACGTTTATTATTTTATGAAAATATGCTATAATCACGAACGAAAATATAATATAATCTTCTAAGTTATCTGAAATTCCGAAAAGCGTGTTCCATTGTCTTTTGAATTCTCAGAAACCAATACATTTCCAAAATTTAAAGAATTATTTATAAAAGCAAAGTATTTTTTGCTGCCCGTATTTTTCAGAAACGTTTCTAAATAGTTTTTATAGTGTATTAATCAGTTTCTTCAGCCTGGAATACCTGTTTTTCGAATGTTATCCATTCTCAAATAAAAGTTTTCAGCTGCACAATTTAATTTATACATGAAAGAGTAAAGAAATAATCTTAATTTTAATGTTAACGTTAACGCTCTTAATTTTGTCTGTTAAACATTTTTGTTGAACATGAAAATGTTTACTTAAGAATGGATAGCATCGGAAAAAACTACATTCCGGGCTTAGACAACGGATTAATACACTTTAAAAGCTACTCGTAAACGTTTCGGAAAATTACGGGCAGCAAGAGAAATTTTGTTTTTATAAATGATTCTTTAAATCTCGAAATGGCATTGTTGTGTGATGTTTCTAAAGATAAAGACTTTTCAGAATCATGGTTAAAAAGGATGAATTTATATTCTAAATTTATTCGTGATTATATTATATTTTTGTAGATTAAGAAACATTTGTCATTTTTTATAGTGTACTGTCAAACCCGCTTGTTGTTTTACCGCTGAAGAAAGTCCTCTTCCCTCTGAAGAATAGCATACAAAATGCTACAGAAATCGTCCATGTACCCATGTTTCTTAAATCTTTAGATTATCTTCAAAACATTTTTATTTTAACTTAGATTTTTTTAAACCAATTTTACTCTACACCGTAAAAAATTACAGATGTTTCTTATTCTGCAGAAATATAATATAACCACAACGAAAATATACAAAAATTTGCTTAGAGTTATCCACGATTCTGGAAAGCTTTCTTTGTCTTTAGAAACCTCTGAAACCAACATATTTCGTAATTTAATTAACAAAATATAAAAAACAAAAGTTATTTTGCTGCCAGTGATTTTCAGAAACGTTTCCGAGTAGTTTTTAGAGTGAACAAATTATTTTTTTCAACCCTTAATGTCAGTTTTTCGTAAGCTATCCATTCTCAAGTAAATATTTTGAGTTGCATAATTGAATTTATAGATGCAAGAGTAACAAAATAATATTAATTTTAATTTTAATGTTGTTAAGGTATCCTGTTTGTTTGTAAAACATGTTTGTTGAACATGAAGATATTTACTTGAGAATAAATAGCGTCCTAAAAACGTATCTTCCGGGTTAAGAAATGCACTCGAAAAACTACTCGGAAACGTATATTAAAATAAGTGTTAGCAAAACAAATATTGTTTTTATAAATCCTTCTTGAAATCTCGAAAATATATTGTTTTTTTGAGGTTTCTAAAGATAACAATTTGGAAATTGTAAGTTAAACGTGACATAGGAGGTGCAATCGTTTTATAACTAGTTTCAAAAAGTAAACAAAATCATCCTCATTATTTCAATGAAATGAATTATGTCGTCTGCTAGAATGAAATGAGTATGCCTTTTTTTAGGGTTTCGTCATCTCACGAAACCCTATTACTCCCGCTCCGTTGTCTGTCCATCACAGAACCATTCTCAAAAACTATATAACTTACAGAGTTGAAACATTGTGTATATAGATGAATACCAGCTGTAAAGAGCTCAAAATATTAAAATTTGAAAAATTCGTATTATTTTAATAAATAGAGATAAAAAACCAAAATTCTAACAGCCTTTTCCTATTCAATTTAAACATGTTTCGTTAGAGCAGATGCCAAAAATTAAAAATCCACGATGAAATTCTTAGTACAATAATTAAATTTCTATCAGACGATTTCCACGTGAAAAATGAAAATGAAATAAAAAGTTTCACCCATTGAAAGAAAAAGATAAATATGAAATGAAATTGATTGAAGTCATAGTGGTAATAAAACGGAAAATGTCTAAAATTTCTCAATAATACAAGGAGTATGAGTCATTAGAGAATTAAAAAGAAAATCTAACTTCCTATTGGAAGTTTAACGAATTTTTCAAATGTTTGAGAATAAAACAAAGCAAGTGAGTATCAATAGGAGTAATAGAGAATAGTAAATATATGAGTTTGAGAAACATATTGAATCACGATAAAAAAAACCGATTATGGAAATATTCGCATATTTTAACATTTTGAAGGTGTACAATTTGTTTAATTTTGAAATTATTTTTTTAAATATTGCATTTAGTCCGTATGACGTATATTATTATGGCAGAATATAATAGCGGGCTTCGCCCGCTATCCGGCTGGTTTAGATGTTTGAAAAAACGAAAAAATAGACCGGTAAATTTTTACTTTATAAAAAAACATGACTTTTTTTTCTGCTAAGTGATATTTATTTGAATTTATTAAAGAAAGGATAAAGTGTTTTGAAAGGATGTTTAAACGAAACCCTTTAAGCGATACACTTACCCACTTGTTTTCGTATTGCGTATGCCACGTTTACAAATGCTAAATTTTTTTAACCTTGTGGAGTTCTTGCTTTGCGAATTGCAAAGCAAGAACTCCAAAGTTAAATACTTTTGGGTACCTGAATGGTTAAATACTTTTATGACTCATAATGAACGAATCTCCTGTGTTTATTGACTCTAATAGATTGAGATGTTCGATTAACCTAATCTCCACTGAAGTTATCTCAGAATCTATACATGGTTGAATGTAACTCATCTCTGAGGCAAACAATTTTTTTGAACGATCTTTCTTAAAATGTAAATTTATGCAATTTTATTCGAAAAAATAAGAAATAAAAATGGCAGCTTGGCATAAGAAAAAAGATGTGATTAGACCGTATTTGCTTTCCTCAGTCACATGACTTGCGCTTTTATTATATAGATTACGCATGATAAGGATAAAACAAAATAAAGAAAACTTTCATTAATATATTTTAAAGTTTTGATTCGATTTTCATAAAATTTGAAATGACTCGACAAAATTCTGCAACGATTCTATATATTAAATTTCAGATCATTCGGGTGGGTAGTTTTTACTCTGTTATATGAGGACAGATGGTCCGACGGACGGACCAGACGAGGACTATAGGTGCTACGTATTTATGATCGTTAATAACTCGTAAGAAGTTATAATATATTTTCGTTCGTGGTTATGTTATGTTTTCGTAGATGAAGAAACTTTAACTTTTCTTATTTTACTGTTTTTACTTTAGCCTCTATTTAATTTGTGTGTATATTTTTAATCTTTAAACTTTCTAAATTTATTTTATAGAGCGATTTTTTTTTTCTTCACGTATACACCACATTGCGTTCGTACCAGTCAGTGTTTTTCACGTCTTTCTCACATTAACGTTTATACAAGACTTAAGGAAGTTCCAAGGAAAAAACTCACGAAAAAAGAATAGAAAGAATACGATGATATATTTTTTAAATCTGTGATTTGAATTCTTATGGTTTATTTTCTAATTGTAAGTGTATTGAAGTTACGACAGCGGAATACCTCAAGAATTTTATTTACTCTAGAGCAGTGGTTCCCAACGGGGGGCGTACGCCCCACAGGGGGGCAATTTGACTTTTTAGGGGGGGCAATTCCAGATTTTTGTGAACTCATAATTTCTGAATTATTTTTGTAATAGTAATGCTGTAGACTGAAAACAAAAGTTACACATTCAAATTAAAAAAAAAAAAAATGAAAAAAAAACAAGTTTTTTGTTCACTTTTTAAAAAGTCTCCATTCAAAATTTTTAAATACAATTCTACCAGAATAATTATAGAAAAAATTATTTAAGATATTTAGATACTTTTATATATTTAAAAATTTCTTTATAATTTTTCTGATTTCTAAGTATTTTAGAATTTTAAACAACTTTTTCGATTATTTATTGAATGAGTCGCACTGCAATATCTCACATGGAAATCAATTTTACACATGAAACTATTCAAGTGCATATTTAACAATTACTTGACGACCTTCCTTTACAGAATCTTTTATCACGTTTTATTCTGATTAGAAATTGTTGTGTAATTTAATCGCAGAAATTCTGTGTGTGATTAAATAAGACAAAAATGTTTTATTCAAAATTATTGATTGGTCTATCAAGGATTCTGAGCACTCTATACATCACGCATAAGTTGCGACCGTTGCGAAGATATTAAAAGTGACCCTTTATATGCCAACGATTCTTTAAACTACGAGTAGTATCAGATGATTATAAAAAATACTTGATTCATCCATTACGTTCGGTATGTTTCAGGATCAATGTTAAATGTTTTTTACTCTATCAGTTCATTCATTTAATTTTTTATAAGAATTATATTTTTTAGGGGGAGGGGGGGCATCATCATTTTAGAGATGCTTTGGTGAGGCACGGCCAAAAAAAGGTTGGGAACCACTGCTCTAGAGTGAGTTTTCTTTCAGGTTAATTCTTATTTCCTCAGAGCTATTAATTAATTGAGGATTTCATCGTTCATTTTTAGCAAATGTTTTGACACTGGCGAGAGTGAAAGACGTTAATAATGGTGCGTGCATTTAGGGATAATACATGTGTGTTCTTTTCTATCAATGTTTACCATTATTGTGCTGTCTTTTAAAAAAACCCACAGTGAAATGTTTCCTAAAAAAACACATTCTACTATTACATAAAAAATTTCACTAAAGTCAATTTTTTTGTTTTGTTCTGTTTTTCTGTCTTATAAAAACAGTTAACAGTACGTAAGGAGAACTAAACTAATTACTTAAGGAGAACTAAACTAATTACTTAAGGAGAACTAAACTAAATTTAAACTAAGAATTGCAGAATTCTGCCAAAACATGAGCACATTTTTACAGATTTTCTTGTTATAATAGAATTTTAGAATATCTACATAAATTTTTAATTGTTTTTATGTTAAACCATTAATAGGTAATAGAATGCATCATTTTAGCTGATTACATCAGGTGTGGGGTTTTTTGGGGTAAACATAGGTTAATTTTTAGAAAAGTGGTTTTTTTTTAATTCTCGCATAATTGGTTGCCACTTTGTAATAAAGTGATAAAATGAAAAATCCTCAACATTAAAATCTTAGTCAGAACAAGGTGTAAAAATTTAACCATGTTTTTTTCTTTATTTCTTTATTATACTTTATATAGAGAAAATTTCAAAGAATGGGTTTTTTTTTTAGAGGACAAAACAAAATATGTTGGGGCTTCTGATGTACTGATCTGTATTAGAATCGTAAATAATGTGATTTATTTAATTCCATGTTTCATAATCTTCTTAATTATGTTAAATTCCATTTGATATTTGTTGAAGAACGAAAATCAGATATTTAGACGTTATACCACACATTTCTTATATTTAAGTTTATAACTAAAGAATATATATTACGAATGCAAGAATGCACTATAAAGTGAATGTTCGCGATACATATACAGAGATGTTTCAGTAGATTTGTGTTGTTCAAATATATTTTTTCTCTTTTGAAATACACTCTTTTCTATTCGTTAGAAAAGTAGCGAGTTGGGTAAACAATATCAGGTAATTTACTTAATATTACCAAAAACAAGAGAAGAGCTGTGAAAAGTGTAAAAGAATAAGTGAGTAAATGATACAACAATGTTATTGTATTTCTTGTTTAAATATTTTTCGTAAGTTTTAATTTAAAAAATAATCTTTCATCAGGAAAGTGTTCCGTTGAGACACCGACTTTTAGGCACTAAACTTTTTTATAAAGGATAATAAATTTATTTGTTTAATTGAAAGAAATTAGCGGATATATCTTAGCCATTCTATCAAGGTATAAGAAAATTATTTACAATAAGAATTGATTTTGTTTTATTATATGACTAGCAAGCTACGCCCGCTGCGCTGGTCGGTTTCTACAAATGAACCTTGAATCAAACGAAATATATCGTTTAATTTGACCTTGTATTTAAAAGCAATCTGTATATTTACCTGGAATATCCTTCCACATTACTGAAAAATGACGCGATTGCGCTATTGTATTTTCTAATGCGCAGTCAAAATTTTAGCTGTTAAGGGCCAACTCTTTTATTTGGTCAGTTACAGTTAGAGTTTCGTAAAGAACGAAAAAACTATATGCAATATACTAAAACCACCGCTAAAAATTATCGAACAAACAATGCAAACAAATTAACTAACAAAATCCATTCAGTAGAAATTTTTATAAAGGCTAATCTTTGATAATCGGGTTCATCTGATTATAGAATTTTTCCACATAATTCTAAAACTAACATAGAACGATAGGAAATATAATAAAACCATCCTTAAAAATTACCCACTTAACAATAATACGCAAAAAATACGCCCAGTAAAAACTATCAAAAAGGCTAATCTTTCGGAATCGGGTTCACCTGATTATATAACCTTCACACATAACTGTTTGACTACGCAACGTAGAACAATATGTAGCACACTAAAACCATTCCTGAAATAGCACCTAACTAACAATACAATCTCATCAAAATCTGTCCAGTAGAAATTTTTCAAAAGGCTAATCTTTTATAATCGGGTTCACCTGATTATAGAACTTTTCCCCATAACTCTATAACTATAAGCAACCTAGAACGATATGTTATACAATAAAACCTTCCCTGACAATTATCTATCTTACAGTTTAAGTTCTATGAAAATCCATTCAGCAGAACTCGAGTTATTAGCAGCCGGAACGAAATTTCATATATAAGGTAGAAGTAAATAGAAGTATATTGCTATTAATATAATTTACATTTGAATAAAAAAAGGTACTTTTAGGTTAGCCGGGCGACAGTGATATATGTACATATATATGTATATATATATACACACATATAATGGTATATATATATATATATATATATATATATGTGTGTGTGTGTGTGTGTATGTATGTATATATATGTGTATGTGTGTATATATATATATATATATGTATAATATGCGTATATATATGTGTGTGTGTGTATATATATATTACATGTATGTTTATCACTGGCACCCGGCTAACCGAAAAGTACCAAAAAAATAGTCCAAAACTGCTGTCGTACACTTGAAAAAACACCTTTTGGCTTAAAATCAAATTGTTTGGGGACAAAAGCAAAATCAAAATCGCCAAAATTAAAATAACAGATAAATCGACAAATATTGTTTCAATAGCAATGTTGCAAATTGAATAATGTTTTAAGCATTACGAACTTTCTGAATCATGTTTGAAATAAATATTTTGTTTTATAATATTATCTCTCATCAAAACTGTATTTCTTTTTTTTTTCTTTTCTTTCTTTCTTTTTTAAAAAAATAAAATAAGTAAGTTTTTTCTTTTATTTTTCGAGTTGTATAGCCATTTTAATTCTTTCTGCAACAAAAAAAACTTTTGGCTTAAAATAAAATTATTTGGGGTCAAAAGTGAAATCAAAATCGCCAAAAACAAAAGATAAATCGCCAAATATATTTTCAATAGCAATCTTGCCCATTGAATAATTTTTTAAGCATTACGAATATTCCCAATCATGTTTAAATTAAATATTTTCGTTTTATAATATTATCTCTCATCAAAACTGTTTTTCTTCTTTTTTTTTTCTTTTCTTTTTCGTTCTCTTTCTTTTTTTTTATTTTTTAATAAAATTAGCACAGTTTTTTCTTTTATTTTTCGAGATGAGCCTTTTCAATTCTTTCTACAATACTAATGGTTGCCAAAAAATTAGCAATGGCAACCTTTTCGGCCAAAATAACAGAACTTTCCATCATAATTATATAACTAATCTACGTAGAACGTTGTGTTATATACTAAAACCTTCCCTCAAAAATTATCTGTCTAACAGTGCAAGTTCCATCAAAATCCCTTCAGCAGAACTCGAGTTATAAAGAAACGGAACGAAATTTCCGTTTGTGTTTTATATATATAGTAGAAGTAGAAGTCATGACGTAAGATGACAGATCTTTTTGCGTAAAGTGACACGTTTCCTAGATGTTCTAATTACAGAGATGATTGTGTTCTGGTATTTTGTACACCACTAAATTTATATAGAATTTTTTTTCTTCGTTAATCGATAAATTCTGCGATGACATACTAAGAATATTGCTATATAAATTTAATGGTGTACAAAACACCGGAACACAATCATTCTTGTAATTATAATACTGAGCATATCTAGCATTAATGTTTTACCCAACGCAGTGCGGTAAAAAGTGCAAAAGTAAAACATTCAAAGAATTTGTTACCTTGATTGAAAATTCTTTGAACCATTTTCTCTTACATAAAACGTTACAAAAAGAGTGATGCTAAATGGCTATTACAATTTTTTCTTTATTTTTTTTCTTTCATATGCAAATGTTGGGATGATTTGATGTCATTTACTTAGATTTAAAACGCTAATACCCAATAAAAGAGAAAAAAATTTGCAGAATAATGAAAATTGTTATAGTTAAAGGAATAAGTAAAATAATTTTTAAAAAATGCGAAAACATGTTTTTCTGATTTCTTCTTGTGTTTCTCGGTAAACTACCTCAGTGTTTTTCATCCAGTAACAGCATTATGATCACGAGTCTCATTTATGCTAAATGTAATTTTTGAGAAAATATGTTAGTGATTTAATACGACGAAAATATACATTTTTTTCAATACAGTTAATGTTCAGCGAATATAATAAACTATTCTGAAAATATATTAAACCATCGATTAAAAAAATAAACTTATAACATTGATACCCTTTCATAAAGTACCATTCGATTGCGTTTAGTTGCTCTTGGATCCATTACAGAGGGTATCTCAAAAACTATTGAAACTAGCTTTATTTTTATTTTTATTTTTTTTACCTGTTGGAGATACGTAAGCAATGTAAATTGCAAAAATGTTTAAACTAGTATAGGAATTAAAATTATGTTGATAAAATATCCCTTCCATTCATTTTCCAAAAACTACATTTTTTAATTTTTATACGGTTCGGGGGGTAAGTTGTATTTAGTAACATTTTTCTATGTTCTGAGAAATAAAACAGTAAAATTCAATTTTTTGCTTACCGAGTTATGATATTATGAAATTTCAAAACTTTCTGGCACTAACAATTGACAGACGATTTTTTAATTCCTTATCATTCCAAAATCTCATAAAATTCCGTATATCATAACTTTGAGAATTTTGATCGCGGAATAATGGAATGTTTACTGTTGTACATGTCAGAGCATGAAGAAAGAACATTGACAAAGGATGTGAATTAATTTTCACTTTGCTGGGATCGAACCCAAATATCCTGGTATAGCGCACCAAGTGCTTTACCATTTAAGAGATTCTTCTGGAAGCCATTTTTCACTCTTTTGATTATGCGTTGCTTAGCAAAGTGAAAACTAATTCACATAATTTGTCTGTGTTATTAATTTTACAGTACTGCTGAAAATTTAATTGGAAATGAAGAAAAAAATTCTAAATATAACTGATAAAAACTCAGTAAACGTATAAAGATTTAAAAAGTGTAACTTTTTGAAAATGAATAAGTATATCATACACGTAATTTTAATTTATACTCAATTCTACGTTTGCAGTTTACGTTATCTAGATATCTTTAACAGTTAAACAATTTAAGCGCTTTTTAATCTTCTTGGGACATCCTATAGATTGAAACCCGCTTGATACTGTAGATCAGCGGTTCCCAACCTGGGGTACACATGCCACTGGGGGTACGTGGTGAAAAAGTTGGGTGTACGTGAAAATTATATTGGTAATGGCGGATAACGCAAAAATTAAAATTTAAAATGAAAAAAGATTTTCTTTTTCATTTAAAAAGAGAGACTTCTGTAAAATTAAAATAGGCTGTTCGCATAAAATAAAGGAAAATGCCTAAACTTTGTAACTGGTTGATCATATGTGGTAGTATTTCCCCCCACTCCTAATAACATCTTGAGATTTCCCATGTGTCGCTCCTTTTATTCTGTTGTTTTCTTTCTAGTCATTCTAGAAATACCCAGAAAAAATATAAATCGCATCAAGGCTTCTGGTTTCTGCGATTTCATTTAAAACTCATTTGAAATCAGGCCATGATTTTAGTGTACGACTGGTCAGCATTAGCATAAACTCATTAACTTGTATTACCGGGTGTAGAGATTTATCCCTTCTTTGTGAGTGCTTAATTTGAAATCTTTAGCTAATATTTGGTGTTTTGAGTGACTATGTTGATATTGTGTTGTGGTTCAAAATGAATAAATGGTTGAAAATTGGAATTCTGAAGAGAACTGCATCTAACATTGCACTGTTAAAAATTTGCAGCAAACTGTCCAGTCATTTGACCGTTTTTGTAGAAAACGGTTGCGTAACCGTAATTTAGCTATATTCTGAACGTATTATTGCTCATTTTATGGTCAGAATAAAGTTAAATTACGGTTATGTAACCGTTTTCTACAAAAACGGTCAAATGACTGAACAGTTTGCTGCAAAGTTTTAACAGTGTGGTAACTAGCATAATAACATTACTAATGAACGAAAACAAAAGCATTTGGGGTGGGTTTATGTGACAAGGGGTACGTATAAATGAAAAGTCTAAACAAGGGGTACGTAAGAGAAAAAAGGTTGGGAACCGCTGTTATAGATGAATACATTCGTTGAATAAAATCTCAAAATAGCATTTAATTCTTCATTACATTTAATGCGTCTCCTCCACTACTTATGTCATACGGTAGCAACTTTCTTTCCTGTTGTACGGTATTATTTTCTAAGATGAAAAATAAGACATAAAAGCGGGATAAATGTCGTCCAGTCGACATTTCGTCAACATTCCCTAATTCGAGTTTGTGCCATGTCATTCAGCTAAGATGATGAATCTGGAAAAAAAAAGAATTCATTTGTGATGCATCAAATTTCCTCTTGTAATTTCAAATGTGAATACAGCTCTCAGTATATATATAAAAAAAATATTACAAACTATCATACCTTTAAAAACGAAGAAATAGTTTGAACATTAAATATATGACCGTAGCACAAATATTTCTGAATATCTATGCACAAAGGTGATAATATGGCAGTAAAAATTAAAAATATGAAGCTATAAGGTATCATTATGATATTTCTTCAAGGCCGTGAAAGTTTTCCGAATTTACAAAGCGCTAAAACAGATAACGTTGTTTTACATAATAATTGTGATGGCTGAGGCTGAAAGGGCTAAGCGGCTGACATGGGTTAGAAACTCAGCTATTAAATATCACCCTTTTAAAGTGGAATGGCCAGTACAGGCTGTCTGTTAGAGACATTTCAACTTCTCTGCAATTTGTAATTAATTACAATCTAATTTCTATATTTCATATAAAAAAGCCGTCAGAGCAGAGATTATCGCATTTGGTTCCATATTTATAAAAAAGAAATGATTATTGTTATCATTCCCAATAAACAGTGTTAATGGTGTTTGAATGGTGTCCAGAGACTGGAATTCAAGCTTATATACGTAATACCTTATCTGCTTAGTCTGTACAATCTCTAGAATTTTGGTGATTTGCATGTATGCATGTTCAATATAGAATTTTGTTGGCATATATGTCTATATGTCAATTGTACATATATATACGGGGTGCTCCAAAATTATACCGACATATTAATAGGGATAAGAGAAGACATAAAGACGATGAAAACTTACTATAGAACATGGGATCGCAAACCACGTTGATTGAGAGAAAATCACAAAAATAGTTATGTGTGACCTCGAGTGGAACAAAAAGGGCCAATAATAAGTAGAAAAAACATTTATACGACGTCAAGAATGATTACAATGTATTGCAGTTCAACGTCAGAAAGGAGACGACGTCACATTTTTAAAGAAAAGTTGCGGCCACGAAGATCATTGACAGCCGACACCAACGTACGAAGGATTGCCGGACGGGATAAAAAATATTCCTCCTATAAAAATGTCTCGTCGTCACCTTTCTGACGTTTAACTGTTATGCATTGTAATCATGCTTTACGTCAAATAAATGTTTTTTATATTTATTATTGGCCCTTTCTGTTTCATTCGACTTTTCAATCTTCATAAATAATTGTGCGATTTTCTCCTACTAAACATGGTTTGGTAAATGTGGTAACTAAACATGTTCTATGGTAAGTTTTTATCCTGTTGATGCCTTCTATCGCCCCTCTTTATTTGTCGGTCGAATTTCGGAACACCCTATATATATATACAGTGGTGGCCAAAAGTGTGGACATTTTTTGAAAGTTTCATGTTTTTCAACTTTGTGTGTTTGTAGAATATATTAATTTTCACTTAAATACAAACATTTATATATCAAATCGAAGGTAATTTAATGTAAAATTTAATAATAAAAACAGTATTACAATATCTGTATTACAAAAAATGTTATGCAACTAATAGTAAGATCTATCTTAGATTTGCATTTTTTTTAAAGTGATACTTACACAATCAATACTTAGTAGGATAACCCTTATTTTTTAAGACAGCTTCAAAGCGTCTTTTCATCGAGTGAACGAGTGTTTGGAGTTCATATTTCGTAATCACATGGTGCCAAGAATCAATTATAGCTTCAAAAAGTTCTCTTTTATTGGATGGACGTGTTTTTCGTACAAGAATTTTCAAACGTCGCCACAAATTTTCAATTGGATTGAGATCAGGGCTGTTTCCTGGCCATGGTAATATATCTATGCCTTTATTTTGAAACCATGCTTTGCATACTTTTGCTGTGTGGCATGGAGCTGAATCTTGCTGAAAAATAAATGGTGCGTTGTTGGGGAAGAGATCCCTGATGGAAGGTATCAATTTTGGTTCAAGGGCAGTTTCGATGTATTTTTTGGCATTCAGGATGCCATCAATCACTTGAATTCGGCCCAAACCATCTGCAGACATACATGCCCAAATCATGACATTTGTTGGGTTTTTTGTAGTTGCTGCAATGCAATCAGGATGAAGTGCTTCTCCTACTCTACGTCTCACGTATTTTCTGCCGTCACTACCAAAGAGCGATATTTTACTCTCATCGCTCCAGATTACTTGCTTCCATTGATTTTCTGACCATTTAATGTGTTCTTTTGCCCACTTAACTCGTTTTTCGCGTTGCTTTTGATTTAAATATGGTTTTTTCCCTTGGAATTCTTGCTTGTAGTCCAAATCCTGATAACCTTCTTCTTATTGTTCTTGAACTTACTGCAATACCCGCTGTATTCATTTCACACTTAATGGCATCTGATGAAATTTTTCTATCTTAAAGGTATAGCCGTTTAATTTTTCTATCGGCAGTAGCACTTGTGCATTTTGTTCGGCCTGATTTGGCCTTATTTTCCACTGATTTCGTTTTTTCATAACGTAAACAGAACTTTCGTACAACAGAACTAGTCACTGAACCACCAACTTGTCTTGCAATTTCAGTATATTTCAGCATTTTTTCTCAATATGACAATTCGGCTTCTTTTTGTAGATGTCCAATTAGTTCTTGTTGATGACATTGTTTAAAATTAGTTTAATTAAAAGAAAGGACTTTAAATATTCAAAAACAGCAATACTCTATTTAATTGTACTAGTATGCATCATTCCGCAAAATATTTCCACAACAATAACTCTTTTACCATCCAAATAACCTAAACTATAGTTATAGACATTTGCTTGGTCCACAGAACAGTGTTTGTGATTGGCTAGTACGCTTTTATTACAAAACACATCCTTATTCAAAACGATTTGTGTTTGTTTGTTCTACTAAAATGAGCATAACTTTTTTTGTAATACATATATTGTAATACTGTTTTTATTATTAAATTTTACATTAAATTACCTTCAATTTAAAATATAAACGTTTGTATTTAAGTGAAAATTAATATATTCTACAAGCACACAAAGTTGAAAAAACATGAAACTTTCAAAAAATGTCCAAACTTTTGGCCATCACTGTATATATATATATATATGCGTGTGTTTGTGTGTGACTCTCACTCCATCTGTTGGAGGATACTCAGTCTATTAATGTGTAAGAATTCGCAGATATGACTGTTCGACTAAATTTAAGAGGCCCTCCAGTCGGACATCGAAATTCATATACACCGAGGTTACTCTATCAAAGAGACCTTAATTAACAGAAATATAAATCATTCCATAGGTGAAAACTTTATCGTTCAGTTCATTCAAGATTTCAAATAATTTCAAGGATTTTTTGTAAAACTGAATAGGACCACTTTTAACACTTTCCGAAATAGCTGAAAAGTGTTTATGAATTATGTTTGTCTGACCATCTGTCTGCACTCGAACACTCGTAAACATACTCGAATTGCTATGTAATTGATATATGTTATTGAGAATTATTGTGGCATGTTCGGTATTGAAACTGAAGTGTGTAGCCTTTATAGTTCGTTTACAGGGACACTCAAAAGAATTTTTTTGTAGTATCGCTATGGGGAAAATCATTTGCAATGTGTTTTAATGATGTTAGACTATTTCAAAAATATTGAAATTGTTATATATCAATGAGGTGCACTACAAGATTCTTACTTTAAGATAGGATGCCCTTTGTCGGTCATTTACACAAACACAAAAAAATTCGGTTACAGTACTGTCTATGAGCGATAATTGATGGAAGTGCTTTTTAAGTTGCGGTATGCGTTTTTAAATTTAACTTTTTTTTGTATATTACACGGTGTGTATAAACTATATCGATCTTATATAGGTCTGTACAAAAGAATTCGAGTACATTTCCGTTTATTTGACAAAAGTTGCTAAAAGGGAATTTTCTACCTACCGTGCTACGTGTTTCCTAACTGAACTAAATTTTGGTATACTATGCAGTATATATAGAAATATTTTGGTTCTGTACAGGGATTCACAAAATAATTGGAATCCGTTTCCGATTACAGACGGTAATTGCTGAAATGGGAGGTTTTCAAATGTGTTAAGTATTTTGCAAATTATTTAATTACATGTCATTTAACCTTATTAAACGGGGAAATTTTGTTACTGCATTCTGAATGTGTTACAAAGAGTGTCCTAATCTATACTTGACGCGTCATTTTTCTTTATTTTTTCTCTTTATTCTCACATATTTCGAGTTTTTATAAACGTTCATCTAAAGTGTTTTTTTTATACTACCCTATACATACGCTACAAAAATGAAATATTCTTCGCTATTCTTTTTTTTCATTTATATGCAGATTATTCATTATCCTATAAATTCCAATCTGTTTGTAATTTTATAAAATACAAAAAAAAATGAAAATAAAAAAATTGCGGTTTAATATAAAAACTTTCTTCAATGTAAGATAATGATTTTCCCCTTTAGATAAACAAATATTTATTTGCGAAGAAAAATATATTTGAGTTATTTTGTCTGCTGGAACATCTCCAGTTTTTTATTTCTAAATAAAAGGGAATAATAAGTTTTCACAAAGAAGTTATGGGAGCGCTGAGATTGATATGAGATTTTTAAGATCTCTTCCAAATAAATATCTGATTATAATTTATCCTCAAAGTCATTAATGAACAAACATTAACAGTTCTCAAGGAAGTAAACGGAAATACATATGCGGAAAAATTATGAACGTCTATTTGAACATAAATATGAAAGTATTAAACAACGAGATTGTTGATATTAATATGTTCATACTATTAGGCAGAAGATAAGAAATATTAGAATGAAGATAATGATGTCTTTTATGCATATTTATGTTTTGCTTCTAAATGTTTTAGGCAATATTAGTTTTCTTTTTTTAAAAATAAATGTTTTTTTTTCTTGTGATTTTATTATTTGACAACATTTATGAAGATAAAAAAAAGATCAACAAATATGTCATTAAAAAAAAATTATCCTTGAAGTAGAGAGGCAGGGGGGGGGGGGGGGTCGACCTATATGCGAGGTTGAATTATATCCAAGTATATACGCTATTTAAAAACGAAAACCGAATAAACATTTTTTTCTCATCCATAAGTTCCATTTCAAATTTTTCTAAGAGATTAAATGGTTGGGCGATAACGTCGTTATAATTCTGAAGTCTCAAAAATGCCTTTCAAAGTTATTCGTGCAAATTGGCTGGTTCTGTATGCGCTCACAAATTATGAATTTTTGTTTAAAAATTCATTTTTTTTTTTTTTTTTTTTTTTTTTTTTTTTTTTTTTTGCAGTTTTTAAAAATAAGTCTGGTTTACACACTCTTATTGATAAAAAGACAATTTAAGAAGTTATTTGTATTTCAATGTATTTTCTAATACAACATTGGAATGGATTCACAGATTTTGTTGATTATGTTTCGTTCTTTGAATGGGTACATTTTTTGCATGATCCCCATTTATGTTTGTTATGTGGTCTGCCTGTTTGTTTGTTCATAAGCTGTTTTCAATTAATTTTAATGTATTATTTGGATGATCCCCATTTATGTTTGTTATGTGCTCTGCCTGTTTGTTTGTTCATAAGCTGTTTTCAATTAATTTTAATGTATTTTTTAAAGTTGAATATAACATTAAAAAAAATTACTAATGTAACTTGCATTGTCTTTTTCCACGCACACAAGCAGCTTATGTTATTTTTCATCGAAATAACTAAGTATAATTAGGCAGATTCCATTACAAAAAGTAAGAAATTACCTATTGCAGCCAATCGGGGGGAGGCCATTTCGCAAAATGTCGGTATATTTTTACCAATCATGACCCCAAGACTCCAAAAGTACCCCCCTTTAAATGTTGATTTATATACATATATATAACCTATTTTTTGTCATGCGACAGCACTCGTATTTATTAACCGATTCAGATGTGACTGAGCATGTGTACAGAACTTACCAAGATGTCGACCGAGTTCGTTGGCCAGCTTCATCCGCCATTTTGTTTCAAAATGGCTGCAACATAAATATTTCAAATTCATAAGATGTCTAAAAAATTAGAAATCTAAAAAGTTTTTATCCTTAAATATTCGAACTCGGTACAAGGATTCTGGAGAATATTTTGTTTTGCCCCTATCATAGCTGAGATATAGTAATTCTCTTGATAGCAGAAGTCTTAAAAACACTGAATTGAGAAGCTACTTTTTCTTCCCAGTGCAAGCTGAAAGGACCAACTTTTTTCATGTATTACGAATAAAATTGTGAAGCAGTGAAATTAAATTGACCGTAACTGAAAAATTGTATTTGCTTGTATCATTCATAAAACAGCGTAAAAATTTAAATGCATTTATCAAGGTTACAGAGACACAAATATTTATATTCCGCTAGAACTCAATAGTCATTAATCACATTTCAATCATTACATTTATTAGCAAATTAAAAAATAAATTATTTATATGAAATCTTACTCTGATCACTTGAATAGATGAGTGGAAATTATTACGTGGTTTTAGTTCAAATTTAAGACGAAAATGTGCAATCAAGTAAAATAGGATGAAACATTTTGAAATTTTTTGCATTTTATATTGAAAAGCTGAATAATTCGAGATTGATGCTTTGATTGAATAGGTCGTTTTTAATGAGATAGCTAAACAAAAAAAAAAAAAAAATCGAATATATTTGAATGGAAGAAGAGTGAAGCTTTTTAGTTCATTGAATTCTTTACTGAAGCTGCACTGTTTCGTCTCCTAAAAAGAATATGGTAGATCACCGATAAATCAAGCACCATCATTAAACCAAACGTTTACATAACAAAAAAATATGAAAAGAAATTTTATGTCAACTGTAAATATTAATTAATAGTTATATTTTCATTTTTTAATATTTATTTATTTTAAAAGAATGTTTAAAAGGAAATCGAATATGGCGATAACCACTTTCTTCCTAAATATAAAGCAGTCACTTCATTTGAAATACAAAGGAAATTTTCAAATTTTCAAAACCCATTATTTAAATTGACATAAAACGTAATTTTGATAAAATATATCAGTAAGGAAATTTGCTGCAGATTAAGCATTTTGCATTTTTTACACTACTTGAAAATGAAAATTATTTAAATTAAAAATGTGAATTACAAAAGTACAAAACGAAACAAAATGTGTTCATGTTCTAAAATGTGTACTGTGGACTATGCAAATTCTGCATTAAAAACGGAGATGAATTAGAAACAAACATTGCAAGAGAGAGTTTTTAAAAGTTATTGTACAGTCTTATAATTACATAATACATTTTTAATTGGAGGATGTATTTTTGCATTAAACCTCTTTCGTATTTTAACTTCCAAAGAAATTTCGTTGAACATTTTTTATATTTTCCAAAATCAAATATATTAATAAAGTATTTAAAAACCTCTTTAAATATAAAAATACATATATTTGGAGTATTTATATAGTTAAATTAATTTTTATTATACACTTTATTTCGTAAATATTTTATCGAAAGTTTTCTGAAGACGATTTACACTTTTTGAAGAGACTATTAACGCAGCACTGACTTAAGCACTGACTTAAATTTTGGAACAAAAGAAACAATATGAAGGAACCATATAAAGGAATAATACTTACATAGTTAATCAAAAATAGACTTTTTTGTTTCTAAAACTGTACCATCTTTCATATGAAAACACAATGGAGAGTATATTAAAAATAAATAATATATTTTTTTAAATAATGAAATTGCTAGGAAATCAACCGAAAAAAAAAGATGTACTAAAAGCTTTTAAATCATATACAAACACATTTCAAGAGGCTCTTATGCATGTAATCTTGGATCAAAATTAATACTAATCTTAAAAGATCTTTTTTTTTTCAATATTAGATGGCTTTTATTTAATTCGTGAACTAATCAATTTAACATGTTTGGCAATTGGCTTAATGATTTCGTAGCATTAAAGAATTAGGGAAAGATTATGGGTAGACACGCGCCAAACTCGCACCTTTTTTTTTTTTTTACTTTCTTCTATCTATAACAGAAGAAAGTATTGTAATTGAAATTTTTTTCGACTTCCGGTTTTCGACGGATTTACACGTTTTATGGATCAGAGATTTCGAAACACATGTCTTTACAAAATGTCTGTCTGTCCGTCTGTCCCTCTTCATTGTATCATCGAAAAGTGTATGAAGTTATGCTTCAAATTGAACCACTTTTTTTTCTATGTTTTTGGCTATAGCAAGCAGGTCCTAATTGAATTTGGGGATATTTTGACAAAAGCAAGCGCTGTGATCGCGATTTTGGTTCAATTTTCACTATTGTATCATCGAAAAGTGTATGAAGTTATGCAGATAATTGAAAAAGAAAAATTCTATGTTTTTGACTATAGCCTGCAGGTCCCAGTTGAATTTGGGGATATTTCGACGAAAGGGGGCGCTGCGATCGCGATTTTTGTTCGATTTTCATTATCGTATCCTCGAAAAGTGTATGACGTTATGCAGATAATTAAAACAATTTTTTATATGTTTTTGGCTATGGCCAGCAGATCCTACTTGAAGTTTGTGATATTCCGCCGGAAGGGGGCGCTGTCACAGCCATTTAAAGATTTCAAATTCAAAAATATGTACAAAAGAATTAGAAATCTTAAAAGTTTTTTTTCGTTACATGTTCGGCCTTGACCCGGAGAATTCGGAGCAATTTTTGTTTTGCATCTATCTTAAAAAATGGCTGAGATATAGCGGCTTGAAAATTTTGGGTAGCTGACATTTTCAAACAAGACAGCAGAATTCATCCAATAATGGGTTTAATTTATGAGTTTTAGTTAACATGATTTCGGTAAATTCTGTTTCATTGTTGTAACAATTGTTCCTATTCTTATATGCTTAACACTATATATTTATACGAGTTGCAATTTTCCAACTGGACGAAAAATGTCCGAGCCAGGATTCGAATATATATTTATATTCGCCAACGTAAAATTCTAGCCAAACTTGGCGACAAAAATAGGTTGCCATAAATGAAGCCAACTTGGCTGTAGAGCACTAATTTGGTTGTATTCTGATTCAAATTCAATGTTGACGAGAACTGGGAATGGATCTTTCTTAATTGGGTTCCACGCATTTTAGCTTCGTGTTTTCCAGTAAAATTAGCTAAAATAGTAAAACCAAGGAATAGGGAGGCTATCTGTTCCTGTCGGTACAGGTCAGAAGGTGTTTTCGTAGTTTACTATACATCAGTTGATCGCATCCCGGTAACCCGACGATTCGAAAGAAGCTGACGTACAACAGACTGACGAAAAATATTGATTTTATTGGCGATGTGATGGCGAAAATTGAAGTATTAACATGACTGGGATAGAAGAAAGTTTTGGGATTGGCACATCCGACTAGTTTTTTTTTCTTTTGCATATATTGAAAAAGGGAGTAAAAACAGTAGAAACTGCTCACAATACCGATCATGGTCTAGAGATGATTGCTAAGTGCACAGCTGAACGATGGTTGCAGAAATTTCGTGATGGAAATTGAAGTCTTGAAGGTAAAAAGGGTGATGCGCGAGCATCTGGCATCGAAAATTTGTGAAAATTTTGGGTAGCTGACATTAGCTGCCACCGTTGGGTAGCTGACATTAGCTGCCACGTTGGGTAGCTGACATTAGCTGCCACCGTTGGGTAGCTGACATTAGCAAAGAAAAATTAAAAGCAATAACCTAATCCACGCACCACAGTCCGAAAGCTTGCTGCTAAACTTGGAATAGGTTGTCTCCAACCACTTAAAGAAATGAATTGAAATGTTAAACAACTGAAATCACAATAGTTTTCTGCACAATATAATAGCTAAAACTATTTAAATTATATTATTTATATTGATGAGATTTATCTTCAGATTTTCTGTGTAAATATGAATAAATGTAAAGAGGTTAATTGTCTTTTCAAATGATCACTGTGGTACGAGAGATGAAAACGTATTCTATTAAATATATATGAATGGTGCAGATGCAAAAGTCATATTATTCACTTTTTTAAGGTATTGAATTATTCATATCACCGTGTTCGTATTTTTAAGGCGCATAAGACTGTAATAGTGATTTGTACAATAAAAAACACATTAAGGTTAAAGAAATGCTGAAAATCTCGTTTTGATGCAAAACTCACCCAATCCAACCAATCAGGAAGATAAAGAAGTAAGAAGTAGTGTAAAATGTTCCACTAGTTTAATGACAGTGAAGAAGTGTGACCAATGTCTAAGAGTAAACTTTTTGCACAAATTATTTTTTATAAAAGTTTTTTGCGTTTTGATTTTTGTTGTGTGTTGATTTATAATGAAAACTAATGTTCAGGCTTTTTTTTATTATTATTCTTGTTTTAAATTCATAAGTGTTTTGGTTTATAACTAACAGTACCCATAAAAGTATGCTGCAAAACTCACATTTTCCATATTTAAATTTAAATTCTAGCTTTACCACAATTATTACAGGTTTTGGACTATGTGCAACTAGTTGGTATGGCAACAAATATACCTAAAAAATTGTGCCAGTATATCATGTTTATTAATAATAATCAGATTTTTTTTAAATTTTTCTAAAAACTAGGTTAAGTGGAGAGTGTGAATTTTGCATCTACACCCTTCAAATATGTATTATATATAGGATACTCGAACATCTGTATTATTTAATTAGAGATCTTATACAGACTCCACTGGCATGATATGAATGGCATGGTATATTATTAAAACTTTGTTCACATTCGTCATTTAACGAAAACTAAAGTATATGAAGAAAACTTGTTAACTGAAGACAAACAAAAATTATAATCATTTCTGGTTAAAAATCAATAAAATATTTTATTAAGCATAGTTTTAAATTATACTATTTCGTGAAAGTGTATTAAAAAATAGTTGCGAAATTCAAATGCGTCAGAAAATCAAAGTTTTAAAAAAGCGTAACTGAAAATGTAATTATAAAACTTTTTGAAGTAAAGATTTTTTCATCGAGACAAATAACACATAAGAATATTTGAGAAACAAAAGCAAATATTTTAAAAAAAAAATGAAATATTTGTATTGACTTTTTACTTAGATTTCGGGCGTTATTTGCATGCAAAAACATCTAAACAAACCCAGATACTATTTATATTCCGTTCTTTTTACCGCCTTAAATCTCTGCTCTATAAAAATTCACTTTAGAAATAATATCCCTTGACTTTTATGGGTTGTATGATAAAACGTCAACACATTTCTTATTCACCGCCTCTCATAAATTTTTATAGCGAGACTACGCTTTTTTTTCGAAAGATGGGACTTATTTTATAAATAAATATTGAAGAAAACATTTTCCTTCTTGACTGTCATTCACTTTCGATGAGAATTTAGTGAAAAGAGAATTTTTTCTCCTGAAATGTTACAATTTTTTCGCATGGCGATACGTTTTCTCATATTTCGCGAATTCCCTTTGGTGCAAAAATATATTTCAATCATTACCCATTTATTATTTTATATATTGAATTCAAGCTGAAATTAACATTAAAGCGTTACACATGATAATAAATTTAATTTTGTAATTTGCTGTCAATATACATATATATATTTATATACAATATGCATATATATATTTTATAACATTATACACATTCTTCTGGTAAACAAAAAAGCTAATTCCAAAACTGTTGGTTCTATAGGCACATTTACAGTTGCAAAACAGTTTCCGATGTTATTCTCTTTCATTTAAAAAGTCTTCCCCGTTAAAAAAAATATATTCTTTAATTACAAATTTTAACATTAAAACAGGTATTCATTTGTTAATGTCTGTATATTTACTATTTATTCTCCATATTACCAATTTTACACTCAGACATTATCTAAAAACATGGTTAAAAGTTCCATTAAAACAGTCCTTCATTACTAAAAATGTAAAAAAAGTTTCAAATAAAACCGTAAAAACATTTGTGCAATGATGACGGTTTTATTTGACACTTTTTTACATTTTTAGTAATGAAGGACTGTTTTAACGGAACTTTTAACCATGTTTTTAGATAATGTCTGAGTGTAAAATTGGTAATATGGAGAATAAATAGTACAAATTTTATTTTTTTTTAATATGGCGCCTGTATCCTATACGTTACATTTTAGAAAAAACTTCCCCTTTGCTTTAACTAGTAAAACAAAATAACAACTTTCATTTTTGTATGGCCTAAACTCACCTGTATATCACACTTTTCAGAATTTTCATTGTTTTCAGCTACTAAAAATGTTTCTTTCCGTTTTCATGTTGAATATACAGGGTGTTTTACGAAGGAAATAACTCGAATAAAAAGAAAATAGCGATGGATAAAAGCATGAAACCAGTTGTATGTTTATTAAATAAACCATAAGAATGTGATACCGAAACCTGAAAATTTTAGTTTAAAATATCGCCAATAGATGGCGCTGAAAACAACATTACGGATCCTTACAAAGAGAGTTCAGATGCCGAGAAGGACAGTCGTCGAAGATTTCGCCGTCAGAACGTGATCTCTATTAGCGTATAGTGAAATAAATTCCAGAAGTGATACTTGGACATTGTTTACTGGAACAATCCATTAACACTCGACGAACTATAGGATACTATTTGTCAAGTTTGTGTGTTGATTTCCGGTGACATACTCACTGACAATTTCATTCTTCGTTTGTGACATGTGTGTTTTGTGAAAGGGGCACATTTTGATGTGATACAGCCAACTTATGGTTAGGCCACCTGCAGCACCCTCTATCGGCGCAATTTGTTACTAAATTTTTGAGGTTTCTCTATCAGATTTTTGTGGGGTTTTAATAAACATACCACTGGTTTCATGCTTTTATCTACCAACGCTTCCGAGTTATTTATTTTCAAAGTTAGGGGTGAAACATTCTGTACATACACCGTAATAAAAGAGAAATGTTTCTTAATCCAGGAAAGTACAATATATCACGACGATAATGTACAATAATTTCTTTCTAGTTACCCACACTTTCTGAAAAGCATTCTTTATCTTTCGAAACCTCAAAAACGAATCTATTTTTAAAGAAGCATTCATAAAAATAAAGTTTCTTTTGCTGCCACTGATTTTCAGAAGCGTTTCCTAGTAGTTTTTATAGTGTATTAATCCATTTCTTCAACTCGAAAAACAGTTTTTTCTGATGCTATCTATTCACGAGTAAACATTTTCATGCTCAACAAACATGTTTTACAGGCAAACACGATAAATTAATAACATTTAACAATAAAATTACTATTATTTTTTTAATTGTCTGCTTTGGCAATCTTATTTTGTTAATTATGGTATAAATTAGAATTTCATGTAAACGGATTCTTTTTTACTTTCTTCTATCTATAATAGAAGAAAGTATTGTTATCGAAATTTTTTTCGACTTTCGGTTTCCGACGGATTTACACGTTTTAGGGGTCAGAGATTCCGAAACACACGTTTTTACAAAATGTCTGTCTGTCCGTCTGTCTGTCTGTCTGTCCATCTGTCCGTCTGTCTGTCCTCATTGTATCAACAAAAAGAGTATGTAGTTATGCTTCAAATTGAACCAATTTTTTTTCGATGTTTTTGGCTATGGCAAGCAAGTCCCACTTGAATTTCGGGATATTTCGATGAAAGGGGTGCTGTGATCGCAATTTTTGTTCCATTTTCACTGTTGTATCATTGAAAAGTATATGAAGTTATGCAGATAATTGAATCAAACTTTTGCATATGTTTTTCACTATAGCATACAGGTCCCAGTTGAAGTTGGGGATATTTCGACGGAAGTGGGTGCTACAATCGCGATTTTTGTTCCATTTTTACTATTGTATCATCGAAAAGTATATGAAGTTATGCAGATAATTGAACCAAATTTTTTGTATTTGTTTCTGACTATAACTTGCAGGTCCCAGTTGATTTTGGGCATATTGCGCCTGTGGGGAGGGGAGTGGGGGGGAGGGCTCTGATAGCCATTTAAAGATTTCAATTTCCAAAAGTTGTACTAAAACATTAGAAATCATAAAAACTTTGCGTTAAAAGTTCGGCCTTGATCCAAGATTTCAGAGCATTTTTTGTTTTGCCTCTATCTTAAAAAATGGATAAGATATAGCAGTTTGAAATTATAGGGTGGCTGACACTTTTAAACAATACAGCAGGATTCCTCCATAAATGGTATAATTTATGAGTTTTAGTGAACAGGGTTTCGCAAAATTTTCTTTCATTGTTGTAACCATCGTTTCAACACTTACATACTTAAGACTATATATTTATATTCGCTAACGTCAAATTCTCCCCAGATTGGCGACAATTGGTGAAATATCGCCAAGTTTGGTGACGACATACGTTGCCATATATGAAGCAAAATTGGCTATGTCTGTCTAATTTGGCGATATTCTCATTCAAATTCAATATTGACGAGAACTGGGAATGACTCTTCTGTAATCGTGTTCCGCGCATTTTAGCTTCGTGTATTTTCAGTACAATTAGCTAAAATCTCAAAGCCAAGCAAAAGAGAGTTATCTTTTCCTGCCGATACAGACCAGAAGGACTTTATCGTAGTTTAGTATAATACATCGGCTGTTCGCATCCAGGTAACCCGACGATTCGCAAGCAGCTGACATACAATATTGATTTTTTTCGGCGGTGTGATAACGAATTTTGAAGTATTAACATGTATGAGATTGGGATTGGCATATCCGACTAGTTTAAAATTTGTCAGTCAATGACGCTACAAATCCACATGAAATTATTTGATTATTGTTGCCCACAGTTTTTAAGTCTCATGACTTACAGAAACTTTCAACAGTCTTTTAAAAATCTTCTCTAATGCATATCCTGTCTATTCCATTTAAAATACTTTTTTTTGTTATTTTTGTATTCTTCTGTGAAGTTTTTGTCTCGATAATGGTATTTCATATACACCTCATATTCATATAAAGAGAAATAAAAACCGAAAACACACGTTGTAATAAAATGGAACGAAAGTTCGTAATTGACGCATATAAATACCAGACATGGATTCTAATGCTTTGGAGCTTAACAATTATATTCCTTAACTTGCTATATTATTTTGCTTAACAATTACAGTTGCTGGACAGTTTGCTGCAGTTTTTTAACAATATAGGTAATATATTCATTTATTTACAACTAAAACACTTTATATTATTATTTAAATTTAATTACTATTGTTATTTCATTACTATTTAAATACTATTTTTCGACATGAAATCGGAACTGGTCGATCGTGATGCAACGGCAATTACAGACTTTATGTTGATATAAAAGATAACTGACATCTTAATGTTTAAAATCAGTAATTTAATTGTTATAATTAGTTTCTGATAAATATGATTTAGCGGAATAGAAAACTTCCAATCCTCATTATCAATCTCATTATAAATTAACGTTTACTTTTCAGTAATTGTAGCTACTTTTAATCGACCACTAGTGTCATTTAATGCTACATTAAAACGTCCATTAAGTCATTTATTACAACATCAGTTATTTCCAAACTCTTCTAACTAGTACGTCAAAATACTCATTTATGCATTCGCATTCATAATTACCTCGTAAGAATACGATTTAAGAAGGTATGAGCAAACTTATCATTTAACGAACCGTTTTCTAAGTACTATAATACTTCGTTAGTCGTAACACGTAAACTATCGTTATCCGCTCTAATTAGTTAACAATGTCAAATTATCTCTAAGCGATTGATGCATGCAGCGATGTAACGATCTGTTGAGCGTATTTGAGTCACCATTGGAGGTTATAATTAAACTGATTAAGAATTACGGTAACCCTAGTGATATAATTTAGGTATTTGAAATTATATTCATATTAGATAGAACATTCGAATAAATACGGAGATACGGCAAATATTCAAAACCTTAGTTAATCGATAAAGATCATTACAACAAATAAAATAAAATACATATACGTAATTACTGAATCTAAAAACCGTGATAAATGTGCAATATTATATAGAAATAAAAAAGTTAGCTAGTTTACAATTTTGATTATTTTTAGATACGAAGATAATGGTAAAAATCTATGCTGCATTATTGAAAAAAGTATGATAGTTTAAATAAATGCTGCGAATTTGTTCAATTTAACAAAAGATCCATTTTGGTTAATACGTTTTATAAAACTCTATTCTATTTTAAAGCACTTCAATAATCGTACCTGAAAGTGTCATGTTTATGCGTATAAAAATGTGGCCACAACAAAAACTTTTCTAGAGAGAAATGTTTTTTGAAGACAAAGTGCGAATAAAAACAAATTTCTACTTAAATTTTATTGAATAAGGAAAGATTTACTGGGATGGTGGGCGCAAATGGAGTTTAATTGCGTCCACTCCAATGGTTTCTTTATTGAAGCTGCGCCTCCTAAACTGCTTGAATGACTACGATCAAATTCAGATTAGTGATAGCTGTTATAACCTGTATGGTTCTTTTCTTTTAAATGCTAAAAGGTGTAAATTAAAAAAATGCTAATGTAAATTAAAATGCTATCACTTAATTTTCATGTATTTTTTTTTTTTTAAATATGCACGTTATCTTTTATTTTTACTTGGTTGTTTATTTTCATATCTGTGATCATGGAGTCACTCGAACCACAATTTCGGTAAGTTAAAAGAAGGTGCATCGGTACTTTATTTTCATATCTGTGACCATGGAGTCATTTGGGCCACGATTTAGTACCACAGTAACGATGCGGCATCTTTTAACTTACAGAAATTGGGGCTCGAGTGACTCCATGGTCACAGACATGAAAATAAACAAGCAAGTAAAAATTAAAAAAACGTGCGTTTAAAAAAAAAAAAAATACATGAAAATTAAGTGATAGCATTTTAAATAATAACTTCAAAGTCCGTGCAATTATGGAATATTCTCATTTGTTTTTGAAAATGACTCAGAGTGAGTTGAAACATGCCAAACAACCTAATAAAAGTTATTTTGATTTGTATTATGTTGTTAATTTACACCTTTTAGCATTTAAAAGAAATATATTATTACAAGGTGTTATAATTTATTATATTGTATGGTTCTTTCAAAAAACTCTGAAGAAAATCGTGTCTCTTAGGAAAATTATAGATAATAAAAGCCGCATATTTTACGTTAAAAGCTTAAATTGAAACCCGCGCACGTGCGACTGATTGTATAATTTAAAATGTGTGATGTTTTGACATAGAACTCTGCTCTATATTCCAATAAAATTGATCTCTGGTTGTTTCCCGATCGTATGAAACACTTAGCCGTTTTTATTTTAATAGCAGAAACAGGAACATGATATATTCTTACCCCATGTTATTAGTTAACGGTCATTTTAATGTTCATTTCAAAATTAAAAATTCTTAATATCTGCTTGAACACATCAAATGAAGGATTGTAAATTAGCTTACTCAGCTCAATTTTGTATAAGGAAAGTGCATGTTTACAAACAAACAGTTCAATCAACCAATCTACCACTTAATTTTTGTCGTAGCTAACATTGCAGGAATCGTCATAGCGACGTAGGCCAATCATATTATAGACCAGTTTAGCATAGACCAATCAAATTTCCCCCTTTCATGTGTACAGTAGGAGTCAGAAAGAAGAAATAGGTTTTTCTTAATAATCAACATTAATTGGACCAACAGTGACGTCAGCTGTGCTTTCCTTATACCTCCATCATATGTTATTGAAATAACCATAAATGATTTTGGCAACACTCATGAGATAACCCTATTAAAGTAATGAGAAAGAAGATTTTTCATCTTTTAAAACCGAGCTTTTTAGAACCGAAATATGCTTTAAAAACTATAAACAAATTAGACATTCGCATTCTGCAAAGGTTTCAACTTCTACCCCTCTTCAATGATATAAAGATGTTTTGAACCACTTGAATACTTTGATTACTTTACTTTACCATGTTCCAAAAGAATTATTTGTTTTGAAAAGTAAAATTATTTTTGAATGAATAATTTCATCGTGGAAAGTTTCCTTTCGGAAATAATTTTGTGCTGTCCTGTGTTATCAAATGTTAAAAAACAAATTGTTGTCAGGCACGATATCTGAAAGCTTTGGACATGTCAGTCAAAGTAAAAGTTAGTCGGAAAAAGTTTTCAAGTCACTGTTTTTATCATTTTAGTTAGGAGCCTTATATGAGGCTCAGGTAAGTGAAAGGATTCATCATTGCTTACATTGAGATCACCCAACAGATTTTGAGTTATAAGTACACTGTTAAAAATTTGCAGCAAACTGTCCAGTCATTTGACTGTTTTTATAGAAAAAGGTTACATAACCGTAATTTAACTCTATTCTGATCATACTACAGCACATAGTATGGTCAAATAGTGTTAAATTTCGGTTATGTAACCATCCTCTTTACTAAAAAGCTATGCGTTGCTGACGACTGGGATTTTCGTTAATCGTTGCCACAGATTAATCTCGGAAAAGGAAACATTTGAAGTTACTGAAAAAAATTAATAGCTCGAAAAGTATTTGTCAGAAAAATTTTAGACAAACTGCGTTAGAAAGGTAAAAATTTGTATTTTTCTTGATATAAATTTCAAATCTAATGATTGTGCCGTTTTTAAATTATTGAATTAAAAAATGACCAAACTTTACAATGGAGTACCATAGTGAAACCTTCACACGTAAAAAGATAATGATAACGGTAGCCTGTATACTGGCTAAAGCATGAGTCACAAATTGTAGTAGCATGATGTCACAAGTGCAGGGCTTTTATTCAATTCTCGACAAATAGCATATTTTAGTCCACCTCAGTGAGGCATATCAATTTCATTATATTTGAAGTATTGTAAATCCAACGGAAATGATTTTTCAGTATCGATTTCAGAAATGCGAAAGGACATTCCAAGTAAAAGTCCGTATGGTTTTAAAACACATGATCAATTTCAAGATCAATATTTCGTTTGATTAAAGGTTCGTTAAGAGAAATTGACCAACGTAGCGGGCGTAGCTTGCTAGTTTTATATAAAAACGGTCAAACGACCGGACAGTTTGCTGAAAATTTTTAACAGTGTAGCGTAATTAATGTAAACGTTTTGTGGGATTTACTTTAAAATGCTCAGAAAATCTTGGTTTTACCTTTTTCATCGAACTTTTTGAAGATTAAATTGTAGTACGTCAAACGTGTATTTATTCGTTGCCTTATTCTATTCGTATTCTTCACTGCATCATTAATCAGATAAATCACACATCCCTCATTAACATTAGAATTTTGAGGAATTTTTTTCTGAAGTCATTAAATGTCGCACATAATTGTTTGGAGAAAGAAATATGTAGAATTTATCTTGCAGATAAGGACAGATTTTCATTAAGTTGTCATTAAGTTGTTTTTTAACCAAATTAGAGCAAAAATTTATATGTCACTAAAAACTATTCGATCGGATAACGTAATTTTGTTTTTCTATACGGTGTGAATAGAACGCATTTCCTTATATAATTATTCCTTATACAATTATAATAAACTCATAATCTAGAATTAAGAAGAAAATAAAAAACAGCTATCAGATTAAGAATTTAAATTTATTTAATTTTACAGTTTGAATACGTTTGAAAATTTGAAGATGACTTATACAAATCATTCAAATGAAGATTTATCTGTCAGATTATGAGCACCTAAAATAATAGTTTCATGTTCCTCTAAAGACTTCACTTTTTAAGGTTTTAAGGGGACTTAGGACTCTAATCCTAGGATAATTACATTAAAAAATTCAATTTTTGAAAAAAAAAATATACGTTAAATAGTAATTATCTCTGAGCACTCTAAAATAAAATGAATGGCACTCTTACCCTCAACTACACGCGCTAAAAATAATCATGTAACTACACGCGTGGCGTACTGAATACGCCAGGTGTATTTTTACGGTTTTCACATTGTTTTCTTAATTCATTTCAATTTAAACATAATAATATTTGATCAGAACAATTTCACACACTTTTAAAATTAAATTAATGAAATTATATTCAACAAAAACTATTTTAATGAAGAAATATAGCTACTTTTTGTTATTGTTACGTTTTTTTTTTCATTTTACTCAACAAATATACTAATTCAAACAATTTATCACTTTGAAAAACTTATATAAACATATGCGATTGAATTTAACACACATACACAAATCGGATATCAAATATTTCAAACAATTAAGTCACCCTAAACAATTAAAACAAACATATTTGATTGACTTAATGTGGTTTTTACAAGTAAATTGATTACACTCGGAACAAACTACTGTGGTATAATTGTTTTTTACTTGGCCACACAAAACGCAACGTCCTTTTTTTTTTGGTGTATCGCCCTTGCAAAATCCTCAGGCTTTACTATGGTACCACACCTCCAGATTGACCTAATATATAAATAATAATAATAATGTAATAAATGTGAACTAAAATTGCATATTTAATACAGTTATATTCAAATTATGTCGTATTATATATGTTTTTAATCAAATTAATTTGTTCGACTTGTTAAAGAGAAATACATTATTAAAAAAGATACTTTCATGACTACACGCCAAATCCACTCTTCCTCCAAAAAAAAGCAAAAGACCGCTCCAAAAATTCCAACTGCATACAAGACTGCTTGGAAAGGAATGCCCATAGGTTAGATACACGTGTCAAGGTCATTGTGCTTCTCTTTTGAAAACTGTTGGCCAATCAGTGGCCTCTGGCGTACGCAGTGCGCCGTGCGTGTATTTGAGGGTAAGAGTTGTTAAATGTGGAATATTTTCAAAGAAAGAACTTCAATGTAATTCTTCTCAAAAGGTAAATTTCGGGCACTGTTCGCAAGGTAGTTACACACTTTTTATTATTTTTACTTTCTTCTACCTTTACAAGAAGAAAGTGTTGGATTCATGAAAATTTTAGACGGATTTATACGTTTTAGAAACTATTTTTAGAAAATGTCTGTCTGTGAGTCTGTCTGTCTGTATGTGACAAAAATTTTGTGGGCGCTCTATCGCAAGAACTAATGCTCGGAATTTAATAAAACTTTATATTCAGTTAGTCCTAGTTATGGGTGCTGATTAGTTTTGGGTAAAAATCGCCCGGCAGGTGGCGCTGCTAGGCAGCATTTTTCGTGATTTCCACAATAGCTCTATCTCAAGAACTAATGCTCGGAATTTAATAAAACTTTATATTCAGGTAGTCTCAGATATAAATGGGTGCTGATTAGTTTTTGGTAAAAATCGCCCAGTAGGTGCCGCTGCTATGCAGCATTTTGCAGGATTTACACGATTTTAGAGATTGTCACATCTCAAGAACTAATGCACGGAATTTAATAAAACTTGAGTTTCAGTTAGACCTTGACATATAAATGGGTGCTGATTCTTTTTAGTGTATGCGAAACCTGTGTGAGATAGAAGAAAGTTTTGGGATTGACACATCCGACTAGTTTCTGTTGTCACTATCTATTTTTACTTTCTTCTATCTTTACAAGAAGAAAGAATTGGATTCATGAAAATTTTCGACTTCCGGTATTCGACGGATTTATACGTTTTAGAAGGTCCTGAACACGATTTGACTATTTTTAGAAAATGTCTGTCTGTGACTCTGTCTGTCTGTATGTGACACAAATTTTGTGGGGGCTCTATCTCAAGAACTAATGCTCGGAATTTAATAAAACTTTATATTCAGGTAGTCTCAGATATAAATGGGTGCTGATTAGTTTTTGGTAAAAATCGCCCAGTAGGTGCCGCTGCTATGCAGCATTTTGCAGGATTTACACGATTTTAGAGATTGTCACATCTCAAGAACTAATGCACGGAATTTAATAAAACTTGAGTTTCAGTTAGACCTTGACATATAAATGGGTGCTGATTCTTTTTAGTGTATGCGAAACCTGTGTGAGATAGAAGAAAGTTTTGGGATTGACACATCCGACTAGTTTCTGTTGTCACTATCTATTTTTACTTTCTTCTATCTTTACAAGAAGAAAGAATTGGATTCATGAAAATTTTCGACTTCCGGTATTCGACGGATTTATACGTTTTAGAAGGTCCTGAACACGATTTGACTATTTTTAGAAAATGTCTGTCTGTGACTCTGTCTGTCTGTATGTGACACAAATTTTGTGGGGGCTCTATCTCAAGAACTAATGCTCGGAATTTAATAAAACTTTATATTCAGGTAGTCTCAGATATAAATGGGTGCTGATTAGTTTTTGGTAAAAATCGCCCAGTAGGTGCCGCTGCTATGCAGCATTTTGCAGGATTTACACGATTTTAGAGATTGTCACATCTCAAGAACTAATGCACGGAATTTAATAAAACTTGAGTTTCAGTTAGACCTTGACATATAAATGGGTGCTGATTCTTTTTAGTGTATGCGAAACCTGTGTGAGATAGAAGAAAGTTTTGGGATTGACACATCCGACTAGTTTCTGTTGTCTCTATCTATTTTTACTTTCTTCTATCTTTACAAGAAGAAAGAATTGGATTCATGAAAATTTTCGATTTCCGGTATTCGACGGATTTATACGTTTTAGAAGGTCCTGAACACGATTTGACTATTTTTAGAAAATGTCTGTCTGTGACTCTGTCTGTCTGTATGTGACACAAATTTTGTGGGGGCTCTATCTCAAGAACTAATGCTCGGAATTTAATAAAACTTTATATTCAGGTAGTCTCAGATATAAATGGGTGCTGATTAGTTTTTGGTAAAAATCGCCCAGTAGGTGCCGCTGCTATGCAGCATTTTGCAGGATTTACACGATTTTAGAGATTGTCACATCTCAAGAACTAATGCACGGAATTTAATAAAACTTGAGTTTCAGTTAGACCTTGACATATAAATGGGTGCTGATTCTTTTTAGTGTATGCGAAACCTGTGTGAGATAGAAGAAAGTTTTGGGATTGACACATCCGACTAGTTTCTGTTGTCACTATCTATTTTTACTTTCTTCTATCTTTACAAGAAGAAAGAATTGGATTCATGAAAATTTTCGACTTCCGGTATTCGACGGATTTATACGTTTTAGAAGGTCCTGAACACGATTTGACTATTTTTAGAAAATGTCTGTCTGTGACTCTGTCTGTCTGTATGTGACACAAATTTTGTGGGGGCTCTATCTCAAGAACTAATGCTCGGAATTTAATAAAACTTTATATTCAGGTAGTCTCAGATATAAATGGGTGCTGATTAGTTTTTGGTAAAAATCGCCCAGTAGGTGCCGCTGCTATGCAGCATTTTGCAGGATTTACACGATTTTAGAGATTGTCACATCTCAAGAACTAATGCACGGAATTTAATAAAACTTGAGTTTCAGTTAGACCTTGACATATAAATGGGTGCTGATTCTTTTTAGTGTATGCGAAACCTGTGTGAGATAGAAGAAAGTTTTGGGATTGACACATCCGACTAGTTTCTGTTGTCACTATCTATTTTTACTTTCTTCTATCTTTACAAGAAGAAAGAATTGGATTCATGAAAATTTTCGACTTCCGGTATTCGACGGATTTATACGTTTTAGAAGGTCCTGAACACGATTTGACTATTTTTAGAAAATGTCTGTCTGTGACTCTGTCTGTCTGTATGTGACACAAATTTTGTGGGGGCTCTATCTCAAGAACTAATGCTCGGAATTTAATAAAACTTTATATTCAGGTAGTCTCAGATATAAATGGGTGCTGATTAGTTTTTGGTAAAAATCGCCCAGTAGGTGCCGCTGCTATGCAGCATTTTGCAGGATTTACACGATTTTAGAGATTGTCACATCTCAAGAACTAATGCACGGAATTTAATAAAACTTGAGTTTCAGTTAGACCTTGACATATAAATGGGTGCTGATTCTTTTTAGTGTATGCGAAACCTGTGTGAGATAGAAGAAAGTTTTGGGATTGACACATCCGACTAGTTTCTGTTGTCACTATCTATTTTTACTTTCTTCTATCTTTACAAGAAGAAAGAATTGGATTCATGAAAATTTTCGACTTCCGGTATTCGACGGATTTATACGTTTTAGAAGGTCCTGAACACGATTTGACTATTTTTAGAAAATGTCTGTCTGTGACTCTGTCTGTCTGTATGTGACACAAATTTTGTGGGGGCTCTATCTCAAGAACTAATGCTCGGAATTTAATAAAACTTTATATTCAGTTAGTCCTAGTTATGGGTGCTGATTAGTTTTTGGTGAAAATCGCCCGACAGGTAGCGCTGCTATGCTGCATTTTTAGGTATTTCCACAATAGCTATATCTCAAGAACTAATGCACTCATTTTCATCAAACTTCAGATGCTGTTAGACGTTGACATAAGTTGTTATTGATTAGGTTTTGATCTAAATCTCCCAAAAAGTGGCGCTGCTATGCTGTATTTTGCCGGATTTACACGATTTTAGCAATAGTCATATCTCAAGAACTAATGCACGGAATTTAATAAAACTTTAGATTCAGTTAGACCGTAATATAAATTAGTGCTGATTCTTTTTAGTGTATGCGAAATCTGTCTGAGATAGAAGAAAGTTTTGGGATTGACACATCCGACTAGTTTCTGTTGTCACTATCTATTTTTACTTTCTTCTATCTTTACAAGAAGAAAGAATTGGATTCATGAAAATTTTCGACTTCCGGTATTCGACGGATTTATACGTTTTAGAAGGTCCTGAACACGATTTGACTATTTTTAGAAAATGTCTGTCTGTGACTGTCTGTCTGTATGTGACACAAATTTTGTGGGGGCTCTATCTCAAGAACTAATGCTCGGAATTTAATAAAACTTTATATTCAGGTAGTCTCAGATATAAATGGGTGCTGATTAGTTTTTGGTAAAAATCGCCCAGTAGGTGCCGCTGCTATGCAGCATTTTGCAGGATGTACACGATTTTAGAGATTGTCACATCTCAAGAACTAATGCACGGAATTTAATAAAACTTGAGTTTCAGTTAGACCTTGACATATAAATGGGTGCTGATTCTTTTTAGTGTATGCGAAACCTGTGTGAGATAGAAGAAAGTTTTGGGATTGACACATCCGACTAGTTTCTGTTGTCACTATCTATTTTTACTTTCTTCTATCTTTACAAGAAGAAAGAATTGGATTCATGAAAATTTTCGACTTCCGGTATTCGACGGATTTATACGTTTTAGAAGGTCCTGAACACGATTTGACTATTTTTAGAAAATGTCTGTCTGTGACTCTGTCTGTCTGTATGTGACACAAATTTTGTGGGGGCTCTATCTCAAGAACTAATGCTCGGAATTTAATAAAACTTTATATTCAGGTAGTCTCAGATATAAATGGGTGCTGATTAGTTTTTGGTAAAAATCGCCCAGTAGGTGCCGCTGCTATGCAGCATTTTGCAGGATTTACACGATTTTAGAGATTGTCACATCTCAAGAACTAATGCACGGAATTTAATAAAACTTGAGTTTCAGTTAGACCTTGACATATAAATGGGTGCTGATTCTTTTTAGTGTATGCGAAACCTGTGTGAGATAGAAGAAAGTTTTGGGATTGACACATCCGACTAGTTTCTGTTGTCACTATCTATTTTTACTTTCTTCTATCTTTACAAGAAGAAAGAATTGGATTCATGAAAATTTTCGACTTCCGGTATTCGACGGATTTATACGTTTTAGAAGGTCCTGAACACGATTTGACTATTTTTAGAAAATGTCTGTCTGTGACTCTGTCTGTCTGTATGTGACACAAATTTTGTGGGGGCTCTATCTCAAGAACTAATGCTCAGAATTTAATAAAACTTTATATTCAGTTAGTCCTAGTTATGGGTGCTGATTAGTTTTTGGTGAAAATCGCCCGACAGGTAGCGCTGCTATGCTGCATTTTTAGGTATTTCCACAATAGCTATATCTCAAGAACTAATGCACTCATTTTCATCAAACTTCAGATGCTGTTAGACGTTGACATAAGTTGTTATTGATTAGGTTTTGATCTAAATCTCCCAAAAAGTGGCGCTGCTATGCTGTATTTTGCCGGATTTACACGATTTTAGCAATAGTCATATCTCAAGAACTAATGCACGAAATTTAATAAAACTTTAGATTCAGTTAGACCGTAATATAAATTAGTGCTGATTCTTTTTAGTGTATGCGAAATCTGTCTGAGATAGGAGAAAGTTTTGGGATTGACACATCCGACTAGTTCTATGTATTTACGAAACGCACAACCACGAATGACGTATCACTCGAAAGGTTTTTGAAGCGGATGACATATCACACTCACATTTCATTAAAACATGTTTTGTGAATAAAAATTGTTTTTAATTAAAAAATTAAATCGGCATTGTTTTCATAAATGAAGTGAAAGGTTTTCCTCAAATGAGTATTGCACCGAAAATAAAATACCGCATTATACGATGCTTAAAAATTATTATAAAAAAAGAAATTGTATAAAGATAAAGTATGATTTCTCCGCGTGGGTTTATTTTATATTTATGGTTAAAAAGAAAACTTGAAATGGATATCTTTAGAAGAAAAGACACCATCAAACGATCGAAGCAGTGGTATTTCCCGTGTAGAATAAAAGGTATGCTTTCATAAATTATCATATAGTAGATTAAATTGTATTTTAAATGCGTTCAATTTACTTTTCTTTGTTTCATGCTTTTCAAGAAGCGGATGACGTCATTTTCTTATACAGTTAAAATACAATTGTTATATTTTTTTCGAGCGTGCCTTTTGCAATCTTCAATCAGTTTTTACTGTAACTTTGATGGAATAAATGAAACGATATTCTGGCTCGACTGATGTTGTTTTCAGATATTTGTAATCCTTAAATTTTCTTCAGAAGTTTAAACGTGCATCTAAAAAGTATTAAATATTGCAAGTAAAATATTAGACAGCAGTGCGAATTGCACGGGTCCACTGACTCTGATATTATACACATATCAAAATGATTAGGACGGCTAGAAAGAAAGTGGAGATAGCGATACACGGGTTGGGCATAAAATAAAAAGTGAATATTTATCAAAACTTCATATATATACATATATATATATAAACAAGACACCAAAAAGCATTTCTTGGAATTTCAAAGCTTGAAAATGAAGCCAAAATCATGAAGAGGCACCCATTTCGATATCTGTAAATTAAAAAAAAATAGTATTGTCCGAAGATAATGCAAGGATTTTAAGTGTCTGGTCCGTGGAAACAGTGACACGCCTATTTTACATGGATTTCATAAACATATTAATGCGTGCTTAAAGAATTATTTTCCAGTCTTAAAGAAATACAATACAAGACAACTATCTATCTCTAGCTGTTATGCATCATCCAAGTGTGCTCTTGACATGTTCCGTCGATTTCATGTCAGAGGCGTAAGCCCTTCGTTCCATACGATGTGTTGTCTTAGTTTCAATTATGTTAGCCAGAACACGAGCTGTATGAGGCCTTGCATTATCGCACGTTAAAACAAAAGAATTACCAATTTCTGCTGTATGTAAAACGTTTCAAATGTGTAAGTTGATGACTATAGCATGAAGAGTGAATGATCAACAAAGCATGCGACGGCCATTTATAGCATAAAAAAATTAAATACTAAAAATTAAAATGTTTTAGTGGCAATTACGTTTTTTAAAAATAATTTCCATTGCTATTTATGAAGAACGTTTTGTAATTATTTAATATCACACAGCGTGCATGTGTAATTTATAATTTTAATTTGAAACGCTTGAAAAATTCATCGTAAACTTTGAAATATTGAACTAGAACTTAGATATTTTACTTGCATGTACATATAGTTAAAAATATCCATACATATAGTTATATAAATACATGTAGTTAAATAAATATTTAAAGCGAAAAGCGTATTCTGTCAAATTTCAAATTTTTTTTTCCACACGAAAATGGTCTCATTGTGCATGCTTCAACTTTTCTTGAATGCTTCTCCCCTCAGAAACGGGAAAATCTGTTTAGCACTCCCTGTTTAGCCCAGGGGGATTGAAAAAGGTTGATTGAAAACGAATGGAGGCGTATTATCGCATTGAAAGCATAGACATTCTAATATACTTTTGTTCTGAGATTGAAAGCTAAAGTTTTTTTTTTAAAGAACTCGTGGTTTCACTACTAAATATGCATATTTTTTTGCAAAAATTTAAAGCTTGGATATTTTATATTTATACTATTATACTTTTACTAATATAAATATACTATTATAAATATACTATTATAAATATACTATTATACTTTTTTTTTTATATTTATAACCGATTGAAATTTCAGGGAGTTCGAAAGATGAGAACTATTTTATTATTGCTATGTTAAAGGAGCCGACACGAAAACAAACAAACAAAAAAGCGAGAAGAAAACATTTCATTTACATGAAATTTTCACACGGATTGTAAAACCGTTTTATTTGTAACCAATGAAGATTTCAAAGAGTTCGGACAAAAATAACTTTTTATATTAAAACTATGAAACGGCGCTACGTGATAAAACAATATTTCATTTTAAAATATAATTTCATAAAAAATCGGGTTAAAGATATAAAATAATAAAAAAATGTTTTTTTTTTAAAATTATTATTATTATTTATTATCACTGGCCCGGGCAACACCGGCCAAGTCAGCTAGTGTTATTTAATTTTAAAAAAAGCTGCATTAAAGCTATGTTTTAAAATTCGGAATTTTGAAAAAGATAATTTCATATTCTAACGGTGAAAGGTTTTTTTTCTTTTTCTTTTTCTTTTTTTCTTTTCTTTTCTTTTTCTTTTTCTTTTCTTTTTTTTTTTTTTTTTTTTTTTTGTAATTTTATGGTTTTAATATGAATTTTTAAAACATATACGCGGTAGTAGCAAATTAATAATAAATTATGAAATATGTAAAATTCATATTTTATTTATTTCTATATAAACTTTTATTAAAAATTTGTACGGCAGTTTTAAAATATTTTCAAATATATACATCCAATGATTAATTGTGAAAACATTTTATCTTATATGTGCCAATAATAACTTGTTGATAAACTTTCAGATGTTTTAATTTTATTCCTCCCTATATAATATATTTTTCCTTTTATTCTGCATTAGTTTTTCTTTTATATTAAATATTAAAAATATTTTACACATACTTCTTTATCTACGACGTAGATTTTTTCAGACATCTTAATCATTTTGAAGAAAAGACTTGATTAATAACAAATGATACATTATTTTAATCTAACAAAGAATGAAATGTCTTCAGTTATAATCCATAAAATATTTGTTATTATTTTTCTTTTACATTTCAACCCGAATTGAAAGAAAACAACGTATTCATATATTTAACTATAATATATAAATATTTATTTATGAACTTTTAAATTATATGCATATTTCGAAATTGTAAACATCATTTCAACAGTTTTTGGCATATTTTCGCTATTTGAGGTTTTTTAATTTTTTGAAATTCCGATTTATTTTTGGTTTGTGAAAATGTTTTCCTTGTCTCAGGATTTCAAATAAAAGGATATCTTTAATATAGTTCCAGCTCTTTCTGAAACAGAAATGAATTATGATTAAAATAAAAATTAAATTAAGCACTCTCCTGGTTAAAAGTTTATTTATCGTGCTATGAGAAATGGAATTAAAAAAGGGAATTAAAAACTGTAGAGCACGATAATTTAGCAGAAGTAAGTAAGGATGTATTGTGTTCTTCTTTAGAAATGATATTGTTGTACATAAAACATAAGATTATATTTATTTTGCAACGTTGTCGTTGGAAATTTTAATGTAAAGCAATGTATGTAATGTATACAACTAGAACTAGAAAAAAAAATACAAAACCAAATTTTGAAACTAAGATAGTAAATATGTAACATCACGTAAAAACTTTTAGATGAAAAACGAATGGTAAGAAAATAAATACAATTTTATGGGAGTGTTAGTTAAATAGCTTTAACATAATATAAAAGTTGTAGTATTGTTTACATTTAGAACAGGTAAAATAGGTTTTTCTTTTAAGAATACAGATGGACATTCCCCAAAATTTGGGAAGAACTTCGTTTTGGCACTAGAATTGAAGATCGGATGAGTCCCCAAAAATAAAGTTGTTTAATCCTGTTGTTTGGGGGGAAAACTTTAACTCAAGGCGGAGAGGGAATAATTTTTTTTTAAGTAGGACAAGTGTGGTATCGTTAGTCATGCAATTTTTAAATATGAATCAAACTACACCATCAGCAAGTTGATACGATGATTCGTTACAAAGTTACACCAGGTTTTACAAATACAGAGTCTAGTATTTTACCTCAGGGCAGTTAATGTAGGTTTTTACAGAAACAACTGATGTTAATTCACGAAAATTTGGGAACAAATTTGTTTTGGCGCTAGAAATGAAGATCCGATGAGAACCCAAAAATTAAAGATGTTTTACCGTATTTTGGGGGGTAATTGGGGGCATTAAATAAAATCGTCGACTTTGTATTTATAAAAACTTTATTTTTTGGGGACTCATCAGATCTTTTTTTCTAGTGCCAAAACGAAGTTCTTCCCAAATTTTCATGAATGGCCATCAGTTGTTTCTGTAAAAACCTACATTAACTACACTGAGGTAAAATCGTCGACTTTGTATTTGTAAAACCTGGCGTAACTTTGCAACGAATCATCTTTTCGACTTGCGGACGGTGTCGTTCGATTCAGAATTAAAAAATTGAATAACTAACGATACCCACTTGACATGCTTAAAAAAATTGATTTTACCCGCCTCCATGAGTTAAAATCTCCCCCATCTTTTCCCTTCCTAAAAACTGGGTAAAACAAGTTTATTTTTAGGGGGACTCATCGGATCATCATTTCTAGTGCCAAAACAAAGTTCTTCCCAAATTTTCATGAATGGCTATCAGTTGTTTCTGTGAAAACCTACATTAACTACACTGATGTAAAATGGTCGACTTTGTATTTGTAAAACCTGGCGTAACTTTGCAACGAATCATCTTTTCGACTTGCGGATAGTGTCGTTCGATTCAGAACAATAAAAATTGAATAACTAACGATACCCCACTTGACATACTTAAAAAAAATTGATTTTACCCGCCTCCATGAGTTAAAATCCCCCCTCTTTTCCCTCCCTAAAAACTGGGTAAAACAAGTTTATTTTTTGGGGGACTCATCGGATCATCATTTCTAGTGCCAAAACAAAGTTCTTCCCAAATTTCCGTGAATGGCCATCAATTGTTGTATTTCACTCAATTTTTGATCTATTTTACCCTTACCCATGTTAAATGCATGTTTTATTCAACAAAATTTGCATCGTTATTGTTAAATGTGAAAATATTGGAAAGTTACTTTTTAACATTTTATATAACTAAATTCAGGGATCGGAAAAACTACTTTTTATTTGTAGCGAACTACAACTACAACTACTTTATGAAAAATGTAGTTAACTACAACTACAACTACTTGTTTTAAAAAGTAGCGACTACAAACTATTTTTCAAAAGTAGTCACTACTTCGCTACTTTTCGCTACTTTAGTTATCATCGCTAATTAAATGCACCGCAAACGATTTTTCCAAATAAACCATAATGTAACAGAATTCTTTTGAATGTCCCTGTAAGCGAGATATAAATGCTACACACTTCATTTTCAAAACCGAACATTCTATGGTAAACTTCAATAACATATAAAACTTTCATGGGCAATCCGAGTATATTTACAAGAGTTAGAGCACGTACAGACGAACAAAGCGAATTCATTGACACTTTTTAATTATGTTGGAAAGTGTTAAAAAGAGGAAATTTGAAAACAAAAATTGTAATAATTTTACAAAATTATGAGAGTGATATAGCACAGTAGCGCTTAAGGTGGTTCTCAAATTCCTTGCTCAACAACGCGAAACTTTCTGACACATTATCTGACTCATTTTTAAACACAAAGGCATAAAATTGGCATGCCTGACTATGGAAGCGATTTGGAATCGAAATCAGTTTTCCATTTTTTGATAAACAAATTACTTATCGGGTTATAAGCGATTCGTGTCACGTTTTTTCCTCTTTTCCCTGCTGTGGCGTCGGAAATTCGGTTGAAAACGCCAATTTTGACAGTGTTTTCTGAAAAGTCTTCTGTCTGTACCAAAAAAAAAAAATAAAAAAATAATGGAAAACGTATTTCGGTTACAAAGTTTCGGAATAAGAACACCTGCATTTTCATGCGTTTCCGAACAAAAATGAATTAAAGAATATGCCATAAAGTAGCCAGTTTGGATTTGAGAACAACCTTAAGAGTGGATAGCCCTTGGTAAATTTGAATATAGATTATTTTTTTAAAATAGAGCTAAATAATCCTATTTCTTTACAATTTAAATATAGTTCCTGAAAGCAATTTAAAAATTGAACAAGATCATACAGACTTGCATAAGTTAAATCCTAGCTTTTGTTTTCCTTTCTATCTCTTTTTGTTTATTTTCCTTTGAAAACCCGTATATCAACATATTGGACTTTAGGTTCATTTTGGAGACAAAGATCCAGATATTTCATTAAAACACCAAGCTAACCATATCAAATCAAATATAAAACATTAGAAATCAATTATTTTAGCGATATAAAAATCTGTGCGGCTAAAGTAAAAATAAATATAGCCATAAATATGAAATTAAGCATTGTTAGGCATTTTTTAAAATAATATATTTTTATTTCCATCCACCTTTGTTTTAACTATTGGAATCTTCAAAGGGAAATATGCAGTAAATTAATTTGTATGCATACATTGGACAAATATTTCACAACGATCAAAAGACGTATTAATAAAATATTTTTTTGCGATAATAAACAGTCCGATAAGAATATTTTCTGAACCAGGTATCTTAATTCAAAAATACTCTTTTTAATGATTTATGAATTTTAATGATTAATGATTTAAATATTCGGTGACAGATGCGATACAGTAATTATTATTAATAAAGAAAATGCTAACTCACCTCTATGTGAAATTACCGGTTGTAAGCAGATGACTTTGATACTGATAACTTCTTATTAATTGGACAACGTTTACATGTTACAGAGTAATTACCACTTTCTTGTTGTTCTATAACTTCAAAATACAAAATATTCATTATATGCCGACCAGGGCAGTTCTATACTATTTTTGTCTGTCATTCTATTACACCAATCTCAAAAGAATAATCCCCACATTAAAACACTAGATCTAATAATGAGTAAGAAGATAAAGGGCTGTCAGTAAGAAAATTATTTTTTTTTTATGAGTGAGTACTTTGTGGTTTTATCAGCAAATCCAGCAAATAATAGCTGGACGCTTTACGTTTCAGCTGCTAGTTTGTTTGAAGGCAGAAATCATTCCTTCCTAGTGCACTTTTCTCTAATAATAATATAGTATACTACTTGTTCTTTTTCGAATATATATATATATATATATATATATATATATATATATATACATATTTAATTAGAGTTTAAGCGATTTTCCAGCAGATAACAGATCACGAGCATGCGGCCACTTTACGTTTCAGCTGCTAGTTTATTTGAAGGCAGAAATCATTCCTTCCTAGTGCACTTTTAATAATAAAATGGTGTACTTGTTCTTTTTCTGTACTTTTATGAATATATATATATATATATATATATATATATATATATATATATATATATATATATATAATTAGAGTTGTAACGATGCTAAACTGGCAGGAAGCGAGCAGAAATTTTGTTCGAAGGGGAATATTTTCGATGATTGATTGTTTAATTAATGTTACTAGACAGCACAGAATACGGAACTTAAAAAAAAGAAGAGTTTTAAATTTTGTATATGTAGAGGTGGGGGAGATTTTAGGAGAAGGGGAATAATTTATATTACTGATTATTTATCGTCACTACAGAGCACTATTTAGGCCAGAAGATTTTTGTAATATAAAAATATAAATAACTTTAATATTTTAGATTTATTTGTATGCTGGGGGGGAGGGAGAAGAGTAAATTATGGGAGGTTACAGAACAATTTAGATGATTACATATATATTATTATTAGGTAGAAACGAATGTGGCCATTTTAGGTAGATTTCGTAAGAAATACTACCTATTACATCCTCACTTAAGTTTGAATTTTTGAAAAAGATTTGCAGATCTTCGCCGATCATGACTCCCAGAACCCAAAACAACTCCCAGTTCAAAACTTTATCAATCTATCTATCTATCTATGTCACTTTTTTATGGACACGATAACTGCAATAATTCTGCACAAATCTCAGGTCAAGTTCGTTAATGGGCAAAATCGAAGGGAGGGGAGGGTGGGGGGGGGGCTTTTTATGAAAACAGAAAAAAAAACCATAATTTCTTAATTATGATACGTATCTAATCCGTTTAAAGTTACTATTACGGGAGAAGGCCCGAAAATATATGTATGACAGATTTTTGATATAATTAAAAATGACCCCAAGGGAGGGGGGGGGTGTTAGGAGAAAAAAATTCATAACTTCGTCCATTCACAAGATTTCAAATCCGCTTAAGTTTATTATAAATCCTCTTAATACTATCTAAAACTTTTATATTGACAAGTTTTTTATAGGACCAACTCTTATAGCCAAAAAAAAAAAAATCCTTTCCGGCTCCGCCTGCAAACAAGTTAGGTTTCAAAGTAGGCGGTTCCAACTGCCGCATCATGGCAAAAAAGGTCATTTCTTCCGCAATTCCCAACAAACAGACGCCCCACGGTCTGCGTCTTCGAAATCTACCTGTGCCTGTAGGCCGAGCCGTCAGGGATTTTTTTTTTAAATAAAGAGTTTTAAATATTTGAAACTGTATGCTTGAGGAGGTGCAAAAAGGGAAGCGTACGTTTTGAGGACAAGGAAATAATTTTTATTTATTGTCATTAGAGAGCAATAAGTGGAGTGAAAGATTTTATATTTGTATAAAAATAAAGACTTTTGTATAAAAATAAAAGTTTAAACTCCTTTGTATGCTACTAGGGGGAAGCGTGAATTTGAGGGGTCAGATGATTTATGTTAAGATGAATCCGTTCTGTTTCTTTTTCTTAAAATAAAAATAATAATAAAAATAAAGATTTTACATTATTTTGCTTGCTGGGGGTGGGAAGCAAAAGGGAGAAGAAATTAGTCAGATAAAGACTTAACATAGTCAGACGACTACATTTTGGTAAAAACAATCGTAGTCATATAAAAATACATTATATTGAGAAGATTTCTATGGATTTAAATGACAATACACGAAGTTTCTGACACCCAAACTGTGAAAATGACAGTTAATTTGGGACCGTTCCTGTCGTCGATGGAGAAATCTATGACACTGCAACTGAGATTTGTCGCTGACATTCGCAAATTGTTGAAGGGAACATATTGCGCACAAAAGAAACGAGTTTATGATCACGTGATTTTAAGATTGGCACTTTATTTCTCCCTTATAAAGTAGCGTCAAAAGTAGCGTCGATGCTCGCTACACTACACTTTTTTTAATGTGGCGCGCTACACTACAAACTACTAGAAAAAGTAGAGGCTACTGTAGTTTCGCTACTTGTAGCGCGCTACTTCCGAGCCCTGACTAAATTATATCAAAAATAGGTACTTACGTATTATCCGTGTCAGTTTTAAGCCAACTGCGCCAGGCATGGAGCCAATATTACTAATTATAGTAACCCTTATATCTTTTTTTTTTCTTGCTGAAAGGTACATGCCTGGGAATAATCTACTTTTTTTAGTAGGGGTCATTTCTATAAGTAGTAAGATTAACAAAATTAACTCTCTAGAATATGCTATATTATTTACCATTTCTTATATTATTTATTATTCTTTCTTATTTACTGTGTTATTTACCATTTATTACTTTTACTAAAATAATGTTATTTACTATTTTTAACAATGTTATAAATTTAATAAACATATATTACATTTTATTTATTTTGTATTAATTACCATTTTTAACAATGTTATTTGATAATGTTAAATTACAGCGTTTGAAAACATGATTGGCAACGATAAACAAGATTGGTACTTGGCAACTATTTTTGGCGATCAATCTCCTGGCACGGATAATGCGTAAGTACCCAAAAATATAAATATAAATATAAATAAAAAGTGGAAATAACATATTTTAGGATAAATATGTTTTTATTTGCAGATATCAAAACAAGAGAGAAATAGATTTAAAATAACAATATATGTTGAAAAATTTACTTCTACAAAAATGCCTAAGAAAGTTAGTGTCAATTCAAAGTAAGTCGGTTAGAACCGAAACTGGGTCATTAAAAATTATGGTTACTTAAGTATTATCTGCGCCAGGTAAATACACCACGCCTACTTTTTTTTTAAAATTCTAGCCTATCAGGAAGTGAGTTAAAAATCGATTACAAAATTCCCTCTTTGCATACAAAAACCAAGTTGAGTTAAATAAAACAGTGTAAAAATGTACATTTGATTCCCAAGAATTATCTTCAATGTTGTTGAAACATGCGATTAAATTGTTTTCGTCTTAGAATTGCTTGCCCTGGATTATTATATAAGAACATTTCCTGTTTCTTCTTTCCTTTTACTGGATAGTGACTTTACATATAAAGCCGAAATGTGCACTATATTTTTATTTCCATTACTTCCTTTGAATGTCTGTCTTTTTCTGGTATTCGACACAATGATAAAGCCGCATTTGTCACATCCTTTTTGAGGGATTTCTTATTTTTACTAAATCTCCCTTTTGTTGTAGAGATATTTCTTTTTCGTCTAGAATCTAACTAATCCTTTCGACACGATTCTTTTAAATAACACAAAAAAGAAAAAAAAAAAACACCGAGTTTCTTCATAATATCTCAATAAACATAAATTTAAAATATTCTATTCTCAAACAATATAAATTGTGTAATGTTTTCTATTAAAGAAATAATGCATCGTTCAACTCATTTTCAGCATTTAACAAATCGTGTAAAGTATTAAAATAATTTTCATTCTCAGCTACGTGTTTGATTGACAGTGCAATTAACAACATAATGACAAAATGTTTTTAAAAACATCTACCTATGCTTCCATTTAAGTCTTTAGTCCTCATCGGGTGTTCGAAAATGATCCGTACAACTTCAAAATTTTAATTAAAAAAATGAATAAGCTTACAGCAAAACTAGTTACAACAATAGATATAATAACTCAAAAAGTTATTTTGTACTTCCTTAGTAAACCTAAACATGATATTCTTTCGTAGCACGAAGAATATCAAGACTATATTCCAATTCAATCTACGAACGTTTTAGAGTGCTAATATCAATAGTAGCTACAGATGTTTGGATCTTTTGTTTCAATTACATGAGGCTATTAACTTTTGTTCGGATTTTGTTTCAATAGACCATTCGACACATTGAGCTTTCTTCATACGCTATTTTGAATAACTGAATTCTTTGACGTGTTGTGTAGCGACATCTATGAGCAGAAACATACTGTAGAACTTTTTGAACTCTATTTATTGTTGTAACTAGTTTTGCTGTAGACCTATTCTTTGTTTTTCTAATAAAATTTTGAAGTTGTACGGATCTTTTTGGAACACCCTACTTTATTACCTTTAATTACACTCCTTTATTTTACTTAACTTGCTTCACGCATGTTAAGATGGAATTTTGTAATCGATTTTTCACTCACTTCCGATAGGCTAGAATTATACAAAAAAAATACGTATACGGGAACGTTTCGAATAACAATACAACAATTAAATATTTTTGAATGTTATTAAAAATTAATAAATTCTTTTGAAACGTTTTTCCGTTAGCCGGGCATAGGTGATAAATCGACAAATATTCTTCATGATTACAATTGTATACTACTTGCCACAACAATGGAGTTCGTGATGGAGCAATAATAGTAGCAGCGCTAAAATAGGCCAATTGGCTATAAAACTGAAACAATAAAAAAAATTAAAACATAAAAACCAAAACATAAAATATAAATAAAAAACAAAGAGTGTAATATTAAAAAAATACGCTTTTATTATTTTTCAAGCACACGATTTATGTCAGTTTATTTTACAAGAACCGTACCGGCCAGTGCAGCTATCACTGTGTTGTTAAATTTGATGATCACTGTCCGAATAGCGTAGGAAGAGTCGCGTCACAAAGCAATTATTGAAGTACACGCATTAGAGTTTCGCTCAGCTGTGTAGTGTATAAAATATGCTTTTTAAAAGAAACTGAAACGCTAAGAATTGCATGTGCAATGTCGTCAGAATGGTACAGAAATATTGACATTCTGTGTAACGAGTAAAACCAGTTTTGACACATGAAAACAAGTTCGACTGAAAACCCTTACATTTTTACGAGAGAACTTTCATTCAATTCTAACTCAGGCCCAGAGTTAAACATGTAGGCTTTTGATTTTATTCGCCGACGCTCTACCAACGTAGTCTTACCGAATGAGGCTGACCGACATAAATTGCTCAATTAAAAACTCTTTAATTTTTACGAGATTTTACATTCAATTCTAACTCAGGCCCAGTGTTAAACATGTAGGCTTTTCATTTCGTTCGCCTACGCTCTACCAACTTAGTCTTACCGAATGACTCTGACCGACATAATTTGCTCAATTAAAAACTCTTAAATTTTTACGAGAGAATATTCATTCAATTCTAACTCAGGCCCAGTGTTAAACATGTAGGCTTTTGATTTCATTCGCCGACGCTCTACCAACTTAGTCTTACCGAATGACTCTGACCGACATAATTTGCTCGATTAAAAACTCTTAAATTTTTACGAGAGAATATTCTTTCAATTCTAATTCATGCCCAGAGTCAGTCAAACATGTAGGCCTTTTTATTTCATTCGCCAACGCTTTGCCAACTTAGTCTTACCGAATGACTCTGACCGACATAATTTTCTCAATTAATCTATTGGAATATATAACCCAATCTATAATAGCACGCAGCTCAAAAAAAAAAAAAAAAACCTTAGGCTTAGGATCTTCATTAACCCATTGATTACTGGGAAGAGAAGACTGGAGATTATTTTTATATTCAATCGTAACACCATTTACAAAACATTTTCTTTCTGGTAGATTTCTTTTGAAAATATCCTGGTATGGATATATGGCAGAGTTTATTTTTCAAAAATTGTTAAGAAAAAGATTGAAAACAACTTTCCACTGGGACGTATGGGTGTCGACCCATAGTCTAAATCTAAAGGTTAACCATGGAAAATAATTCCTTAGTTGTTTGTCTTCTTCTCCAAAACTGAGAAGCACATGCATCTTTGAAATCGTATAATTATTTTTAGTGTGTTCATATGCTGATTATTAGTATTTTTAAAACGATCAATTTTTCTTTGTTTTCTTGAACTAAGCAATAATTGTCTGAATTTAAGAAGAATAGATGTTTTCTTGTTGACGTGCTAGTTTGCTCATGATCTATAAAAAAAATCATGAATTTAAAAGTATGTTAAATTCTCGTATTGCAACCTTTATGAGCATAAATATGAGTCCAGCACCGGGACAAGTAACTCGATGTTCCCGAACCCGATCCGATCGCGTTACGTGTCGGGTCGGGTTCACTTTACATGTTTCGATCCTTCTGAGTATGATTCTGTTTGATCCGATTTTACAAAAGAAGGTCCTAAATATTTTAAAAATGAAACAACTAATATTTTAATATTTATAAGTGTGTATGTGCTCATTTTTTATAAAAATGATAAAATTGATATTAGATATCTAACTGTAGACTACTTTCACTTAATGTATTAAAATATGGATTAATTTTCTTTCACATGCGGGTTTGGATGGGGTATGGTAATCCATTATTGTTTGAAACGAAAAAAAACTTTATTATAAATTAACATTAAAAAAAACATAAGTAAAAAATAGGATGAACATATCCATGTTGTAAAAGTATAATTTCAGAAACAAACATTCTGACCTCCACTCAAAGAGAACCTTTTCTCCAACTGGTTCAACATCCAACTCTCTAGCTCGTCTCCTTTCAACAAACCTCTTGCATCTCCAGATATCTCTTAGTGACATCCCCCTGGAAACTGGCCTTTTTCTATGGGGAGAGAAACGCACCCAAATTTCTTCTGATTGACGATCCTTTTTAATCCTTTACTTCCCAGTCCGAAAATTGCACTTCGTAGGGGCCCAGTTCTTTGTATTCAAGGAATTACGGATAACACTTTCATTCACTCATTCAGAGAGCCTTCAATGTCTTCAATACAGCAAATACATTCCAGCTTGGCTTATCTCAAGGTGACAATAAAATTCAACATTCAATAGAATTTTTCTCAAAAGAGATCAATCTATCAGATTATTTTCATTCCAGAGAGATTATCCCTTTTCTACAACGAAGGGATTAGTTGATTCACGTCAACTCATCACGGGGTTTCCGATCGCTTTCGGGTTTAAGTGTGTAGGGTCTCGGCTTGACGAAATTTTTTTTGCCGGGTTTGTGTCGAATTTAAACAGAAATATTTAGTTTGGGTCGGGTATAATCAGACCCATCCAGGTTATCAGTATGGATATATGAGTTAGTCAACTTATTATTGGATTAATGCTAATATACATTTTGTGTTACAAATGTTTTAACAAATTAATTTGGGAGAATAATAATTAAATTTATTAGTAAACGTCGTGAACTAAACTAAATTGTAAAAAGAAAAATAGATTAGTTCTTCGAAAAATAAACGTGTCTGAGGCGAATAGAAATACGTATAGGGTAACTTGGGGTGAGATGCCGTATTGGACAAGATGACGCCACTCAGTCATGTAGAAGAGGCTTCCCTACTGATACTTTAATTCCAGTTTGCGTTGTTTTATTAATAATATTAATTGCGTTGTTTTATTAATTAAATAGTGCTTTACTAGTGCTATTTAGTCTTAACAGCTTTGGTAAGTGTCCAAAATCTTTTACGCTTTTTCTTCATGTATTTCCTATGTAGTTGGCCATCTCACTCCTAGATTGGGGTAAGTTGCCAAAATGCAAGCATTTACAAAAGCAAACATTTCAATGCTTTCTATGACATTTGTAAAATGAAATATATTTTTAAATCATACATAAATGAAACAACTTTAACAAGAAACAAATGAATAACAAATAAAAACAACAGGCGATTTAAAAAAAATTAAATCAAAAACTACGGCATCTACACCCAATCTACCCTATTAGAATTTTTCTGCCCAATATTTTAAACTAGAAATCTACTCTTTTTTAAACCAATTTTATAACTATTTCTTTATTATTATTATTTTTTTTATTTTTTGTAAAATTTACGAGTACGCGACATTATAGATTAGAAATAGAAAAAAAAATGAGCTTTTTGCAGTTCTATATATAACTCGTTATTCTACATAATAACGCCCATTTAATCTTTCTTCTTTTACGAACTATCTGTATATGAGTCGGAAATGTAAGCGGGTGGATCGATGATCCCGAAATACTCCAGGAAAAGAAAACTTTTATTACAAGAAAAGGAATCAGTTTGAATAAAGAAATAAATTCCTTTTTTCACTGAAAGGGGCGTTGTTAGTGGCAGATGGATTGTGCCGAAATCAATTTCGTATAGGAGGATCCGACACGTGTAATAGAATGTCACTCGGATACTTGTCCCTCCATTTCTTTGCCTTTGAAGTTTTATTGGCTATTGCTTTTATTAAGAAGATAAAAGAAATAATACAACTTAGCTTTGTTTCATTTATGAGAGTGTGCTTTTCTTCTTGTCACGGAAGGAGTGTTTATTTTATTTATTATTTGTTTTATTAATTTATAAATTTTATGTTCTTTGAATAAGTAAGTGAAGATTTATTTATAACAGGTTTTTTTTTCATAAAACTAATTTTTTTTATTATAACGAGGTAGAACCGTCTATTTTCGAGAAAAGAAAATGCTTAAAAGGGATCTGTTACATTGAATATATAATAAACCTAAATAATTACAATAAAATTAATAAATTAATTACAATAAAATATCCATCTTACTTTAAAACAGGTATTCATTTATTAATGTCTGTATATTTAACATTTATTCTTTATATTACCAATTTTACCCTCAGACATTATCTAAAAAACCATGTTTAAAAGTTCCATAAAAACAGTTGTGTAATGGTGTGAAATTTATTAACATTTTTAATAACGAAAGACTGTTTTATGGAACTTTTAAACATGGTTTTTCAGATAATGTCTAAGTGTAAAATTCGTAATGTGAAGAATAAATGTTATCCATATTACGTTGGTCCGTCTAACTCTTAAAACAAATATTATTTTATCCTAAAGTTACCAACATACTATTTCCATAAACTTCAATTCTTAAAATGTATGAAAAATTAAACTTTTTGCATATACGTAATCAGTAACATATAATCAAGATAAGTAATTATGTTGAAGTCAACAATTGAAGCTCTTATGCTTGATGTTACGGAATGAAAAATCATCAAAAATGAATTCACATAACTAAGTACAATTATTAAAATAACTTTTTCACATAATTGGCTGTTGTAATGAAAATCTCATTTCTTTTCTTTATGTTTCTCTAAAATGCTTAACAATATCTTTGAGTGGGTTCATTACTCTATCCATTTTTGTTTTGAAACATCAATATTATAAAGTTTATTTTTTACTATTTATCTCTAATTAGTTTTCTATATTGGTTTTTTAATTAATGCTAATATACATAAATATATTTACAAAAAAAGATAGAAGTATAACATAGTTATTTCATCTGTAGCAGAATTAAAATTCCTTTTTTATACGTGTGTGAAATATTATGGTGATTTTATCAGATTGATATCGTCAGATATTAAATCGTGATCAGATGCTTTATTTCATAACAACAATTTTTCTCGTAAAATTATGCAAAGAAATAGATTAAAAAATTATAATAATAGGATAGCGTTAGTCTAATCCAGTGATCCTCAGCTGGTATGCCGCGACACACGACCTCAGATGTGGCACGAGAATCTTTTGTCAAGTTGCTTAACGTTATGCAGTGTCTAGCTACTCTATTATGAGGGCAGTCTAGTTTTTGTTGTGAACGTGTTGTCCTACTCCTGACACTTATGCGTAAAAAGGCTGCCTATTTGTCATGTCTCTTACTTTAACAAGGTGTTTTAAATCTCTTTGAACATGATCGCCACGGTTATTCTGTAAGATTATATGCTAATTAGGTCGCTGTGGTTATCTGGCGAGTATAAATACGGGAGTGAGAGCTGTAACGAGCGGATTTGGTTGAGTCTCGCCTTTCATGGTATCGTGCTTCATCGCTTCGGAGCTTGGACTGTGTATCACGCCACATGCAATCCGCTATAGACGTTTGGTGTTATCTGATTGTGGAAAGTAAAGTCCAGCTGAGGAGTTTGACTTTCAGCAAGGTGTTAAGACCTATATAGTTTAATAAAGTGAATTTCGGAGTCCACGAGATTCCTTTCTGGTTAGAGACATTTTCATAGAGTTATATTTATATAGATAATGTAATGTTTCCAGCGATATAACATTTTAGTGACATTTGTAGAACTAAGAGTCTCAATCATCGTAGCCAACCTCTCAGAGTTAGTGAGAGAATCCAGTGAAATCGTGGGACTAGCTCCCCCTCAATTTCGTCATCTTAGAGTCTAAGCTTAAATTTGATGACCGTAGTTAATTTTTGACTTCTCCTCTGCAAACATCATTCCTTACTGATTTTAAAATAAACAGTTTTATTCTAATGGTTACTCTTTTAAAATTCGTTTCAGTGTCTCACGTCACAAAGTTTTTAAATATAAGCAGACCATAGAAGGTGGTTGAAACGTCGATATTTTTAATTTTAATGTATGTATAAAATTTAAAATTTGACATTTGGATACACCATTCAGTAAATTTGTGATGTTTTATACTCACGTCTTTAATGTTATATTTTCAATATTTGTTTATCAATTGAAACATTTACATTTACACGAAAACAAAATCAAATTCTTAAAAAATATGGTTTTATTATTTTAAAAATATTTCAAGATGTGAAACACCCTATTGTTATTTTTTTAAATCACACACGTTATCGAAAGCTAGAACCTTAAAGCAACTTTCTTTCGGAGACAGTTAATAACATTGCTTTAATAGAAAAGTGTGGAATAGAAGTATTTGAAAAGTAAAATGTCTCATCATTACAGACTGGCTGAAAAGTATGGGCGTTTTGTTTTACGTTGATATTTCACAACTAAAATCGGACAAAGCACATTTATTTTCTCTTTGTAGTATTTTCAGCGGACTTTCTTGTAATAAATTATCCATTTACTTTCGAGGTGCTTATAAAGCCCCTGTGCTAATTGTTTAGCCATTGCTCAACAGGCGGAAAATGGAGAGAAGGCTTTCAAGCATTGCATCTCACCTGAAAGGTCCCCTTCCAAATGTCTAGAAGGTAATTTAAGCAGTGGAAATCATTAGGAAACATTTATGTAAAGAAGAAGTCAGGCCTTCTCTCAATACCGGAAGAATTCTCAAACTCAACAAAAGAATTTCTCGAAACGATGCGACTCCACAGGCTTGAATTCCATTGCAAAGAGTCTGGATATTTCTTGTTTAAGTGCCCAAAACATTGTTAAAATTTCTCTTTGACTTCATAGTTATCATTTGTACCACGGGATACATTTGTCAAATGATACCAAGCTATGGAAACTAACGAGATGAAAAAAGATGTTCCGAATTTTCAAGATGTACCACGGGGAAGATGTTTTGTGGTATAATGAGAAAATATCGCCATCGAGAAGTCGCACAATCGTCTGAATGGTCGTAGACTGATACGTCCTATGCAGAGAAATGCAATCAAAACCAAAATGGTCACATGATCGCTTTTTACGAAAGGATTAATGGTTCAGATCTGAGTTACCACCAAGGAAAAAACCCACCTTTCATTTGTATTTGATTAAAACGTAAAGATCAACCCTCTGACCGCCGAGCAAAAAGGTAAAATTGTAATATTGTTTTCTCTGTAATTTTTTTTAAATGCTAAAAAAACATGATATTTTAAACATGATATAAAAAACTTAATTACGTATACGAATATAATCCTTGAGACTACTAATAATTACTTAATGTTTTAAAACTACATTATATTTGTAGAATTATATTAATTTAAATAATGCTAATATTGAAGTGAAACCTGCAGCATAGTGAACGGATACATCAGTTCACGGTGGTGAGAATGTTAATGCTAAAACGTAGCAACACGAAGTGTTGGCTAAATGTGTGGCCCCGTGGAAGCAAAATATCCCTAATGAAATCTTTCAGCACGACTGGAGCCAGCACATGGAGCAAAAGCGACATTTGTCTTCTTCGACGTCCATCTGCCTCGATATCTAACAAAGAATGAATTGCCTTCGTACAGTTGGATCTTAAACCACTCGACTTCTCTGTTCGGAGCTACTTAGAAGAAACATTAAAGAGAAAGGAAATCTCCAGTTTGGACTGTAGGCAGCACGAATTTGTGAAGGTTTCAGACGATTTACATCAGAATTATCTGCGACGCACCGTCAATTCTGTGATCCCTCGTTTATGAATCTTGTGTAAAGGCGAATGATGTAAATTTTGAAAAATTTTAAATATTGTTATTTGTTATATTTTTGCTCTGTCAGAATAAAAAAAAATTATCAGGTAGCGTATAGTTTTGAACAAGGCTTTACAAATGCAGTCGCTTGAGAAAATGTTTTTTTTTTTCGCGTGGCCATACTTTTCAGTCCCCCTGTAATTTTGTTCAAATGTGCCTTTGTTAACAAAAAAAATGAAATTTAAAAAATGCATTTGTTACCCATATAGCACATGTGCTTCCCTAGGACATCCCCAGGAAGATTGACATTCATCCTCCAGGCATCCCTGAGGATGCAAAAATTTGTCACCAGGAGGTCCTCAGGAACCGAAAATGTCCGCCTCATAGCATCCCGGGGAGCTCCCCAGGACCTCCTTCAGGTTCCTCCTCAGGTTGTTCTAGGGAAGATTTCAGAAAGTAATACCGGAGGAATTTGGGAGACTTCAGGGTCACTTAATGTGCATAAAAAACATTTGAAGTTATTATTATTCAAAATAATCGTTATTTTAGAATATTTCTACTTATTTCATCTTTTTTAAAATTCTGATTTTTTTAGAAAATCATTCATTTGCATCCTAAAACTAAATATCATGCCAATTTTCCAAGTTTCTAGCACAAACTGGATCACAGAAATCGTAATTTTTGAATATATTTTACTCCTGCGGACATTTTTAATTTTGAGTTTTTAAAAAGCGCTCTGTGCGAGCATTACATCGTAAAACTAACAGCCATGTCTAATTGCCAGTTTCTATCACTAAAAATTCGAATAAATCGTAATTGAGAACAATTTTAAAAAGTTTTCCAATCATTTCACCCTTTTAAATTAAAAATTTTTTAGAAACCGTTCTTACCGTTTTTTTTTTATAAGTATCGACCATGCCATATTTCAAATTTATAGCATCAACAATAGCACGGAAATCGGAATTTTAGAACGTTTTATTTCCCCTGCACCTCGTTAAATTTCGATTTAAGCAAACCCTGTTCTGTGCGAGTATTTACGTCCATAAAGAAACAGTCATTTCAAATTTCAAGATTCTATAAAGTACAATTCCAAATAAATCCTAATTTGTTTTTCTGTCCGCTCATTTTGCGCTTTTAAAATTCGAATTTCTCAGATACCTTTCTTAGTGAACATTTTCACCTCATAAGTAACGACCATGCCAAATTTCAAGTTTCTAGCCCTAACAGCGTTACAGAAATCGCAATTTTTGAACGTTTTTTCTCCTCCCCGCTTTAAATTTCAAATTTCTGGAAAACGGTTCAGTGCGAACATTTATGTAAGTTTCTATCCCTGACAATTCCATATAAATCGCAATTTAGAACATTTTTGGAACGTTTTCCGCGCATGTCACCCATTTAAATTTCGTATTTTTTAGAAACCGTTCTCAGCGAGCATTTACATCTTATAACCATACTTATTACCATACATTAACCATACATATATATCTTATTACATCTTATAACCATTATGCTTTAACCGCCATGCGATAATTCAAGTTTCTAACCCCAAAAATCGCAATTTTAGAACGTTTTTTTATTTCCTGCTTCCCCTTGGTACCAACATCAAATATAGCTTATATTGGAGACACGATCATTCACTGACACCACCATTTTGTCGCCATTATTTTTTAAATCGATTAGGTAGTTCTATAGATTACCTCCTAGAAACATACAAACGTTTCTCCCTTATAATATTGGTATAGATTTAAGAATGTCAAACTGGATCAATTTTATTTACTTAATATGAAATAATTTTATTCTGAGTATAACGTAAAGCTAAAAGATAATAGAATACATCCGAACGTTATATATATATATATATATATATATATATATATTATTTCAAATAGAAATTATATATCCCTTTAAAATAAAAAAAAAATCTTATCATAGTAATTCCATTTTTAACCAGCCCATTTTATTTTTGATTTCTTGTTATTTTTATAAAATTAATGCGGTTTCTGAAAAATAATTACGAAGTCTTCCAGACATTAATAACAATAAGCTGCAGAAAGAAAGAGCTGTTTTTTAAATAAACCAGTTTTTTTTTCAGCTTAAAACCTGGAAATAAGCCAACATAGAAAATAAAAGTGACATAAAATGGAAAATAATGAACCACAAGATTAAAGTGCTTCGAAGATAATGGACCACTTCAAGTGTGTTTAAGATGATATATATATATATATATATATTTACAAATTTTATTGACAAAAACATTAAGGTGTAAACGTATGAATTTTCACGTTTTAACTTTTTAAAACTTTTCTATCAACAGAACGTTTACGTCAATTTTATTTGACAGTATACAGGTTTCCCAATAAAGTCTCCACCCCCATTAACTTCAGAACGACGACAGCGGTAGTCATAAACGTGGTGTCTAGGGAACAATACTTAATGTATATTGTTATACGGGCAATACTGTTTAAAAAAACCATTAGTTCTATCAGACTTATAATTTGATGTAACTAAAGGCACTTGCCTAAGACTGTAAACTAAAATTATGACTGACTGTTGTTTAACCCTTATACTTTCCAAACATGTAGAATAAGGAAAGTATTGTAATCATTATTTGTATGCTGTTGGGCCTATGTTGGTAAATGTTTCGTTTGCCAGTTGTACATTTCGTACCGTAAGCCAAAATGGAACAACAATTAGCCAACACTGGATCAATCATTTTGTGCTACTTGTGAACAACACCATCTTCCGAACTCTAGCATCTGCCTTCCCAGCCTGTCTTTTATAATAATACAATTTATTATCATATTTTAAGATTTTTTTATAATACATATTATGGAATGAGCTAATATGTCCAAACATCAACACACATCATCATTACTCGAACGTCTAACAATCCTTTTAATAAATACAGACAATGGACGTGCTTAATGTGTATTATAGAATGGTGGATTTTTAATTTCTTTTAGTATAACCATGATGTAATGTATCAAATAAGTTAATTAATGTTTATTGTTTATATATACAGGTGCCTGGGTAAGAGAGAAAATTGCTTCAATTAATTAACTAAATATAAAGGAAAGAGAGGGGGTTGCCAGATGAACAAAATATTTCTGTAAGGTAAAATAAAATTAATTTTTGAGTGTCATTTTATTTTGTTATTGTTATGATATATTTTTTAAAGGTATCGTATGTTTAACAATTTTAATTATAATGTTAGAAGTTTAGTTGCAAAAATAATTAAATGTTGCGGCATAATTTTAAGCAGTTAATTAAAAGTCATTTTTATCTTTAGAATAATAGAAAAAAAATTTATTCGTGAAATGGAATTAAATATTCGTTTATAATAAAAAGAGATTATCATCTGAAAGCCACTTTTAAAGAAACTTACTTTTGAGTTATTGTGATGGCTGAGACAGAGATATTGTAAGTTGCTTCAATTCCGTCCTACACATAATTATTTACTGCTAAAAATATTATAGTGCATAATTTTTATAGATGCTAATTATTTTTTTTTTATCGTCAATATGAAGAATTTCATTAAATACATATATTTTGGAAATAATTATCTTATGAATATTCATCAGCTACAACTGTGAATCGCACAATTAGCAATACTCTTGATTGAAAAACTTTTCTTGAATTAAAATTGTATAAATATTTTTTGTGTAAATACGCATTCCTATTTATATACTTAATTAATATGCTTTAATTATAATGATATATATTTATATACTTAATTAATATGTTTTATTTGTAATGTTATATGTGTTTGTATACTTAATTAATATTCTTTAAATATATTATGATATTTATATACTTAATTAGTAGGCTTTAAATATATTATTATATTTATATACTTAATTAATATTCTTTAAATATATTATGATATTTATATACTTAATCAATGTGTTTTAAATGTATTATGATATTTATATACTTAATCAATGTGCTTTAAATATATTATTATATTTATGTACTTAATTAATATTCTTTAAATATATTATGATATTTATATACTTAATTAATATTCTTTAAATATATTATGATATTTATATACTTAATCAATGTGCTTTAAATATATTATGATATTTATATACTTAATCAATGTGCTTTAAATATATTATTATATTTATCTACTTAATTAATATGCTTTAAATATATTATTATATTTATATACTTAATTAATATGCTTTTAATATATTATTATATTTATATACTTAATCTTTCAAAATCCGGAATAATTCGTAGTGGGGGAGAAAAGTACGTTAAACCATTATGTGTTCTAATCTAGTTATTCTTAGAAAATACAGCTGAAAGACGTTATGTAAGATACAGTCTATCAAGAAAATATTTTAAGGAAAAAAATTTTGTTTTTGACTTGGAAATATTGAAAACAAGACTGTCGAATTTAAACAAGACTACGTATTTAAATTGCAAACAAAATTCATCCTTTTTCCGAATGTTAATTTCAATTCATTTTCCAAAGAATTTTGAAAGTTTGTATATTAATGACATCAAGAATAGATTTTTATCAGATTTTTATTTAGATTACAGTGTAAAAAAAAAAATTAATTTTCCTTATTCTATGAAAATGTAATATAATCACGAGCGAAAATATACAATAACACCTTCCGAGTTTACCCACGATTCCCAAAAGCGTTCTTTATGTTTTGAAACCGCAAAAAAACAATATATTTTTTATATTTAACGAATAATGTCTAAAACCGAAATTTCATTTGCTGCCATTGATTTTCGGAAAACTATCCGATTTATTTTTACAGTGTATATTAAGCCGTTTTCTCAACCCGGAATTTAGGTTTAACGAATGTACTCATTCTCAAGTAAACATTTTCATGTTCAAGATGCATGTTTAACAGAAACACATGATCAATTAATAACATTAATAATATTAAAATAATGTTCAATTAATAATATTAAAATAATGTTCAATTAATAATATTAAAATTAATATTAATTAATTAATTAATTTGTTATTTTGCATGTATAAAATCAATTACGAAGCTGAAAATGTATCATTGAGAATGCCTTTGTTTCGGTTTGAGAAAACTAATTAATACACTATAAGAATTATTTCTTAAACGTTTCCGGGAATTAGTTACAGCAAAAGCAACTTTATTTTTACATTCTTCTATCTTTACAAGAAGAAAGTATTGGATTCATGAAAATTTTCGACTTCCGGTTTTCGAAGGATTTATACGTTTTAGAAGGTCCTGAACACGATTTGACTATTCTTAGAAAATGTCTGTCTGTGACTCTGTCTGTCTGCCTGTCTGTCTGTCTGTCTGTCTGTATGTGACAAAAAATTAGTGGGCGCTCATCCCCAGAACTAATGCTCGGAATTTAACAAAACTTTATATTCAGTTAGTCTCTGATATAAATGGGTGCTGATTAGTTCTTGATAAAAATCGCCCAGCAGGTGGCGCTGCTAGGCAACATTTTTCGTGATTTCCGCAATAGCTCTATCTCAAGAACGAATGCTTGGAATTTAATAAAACTTTATATTCAGTTAGTCTCTGATATAAATGGGTACTGATTCGTTTTTTCTAAAAATCGCCCAGCAGGTGGCGCTGCTACGCTGCATTTTGCAGGATTCACATGATTTTAGCAATAGTCATATATGTCACGAACGAATGCACGGAATTTAAAGAGACTTTAGATTCAGTTAGACCTTGATATAAATTGGTGCTGATTCTTTTTAGTGTATGCGGAACCTGTGTGAGATAGAAGAAAGTTTTGGGATTGGCACATCCGACTAGTTTTAAATTCTTATTTAAATCTTGAAAATAAATTGAAGTTTCGGAGGTTTCTACATACAAAGAACACTTTTGGAAATCGTAGCTAATTCGTACTAGATTATTGTATATTTTTGTACGCGGTTATATATATTACTTTCGTAGATTAAGAAACATTTGTGTTTGTTTATTTTATATAGTGTTTACCTTACATTTCATTCCACTCTTTCTGCTCCCATAATTTCTTAGTACAAAAATAGATTATTTTTCCGCATTTATTCACAAATAAAAACTGGATGATTTCCAGAAATGAAGAAAATGAAAATTTTTTGCTTCATAAATAAATTTTTGCTTGCTAAAGTTTTGCATAAAACAATTTTTTTTCTCTTAAACATAAACTTTTTATTATTTTTCTCTTTTCTTTTATTTCACCATAATACAAACAATTGGGAGTATCATAAGATAATGAATATTCCACATTTATGGAAAATAAGGGTTTTTTGTATGTCGTGTATATTTTAGCTCTGTGTTGTCATACGGAATTTCATGCGAGTAGTTTTTTTTATTATTATTATAAAAATCTAAGTATGTTGGAACAAAGTAAAGCATAATTAATCATATTCTGATTTAGAAAAATTTTGCCAGTAAAAAAACAAATATACCTGAACTATATTTAGTATACTAATAGATGTTTGTAGAACATAAATAAATTAATATACAGGGCTAAGTAAAGAACTGGATACGTTGTCGTTTATCGATGGAGATTGCTAGATGTGCGTTTTTATTTGCCTTATGCGTAGTTTATCTGAATTAAATTTTAACGTGTATTGTAGGATGTATAAAAAACTGTAGGTATAATATGCAGGGTTGTACAAAATAATTCAAGTACATATCGGTCTATTGGCGGAAATTGCTGAAGATAAATTTTTCACCGTGTTATGCATTTTCTAACTCATATATAAATTTTAGCAAACTGTGTTGTGTAGTATATATACAAGTCTAAAGATCATATACAGTTCTGTGCAAAATAATTTAAGTATTTTTAAGACTATGCATTATTATCGCTGAAATTGCGTGTTTTAAATTTTTTGAGTTTTTTAAATTCGGTAATTACATATCTTTTTTCAAGTTTTATTGCAGCATTCTGTATGTGTTGGAAAGTGTTTCATAATGTATGCATGGTGCATGATTTTCCTTTCTTGTTTAAATAATACAGATAGAACGTCAGTAATGTAATATATGTAATGATAATATCTTTATACTTTCTTTCAATGTGAATTATTTAAAAATGAAAATGTTCTTTTGTAAACTATCAGCAAACGAATGAAATCAATTAGGTTTATAAAAATTTAGCCTTAAAATTTCCCTTTCATATTCTTCCTTTTTAGGGAGTTTTCTGGGAATAACCGCACATTTAGACATTAAAAAAGCACAAAAAAGAAGAATCAGATTCATTTCTTCCGTATTAAAATCTGGAGTGCACAAATCTTCTGAAAATTAATTATTTTGTTTGCTATAAATCAGTAAACTTCTAGAAAAAACAATTAAAATAGATTTCATATAACAGAATAATTTTAAAAAATCAATCAGTTTTCTTACTTTGTTTCTATTCGAGAAAGTTAAAATATTCAGAAACTCTCTATTTGAAACAAATGTCAAAAACTGATTAATTTTCACTTAGAACAACTGTTTAATTCAAGTTTAGATTAATTAGGTGATGAAAAGATTCTTGAGCACTCTGTATATTATTATGTTAAGTATTCTTATTTTTCAAGAAGTATGTTACACTTATTTATTTTCTTCCCTTCCATGTTTGAGTAGAAATTTTTCCCTCATAAAAGACAATCATAAAAAAAAATTAAATGGAAATGCTTTATTTTTTTTCCTCCGATAACAAATACTGCATGCAATATAAATAAAGTATGATTTTTCAAAAATCTACTAATTGATTTAAATTCTGATAAAATTGTTAAAAAAATAAATAATAAAAATAAAAATAAAAAACGAATTTTCTGTGAATTGATTTGGAAAATTTATTCAACAATTCTCCCTTCCCCTCTTATTCTATTCTTATGTTCCTTACAATTCTATCTTCTACATTTCAACATTATATATATATATATATATATATATATATATATATATATATATATATATATATATATATAACCAGCGGGTACGACCGAGCAATGCTCGGTAAACATTTGCTTTGTGTTCAACTTGGTAGTTGAATCATGTATGTCGGCTCCTATTGGATATTTCTAGAGAATTAGATCAGATTCTAAAAGCCGCTCATTTTTGTCGCCAAGTTTAGTGACATTCTTTTATTTAGCACCAAACATGCGTTGAGAAAGTTATATGTACCCTGTAAATAGTCTGAACCATTTTTAAGATAAAAAATAGCTTGACCCATAATGACCCATGACCAAAATGACCCACTAATTGAATTTTCTTGAACATGTGACCTGGCCCACCAGTCTTCTCGTGCCCAAAAACCATAAGATGCAAAATTTAGTGTAAACGAGCAGGGAAGACCGAGCTATGCTCGGTCAAAATTAAATTTGAGTTTAAATATCATGACCCATAACCAAAATGACCCACTAATTGAATTTTTTCGAACATGTGACTTAGCCCAACAGTCTCCTCGTGCCCGAAAACCATAGCAAAATTTAGTGTAAATTGTCTGAGCCGTTTTTAGGATAAAATAGCTTGACCCATGACCAAAATGACCCACTAATCGAAATTTCTTGAACACGTAATCTAGCCTAATAGTCTTCTCGTTCCCTAAACCTGTAGGATGCTAAATTTATTTTAAATCCTCTGAACCGTTTTTAAGATAAAGTAGCTTGACCCATAATGACCAATGACCAAAATGACCCACTAATTGAATTTTCTCGAACATGTGACCCAGCTCAACAGTCTTCTCGTGTCCAAAAACCATAGGATGCAAAATTTAGTGTAAATAGTCTGAGCCGCTTTTTAGATAAATTAGCTTGACCCACAATGACCCAGAAATGAAACACTAATCTAATTTTCTCGGACATGTGACCTAACCCAATGATTTTCTCGTGCCCGAAACTCTTAGGATACAAAATTTAATCAAAATCGTTAGAGCCGTTTTTAGATAAAATTAATTTGACCCGCGTTGATCCAAAAATGACCCACTAATCGAAAGTTCTCGAACATGTTACCCAGCCCAATAGTTTTCTCTTGCCCGAAAGCGGTCGGATGCCAAATTTCGACAAAATCGTTTGAACCGTTTTTTAGATACAATTAGCTTGACCATGAGGCAAAATTACCCAAAATGACCCACTAATCGAATTTTCTCGGTCATGTGACCTAGCCCAATCGTTTTCTGGTGCCCTAAAACGGAAAGATACAGAATTTCGTCAAAATCGTTAGAGCCGTTTTTAAGATAAAATTTGCATAACCACACACACACACAAAAGATTTGTTCGTATTAGAATATATAATAGTCTGAGCCGTTTTTAAGATAAAATAGCTTGACCCATTATGACGCATGACGAAAATGACCCACTAATTGAATTTTCTCGAATATGTGACCTAGCCCAACAGTCTTCTCGTTCCCGAAAACTATAGGATGCAAAATTTAGTGTAAATAGTCTGAACCGTTTTTAAGATAAAATATCTTGACCCACAATGACCCACTAATCGAATTTTCTAGGACATGTGACCTAGCCCAATGATTTTGTCGTGCCCGAAACTTGTAGGATACAAAATTTAATCAAAATCGTTAGAGCCGTTTTTTAGATAAAATTAATTTGACCCACGTTGACCCAAAAATGACCCACTAATTGAAAGTTCTCGAACATGTGACCCAGCCCAATAGTCTTCTCGTGCCCGAAAATGATAAGGTGTAAAATTTCGTCGAAATCGTTTGAACGTTTTGTAGATAGAATTAGCTTGATCCTGACCCTTGATGACCCAAAATGACCCACTAATCGAATTTTCTCGAACACGTGACCTAGCCCAATCGTTTTCTGATGCCAAAAAACGGTAGGATACAAAATTTCGTCAAAATCGTTTGAGCCGTTTTTAAAATAAAATTTGCATAACCACACACACACACACAAGATTTGCTCGTATTAGAATCCTTATATATTATTTCTCCTGTCAACATCCCTTTTTTTAAGAAAATACGAAACGCAGAACGACGAATGAGATAGCATATGAAAGGATTTTGGACAGGCTTCTGACATAGCACACTTAATATTTCGTTAAAACATGTTTTTGATTAAAATTTGCTGAAAATCAAAAATTAAATCGGCATTGTTTTCATTAAAGAAATGAAAGTTTTTCCTGAAATTATTGTTGCCAAAAAAATAAAATACCACATTATATGATGCTCATAGCAATTATTATAAAAAACACCGCACGGGTTTATTTTATACTTATGATTAAAAAGCGAAATTGAAATTGAAATGTTTAGATTTATATTTCTAAGCCCAGCATGGTTTTCCCGAAGCGGATGACGTCATCCTCTAATGCAGTCAAAATACGATTGCTATTTTTTTTTCTCGCGCTTGCCTTTAGCAATCTTGTATAATATATATATATGTACAGTAAAACCTCCTAATAGCGGACTACTCGGGAGCGCGGAATTTGTCTACTATTAGGAGGTGTCCACTCTTTAGAAATAAAAGTATACAAAGTATGTATGTATTGTGGATGGGAATGTGAATTCGCTACATAGAGGAGCCCACTATTTGGGATTGTCCGCTATGGAGGTTTCAGCGTACGAACGTTATTCGTTACTGTAACCAATAACCCGAAACTATGAACTGAGTATCGAGATGTAAGTATTTAGTTGTTTGATCATAAGTAACATGTTTTATTTAAAGAATATATAAAGCTTTAATATATATTGAAACCTTATTTACGTAAAACTATAATTTGAAAGTGTTGGAACGTTTGAACGCTTTCAAAAGCATACTTTTTAAAGCAAAATAATAACTTATTTTATTTTCTTAATACAATGTTATTAAAATTTTATTTTGGATTCCTCTTTTAAAGTGTTAAGGGGTAAACTCACAAAACACATGAAAATGGGACCTCTATAAGAATTTCAGATAATTGATATTGAATTATAAAATTTAAAATACATATTAATAAAGGTTTATTTTATAAATTAAAATTCTCCAAAAATGCATACACTCATATAAAGCTTTTAAATTTATTTAAAAAAATGATACAATTTTTACGAAAGAATTATTCTTCATGCATTGCGCGCATGATTTTTTACATTTGAATTGCTAAAATCAGCCAATTTTATTTTTTTTATGAGTACAGATATAATAGGCTCTCAGAATGACTTACGATGAAAAAAATAAAATATGTAGATCCTGAGGAAAAAAAATTATTTTAGAGAAATTCGAAATATCGAGTTTTTTTTTTTTAATGCAAAAGCAGTCATGAATTCTAAACTTGTAACGTGAAAAACATAATAATAGGTCATTTTTTTATGTGTGTGGTTAAGACATTTAGTCAAAATTTCATTAATTCTAACCAACCATTTTTCAGAAATCGTGCGCGCAATGACCAAAATCGCTGTTCTGAGAAAATTGACTTTAAAGATCAAACTACCCCTTGATCCTATAAAAAGAGGTTAGACTGTTTTAGACATAACTCCTCTTCTAAAGTGAATTTGTGTATGGGTATTATTTGAAATGTTCCTAAAGGATCATATTTAATTATAATCTACCAACAAAAAAAAAAAAAAATCAAATTTCTGCAACTTAAAAGGTTAAATGATCCCTTAAGGATCCTTGCAATTTTTAATGAAGAGGCATAAGGCTTTGCATCCTTAAAAGTACCAATCTAAGCATTTTTACGTAAGTTAAGGTATAAGAATGAGAACCAATAAAATACAAAACAAATTAAATAGACACATCAGAAATGGATTCAATATTGCGCTGTCATCAGAATTTTACTTTTGAGTTTAACTAACCGACTGAATTACTTAAATCTTGAAACAACTCATAAACTGAAGAACTCAAAGGCAATGTAATAAATAAATATTTTTATAATGTGTGATTCTCTCCCTCCTTCCCTGTTGAGCAAATAAAAAACTTCACAAATAAGTCTGTCACTTTCATACATTGTTTAAATTTAAACAAGTGGGTAAGTGTGAACCAAGTTCGCACAAAGGGTTTCGTTTAATATTCCTTTCAAAACACTTTATCCTTTCTTTAAAAAATCCAAATAAATTTCATTTTCTAAAAAAAAAAACTGTCTATTTTTCTCGGTTTTTCGAATATCTGAACCGGCCCGATAGCGAGTGAAGCCCACTATTATATTCTGTCATAATAATATCTGTCATGTGGACTAAATGCGATATTTTAAAAAAAAATAATTTCAAAATTAAACATGTTGTACACCTTCAAAATGTTAAAATAGGCGAATATTTCCATAATCGGGTTTTATCATGATTCAATACATTCCTCAAACTCATATATTTACTATTCTCTATTATTCATATTCGCTTTGTATTATACTGAGACATTTGAAAAATCCGTTAAACTTGCGATATGACGTCAGATTTTCTTTTTAATTCTCTAATGACGTGTAATTAATCTGCTTTGTGTACATGCACACATACTCATACTCCTTGTATTATTGAGAAATCTTTCTGTTTTATTACCACTATGACGTCAATCATTTTTATTTCATATTAATCTTTTTTTTTCAATGGGTGAAACTTTTTATTCCATTTTTATTTTTCACGTGGAAATCGTCTGATAGAAAATTAATTATTGTCGATAGAATTTCATCCTGGATTTTTAATTTTTGGCATCTGCTATAAGGGAAAATGTTCAAATTTAATAAGAAAAGGCTGTTAGAATTTTGGTTTTTTATCTCTATTTATTAAAATAACACGAAGTTTTCAAATTTTAATATTTTCAGCTCTTCGCAGCTGATATTCTGATTTATACACAAAGTTTCAACTCTATAAGTTACGCAGTTTTCGAGAATGGCTCTGTGACAGACAGACAACAGAGCGGGGTTCGTGAGATGAACGAAACCCTAAAAAAACATTTAATTTCTTATTGAATAATATCGAAATAAATCACGATACAATTTGTCACCTTTGTCTTCTTTTATTTTTGAAATTTCTATTTTGTAAAAAAATTATCCATCAAAAGAATTTTTTTCTGAATTTTATGACCGAGAAGAGCGAAATGCCACTTTATAACAAATGTAAAATCTCCTAATCTCCTATTCCCTTACTATTTTCACAGCGAGAGAACTGAGATTTGCGTTAGATTAGTTTTTTTTTCTTTTTTTTTTTGGTGGTGGGGGGGGAAATTAAGTTACCCTTTCACAGATAAATATTGAACGAATCATCCTTTATTTATTCTGTATTCGAGAGGAAGCAGAAAAGTGACGTGGAAAAAAGAAGCTGTTTCCCAAAATAACTTACATTTTACATTACGGCAATAAATTCTTTGTACTGATGCCGCTCGTATTTATTTCATAAATTTCAGCCACAATAGTTATTCAAAATTTGAAGTTGAAATCTGTAAGAACGTGTCAGTGAGGAGAGATGACGTTCTATTGAAAGAGGCAACAACTAACCACTAAATTTAGCTTTCACTGAAACATTTTGTTTTTACAGCTAAACATCGGACAATTTCGATTTTTACATCGTTGAATAGGGGAAAAAATGTTCTTTTAAATGCAATTTGTCTGTAAACTATGCCTCAATTTACTGATCTTTTATGGTTTCTAAAATAATTTTCAACCATAAATATTCTAAAACTATTGCTATCGCGTGCAGCCCGATTACGAAAGATTAATCCTATTGGAACCTAGAATCCAAACCTGGAATTCCCCCCCCCCCCTTACATAAAACATGTATAATGTACAGTATCCTCTGTAACGATTTCAACTCCGTTTATGTTGGTGAAACTGGTAATACTTGCGCCGTTAGCCTTGCTGAACATAAACGTGCCTATAAATCTGGAAATCTTTAATCAAATCTGGTATAACATTTCTTAGATACGGACCATACTCCAGATTTCGCAAATATCGTAGTAATTAGATCCAGCTGTAATAACGTTAGGCATAGAGTTCTACTTTGTAACAGCCATGTCGCTGTTATTGACAGTGAGCAATGCTAGTTAATCGGAAATGAGCACAAAATGTATAAAACCAAAGTCACTTTTATTAAAATCTATAAAAGTGCAGGGTTTTGAGAAAAGTTCTACGAATTTTTCTCAGGCCAGAAAGAAATCAGTTTCCACAAAATTTCACTCAGAAAAATAAAGCTTCTAATATCAATTAAAGATAACTCAAAATGTCACTTGCAACTTGGACGAGGCGAAAATGGAATGCCCACTATGCAAGCTAGTCAAACTCCATCGTCAAGATGTCCGCCTACGATAATACTGAAAGCGGCACTCCGTGAGCACCAAACACCTTTATTTCAATTAGCACAAAATAACGTAATTTTACGCTTACCAGCAGATACTCTTCCTTCTCAGCTGCGGATAGTTGATTTCACTAGTTAGATCTAAGAGCACCTCACTAGGAGAAGAACTTGATCCAAAGTTGCACTTTCCCATCGCATGCCAGTGCTTAAATACTGCCATACCGATTGACCAGTTGTAGAAATTTGCATAAATATCGATACGAAGCGGAAAAATCACAATTTCCGAGGATTTCACACTCATTCATCGAAAGTTAGAGAAAGATAGACTTGATAACTTTTACGCACATTGACAATTATTGGACAAAAAGTACGTTCGCAATCAAAACTATGCCTACTCTTATAATCAGAGTAGTCGACACATCATAACTTGAATGCTAGCTCATGCGTTTTAAAATTCGAAGATTCCATTCCACCTGAATATACATTACTACTTTAATGTAAGCCCCGTATTGTTTTATGAATTTAACTGGAAAAACTTTAGACTGTATACATGTCTAGAAATGGTCTGGTCATTGTATGACATTGCACTCGATCGTAGCCTAAAGCTTTTGCTGCATTATTTTATTTTATTTGTTTTGTATAATTGTGTGTTTTTAGTCTTTTAATGTCTGATTAAACGTGATATTTTTAATTTTGTCGCCATTATTTAATATATTTCGTCGCCAAGTTTTATGAAATTTCGCCAAAAATCACCAAAATTGGCAAGAATTGGATGTTGGAGGATAGGACTGCTTAGTTTTAAGCGTATGAGAGATAGCAACAATGGTTACATCAATTAAATTAAATTTGCGAGAAAACACGTTTTCTAAAGTTCATAAATGAAACCGGATTATGAAAAAATCAGTCATCCGAGAATTTAAAACTGCTACATCTCAGCCATTTTTTAAGGTAGGCTAAAAACAAAAGATGCTCCGGAGACCTTGTGTAAAGGCGGAAGGTTAAGTTTTAAAGACATTTTGGATTTCTAATTTTTTGGACATCATTTTGAATTTGATGTCTTTAAGTGGACGCTATTTTGAAACAGGATGGTGGTTAAATCTAACTAATGAATTCGGTCGAGACTCTCTCAAGTCCTGTACACATGCTCAGTAACATCCAAATCAGTTCTTAAATACGAGTGCTGTCGCATGACATAAAATTGGTATTTATATATATATAAACATTTGGACTGACTGTGATTTTGGAGTCCTGGTGTGATCTGAGAAAATATACTGAAATTTTCCGCAATTGCTTCCCTCCGAACTGCTGCAATAATTAACTTCTTAATTTTTATAATGGAAGCTACCTAAAAGTTGATCCCTACCGAAAGTTTGTTTTCATTTTCAGTGAGTTTCGGCGAACTTTCGGTTTCAATGAAAAAACAGCCAAATTGTCGTTACACTCTCAGAAATAAAACACTCAATTTTGACGATTCGGCAATCCTTAAGCCCTATTTCGTTATTTTTGACAATCATTTCGTCACAGAGTTGCGTGGTTTTTGACGAAACGCGAATCCTCAAATATCTGACGAAACTGTTTCTTCACTGTCAAAAATAAAACTCTCACTTTTGACGATTCCTCAATTCTTGAGCTATATTTCATCATTTTTGACAGTCATTTCGTCTCAAAATAAAGTGATTTTTAATGAAATGGAAAATCTCAAATATTTGACGAAAATGTTTCCCCATTCACGGCCAGATTATTTTTGTTGTTACAAAATCGTTCAAAAAAATAAAAAAATACACGAAAGTACCACAATATATTAATGAAAACAGAAACAAAATATTTCATCCTTGGGGGCCGCTATAACACGAAATTACTAAATTTATACTTTATTTTTCATATCTGATAATTTGCGTCTATATTTTTTGTAACTTTAACATTTTTGTAACGATTTTATGCATTTCTATTGCCTATTCAAAGATAATTTTTTCTAAAGTTACAGAATTTCGTTAAAAACGCTTAAAAAATTCTTCTAAAGTTACAGAATTTCGGTTAAAATAGTAAAATGCGAACATCATTTGGTCCATTTTCGACCGAAAGCAACAAACATTTTCCCAATGTTAAAAAATAAATAAATAAATAAATAAAAATTTTAGGAGATCTTTTTAACACTTTCCAACCTAGTTGAAAAGTGTTTATGACTTCGGTTTGTCTGGCCGTATGGCCGTCTGCCGTCTGGCCGTCTGCCGTCTGTCCGTCTGTCCATGCTCTAACTCCCGTAAATATGCTCGGATTGCTCTGCAATTTTTATATGTTATTGTCGTTATCTATAGCATGTTCCCTATTTAAACGGAAGTGTGTAGCACTTATAGTTTTGAGGGACACTCAAAATAATTCCGTTACATTGCGGTCTATGGGGAAAAATCATTTTCGGTTTATTTAAATAATGTTTCACTATTTTAAACGCATTGAAATTTATATATATCACTAACGTGCATTAGAAGAAGCTTAATATGGAATAGGGTGTGCATACCACTTATAATTACTATACAGGGATAGTCAAAAGAATTCCGTTACATTACATCTATGGAGAAAAATCGTTTGCTGTTTATTTAAATAATGTTTCACTATTTTAAACGCATTGAAATTTATAAATATCACTAAGGTGCATTACAAGAGGCTTACAACAGAATATTGTGTGTATAGCAGTCATCGTACAGGGACACACAAAAGAATTCTCAACTGTCTGTTAACAATAATTCCTGGAAGTGCGTTTTAAGTTACTGAACACGATTTTAATTTAAAATCGCTTTTTGTCTATTTCGTGATGTGTATAAATTCTGTAGATCCTATACAGGGAAGCACAAAAGTTCGCGGACACATTTCCGTTTAGTGACAGAAACTCCAGACGGAGAATTTTAAACTGTGCTACGCGTTTCCTAACTGAACTAAAATTTAGCATCTTATGTAGTATATATACAAATCTATAGATCATATACAGGGCTGAATAAAAGTATTCGTATATTTTTCTGAATATTGTATATGTTGGAAATTCCTGAAATTATGTTTTTAAATATATTATGCGTTTTCCAAATTGTTTACTTAGATGTCATCTTTCAGCTTGATTTGTAAAATTATTTTGGAAGCGTTGGAAAGTGTTACATAATCTATGCTTGACGCATGATTTTTCGTTCTTGTTTATTTAAGAAATATATTCGTGTAACAATCAAATTTAAAATATGCATAACTGATCTCTTTCCCCTCTATAAACAGTAACGTGTTAAAATCTCTCCTCCAATATGCACTTCAAAATTCATTATTTCTGATCAACAAATTAACTAGACCATATTCTACTCATTCATTGAACAAAGGAAATTTTTCTAATAAATTATATTAATCAAGTCATATTCTAATTATTTATTAATCATAGAAAAAACATAATAATAATCTAGCCTTATTAATTAAAACATGCATAACAGCACCGATAAAAATAAAATCTACCTTTTAAAAATATAAACACACATCAATATCCGGTAGATACATTTAAAATCAAATTCAGACAAGATCTCACTAGCAAAGCAGGCAGCACGTCCGTCTACCACGCCAAAGGTTGTGCGTTCGAATCCCGTTGAAGACATGAGAAATGTGATGTAAAATTTTTCCACCTGTCAATTAGAGATGCTTCTAAAATTGTCAATAGATGGCGCCATCACTCTTTTTTTCGAACAAGCAATTTGACGAAATCACTCTCCTCAGTTTTTTTAGGATATAAATTTACTCGATTTGACGAAATATTCGCTCTGAGCATTTCCCAGGAAACAGTTTCGTCGAAAACGAAGAATATTTCATGGAATTTGAGTATCCATTTCTAACAGTGTAGATACCCAACTGTAGTCGGAAAGCATTAGTTCTTCCCTATAGAAAAACACATTCATAGCCCGTAGTGTCATTGGATAGTTTACAATCATGCTCTCATTGTTTGCTCAACAGTTTTTATAACAATGGATTTAGCCCCTTGTCTACTGCGTACGTTGTATATGTTATTAAATATCTGGGTATTTACCGGGGTTACGCATGATGTATGATGATGGGGCTATTTCACTCAATTGTCTTAACTACTTTAACTTATGCAGATGTTGTCAAGAAGTTAATAAAAACAATAACTGATCATTCGTTGTAATAAAAGATGAAACAAGCTGTGTAGTTTAATTTGCACTGGATCTGAATGTCAAAAATAAGTAACAGGTGATAAACCTGATAAAAATATTATTGTGATTATTTTATACTCCTTTTCAGGCGCGTTCGTAATTATATAAATACGTAGCACTTACAGTCACCGTCTGTTCCGTGCATCTGTCCGCATATAACGGAGCAAAAATTACCCAACCAAACGGTTTGAAATTTAATATATAGTATATATCCGTTGCAGAAATTTGTCGAGTCAGTTCAAATTTTATGAAAATTGAATCGAAATTTAAAAAGATATTAATAACAATATTTAGTAAGTAATTTGAAAAAATTTTTAATAGGTGCTTCCTTGTTATAGAAGCTTCAGAGAATTAATGGTCAAGCGACCGAGATGTATCGCCAAGTTATCTGACATGTATGACGTTATAGACGTATATGACATTTTATAACCTTTATGACCAAGTTATAGTCACATTCCTCATTCTCTTATATCTTATCATAATTAATTCAATGCTATCCCGTGATAGGTAATGATTCTAGGTTTCTATGGCGAATACGTCCTATTTAAGATGGAGTCCTATTATTTACGTATTACTGAATTTAAAATCCGAATTTGTATACTAAGCCCGCTATACAAAGCCCACTATTATATTCTGTCATAATAATATCTGTCATGTGGACTAAATGCGATACTTAAAAAAATAATAATTTCAAAATTAAACATGTTGTACAACTTCAAAATGTACAAATATGCGAATATTTCCATAATCGGGTTTTATCATGATTCAATACGTTCCTCAAACTCATATATTTACTATTCTCTGTTACTCATATTCATACTCGCTTTGTAATATTCTGAAACATTTGAAAAATCCGTTAAACTTCCGATAGGACGTCAGATTTTCTTTTTAAGTCTCTAATGACGTGATATTAATCTGCTTTGTGTACGTACACATACACATACTCCTTGTATTGTTGAGAAATCTTACCATTTTATTACCACTATGACGTCAATTAATTTTATTTCATTTTAGTCTTTTTTACAATGGGTGAAACTTTTTATTTAATTTTCATTTTTCACGTGGAAATCGTCTGATAGAAAATTAATTATTGTAAAAAGAATTTCATCGTGGATTTTTAATTTTTGGCATCTGCTATAATGAAACATGTTTAAATTTAAAAGGAAAAGTCTGTTAGAATTTTGGCTTTTTATCTCTATTTATTAAAATAATACGAATTTTTCAAATTTTAATATTTTGAGCTCTTTATAGCTATTATTCAGCTATATACACAAAGTTTCAACTCTGTAAGTTACATAGTTTTCGAGAATGGCTCTGTGACAGACAGACAACGGAGCGGGAGTAATAGGGTTTCGTGAGATGAACGAAACCCTAAAAATCAGGTTTTGTATTAAAATTTCGGTAACGGTTTTAAGTTGGAGCTTGAAAACGGATTTTAAATTGTAAATAAATTGTAATTAAATTGTATATAAATACGGATTTTAAATTGTAAAATACATTCCATAGTTAAAATGATCGAATTATGATGCAAATCATATATTTTTAATTTAATATCGTTAAAAGTCAGTCCTTATTATTCTAAATTCATACCCTATTTTAGTAATAAATATTATCAGTGTTTTTAAATCAATGCAGCTGTCTTTGTTCAATAATTGGTACCTGTCTTTGTGAATTATATAGTGAATTTTAAATATATATAGTGACATCGTTACAAAATGAACTGTGATAAATTAAATTCGTTACCGCAAATAAAGAAATAAATCAATAATAAAAGTAAGTAAGGTGACAATATATCAACGGGTATGTGAAATGCAATCCCACACGAATTTTCTTTACTCAATTATCAGTTATGCTTTTCATGTTCGGCGGCCTTTTCTCTACATATACTTGAATGTAAAAATCAAGTCTTTGTTAATTTTTATCTTGGCAGATGTATTCACACAGTTATCATAAACTATTGCTCACATATCCTATTGCTCACATAAACAGGTGCTGACCTTTCGCAGCTACAAAATTTTTGTGCTTTCTAGTAGGTTACTATGATAAGAAATGAAAGTGGCAAACCCCTCTCTGCGCCAAGCAATTTGAATCCAAGCTAATACTGTCTTTCTCCTTGGCGCGTTTCTGTCTCACATTGTAAGTGTTGGCTAATATTCATGTTTTTATCACTTACCCTCTTGCCTTCGAGCTGATAAGTGATTGTGCCCTATGTGGGCCACCCTATATGACCTTCTCGTTTCATAATTTTTATGCAAAAATAAAGAACTTTGTTTTCTTAAAAGATGTGTATTAAATGCAATCATGATTATCTTCACCCCAGGAAATAGAGCCATGAATTATCATAATTGCAAAAGTTATCAACACTAACTAATTCATTTTCTTTACACTCTGATCACCAAAACAATTGGTCCAGTGCAACTACAGCAGACGAATCTATTTTAATTTTATACAAAACCGTTTCAAGTGATTCATTTTAAGGACTTTATTTTACTCCCAAGAAGGGATAATTACAATAATAATAAATAACGTATGGATATTTTTGTCATTTCTCAAATTAAGTTCGCTAGCTTGGCATAGTGTATAAAATCTTTCTAGCTATACCTCAGCAAACAAACGTATATGTGTCGCCCAAATGAAAGCGGCACTACAGTCGGTTATGAGAAATGGTTTAGTGGTATCAATTAGTATACAAAAGAAAGAAGTAAGACAGACGTAACGGATAGGCTATACAAAGTCACCTTGTAGGTTGAAACAAGTGTCCCAGTGGTCAGCGAGACAATGGATACCCTGGGGGAAAAAGCTCCGTGGTTGGTTGTGGAACCCATTTTCAACGGCAGCTTGTATCTCATTATCGCCGTCCCTTCAGAGCTTTTTTGAGTGGACCAAAGATGTAGCAGTCACACGGCGAGAGGTCTAGGCTGTAAGGGGGATGTTCGAGAACCTCCCAGTGGAATTGCCGTAACAATGTTTGGCACACCACAGCCACATGAGGACGAGCATTATCATGCAAGACGGTAACCCCGCGTGACAGCATGCTATGTAGGCGGTTCTTGATATTCTTTCCGCGCGTTGACACCGTTTGGAGGCATTCATGATGCGAACGATTCCTTTTAACGTGCCCCTACGCTATCATACACGCATCAGGCGGAATCTGATGATATCGCATGCATTCCCAGAACTCTGCGCCCTCTATAGGAGCATGAGTCATCTTTCTTTTTAAATGGCGGAGCTATTACAGCAATGACACGGCCGACCCTTATACATATAAGTAAATTTTGGCTGATATTTCCCTATACCGGGTACGCCATAAGTTCGCTAAAACTTTAAAAATTCATTAAAAATAAACAAATGATTTTAAAAAATCGCAGATTGTAGGGATGGAATTAGAGGGAGATCTATTTTGTTTTAATAGCAAAAAAAAGTTGTGATTAAAAAAAATTACCGATAGGTGGTGCTGGCGTGCATAATATCAAGCAGATGTATGCAAATTAGGCTTATAGTAAAAGATCCATTTTTGCGAAGTGTCTGAAAAGATTTAGTATCCCAGCACATGAAACAGATTCTTTTCTCGACTCTTTAGTCATTTAGTTGTGCAAAATTTTCGCAATGTGCCAGTTGCCGATGTTCTTGTAAAAGAGTGTAACCAACATCGCTTGATCTGGTAACGATAGCATACTGTTGGCATCGAATGAAGAATCTATTGCATTGAGGGGTTTTATTAACAGCCAGCACTGTAAAAAAAAATCTGTAATTTTGACACAAAATATTGTATTTTTTACAGAAAAGAAACTGTTTTAGAGAAAAACAGTTTTTTCGTTAAAAAAATATGGATTTTGTAATTTTTTTACAGTGTGATTTGCATAAATCTGCTTTATGTTATGCATGCAGCGCCATCTACCGGTACTTTTTGAACCAATTTTTTTATATTAAAAATATCCGATCTCCCTCTAATTCCATTCTTGCAAAATGCAATTTTTTAGCATCATTTGTTTCATTTTAATACATTTTAAAAGTTTTAACGAACTTTTGACGCAACCGGTATATGGCTAAAGAATAAAATAACAGAAATATTCTGCATCAGCACAATTCATTTTCATTCTTGGTTATCATCTCAGAAAAAAAAAATATAGTGAATTTTAAAAGGTACAAAATTATTTATTCGTATCAATGCGGTATGATAGTATTTAGACGTTTTATAGAAAATCTAAAGAAATACTTCACGAATTGTTCTGGAACTTCGAGGATGTAAAGACCACCAGAAGGACCCGTGCGAAGATTTCGCACTACAATATTTGAGATTATTTCATGGTACGTTTTAGCACTAATTTTTAATTAAACTGATTTATTTTTAAAACAAACAACGCGTTTTAACGAAATGTGAGTGTACTATGTCAGAAACTTATTCAAAAACTTTTCGAATAATACCTCATTCATCATTGTATGTTTTGTATGTGAATAGAAAAAGGGATGTTGACAACAGAAATCATATATATGATGATTGCTTGTGTATAAGAAAATGAGAATAGATTGCCAGAAAATTTGTTGCCAAATTTTCTTCTCTCGCCAATGGCATTTTTCTAGGTTGCCAACACCCTTATACTGAAATAAAAAAATGGATTATAAAAAAAAAATTGAATTACTGAATCAGACGTTTAGTGAATTCATATGAAAGCATTTCCTCAGATTTTGGAAAACTGTTCCAGAAATTTCTTAAACACATAAATCCACATTTGGTACACCACTTTTTTGCAAGCCTATGGGAACGTAAACATGGGATGGGCAAGCTTTATGATCCGGCAACCATTTAAGTGACGTCAGACTTCGCTGGAATATTAACAGCTTAATGAAATATTAAAAAATAAATACTTACAATTTCTGCGAATCCTAATGAAATGTATATCTAATTGGAAGATAATCCTTAAATTACGTAACCTACTGTTGCTCCAATACAGTACGCATATGCACAGCCATGATTAAACAAAGAAAACAAATAAACAATAGGTGACGCATGCGTAAAAATAAAATAAAACCCGATTAAAAGCTCGATATTTTTTTCAAAAAGTACGCGCAAGAAATAAATTAACAATTGTACTTTAATTGCATTAGAGGATGACGTCATCCAATAATGCATTATTTTATTTTTGTGGTAACACTGATTTGAAAAACCTTTCATTTCATTTATGAAAAGAATGTCGATTTAATTTTTAATTAACAGCAATTTTTAATCGAAAAACATGTTTTAAAAAAATTAAGTGTACTATGTCAGTCTATGTCAGTATCCTGTTTAAAATCCTTTCATATGGTACCTCATTCATTGTTCTGCGTTTCGTATTTTCTTAGAGAAAGGGATGTTGACAACAGAAATAATATGTACGATCTTTGACCTCATAACTTCCAATGAAGATTTAGATTATTTTATTCATCTTCGAAGATTTAGTCAATGAAGATTAATCTAATGAAGATTTTTTTTTTTTCCGAGGGCAATGAGTGGACCAACATTAAATTCAATAAAAATACCAATATTTGCGGTATCATAAAAAGCTCGAAATGATCTGTATCTGTAACAAATTATTATATAGGTTCTGTATAACGCATGTATTCTTTGGTGTAAGCTCGTGCATACATAAAAATATAAAACTTAATTTTTTTTTTCGTTTTTAAAATGCGGATTTTCTAACTAAATTTTATATCACTTTTACAAAACATGAAACATTGTAGGAGAAATGTTGTACTTAAATTAGAAAATTAGAAAATTAATATATTGAATGTTCGTTAAAATATTAGCTATTGTACAAAATAGGTTTTAACTGCACATAATAGCACATATTAAAATTTCATAAAATTTGAGATGACTCGACAAAATTCTGCAACGATTGTATGTATTAAATTTCAAACCATTCGGTTGGGAATTTCTTTCGCTATTATATGCGGACAGACGGACGGACCAGGTGACGACTATAGGTGCTACGTACTTATATAATTACGAAGGCACTTAATAAAGTAAAACCTTAAATGAGCATCCCTAAATCATCAGTGAGCATTCTTATCCCTTCTAATCATGTGTAATTGCGTATCCATATGATTTGCAGCTGGTTTCTAATTAAGTTTATGTATGCAGAGAAGTGGACCACAATTTATCTTTATAGCCTCGTCACAATGTTTACTTTTTCTCTTTTGATCATGGGATATTAACGTAAAATATTTAAATGAATTCCGAATGAGCTACGCATAGGTTTTTTTTCTTTTTTCTTTTCTTCATCATTTTCATTAAATATGTAGAAATTTTTTTTCTAATGTTGGAACACTAAATTCACCTTTGTATATAAATTAAAAACATGGACACATTTACAATGAATCACAATTTATTATTATTAATTAAACTCATTACTAAATTTTACACCTATTTCAGTAACGAGTAATAAATTGCGATTCAGTTTAAATGTTTTCATGTTTTTAATTCTTCATTTTCTTTGAGGATAAAAACAAAATAGAAAAGCAAAAACACACTTTTCAAGATTATTTTCGTAGAAGAAAGAATCGCCATGAATAAAGTAAAATGCTCAAGATTTATTTTAAAATGTATTTTTTAAATTTATTTAACAAGGGATCAGAGCACCAGTTTTAAAGCGACACAGCAGCAACAAGCTTCTGTTCTTGTTCGTTATAGATACGAGTATGTATGTATTGTATGTCCTCAATTTTCTTAACGACAACTGAATGGATTTGAATGCTGTTTTTGCATTACAATCTAGTACACCAGGGAAGGTTGTAAGTTTAAAGGGATTCAACGTATAGTGTGTAGTTTGTATTACACGGAAACCTCAAATACTTTTATATAGGATTGTCCATTGAGTTTCAAAATTCAACGATGAGCAATACACTGCCCGCATAAATGTTTGAGAGATAACAGACGAGAAATAAAATTGGATGAACAAATGTATTTTGGACAACATCTTGAGCAAAGAGTCACTAGCGTAACTTTGTAAATAAGAAAGTTGTAACATAAAATAAATAAAATGTGAATGGTTCAGAAGATTTTTGGTAAAACTTTGCGTTTCTGCCAAGCGTTCCGAGGTGGTTTTTAAATTTATTTAACAAGGGATCAGAGCACCAGTTTTAATCTCAAGCGAGATGAAGGGTTTGGATGAGCAAGACGTTAGTAACAGAAATTTGAGAAAGTGGTAACATAAAAGAAATGTAATTGGTTCAGAAGATTTTTGACAAAACTTGGCGTTTCTGCCTAACGTGCGAGGTGGATAGACCTCCCACCTCAAGCGAGGAGAAGGGTTTGGATGAGTAAGACGTTAGTAAAAGAAATTTTCTCTCTGATGAAAGTTGCAGATGCAACCGTAAATACTCGGAAATTTAAACAAATATGTATTTTAGAGTTTAGATCTGATGAAATAACAAAGCAAATAAACAGGCGAGGCCTTGGATCGAATATGTATATTGAGTTACAAAAGAACATTACACAATGACAAAAACATAGTAACTGAACTGAAAATAGTACATCACTTATATTTATAAATTCGTCGGGGATTTTGCAGTCATGTTTCCCGGACGTGCGAGAAAGCTTACACAAAAGTATAATCCAATAAAATTTAAGATGTAATGCTACGATTACAATTACGATAAGATATACTAACACCCGCCCATAATCTAGCATTACATTAGAAAAACACAGAATAAAAAATTACAATAAACAAACATTAAAAGTATTACAGAGTTAAAACATTACTTATACAAACAGCAAAGAAACAACAATTCATAAAATTTAACTTTAGGCAATGCCTTTGTAAACATATCAGCAATTTGCATATTTGTAGGAATATATTCAATTTTGATATTATTTTCTTTTACAACATTACGGACAAATTTTAGTTTTATATCTATATGTTTCATTCTACTATAACTACTTTCATTACTGATACATTTTATGCAAGACTGATTATCCTCTAAAATAACTAAATCGTTAATACTTACAATTTCACAAGCAACATTTTTGAACCACAACAGGTCTTGCAAACTTTTAGTTAAGGCAATAACTTCAGCTTCAGTTGACGATAATGCAACTGATTTTTGTTTATTACAACACCAGAGAACAGGCATGTTACAAAACATTAAAATGTAACCTAATACTGATTTTCTATCATTTGTGTTAGCCCCCCAATCAGAATCAACATACATAGATAATTTAGGATCAGATTTTTGCTTTTTATACACAAGTTTTAAGGACAAAGTTCCTTTCAAATTTCTTAAAATTTTCTTTAGTGCAACCCATGCAACTTCAGTAGGATTTTCCTGCATTTGACTCAAACAATTAACACTATATAAAATATCAGGTCGTGAAATATATGCTAAATACAATAACCAACCTACTAGTTCACGGTATGGACCATTTATTGGTTTTCCATTTTTGAAATCAGATGGAGTGGATTTAGGAGAAATAGGAATATTAAAAAGGAGGTGGGGAGGTTTACATTCTAGCATATTAAATTTACTTAACAATTTAATTATATAAGACTCTTGATCCATTATTAAACTATCAGATTTAAATTTCATTTGAATACCCAGAAATTCTGAAACACATTCTGATTTTGACATATGAAACTCTTTAGAGAGTAAAGAAATAACTACATTAGTTTCATTTAAATCTGAACCTGCTATAAGCATATCATCAACCTACAGAGCAATAATTATTTTATGACCATTACTATAACGAATAAAAATACAAGGTTCATTATCAAGAGATTTAAATTTAAATTTTGAAACAAATTCAAGAAACCTTTCAAACCATTGTCGTGGGGCCGGTTTCAGGCCATATAAACTCCGTTTGAGTTTACATTTTAACCCACTTTCGTCATCATAGCCTTGCGGCTGATCCATAAAAACAAGTTCATTTAACTTACCATTCAGGAAAGCTGTTTTTACATCAAAAACAAATGCATGTAAGTCTTCATTTAAAATCACAAAAAGCACTAAACGTAAAGCTGGCATACTTATTACAGGGGCGAAAGTTTCACTATAGTCTAGTCCTTCTTTTTGCTTAAATCCACGGCCACAAGGCGAGCCTTATAACGTCCATCTCTTTTGATGGTATACACCCATTTGCAGGAAATAGCTCGTTTGTCAGGTGGTAATTTTTCGAGATCCCAGACGTCGTTGATTTTCATGCTTTCTATCTCTGCATCCATAGCTTCCTTCCATAAACGTCGTTCATCAACAGGGAGAAATTTGATCTCATCAAAAGATAAAGTTTCTTGTTGGCAAAGTAATGCTTCATAAACCTCAGGAGCTGGATACCGAATAGGTTGTTTTCTTGATCTCTCTGATTTTCTCATTTTATCTTCTTTCTCTTCAGAATCCTCTGATTCTTCACTAGTTCTTTCTTGAGAATCTGGGTTAATTTCACAATCAGTCAATTCTGAATTTTCCACTATGTGTTCTTTTGAGTTTATGGTATGCTTCTTCTCTTCATCAAATTTGACATTTCTTGAAATAGTTATGCGTTTCGTCTCAGGATCTAACAATCGATATCCCATTGAAGAATAACCTATGAAGATCATATGTTTAGACCTATCATCAAGCTTCTTACGATGAACGGAAGGAACTAACATGTAGGCACTGCATCCAAAGACACGTATGTGCTTCAAATCCGGATCTTCTCCAAATTTTAAGAAATACGGCGTTAAGTTCTCAGTGGAGCTGCTTGGCATTCGATTTTTCAAGTTAGCTGCTGTAAGAATAGCTTGACCCCAAAAAGTCTTAGGTAAATGTGATTCAGCAATTAAAGCCCTTCCTATATCCAGGAGCGATCTATTGTATCTTTCAGCAACTCCATTCAAAGCTGGAGAATATGGAGAAGCGGGATCAATCACTATACCAAGATCTCGAGTGAAATTCACTAAATCATTGCTTAAATATTTTTTTCCGTTATCACATCTGATTTTCTTCACCGTAGGATTGGTTTTTAAAAAAACTTTCAATTCTTCTGAAGCTTCACTTTTATGCTTCAATAATCGAACTTCAGTAAAACGTGAAAAATCATCTATGATAGTCATAAAATAGCATTCACCAGAAAAAGTTTTCGGAACAATAAGGCCACATATGTCAGAGTGAATAGCAGTCATTGGAGTACTTTCTCTTTTCCTAGGTCCTCTCCCCATTGGCGTTGCACTCTGTTTTGCTCGAACACAAACATCACAAAAAGAAAGGGGTATCGGAAGTTTCATTTCCTTCAACACTTTGTCGCTTGGATGGCCCATTCTGCGATGCCAAATTTCGGAATCATTTTCTTTTGATGTGAGAACAGTTTCATAATTTGGGACAAAATAACTAACATATTGTCCATTTGAATCACGTTCACCAAAACAAAAACGATTCTTCCTTTTTCTATGAACACCTTTTCATTCTTGAAAATAACTGCATAATTTGCGTTTTCGATTTTTCTAACGGAAATCAACTGTCCACTTAAATCTGGTACGTAAAGAACATTATTTAGTGTAATTTCCATTCCGTTTGATAATTTTCCAATAATATTTCCAACACCTTTAATTTCAAGATTCGTTGTTTTCGACGCACACTTAATAGTTCCTGAAGATGGCTGTAAAGACGTGAAATATTTCTCATTAGAGCACATATGGGAAGTCGCTCTAGAATCCACTATAAATTCATTCTTTTTAATGTTCCCCGCAACAAAAGATACCGCTGAAGAAGCAAATTTTTCCTCATTTGAATTTTTAACAGCTTTACATGCGCTTTTAAAATGACCAGGAAGTCCACATTTGAAACAAGTAAGTTTCTACAATATTTAGCTATGTGCCCCTTTGAATTACAGTTTTTGCACACATATTCTTTGCGAGTTGATACAAACGCGGTATTATCATGAGCAGTTTTGGACTGCACTTTTTCTTTCTTTGAGTCGAGCAGAAGTGCTTCAGCATCTAACAGCCGTTGTGTGACAAAATCTAAAGTCAAAACAGTATTCGGTTGATTTTCTAACGCAGTTTTAACATTTTCAAATTCTTGAGGCAACGACATCAGAATATAAACAATAGTATCGGTTTCACTTACTACAGCACCGGAAATTTTAAGTTATGAAATTAATTTATTTATTTCATCAATGTGACTTCTCATAGACACAACACGATCCTTTTTAACAGTTGCTAACCTCTTTCTAATTAAAATTTGATTAACTGCACGCTTGGTATCATATGTTCGTTCTACTTTATTCCATATCTTATGCGCAGTATTTTCTTCTTGCAATGACGCAAGAACCCCATGGCTTAAAAGCGATAATAATAAAGCATAAGCCTTTTTCGATTTTACAACTTCCGCAGTTTCAGTTGTCGCTTCATTGTCTAAAAAAATATCCAAATCTTTCGCCGCAAATACGGCTTTAACACGCCTTTTCCAAACAGAAAAATTTCTACCGGCGCCATCAAAAAGAGCAACTCCATATAATTCTTTTTCACTTTCCATAGCTGGGTAAAAAAAAAACAGAAACAAAAGAAAAATAAATTTTCTCTCTCAAAACCACTGCAATAAATATGAAAAGGGACTAGCGTCACTCTGTCTGCGATTTAAATCAAGCTCTGCTGATGAAATAACTAAGCAAATAAACAGGCGAGGCCTTGGATCGAATATATATATTGAGTTACAAAAGAACATTACACAATGACAAAAACATAGTAACTGAACTGAAAATAGTACATCACTTATATTTATAAATTCGTCGGGGATTCTGCAGTCATGTTTCCCGGACGTGCGAGAAAGCTTACACAAAAGTATAATCCAATAAAATTTAAGATGTAATACTACGATTACAATTACGATACTATATACTAACAAGATCTTTTAACATCTATTTATTTTATTGTCATATTTTAAGGAAACAATGAACTTTTGAGTTCATGTTATATTTCATATATTTACATTTTAAAATATGTATTGCTATATAGAAACTTTCTTCGTTCAGAGAGATGTCATGATCAAGACTCTAGTGCACATTATTTTAAATCCTATAATTGCAATTAACGCCCATTTTGATGCAGAGTAGACGTTGATGTGTTAAAATTTTGACGTATCCTAGTAAAAAATATTATATATGACGAGACGACTACTTTAAAACATACAAAAATGTACTGTGTACAAAAATGTACTTTACGAACATATTCAAAATGCGTGACGACTAGTAACCGTTTACGAAGCCAAAGAAAGTGTAGAAAAAGACAGACAGACATGCAAACATATCATTATTAGATCTGAATGAAATTGAAACGAGACCACCAACAGGCATCCCACCATAAAATAATTATGAAAATTAAGGACTCCGTTAAAGAGTTATGCGTGGACATATAGAGACAAAAATATTTAAAAAAGAATTTTATAACTTCTTGTTTTGGAAGTCGATTCAAAATAGCGAATCGTGATGTTATGAACAGGCACAAAGATTGTATACATCTTGATCTCGCCAAATCGTAGAAAAACAAACAGTTTTATTTTTATATGTGTATTTGTTTTCCACCGAGGGTTAGAAGATGAAAATATTTCTGCAAGTGATACGTTCAATTATCAATAGCAAGTACTACAACACCATACTTCACCAAGTCGCGTAATAGAGAAAACAGAAGTTTTAAGGAAAATACATATTAACAAAAGAAAGAAATACATTCATATAGCAGACATCGTGGAAAAAATTAAAACATAATTGAAAATATGTATACATATTTTTTACAGGATAGCATGACTATTGTTACCCGAAATGAAGAAATATTTAATTATCTATTTAATTGGCAATAACTCTAAAATATAACATTCTGAACAACATTTTGTAAAAACAATTAAAAATTAAGTTTGTGGAAAATTATTAAAAAAATATGTTTCAGTATAACTGAGATATTCAATTTTTGCTTAATTACATTTTAAAAAAGAATAGTTCTTAAAAATATATATATGAAAGAGAGTATTTACTCGTTTAAAAATTTGAAATTTGAATGTATTTTTATTACGTCACTACAACACGTTATTGCGTATCAAAGACTTCCTTTCTTCACCAGATGTTAAATATACATTACAAATTATTATTTTTCTTATAAAACTTACAGTTGAATGGATTCTGAATTTAGCTGCGGATCTTTTATCTCAGATTCCTGCTATATTTTACCCCTTATGATGATTCGACTTTTCTTTTCTTCTTCATTGTAGGTTTTTCGAACAATTTCTGAAATAAAAGAATAGTTTTGTAAAATATTTGTTTTTATTTTAAATTAAAGTTAAAATACTTCAGAAGTGAAACACATGCGTATTGCTTGATAAAATTACTTATTCAAATAGATAAATAAATATTAACGCATGATTTGCTTTTGTAACATTCTATTTTTAATACTATTAAATGTTATTAAAAGCAACTATTTCAATAAAAGTGCGTGGAATACAGGATACTTTTTGAACATTTCTAATTTCTATTATTATGCATGCCAAATTAGGAAACAAATAAATAACATAAAATAATATTTATATATATACATTAAAGCAGAACATTACGTCTGATTACTTTATTTTACACAATATAAGAACACACATTTTATCAGACAATTAAATACACTAAACCAACATGAGTGAAAAATTGACCTGCAATTTCTCACATTTATTCATGTTGGAAACAGTCATCGGCCAGCAGTTTTTGCAGCTTCAGATGACATAATACGATGAATAACCACTCATCGGTCCGTAATTAATCAATTTATATATATACATTAAAGCAGAACATTACATCTGATTACTTTATTTTACACTATATAAGAACACACATTTTATCAGATAATTAAATACACTAAACCAACATGAGTGAGGTCAATTTTTCACTCATGTTGGTTTAGTGTATTTAATTGTCTGATAAAATGTGTGTTCTTATATTGTATAAAATAATATATATAAATATATACATACACAGCTGTCTGAAAATTAAGGGGCAGTGAACGGAAGCTTTCTCTTTCTACACGGTTTCTCGCAATGTAAAGCACATGTTTGACTTCAAGAACAGTAGAAACAATATACTGCAATTAAAAAATTAATATATTTAATATTTGATTGGGATTTCCTCTCGGATTTGTCAATTAGCTTACTGTGTTGCTGGTGTCTTCCAGAGTTTCCACGACATTTGACTGGTCTTTTTATATGCGTTACTCTATAGAATTGACTACCAAATCATGAAAAAGAAATCTTTGGTATAGTTCGCGTACGCACAGTTGTAAATTATTTCATATATATGCCCATATCTCATACAACATTCAATATATTAATTTTTTTAATGCAGTATACTGTTTCTACTGTTCGTGAAGTCAAACACGTGCTTTACATCCTCGAATTTCAAGAACAATTTGTCAAGAATTTCAGTAGATATTCGACAAACCATGTAAAAGGCGAAAGCGTCCGGTAAATGCCCCTTAATTTTTGGACATTATTGTATTAGAAAACAGACATGATTTACATGATTTTGGATAACTACCGAATTTTAATGTTGAATTTTGTAACCTTTTTATTCATTCTGAGAATACAGAGTTTTCAACTGCGTAACTCGAATAGTCTCTGCATTGGCTGATCTCGTACTTCTTTCGATAATATAACACTACTATAGTATGAAATTAAAGTAATATTTTAAAATGCTGAAAGTTAACAGGCCTATAAATTTTCTCGACAGAGAGAACATTTAAAAGAAGCACTTTGGAGATAATGTAAAATATTTTTACTGCAATAAAAAAAATAACAATAAAGTTTGAAATTGAACCCTATGGATGAAAATAGATTTTTTTTAATGCAATTTCGCGTTTGATATTTGTGGATATGCGAAAAAGCTTCTTGGAATAAAGCGTCACTAGGCCGCTGGGGTATACAAGACAACAACGAAGTACTGGTACAACAAACCAGAGATGATAATATTAAGCAAGACAAAGGATATTCGCCGCAGAACATGAAATTCTCATTTATTTTTTCAATAAAATAATATAGAATATCTTACAGTAAAAATCGTTATATATGTCGGAGTATATCGTAAAGTAAAAATCTGTTCTGTGTAAAGCAAGCGTTCTTTGCTGCGATTGCGGCAGTACATCATAAACTGTTGAGCCTATCTCAATACCCATTGTATTTATAACATGTAATATAGTGAAATATTTGTCGTTCAATATACACGTGCAATGAATACATTTTGGAGCAAATGTTCAAATCAATGTATTTAAACTTTCGTTATTTTTTTTTGTATTTGCTCCGACACAACTTTCGAGAAAATTGTCAGCAGATAAATCCTCATATGTATGTTTTATGGTCAGCTGCACCTTGTCTGCCAGCGTCGAGTTTTGAACTAGTTTCACGCTGGCTCACTCTAATGCATTTTTAAGGCAGAAAGATGGTTCCCGCCGAAAAAAAAAAAACACTTCATTCTATTCTTGAGACTATCAGGAAACGATTTAAACAAACAACAAAAAAAACAATATAACGATTTTTTAAATCAAGAATGTAAAAAATACCCTTAACACAATTATTTTTTCTGTACCAATGAAACAAAGAGTTCTACCATTTTTTTGTAATTTTACTGTGTAGGAATAGTGAAAATCCCTCTCAAACGACGATCGTGGCTGCGCTTTGTTACTGTTGAAGATTATGTTTGGATAGTTGCACCTGAAACCATTTCTTTAGGCATTCTATAAGAATATTTATTTCGGGCTTTTCCCATTACATGATTACTTATCGCATGGCATTTAAATAATCGATATGGCTGGCTTTCTGTCTTTTAGATAGATTTCGTAAGAAATCCTACCTATTACATTCTCTCCTATGTTGGAATTTCTGAAAATTTTTTGTAGATCTACGCCGATCATGACTCCCAGAACCCAAAACCATCCCCAGTTCAAAACTTCATCTATCTATCTATATCACTTTATTATGGACACGATAACTTCAATAATTCTGCACAAATCTCTTCCAAACTAATACATAAAATCAAGGGGCATAAAATCTCGGTCACGTTCGTTAATGGGTAAAATCGAACCACGGGGAGGCGGAAAATGGGTTACTTTTTGTAAAAACAGCAAACAAAAACACAACTTCTTAATTATGATACGTATCGATTCCGTTTAAAGCTATTATTACTTCTAGGAAAAGGGACGAAAATTTATGTAGGGCAGATTTTTGATATCATTAAAAATGGCTTCAAAGGGGGAGAATAGGAGTTTCAGAAGAAAAAAATTCACAACTTTGTCAATTCACAAGATATCAAATCCGCTTAAATTTATTATAAATCCTCTAAATAAAATCTACAAATTTTATATTGACAAGTTTTTTATAGGACCAACCCTTACAGCAAAAAAAATATTAAAAACAAAAAAAAATCCTTGCCGACTCCGCCTACAGACACAGGTAGATTTTGAAGTGGGTGGTCCCAACTGCCACATCATAGCAGAAAGGTCATTTCACCTGCAATTCACAATAAACAGGAGTCCCACGGTCTGCGTCATGGAAATCTACCTGTGCCTACAGACGAGCCGTCAAAGAATTTTTTTAATTCCATTTTCCTCTGCCATCAGAAATTAGGTTGCATTTTCCCATCGCTCAAATGTAAAACTCAAAAGATCATCATCAAAGATACAATCACCTCTCTTGACCTCTGTGCACTTAACTATTAATATTTTAAAAACGAGCAAATGATATAAAAAAGACTCTGAGGGAAAAAGTCAATTTTGAAAAAACATAACAATTCTACAGTTCCTTGAAAATTTGCTCTAGAGACAATGTCTTTACAATCTCAGCAATGTCTTTATTTTTATCTTTCTCTTATTTTCCATTGATAAATGAAATGAAATAAAAAATTACTGCGTAAAAACTGCTTTTAAATATATTTTGACAGAGCAAAAATACTTTTCATTATGATTACATTTTTATGCGTATTCTATTTTGTATTTCAAGTAATAACATATTAAATATAATTTATGTGAAACGACAATGTTTATGTCTTATTTCAATTAAATGTTAATGAACGTTACAAAATTTCCCTTCGAAGTTATTGAAAAAAAACAATGAAATGTGAAAAATAATGTAAAAAACTGCCATTTTAAATGTTTCCAGTTTATTAAAAAATGAAATATGTCTTTAAAAATGTCTTAATTATTTATAATAAATTAATATAATAATGAGGAGTCATTCAAACCTTGTTTTAATTTTCTTTCGTGACTTGTCACGAAAATAATTTTTTCTGAAGAAAATAATAATTTATTAATCTCTCATCTGTTTTAATGATTATTTATTAATTAAAAACAAGTTGGAAATTGTACGTCAAACGTTACAAACGAGGTGCGTTCGTACGCACGTTTTAGAATTAAATTCATGATATCCCGTGCGTAGAACGGGTTAAACAGCTAGTTAAGTATATATTTTATGACACTGTTCATACAAATATCTTAACTAGTTATATAAATATTCAGATATATATGTATCAGCTAGTTATATAAATATTCAGATCTTGATGATTTTTAATTCTGTGAAATGAATTATATCGTCTGCAGATTAATTTCTGTAATAAAATAAGTTTCTCGGTCGCTTGACGATTTAACATCCATCGGAAGCTCCTATAACAAAAAAGCACCGATTTAAAAAAAAAATCAAATTTCTTAATAAATATTTTTATTAATATCTCCTAAAGTTTTGATTCGATTTTAATAAAATTTGAAATGTCTCGACAAAATTCTGCAAAGATAATATATTTTAAATTGCAAACCATTTGGTTGGGTAGTTTTTGCGTTGTTATATGCGGACAGACAGACAGACGGACGGACAGACAGACGGACAGACAGACAGACAGACGGACGGACAGACGGACGGACCAAACGACGACTATAGGTGCTACGTATTTATATAATTACGAACGCACCTAATAAGTTTCTGATTTATTTTTATTAAGTTGTTAATGCATTCTTACCAATAATATGAATGGTAGTTAAAGGGATAAAATATTTTGAATTTATTATATTTACAATTCAAAAATAGTTTCTGGAAGGAAAAAAAAAGTACGAATTTTGATTAATCGGGTGGTTTTTTTAATAGTATTAAAAATTAATTATTATTAATTACAGGACCCGGCGTGTCGCTGTCTCTGGTTTTTGTGCGCTTTTCTTGCAATTTGCAAAAGAAATAAAGGAAGGACCTCAGATAACGCTGGTAACTTCAGATTGAAGTTACCTAATTTTTTAAGTCCATGTAGGCAAATAATGTTTATGTTTTTTTTTTTTTTTTTTTTTTTTTTGCAAAACGAATCTATTATCTATATCTGTGCGTTATTTGGATGTATCGCCCTGAAATGTCTTGAAACATTTCGACTGAAATTAAATCCATTGAATCCATTTTTTTTTTATTCCATTGAATAAAATAGTTTTCATACCTTAAAACTGTAGCAAAACTTTAAAATGAGTTTTAAGAAATATTAGCATTAATATTTAAATAATATTTTTTGTTAGGAGTCAACCGAATCTATTTGACCATGACATCACTCTCAACTAGAACGCTCATTGGCTGTTTTTGCATTTTCCTTTTTACTGAGCCATGTGCGTTGAAACTCCACGTACTGTTTACAATTATTCTATTCACAAGGGTATTATATTCACAATATTCTATATTACAATATCCACATATTTTCACAAGGGACTAGTTTTTTATTTAAAAGTTTTAGAAAAAAAAGGGGGTGGTTTATTAAAAATCTTAAAAAATAACGAAATTTCCATAACACAAGAGGATATAAACCATGTTGTTAAAATACATCTATACCTGATTCAAAACGCCGCGCCGGTTTTTAGCAAATTTATTCTAATAAAAGAATACAGGAAAATTTATTTTTGTTTTTGACTGGACAAACGTGTCCTGACTTAAAAATTGTTGATTAGGTTTTGGGTGTTTACTTAAGCTTCCGGGCCAATCGACACGTCAGGAATCCGTTATTTCACTACAAATACAAAAACACATGTATAGTGACAGGAAATATTAATATTGCAAAAACCCAAATTTGTATTACTTTATATATTTTACCCTATTTTGTATGAATTTATATCTTTAATGACAAAATCACAAAATCGTAAAAAAACATTTACTTTTTTTTGAAGTAGAATCGTTATATAGTTTTAAAAAAATAGCTTTTCTTGTCCAAGCCCTTTGAAATTTTCAATGGCCATAAATATAATGGTTTTACAGTCCGAGTAAAAAATACGTCAGAAATATTGTTATCTGGTTGTAAAATAAATACGTTTTCTTTTTGCGTCGGGTCAGTTAACATAAAAAAAATAGTATTCGTCGTCCGATCTCTCTGAAATTTTTGTCGTTTATAAATATAACTGTTTCCAAGTCCTCTATAAACTTATCTGAAAATATATGCATATTAGATAGTGAAAACGTTACCAGAAGCCGAGCGTGACTGCTGAAAACATCCCATTATTCTGGGTTTTCGCCGAAAAAATATTTTTTTTAAATACTTGTTCTCGTATGAACGCTTCGAAATTGTTGTAGGTGATGTATATCTGACCGAGGTGTTCTAAAAAGATTGTGTCGAAAAACGAACATTTAGTACCTTTTAGCGCAAGAAAAAAATCTTCTGGTGAGGCGACAAATGACCTGCGTTCGCCGGTGTCTTTCAAAGGGTTAAAATCAATTTATACCGTCTATTAGAAGAAGGTGTCAGCTTTAAGAGCATATGTTTTGTTTGTCTGTATCTCTAAAATTGTGCTATTAAGGGAAGTTGGCGTAAAGGAGAAAACATAAGCCTAGGAAAATGAACCTTTTTCAAAAATGTTTTTCAAAGGGTTAACATATATTTTTTTTCGAATTGATTACGGCAATGGAGATGTAAAAGCGCGATAGTTCAGAATATGTTTTTCGTCTATACTAATAAAAGAAAGTTTCGCTCTGTGTGTGTGTGTCTGTTGGCGATGGCTAGGAAAATTTAGCCCACCTAGAAGGCTGGAAATTTAGATTTAGGTAGTCCAAACCCTCTCCTGGTGCAACATTACTTCAGAATTTTAATATTTTAATTACTTTCTGAAATATTAATTAAAATGCACAAAGCGCTCTCATTAAAAATACGCTTTTATTCTCTTGGGTTGGTTGGTTCACCGGCTGGTTGCATCGATTCTTCACAGAAGTAATTAAATAAACCAGAGTAGCTATGCAAAAATAAGGATTTCTAAGGAAATAGTGGTCGCACGGCTCTGCCGTTACAAACATACAACCGTGCACACGTAGCGCCATCTGCCGACGCGAAACTGAAAGTGTCATTAATGCAGAAGAACTGATACAACTGTCCTACTCGAGCGCCATCACCATCTATTTGAAACATTTTAGAGGGACGTTTTTCGTTAGAAATCTTTGGATGAAAGTCGAGTGTTTCATGAATTACTGTTTTTTTTTTCTTCAGCTAAATATTAATATTTTCACACAAAAATTAAACCCATGCTTAGGAAACATTTTTTTTTAATACTCATAAAAATTTGGATAATAAGATTTTTTTTTTAAATATTAAATAAAAAATTAGAACACTTCTAACAGGCAATTTTGTCACTACAAATTGGCAATTCTTAAGTTCTTGCTTGAGCTGCGGATAGTTTAGCAAGAATTCTTGAAACTTTCTATTGCAAATTTATTAATATTAATATTTTATATCTATATTAATAAAAGAAAGTTTCGCTTTATGTGTGTGTCCGTGTGTGTGTCTGTGTGTGTGTCTGTTGGCGATGGCTAGCAAAATCTAGCCCACCTAGAAGTCTGGAAATTTAGGTGTGGATAGTCAAAGGTCTGGCCATGTGCACCTGAGCCTCAGAATTTTAATATTTTGATAATTAGCCTAGATATTAATTAGATTCTCATTAACCATCGCTTCTAAAATGTCATCTTTTAAATCAAAATGGCGAAAGAAACGAACGGGCGCGTTGGATTTGCAAGCGGAAATAACAAATTCGAAATTATTTTACTAATGAGCGAATTTTAAGAAAACTAATTGAGATATCAATTTGAAAATTTCTGAGCATATGTAAAAAAAATATTCTGTATCTGAATATGTGATTTTTGAAAAATTCGGTTGGTAATTTTTTTTTTATTTATGCAAAAAACTGCCAAAAATCTGCCGGCGCCAGTGAAAACGATCCGAGAAAGTTTCAGACAGGGATCTGCTTTCATTAAAAACTGAACTACAAAGAGATCTGTTTCTCGGGCCGAACCCTCCATTTAGTTTGCGAAAATGAAAGGAAATAATTGCCAATTTTTACTAATGAACAAAAATTTAGGTAACTCATTAAGATATAGATTTGAAATTGAGGTCGGGAAGGGGTGTCATCTGCCGGCTATTTTAGCGTAGCGTCTTCGTTATGTTCTAATTATCAGAAAAATGTAATTCTTTTTTTAATGATCGCGTTAATGTAGGTGACGGTAGTTCTCTTGAACAAATTATTCATTATATTTGCGGGTATGGGGAGGGAGGGGTTTAACGCCTTTCTCTGAGATTGTAATTATCTCGGGCCCGGGCAACGCCGGGCGGGTTAGCTAGTTTTTAAATAAACCAAACAGTTTAGTCGATATAATTTAAAATAGAATTGCGAAATAAATGCATTCTTCATGCAAACGGTTCTTCATTCTCGTACGATGTGCAGAATCCCGTTCAGGGCATGCGCGAGTTTTGTAAGCCGGCTCGCAAGAAAGAGATGAGTTCTTGATCAGTTTTTAATTAATATTTTTGTCAATTTTCAAAGTATTAAAATTCTGAGACTCAGGTACACATGGCCAGACCTTGGACTATCCACACCTAAATTCCCAGACTTCTAGATGGGCTAGTTTTTGCTTGCTATCGCAGACAAACACACATACACACACACACACAGAGCGAAACTGTATTTTATTAGCATAGATTATCAGTCAGACTATGTGATAATTTATTGTTAAACTTTGTCGACAGATTTTCAATAATCTGACGATGAAATAATGCTGTTTCTAAAAGCATCTAACTGGCTGAGTAGAGTGAAGGAGCAATATCTTGGAACATCTATTCCAATAGCAACTTTATAATGCTACTTCTCATAAACTGTTCGGCCGATAATTGGACAAATCAGCACGGTGATAGCTTATATGACCGGTAGGGTTCCCATAAAAAAAACAGATCTAAATCGTGCCAATGTGGAATAAGTATTGGTCATAAATGCCGTATACTTAACGTTAAAAGTAAGTAGCAAGTCGCCGTTTTTCTAATTATGTAAAGCTATTTAATTTCTGTCACATGACACAAGCTACAGATAAATTTTCATTGCTGTTATGAAAATGGCTCATTGTTAAAAAAAAGACGGTATGTTGACAAAGAAATTATAAGAGAGATTACGTTTAACCAAACAATATAAATTTCAATAATAATGAAAGATTCCAGTTTGTCTACAGTTGACAGTGTTTGACAAGTCAAGAACTTTGCTAGAGATAATGTAGATGCTGTCAATATGTTAACACTAATTTAAAAAATTAGAAATTGGCTGCTTGACGACATGAAATGAAATTTTTAAATGAACTCTTTCAGTTCAATTTCGTACAAGTTCTGCATACGCTTTCCAAGTAAATTACATTTTATACAGCATGAATTGTAAAACATGTTCACAGTTTCCCTTATACCAAATTAATTGGAAATACCAACTAGCCGGAACAGGTGGCTTAACATTGGATTTTCATATTACAAAATTCAAAAATTTCACCTTGTTATATCGATACTGCAAAAACATTAGCACATAAAGTTGACTAAATTTATTTAATGAAAATATTTCACTAATATTGGCATTTCATAGAAAATATTCGCCGATTTATATTGGTAATGTGATTGCTAAAACAATACCAGCTATATGTATTTACATATAGCCACCAGTTATAAGTGAAACAAAGAGTGTAATAATGGATTAATTAGACTAAACTAAGAATGAACAAAATGGTTATATGAACTGGTTGATGGTTATACAATCTTGGCAATGAAATTGGCAACTTTCTTAGACGGTTTGGTGATCAGAATTGGCGGAAATGACTTTACGGTAAATTTCAAAACATTAAAGTTGCTACGACGCAGTCGAGTACATAATTGTATAATAATATCCTATATTCTAAAGGGTACTATAATTATACGAATATTAGTATAATATTAGCAAGTAAAAAGTTTAAAAAGTTAGTTACTCTGCGAATGTTAGCTCTTAAAGATTTAAACTTATTGATTTTATTCACAAAAGATCCAAAAAATTACATAGTTAAACTCCTACCCAAAATACTTATTTTCCTTACTTCATATAATCAACTGAAATAACTTATTTTGAAAGATTTCTCTTTAATAAAATTACTTCAAAATATTGCTATTGCACGACCATAAAATGCTTTTATAGAGAAGAGAACGAACAATGAATTTTTAAGAACGCACTTAATATATTGTGATGTAAAAGCTAATATATTTGGAGATGAATTACTTTAAAAAGATCTGATGTTGAACATAAAAATCTATTTTGATAGATTATTGCTTCCGAAAAGTTGTTTACTTGAGCGAAGAGTCAATTATTTTTAAGTGTGTTCATTTTTGGGGAAAAGAAAGACGAACAAGCTCTTGATTACGCAACTGCGAGCCAATTAAGGAATGTTTAGTGATACGTAAATATAAAAAAATGATTCTTCAAGTGAAAAGCTATTTGAAAAACAGTAATTCTTCTTCAAAAGTTTTGAAATTTCTAATTATAAGAGGTATTTCATAAGAATGTTTTTATGTTAAAAGATTTGTGTAAAAGTCAAAGTTTATTTTTTCAAGGTTTGCAATTACTCCGTTCTGTCTGCGTAATTGTTTTATGTATAATGCATACTTTTAATACTGTTTTCTAAAAATATTTACTAGTATATTACTTAATTTTCAAATACATACAAACAGAAAAATAATATATGAAATGCGTTTAGTAGTTTTCAGTGCCTCAACAAGGTTAGAAAGTTACCACATAGTACAATCAATTACCGTCTTAATCAATTTTACCATGACATGAAAAAAAAAACAATGGTATCAAAAATCCAAACAGTAAATGCGTTAAAATTCATAAAGACACAACTAAATGTAAATATATTGCTTTAAGGTTCGTAAAAACATACATAAAAATATTTAAAAGCACATTGAAGTCCTTTTAAAAAATCTAAATGTTTTCAACCGAACTTACTCAGTCATCATCAGTGAAAAACTAATAGTTAAATTGAGTTGTTGTCTCTTCGCGTTTTCTAACTTGCCCGGAACAAACCATTTTGCTTCAAGGGTGTGGAATATACGGTGGGATGGGAAAGGTCATTCAACATTTCAAAAACAAGTACAGGTTAATCAATCATGTATTAATTCATTCCAGACTGCGTGGATATCATATGATAACACATCGTTACAGACTATTCCTTTTTTAGATATTATTTCCAGAGACTCTCTTATGATAGTGATAAAAAAATGATGATAAATTCGGCTGATGGAAAAAGGCTTCATGGTGCAAAATAAAAATAAACTAAAGGGGGACACGATTAAATGTTCAAAAGGGAACACAAGTTAAATTCCTAAACCATGATCGAAATAGTGATTCCGTACCAATAAATGTTGGCCACAATAACAAACCACCTTAGCATCCCGAGCAACAACCTGAAATAGCTGAAAACTAAAAGTACATATTATAAAACACTTCATGCTAATTAAACAAAAAATAATAATACTTTAGAGATTATTCTCGATTATTTATTTGAATATAAGACATGTTAATTATTACACAATTTAATATTAATCATAATAAGAATGCATTCAAATAATGTGTTATCATATAATATTACAATTTTTACATGTGGGTGCTCCATATTACTATTAATTTTTAACTATTTTAATCTATCAGCATCCATCAGAAATTATTGTCAATTATTTAACATATATATTCATTTTAATGCAGTAAAAATATTTGTTTCACCTGTAGGCACATTTTTTCTTTATTTTTGTTGATTCATGCACATACGATTGCAATCTTTTTGATGAACGCTGTCACTTTTTCAAACATGCATTAAGAAGCACTTTATAACTTGTTTACACATTTTTAAACTAGTAGATAGACTTTGCACTGCACTAATATATAATACTGGAACAAAACTTTCACTTTTCACAAACACAGAAACTCACTAGGGTGGCTCCTCACACGAGAAAAATTCTCGAATGAATGGAATACCACCCTTCTTTCGCTTGAGACTTTATACCATCCAACACACTGCTCGTCGAAAAAAACACTAGTCATTCACATGCGTTGCCATTCCGAGTGAAGGAAGCTTGGTCGAAAAATAACCGGTATTACCACTACTTCGCGCGCCGATGGAAGAAGATACAGCGAGAGAAATTCTTCGTATGCAGGCGTTCGCCAGCTGCTGCGAGTTTAGTAACGATGTTGCGAGATGTTTGTTGTTGCGTTCGCTGATTTATAAAGGCAGATGCGCTGACACGGAAAGACAGTTCTTTTTGCATATTGCGCTGAACTTTAAAGGCTTTTTTGATGACTTGACTGAGTTGTGAAAGGGTTTTTTAACATCTCCCCCCACCAACAGCAAAAAAAGAGGCGAACACTGTTCTGAAGAATAGTTGATAATTGTTGAAAATTGATGTGAAATGTCCTGGAGTATGCGAAAAAGTCAAAGTTTCACAAATGCATACAGATGAAGAAATGTTCGTGAAAAAATTTTGCAAAAAGTCACTGAAAGTTTCACAAATGCACACAGATGAAGAAATGATGAAGAAATGTTCGTGAGAATTTTGCGAAAAAGTCACTGAAATTTTCACAGCTGCATACAGACTTAAAGAAATGTTCGTGAAAAAAATAAAAAATTTTATACACAATGCTACTGTAATCATTACAATTGTATACACCACACATTATATGATACAAAAATTCAATAATTATATTTAACCAGCATGAATATGAAAATATTTACAAAAATACACACACACCAATAAATATAAACTACAGAAATACCTAGATTGCTTTAACTTTCTGCAATATATTTTGAGTTGTCACATTCAACATTTTCAAACTACTTTTTATTGTACCATATATTATTCAATTTTCTGAATTAAGTTCAATGAATATTGAAATTTACTTTGTAACTTAAAAAAGATTTCACAGATATTCTAAACAATTATGAAAATACATATGAGGAAATCATTCACATATTTTCCTTTTTGACTCAAATACAAAATTAAAAAGGTAAAGTTTAAAAAAAAATATTTCAATAAATGTTATTCACTAGCAAAGTGATCAATTCTACCAGTATATTGAAAACAAACATTGAGAGAGAAGAAATAGAAAAAAAAATTTAAAAATAGAATTTTGACTTGAGCATAGTATATATATACTTTGAAGTTTCCGAACATACACATATTTCACAAAAATATTAGAATCACTACTCAATTCTTATTTACCTCAGTTTTGTTACAAATATTATCATTTAATGGTACTTTTGGAAAAATTTTACTGACATGAACTTTTTTTACATATTCATGACCATCTTCATTAATTTTTATCAAATAATTATCATTTCTCAATTTTTTGTCAATTATATGTGGTCCATTATATCTAGGTTGTAATGCAGTATGATGTTTAAAATCTACAAGAAAAACTTCATCACCAGGATTTAAGGAAGGTTTACTTCTGCCCTTCACATATTGTTGGTGATAATTAAAATAACTAGTTTCATTTTCCTTAACTAATTTTCTAGTTTCCTGAAAATGACTTTGTAATTTTGTTAGATATTTACTATATTCTTCAGCAACTTTTGGTTTTTCAAAAATATTTAGAGGTATATTGAGTTCTCTGCCCAAGAATAGTTCAGCCGGTGAAAATTGAGTTACTGCATGCTTAGAGGAATTATAATGAAGTTTAAAAAATAATAGTCTATCTGACCACTCGAATACTTGATCAGAAAGTGCTGCTATGCTGTTTTTCATAGAAAGATGAATTTTCTCGATTAAACCATTACTCTGCGGATAATAGATTGAACTCTTTCTATGCTTAATATCCTTAGTCTTAAGATAATCTTCAAATTCATCTGAACGGAAATATGGTCCATTATCAGTCAAAACAGTCCTAGCGATCCCGAATTTGGAAAAATATATATTAAGTTGATTAATTATAGTTTTAGAAGTGGTATTGCTTAATGGGATAGCCTCAAGATACCTGGAATAATGATCAACTATTGTTAAAATAAAAAAATTGTTGTCATGAGATCTAGGAAGTTTGCCTACAATATCTAAAGCTATTATCTCACCTGGAGCTAAATCAGCTTTTGGAATCATTTTAGTGACAGTATTTTTAGGTTTAGGTTTAACTTTTAAACATCTTTCACAATTGCTACAAAAATTTTTAGTGTCCTTAAACATTCCTTTCCAAGAATAGATTTTGCGAACAAAATTGTAGGTTTTTTGAGTGCCAAAATGAGGAGCATGAGCAACTTCCAAACAATCCTTAATTAAAGATTTTGGAATTAAAATTCTACTGAGATACTTTTTTTTCTTTAACGGCTTCTTGGGGAAAATTTTTACCATTACAATTTTAGTTTCTGAATCAATATAATAGTTATTTGCAGTTTCCTCATCATTATCATTTAATTTTTGAATAATTTCCCTAATAAATTCATCATTTTGTTGATTATTTACAATATTATTATGATCTAAATTTGAATTACTTTGAAAAATATTTATATTATTTACATTTAAGGTTTCATCTTTATATGCTCTAGATAAATAATCAGCAGGGTTAATAACACCAGGAATGTGATCTATCTCATAATGAAATTGATCCAGATACAGAAGCCACCTAGCTACAATCTCACTCTGATTGTCCAGTTCCATGTGATATGTTAATGATTTTGCATCGGTATATATGGTAAATTTTTTTCCATATAATTCTTCACGAAAATGCTTGACAGATGCAAATATTGCGTACAATTCTCTTTGGATGGAAGGATATCTAGACTGAGCTGGATTGAATTGTTTTGAAAAAAATTCAACAGGATAAAATTTCTCATTGTATTTTTGCATTAAAATTCCACAAAATGCAACTTTAGAAGCATCAGTTACTAAATACAATGGAAGATCAGAATTAATGTTTTTAAGAAGGGGTTTATTTAGAATTTGATCTTGTAAAATATCAAAAGCTTCCTGACACTCTGAAGTCCAGACAAATGGAACATTTTTACGGGTTAAATTAATAATTGGCTTAGCAATTTCAGCATATTTATAAACCATGTGCCTAAAATAATTTAAACAACCAATATACTGTTGAACTTGCTTTACATTTTTGGGTATGGGAAATTTTGAAACTTTGTTTACATTATCCTCTGAAGGAGAAAAACCATCAGCACTGACATTAAATCCTAAATAAGTTATTTCTTTCTGACAAATCTGAAGCTTTGCAGGGTCTAAAGTTAAGTTGAATTGAATGAGCTTATCGAATACCTTCTGTAACCAGGCTTTAATTTCAGATATGCTGTCTGCAGCGACAATAATGTCATCAAGAAAGAATTGTAAATTTGGTCCTTTTAAGCTAGATAAACATTTAGAAATTAGTGTATGAAAATATGAAGTTGAGTTGCGACTTCCAAAAGGTAGGACTTTTGGCTGGTAGTTACCAATCTCGCAGCAAAATGCTAATTTTTCCCTATCTTTTTCCTGCAATCTTATCTGAAAAAATGCCGACTTCAAATCAAGCACACAATAATACCTTTTGCCAGCAATACTGTGCAGAATTTCTGAAATTTTTGGCAAACATATAGTGTAAGATTCAGTGATGCTATTTAACAGTCTATAATCTACTACCATGCGAAATTTGATTTCTTCAGGAGAGGTGCCTGGAATTGGTTTCTTTTTGACAAATATAACAGGGAAATTATAACTGGAGGAAGAATGTTCAATTAAACCAGCATCTAACAATTTTTTAATCTCTTCTTGTGCAAACTGTTTGGCAATTTTTGGAATAGGGTATGGTTTAGTTTGAATTGGGAAATTGTGCATTAATTTAAATTCGGGTTTGACTGCATCAGTTGAACCAAGAGTTTTATAACTTTTAGAAAATACTTTAAAGTTGTTCATTAATAATTCCAAAATCTCCTTTCTCTCTTTTTCATCTAAATGTTTAAGATTAAAATCAGATTCTGAAAGTTCGGCCTGTCTCAAATTACTAATCTCTTCTAAATTTAAACTATTGATTTGAAAAATTTGGTCCTCAGTGGGTTGGATTTCCTCGTCATCTTCAAACATTTCTACATTTCCTAGTTTTTGACCTTTACGTATATATGATGCAACATTAGTTTTATTCTCAACAATTGTCAAAATATATTTGTTGTCCTCAACAGTATGCAAAGAATTTTCAATATGGCACTTCTGCGAGACTTTTAATGGGGTTAACATGACTCTTTTAGAATTATGAATACCCTGTGGAAATTCCAATTTAATTATCTCAAATGAATTAGGTTTAATTTTAATGTTATTTATAGCTTTAGCAATTACATTAATTTGAGGTTTATCATTATCCTTAATTACAGTATTTTCTTTAATCTGCGGAGAAGTTTCTTCAAATTCAAAATGGGTTTTGTTGATGGAAAGTCTTTTATTGAATGTGTCAATTAGAATTTTGTTTCTCTGAATGAAGTCATACCCTAAAATTATTTGGTAGTTACAATTCCAGTTACTCTGAGTGACAAAAAATATGTTATGAAACCAACGAGTTTTCATTTTGAACTTTATATTGACTGCTGACAAATATGGGATAGTGGTATTATTAAGGGTGTTAATTTTGACTGCTCTAGAAATATGCTCAACTTTCGCTTGTTGCTTAATTTCTGCTAAGATGCCTGGTTGCACCAGCGAGAGATTTGCACCGGTATCGAGAAGAGCGGGTACCTCTAAATTACCAAATTTAAGCTTAATAATAGGAAGGTGATTTGTATTATTATCAAAATTACACGACATTACATGGAGATTTTCAAGATCTTCACAATTATTTTGAATTGTTACATTATCAAACTTTTGAATTTCATTTACAGAGTTTAAGTTTTCATTTAAATTTGAATTTTCTTCTACAGATTTTAAATTATCATTTACTTCTAAATTTTCCTCACTAGAATTTGAATCTGAATTGTTACTAGATTTTGAATTTTCAATTGATTCTGAATTATTTACAGATTCCAATAGATTTTCATCCCTAACAATTTTATAATTATTGGTCCTTGTAAAATGGGATCTATTTTTACTACAAGAACCATCTATAAGTTTAAATGATTTCTACGCCTATATGGGTGATTTCTACGGTTATTTCTATAATTGCCAAAATTCCTTCCACTGCTGTTACCTCTAGAAATAGGAATATGGTTGGGGTTATGATTGAAATTATTGCTGCGGGAATTTCTACCCTGTGGAAAATACCAACATTTTGTTGTCACATGACTTTTTCCACATATATGACATTGGACTCTTTCATTTTGACTTTGTCGAAAAGAATTGCTAGCATTATTTTCAGATTTTACTCTTTCCAATTCTTCCTTTAACTGTTGAATTTGTTTGTTACCCTCTAACTGGCTTTGCATTATTGAATTTAGTTCAAAGTTTTGACACACATTGTTGTTAATAATGACTTCTTGAGCCTCAAGAGCCTTTTCTACATTAATTGCATGTTTACATGCCTCTAAGTAATTTTTTGGACCTAATTTAAGAATTTCGACCTTAATTTCAGGTCTAACAGCATCCAAAATTTTGTTCAATTTGATGGAATCAATGAATTCATTTGAATCCCTAGTTTGTATATCTATCTTTGATAAATATTTTACTGCATAAGAGTTTATTTCATCAATTAAGCTCTGAATTGACTGATTTGGTTTTTGCCTGATGTTATTAAATTTTGATTGTATCTCATCAAATGGTTGACATCTTTTGAATTTTTTAATTAATAATTCAGCCAATTCATCAAAATTTTGAATGTTAGCTACCTGCGGGGAGTCAATTAGAAATTTTTGGGCAGCATCTCTACAATTTAATTTTAGAATTAAAATTCTTTTATTTACGGGCCAATTTTCTAATACTGCTACATCTCTAACCTGTCCGACAAAATATTCAACATTTTCATCAGAAGTTCCGCTAAAAGTGGGAATGGATGAAGCCAAACTTAAATCTATGATCCCTTTACGAGCCATAGTAAATAACAGAAATAAATGTCAAAATATAGACTTTTAAGGGAGAGGAGAGGGGAAGGGGAACTTAAAATTTACACATTCCTAACATGCAATTACACAATATCAATATTACAATACATATATAAAATCATAAATAGCTTAAGATATATAAATCATGCATTTAAAAAAATCACAGATAAAAATATAATAAATGGTGTGTATATTTTTGTAAAAATATACTCAGGAAGCTATTGTGGAGACCAGATTCTCAACCTATTAAATTTTACTTTTGCACGCGGCACCAAATGATAAAAAATGATGATAAATTCGGCTGATGGAAAAAGGCTTCATGGTGCAAAATAAAAATAAACTAAAGGGGGACACGATTAAATGTTCAAAAGGGAACACAAGTTAAATTCCTAAACCATGATCGAAATAGTGATTCCGTACCAATAAATGTTGGCCACAATAACAAACCACCTTAGCATCCCGAGCAACAACCTGAAATAGCTGAAAACTAAAAGTACATATTATAAAACACTTCATGCTAATTAAACAAAAAATAATAATACTTTAGAGATTATTCTCGATTATTTATTTGAATATAAGACATGTTAATTATTACACAATTTAATATTAATCATAATAAGAATGCATTCAAATAATGTGTTATCATATAATATTACAATTTTTACATGTGGGTGCTCCATATTACTATTAATTTTTAACTATTTTAATCTATCAGCATCCATCAGAAATTATTGTCAATTATTTAACATATATATTCATTTTAATGCAGTAAAAATATTTGTTTCACCTGTAGGCACATTTTTTCTTTATTTTTGTTGATTCATGCACATACGATTGCAATCTTTTTGATGAACGCTGTCACTTTTTCAAACATGCATTAAGAAGCACTTTATAACTTGTTTACACATTTTTAAACTAGTAGATAGACTTTGCACTGCACTAATATATAATACTGGAACAAAACTTTCACTTTTCACAAACACAGAAACTCACTAGGGTGGCTCCTCACACGAGAAAAATTCTCGAATGAATGGAATACCACCCTTCTTTCGCTTGAGACTTTATACCATCCAACACACTGCTCGTCGAAAAAAACACTAGTCATTCACATGCGTTGCCATTCCGAGTGAAGGAAGCTTGGTCGAAAAATATCCGGTATTACCACTACTTCGCGCGCCGATGGAAGAAGATACAGCGAGAGAAATTCTTCGTATGCAGGCGTTCGCCAGCTGCTGCGAGTTTAGTAACGATGTTGCGAGATGTTTGTTGTTGCGTTCGCTGATTTATAAAGGCAGATGCGCTGACACGGAAAGACAGTTCTTTTTGCATATTGCGCTGAACTTTAAAGGCTTTTTTGATGACTTGACTGAGTTGTGAAAGGGTTTTTTAACAGATAGCTTCCCGGTGATAACTTGTGCGGAATATAATTTTTGATACATTGATCCACCTTATATTCCACACCCTTGCAGTAAAATGGTTAATTCCGAGCAAGCTAGAAAACGCGAAGAGACAACAACTCAACTTAACTATTAGTTTTTCATTGGTGATGACCGAGTAAGTTCGGTTGAAAACGTTTTGATTTTTTAAAGGGACTTTAATGTGCTTTTAAATGTTTTTATGTATGTTCTTACGCACTTTCAAGCAATATATTTACATTTAGTTGTATCTTTATGAATTTTAATTATTAAACAAGGTGAATTTGCATTGAAATTTTAACTTTTTATTGAGTAAATGTGTTTTCATTTAAAACTGTTATTATTAAACTGAAAATCCTATAATCTTATAAAAGCATACTGCAGAAGATCAATTCTTTAAATGAAAACAAATAATGTTAAAATTTCAGTTCCGAGCTATTTTGTTTTATCAAATACGGCACGAAAACTTCCGAAACATCACTGAACACAAGTATACGATTTATTTTTCTCTCTTATTCCAACAATTTTTTGTTTGTTGCATATAATCAGCATGTGTGACGATGTTTGGTTGAACCACAACGTCAAATGGCCTACCGTGGTCCGAAAATCTTTCATATTAATAAGGCAAAATATAGTAATGTTAGATAGTGTTATACATTTCAAAAACATTCCTCAAAATTAAAAGGAAATAACACGAATACGGGACCTACGTGGCCGAGTGGTTAAGACACCATTACATCAACCGCTTGAGAGTGTAGGAATGAGGCCGGAGGTTTCGACTCCTCGATACAGCTCCGTTGCACACACTTTGTGGAGATTCCGGTTGTAAGTCTCTGGTGTTGTAAATTTCCTTGTGGATATTTGTCCCTGTATATTGACGATGACTTATAATCGGGCACTTGATGTATGTTCTCAATAAAACCAAACAAAAACACGAATACAGTTTTGACTTTTAAACTAAAACTTTTAAACTTTAGTTTAAAACTGAAATGAAAGGTTGAAATCTACCGATATCTTTTTTTCCTAAACCACAGAAGAAAAAAATATTCACTCATATGAATGCAATAGTTCCGTGGTCGAAACTAAACAATAGTTTACAATTACAAGAAAAAATAAAACCATTTTTACTTTTGGAAGAATATATTTTTTAAGTAAATCTAAAAATTTCCTTTTCAGTAAGTTTTCAGTAAACTTTTCATCTAGAGAAGAATGAAATATTGATTTCTTTTATATTCAGATTCCATATACAAAATGGAAAGGTGTTTGACAGGAAATGAAACACGTTTTGCTTTGTAACATTTTTTTTCCAGACGAAAAGAAAATGGATAATATTATTCATGCTTCCCGTAAAGGAAACAGAATGTTACATCGTATATTGTCTGTCATCTATTAATTTCTATCGTGCATTGACTTGTTTTTAAATATCATCTTTTGAAATGCAACTTCATGTAGTTTAAATCTTATTATATTTTAAGAGTTTTTCAAGATATTTAAATTTCTCTGTTAACTTTCAAAATTTTAAAAATTCTTCAGACTTTCTGTTTTATTTTTTTTTTAGAATAATAAAAAATGATATCTTTATTTACATGTGATGTAACATATGAAACAGAATAGAAAATGGGTAAATGATGCTTTTAAAATTCATTTTGAATGTAGTAAGAATAATTTTGAACACGTAACAAGTGTGACTGGTGTCGGAGGATTTAAATCATCATGATTACAAAGAAATATTGAATCCGGCATCCAATTAATTATCCAATACATTTATGGGATACCGAATGATTATTTATCACTTAAATCCCGGGATAACTTTATACCAAATCTCGTTATTCATTGGATTGTAAAAAAGACTAACTGTATGCAGAAATCTTTACTCTCGTAAATATACTCGGGTTGTCATGTAAGTTTTATATGTTATTGTTATTGAAGTTTATTATAGCACTATTGCTATTGAAAATTAAGTGTGTAATATTTGTAGTTCGTTTACATGGATATTCAAAAGTATTCCGGACTGTAAAAAAATTGTCAAAAATTACGGTACATATACTGACAACTTTGTGACCAGTATATATACCGTCATTTAACTGGATGGTATATGTACCGTAAAATATTTAAAGTATATGTACCGGCTGCACTCCCCTCTCTCCTGAGGCCTGCACGGATTACATCAAGCAAGAGCATCACTTCAAGGGTTGCCTTACACTGAGACCGGCTTTTTCCTTACTGAAACATAATTATTTTACGGTATAAATAGCGATTTTTTACTGAAAAACAATCATTTTATGGTATAAATACCGTTTATAATCGAAATGGTACATATACGGTTTTTTTACGCTTAATATACCTTAGAAGTACGGTACTCATACCGTAAAGATTGAAAACGGTACAAGTGTCGTTAATTTACGGTACATCTACTGAAATTATACGAAAATTTTTTACAGTGCGTTACGTTACAGTCAATGGGAAAAAAAGTTTCAAGTGATGATATTACACCATTTCAAACATAATAAAATTTATATGCATTTATGAAGTACAGTAAAGTGCTTTCTATAGAATATAGGGTGCAAAGCATTTATTATTCTTTATCACCTTCACAAAAAGGGGAAAAACGCAGTCTAAATGAATGAAGAATCTATCATTCGTCATAATTATGGAATTACTTGAAATTTTTACCCAAGGACTAATACATTATATTTAGAAAAAATGTACAATTCCAAATACTTGGAAAATTGTCTCTACCAATAATAGCAAAATCATAGATTAGTAGTTTTTCCTTAACAGTCTGAGAAAAAAAAATTAAATACATAAACAAAATAACAAACAATCAGAAGCATTGCATCACCCAAGGCGATGTTGAGAGTTACATAGTTTAAATTATTTATAGAATTTTAAAAGAACTTTACAGAATATAAAATCGAGATCTGCTGTCAACCTATTAATTTTTTTTATATTTGAAAGATTTTTTTTTTTTTAATTTAGAATAATTTTTGATAAGAGTTTTTGAAGTAAGTTCAATTTCTTACTCAAAGGTTAAATAACGCTTTTATAGAATGCGTTGAAAAAGAGATAGAAAGATCACAGAGACAATACTAATGATATACGAAAATCCCTTATGGGTTATACACATGCTAGCAACAAGTATGATCAGTCTCTCATCGAGAAATGGACTAATAATATTTCCTAATATTATCATCTATGATTATTGAACGAGAAGAAACATTTTCAACATCTTGCTTCATTGAAAGTAAAATTTGAATTTCAAAAGGAAACAAACAATGAAATTTTTTCCCTATTATTTCATTTTAAAAAGAAAAATTATTATAAAGAAAGAACAGGGAAAAAAACGATAAAATCAATCCATCAATCACACACTTTCAATGATCTAAAACTCAAGAAATGATGTATCTGTTTTAAGGAATTTTACGGGTTTTGTAAGGCCTAATTAAGATTTATAAATATACATTTGGATACATTCTAAATATACAGGGTGTCTCAAAAGTCCTTGAAACATTTTAAAATTCAATATAAGATCAAGCAATTCGCGTACGAGAGTGCGGTTTGTGCGAAAATGCTTCCTATGATCTGAAATTTTGTTTAAACACATAAAAAAATTATTTCCAAAAATTTCTCATAGATGGCACTGATTCTGGAAAGATATCGAATAGGTAGACATACATAACAATGGTGGCCTTTATACATAACAATGGTGAAAGACACACAATGCGTATGCACAGTTTTTGTCCAAAGTATGGCAACCCACATTCCATAACTTAACAATACTCGCCCTCTTGAGTTCAACTAGATGACTGAGGATGGAGAGAGACGAATATTGTTAACTTCTGGAATGTGGGTTGCCATAGTTTGGACAAAACTGCGCATTCGCATGGTGCGTCTTTCGCCATTGTTATGTATAAACGCGCCCTGCCTATTCGATAACTCTTCAGAAGCAGCGCCATCTATGGGAAATTTCTAGAACTATTTTTTTTATTTGCTTAAACAAAATTTCCGATCATAAGAAGCATTTTGGTCCAAACCGCACTATCGTACGCTAATTGCTTGATCTTTTATTGAAATTTAAAATGTGTCAAAAACTTTGTATGTCTAAACTAAAATGTGTCAAAATAACATGCGTAATTTAAAAAAGTACGTGAAAAATTAAATGATGACGTTTCAAGTAATAACTTCATAGACCGTGTAATTGTAAAATACGTTATTGCTATGATAATGGCTTCGATGAAGCCGAAACATGTCAGTATTCTAAGAAAACTTACTTTACTATTTATAATTTTATATTTATTTTAATATTTATTTTACGCCTTTTAGCATTTAAAAGAAGTATATTATTACAAGTATTATAATTTGGTACATTTGTAGATAAATTTAAAACAAAAATTTTCGTAAGGAAATAGTGGTGGTAAAAATTTCGATTTGATATCTTTCAAAAGAGAACCCTCCGAAGACTGTTAACCCGGGAACACACACGCAGAGTATGACGCACCCAATATTCGTACGGTTTTCATTTTGCCATCAGTACTTTCAAATGATTATCATCCAGTTATTAAATCACCGACAGTTGTTAGTAATTCTACAATTAAATATGTCGAATATTACATTTCGTAAATGAGTGATGAGAATTATAAACACGGGATGCATCCATAGGGTATATGTCCTGCGCTTGCACTCCCCTATTAATCTTTTCTTAAAAGAGTTCTAACCTGCTCCAGAGAAAATAAATTAAACATAGAAAATCCATTGCGTGGTGCTGAAGCAAGTATATGATTGAAAAAAAAATACATTATTTTTCATGAAAAGCATTCATTTTATTTGCTCCGGATGCTTTTGAAAGTAGTTGCCGTAATGACGGAGCCGAGAAATGATCAATGGGAAAACTGTATATAAATTCTGTGGTCATATATTCATTTATATCTATTAGAAGATAAACAAGCCTATGTAGAATTATGCCTCATTATTGATCGTTTTCTCGAATTCCTTTTCGAAACTGTAGTTGATAAATGATCTCAGGAAATATGTTTTTATGACAGCATTATTGGCAGTTGTGTCATAAATATTAAAGATGCTTATTAAAGATCTGCAGGAATGTCTCGTCAAAAATGTTTAGGTGAATACTCCCTATTGATTGTGAGATTACGTTTTTAAATCAGAACGTTGGTTGTTGTGAAGAATATAGATCACTTATTCCGTCACAATGTTCGAACCAGTTGTGACTTTTCTTGTCGAGAGTCTGAGTTTGTGTTTAAATTCTCAAGATATTATTAGCGCCATATCAGCTTTTTTTTAATTTGTTGAAAAAGTATTGGTACCAAAGATTACAGGATTGTCCGATTATTGAAGATTCTTCAATTTAAATGTATTGGGTTGTTCGGAAATTTCCATCCGTTCGGGAAGCCAGTTGTTACCAGAAAATCCTGCCGGCCAATTATTAGACAAATAACTATCGGAATCAATGTCTAATAATTAAATGATAGAATTTTCCGGTACGAATTGGTTTTCCCAAACGGAAGTAACTTTTCAAAAGACCCAATATGTTTGTTAAATTTGGATTGAATCGTACCAAGAGTTCGAAGAGTTCAAAATAAGATACAAAATAACATTATATTATGGTCCACTAGTGTTTACCCTAAATTAAAATAAATATGTACGTTATTTAAAGGGACAATTCCTACTAGAAAATAGTAGAATCTAGTTATTAATTATATAGCATGCACCATTTGTGACTGTTAGTAATTTTGTTTTCGCGTAGTATCAAGAAATCTTTCAAGGTCATCGGTCAAGTTATTGTGGTCATACTATAATGAAAGAGTCCTTCCATTAATTTTCAAACAGTTACACTTTTAAATTTTTATAAAATTTATAACATTATAAATATTTTATGTCCCAGACAAAATGAATCAATTGGCACACTTTTCCTTTTGTTGCAACAAGAACATTTAAAAAATCTGAATACCCGTATCTTTAAAATTAAGTGATTTTAGCTAAATTAAAAAGTAAACAAGGACAATGTATGAAATTAGAAATGTAAATCTGTGAGAAATAGGAAAAAAGTGCAAGAAATAGGAAACACAGATAATAATAACATATTCAGTTGGATCGTAAACAAATGCTAATAATTGCTTCCAACAATATTAATGGCATAGAATTCTAATAAAAAATTACAGAAACATAATAATTAGAGAAGTTCATTTATTTACTGAAGCTGAAAGTAAACAGTTTAACCCTTTCCGGCACAGTGGTCCGACTCCGGGCACACCTAATTTAAATTCCAAACTTGCAAACGGCACCAAGAATATTTTAATGAAACTTTGTTTCTAGAATGAAAGCTTAAAATAACGAGTTCTTATTTTCTAAAAAAGTCCTTTGTAAATTCCGGTGCCAGTCAGTAACTTCTCATTTTACGAACAGAATTTGTTTGTGCCGGAAAGGGTTAAGAAAGCTTTGTAAAGGACTTATTTTTTTTAATCGTAAGAAATTACATTTGTCTCATTACATGATCTCTGTCTGCGTAATATTTTATTTAGCTGCATACATGATGCAATTTTTCTCCGATTGACAACATATTTTTGATCTAAAAAATACGATCATCAATCTATAAATAATCCCTATTTTTACATGAAAATAGAATTTTAAATAGTACAAAAATCAGTATAAGTCAGCTTTTTTTAAATCTTTCATTATAATTAAGTTAATTTTAAAGATAGTATATGTAATGATGTTTTCTGTAATGATATACCCCCTTAAAGCAAAAGAGAAAATTTTATAATTGAGCATTTTTGTCTAGATAGGTCGCATAATAATTTAAAAAGTGTAATTTTATCAGAAATAATGATAGGGCTAAAATTAATCAAAATATTAAAAATTCATTAAAATACTTTTATTTACTAACTTATTTTGAAAATTCTTACATTTCCAGCTTATCTCTAACAGTTGAACAAATTAAAGCATTTTTCATTTTTTTGAGGACACACTGTTTACGGCAACTTACATTAAAAAGTAATGCGAATACCATGGAAATTCGAAAAGACATTGTCGATGTAGTAAGTTACTTTTTCAAAAATAATTCAGCTATAAAGGATTTCCTCAATTTTCCCTTCTTATCATAAGTGACAGGATAATTACACTAAAGCAGTAGACCCATGCGAGGATTTCGCAATCTTATATATTTTAGATGCATGTATAAGCTTATAAAAAAATGAAGGACTAAAAATATCTGCAAATAACATTATTCAACCTATAATATCATCTTATTTATTCCATCAAAGTTACTGTAAAAACTAATCCAAGATAACAAAGGCAAAAAAAATATATAAAGGAGAGATGGGGGATGAATGGGACATTTTCACAAAAATATTTATTTTAAATATTTTATGTAAGTTATTACCAGTTATATATATAACATTTCATACATTACGTGTTTGACTACATCTTATGCACAATATTTATTCAAGATCACTTTTATACAGAAACATATTATGAAATTTAAAGAAAGTTCATCTATGTCCCAATCATCCCCACAGCAGGGATGAATGGGACACAAACATTTTCCTCCCTTTATTCAATGTTAAGGACTAAAAGCTGAACAAAAACGCCTCCTTGGTAAAAGCTGAGAGATTGTAAATTGTGATATGATCTCTAGGATTATTTGTTAGCCGATCATCTTGGACTCATCTCAGCTTTGCCTTAAAAGGCTCATAAACGGAAGCATTCAATGGCTGAAAACGATGGCTACAATGAGGATGAAATGTTAAAAGAATAATTAACATAAATTATTAATTTATCAAACTATATAATATTATTTAGTTAATGAAAAGAATTTCAGTATTCTCTAGGGATGAATGAATTCACCATTTGAAATGTCCCAATCATTCCCATGATGCATATATTTAATTGTGAGCCATTTTGTCTCCGAAATTATTTTGTCACAATGGTTAATATGCATTCATTTTAATTACCAATATTCAGCCTCGAAATAAATAAGTATAACATATCTTAATTGTTTATAATGCATAAAATATGTAAACAACTTCAAATATAAAAAAAAAATTACTTTTAAGCAAAGTTTTCAGGAAATGTAACTTTGAAGGGAATTGAAAACAGCCATGTGGTCTTTTCCATGAAAACAATGCTGCTTTAATTTTTAATTAACTCCAATTTTTAATCGAAAAACATGTTTCAACGAAATGTAAGTATATTATGTCAGAATCCCGTTCAAATCCTTTAATGTGGTATCTCATTTATCGTTCTGCGTTTTGTATTTGCTTAGAAAATGGAGTGTTGACAACAGAAATAATATATATGATTACAATAAAAGTTAAAAGTGCTCTAAATACACTTACATACTTATGAATGAAGAAAATATATAAAATAAATTGTGTTTGATAAATTACCATATTTTATGTTACATAAATTGCAACTTATGAAAATCTTAACGGTTAAGTTACTTTCAGAAAGTAACTGAAATGCAGCTTTCTACATCGAAGATATATTTCCGAATTTTTATGATGATCGACTGGCCTTTTTAAATACGTTGCCTTATAGAGATGACTACCCGTATTTCTACCAATAGGATTACTCGATTTCCCTGGATGAGATCCCAACGGATATTTTATTTGAACTTCTTCAATTTGTCTTGTTTTATTATGATGAATTTTCATATCAAGGAATTTCTTTTTTCTTTCTTTATCTTTATTTCAAGAAAATTACCTAAATTACTAATTTATGTAAGGATAAATATTTCTATTAGAGATACTTTAAAACTATTGTAAAATTTTAACGAAACAAAAACTTTTTAAGATAGTATGCTTATAAATCCCTAGAATCATGCTGCTATTTTATTACCTATTTTGCAATCGCTGTGTTATAAATGAAATTTTGAAAGACGACAAACGAACAATAAGAAATCTTTACCATTTGTTAAAAACGAATGATTTAAACATATTGTTAACGACTGAATATTTAATTAATTTCCCGGAATGTTCGTGCAGATGCTAATTCATTATTTAAGTGTTATGTATATCACAAAAACTAATTTTAATTGCGTTTTCTATGTCTTTTCAAATCCCATTTATAAAGAAAGAGAAACCCATAAAATTCGGGAATTTATAACAGACAATGAAATAATTATTGAATAAATTACGAAAACAATGAACGACATTTCGGAACACCTAATAGTTTGTTTAGTTGCCAAAAACAGACTTAAAAATAATAACAGTTATACAATCAAATTACACGCAATTAATCTTCAACAAAAGGTTTCAGTTTTCCCTGTTGTCTGACTACCTCTGAATTTAAAGAAGTGCTTCATGTGACTCATTCACTAAAACTGATTCAATTTGCTTTTCATTTTTAAAGTAATTTGCGAAATCTCAGGAGGAAAATACTTCAATATTTAATTAAGAGATTGTTAAAGCAGAAAAGAAAAATCAAATGTTTATCGTTAAAAGTACGTTGAAATGTCCGTAATTAGAAATTTTATAAAGTAATTCATAATAAGTAATTTTTTGTTCACATTATTTATTATTGATAGTGCGGTGTATCAGGGTTGTGATATTTAACATATGTATATGCACTGATGGTCATATCTTTCAAGACTGATAATACGCGTCAAGACAAGCTATTTTTGTATGGTAAACCTCTGGCGGAATTCTCGAACGCGACCACTAAAGGAGCCATTGAGATGATATTTAAAATAAAACAAACAAGTGTATTTGAACTCAATAATGAATAACGCTTGCAGTGGATCTGGCGAAACTTAACTACATTGTTTGAATTAAGATTCAACTAACTCATAAAATAACTAAATGCAAATGTACTAGTTTAAACTCAACTTACGTAAGGGAAATGGCTGCTCAAAATCGTATCTCCAGACGAACTCTGAATCGAAGAGTCACTATTGCTCGAAACGCGTTAAACGAATGGCACTTCAAAGCTATGTTAAATGCCTCTAATTAAGTTGAATTCCGTGGACACTGCAATTCACTTTATTATACACAGATTTAATTTCTTGCCAAAAGGCAAACTTCCCAAGCAACACGACACGCCAATACATAGGACACTGTCATACATTTAGGACTAAATATTTAGACAGACTTCCATCAGTACTTTAGAATAGAACATTTCGATTCGTTTAATATGTGAAAATTGTTACAAATGATCTCATGATTTTATAAAATGTTTATTCACTCCACATTTTTAGGTTTTCGTTCATCTCACGAAACCCTATTAGTCCTGCTTCGTTGTCTGTCTGTCACAGAGCCAATTCTCAGAAACTATGAACTTTTGTGTACTTATAGCTGAATATGAAGAATCAGAGAACTTGAAAAAATCGTTTTATTTTAATATATAGAGATAAAAAAAACCAAAAATCTAACAGCCTTTTCTTATTAAATTTAAAGATTTTTCGTTATAGCAGTTGCCAATAATTAAAAATCCACAATAAAATTCTTTCTACAATAATTAGTTTTCTATTGAAAGATTTCCACGTAAAAACTGAAAATTAAAACGGAAATTTTCAAACATTTTTCAATAATACAAGGACTATGAGTATGTTTAAATACAGAAAGCAGCTTAATATGACGTCATTAAAGAATTAAAAATAAAATTAATCTGACGTCTAAAATTTTGAAGGTCTCTATACAACATGTTTAATTTTAAAATTGAATTTTTTTTAATATCGCATTTAGTCCACATGACAGATGTTATTATGACAGAGTATAAAGTGGGACCGGTTCAGATTTTCGAAAAAACGAGAAAAATAGACCGGTAAATTTTTACTTTATAAAAAACAGGATTTTTTTTTTTTTTTTTTTTTTTTTTTTTTGAAAATGAAATTTATTTGGATTTATTAAAGAAAGAATAAAGTGTTTTGAAAGGAATATTAAAAGAAAAACTTTATGCGATATTCGATTACACTTACCCACTTGTTTTTATTCTTGTTTGCTTAATAAAACATGGAATTGATAAAACATAAATATCATCTCTTTAACTGTATCATTAAATAAATGACACAATTTATCTTAGTGAATAATGGGTGTGGTGTCACACATTTTTCTTGTGCCTCGCTTGTTTTTTGTAGTAATTAATTTATGATCTACCGAAATGTAGAACATTGTTCCTTTTTATAGTTTGGTAATGATGGTTCGCTTTTATCCAGGGATAATTAACGACAGAGGTGGGATCTTAATAAAAAAAATGAATGAGATTTGGAAGGCAGTTTAAATTTCAATTAAACTAGTATCTGAAAAGATAGACAATATATAATACAGAATGCATCGTATAGAGAAGAGTGAAAATTAAAAAACTCGTTTTCATTATTATTGTTATTTGAATAAGACATTTTTCGGAGCAGTGTTCTGTACCATGTATTTCATCAAAATTGTGTAAAATTTTAAATCGTTAAGCTATTAAATAGCTAAAAAATTTAAATGCATTTTTCGTTCCAATTTTTAAAATATTTTCTATTTTACTTTCCATACACATGGTGTAAGAAAAGTATTGTATTCATAATTCTTTGTGTGTGTGTGTTGAAAACGATAACTTCCATACGATACTTCTAATTGAGCTCCGATATGACGAATATATTGTAGACTTCTGTTGCAAAATCTATATAGATTTTCATACAAATTGCCAGACGGATTAGGTATTGAATCCAATTTTAAACAATTTCAAATAACCTTTTTTTTCGACCGATTCTATAGAAAAAACACTAAGGAAATGTGACAGAGTATAAATGATGCAATATTGCGGCGAAGCATAATTGGCTCTGAGGTACCGTCTCCAGTTTCAAAACGGGATGTCCAGCGTTCCAATCCGGCCGATTTCATTGTTTAAGAAATTTATAAAAATTCCTCTTTTCTTTCCTTTTTTATTTTTTATTTTCTGCATATGCAGTCAAGTGGAGTCACTCCAGATTTTTTTTCTCATTTATGACTTAATCTCACAATCCTTAACAATGATAATAGGCTATTAAACCAAGTACATGTAATATAATGAAAAAGGTAACCATACACTTAAAAATTGCTATTTATGTATCAAACGTCCTAACTTTGAACTTTGAAGGGGGGGGGGGGCTTTGAGACCTATAGCGGCGGGGCTGTCGTCTCAATCGCAGAGTGACTAGATTGGGAGAACAGGCAAAGGAGTTAAAACCGGTCTATGCTGCTCAGGAAATGAAGAGAGGAGCGACGAAAATCTGGAAGCTCACAAAAGTTGCGGGAAAATTCTTCAAGAGTCTGAGGGTTATTTCTCGTATCCAATATTCTCCAACAGATCCTACGTTGAGTACGATACTTTCTACAATGAATCAGAATGTGCTACAGGGAATATGGAATCTGACAGCTGCTACAAACATCATCATCTGCTAGACCAAATCGTCGGAGGATGGCAGGGGTTATCAGCATCTGGCAAAGGAGGCGCGTTATTAAGGTATCTTCCCGTCTGCTGTCAGCTCAGCGGTAGGTTCGTTGAATCGAGGGAATGTTCCCGTGAGACAAGAGGTATTTACTGGAGAGGGATTGGTGATTGCTCAAACGATCACTTCGCTGCTTATTATACTGCTTGAGATCCTCCGGGGAAATCCAATTGAGCGAGACATCTGTGGCGCTGACACCATTGGCAATGTGGTCAGCCTTTTCATTCGGTGGGATACCACGGTGGCCCGGCACCCAGCAAAAGCAGATCTGAGGGATGAAGGAGACAATTATCTTATTGTGGAGCCACAGGATAACGCTAGGAGACTTGAGGGAGACCGAATGAAGCGCTGTGAGTACTGACAGGCTGTCCGTTAATAGAATTATTGGGCCAACTAGAGGTATTAATTCATCCATCGCTGTGCCTATGGCTAAAGCCTCTGCAGTAAAAATGGAGTTAACCGGGTGAATTCTGTATCCAAACTAAGAGAACTCAGTACAAATGGTCCAGGATTCACGGAAGTTCTGCATAAACTCATTGTACAAGGAAACGATGACCGTGTTATCGAGGTCTTTACACTGAAACGGCAGATTCTCTAGGTGGAATTGGACCTGCTCCTGGTTTGGAGGGAGAGGAACCTGAAAGGGGATCAAGTGCTCAGGATGGGCACCAACTTCATCCATAATTGTCGTGACGTAAGGGATGTTATACGTGATCTCATGCAGATTGCAATTGTAGAATTCCCACAGCGGGGATAGACTGCTCAAGGAACTATGGCGGATCCAGAAATTGAAGGCCAAATTTCCTATTCTGTCGAAGAGGGAGGGAACCCCGGCATGTTTCCGTAGAACCAAAATGGGGACCCACTCGGGGTGCCCCAAAGCCACTCGAAGTGCACATTTTGCAGAGCCTCTAACCTTTTGTAAAAGGACACTTTAGCTGAGACAAGGATAGCTGCACCATATTCAATCATACTCCGGATGGAGGAAGTCGCCAGCGTTAACAGGTGAGATGAACGAGCACCGTAGCGAGGATGGGAAAGCGCCTTTAAGATATTGACCTTTGTGAAAACCTTCTTCCGCAGATACTCACCGCGTCTGCGTAAGCCTCCCCAACGCGTAAAGTAGAAACCAAGGAATTTAATTTCTTCGGTAATTTCTGAGGCCGCCGTTGATGCTAAAGTCGAAGTCGACCTCTCCACGACGTCTAGAAAAATTGACTGCGTGACATTTGTCTGGGCGGATACTCAGCTTCCAGCACTGGCACCATTGGACGATAAGCCGCAGAGCCTCTTGAAGCCTTATTCGACACGTCTCCAGTGAGTCAGCAGAGCCGTAAATAAAGATGTCATCCGCATAAATTAAATAAGTGATGCCAAGGCCTTCCAAAATTTCGAAGAAATCCGAAAGGAAAATTGTTAAAAGAATGGGACTCAGGACAGCTCCCTGTGGAACCCCCTTGCTGATGTCGTGAGGCGATGAAAGAAGACCCCTCCAGGACACTTTGATAGTCCGGGAAGACAGGAACTGGTGCAGCCAACGGAGGATTGGTCCAGATAAGCCAATTTGAGCGCACTTTAATATTAGGCCGTCCACATATATGCTGTCGTACGCCGCTTGTAAGTCGAGAGATATTCCCAGGATATATTTCTTCTCATTTTTCGCTCGGGCAATATCCTTATATAACATCAAAAGAGTGGTCTGGCTGTCCCGGGACGGCTGAAATCCCAGATGCCTGTAGCTGAGTGAATTATTTTGTAGCAGGTGGTAGCTGATGCGTTTTGCGATCATTTGTTCACAAATTTTCCCCATCACCGAAGTTAAAGCTATCGGACGGTATGAAGTGACGTCCTGCTCCAATTTCCCCGGCTTCAGAATTGGCAGTATAATTGCCGAAGACCAATCCGAGGGAATATTTCCCGAAACCCAGATATCATTGTAAATTCGGAGAAGAGCTAACTGTGCAAGATCGTTCAGGCCCTTAAAGAACCTCGCGCTAATTTTATCTTCGCCTGGAGTAGTTACTTTGGTGCACTTGATAGCCTCCTTCAGCTCGAATAGGTCGAAAGGGTTATTTATTGGACTGTCCTCCTCGGGGCCGTAAGTCAGGGGAAGCGACTCATGAGCGGAGTCCCCACTGAAAAAGGTTGCAAAAATCTCAGCCTGAGTTTGGGCATCTGTTATTAAGGAATTTTCGTGCAGTAAGCAAAAGTGGGCCTGGATGGAAGTGCATGATCGATTTTTAATCTTTCGGAAGACTTTGTGTAGAATGCGTGGATCTCTGGCGTTTTTACAGATTGAGTCCCAATATTGATGTTTTGAAATCCTGCCGAAGCTTGGCCGCTACCCTCTTATACTTTATCCAGAAAGCCGATGACACTAACTGGCGGGAATTTCTCAAAAGAAATTTTTTTTGTAGGTGTAAGTTGCTGCATCTGGCTGTCCACCAGGCCGGGAGACCCTTGGAGGGGAGGTTTCGCAGAATCTTATGGTTGTTCATGGAATTACGGATCATAGCGCAAAAGGAGGGGTAGTCCAGATCCGGGCACTCCGCAACTTTTTCATTTACCTTCTGACAAATCCTGCGCCACTGGAAAAGCATGATACCAGGATGGATTGGGGGGGAGAGGTTCACCGAAATCGATATAGGGAAGTGATCGCTTCAAAGAGCTCGTCTTCGACCTGAACTAAGGTACTAGCGTAGATATCTGAGGAGGCAAGTGATAAATCAATGATGGAGCAAGCGCCGCTGGGGGCCACATGAGTAGGAGTTGTCGAGTTTAAAAGACAGAAAGAGCTCTCAGCCATCCAGTCTATAAATCGTTCACTGGTAGGAGACGCAGACTGGGAACCCAACAAAGGATGTTGTAAGTTATAGCACACTGATCAAACGTCCTAGATGAGAGTAGTAAAATAAGGAAAATAAGAAATAATCTTGAATTTCTATAGTTTTCTGTATACAGAATTACCCCTTAATTACTGCGGTTAGAAACCGCTCTGATCGAAATACACTTTCAATGGAAAAAACTTCTAGAGAACCATAGTAACTTATCTTTAAATCCAGTATACATAAATAAAAAAATATAATAATGTGCTATACGATATTGTTTTTAATGTTTTATTGTTAGAAAGTACACCGTACAGCTTCATTTGAAACTTTTTAAATTAAATTTACGTAAGTTGTATGAACTTCCAGTAACACTAACGCGTGAGCTAATTTAATAAGTGACAATAAAAATCATTAAAAAGTTGATTTTAAGTTCAATTCTACATTACAAAGATTGTCCAATTGACACTCTATTGATCACATACCTTGTCGCATATTTATTTTATTGTCATAACAATTCGGCCCCGCACAGTGGTCCGAATACCATAAAAACCTGGACATTGAAATATTTTTAAAATGTTTATTTTTAGTTGTATTATTATTGAAAGTTATTCCTAAGCACATAAGGCACCCAGAAAATACTATGTGCTTATCAGGAATTCCGATTTCGAATTTTTAGCCTAATGGACTGATTGTAGATACTGTTAAAATCTACTTCTAACAATTATTATTCATTTTCAATCCCGGAATGACATTGAAGAAGATATTTAGTAACATTTTGGTGTTAAAAAATATCAGAAGCTCGTGTAGTAAATCTTGACCAATGTTCTCCAGACTACGTTTTCGTCATTTTTACTTACCCATCATACGTAGTATAGGGTAAGTCTTGTAATTGTTTTGAAAATTGAAAAAAAAATGGGGCAGATTTACACGTTTCATACGCTTAAGATTTAGAAAAACATATTTTTAGAAAAAACATTTTGCCGTCCTTCTATCTGTGCGTCTGTAAACGCTCTACCTCCCGAACCAATTGAGATAGAGACTTGAAATTGGGTATGTAGTTAGTATGCAATAACGAGAAGAAGCTTATTGAATTTCAGTAACCTTGATGATCTGGAACTATTTTTTTCGGACTCTCAAAGTATTCGTTCTGATAAAAGGTATATACAAATTTTCGAAATATTTTATTTTAAGGAGTGGATATAAAAAACAATGAAAAAACATAAATTTTGCACAAAGAATGAAGTCAATCGGATAATGAGTTGTCGAGATATTGGTAATCCTATTTCCCACACTCTTCGAATTGCAATGCATTCTATAAATAGTTTACACATGTTTTATTTTCCTATTTTAAATTATGCATATCCGTGATGGGTAAGTATTACGGTGGCTTCTAACGACTAGTTTAAAATGCTTAAATGTGTCCGAAATTTCGTCTGGTAATCAAGCTGCATTCTAATTCGAAAAACTATCAATATCAATTGCGACCACCTGCGACCTAGAGAATAATTCCAGTTATAAACATTCAATTGCAATGCTTATAATTGAATTTATTTTCTAGGTCGCAGCTAATATTGATATTTTTTCAAACTAGCATGTAACTAGATTACAGTACGAAAGCTGAAACTTTGGCAAAGTTAAGCATTTTAAGTAGATGGTGAAAACGTGTAGTCGTCTTCGCAGAAGTAGTCAAGAAAATAACTCCAAATTTACCTTAGCAAAGAGAGGAAATGTATTTTTAAAACAAAAATTCCATTAAATATCTTCTTTAATGCCATTCTGGGATTGAAAAGTAGTAATAGTTGTTAAATGTTCTTAAGGATTTAAAATATATGGCATTAAAACTAGAATCCACCATCATTCCATTAGGCTGAAAATTTGAAAGGGGAATTTCTGAAAAGCACATAGTTTTTTTGAGATGCATTATGTGCAAAATAACAACCTTCAATGATAATACAACTAAAAAAAAAATAATAATGATAAAATTTTCACCATCATGGTGTTCAATGTTATCATGGTGTTCGCTCCATTGAACGTCGCCGCGCCGCTTGTCTTGCAAAACTCCTTCAATCACTCCTTCCGTGCTTTCCGCACTTATCGAAATTTTCTCCACTTTCATCGACCGATTGTCAGAAAGAAAAAAATCCGCACTAATTATAAATGGAATAAAGCGAAAGAAACCTGTATATTTCTTTATTAAATTACGTAACGTACGTAATAGCAAAACCATAACTAAAAAGAAAATTATACAGGGTGCCCATAAAAGAACTCCGGGGTTTTAAAAAATGATATCGAGTTAACGGTATGAGTTAGGTCAGGTCAGTTAATTTAGGAGAAATCAGTAGCTCATAAAATTTTATCCACACCAGTTTCAGTTTGTTTTTTTTCAACACTAGGTAGCGCTGCGCGTCATGGATTTTGAAGTAACGTAGCAGACGCCCATTCTATCATTTCATTCAGCTAATGCAGTGTGATGGCGACCAGGGCCTGATTACCAATGGGGCACGCTTCCACCAGTAAAATTTAACAAAAATTTTCATCTTATTAAAACGCCGTATTCATGCAAAATTACTGCCATGAATAAAGAAAAAATTTCTATTCTTTTTTACTGGTGGAAGTGTGCCCCGTTGGTAATCAGGCCCTGATTGATGGCGACGCCGCAAAAGAAGGCGTGTGTTATCTGGCTTACAGAAACTGGATCTGTTACCATTGTACAGCGGAACTTTCGGCGCTAGTTGGTTGGTAATGCCCCTACGGACAAAACCATTCGTCAGTAACTACGTTCGTAATACTGTTTGGATGTGTATCGTGCCACAAACGGGGAACACATTAAAATCTACTAAATGGAAAAAAACTTGATAAATTTAACTTTAAGTACATATATATAATATTAAACAAAAACATAATTTGCTAAACAAATAAAAAAAAACAGTTTATTTCCCAGAATGTTTAGGCCCGAGAAGGGGCAGATATTAAGATATTTCATTCAGTTGGTTTTAGATTAGATGTTAAATATTTGGTAATAAATAAGATTAAACTAATTGAGCTTTAAAAAATTAAAAGACAATCAATCTATATGATATTTAATACACCCGTAATATTTAGATATGTTCGAATGAAATTGAAATAAATCTTAGACTGTTTTAAAGGCTTGTATTTTGCATGTACCTTGTCATTTTCCATATACTAATCATAAACATGTTAAAGTTTAATCTGTAATACAATAGTTTGCAGCTTGTGAAGCTTAGAAATGAAAAAGTCAAAGATTTATTTCAATTTCATTCGAACAGATCTAACTTTTACGGGTGGATTAAATATCATATAGATTGATTTTCTTTTAATTTTTTAAAGCTCAATTAGTTTAATCTTATTTATTACCAAATATTTAACATCTAATCTAAAACCAACTGAATGAAATATCTTAATATCTGCCCCTCCTCGGGCCTGAACATTCTGGGAAATAAACTGCTTTTTTTTTAATTTGTTTGGCAAATTATGTTTCTGTTTAATATGCCACGTTTTTTAATAACTACTGCATTCAGACGAACTCATTTCAAAATTAATAGAGCGTACCATCATCAACCTTTCGTTTATGCGGCATGGCATCACAATTTGTGATGTAAATTTAGCAATGGTTAATTCAAAATGTTTCACCAGTGCAGTAATGCAGGTTGTTGTAGTTTGGACAAAAACTTCCAATCCGAGGATAAAAAAATCAATAATAAAAACATGAAAAATCAATTTTACTTAAATTTAGTTATTCAGTTTCCCAACAAGGACGCTATGAATGCATAAGTAAATTGGGTTGAATTTTTAGAGATTATACTTAACAACAATATAGCTGCCATGCAGTAAAACATTTAAAAAACAGTTTTACTTGAGTTTGGATACCCTATTTCTTCACAGGTGGCGATATAAACGCAAGAAAAAATTATTCCATAATTTTCAACTGGGGTATAGTTCCCGTATTGGAAAACGTAAAAAAATCCATTGAATTTTAGTTAAGCAATTTCCCACCAGGTACTACTACGTAGAGTAAAAAAACGATTGTGAAAATTTTTATCAAAATGTAAACTTTACCGAGGCAGGAACTTTTTCTGAAAACATATTTAAAAAAGGAAAACATAAATCAATTTTAATAATATTTGGTTATCTTATTTCCTCTCAAGGGGGGCTTTCAACGCAAAAGAAAAATTGGTCGAATGTATATAACATACTTTAACTTGGGATATGATTGTCATATAAGAAAACATAAAAAAGTGATTTTAAAGTGTTAGTTATGTAATTTCCCAACGCTGGTGCTTCAAGAATAAAAATAAAACATACCATGTGAAAATTTCTAACAAAACACCAATTTCAACCTGTCGGAAGTTTATTATGAAGTTTATTATAAAATAAATAAATAAATATTCATTTACCCTATTTTCCTCCAGGGGACAGTTTAAACGCGAAAGAGAATTATGTTGTATCTGTACTACGCATAGCTTCAGTATACAATGTCATACAATGAAACATAAAAATTCAATTTTGCAAACAAAAAATAAACCATCTGGTGAGATCGGGCTGTGTTTGATTAAAATCAGCTTTGTGTTCAACTCGCCAAACTTCATTCTTTTCGTAGACTTCTAAGTCTTTTGCAGATCGCAAAATTTTCTCTCCAACTTCAGAGACTTAAGGCTTCGACCGAAGCACTTCCTTAAAGGTGTGGGATTAATTGCGAGAAAGATCTATGTAACCTGATTAGTTAAATTTTGTTTTCGAGAACGTTCTATGGACTCTGATTGGTGGAATCATGTATCTCAGCTCCTATTGGAATTTCTAGAAAATTCCTTCCGATTCTGAATGCCAATTCTTTCGCCAAGCTTTGCCAACATTCTTAGAAAACTCGCCATATTGCCAACATTCTTAGAAAACTCGCCATATTAGCACATTATTTCATTTAGCGCCAATAATGTGTTTTGGCATTAATAATCTGGAAAGTCATTTTCCGGCCAAAAATCGGCTGTCGCCAAATTTGGAGAAATGTTGCTAACTTTACGAATTTGTTTACTGCCAACTGTTCAGCAGGTGTTTCAACCTTTATTTCCTTTGAAATGCATTGATACGTAGAAATCACAACATGACCCACTAATCGAATTTTACCGAACATGTCGAGTCCAATGTTTTCTCGTACACCAAAACGGTAGAATACAAAATTATCGTTAAAGACATTTTTTAGATAAAATTGCCATATATATATATACACACACACATACACACACACGATTTGCTCGTATTATAATATATGAATTGGTTACGCTATTTCCACCCACGGGGCACTATGCATACATGCAAGAATAAATTTTGTTGAATCAGTTTTAACTAATTTTAATTTGGAGCATGGGTGGCATATGAGAAAACATAAGAAAAATCCATTTTAAAGTTTTAGTTAGGCAATGTTCCACCATGGGCGCTACCAGCGTAAAAAATCCTGTGAATTTTTTTATTAAACATAAATTTGATCATGGCAACATTATTCAAATAATTTATACAAACCCGCAAAAAATCAATTTTTAAAAAATTTAGTTACCTTATTTCTCACTAGGAAACGCTATAAATACAAAATAAAATTGTGTTGAATCTGTGCCAATTACTTTAAATTTCAATATAGCTATTATACAATTAAACATAAAATAAATCAATTTTATTTAAAATTGAATATATTATTTCCTCCCAGGGGCGCTATAAATAAATAAGTGAATTATGTTGAACAAGTACAACCTATTTCATAATAATCATCTACGCAATTCATGTATAATAAGACGTCAAATTTCTCCCCAGCGAAATCTCTTATAAACTGTTTGACAGAAAATTTTCTCCTGTATGTAACTGATATTCATCCTTATTAATCAGTATTGGTAAAAATTATTTCATTTTTTTATTATAAATATGACATTATATACACCTGTTTCCTGTATTTATTCATACTGATATTCCTTGTATTATTAACAAATGTATTACTGCTGCTGAACTAAGAAATGCTTTTTTTTTACAAATATGGCGATATATTCGTCTGCTTTCTGCTTGAATTATAACCAAATATTAGAAAATGTCCGTTTGTTTAGAGTATGACGTCATGTTGATCCCCCCTTTTTTTTAACTTAAAAAAAATTAATTCAATTTTATTTTGAACGTGGAAATCTTTCAATTGAAAATTAGTTGCTTTGGGACAAATTATTATTACGGTTTTTGCATTGTTGGCAACAATAAAGAAACATAGTAAAATTTTATAGGAAAAATGTCGATTGATTCCCAATAAAAATTATGAAATTTTGAATTATTAAGAAAAATATTTGAATAACGTAAATAAAACATAGCCTATGTTAATTCCTGGATTATAATCCACCTATATTCAATGACATTTAATCATCCGTTTTGATCCTGACGTCAGTAACAATTTCACAATTTCAAATTTCAAATTTTATTAGAGTAAATACAGAGTAAATATTTTGTGGCAACGCGTACAAAAAGTGGGGAAAACTCTAGTAAATTAACTCGTTTAATGGGATTTGCTGTGTTAAATTAACATTAAGATGTCACACTGGAAATAAATAAGTATTGCGCTGCCGCGCAATAATTAATTAATCTAATTTTATGATTGAATTAACAAAAATTTGTTTTAAAACCACGGAGTTATTTTATGGAGACCTTGTATATCGTTTACGGCCATTAAAATGAAATTATTAGTGCTACTGCATAGATTTATTTTCTAAAATGAATATAAACTTGTGTATATTCAGTTTAAAAAATCCTTCACTCCGATTTCAATGGGATTCAACCTTTTCAAAAATGCCATTTATGCAGCTAGGATGAATCCGATTTCAATGTAAGAGAAACAGAGCTTTAAAAATTATTCATACAGCATTAAAAATAAACTAGAAAAAAATCCATTAAGGCGGTATTAAAAAATATATATATTTTTCCACGCTCAACAACTCAAAATTTTGAGACACATTTTCAGACTCATTTTTAAAAATAAAAACATGAAACTTGACGGCGTGATTTATGAAGAGATCTATAAGGGAACCATGTTTTTATTTTTCGTTCAATTAATTAGAAATTGATTTACAAACAATTATTTTCACAGTACGATACTTTTTTTTTGTTTCCAGCGCTATCGCTTCGGGAAATTCGGTTCAAAATGTCCACTTTGACAGCATTTTTTAAAATATATTCTGCCTTTATAAAAAAAAAATCGGGACAATACGGACATTATAAAATTTCTGAATAACAGAACCTGCCCATTGGATGCATTTTAGTGCAAAAATGAATTAAAAAATGTGTCTCAAAATAAGCAGTTTGGATTTGAATACACCCTTAAATAAGAAAATAGAATGGACTTTATTTCATTCTATGATAAAAAATTGAAATCCAATGTCGTGAGAAAAAGTCTTTCACAGACATATTTTTTGATGGAAAATAAACTTATTTCTTCTCCTTGATAAGTCCATTTAAGACTTTAAAATTAAACAGTGTAAAACTCGGTTAAAACTTTCCTTTTCTCTGTTTCAGTTTTCCGCCATTGTTCTGTTCTTTTGAGACGAGATAATTCAGCCGTTGTTATTTTTGTGAAAGGAATAAAGCTGTAAGAGACAGATTTTTTTCTTGTTTTAATATTTTTAAACTAGGCCAAATTTTACAAAGGAATGTATTTTTTAAAAAGAAAATTGAAACAAACTATCTTAAAATCTTATCTCGTTATTTTTTGTATTTACGTTTCGAAAAAAAAAATTATAATTCGCCTAAAGAAGAAGAATGGATTAAAATAAATGCTTTTGATAAAGTGAAAAAAGAAAGTTACTTTTAATGCGATATTTAAATATATCTTTCTTATTTGAGACTAGAAAAATTTTAAGACTGTTTTTTACTTTTTATCATTTAGGAAAACGTGTGCTAGTTTATTTCATGTTTCTAGAACAAATGTTTTAAAGCAACGATTTTTAAGATCAGTATGAAAACAAAATAAATAAATAACGTAAGAATACATTGAATCTTGAAACTTCTAAAGAAAATAGAATAATTTAGACAATTTGTTTTTAGAAATCGGTAAAGATAGATATAACCATTTTTATTTGTTTATTATACATACACATTCTGTTACTAACAGATAAAAAGTCCTATTAGGTTCATCTCTTAATACTATGCAAAATTTCTTATCACCAAAATAATTGCTTTTAGTGTGTATGACACTATAAACAAGTGGGTAAGTGTGATCGAAGATTTTCGAAGAGTGTTTCGTTTAAAATTCCTTCCAAAACGCTTTATTCTTTCTTTAATAAATTTTAAAAAATTTCATTTTCAAAAAAAAAAATCATGTTTTTTATAAAATAAAAATTTACCGGTCTATTTTTCTCTTCTTTTTCAAAAACCTGAACCGGTCCGCAATCAATTTAAAAATTAAGCATGTTGTATAGAGACCTTCAGAATCTTAAAATAGGCCACTATTTCCATAATCGGGTTTTTATCATGTTTCAATACGTTCCTCAAACTCATAGGACGTTCTAATCACTTGCTAACGTCCTATCTGCTTGCTTTCTGTATTCCTCATATGGATACTCTCTTTGTATTATTCTCAAACATTTGAAGTAGTCCGTTAAACTTCTAATAGGACGTCAGATTAATTTTATTTTTTATTCTCTAATGACGTCATATTAACCTGCTTTCTCTACTTACACATACTCATACTCCTTGTATTATTGAGAAATGTTTGAAAATTTCCGATTTATTACCAATAGGACGTCCTATTAATCTTTTTTCAATTTGCCAAACTTTTTATTTCACTTTCATTTTTCACGTGGAAATCTTTAAATAGAAAATTACATATTGTAGGAAGAATTTTATTGTGGATTTTTAATGGTTGGCAACTGCTATAACGAAATATGTTTAAATTTAAAAGAGAAAAGCTGTTAGATTTTTGGATTTTTATCTCTCTCTATTAAAATAATACGACTTTTATAAATTTTAGGATTTTCAGCTTCAGAGTAGGTCAGCTATAAGTACACAGAATTTCAAGTCTGTAAGTTATATAGTTTCTGAGGACCGGCTCTGTGACGGATAGACAACGTTGCGAGACGAATAAGGTTTCGTGAGATGAACGAAACCCTAAAAAACCAAAAAAAAACCAGATGTTACTTAATATAGAAATAAATAGTATTACTTCAAACAAAAATATACAATAACAACTTCTGAGTAATTCTTTTCTTATTCCGAAAAAAGCGTTCTTTATCTTTAGAAAATTCCAAAAACACAATATTTTTACAAGAATTAAAGAAGCATTTAAAAAAACAAAATTTCTTCTTCTCACACTGATTTTCGGAAACATTTCCGAGTAGTTTTTATAGTGTATTCATCAGTTTTCTCTATCCGTAGATAGGCTTTTCGTATGCTATCCATTTTCAAGTAAGCGTTTTCATGATCAACAAACATGTTTTACGGACAAACATGCTAAAATAATAGCATTAACATTAACATTTTTAATTTTTGCTGTTCATATTTATGAAGGTTTTTCTCCTGATGATGGTTATAAAGATTAACCGAAACGTCGAGGTTTATTTATATATATGTAGTTTAAAAGTAACTCATATTTATTAAATAATTTTACGTTGGAAGCAAGTGTTTGATGAGTATTTATATGTTAAGTGTGCAACGTTAAGTCCTGATTAATTAATTAAATTTTCTATTTTCCTGTTACTCTTGCTGGTATAAATTCAACTACGCAGAAAATGTTTCATTGAAATGAATTGTAACTTTAAAACGTATATTCCGGTTTGCGAAATAGGATAAATACACTACAAAAACGACTAGGAAACATTTCCGAAAATCATTGGCAGCAAAAGAAACCTTATTTTTATAAATGCTTCTTTAAACATGTAAAGATATATTGCTTTTTTTGAGGTTTCGAATGATAAAGGACGCTTTTCGAAATCATAAGTGATTCGGAAGGTGTTAGTGTATATTTACGTTCTTGGTTTTATTAAATTTCCATATATTAAGAAACATTTGAGGGGGTTAGAATGTCAGTGAAATAAGTCAAATATTTGAAAAGTATATTAATTTCTGTTCAGTGTGTGAGTGAAATAAGTCATAGTTCGTTTATGCAGTCTCTAAATGGCAGAACTTAATGCAACGGGTTGCAGCAACTTTCAGTAAAACCCTTCATTTTTCAAATCACTAAATTGTGACTTACACCAATGCCATTCTAACTTCCTTATTTGTGATATTTCATAGCGCATAGCGGGATAAGATTTTACATAACTACCAAAATAACAAACACACACTTTCAAAACGTCGAACGTAAACTGTTCAGTATAAAAATACTTTTCGTCCAGGACAGTTCAGTTGTGTAAACCTTAGACATGTTCTGTCCATCTGTCATTCATCTGTTTTACTATGTATGTCAAATATCCGCATGTGAGGCACAGGACGCATCTAGGAAATATGGTAATTTCTTGAAGTGTGTTTTCAATTGTGTTATACGTTTTATACCTGATTTAACTTTCAGATTTAACTTTAGATATTTTATACGTCGAACGTAAACTGTTCAGCATAAAAGTACGCTTCGTCCAGGACAGTTCAGTTGTGTAAACCTTAGACATGTTCTGTCCATCTGTCATTCATCTATTTTGCCATGTCAAGTATCCGCATGTGAGGCACAGAACGCGTCTAGGAAATATGGTAAATTCTGCAAGTGTGTTTTCAATTGTGTTACACGTTTTTTACCTGATTTAACTTTCAGATTTGACTTTAGATATTTTATACGTCGAACGTAAACTGTTCAGCATAAAAGTACGCTTCGTCCAGGACAGTTCAGTTGTGCAAATCTTAGACATGTTCTGTCCGTCTGCCATTCATCTGTTTTACCATATACGTCAAGTATACGCATGTGAGGCGCAGGACGCGGCTAGGTATTTTCTGGAAGTGTGTTTTCAATTGTGTTACACGTTTTTTACCTGATTTAACTTTCAGATTTAACTTTAGATATTTTATACGTCGAACGTAAACTGTTCTGTATAAAAGTACATTTCGACCAGGTTAGTTCAGTTGTGTAAACCATAGACATGTTCGGTCCATCTGTCATTCATCTGTTTTACCATATATGTGCAGTATCCGTATGTGACGCACAGGACGCGTGTAGGCAATATGGTAATTTCTGGAAGTGTATTTTCAATTGTGTTACACGTTTTTTCCCCGATTTAAGGGGGTCGATCACGTTGACCAGCCTGAAAAAGACAATTATTAAACCAGTACGAAAGTCTCTGTAGTTTGAAAACTAGCGAATAAAATACAATAATTTTTTTTCTATATTTTCACACATTCTTGTAGTTTAAAAAAAAAAATTCAAATTATATATATTTAGCAATATTAATTAATTAAACGATAACGACAAAAATGACTTTTTAAAATACGAATGTTAAAATATGCATTTTGTGTGCAAGATTTTAAAAATTGTACTGTAGATGCATATTTAATATTTCACTTACTTACCCTTACACTACTTATGTTTTAGACTGAACCTAAATTTAAAAGTATATTCCAATTCATTAGCATAATTAACGGATTTCACTAAATTTATCAGAAAATTTAGATTTAATTTTTCAATACACAATTTCTGTGACAAAAATCAGGCTAAATTTAAATTCAGCATAAAAGTATACTTGAAAATTAATTGTACGCAAAATTTCAAGGTTCTGTCATAATTAGTTTTGAAATGAGATTGCGCGCAGTGCCAAAAAATACAGTTTGAGGAAAAGGGCTTCAAAGGTAACTTTATAGCATAACAGGAAATGGCTTTTTATAAAAAAAAATTAGCTATAAATTCTGTTCTAATTGGAATTTTTGTAAAATTCTTTTTGCAGTGTATTTGTAAGATTTCAAGGTATTCATGCTAATTTTTTTGAAAAATCGATTTTTTTTAAACCTTTAACGCGATTTCCCCCCTTAACGTTCAGCTTAATATGTGGTGTGCATAAAAATCTGTACTTAATATACAGAGATGTACAAAAGGATTCGAGTATATTTCCATCTATTGGCGGTAATTGCTGAAGGTGAATTTTGCAAATGTTATAACTGAACAATATTTTAGCATACTACGCGTTATACATACGAATCAATGTAGACAATACAGGACTGTACAAAAGTATTCGAGTACTTTTTACAAATATACGCAGTAGTTGAGGAAAGACCTATTTATAATTAAAATTTTACACAGTATAAATATAGGTAAGAAAGATTCGCTTATTTGTTCTCATTGTTGGATCCACCGTAGAACATATTTCACAATTAATTCCACTGATTTCATCTTACTTCTTACGGAGGCACGCGGGACTAATTGGCTATATAAAGAAGAGACATTTTTAATTAAGACGTTAATCCTTTTAGTATTGCGTTAATGCACATCTTCTTTTTTATTGGGGGACTCCAGTTAAGTATAACTTGGACTGTAATTTTAATTTTCTTGATTATATAGATAGAAAAACATTGTTAGTGGGAAACAAAACAACCCGCACATATCGACATAGCTTAACTGATGCAGAATGAGAGAGTTCCATAAAACCACACGTAAAGGAGAGACGCTGCATAACCGTTCGCGAATGTCAGGAAAGAAAAGTCATCATTTTTATCGAAGGACAGTTTTATGGAGTTTTTCGTGTCAGGGTTTATAGTGCACAACACTACTTTCTCACTATGGATAGTAATTATTACTTTCTTCTATCTTTACAAGAAGAAAGTATTGGATTCATGACAATTTTCGACTTCCGGTTTTCGACGGATTGATACGTTTTAGAAGGTCCTGAACACGATTGGACTATTTTTAGAAAATGTCTGCCTGTGACTCTGTCTGTCTGTACGTGACAAAAATTTTGTGGGCGCTCTATCTCAAGAACTAATGCTCGGAATTTAATAAACTTTAGATTCAGTGAGTCCCTGATATAAATGGGTGCTGATTAGTTTTTGGTAAAAATCGCCCAGCAGGTGGCGCTTCTATGCAGCATTCTGCAGGATTTACACGATTTTAGCGATAGTCATATCTCATATATTAATAAAACTTGAGTTTCAGTTAGACCTTGATATAAATGGGTGTGATTCTTTTTAGTGAGATGGAAGAAAGTTTTGGGATTGACGCATCCGACTAGTTGCAATGGGGTTTTCAAACTTGTGTTACGTTTTCTAAATTATTTTCTTAGATATACATTATTTCAACTTATTAAATGGTGAAATTTCGTTACACTATTCTGGAAGTATTGGAAAACGTTTCATAATCTTTGCTTGAAGCGTTATTTTCTATCTTTTTATTAATACGTTAATGGACTTGTATTCGACTTTTACAGTCTGCTAAAACCAAAACCAAACAAATTTTTATGCACATTATGCTAAAGCAAATGTATCCGGACAAAATATGTTATAATTCTCCTTCATACCACTATCATTTAAAAAAATAATACTGAACGCACATTGCTCGATAAAACAATGCTCCGAACTTTTAAAACTGTCTGTTTAAATTTCGTTAATAACGTTTTCAAAATGATTTATCCTTATTTTTATTTGAATTGTTTTGAAATTTTTTGTAGACAATCTTTCGCTTTAATAAATTTTCATTAAAATAAATAGAGTTACTCAATATCTATAATCATAAAAGTAATCCTCCGAACTGCTCTGTATTAATTTCAGTTTGCAGTTTTAATCTAAAAGCTATTACAAAATTGTTTTTACTTTAACCTCTTAAAACCACTAATTTTTTATTACTAAAAATCGCCGTTTAGAAAAGAAACATTACTTTCTGATGTTTTATAATTATTTTTTTAATTTGTAGTTTCTTTTAATTAACAGAATAGCTAAGCAATTTAATTTTCGTTAACAATATATATATATATATATATAACAATCAATGAAGTACAATCAGTTTAATCTATTTACACGGATTTCTTTACACTTACTTTAGCTAAGGTTTAGTTTAATCTCTTTACAAGCTAGAAACGACTTTCTTCAGCTAAGGAGGTATTGTAAAGTTAATAGCTGTTTGCTCAATGCAATACTCTTCACAATATAAAATAATGTTTTTGGAATGGCTATTTAATCCAGTAGAAATAGCATTTTACCTTACAAAAGTTCGGGTAGTTCTGATTTTTGGATATGTTGTAAAGGTTGACCCTCTAATAAAAAAACCCAAGTTTTCGACCTTCTAGACCTTGTTCGTTTTTCACAATATTGAAAAAAACCAATATTTTTCGGCACTTTTTTCGATTTTTCTTAAATAACTCGGTTTCAGTGCATTTCACAGAAAAAACACTTTCACCATTTTGTATAGGATAAAATTCTCTACAACATGCAGTATTCATGTTTGTAAATTGTCCAAATAGGGGGTGAGGTACGGAGCCGGGAAAATAGGGTAAAATTTGCAAAAAGTGCAAAAATCCACAAATGACGTTAGTTTTTGCTTAATAACCTACTTTTAGTGCGTTTTAGAGACAAAAGTGCCAATATAAAGTTTGTAAAGCATGAAGTAGTCTATAAGTTTCATTTATTAGATCATTAAATATTGGTAATGGACTTTAAAAATCACAGCAAAAAGAATTTGGGTGAAAACAGGGAAATACCGCCTGACAATTTATTAATTTAAAAAAGGAGCTTTTATTTTTTATATTGAAAACACGATGTGGTTAATTAATTATAGAATGTACAAGAAATTAATCAACAAATATATAGTAAGTATAGTCGCTTTGTCATATATGTTTCCTTTTTCTGCTGCTTGGCCCTGATAATGATACCATCGTCTCAGATACTTCATCGTCCGTCTCTGTACTTGACTAGATTGGTTGTTCTAGGTCATCAAAGTCCGCACGGTCCAGTATAATATCAGGAGCGTTCCCACATAGTTGGCTGTGGCACTTCACACAGATAACTGAGTATTTCAAGCCTGCCTTTTTAAAACTGCAACTCGTACTACTTTTTTTTTTTTTTTTTTGCATTGGCAAGATATGAAATCAAGTAGAGTTTGAGGAGCTGGTCCATTCATCATGATGACTGGAATGAGCCCATGACCACCCACTTCCAGCCGCATTCCAGAGGATCCTTTTCGTTTTTCAGCCATGTCTGAACGCATGATATTCAGCAGCATCACGAGTAGGTGGTAGTCTGGCTAAATTTAATTTAATATTGTTAGCTGCTCTTGCGAAGCTGACATACCGCAATACATTCAAGTTTTGGTTGGGATCACCTCCATACAGGGCAAGAAATACACCTTCTGTGGCTTCAACAAGTTTGTGCCTCGCTGCATTTGAGTCTTTAAAGATTTGAACTTTTTGGTTCAGGGATGGGTTCTGAAGACTTCTGCAATATTTCATTTTTCTATAGCTGTAGAGTGCAGAAGTGGTATCACAACCACTTACTGCATGAAGAAAAAGAATATTTTGTGCAACTTCCTTAAACTTGAAACTCTTGTTGGAGTATAGATCATCAAGCAGTTTCCCTCTCCTGGCCCTTCGAAGAATAACATTGTCTGCAGCTAGAGAAGCCACAAGAACAAGAAGGTTCATGTCTTCACTATTGACAATGACAGCATCGATCACGGGCTTAGGAAATAGCTGTGTTCACTATTAGCACATCAGCATCTTCAGTGGCCTGCGTAGTGATCATTTGTGCTTTTTCAATATCATTTCGAAGCATATAAATGAAAAGTTCTTTATTTTTTTCATTCCCCAACAATTTTTCTTGTGGCATCTGTGGAAACATGGTCTCATTGAACTTAACCTCAGCAGAAGTATGAATATTCAAGTTACGAGCACTCTCTGCACTTTTTAGATTATGTTCAGGATAAGTTTCTAAAATTTTCTTTATTTTAAAATTTAAAACTGAATTCAAAACACCAGAAAACAATTCCTCTTTATACAGGTTTCCGTCTTATCAGGTATATTTGTTGTTATTTTTCTATTGGGACTAACATTCTCAAACTGAGATACGATTACCATCAATGTAAATTTTGACTAACAAAAATATGTGGGACAAATAAATACACACACGACAAACCAAATCTTCATTGGGTGCCCTCTTCTCCTTCCATTCTAGCGCCCGGGCCACATGCTCCTTTTACTCCCACCTCCCTTAGTTTCAGCCTTAGATACTGATTTTCCTTTTTAAAATTTCTAAATTATAACTTATTTATCTGTCAAGTATTTTTTTACATTATTCCCAGCTATTAATTTTACTTTCAACTTTGAATTCTTGGCCCTGCACCTATGTCTACCGACTAGGTATTTTGGTTAACTTCGCTCCCCCCCCCCACCTCAACAATTCAACAGTTACCTATTATTGTACATACTATAATTAATTAATTGCATCGTTTAATCTATATCAAAAATAAAAGCTCGTTTTTAAATTAATGACTTGTCAGGCAGTTTTTTTTTGTTTCAACCATAAATTGCGTTATTCTGATTTTTAGATTCTATTATAGATATTTAATGACCTAATAAATTAAACTTATAGACTACTTCATGCTTTACAAACTTTATAATGGCACTTTTGTCTCTAAAACGCACTAAAAGTAGGTTATTAACCAAAAACTAACATTTGTCAAAACGTCATTTGTGGATTTTTGCACTTTTTGCAAATTTTACCGTATTTTCCCGGCTCCGCATCTCACCCCCCTATTTGAACAATTTACAAACATGAATACTGCATGTTGTAGAGAATTTTATGCTCTACAAAATGGTAAAAGTGTTTTTTCTGTGAAATGCACTGAAACCGAGTTATTTAAGAAAAATCGAAAAAAGTGCCGAAAAATATTGGTTTTTTCAATATTGTGAAAAACGAACAAGGTCTAGAAGGTCGAAAACTTCGTTTTTTTATTAGAGGGTCAACCTTTACAACATATCCAAAAATCAGAACTACCCCAATTTTTGCAAGGCAAGGCCCTTTTTTGCACTATTTCTACTGGACTAATTCGACAATACTCGTGTTTATTCCCCGGTGTCTTAAATCAGCGCGTACAAGAAACAACGAAGTAAAAACTAGTCATTGGGGACCACCGTAATACTTACCCATCATGGTTCTGATTAATATAAAATATGAAAATGAAACATGTGTAAACTATTTATAAACGGTATTGCCATTCGAATAAAATCGTGGCTTGATGACGTCCTGAACTTTAAATGCTCCATTACTGAATTGCGTAAAAGAAACATCCTTATAACTCAAAAAACGATTAATCGTTCTAACTAACAGATTACTGCGTCGGATGAAGCGTCTCATTTCCAATTAAAATATATCTTTGAATTGAAATTGGAATGAAATACAGGGCCGTGAAAAATCGGAGAGTGTGGGAAAATAGGATTATAAATATCTCAGGAAGTCATTATCCTATCGACTTCATTCTTTATGCAAAATTTATGTTTTTTTATTGTCTTTTCTATTCACTCCTGAAAATAAACAATTTCAAAAATTTTTATATACCTTTTATCAGAACGACTATTTCGAGAGTCCTAAAAATATAGTTTCGGATAATGGAGGTTACTGAAATTCAAAAAGCTTCTTCCCATTATTACATACTAAGTACATATTTCATTTCAAGTCACTATCTCAATTTGTTCGGGAGAAAGAGCGTTTACAGACAGACGAACGGCATTTTTTTTTACAAAAATATGTTTTTCGGAATCTCCAGTGTCTGAAACGTGTAAACGCGTCAAAAATTCTTTTTCGATTTTCAAAACAATTACAAGACTTACCCTATACTGGATGTATGATAGGTAAGTAATAAGAAATTTGCTTAGAAGTTCTTTCTAATTAATCCAGAAAATTATTCTGTGTTCATATGTTTGTACTTTCATTTCATAGAATTTGAAATTAGGAAATTTATGCAAATTAGAACTGATTATATTTATTAATACCTGCAATATTAGTTCTGGAATTAATCCAGAGGATAAATATTTTATGAGTGCACTAATGATGCATTTACGGAGATGAGCAGGGCTTGTCTGACTGTCAAAGCTGAGGATGTCACACGTATACATTGTAAACGCTAATTCCCTGAAAAAACGGAAAACGTATTGGCAGCAACGTTGCTGTCTGCACTGTGTATTTTCATAAAACTGCCGTTTTGGTATGTTCCCGTTTCCATGATGGGAAAATTCTACTTTTCAAGACGGGATTTTTTTGTTTATAGAAATAAATGTGAGCAATAGCTCACAATATTTAAAAGCAATATTTAAAAAAAAAAGAAAAGTGCCCAGTTAAACTGATGGCTTTGAGCTCTCAGGCTATTCGCACTAATTGTATATTATACTCTTATTTCAAAGAATAATGTCCTTCGAAAAATAAAGAAATTGACAATAAACTTGTACAGCAAATTTGAAGCAAATTGGATAATTCTGCATGAAATACCCATTTAGCTAAATTAAGGGGGATTTGCTCCCCCCCCCCCCCGTCTTCCCTCCTTTATATTTAACCAATGAACCTCCAAATCTAATCAGGGAAGCTTCATATCAAAATAAACTTGTACACCCAATTTGAAGCAAATCGGATAATTCTGCCCGAAATGCCCATTTATCTAAATTAAGGAGTGCTAGCCCTTCGTTTCCTCCCTTTATACTTAATCAATGAACTCCCAAAACTTGTCAGGGAAGCGTCTTATCAAAATGAACCTATATACAAAGTTTGAAGCAAATCGGATATTTATTTATATCAAGAGTTAGCGCATTACGTACACACACACATACGTACATACAGAACCTGCCGGCATATTAGCTCTCAGGTTTTTATAGCCTGTGAGCAAAAAAACTAAGTAATAATTATATATACTAAATCCTATTTACACGTTGCAGTTATTTGTATTGAATATTACTACACCTGTTCGCATTCGAACCTTCGTACCATTAGCGAATGAATGTTCTGTCCCCTAATGTTCTGGCCACATCGAATGACTTGGTTATAGACTAAGACAATCCATTACGTAATTTTAACTGGGATTTTTCCGTTTTCTCTCAACTGAAAAGGATCATTTTCTTTTGTCTATCTTGAAAGAAACACTTTTGTGTTTAAGTAGAGATAAAAAAAAAGGAAATTCTCCGTTTATTCCGGGAAAATGTACGGTTTTTAACTCAAAAAAAAATCGTTGAAAGACAGAAATTTCCCATAAAATCACCCGTATATGTACGGAATATTTTTTACAGATTAGTTTAAGTTAAGTGGAAAACTGCGCAAAAAAAATAATAACATCGGATTTGGTCTTATCTTAAGCATTTTTATTGAATGGTTTGGAAGTTTCATCATTTTTGTAAATAAATGACGAAACTCCCACTGATGCAATATGATTTAAACTGAATGATCCTATACAACAACTTCTGCTTATTGTACTTCAAATAATAAAATTTTTCTATACATAAATATGTTTTGCAATAACAATTTATCATTATATGCAGGTCTAGCATTACCAAAATCCCATTCAATTTGAAAACAAAAATGTACATTACCTAGAGATAAAAATACGGACACGCTAGAAAAAACATCAACATATACAAGTTAAAAGAAAGATATTCTTTCAATAAATTTTCTTCTGAAGCATCTGTAGGGAATAGCCCGAAATAAAAATTCATAAAAGATCAATCGATTTATCCAGTTGCTTTTTGTGAGCTTCCTATATATTCACAGGGACAAAAATAAGTAAAAGTAAAACTATTTATATATAATCATAATAATCCATTATGTTCTTATCTGTTCTTGGTCTTCCTTTGGAAAAGTAGATGATAAATGATATTAGAGCATAAAATTCTTACGGTATTATCATTGGCAGTTCTAGAATAAATTTTAGAAATTTATGTATTAAAATTTAGTTAAATCATTTTTTATGTATTTGACGATCAAAATGAGTCAGGTAATTCGTTTTTCTGTAAAAACAACGCATTTACATGTTTTTATTATAATTATTATTAGTTCAAAAGGTACTTTTTCGTTACAGGTACATGTCGCCAACTGAAAATGTTGGCCCGAAGGTTGGCAAATTCGCAAATAATTACGAAAAGTGTACGCTGAAGCTAACTTAGTAGTAATGAATTCAAATCAAAATATGCACCTTTCCAGAAATTTTGCGATTTTCTATACTAATCAATGCTATAGAAGTGCAAAAACCCATAATGTTCTGCCCGTACACGGTACATAAAAGACAGATTGCTAGATAGTAAGGGTAATTCTAATGAAATACTACGTGCAGTTTAATTAAAAGTACAACTATTTCCTTCTAAGCGAAATACAGAGAAAATTGCACAGAATCTACCCTATTAAAATCCGTGCGCGTATGTATCTATGTAACCTCAAAAACTCGGAAACCACAGGGCGCAGGACTACGAAATTTGGCATACGAGTTGCTGGTAGAGGGCTCATGAAAGATTGGGGCAAAAAAAAAATGAACATTTTAACTAGATTTTTTTTTTTAGGTTTTTGACAATTTTTTTCTATTTTTTATGATTAACCCGTAATCGCGCGAGTTTTAACCAGTTATAAATGTTTACTGCATTGTAAGATACATATAATACGTACGCCACGCTGCAATACTAAGAAGCTGTAGCGGGTATTACGGTAATTTTTTTAACTCGCATGCAAATAATTAGAGATTATTTAATTGTGCTTAATTATTACATTTTTTAAAAGTAAAGAAAAACATCACAAACATCAACAAAACTTTTTATTCTATTTATTCCCTTATTCCAAAAATATCGTTTTATCGTCTGCTGCCATAGCGAAATGATAAATTAAATTTCATTAAAAAAAATGCACAGTAGTAGAAAAATATTTTTCTACATATTACATAGATACATTTGGTTGTTCTGATTTTTATTTTTTATTTTGGCCTTAGAATTAAATTCATGAACTCCCGTGCGTAGAACGGGTTAACCATATAGTATAATTAATAATTTAGTTGACATTAAGTGGATGATTTCATTTAGCATTCCTGGAAATATCTGACAGTTTCAGTTCGTGAAAGCTTCACAGGAATTTATTGATATGAGCCAGAAGTATATCAAACACAACATTTGTTAAAGGAATGCCCTAAATCTTAAAATAAACTTTCGGTCATAAATAGTAGAGAATTTCATCTTGTCGGGTACCCGATTTTACCCGAGCAAGATTCAACCCGTGGTTCGTGTTGACATTAAATGTTTCGGGTTCGGGTTAGGTTTTGAATCTTATGTCTCGGCTTCGGGTTGAACCAATTTTTTAAACGAATGTCCTGAATGTTTTACAAACGAAAGCTATATATTTGAATATTAGTAAGTGTATATACAGGGTCTGTTCTGAAATTAGTAGGACTGGTTTTTTCCTGAGCGAATGGGCGGACCAGAGGCGATAATTTCAGAATAAACCCTGTATATCATAATTTTTATACAAAAAAGATGAAAATTATTTTAGAGATAATTGTAGACTACATTTTTATAACTGTATTAGAATATAGATTAATTTTCTTCCACTTCGGGTTCCGGTTAACGTGTGCTGGGTTTGGGTGGGGTTCGTATTGACAAAATTTTTTTTTGTCGGGTTCGGGCCATATTTCGAGTTGATTTCAAGCAGAAATTTCTGGTTCGGGTGAAATCCGACCCGCTCAGAACTAGTATATACCCGTGTATACTAGCATATACTTTTATTTATTTATTTATTTATTTATTTATTTTTTACCAGCGCCAATTTTTGGTGTCCCGAAATCGAAAATACATTATTTAAACTTATACTTTTACTTATATATTTTTTTTTACCTTCAGATCTCAAACTATGAATAATACTAAATTGTAAGTATTTAATCTCATTGTATGACGATTGGCGATTTGGTGAAGTTAAATATGAAGAGAAATATTTCAGTGTTTCGTAGTTTTCATTTCTTAATGTTCTGACCAACAAAAAGTATACGATTGCGTTTCAGCAATATTTAAAATGTATTTCCATGAATTCATGGGAAAAGGTAGAAGTTCATGAAACGAAAAATTTTACAGAACAAGTTAGCAAATTCATGATGTATAACAAATAGGTTGTATACTTAGCTGAAACATCGTATTTTGTAGCGGATGGATTCTATGTTAATAGACAGAAAATATGCCCCATTGTTTTGTGAGATTTTACTGCTGGATGCATTTGGGGGGGGGGGGGGGGTATGTACAAATTTTTCTACAATAAATAAATAAATAAATAAATAAATACAACTGTATTCTACTCTGTTGACTTTACTTGAAATTTTCGAAAAAATTGTAAGTAAAAATGAATTCTGATTTATTATTAACACATAACCTGCACTGAATCCACAGTGCCGATAGCTTATATCTTAAAAATCAGTAAGCTTTTAATGGGTATCTAAATTATACTTAAGACTCTAACAATGACTATAAAACCCTAAAAGATATATAAATTTTGAAATTACCTGTAAAAACATGTCAAATTTAATCAATTAAAGTGTTACATGCAAGTATATATATTTTTAGATTTATTTTCCAGTTACAAGAAAATACACATTAAACAGAAATTTTGGAAATATGTGTAAATTCCGATCAAACATTTCTGATTTTATAAGTATTATGCGCCGAAGGTAATCTAGATTACTTTCTCAGAAACAGCATGAAAAGTATTAAAGACTGCAAGTATTGTTTTCCTTCTTCATATTTAATCACTGTTTTATTTAAATAACAGCTTTATGATATTGCAATTTTTAAGACATTATTATTATTTTTTAATAAATTATATCATAAATCAAGATTTTATTTAAACAGATGCACACATGGGCAATGGCATACACTCTCCTTCCTCCACCGTACCTTTTTCTTTTTATCACTTTCCATCCTAGTTGAAAAGTGTTTATGACTTTGGTTTGTCTGGCCGTCTGTCGTATGGCCGTCTGTCCGTGCTGTAACTCCCGTAAATAGGCTCGGATTGCTCTGAAATTTTTATATGTTATTGTCGTTATCTATAGCATGTTCTCTATTTCACTTATAGTTTTTTTACAGGGACACTCAAAAGAATTCCGTTACATGACGGTCTACGGGGAAAAATTATTTGCGGTTTATTTTAATGATGTTACACAATTTCAAACTCATTGTAATGGATATATATCACTAAGGTGCATCAGAAGAAGCTTAATATGGAATAGGGTGTGCATAGCACTTATAGTTACTTTGCAGGGACAGTCAAAAGAATTCCGTTACATTTCGTCTATGGAGAAAAATCGTCTGCGGTTTAATTAAATAATGTTTCCCTATTTTAAACGCATTGAAATTTATATGTATCACTAAGGTGCATTACAAGAAGCTTACTACAGAATATTATGTGTATAGCAGTCATCGTTCATTTACAGGGACACACAAAAGAATTCTCTACTGTCTGTTAACAATAATGCCTGGAAGTGCGTTTTAAGTTGCTGAACGCGATTTTAAATTGAACTCACTTTTTGTCTATTACTTGGTGTGTATAAATTTTGTAGATCCTATGCAGGGCAGCACAAAAGGCCGCGAACACCTTTCCGTTTATTGACAGAATCTCCAGAAGGAGAATTTTAAACTGTGCTACGCGTTTCCTAACTAAACTAAAATTGAGCATCCTATGTAGTATATATACAAATCTATAGATCCTATACAGGGATGAATAAAAGTTTTCGGATATTTTTTCGAATATTGTATATGTTGGTAATTCCTGAAATGACATTTTTAAATAGGTTATGCGTTTTCCAAATTGTTTACTTAGATGTTATCTTTCAGCTTATTAAACGGTAATGATTTGTAAAATTATTTTGGAAGCGTTGGAAAGTGTTACATAATCTATGCTTGACGCTTGATTTTTCGTTCTTGTTTTTTAATAAATTATATTCAAGATTTTATTTAAACAGATGCACACATGGGCAATGGCATACACTCCCCTTCCTCCACCGTACCTTTTTCTTTTTTTATTTCTATGAAGACAATTTTTATGAAGTAACGTATTTTGTAGGATGAAAAAACTTAATATAAAAAGAAATCTTAATAAAGTAATCACAAAAAGAAGAACTATCGAATATGAGCTACAGTATACATTTCGTGTGATCCATAAAAGTATTTCAAAGAAGAATGACCGGGATTTTCTGTGCATTGCCAAAGTTAGATAAAATCTTTCCGATAAGATATCACATTTTTAGTCGAAAGGAATTGCTAAGATGTAATATGAGTTCTTTTTAATATTTGATAGTTCAGAATTGCGCTATCGATATGAGACTCTTCCCTCTCCAATCTTTAGATGTCAAATTTCATGATTCGCCACTGGGAAGAAGAGGGGTGTAGTACATTATCTGGAAGATAGAAAGAAACAAGAAGTGTGAAACATGTTTGAATGTATGTTGCTCTTAGTATTTCCAGAAATTGCATATCGGTCGGAAACATAAAAAAAAATATGCAATGCGTTTACGATTCTTGAAAAAGGATTTTCCATAAAAAAAAGATCGAAAGATGGCTAATTATAATGCAAAATAATAATAATAATAATAATAATAATAATAATAATAAATAAATAACAAGTAATATAAAAAAAATTAAGTCAATACCTACTTAGGTCAAAAAGAATTTTTTTTTTCCAGCGATCTACACGCTTCGCCCCACTGACGGTATTTATTCCTAAATTTATATCCTGCTAAATAACTTATATAAGAGAGATTTATTTTCGAGTACGAGAGAATTTCCGTCCGTCCCTGGCGAGGATCGATCCTGGGACCTTGTGGTTACGACCTCAGAGCTTAACCGACTGCGCTATAAAGACTTGTGAGTGGGTGTTTTTAAATGGAACTAATGTCTTAAATAAGTCGGCTGCGTGTTGATATTGTTTCTCCCATATAAAACTAAAATTAATTAATTTGATTTAATTAATGAATTAATATTTGGAAAAACTGTATTAACATAAAGTGTCATCTACTACAAGTTTAAAAAAAAGTATGACTTGAGTGGAGGAATAAAAAGTATTTTATTAACGATTGAAAATTTGAGCAAGATATATAAATATATATAAGGAGAGTGTGAACTAATAGTAGGAATTGAAAAAAATCGCTCAATCTGAGAAAGAGGTACTTGGATATCAGCTGTTTTTTAATAGGATTTCGCAAATGTTATTTCTTCCTTAAAAGTTCAAAAACATTTTTTAAAAAAGAATAACATCCAAGGCTTTCCATAGAAAGAAAGAAATGTTAAAGAGTTTAAAGAAGTGCAGGAAATAAAATTCTTAATTATATACATTCTTAGATACATATTCTTAAATGTATTATCTGAATGATTTATTTTCACAATTATTCGTTCTTCGCTTTTGATCTTTTAAGTATTTTAAGATTTTTTAAGCCAAACACATTTTTTGCTTTAACAGTTAGCTTACTTTTATCTTTTCTGTAACTGAAACTTTATAAACACAAAAATAATTTTCAAACACTTTGTCATAAGCAGGAAATTTACGATAAGTGATGCATAAAAGAAAGTTCATAACTCATTGCGAGATAAGAATTACAAATTTTAAAATTCTAAAGAAAGTCTGGATGTTTAATATTTATTTTCAAGCTCTAATCTTTTTTGTTTTTTTTTTTCAAGTAAAAGTAATGTTAATTATTTAAGTTGGCTTTTATTATAATTCAAGTTTTCTTTTAAGTTGGATATAATATTTGAAAATATCTTATTCATTCTAATATTTTCTACACCTGTAATTTCCATTGTATTTCTTTTTTCGTAATTTTAGTTTATTGTGACCCTTAGGAAAATCAACTGTAAGCCCATTTATAAAGATATTTTAATTCTGAATATCTGAAAGTAAGTAAAAGTTACGCTATTCTAGTCACTCATCAAATTGAATAATTTGGCAGATTTTAAAAGCCATACGTGTTGTTCAATCAGTTTGAAAAATAACTGACACTGGTTTACACTTATGTATTGATTTATAACATTTATTCAATTAAACTAAATTTTGCCTTTTTTAAACAAAAAATTGATAATAAATTGTTTTAAACAAAATTTCTAGTGAAAATTGGAACTACTAAAAGGCTATTTAAAAATAAATAATTAAATAATGAATTTTACATACTTTTTTTTAAAATCTAAGACAAAAATTCCGAATTGGGAAAAATTGTTTCCATGATAAAATGTATCAGTTCTTTTTATCTTCATCTGACTAAACAGTAATATTTAAAAGTGTCATGAAATATATAAATAATGTATTATTATGTATGTTTTATATTAATGATTAAAGATATTTAAAAAAATGCAACTCTTTAATATAAATGTTTTATCATACTAAACAATTTCGAATATGAGAAACTATTCCATTATACAACATGGATTCAGAATGCAATTTTATTACGTCATTAAGCAGACGCTATTTTGCAAGAGTGTCTTTTCTGTACCAGCTATTAAATATACAGGGTGGTTATATTTAAAGTCCCACTTTCAAAATACTGTAAGCCTCACCAGTGACTGAGAGGTTCTGTTCTCAAAGCTTATAGACGGGAGGTGCTCCCTGTCACGCTCGTCTACCTAACCGTTCGAAGTTTTCCGTGGTTTTCTTCGAACGTTGCCGTAAATACGCGTTAGGATCCCTTTGAAAGACCCCCACAAAGGGCACTCCCCCTAGGGTCTAAATCCCTCGTGTAGATAATCGGCCGTCATACAATCATCCAACCTACTAATCAATCAAAATGCTGTAAAAAAGAACTACTGGTAAGAATGACTTCAAATTTGAACTGAATATACTGCAAGAAGGGGGAAACGGTATAGAAAGAAAAAAGTTCCAAAGTGTATCAATAGATGGCACTGTAAGTGACATACTATACGAATTAAACTACACTCATGCGCACGACACATTGCATGTGGTATAAACACGCTGGGTATGTAGCGTTCCCCCCATATTGCATCTGAGCATCTTGTCATGAGTCTCTCAATGAAGGATCGTGCTCTACTGGTGAAGCTCTTTTACAAGAACGGCGACTGTGCGCTTGCAGCTTTAAAGTAGTTCCAGTCATTAAAGGGTATGAAAAAAAGGCTGTGGTCCGATGTCTGCCAAGGGTCTGAAGAATACGAATCAGAAATTCGAAGAGACGGGTAGTTTTGAAGTGATATCTGAAACAAGTCGTTTACAGCGCCATCTATTGATACACTTTGGAACTTTTTCGTTCTTATGCCATACCGTTTCCCCCTTCTTCCAGTACATTTAGTTCAAATTTGAAGTCATTCTGTCAAGTGGTTCCTTTTTACAGCATTTTGAAAGTGGGACTTTCATTATAATCACCCTGAATACACCGCTTCTATACACACATTTTAATCACATGTACAAAAAATTTAAATCTATAATTTAAGCTTTACAAAATCAATATTTTCACCATTTTTGGAGTACAGTGTCTCCTTTAAACAGAATGAAAACAAACTGCTCGGTCAAAAAAACCCATCTAATCCTCTGTAATATCAAAATATAATTGAGAAAACTAATTAATGAAAGAGTAATTAATTAAATCAGATAACGGTGAAAACTTCCGAATATGATGTCAAAAACTCATTTCAGAAATTGATGAAAACCAAACTTAATTTGCATTTTCAATTAAATTTTTAACTTCAGAAAATATTTATAATATTTACTGAAGCTGGAAATATCATATCAGAAAATAAACTTGAACTGTTGCCAATTTTTAAAGATAAGTATCTCATAAAAGTTTTTCAAGGTAATTTAATTTTGTATGAAGAGAAAAATTTACGGTAACATTACACTTCAAAAATAAAAATTTTAAATCAGGAGTTTTCTGTTTCCTCTTCTATATATTTTTCTTTTTATTAAGAAAGTAGTAAAGTCTATAAATGAAAAGAAAAATATCATCTATAAACTTTTGAATATTTTAGTTCACATGATTTTTTTTTTCTTCTATATTGCTTGCAAAACGATATTTGTCCTGAAGTCATTTATGAAAGTGTCATTACGTAACATTCGAATTACTTTAAGCAGAGAAAGTTTGTTGAATAGGTTTTGAAATTTTTTTCTCGAGAACGATTTATAAACTTTGTATATAACTTGAAGAAAAGTGTGGCCAGAATTCTAAAAACTAAATGATATAGATGAAATGATCAATTATCTCCTTATGTTTATAAAATAATACAATTTACATACAAATGCTTTAAATAATGACTAACGGAGCTTCGCCCACTATCGGTTTATTCCAAACGGATCTCGAATTAAACGAACTTAGGATTGAGGGACCCACTGTCTTCACATCGTACGCCCACCCCGGTCTCGGAAAATCGCCGCAAAACTCGAAACAACGTTTCAACGCAATGCTCATTTTGCGCCTCCCTCCATTTAAGCCCGTTCTCATATACCTCGAATGCAAAACCACAATAATGCATGTTTCAACAGCGATATATAACTAGTCGTTGGGGGGGGGGGGGCACCGTAAAACTTACCCATCATGGATATGCATAATATAAAATAGGAAAATAAAACATGTGGACAACTATTTATAAAATGCATTGCCATTCGAATAAAATCGTGGTTTGATGACGTTCTAAACTTTAAATGCTCTATACTGAATGGCGTAAATGAAATATTCTGATAACTCCAAAATTGATAATCCTATTAACTAACAGTTTACTGCGTCGGGTTAAGCGTCTCATTTCCAATTAAAATAGATTTTTGAATTGAAATTTGAATGAATTACAGGATCATGAAAAATCGAAGCGTGTGGAAAATAGGATTACAAATATCTCGGCAACTCATTATCCGATCCACTTCATTCTTTTTGCAAAATTTATGTTTTTTTATTGTCTTTTACACTCATGTTTGTGAAAGTTGCAACATTCAGGAATTGTCAGAAATTAATGAAATTTATTCCACATATCACTGATAGTGGTACAAATAAACGATCAAATTTACAAGACAAAAAACAAAAAGAACATCGGAAATTAGTACTTTGTGTGTCCGCCACGCTGAGCGATGAGAGCCTGTATACGTCATGACATTGAATCATACAGGTTCTGAATGTAATCCTGGGAAATGGCATTCCAGATGGCTTCGACTTGAAGCCAAAGTTCAGTCTTACTGTGTGCCCCACCAACTGTACGAGCGAGTCTCCGACCAATGAAATCCCAGACATGCTCGATGGGAGACATATCCTTGAAATAACAGTCCATGGAAGAAGCGAAACCTGTTGTGCATTGAAGAAGGCTTGTTCAGTCTGAGAAATATGTGCGCACAGGCATTATCCTGCTGAAATACAGCACCCGGAATACGTCCAAGAAGAGGGAGGACCTCTGGCTCTACAATTTCCCTTATGTAACGATCACTGTTGAGGTTGCTCGCAATGTGCACTAGATGGGATCGAAAATTATACCCAATAGCTCCCCACACCATGATGCCAGGCGTTTGTGTGGTATGACTCTCGATAACACACTGTGGGAGTAGACGTTCCCCTCTCTAACGTCTGACGCGTACTCCAGATTGTAGCGAGATTCATCGGAAAATGCAACTTGTTGCCACTGGTCACGCTACGCGCTGTGTTGCTGAGCCCATTGAAGTCGAAGGCGTCTGTGATTCAGTGAGAGGTGAATCCTGCGTAGAGGAACCCTTGCACGCAGTTCATGCTGCAGCAGACGGCGACGAACTGTAGAGCCAGACAACGAAACACCTGTAGCTGTGCTCCAACGTTGTGCTAGCACACGAGAGGACGCTGTACGGTCCGTCACAGTTATGCGGATGAGGTGTCTGTCGTCCCGTGTTGTTGTGCTATTGTGTGCCCCACTGCTAGGTTTTCGCCTTGTTTTATTCTCCTCTGTCCATTTCTTCCAAACACGCATCACTGTTGTTGCATTACACTGCGTGCGGGCTGCGATTTATCGATACGAAAATCCACCTTCTCGCATACTGACGATGCGGCCTCGTACGAACTCCGTTAGTTGTTGGTATGGCTTCCTTCGCTTTTAGTGAGGCATATTGACAACCAATGAAACGTTTACCGCAGACAGAGGAAGATAAACGGAATTCAACGCATCTTTACAGTTCTTTATATACCTGGAACAAGCGACTGATAAGGGGCCAGTCCTCGTTCCACGCATGCCCAATCACTTTGTAATTCTAATCATTTGCATGTCTTACCTCACTTTACATTTCCTGAAAGTTTGGTTCAATTTGCATAATTCTTTCATGGTGTTGCAATTTTCACAAACATGAGTGTATATTCACTCCTTAAAATAAACAATTTCGAAAATTTTTATATACCTTTTATCAGAACGAATATTTCAAGAGTCCGAAAAAGATAGTTCCGGATAATGGAGGTTATTGAAATTCAATAAGCTTCTTCCCATTATTACATACTAAGTACATACCCATTTCAAGTCTCTGTCTCAATTTGTTCAGGAGATAGAACGTTTACAGATTCCTTTTCAGCATTTCCCGTGAGAAAAAAAAGGAAATGTATTCGAATTCTTTTGTACAACTCTGTATATAATCTATGTAATTTATACACACCAGGGAATATGCAAAATATTTGTTATATTTAAAAATGCAGTGGCGTCTCGTGACTGTCTTTATTTGGGGGCACTAAATGCATGGCTGCCAAATTTATTCCATTTCATTATTTTTTGAAAAAAATCTTTGTCTTATTTATTTTTAAAAAGTGCTACAATTAAACAAGGAAAAGATTTCTTTAAAAAAAATAATGGTAATAAAAGAATATTTTTTTTCCGGCAGTCAATTAGTACTCCAAAAATAGCCACTCTCGAGCCGCCACTGTAAAAATGCATACCACAACTGAAAACCCACTTCCGGCAGTTATCACTCATAGACAGTATGTAACCGAATACTTTTGTGTGTCTCTGTATATGAATGATAAATGATATACACAACATACTCAACAGTAAGCATCTTGTTTTGCACCTCAGTGATATATATCAATTTCAATATATTTGAAACAGTATAACATTATTATAATACATTGCAAACGATTTTTATCCATAGACTATCATGTAACGGAATACTTTTGAGTATTCTTGTAAACGAACCTTGAATGCTACACACTTCATTTTCAATACCAAACATTCGATAGTAAATATCAATAACATATACAAATTACACAGCGATCCGACTATACTTACCCGAGTTAGGTCTTGGACAGACAGACAGATGGTCGGTTAAACCAAATTCATAAACACTTTTCAACTATGTTGGATAGAAATATAATAAATTATAACACTTTCTAATAATATATTTCTTTTAAATGCTAAAAGGTGTAAACTAACAGCATAATATACAGTAAGGTAACTTTTATTAGATTGTTGACATGTTTCGGCTCACTCCGAGACATTTTCAAATCAAATGAGACTATTCTATAATTGCACGGTCTTTGAAGTAATTATTTGAAATGCTATCATTTAATTTTTATATACTTTTTTAAAAATGCGCAAGTTATCTCTTATTTTACTTGGTTGTTTATTTCCATATTTGTGTCCTATATTTGGATAAAAATATGGAAATAAAGAACCCAGTCAAGTAGAAGATAACGTGCGTAATTTTCAAAAAGTACGTGAAAATTAAATGTCATTTCAAATAGCTATTTCAAAGACCGTGAAATTATAGAATATTCTCATTTGTTTTTTGAAAATGGGTCGGAATAATTCGAAACATGTCAACAATCTAATAAAAGTAATTTTTCTGTATATTATGTAGTTAGTTTACACCTTTTAGCATTTAAAAGAAATATGCTGGATAGTGCAAATTCCTCTAACTATCACCTATTGAAATAAAATTTTCTTCAAGAATTTTTTAGAGAGCGGGGGGGGGGGGAGGGCTTCGTTCTTTCCATAAATATATGTCACATCTTGATTCATTCATTGTGTTTAAAGATGCATCAGGATGAAATCAGATATCGCACTCACTTTTAACTGTAACATGTGATTTATTTTAAAATATCAATGTCGTTTTGTGTGGTATACATTTTGCAAACAATGGATCTGTCTTTTCAGTAAAAGAATAAGTAACAATCTCAGGTAAAAAAAAAATGCTGATGCGGAGGTGGAAATATTCTTTACCTGCACTAATAAAATGGAACCTAACAAGAAATCGTCTTTGCCGGAAATTCTTTTTAGCATCTCTCCGAAAGGATGCTATTTTTTTATTTCTTTCTAATACCAAAAATGTTCAGATTCGCTTTTTGAAAAAGAAATCGTAGACGATGCAAGCTAAGAAGAAAGAAAAATCTTTTTGATTTTTACTCTTACTATTTTTTAAATACATATATTCTACATTTTTTACAGAAAGGCAGGCCGAATTCTAAAGAAAATATATTTATTTTCAGATATCATATAAAAAATGTTTTTTTTTACTCCTTCAAACAAATTCTCAAAGAAAACAAACATGTTTATATTATTAAATTTAAAAATTAGCGTAGCATACATCTGCGGGTACATTTTGAGCTTTCGACTTTTTGAAATTCTCTATATATTTTCCGTGTAGAATATGTAAGAGTAAATTGAAAAGAAAGATTTCCGACATACTTTTTAAATTATTTCTTTTCTATTTATTGAGCTGAAAGAAAAAAAAATCCCAAATATTTATATTTTTCTCATTTTGTATTCAAATAAAAGTAATCCTATTAGTTATAGATGTAAGTTAATTGCTTAAATTACTTGTAATATTACAGGGAGTATAGATAAAAGAAGACAAAAATGTTCAGCTATACTGTTTTTTAAAATATGCATTAGTTATAGATGTAAAAAAAATATATTTTTTTAATCGATGATCCAAAATCAAATACCTTTTTATCACATGAAATATCCAACACTTGAATTCGGAATTGAAAGCGCGATAGGATAGTATCTTTAACGTAACTTTTACATACAGCCATTTTACAATATCTTGGACATATAATGTGCTTTTAAAAATTTAGAAATTCCTAAAATTTTAAAGTAAAATAACTAGTTGTTGGAGCAATTATTTTGAAGAATGTAAGAGTAGAGATAGTTTAGATCAAATATTTTTGGCTGAAAAACAAGGGCAAGGAAAAGCATTTTCTCTTTGTTTGGCAGTTCTTATTCTGTATATTTAGTAGACTTTTAAAGAGTGTTGCTAAATTCAATAGTGTAACGAAAATCTTCTGAGTGTGCCTGTAAACGAACTTTAAATGCAACACATCTCATTTTCAATATCGAGCATGATGTTAAATCTATTGTCCATGTTTTATTTATTTCCTTTTTTTATCCTCCCATCTTTTATTCTCGTGATGCATTTTTGTAATATGTAACGTGAATTAGAAATTGTTTACTACTCTTTTTAAAATATTTTTATGGAATTAAGGTAGAAATTTTTACCGTTGAATAAATTAGGAGTAGTTTGAAAGCTTAAGAGGTTAATTGACTTCTTTCTGTATGCTTTAAGTTATTAATTGGCGTCCGCATTATCTTTTGAAAGCTGAGGTGTTAAAATAACATCTTTTTGAACGCTTTAACTAACATTTTGGCGTGTCCGCGACAGGACTAAGATTTATTGAAGCAAGATGTTTCAAGCCGTAAAAGGTTTTAAAAAAGCCGATTTAAAGATTGTAGTAGAAGAACTTGGTGAAACAATTCCGCAAGATTATACGATTGGAACCCTAAAAGAAATAATTTTGAATAGTAAGGAATACAAACAGGATCCTGATTTTGTACAAGAAATTTTATCAGCAGCCATTGCTGAACGAAAAGAAAAAGATGCTAAGAAGAAGTTGGAGTTAGATATTGAAAAGAAGTTACAATTAGAAAAGGAGAAGGAGAAACAGAAATTACAATTAGAAAAGGAGAAGGAGAAAGAGAAGTCGGATCAAGAAATACAGTTGAAAAAATTGGAATTAGACCATCAATTAGAATTAGCAAAAATCCAGTCACAAGGGCGAATTCAAGGTGAGTACATTTCAACTGTTAATGAAACTAATGATTCTAAACGAAAATTTACGTTACCTAGGTTAGAATTTCATCAATTTGATGGAGATTTAAAAGAGTGGCTACCATTCTGGAGTCAATTTTAACAGATTCATACGGATGAGAATATTGTGCCCGAAAATAAATTCCAGTATTTGATTCAAGCAACAGTAGCTGGATCTAGAGCGAGAGAAGTTGTAGATAGTTTTCCGTCAACTATGCCAAAGCTATAGAGAGTCTTCAGGCTCGTTTTGGTCGGGAAGATCTTTTAGTTGAAGTATATGTTAGAGAATTATTGAAATTAATAATATCAGTACAGTCAAAAGAAAAGTTTTCTCTTACATCCTTGTATGATAAACTTGAACCGTATTTAAGAGCTCTTGAGACATTGGGAGTCACAACAGATAAATGCGCCTCAATTTTATATCCAATGGTAGAATCTTGTTTTACTGCGGAATTTTCAAAAGCGTGGAACAGAACCTATACGTCTTCTGCTATTTCCGATCCGAAAGAACGCCTAGATAATTTAAGGAAGTTTATCAAAAGTGAAGTTGAAGGCGATGAAAGAATAAATTTGGCAGTAGCAGGTTTTGGCTTCGCGAAAAAAAAATGATGATGGAAACTTTAGAAAAAGGAAAGGTTACACCGATGTTTCTAAACATTTACCAACTGCTGCTACTCTATTAACAACTTCTTCAAAGCAAGATTTAAGGAAAAATTGTGTTTTTTGTAACGGAAGACATCTGAGTTCAGAATGTTTCTCAGCACGGAAGATGAGTTTTAGTGAGAAGCAGAATATATTGAAATACAAAAGGTGTTGTTTTTTATGTTTGGCGTCAGGCCACACAACGAAACAATGTAAAGCTATCCTGAAGTGTTTCTTTTGTGATAAAAAACATGCATCTGTGATGTGTCAAATGCTCGATAAAACAAATTAAATGAAAGGAAAGGGGAAGAAAAATCGTCTGGAAATGAAGCAAATATGGGTAATGTCAGTAGAGGAAATGAAGTAAATATGGCCAATGTCAGTAGAAATCCCAATGTCTTTCTTCAGACACTCAAAGCAAAAATCACTTCAGATAACAAAAAGAAATTTGTTCAACTTATTTTAGACTCAGGTTCTCAGAGATGTTATACGAGGGCTATCCAGAAAGTAGATTACGTTTTCGTCTGTGTCCGCTAGGGGCGGGGCTAGCGCGGCCATCTTGGGGTCAGAGCGTTGCGCAGCTCAGTCGGCATCTAGTTCGTGCTGTGCTCCGTTCAGATACTGTGACGGTTTGAAATGTCTGCGTTAATTGAAAATCCCGCGAGCTGCGAGGTGCGTGCAGTAATAAGTTCACAATAACGGAACTTTCTTTGAGTTTTCCACAAATTTCGCATAGTTTGTTGCACGAAATCATCAGCGAAAAGCTTGGTTACCACAAGTTTTGTGCAAGATGGATTCCAAAAATCTTGACAGAGGACCACAAAAATCAGCGAATGGCTGCAGCGTTGAACTTTTTGGACGCTTACCATAAGGATGGTGACTCTTTACTCGATCGCATCGTTACTGGTGACGAAACATGGGTGAAACACGTGAACTGTTGGTTGAAGGCGCAGGCGGCCGAATTTTTCGACGAAGGCATTTCCAAGCTCGTACATCGCTACGATAAATGCCTTAATTTGTATGGTGACTATGTAGAAAAGTAGTATTTGAGTGTGGCTTTCATCTGTATATAATAAAATTTGTTTCCTATACTTTGTTTAGTTTTTATTCCAAAACGTAATCTACTTTCTGGATAGCCCTCGTATTTTAAAGAATTTAGCCGAAGAAATGAAGTATTTACCTCTTCGAGAAGAAAAAGTCGCTCATTCCCTTTTTGGCGGAGTCATAACAAAGGAATATAATCATAACTACTACAAGATAAGATTAAGCGATTTAAAAGAAAATTTTAAATGCAATTTTGAGGTTTTGGACCAAAACATTATCTGCGAAAATGTTATGCCTCTAGGGAAAGGATCCTGGTATAAAGAATTGACGGATATTGGTGAGGCTCCTGAATCTATTCAAGTATTGATTGGAGCCGATGTAATTGAAAAATTACTGACAGGTCGTAGAGAAATGTTGTCGTCTGGACTAGTAGCCCTGGAAACACACTTAGGATGGACCTTAATGGGAAAAGTGCCACAAGATAACGTATCTAAAGAAAACTTAGCTTTAACAGTTCCCGCATAGCGTGCATGGTCACAGTGACGTCATCGTGACGTCACAGTGAGTCACGTACGTCACGTCACATCTGTGACCAAAATACAACCACTCAGTGACATCACATTGTGACTAAAATGTGAATTATTTGGAAACCTTAAAAAATTTGCAAGAACACTACAAAATATGTTATTCAATGTAAAAGAATATGTTTCTGACATTTTTTTTAATTTTTGTGACGTCACTGTGACGTTACTGCAAATCACAAACACTACGTCACCTGTGTTATCAAAATACCCCCATGTTGTGAAGTCACAGTTTGACCAAAATGTGAATTTTTAATATATTTTAAAATGATGAGAAATATATATTATTCAGGAATGCTTTAATGCACTTAAAGGGTCTGATTCTGACTGATTTTTATGATCCCTGGAAAATTAACCTACATTGATTAATTTATTTACTGACCTACAGGAAAATGCTTTATAAATAGGTAAATTTCAATCAATATGCAATTATAAATTATAATACAAACATAATGCGGCATGTACTCCATGAACAATTTTTTTTTAAATTAAGGCAGTTTCTCATTTGCTTTTCATATTAATTAACAACTTTTGTAAAACTGAGAGCAACAATCTATATTATAGAGCGCAAGCTATCCAAGAGTAACAATGACGTCATGTTAACAGCGGCAACAACTGAACAGTAAATTTCGCTTTTACAGTGATTTTTTTTAACTTCTAAATATTGCACAATTTCAATTTTTAACCGTCGAATAGGGAAAAAAATGCTCTTTCAAATGCAATATGTTTCAAAACTGTACCTCAATTTACTGTTATTTGTGGTTTTAAAAATAATTTTAAATCTTCTTTTTTAAAATCTTTCTATTGCGTGCATTTCGATTAAAACATATTAAAACACTTCCATTTCAATAACAATTATTACAATAATAATTTCCCAAATTTCAGCGTTTGTTTCCGACTAATATTCAACATCAAAATTAAAAATTTCATTTAAAAAAACATAAATTCATATTTTTTAAAACACAAATTTAATAGACATGAAATCATGTTACTTCTGCTGAAACTATTAGAATAATAGTAATAATAATAATAATAAGTGTATTGGGCGATATCTTCGACTATTAATTCCTGACATACGACTAATACGAAAGTATCGGTAAGGAATTTATTAGAATTTTCAATTAATATTTACACACACACACACACACACACACACATATATATATATATATGTCTGCTATATTCTATAAACAGAGTAACCCAGGTTTTTTCCCCTAGTTTTATCAATTGTAAATTACACTTAATACCGGAAACGGCTGAAAATAATATACAGATGGGGTAATTAAAGATTTGTTTGTGTGAGGGGAGGTGGGTTGTGAAAAACAGATGCTTTATTATAATAAAATCACTGGTATACTTCCGATAATAATTGTTTTTTCTTTAGTGTTTAAGTAGATTGAGTACCTCTTAAAATATATATTTTGCTGTTTGTTTCATACTTTGTAAATAAATTTAACATTTTCCGAATATAAAATGAAATTTAAAAAAATTATGCAAAATGTATGATTTAAATATTTATTCACGTCTTCGTTTTTCATTTACCACAAATTTCTTTAAAAAAATATTGTTATTTTGCAAGCTATTTCTTCTACAGGACATTAATAAAGAAAAAAGGAAATTTTGAAAAAGGGAAAATGCCCCCCCCCCCCCCCAACCTTTTACCTTTTTTAGGATCACATTTTGCAATTATTACGCTCTATGCAAATTTTACTTTTTTATGATTTTGCATTCTTGTCCATTAAAATATTTTTTATGTACTTTAAAAATTTAAACAATGTTTTATTTGATACGCCATGAATATTGATATTTTTTTTACAACTTACAAAAAAAAAAACTATACAAGTATTATTATTGTGAAACTAATCGTAAAAAAAAAACGTAAAATGCTTATAAAAAATAAATCTTCAAATAAGAAATTTTAATTGGAGAGACTATAAAAAAAACATTCTGCCTTTTTAACCTTCTACTCTAACATCAACTACATAAGAAGAAAAAAAAAGAAAAAAGATCATCTGCCTTGCTATTAAATGCGCGCAGATGTTTTAAACGTTTTTCAAAAATATCGTCTGCTTTTTTAACCGCAGAATAAGAGACGCACAACAGTGTATTTAATCTTTGGATGTCAGTTCGTTGGACAATACGCGTGTTATGAGCGTGTATAATTTCTACGTATTTAAAATTAAAAACCTGCACAGGATTCCGCAAATACAATTTGTATACGAAGTTTCTTTCCATGAAAAGTACAATTCCTTTGCGTGGTTAAATTTGGTTTCCGCCAATGTTATTGTACTTCATTTGGAGGAATTTTGCCTTCTCAAGAAATTTTCGCTATTTTTACGTCAAAATAGAATATTGAAGATCACAAAGAAAAAGAGGTATGGAAAAATATTATTTTCCCTGTTAGCTTTGCATTAAGTTATATCGTTTTTAGTTACTTTCATGTAGTATTTTACAAAAGTTAAATACTTCGTTTAACATTTATCAGTTTAATAAAGTTCATTAAATTTAATGTTTATTTTGTTAAAATAAGTAACAATATGTCAACGATTTTAATCAGATAATTACTTTCACTAAATTCATTTCCTGAGTCATTTTATAGTTATAAATTTCAAAACATCTGTACGCTATTATAACAGAATTATTATTAAAGGGAAATGTTCTTTATAATTATCACCTAATCCTGTAAAAAAAAATAATAATAATAAACCAACGTGTGGTTCCATTTTATGTTGTTATCTGAATTTATATATTTTTTCACATTAAAAACTGGTTAAATATTTGAAACTATGTTTGTAATTTATTATTTTATTGGGTTATGTAACTATGATTATCTACATTTCAAATGGACTTTCTAACATCAGAGTAAATATTTTTCAAACCGATGTTGTTGAGTCACAAAGGGTTAAAATATAGTTATAAAATAAAGGTTCCATGTATGATTACGTATTTTGATCTATAAGTTAAATTTTTGGTTTTCTCTTTCAAAAATAGCAACTTTTATGAAATATTTTTCAAAAATCTTTCTTAATAAATTGAAACATACAGTTATTTTTCTTTTCAATATGATTTAAAACCTGGACCCCGATGTGAATATTATGGGAGAATACATTGTTCGAACATTTTCACTAGTTAAATATATAAGATACTGTTTAAAAACTATTGAAATAGTTAATAAAAAATACCCTTTAAAATTTCAAGGCTTAAAAACCTTATCACAGTCAAAATATCGATTATTTTATTATTATCTCAAATTAACGATCTAAACTTTTTATACACGTGGTTTAAAATGTCAAAACTGTATATTTAATACATACACGATTGCCATTCAAGGGTTTTTCACTCATGAAAACTATATAAATGACTTTTTCTCAATATTGATTTTTTGTTCATTCTTATATTTTTTAAGTTCTTTACTTCCTTTAGTATTTCAGTTTATTATTTTTTATACATATTCTTTATTATGTATGTAATAAAACCTTGCATGGAATTAGTATTACAGATTTTTTTGTTTTCTATATATGAAATCACATGAAGAAGAGTTAAATTCCATAGTTCCTCACAATATAGAATAATAATAAATTTATATAAAATCTAATATTAATTGAAATAAAAATCCATGCACAGTGTTCTATAACATATTTTAGTAATTGTAAAAAAATATAATAATAATAATAATAAGTAAAGTAAATAAATTTAAAAAATGTCAATACTTGTAAAAATAGCAGGTATTTAAAGCATTAATTTATTTTAATTTTGTTAAACATTTTAAATAAATGTATAGTTTTTTTTTCAAAATGTGCTTTTAACTGACTATTAAAATATACTGCAATAACAATTTTTATCAAAATTCTTAAATTTAAAAATAATATTGAAAAGTAACGTTTCCCATTTATAGCAAAATCACATAGTACTTATTTGCTTTATTTAAAAAAATTTCTCTAAAATTTTTAAATACCGAGCTGAAAATGCAAAAAATGTTGCATTTATATTATAGAACAACAGAATTTTAAAGCATTTCACCACTTTTATATAATAAATTTGAAAATCTGCAAATCCACCTTTTTCTATTTAATGTGTAACCAATGGTAATGATTTGGGTTCGTTTGAAATCGGGTTGTCTCACTCGATTGCAGGATTTTAATAAAATAGTCTCAAAATCGCGTTACCCGACCTGATAGGGTATTCATATAAGAATCGGAGCCCAAGCAAAACTTTAACTAAATAGACAGAATAAAATAAAATAAATAATTTAAAACCCCGACTTAAGTCCTGTATCGGGTTGGTTATTCCGATTTTACCCGCACCCGACATGGCGTTCAGCTTGAGCCGAGTAAGAATAGCGATAATTGTTGTTGTTGTTGTTGTTATTCTGTTTGGGTTAAATTGATTGTAATTTTTTTTCGGCTTCGGGTTGATTTCGGGTTGAGATTTTATTATTGCAGCTCGGGTTTGGATTAATCTGAAAAACTAGAATAAAATAATAACTTGATCTAAAGAAAAAATAGAATATTCTTTCAAACCTGTAGAAAAAAAAGAAAAGAAAAGAAAGAGAATAAAAAAAAATAAAAATAAATAACCGATCCGTAATTTTCCTCATCGAATATGGGTAAAATATGGTCACTCGGCCCGATGAAGAATCGTCACAATTGTCACAAACCTGCAGCCAAAAAAAAATATATATATCTGAACTTTACGAGTCGGATTCGGGTAAAATCTAGTCACCCAATCCGATGCAGAATCGTCACAAATGTCACAAACGTCTAGCAAAAAAAATGTCGATCCGAACAATCCGGATCGGATTCGGGGAAAATTTGGTCACCCTATCCGATGCAGATTCGTCACACTTTTCACATTGAAGTCGCACGGTGACTTCACAAAGCAGTCACATTGTGAGGTCACAGAAAGCCTTGAAAACGGCCATAACGACTTCACATTTAGGTCACAGTGACTTCACATCGACGTCACGTGACGTCACGACGACGGTCACAAAGTAACAGTGTGACTTCACATTGACGTTGCCGTGACGTCACCATGCCTTACGGGTTACATCTATGTTCGTGAATGAAGCAGAAATTAGCGATTTATGGAAACTAGATTTGCTTGGAATAAATGATCCAATTGAAAAACACTCTAAAATGGAGATCGATCGTCAGGTAAAAGAGCATTTTTTACAGACAGTAAATATGAATGAGGATAATCGTTATGAAATTTCTTTGCCATGGGTGGAAGATATACCACCTTTACCCGATAATTTGAGTTTAGCCAAGAAAAGATTAATTAATGTTACAAACAAGCTGCTTACCAATAACCTTTATCAAAAATATGAACAAGTGCTTTTAGGCTGGCTTGATGATAAAATTATTGAGGAAATTCCCGAGTCTGAAATGAATCTTTATGGAAACTATTTGCCTCATCGACCAGTAATAAAAGAAAGCAGTACAACTCCCATTCGTCCAGTGTTCGACGCATCAGCTAGAATACAGAACCATCCATCTCTGAATCAGTGTTTGCATTCTGGACCAAATCTCATTGCATTAATTCCTGACATTCTCTTACGTTTTAGAGAAAAGAAATTTGGCGTTGTAGCTGATATCAGGAAAGCATTTTTACAAATCGCTGTACGAAAAGAAGATTGGGACTTTTTGCGTTTCCTGTGGTGGAACGATCCAGAAGAGGCAAATATTAAAATGTTTCGACATGCTAGAGTCGTGTTTGGAGTCAAAAGTTCCCCATTTCTTCTTGCTTCCGTCATAGAATATCACATAAAAAACGATGAAGAATACGATCCACATCTTAAACAGCAATTGCTGAGAAGCTTTTATGTTGACAATGTCGTTGCTAGTGTCCATACGCAAAAATAATTAGAAAAATTTATTGCTGATTCTAAGTGTCTTATGGCTAAAGGTGGATTTGATTTGAGAGGATGGGAACATACAGAAGAAAGAAAAAATAGCGAAAATGGCGAAGAAACTGCTGTACTGGGATTACAATGGAACAGATTTCTAGACGTTTTGAAGGTTAATGTAAGCTGGACGAAAGATATAAATTTAGAAAAAATAACTAAACGAATCATGCTATCAGTTGTACATAAAGTTTTTGATCCTGTTGGTTTTACGTCTCCTGTTATGATTTGTCCCACGATGATGTTACAGAAAACATGGAAAGAACGTATTGCCTGGGATGAAGAAATTCCAAGTGATCTAAAATATGAGTTTATTGAATGGTTTCGTGAATTGAGCATTTTACAAGAAATTCAGATTCCAAGATATATTCAGTTCACCCCAGATAATGTAAAAGATTGTACTCTTCACACATTTTGTGATGCAAGTCAATATGCGTATGCTGCTGTTATATTTTTTAGGATAGCAAGTAAAGATCATGTTGAATTATTCCTTCGAAACCCCGCATAGGTCCTTTAAAATGCGCAACCATACCTAGAATGGAGCTTTTAGCTGCTTTGATTGGTGCCAGATTGGCTAAATCAGTAACTGACGCATTGGGCTGGGAAGATATGGAAAGATATTTTTGGAGCGATTCCACGACGGTTCTTGCATGGATATCCAGAAAAGAGAACTGGTCTGTCTTTGTTAGAAACACAGTTCAAGAAATAAAAAAATTGAGTGATCCTGTTTTATGGAAACATATACCTGGTGAAATGAATCCAGCAGATCTGCCATCTAGAGGTTGTAAAGCAAAGAAACTGGTATCTCTTAAATGGTGGGAGGGTCCATCTTGGCTTCGAAATCCTGAAGAATATTATAAATATATGAATTTCACATGTCAAAACATAAATGAAGAAGAAATTGAAAAAGAAAAATTGAAGTCTACAAAGTTACTGGTTAATGTTGATGAAAGTACAGAGAAAACCTGGTACTACCGGTATTTTTCCAGTTATGAAAAAATCGTGCGTCTTGTTGGTTGGATACTACGTTTCAGACATAATTCTTCTAATCCAAAAGAACAAATTTGAGGAGAATTGACAAGTCATGAATTTAAGAAAGCAGAAACGAAGATAATTTGGATGATACAACAGGAATGTTTTTCCCATGAAAGCGATGAGAGATTGAAAACTCTTGAGACGTTTAAAGATCAACAAGAAATAATGCGTGTAAAGACTAAAATTATGTATAGACAAGACAATATGGATTTCCTCACACCTATGGTTGTTCCTTCAAATCATGAAGTTACCAAACGATTAATTTTACATTTTCACCTCAAAAATTGTCATGCATGTCCTCACATTCTTTTAAATTTGCTCAGAGAAAAATACTGGGTTCTGAATAGAAGAAGAACTGTGACTTCTGTTTTATCCAAATGCACTATTTGTAAAAGATTTAATTCTAAGAATTTCGAATCTTTTCCTGTTTCTCTACCAGAAAATCGAGTAAAAGATGAAGCAGTATTTCAAACTATCGGTCTTGATATGGCTGGCCCTCTATTTCTTAAAAATAATCAAAAGAGTTGGGTTATCATATTTACATGCGCTATCTACAGACCTGTACATTTTGAACTTGTTACTTCAGCATCTACAGAGGCTTTTTTGATGGCTTTAAGAAGGTTTGTATCACGCAGAGGAAGATGTTCTATTATATATTGCGATAATGGTCCAAATTCTATTGGTGCAGCTAATTTTTTGAAAAGATTGAATTGGAGTCGCATAGTGAAGTATGGAGCAACCAATTCAATTGAATGGAAATTCAACCCACCGACTGCTGCATGGTGGGGCGGATGGTGGGAGAGACTGATCAGAGTGATGAAAAATCTATTAAAAAGAGTCTTAGGACAAGTCTGTTTGAACTATGAAGAGATGATAACTGTATTGGCTGATTGTGAAAGTATTATAAATTCTCGACCACTAACTTATATGTCAGAGAAAGAATCTATTAAACCCATATCTCCAGACATGTTTTTGAAAGACATTCATGAGTGTGATTTACCAGACGCAGATGCAATCGAGGAAAATTCTCTCACTAGAAGACTTAAATATAGGCAAGAACTGCAAAAGGATCTAAGAAATCGATTTAGATCAGAATATTTATTTCTACTTATCCAACGGCCGATCGGGAGACGATTCCAACGTTCAGTGGCTGTAGGAGATATAGTCTTGGTGGGAGCAGATAACAAGAAAAGAATTAACTGGCCATTAGGACTTGTTACAGAGCTCATTCCTGGTAAAGATGGAAAAGTTCGCCTGTTAAAGTTACAAACGTCCTCATTCACAGATACTTCGACCTGTTCAAAGAATTTATCCTCTAGAAGTGTCATCGAGTGATTGTACCAAAATTAATTTTCCTAAACCAACTTTGAATAAAACACAGATTGAGCCTTCAAAGAACGAATCTCAACTTAAAAAGACTAGATCTGGTAGAATGATAAAAATGCCAGAGAGACTTGATTTATAATGTTCATGTAAATGCATTTATTTAATGTGAAGTTTTGATTATACGACATAATCAAAAGGTGGGAGGATGTTAAATCTATTGTCCATGTTTTATTTCCTTTTTTTATCCTCTCATCTTTTATTCTCATGATGCATTTTTTGTAATATGTAACGTGAATTAGAAATTGTTTACTACTCTTTTTAAAATATTTTTATGGAATTAAGGTAGAAATTTTTACCGTTGAATAAATTTTGAGTATTTTGAAAGCTTAAGAGGTTAATTGACTTCTTTCTGTATGCTTTAAGTTATTAATTGGCGTCCGCATTATCTTTTGAAAGCTGAGGTGTTAAAATAACATCTTTTTGAACGCTTTAACTAACACATGCCATAGTAAATCCCAATAGCACATATCAATTACCCGACGATCCGAGTATACAGGGTCTGTTCTGAAATTAGTAGGACTGATTTTTTACTGAGCGAACGGGCAGACGAGAGGCAGTCTGTGCGCACACGATCGGTGAAGGGGGATATTGGGAATGCTGGGAAAAATCGGCAGTTGGATCTCGGCCGTTGAAGAGAGCAGGTCGCTTGTACTGTGAACTCCTGTCGAAACGTCTCATCACGGAGAATCATGGAGCGTTTTCTGGAGCAGCCATACGCGATCAAATTTTGTGTAAAGCTTGGTAAAACGGGCAAAGAGACTCACGACATGATTAAAGAGGCCTACGGTGATGCTGCCATGGGTAGATTGGGTGTTTTTGAGTGGTACAAGCTGTTCCACTCAGAGGTAGGGAGGTTGAGAAGGTAGGGAAAAAGTGGAAGACAACAACCGCTCCGGACGCCCTTCGACCAGCAAGACCAAAGAAAATGTGTCTCAAGTGAAAACTTTACTCAACAGTGATCGTAGGAGAAGCATCAGAATGATTGCTGATGAATTGAGCATTCCTCAAACCCAAGTTTTTGAGTTCGGCTGCACCATAACAACGCGCCGAGCCACACAGCGTTTCGCGTAGTGGAGTATCTTGCACAGCACAATGTGGCAACGCTGCCTCATCCCCCCTACAGCCCCGACTTGGCCCCGCCAGACTTTTTTATATTCCCGAGAATAAAATCGACGCTCAAGGGGAAGCATCACGGCTCGGTAAAGGCGGTTCAACAGACCGTGACGAGGGAGTTAAACAGCATTCAGGTCCAGGTGTTCCTGGAGGCATACGAAAACTGGAAAACTCGTTGGCAGCAGTGTATAGATGCGGAAGGGTGCTACTTTGAAAAATTCTAATCGTTTGTACTATTCTCATTTTTTTAAAAATGAGTCTTACTACTTTCAGAACAGACCCTGTATTTATGCGAGTTAGAACACAAACAGAAGGATAGAATGACATGAAACCCTAATTCATAAACACTTTTCAATAATGTCGGAAAACGTTAATAAACATTTAAAATTCTAAATGTTTCTGAAAACTTGCAATGAAAGGGGAAAAGAATATTACACATCTTTAAAAAAAATAAAAAATAAAAAAATGAGGATAATAGAAATTCCAGATAAAATATTTGCTGCTAAATTTAGATTGTATTCAAACAATGCATTTGAAATGCAATATGACTCTGACAAGTTTCTATTTGTGTAACGACAAAACCAGATATTTCTAATATCTTTCGAACAGCTGGGGAAAAAAAGGATTTCTTTCAAAAATTGCGGTTGTTCTATTTAACTAATGAAGTCGCATTCAAAGCTATATTTTGCATTTAGATACATACTCAGTTTTGCAATATGAATAAATATATGAATATACATATATATTAAAAAATACATGATTTTTTTATGTGAATAAATATCCCTTTTAAAAAACTCATTGGTTGACATTTCATACCAGACGCATTAAAATGAAAACGAATGCAGTTTTTACAATATCTATATAACACCTTTAGCGCGTTTCATCATGTTCAGTATATTTTTTAACCCTCTCGCTCACATCCATATTCACTAAGCTCCAGGTTGCAATGTAAGCATTATTTAAATTAATATAATTCCACGGATATAATGCAATTTTAATACACTCAGATATGATTAAAATTCTCAAGGATTGCATTGATATACGTAATTAAGTTTTATACATAATGTTGGAAGAATCATCTTTTTTTCGTATTTAAAATACTATACAAAGAAAAATTACAATTTTGCCCTTTTGCTGGACAGTCAAAGGGTTTTACTACTTTTCAACATAGTTGAAAAGTGATTATGAAATCGATTTGTCTGTCTGTCTGTCTGCCGTCTCTCTGTTCGTGCTCTTACTCTAGTAAATATATTCGGACTGCCACGAAATTTTTATACGTTATTGTCTTTACTATAGAAAGATCGGTATAGAAAATTATGTGTGTAGCATATATATCTAGTTTACATTCGCGCACAAAAGAATTCTGTTACATTATGGTCTATGGTCAAAAGGCGTTTCCGATGCATTTTAATGATCTTACAATACTTCAAACATAATGCAATTGATACGAATCATTTAGTTGGACTAAAGCATGTTTTTTTAGGAATGCAAAATAAGCAGCACGTATAATTTGTTTACAGGGACGCACAATAGAATTCCGTTACATTATGATCTATGAGAAAAGTCATTTGCGATGCATATTAAAGATGTTATGATGTCATAAACATAAAGAAATTTTAAAAAATCATTGAAGTGCACTACAATATGTTTTCTATGGATTAAGAATTGCGTAGTATTTACCTTCATTTACAGAGACGCAAAATAATTCGGTTACAGTACGATGTGTTGACTACTCTGATTTATAATGGTACGGTAAGTTTATTTTGGAAATGTAGTTTTTTTCCAATAACAGTCAATGTGCGTAAAAGTGATATCTAAGGCTATCTTTCTTTAACTTTCGATGAATGAGTGTGGAAACGTCGGAACTTGTGAATTTTCTCTTTGTTTCGATATTTATGCAAATTTTTGCATAGGTCAATCGATATAGCAGTATTTAAGCACTGACACGTGCTGGGGAAGTGGAACTTTTGGATAGAGTTCTTCCTCACTGTGGCCTTTGGAGATCTATTTAGTTAACTCAACTATTCTGAAGTACAGAAAGAGTGTCGTCATTGAGTAAGAATAGATTTTACCTTATTTTTGTTCTAATTGAATAAAAGAAAATCGGCACTCACGGAGTACCGATTTCAGAGCTACCGTCTTTGAACTTGGAATTGGACTATGATAGCTAGACTTGCATAGGAGTAAGTTAAATTTTACTGAAAGCATCTTAACCGACGTTTGACGTTCGTCCAAGTTGTAAGTCATATTTTGAAGTTATCTATTTATTGATATTGCTAATTGAAATTTTATTTTCTGAGTGGAGTATTTTTTGGAGATTGACTTTCTTTCGGTATAAGGCAAATTATGTAGTGCTTTCTCAATTCCCTTCCCTTTTTAAGGTTTTTTAAATTAAAATTGTTTGATTTTTACTTAAACTTGTGCTCATTTCGACTTAACTAGTGTTGGTCATCATGAATCACAGTGACATGTATGTTACAATAGGACTGACTATGATTGATTTCATTTTATGAAAATTTTCTTTAAAACATTCTGTTAGTGTTGGAAAGTGTTTAATAATTTTTCGTTGTTGGTTAATTCTGAAAATGGGATTTTGTCACCAAAATGGCGCAAAACAAAAATCACGCCAACCCTGGTGCGTCCGTGCAGCTGTTCCAATTTAAAATACATGACGTTCACATTTTTCTTTAAAATAGAAAATAGATAAATAATAAATAATATCAGAAATCAAAACATTTGATTTCAAAATTAAAGTATCGTTTCTAATTTGCACACGCGAAAAATAAAAGCTGACAATTCGTTTCGAAATTTGATCCATTAAATATTATTACATGAGTTCAACTTACGTCGAAAAAAGATCCGGAAGGAAGTTGAGTTGTATAAACAGAATTATGGTAAACTTTGACTGTCTCACTGGTGCGGATTATTTTTTTTTTACACCAGGCAGCGGTCCAAAAATTCATGGTTTAATATTTTAAACGTTCACAACGAATGAATCTTTTTTTTTCGTTGTTTATTTTCATGGATAGAGAATTTGAATTGCGAACCTAATTTCAACTGAAGTTATTGCAGAATGTATACATAATTGAACGTAAGTCATCTCTCAAATATTAATTTATTTTGAACGATCTTTCTAAAAATGTAACTTTTATGCAGTTTTATTCGAAAAAATAATTTTGAATAAAAATGGCTGCCTGGCATATGAAAAAGTGAAGCGGGCATCCCGGAACTGTTGATGACAGTCACATGACTTACGGTTTTATTATAGAGATGCTAATCCGAGTATATTTACGAGAGTTAGAGCATAGACAGACAGACAGGCTGCTCAAACCGAACTCATAAATACTTTCCAACTTCTATGTTGGAAAATATTAAAAATTTATTTTGGAAAGAGTTAAAATCTTGACGTTTTTTGTTTTAGGCTTTATGTCTTTTAAGTTCAATCGCATCAGAAGTTTCAAGAAATGGTACTTTTATTCTAGTAAGTACAATATTTAAGCAAAAAAATTAACAAAACTATTCAATTTGTATTACTTTTAAATTCCCGCGATTCTCTCAGATACCCCTGGTGTTTTATATTGAAAATATCCCACCCTTTTTTAATTTAAATATACAGAATTGTAAAGCTAGCCTGTTTATTTTAAATTCCATATATTTTAAAAATATCTGAAGTACATTAAAAGCATTTATGCAAACAAAGTCTCGAAAAATGCTTGAAATATCAGTGGCTTCATTGCAGAAAATATTTACATTTCTGTTTCAAAACGAAATGTGAGTGACATTCTAAACAGGGAGATTTATTTGCATTCCGGACAAATACTTATTCTTTCAAAAGAATAATAAAAGAAGTGTTTGACTTCGCAAAATAATATGCAATAAAGTTTTTTGAAATAAAGTGAAGTTTATATTATGTTCGATTTGTTTGTATTGGAAAATATTAAATAAAGTTACTACTATGTGAATTCTGTCATATCAATACTACAAAACTAAAACATGTCCATGAGTAATACTGTCGTCATATTGTCGGTGGATACGACCTGGGCAATTCATTCCCACTTTTTTCGCAAATTTAATTACTTCTATAAATCGCATAATTTTAATTCTTACACCGTCGAATGGGAAGAGGGATGTATTTTTGAATGCAATTTGTTCGAAAACTGAGTCTCAATTTAATTATTTTTTTAAGGTTTATAAAAATTTATTTCAAATATATTTATTGGATAGGCACCACTTTTTTAAGCAATTATCTTTAATTATTAAATTATGGAAATGCTCTAATTAAATAAATAGCGTGTGTGTCAGCACCAATCAAATTTCTATTCTGCTGATGACCGATGGCTATGACGTCATGGACCGATCGGTCCAATTCTGCTGGACCAGGAGATGGTATTAGCCGTAATTCCTAAATCAACTCTTTAGCCTCTTCTAAGTCTGAATTAAATGAATTCCATAAATTGAATAACGCTCAGAGGGACGCCCTCTTTTCAAAATTTGAAAGCATGGCAGCAGATGATAACGAAGCTATGATGAACTCTGATGAGGAATTCACCTTTGTTAAGTCAACAAAGCGTGTAGTTAATGAACAAAGTAAAAGTGCGAATAATGAAAAAATTCCCAGAGCTAATGCTCTCCTAACTAAACCTAACGATGACAACATTACCCCTATCGAAATTGATTCTTAGAAAGGGTAATCAACCATTAGTGAAGAACTCCCTGTTCATGAAACTGTCAGGAAAAAAACCCATCATGTTGTCCGATGTCTGTAATATCATTGATCTTCATAACGACCTATCGTCGAATGGTAAGTTTAATTTTGAAGCCAAAATGGTTGACCATTTTATTCGTATCAACCCTGCTAGTTTTCGAGACAAAATGGGTATCCATGAATACCCAAAAGAAAACAATATCCATCAATACCTTTTCTCCGGATAGACAAATCCCAATGAAAGCTTTTATTAGAAGGCTAAATCTACTTTTTCTGGAATGCTTAAAGAAACCTCATCATGTACCGTCTAAAAAATTTGCCAAATGAAAAGCAGATCTAAAGGCAGAATCCTTCCCCTTTTTTCTAGTAAAACTCTCAAAAACTGAAAATTTTGAACGAAATATTCAATGTTAGTATTATATTCAAGCTGAGAGTCGAAATAAAAAAAAAATTAGACTACTTAAAAAGTCAACGCAATACTATCGTTCCCAGAAATGTTTTCACGTTGCTGCTAACTGTCATAACAATCCCAGATGTATTGGTTGAGGAAGCAACTATTTTTCCAATGATTGTGAATTAAAAAATACTCCAGGGGCACTCAAAACACATTTCAAACGTTACAACTGCAGCCTCCCTCATACTTCCAACTATACCGGCTGTTCCAAATTGCTACTGAACCCCATTTCACGAAAAGTTATGCTAAAGCTAAAGCTAACTCTGCAGTCCCTGGCCAAATTATTAGACGCAGATGTTTTTATTATAATTTATTAAATATCTGGAAAGATACATGAGGAATTATCCTGAAACTTCAGGAGTGTAAACAACATGATAAACGTCATATATTTCCGCGAAGATTTTTTCCCGAAACCCCATAAGGGCCGTCAACATATTGAAGAAAAACGAATATCTTTTGGATAACCCTGTAAAAACTAATATTGCAAAAAGCATTCAAACTGTAGATTATGATTAAGTGGCTTATTGTAATAATTTTGGTTCATTTTTATGAAGATAGCACGTATACTCGAAGAGAAATTCACGTTTTTATAAAAACAGTCCCAAATTTTACCAAGTTTTTTGCTTATAATTTGCAGAGTTTTTAATATAAAAACAAGTTATTTTCAGAAAATATGACAAACAAAATTATACACAATACCCTGCAATCAGAATTAAAAAATAATAAAAATTGTATCAAAAATGAGCAGGTTTACTAAATATTGTTACACTGCGCATGCGCGAATTCAATCAAAATATACTGCGCATAATTTATTAGCTAAATGTATAGACCAACTTTTATGAAAGTCTCAAAAACATAGCTTGAAAATTCTGATAGTAATCACCGGTAGAATAAGCTCGAATTTCGCTGTTCCCAAAAGGAAGCAAAAAGATGAGGGGTTGTATCCAACTATACTAGCTTATGAAAGTTGACATAATAAGAATGAAGTGTCTCTCATTCTATATTTGATACAGCCCCTCATCTTTTTGCTTCCTTTTGGGAACAACGAAATTCGAGCTTATTCTATCGACGATTACTATCAGAATTTTCAAGCTATGTTTTTGAGACTTTCATAAAAGTTGGTCTATACATTTAGCTAATATATTATGCACAGTATATTTTAATTGAATTCGCGCATGCGCAGTGAAACAATATTTAGTAAACCTGCTCATTTTTCATACAATTTTTATTATTTTTTAATTCTGATTGCAGGGTATTGTGTATAATTTTGTTTGTCATATTGTCTGAAAATAACTTGTTTTTATATTACAAACTCTGCAAATTATAAGCAAAAAACTTCGTAAAATTTGGGACTGTTTTTATAAAAACGTGAATTTCTCTTCGAGTATACTTGCTATCTTCATAAAAATTAACCCAAGTTATTACAATAAGCCACTTAATCATAATCTACAGTTTGAATGCTTTTTGCAATATTAGTTTTTACAGGGTTATCCAAAAGATATTCGTTTTTCTTCAATTTGTTGACGGCCCCTTATGGGGTTTCGGGAAAAAATCTTCGCGGAAATATATGACGTTTATCATGTTGTTTACACTCCTGAAGTTTCAGGATAATTCCTCATTTATCTTTCCAGATATTTAATAAATTATAATAAAAACAACTGCGTCTAATAATTTGGCCAGGGACTGTAAAACAGCCCTTGTTATTAAAAGAGTTCAAGCTTCTAAACAAAATCCAATTATTCAAATCATCCCCTTCCCTTACTCATCAGCTTTACGAGCTTTATACGCTATCAAACAACATTCCCACCATTGTTGAGATCATTACGAAAATTCAATGAGAATCGCAAATCACCTCTTTTGACGAAATCCTTATTAAATTCAACAGTGTTCTAGCAAACAGTATTCGGCATAAAGATCCCATGCCTAAATTAATCGCCTTCTTAAAATGATGGTGAATTCGAAATTTAACTCTTATAAATCTTAAGGTCTCTATTTTCTGTAGGAAAATGCAAATTCAATTTCTTGTAAATTAATTCTATTCTTATTTACTCTTATGTACCCCCGTACCCCTTCTCAGCAATTTTACGAGCTTCATAAGCTATCAAACAACATTCCTACCATTGTTGAGATCATTTCAAAAATTCAATCTTAATTGCAAATCACCTCTTTTGACTACATCCCAATTAAACTCAGCAGTGTTCCAGCACAAATTATTGAGCATAAATATACCATGCCTAATTTAATCGCCTTTAGTGAAATGACGCCGAATGCCAAATTTAACTCTTATAAATCTTAAGGTCTCTATCTTCTCTAAGAAAATTCAACTTTAATTTCTTCTAAATTAATGCTATTCTTATTTATTCTTATGCTATTTTATGTATGGCAATGAAAATAGTCTTTTTTTTTGTAGGGGTAGATTGCACTTCACATCTTGCTTTTTCTTTGCTGTTTCAGTATTCATTATGCTGTTTCATATTTTAACAGTTTAAACAGTTAAATATTTATTGTTTTATATCATCCTTATTTTTTATAGTTTTAAATTACTATTTTCTCTAAAATTTAATTTATATAGTTAGGTTTTCTTCAATTTCTTACTTTTGTACTTCCTGGAATTTGCCAGAGAAGTCATGCCTACCTATTTTCGGATTGGTCTCTAGTTCGCCTACATAGACCTTTCCAATTCTCTTATTCATTTTATCTTCCGTCTCTGTGAGCTGAAGACCTTTCCTAGCTTTTATTCTCCATATTTTTATATTTTTATTGTAATACATATTTTGTACTACAGTTAGACTTTCTTTCCATGTCTCATCCAAGATATGCTATACAATTACTCATATACAGAGAGCAGATGTTGCTTTGCAACGGGATATCACCTGAAAGCTCTATCTGTTTATCTAATTAAATACTAAAGTTTCTGTTCTAACGTATTTTTAATTCCGTTACTTTTTCGCTATTCTTAGACTGTTTTCAGTAATTATTTAAAACTACAACTATACTTTCGCCCAATGGCTCCTTTTACTGCAAGACCCTTAAAGATTGGGTGAGAAGTTGGTGCAGCTAGGAAGCCTCTGAATGATACCCACACTGTACAGAACTGTTCTAATTAAATAAAGCTAATATCACTTTTTTATTACTGGTACCAAAAACAAATGCTGTATGCCCCTTTTAAGATGTATATATGCACCCATGTTGCAAAAGATGTTAAAACTGTATAAATAGTTCAGAGTTTGTTTCCAGCTACCATTACATAATAATATAAAAACTTCATTAATAAATAAATAAATAAAATAAAATAAAATAAATAAAATGCAAATTTGACAGATATATGTCGAACTATGCGCTTAAACACTGAAGTAATCAGAATCGGAAAGACTGCTGCAAATATCAAAATTTTTGACAATTTCTTCGGCTGTCCTGGCATGTGGCTAATTCGAAAGTATCACTTTTATTAAATTTGAAAACATTTGATAACAACATTTAAAACCGCTTGAAAACATTTGATAAGATCTTTTTTATTTGAATACTTCGTTATTTTTCATTAAAAATGTTTTTTTTCTGTTGTTATTGGATAACTAAAAAAAATGCATTAATTGCAAGAAAATCTATTAAAGTTTTCAATTAAAAATGGTTTTCAATTAGGTTTTGTAAACAGGCAATACGGGGGTTTACATAAAAATCACAATGCAACAATTTTGAACTGCATAAATGAGGGTTTGCAGTATTTAGACGGTAATTCAAATGTAGTATGTTGTCATATATGTATATGCAGTCGTTTTTTTCGGAAAAATATATCCATTATATTTTGATCAATGAGGAAAAATAGTTTTCGGTGCACGTTAATGATGTTATGATACTTTAAACATGATGAAATTTTAAAGTGACACTAAGTGCTGTACAAGTTTCTATAGATTATTGAGTGCATATAGCGTTTATCGTTCATTTACAGACACACACAGACGTTTTCGGTTACAGTGTGACGTGCTGTTGCATGGTGTACCCTGGCTAGCACAGCGATAAGAGAAGAAAGAAGTTAAAATCAACTTTTATTTAAAGTTTTAAGAAGAGAGATGGTGTGCGAGCCTCCTTTACCAATATTTGAACTCTGATTAAACACTGTTAGTTGAATAATCCCACTTAAGCGATGCACGTACTAAACTATAATGTATATCACTTGAATAAGTCAATTAAATGAAGCTTTAACTTACATACAGACGAGGACTGGTTTTATTACTTCAGAACTTCTTCCACAGCGATGCTTTGCCTTCCCAAGCTTCCTGTACGAACTGTCAATTTAGATAAATAAGGTAGCCCGTGGCCACAAAAAAAACTTTATTGAACTTAACACTTAAATTTTTGCAACCAGTTCCCGATCTCAGCTCTAAGCAAACACCAGAACAGGTACTCCACTTCCTTTTGGAATCAAAAGCATTTTGGCTTTCCCTGGGGGCGAGATGCGACCAAATGCAACGACCAACACACTCTCACTTGCTTAAATACATTGCTAAGTGACCAGGGAAGCTAAAATGTGCATAAAACAGTTGCGAAACACATAAAACTCACAAATTCCAAAAGACACGTATATTCGTCGAACATTAAAGTAAAAGAGAGTATAGATGTCGCTTCACGAACACAGATGTTATTTTCACAGTACGATCTCAATCAAAACAAACGGCTGCCTTTATGAGGAGTCGCCAATCCACTACAACATGACTGACTAAGATCGGCCATTGCTGGAAGAGAATTTTCCGATGTAGTATGCATTTTTAAACTTATCTACCTTTGAGTATATTACGTGGTGTGTATAACGTCTCTAGATCGCATGCAGGACTACACGAAAGAATTTGCACATGTTATTGGATAAGGACAGCTATTACTGAAAATGCATTTTTACTTAATTATATGTTTTCTTTGATATTTGTTATTTAGATATTCGAATTCATTACATAAAAAAATTGAAATTTCTTAATAATATTTTGTCAGTTTTGGAAAGAGTTTCATAATTTATGTCTCAGGCATGATTTTTCGTTCTTTTGTTTAATATAGTTTATGTCTTAAATTAATTTTGGCGAATATCATCTGGTCTGGTTTCGACAGACTTGAATTTATTTTCTTTAATTTTCTCTTTCATGTGAACCGTGTGAATTTATTTGTGAATATATGCATTATGCATAGTAGGAATACATATAAACAAGTCAAACTGATTCCGGCGTAAATTGAATCTTGTATTCCAGGATTGAAAATGAAATGCATTTTAAAATGGAATTCTGCTTTCGCTCTTCGATACGCAACACCTTCCAAGAACGTGACGAAAGTCACAAATGATAAAAATGGAATACAAGAAATGACTTCAATTGCAAAAACAGCGAAATCTCACGTCCCTTTCCTCTAAAATTTACATATTCTTATATTTGGTATTTATATGTTTATTTTTTGACACTATATATCTATATTACTTTTTGTATTAGACTATTTTTTTTCATTCAAAATAGACAAAAAATGTTTATCATAAAAATCTATATTGAATATGTTTATTTTATTGATATGAATAAGAAGATACTGGATCATAAATAATTATTTTGCCGTGTCTTCAAACTACTTACATACAGAAAACGAACACCATGAATCAATTTACCACTTTCAAGACCATTCAATTTCGAACACCCCATTTAATTCGTTAAAATTAGAAAGTGTTATCACACAAATAGATATACAAGTTCAGAACTATATGTCAAAACTGTAATGGCAGGTAGAGGGGACCTAAATATGAAGATTTTGTATAGGAATGTGGGTGCGGAAATCCAGCGTTGAGGCAGTAGAGGGCGCTGTTGAGTTCGGCCGATGAAAGCGTATCGCTAGCTTGGTTCAGCATTCCCCGCACGAATTTCGAGCAACATGCATCAAAACACCAATGCGGAGCTTGCCGACATGCATTTCATGTATAGGGATGCGGAAGGAAATGGAGCAGCTACTCAAAAAATAAGCACGTTCAACGGTTCTCGAGCTTGTCGAAGGACTATCCTCTTACTGTGCGTAATACTTTTTCTACTGCTGGAATTCTGCGATATCTTCCAGTGCCCGTATCACGCATGGAAGCATAAAACGATCCAATCGCGCACAACTCTCGATAAAGACACTGAAAAGTTCGGCGATCCGGCAAATTCCTACCCAGGAATCGTTCCATGGACATCCTTTGAGCAGACGCTCCATTTCCTTTGAGCAGACGCTCCATTTCCTTGCGCAGCCTCATACATAAAATGCATGTCAATAAGTTCCGCATTGGTGTAACTATACATGTTGCTCGAAATCCGTGCGGGGAATGACGATTCAAGCCACCGAAATGCTTTCATCCACGTCCAATCAACAGCGCCCTGTACTGGCTCAACACTGCATTTCCGTACCTACATTCCTATGCAAAATCTACTTATTTAGGTCCCCTCTACCTGGCTTTACATTTTTGACATATAGTTATGAACCACCCTGTACATCCAAAATCTTCATTTTTATAGCATTTTTATGAGATGTGAGTAGCGTGAGTATTAAAACACAGACAAATGTGAGTTTCATGTGACATTATTAGTCTCATTTAACAAAAGTAGGTTTACATGGAAAATAATTAAACTCATTCTCACAAAATATATTAGGTAACAGCCGATGCATATGCTTCAAAATTTGGTTTTACTTAGCATTTCTTCGTTTCGACACAGATAATTGAATTTACTTTACCAGTTTAACACATCTGAAATTTATCTACAATAAATTTTTACAGAATTGAACGGTACCGTACAATAGGGGGGGGGAGGGGATAGGGATAGGAACAGACTTTAATTTATTTATACTTTGTAAAACTATACAGTTAGTGCGACAGTGTTCTTTAACATTTTCACCAAATGGGAACACAATCGGAAGTGCCATTTTAGAATGACTACAATATTTTCTTTACCCTGGTGTTGGTAAAGTAAAAATATGAATTCACAACACATTAAAGCTGGATAGGGGGCATGATCTGTGATGGCCATATACGACCTAAATCATTTTAGAAGGTAAAGTCATCCAAAATGTCTTTCAATTAAAATTCAGTATCAGTCCTTTTTTAATTGCGATTGGGTAGTTCTTCATAAAATGATATGTTCGAAAACTTTGCTGCTTCTTTATCTACCGAATACCGACGACAACAGGTACATTTCAAACAGGTACATCTCAAATTACCTTGACAGGGTGGAGGTTATTCATGTCAAATATCGTCGAATAATAATAAAAAAAATATTAATAATAATAAAATAATAAAATAATAATAAAATAATAATAATAAAATTATTTCGTTTGTTCTGCTCGTGCTATTCTGAAAAAAATTCCATCACCAGCTGTACACTTTAGTTCTCTACATGCTTTATCCCTTTTTCAGAAATAATTTGAAAATATATTTCATATAAGAAATATTAATGAATTTTTCAATTAATTTTCATCAGTGAAATTCGCCCGAAATTATTGAATAATAAACATGTGAAATTTTCATTGCTATCTAAGCGTAATTCCGAGGTCCGGGTTCGGTTTCCGGCTTGGACATTTTCCCCCTCTGTGGTTGTCTCTATAGACACTTATAGATAGTAATGTAAAAATTCACATGTTTATTATTCAATATACGTATTTAATAATTAAATATTTCAACCCGCTGTATCAGTTTACAATATCTTCCCATTTCTCAAAATCTTAAAATGTGAATTTTTCAAGAATCTTCTTAGAGCTAAAATACTTGGAAATGATCATTAAATCAAAATATTCGAGAAAAATGATTCATGAATATGCATCTCATAGGAAGGAAGTACGCATTTTTGAAAAGATGAAAAGTATTGCATTTTCTAGGGTTGCGTTTCGAGATGATTTCAGACGTAAGTGGTCGGTCGTGAAATCGTTTCATGAGACACGAAAGGGTTGAAATTGTATTTAAGGATTTTCTTAAACTAGAACACGTCATACTAAAGAGACGATCACGAAGTGAAATTCAGCTGACTAAACACATAGAAAAGTTTTCATTAATTTATTTCAGAATCAAGATTTTTTTTTTAAAATTATTTATAAAATTAGTTAAAAAAAATATATATGCTTAAACTTTTTTTTTTCGTTGATCGTTATTCGTACATTACGAATACTCCCACTTGACTAAATATTTCCATTAAATTTAATTTCTATATGGGAAATTCGCATTTTGATTAAATTTGAATTTCAAATCAAATGAGAGTAAATCGTATGAACGGATTTTTATTTTATAAATTTTTACAAAAACTGAGCCAAAAATTTAATGTCTCTTAATGGAAATGTTCTTTTTCTTGCTATCCCATGCATTTATTCAAACATTGACATCGTAGTCCTAAATATGAAAAAGTAGTCTATACTAGTAATAGAGATATACACGTAGAGCTTCTTTGAATGAAATTATTCTGAAATCTTAATAATGGGATTCGTTCAAATCTTTATTTTGGGTGCGATTTCTCATGAATTCATTTTAATAAAAATGGTTCTAACCCGCATAGCATATATGGTCACAGTGACGTCACCGTGACGTCACAGGGAGTCACGTACGTCACGTCACATCTGTGACCGAAATACACCAACTCAGTGACGTCACATTGTGACTAAAATGTGAACTGCTTGAAAACCTTAAAAAAATTGCAAGAACACTACAAAATATGTTATTCAATGTAAAAAATATGTTTCTGACATTTTTTTTAATTTTTGTGACGTTACTGCGAGTCACAAACGTGACGTCCACTGTGTTATCAAAATACCACCATGTTGTGTAGTCACAGTTTGACCAGAATGTAAATTTTTAATATATTTGAAAATGATGAGAAATATATTATTCAGGAATGCTTTAATGCACTTAAAAGGTTTGATTCTGACTGATATTTATGATTCCTGGAAAATTAACCTATATTCATTAATTTATTTACTGACCTACAGCAAAATGCTTTATAAATAAGTAAATTTCAATCAATATGCAATTATAAATTATAATACAAACATAATGCGGCATGTACCGGCATGAACATTTTTTTTTTAAATTAAGGCAGTTTCTCATTTGCTTTTTATGTTATAAGAAAAAATTAACAACTTTTGTAAAACTAAGAGCAACAATCCATATTATAGAGCGCAAGCTATCCGAGAGTAACAATGACGTAATGTTGACAGCGGCAACAACTGAACATTAAATTTCGCTTTTACTGTGATTTTTTTTAACTTCTAAATATTGCACAATTTCAATTTTTAACCGTCGAATAGGGAAAAAATGCTGTTTCAAATGCAATATGTTTCAAAATTGTACCTCAATTTACTGATATTTATGGTTTTAAAAATAATTTTCAATCTTCTTTTTTAAAATCTTTCTATTGCGTGCATTCCGATTAAAACATATTAAAACATTTCCATTTCAATAACAATTGTTACAATAATAATTTTCCATATTTCAGCGTTTATTTCAGACTAATATTCAACATTAAAATAAAAAATTTCATTAAAAAAAAGAAATCCATATTTTTTATAACACAAATTTAATAGACATGAAATCAAGCTACTTATGCTTAAACTACTAAAACTATTAGAATAATAATAATAATAAGTGTAGGGGCGATATCTTTGATTATTAATTCCTGACATGCGACTAATACAAAAGTATCGCTAATGAATTTCAAAACTTTATTTCAATACATCATTGATATTTTTCATATGGAAATTATTTTTGGTATTGTTAGTGGACAATTATAAAAAATGTATTAAATGTAAAAAATCTATTAGAATTTTCAATTAATATGAACATATATATATATATATGTCTGCTATATTCTATAAACAGAGGAACCCGGGTTTGGTCCCCTAATTTGATCAATTGTAAATTGTACTTAATACCAGAAAAGGCTAAAAATAATATACAGATGGGGTAATTAAAGATTTGTTTGTTTGAGGGGAGGTGGGTTGTGACAAACAGACGATTTCTTATAATAAAATCACTGGTATACTTCCGATAATAATTGTTTTTTTCTTTAGTGTTTAAGTAAATTGAGTACTTCTTCCAATATATATTTTACTATTTGTTTCATACTTTGTAAATAAATTTAACATTTTCCGAATATAAAATGAAAATTAAAAAAAATTATGCAAAATGTATGATTTAAATAATTATTCATGTCTTCGTTTTTCATTTACCACAAATTTATTTTTTTAAAATATTGTTATTTTACAACTGTTTATTTTACAGGACATTAATACAGAAAAAAGGAAATTTTGAAAAATGATAATTGTCCCCCCCCCCCCCGATAACCTTTTACTTTTTCAGGATCACATTTTGCAATTATTGCGCTCTATGCAAATTTTACTTTTTATTATTTTTTAAATGATCCTGCATTTTTGTCCATTAAAAGATTTTTTATGTACTCTAAGAATGTAAGCAATGTTTTATTTGATATGCCACAATATTAATAATTTTTTACCATTTACAAAAAAAAAAAAAAAAAACTATACAAGTATTATTGTGAAACTAATCGTAAAAAAAGGGGGGTGAAATGCATAAAAAATAAATCTTCAAATAGGAAATTTTAATAAGAGAGAATATAAAAAAATATTCTGTCTTTTCTACCTTCTACTGTAACGTCAACTATAGAAGAAGAAAAAAAAAAGAATAGAAATCATCTGCCCTGCTATTAAAGCCGCAGATGATTTGTAAAAATATCGTCTGCCATTAACCTCAGAATAAGAGGCGCACAACTGTATTTAATCTGTGGATATCAGCTCGTTGAACTATACGTGTGTTATGAGCGTGTATAATTTCGACATATTTAAAATTTAAAGCCTGCACAGGATTCCGCAAATACAAATTTTAGACGAATTTTTTTCTTTCCAAGAAGGGTACAATTCCTTTGCGTGGTTAAATTTATTTTCCGCCAATGTTATTGTACTTCATCTGGAGGAATTTTGTCTTCTCGAGAAACTTTCGCTATTTTACGTCAAAATGGAATATGGAAGATCACAAAGAAAAAGAGGTATGCAAAAATATTATTTTTCCTGTTAGTTTTTCATTCAATTATATCATTTTTTAGTTACTTTCGTGTAGTATTTTACAAAAGTTAAATACTCCTCTTAACATTTATCAGTTTAATAAAGTTTATTAAATTTAATGTTTATTTTGGTTAAATAAATAACAATATGTCAACGATTTTAATCAGACAATTACTTTCACTATTTCATTTTCTGAATCATTTTATAGTTATAAATTTCAAAATATCTGTACACTATTATAAAAGAATTATTATTAAAAGGGACATGTTCTTTATAATTATCATCTAATCCTGTAAAAAAAAATAATAATAACCCAATGTGTGGTTCTATTTTATGTTGTGATCCGAATTTTTATATTTTATTCACATTAAAAACTAGTTAAATATTTGAAACTATGTTTACCATTTATTATTTTTATTGGGTTATGTAACTATGATTATCTGCATTTCAAATATACTTTATATCTAAAATTTTAGCCAAACTTTATTCTAAAACCTGTATACGTAGATTCTCTCAAATATGCTTGTTCTATTTATGATGAACAACAGGTTATTGTGATTATTGCCTAGTCATGAAACATCGAACCAGATAGATCTTTCATCGGCATCATATGATACATTATATGTGTCACTATCGATGAATTTATTACAATTCCATAAATAATCATAAATAATTGCCAACCAATTAGTAACATTATATTTTTAATAACCAAAATATTGATTTTAAGTATGTTTTTTACTGCAGACAAACCCTGGTGCAAAATGAATTAACGCATTGTATCACCATGTTGCATTTCTCTAAACATACCAAAAGTCAAAGTTATTTACAGCGAGGTTAATAAGATATTTTTTTTATTACTGCTATCTTTCAACGCAGTAGTTAATATAAATTATTTATAGAATCCTCAACATACGACGATACTGAGTAATTTTTTCATATCAAAGTTTTATTTATCATTTAAACAGTTTCATACCTTTATTAATAAAATGAACTTTGTTGAATTTAAAAGTCTGAAGATATCCAAAAATAGATTTTTTTACAAAGGTAAATTCGCACACTTTACAATTTCGTATTAAAAAATTGACAATATTTATGAGAAGAAACTATTTGTTTATTGTAAATATGAAAAAGTATCTTTTAGTAATTAATTATTATTTTTATTATTTAATTTTTTTTAAATTATTTTTTACTTGCTTAAAATGATGTATTCTAACATCAGAGCAAATATTTTTCAAACCGATGTTGTTGAGTCACAAAGGGTTAAAATATAGTTATAAAATAAAGGTTGCATGTATGATAACGTATTTTGATCTATAAGTTTAATTTTTGGTTTTCTCTTTCAAAAATGTCAATTTTTATGAAATATTTTTCAAAAATCTTTCTTAATAAATTAAAACATCCAGTTATTTTTCTTTAAATATGATTTAAAACCCTGGACGATGTGAATATTATGGAAGAATACATTATTCTAATATTTTCACTAGTTAAATATAAGATACTGTTTAAAAACTATTGAAATAGTTAATAAAATTAAAAACTACCCTTTAAAATTTCAAGGCTTAAAGACTCTTTAACAGTCAAACTATCGATTATTTTATTATCTCAAATTATAGATCTAAACTTTTTATACATTTGGTTAAAAATGTCAAAACTGTATCTTTAATGTTACTATATATGTAATATGTACACGATTGCCATTCAAGGGTTTTTCACTCATGAAAACTATAAAAATGATTTTTTCTTAATATTGATTTTTTGTTCATTCTTATGTTTTTTTAAGTTCTTTACTTCCTTTAGTATTTCAGTTTGTTATTTTTTATATATATTATTATGCATGTGGTAAAATCGTGCTCGAAATTAGTATTACAGATTTTTTTTTGTTTTCTATATATAAAATCAGATGAAGAAGAGTTAAATTTCATATTTCCTCATACATAGAATAATAATAATTTTATATAAAATCTGACATTAATTCAATATAAAAGTCCATGCATAGTGTTCTATAACATATTTTAGTAATTGTAAAAAAAAAAAAAAAAAAAAAAAAAAAAAAAAGTAAATTTTTTTTTTAAATGTCAATACTTGTAAACATAGCAGGAATTAAAGCATTAATTTATTTTAATTTTGTAAACATTTTAAATGAATGTATAGTTTTTTTTTAAATGTGCTTTTAACTGACTATTAAAATATACTGCAATAACATTTTTTATTAAAATCCTTAAAATTAAAAGTAATATTGAAAAGTACCGTTTCCCATTAACAGAAAAATCACATAGCACTTATTTGCTTCATTTAAAAACATTTCTTAAAAAATTTTAAATACCGAGCTGAAAATACAAAAAAATGTTGCATTTATATTATAGAACAACAGAATTTTAATACATTTCACCATTTTTATATAATAAATTTGAAAATCTGCAAATACACTTTTTTTATTTAATGTGTAACCAATGGTAATGATTTGGGTTCGTTTGAAATTGGGTTACCTCACTCAATTGCAGGATTTTAATAAAATCGTCTCAAAATCGCGTTACCCAGCCTGATAGGGTATTCATATAGCAATCGGAGCCCAAGCAAAAAATAAACTAAATAGACAGAATAAAATAAAATAAATAATTTAAAACTCCGACTGAAGTCCTGCATCGGGTTGGATAATCCGATTTTACCTGCACCCGACATGACGTTCAGCTTGAGCCGAGTAAGATTAGCGATAATTGTTTTGTTGTTGTTGTTGTTCTGTTTGGGTTAAATTGATTGCAATTTTTTTCGGGTTCGGGTCGATTTCGGGTTGAGATTTTATTCTTGCAACTCAGGTTTGGATTAATCTGAAATACCAGAATAAAAGAATAACTTGATCTAAAGAAAAAATAGAATATTCTATCAAACCTGTAATAAAAAAAGAAAGAAAGAAAAAGAAAAAAATTACCGATCCGTAATTTTCGTCATCGAATATGGGTAAAAAATCGGCGGGGAATATGTTCACCCGAGCCAATGAATAATCGTCACAATTGTCACAAACCTGCAGCCAATATATATATATATATATATATATATATATCCGAACTTTCCGAGTCGGATTCGGTTAAAATCTGGTCACCCAATCCGATGCAGAATCGTCACAAATGTCACAAACCACTAGCAAAAAAATGTTGATCCGAACAATCCGGATAGGATTCGGCTAAAATCTGGTCACTCTATTCGATGCAGATTCGTCACATTTTTCACATTGAAGTCGCACGGTGACTTCACAAAGTAGTCTCATTGAGAGGTCACAGAAAGCCTTGAAAACGGCCATAACGACTTCACATTTAGGTCACAGTGACTCGACATCGACGTCACTTGATGTCACAACGACGGTCACAAAGTCACAGTGTGACTTCAGAGTGACGTCGCCGAGACGTCACCATGCCTTACGGGAACTATCATGGATAAAAACAAGCTGGAAATTGTACATCAAGCGTGACAAATGAGGTGCGTTCGTACCGTATCTAGCTATATAAATATTTAGATCTTGATGATTTTTAATTCTGTGAAATGAATGATATCGTCTGCAGATTAATTTCTGTAATAGAATAAGTATTTCGGTCGTTTGACAATTAAACTTCAGAAGCTCCTATAACAAGAAAGCACCGATTTAAAAAAAATTTCAAATTTCTTAATAAATATTTTTATTAATATATCCTAAAGTTTTGAATCGATTTTAATAAAATTTGAAATGTCTCGACAAAATTCTGCAAAGATAATATATCTTAAATTTCAAACCATTCGGTTGGGTAGTTTTTGCGTTGTTATATGCGGACGGACTGACAGACAGACGGACGGACCAAGCGACGACAATAGGTGCTACGTATTTATATAATTACGAACGCACCTAAAAAGGACACGTAATTTGATACCAATAATTTGTTCAGTTACACAAACACAGATGTATATTTTATTACGATCTATAATGCAAGATGATGGTTTCATCATCTAAAATATCGTAAGTTGAAAACACAAAACTTATACTGTTAAAATTTTGCAGCAAACTGTCCAGTCATTTGACCGTTTTTATAGAAAACTGTTACATAACCGTAATTTAACTCTATTCTGACCATAGTATGGGGAATAATGTGGTTAGAATAGCGCTAAATCTCGGTCGTGTAACCGTTTTCTATAAAAACGGTCAATAGAAAACTTTTACATAACCGTAATTTAACTCTATTCTGACCATAGTATGGAGAATAATGTGGTTAGAATAGCGCTAAATCTCGGTCGTGTAACCGTTTTCTATAAAAACGGTCAAATGACTGGACAGTTTGCTGCAAAATTTTAACAGTGTAAAAGCAGTAAGGCTTAAAATATTTTTCCAGAGTTTGTTTGCATATTTTTTGTTTAATTAACAAAAAAAAAAAGCCTAAACTATACCTTTTATCGAGTTGCCTTGATCCAGACTCTACTCCAAATCAAATATTACTTCTTGCATCTCTCCGTGACAGTTTGGCAGCTAAAATATATGGAGTTTTCTCTCTTTTTTATATTTTTGAACGACTGTACAATAGGAAATAGTAAAATGAATATCCTGAAAATCATTTTTATGGGTTTTATGAGGCAACCATAACTTACAATTTAAATAGCGCACGTTTTTCGATGGTTTATTTCAGCTGGCGAATGAGTGAATTTGTTCTCATTTTAATTTTTTTCCTCATTTATGCATTGTTATTTATTATTTGTTAAGTGATAATACTTTTGTAAAATTCTCTAACATTGTTAATCGCTTTATTTTTCAAAATCGATAAAATATATAAAAAACAGCGTAATGGTTGAATTTGTTTTACTGATTTAACAACGACCGAAACAAAGAAGTGGCGATACAAGTACATGCGTGAAAAATAATATAGTGAAAGTAACATTATCAGATTTAATTGCAATTATATAAGTTTGGCGATAAAATCATTTAAATTTGTCTCGATGTTTTTTTTTTAACTTTTTATACAAATGGCTTTATCTACCATTTTATGATAGAAAAAATAAGCGTTCTTAACAACAAAAGTTTAATGTAACGTTGAAATTTTATTTAATTTTTCCCATGAATCAAAGCATTTAGCATCACTTTAAATTTTAAATTCACATTTAGTAACTATTACTATTTGAAATTTTGTATGAAACGAAGGCAACGCTTTTAGTATTTGTTGCCAAGTTTATGTTGTTACTATAGTTAATATGTCTGCGTTTGTGTGCGTTTGATACATTAATTTATGGTTTTTAACGTAAATGTATCATAAAAAGTGACATAAACAGTGGACAGAAAATTATTCTGCCTGTTCGTTTCACATTTTCTTTTGTTTATGTTATTTTAATTTAAGATATGAAAGGTAATTTAGAAGTGGGATTCAACTATCAAAGTTGTTGATGTTTTTTGTAAAACAAATACTTACTTTGCATTACACAAAGTACAAATTCTAATATTTTAACTAAAAACATACAATAAACAATATTCATGATATAAATCAAAAGTACTATGTTGAATCCAAATTCACCTATTATATTCAATAGCTCACAATTAATTCATTGACAATTTTTTACTAAAAAGGTGTTTAATACGTACATTAAAATAAAATAAATATAAAATAAAATATCCAAGAACCTAGCACTTTCAAGCACAATCGTGCTCGTTTTCCGGGTTAAAAAACTTACAATACAAAATCTGAGGATCTGTTTCTCTTTCGAAATCAAAGCTCGCTGGACCGTTCCACATTGAACCGCAGGGTAGCTGGTGGGTTGGTATGCAGACCGTTCATTTATTAGATATTTAGATATTTAGATTTAGGTTTTTAGATATTTTATTTTATATTTTATGTAAGTATTAAACACCTTTTTAGTAAAGAATTGTCAGTTATTAAAAACATACACTAAAAAAACATAATATATTTAAAGAATGGTACTTACCTCAAAAATCAAGTGCATTCATCCCTGTTACGAAATAAACAATTGGAGATGTTGCAAACTGATTACGTTTACCGAAAACATTTCCCTCGTTAGTGATGTTACATGCGTAAGTGCTCTCATGGGTATTGTTAGTATCTGAAAAAAAAAAATCCCATTATAATGAGAATACATCTCATTTCACAACTTCTGAAAATTCTTTAATCAGAGTTTTTTTTTTAAATAAGTTTTTTTTAATTGATTTCGGGTTTGTCATTAACTGATTCTAATTGAAACTGTTCTAATTGTTTAAAATTTAATTTTCGTGTTTTTAAGAAAAAACTTTTTTTTCTTTATCATTCAAAAAATTTTACTTTCATATTAGCGAACGTATTTCGGGGGAAATATCACAATCTGTAAATAGGCATTTTGTTCTTCGTCGTAAGGGTTGATACAATAATTACTTACTCATCATACGTAGTATAGGGTAAGTCTTGTAATCGTTTCGAAAATCGAAAAACTTTTTTTTGACGGATTTACACGTTTCAGATACTGGAAATTCTCAAAAACATATTTAAAAAAAATTTGCCACCCGTCTGTCTGTGTGTCTGTAAACGCTCTATCTCCCGAACAAATTGAGATAGAGACTTGAAATTGGGTATGTACTTAGTATGTAATAATGGAAAGAAGCTTATTGAATTTCAGTCACCTCGATGATCCGGAACTATTTTTTTTGGACCTCGAAATATTCTTTCTGATAAAAGGTATATAAAATTTTCGAAATTTTTATTTTAAAGAGTGACTATAAAATAGAATAAAAAAACATAAATGTTGCATAAAGAATGCAGTCGATCGGATAATGAGTTACCGAGATATTTGTAATCCTATTTCCACACTCTTCGATTTTTCATGACCCTGTATTTTATTCCAATTTCAATTCAAAGATACATTTTAATTGGAAATGAGACGCTTCATTCAACGCAGTAAACCGTTAGTTAATATGATTATCAGTTTTGGAGTTTTAAGGACGTTTCTTTTACTCAATTCAGTAATAGAGCATTTAAAGTTTCTGACGTCATGAAGCCATGATTTTATTTTGGAATTGCAATGCATTTTATAAAGAGTTTACTGATGTTTTATTTTCATATTTTATATTATGCCTATCCATGATGGGTAAGTATTACGGTGGCCCCCAATGACTAGTTTTTTCGCTGTTAAGACTTAATAAGAGTTCCAAAGCGCTACACGATGAGAGGTTTCAAATTTGACTCACTGTTCTATGTTAAGCAAATAAAAGTAAAAAAAAAAAAAAAAAAACCTCCAGCTTTTTAAAAATTACTAATGAGGAATCTGCGGGAAATTAAAGCTATTCAGGAATCTAAAAACAAAAATGATTGCTTTACGTGGACTTTAACAGGAATTTTACACTAGAAACATGTTAACACAGAGCTTGCACTTCGTTTATCTCATTCTGCGTTTCTTCAAATGGTCCTCATCTTTCATTCATGATTTTAAGAGAAAAACCGAACATCCTTGCGAAGCTATAAAGATAAAGTATTGTCCACGTCTTTGAAGACTATAACGTAATTATAAGCAAGTTCCAATTCACAGTTAAATGCTGTAAATTCGATAAAACACAAGTTTAAATGAACGCTTGTGATATACTTCTTTTAAATTGCTAAAATGCGTAAAATGTCCCGCAGTGGATGGAGACGATTAAGCTTGCTTCCCGTCAAGATGACCGAAACTGAAGCAGCATCGACCATGGTCAGTGTTTGGGAGGGTGACAACCTCCCTCGACTGCGGCTGTTGTGGGAAACTCTACGTTAATGGGAGCTGGTGCACGTAAAATCTTTTCGTGGATATAATGTCCTCCAAGTCTGAAAACGATACCTCTGGGGGTTCCAATCCAGGTGCAGGTCTCTCATCTGGAACTGGTTCAAAATTAGAAGGCCAGCTCTAGAAGTCCAACCTCTCTTGAAGCTCGGACACCCCTTCTTTCAGAGAAGTGCATTGACACTTTTTCTGACACGACAACAAGAACAACAAGACATAAAATTAAAAAAAAAACATTGCAAACAGTAAAATAAGTTTTATTAGACTGGTGACATATTTCGACTCCATCGGAGTCATTATTAAAAGAAGGGATGAAAAGGGATGACCTCAGCTTATGCTTTAGACAGTGATAGCGCAATCCTGAGAGGCAGACCAATATCAAAACAAATAAGAATGTTCTATAATTGCAAAGCCTATGGAGTTATTATTTGAAGCGTAATCATTTAATTTTTCACGTACCTTTTCAAATGACGCACATTATTTTTTATTTTTACTTGGTTTTTTATTTTCTTATTTGTAACTATGGCGTAATTTGAGCCACAATATTCGTAAATTAAATGATGTTCCGCTGTTACATATTGTGTTTTTGCGTGTTAGTATCTCTATGGTTTCTCTTATAATGGAAAGGATAGTAAAGATTGGAGGGAAAAATTATTTTACTTTCATTGAAATTTATTTGGATGGTTTCTTCTTGATATAATCTTGTCAGGGCTGTGGATTTTTTATTATATTTAATTACAGCTATAGGCTCCTTTTTTCTATAACTAAATTTCCTGCTTGTCATGCCAATATAGTAATTCTTTGATCCATCTACTATAATAAATGCAATTTCAATGCATTCTCAAAATTAATTGGGTCAATTTTACTGCAAATAATATTTTTTAATTTCTGAGAGGGGGGGGGGGTGTCTGTTAATCAAAAATTGAAACGTTTAAGGCTGTATTTCAATATCTACAAAAAGCTTGGAACATATTGAAGAGTATAAAGTTTGTATTTTTGCGAATCAAATTTGTTCTCAGGTTTCTTGTTATTCGCATTATCCACGATTAATTTATCAATAGGGTGTACCTTAAAACAAGCAATTCTACGAGTATTATCTAATTCATTATCCAAATGATTTTCAGTACATACTAAAAAGGTCGTTGATTAATACACCATTGATTAATATATAGATAAAAATATAAATATAGTACATAATTGTACTTGTACTTTGCTAAAACAGTGTAAAATGGAAACGTTAAAACTTTGTTAAAAGTCAAATTATTCCAACAGTTTCGGCTAAAATTGATGTCACTGAGGAAGGCTATACAATTTTAGCCGAAGTATTTGGAATAAGTTGACTTTTAAATAAATTTTAACATCTCCATTTTGCAGTGTTTTAGCAAAGTACAGGTACAATTATGCATTATTTATATTTTTAATCTATATTTTTATACACTTAACAATTGAATATTTCGGCAAAATAAAATGTTTTCAAATCCATTTATCTCCTTTCTGGAGGTAGCAGCTTCTCATCTGATTTTGAAAAAATTATATTACTACTAAATGTTCTCGTATACCAGCTCTATGTCACTTTCAATGTTCAGTACAATAGAGCCGCTAAAACCTCCTATTCAAATTTCGCTGTGATTCTAACAACTTACTGCAAGCTAAAAGTAAAGGATTAACTTCTTCAAATAACCCAAAATACACGCTTTTTCACTAGGTAAATAGTGGAAATTACCCTACTGTCTTCAGTTTATTAAAATTGCGACAGGTGTTACACTCCTCTGTTTATCATTGCTCCAGTCACTGAAAAAAATTCTTTCTTTTTTCTTTGTACTGTCCAGAAATGCCATCACATTACCCCATCCATCACTCAGGGAGACCACTCCCTTGACAGCACCCCGACCAATTTCAGGGGAAGGAAAATCCTTTCAGCTATCCAGGGCCATTGTGGGTTTCACAGCATTTTGAGGATTTCGGCTATTGCGGGATTCAAAATGTTAAACAAATATACAAATTTGGATGTACACTTCTATTGGGAAACGTGACCACCCCCTACAAATTCTTTTGCACATAATGGTATGAAAAAAGGATATAAGAAACAATCGAATGAGAATAAAGCCTAGTGTTCTTTGATATTCATAAATTACGATTCGTTGAACATCTACATACTAAAAATTGTACCATTTATAAAAATATTAAAGAGGAACGTGTACACTGTTGATTAATATACTGATTAAAAATATAGACGGTGCATAATTTTTTTTATACTTTGCTAAAACTGTGTAAAATGAGAAAAAAAATCCAATTCTCATTTCAGGTATTATTAATCTTTTAATGTTGACAGTTTCAATAATATAAAAGCACTAAATAGTACACGTCAAGATTTGACGGTAAACAACTTGAAAATTCAATTAGTAATATGTTTGAATTTTTAATTAGTTGCATTTAACTTAATTCAGTATCGAAAACTTGGTGAATTGTTATACTGTGTATGCAATTCCTATACATATAATCGATAGATAGCGCTGTCGTATATATCTTAGTATACATATGACATCTTGATAATGGGTCAGGCCAAACATATAAAAAATTGTAGATCAGTTCAATTTAGTATTTAATCGATAATTACATGTGCAATCTTTTAATTTAAATATAAATTGGTAATTTAAAAAAATGTTGAGTGTTGAAATTTGCTTAATTATAAAGCATTCGAATAAAAATAATTACAAATTATGTAACTTTTCCTGAAGTAAAATAAGACATTGAAATGAATTATCTTATCGCCAATAAAGTAACAAAAATCAGTCAGGCCGGAGCGAGCATCGAACCTATGCTCTCAACCCCTTAAAACCGATGCCTTAGACCGCTCAGTCATTCTGACCTCACACTAGTTTACTCTAAAACAGGATATATTCTAGATCTAGATGTATGTTACGCATTCGCATTTGTCTTTTTTGCACTGAAAAACTTGATATTAAATTGATCTCTTAATTCCTTTCGTTTTAATCACGGAGGGATAACCTCCGTGGTTTATATATCTACCGTCTATATCTTTTGTATATGATTATTTGCCTTAAAAATACTAGGGGATGATCTCATTTTGTTCTTTTACAGGATCGTACATAAAAGCTATCAAATAATATCAAATAAAAAGAGCTAAAAAGGCAAAATATAAAAAATGAAATTAAACCAAATCATAAGTAGGTATTTCTTTTCATTTGACATGAAGATATTGCATTAGAATTTCAAATGATGGATGCGTAGTTTTTTTTTAATGTTTTGGTTCAAAAAAAGTACTGGATTTCGAATATATCATTGCTTGCTTGTAATAAGCGAGAATATAAATATCTTTAACAGTGTATTTCATCCATTTGTTTATACAATATTTGAATAAAGACTTGTGGAAACAACGTCAAACATAATTTATTTCAGAATTTATATAAGAATAACATGTTTTCGTCTCAAAATTAAGTTTTCAACTTTTATATTCCTCATTGCTCGTAATATATTTTACAATCAGAAGATTTCCGAGTTGCGAAACAAAAATAACTGACAAGTTTCTTATCTGAAATTTATGAAAAATGTATTTTGACAGTCTAATTTACTTTTCTGACGGTCTACTTGTTTGAAATTCAAACCCTATCTAAATGTAAATTGAGTGGATAATAATAGGGAAAGTATAGGAAAAGGAATGCGATTGCTAATCATATAATGTATCTCGCTTCTAACTGAAGTTCTCTGTTATGCTGAAAGAAAAATGCAATCGAATATAATGTTTGTACAGAAATGGTTTCAAGCTTTAGAAAAACTGAGCAAGCATAGATGATAGTTGCACATAATATCTTATGAATGTCATAAATTATTATTTTGTGCCTTTGCATGTTGAAACTTATTATTTTTCGCTGATACAGACATAGATAAGTTTTAAGAATATTATCACTGCATTCTGCGATTCATAAATTTACTTCTTTATAGAACAAAGTACAAAATGAGAAAATGAAAATTGCGAAAGAAAATCTTTCGAAAGTTAATTTTTGAACTATTGATTTCACTAATGTCATTAGAACTGTAATAGAACTAACTGTATACAAAACTGAGTACAAAATTGTTTTACTAAAACGGTGTATGCTGACTGTGTGCAAAAATACGGTTTAATTATTAGCGTAAAATATATCAGTTCTACTTAGATATTATTTTACTTTTCATGCAGAATACGCAAAACAGCAACAAAAAATACATACGAGGACTATTTTTTCAATTAAATTTGATGCCAAGAAATTCGGGTCGCTTCTTTTACTGATGGATTCTGTAACTATCTAATGCTCTTAGATTACCATAAGAATTGCCAGATGGACGGGTGTTTTTCTATTATTATTCACATTGCTTCATTGCCACCATCTTTTTGAAACAGCAATAATTACCTTATTTAATATGTCATTAAACAAATTATTTCATTTACAGGGACACACAAATGAATTCCATTTCATTATGGTCTATGGGGAAAAATAGTTTGCAGCACACAGCTGAAATGGAAAGCATTGGAAACAAAAAGTTTCCTAACAAAATGAAAACATAGATTGTCTCAGATTTGAAAGTGGCATTTTTCTCAGTGTATACAATGCATTTCGCAAATTAAGAAAAATAAGCTAATTAATATGGAAAGCAATTTGCATTTTTGTTACCCCATGTAAAACCAAAGAATGAAAAACAATTTAATAAAAAATAGTTTTTCATTACCAAATTTTATTAAAACTATACAAATTTAAAAACAGAGTTAATCCATGTTTATATTCACATCAAATAAGCAAATCCTTCTGATATACAGATATCAACTTAAAACGAAAATCAAGCACTATTCGAAGGAAAAATTAGCATACTTGTATAAAGGTCATTAAAAGAATTCGTGTAAAAAATATCATTTTGAAGAAGTTCGATAAGACGCTTACTAGTTCGACGGAATGAATTAAAAATAAAAGATATTTTAAAATAATTATAAGGAGTTTTCTTTTATCACTATGTTTTTTTTTCTAATGTGTTTTTTTTTTCTTTCATTTATTATAATATCTTATAAAGTGTGTTAAATAGAGATAAATGCAGTGAATAATGATGCCAACAAAGTTTTCTCATCGTTTTCGAAGTCTTAGGGATAAAAAGGGAAAAAGAAGATCGATACAATGTCTTTCGTAAATTAAAAAAAAAGGCTAATTAATGTGGTAAGGAATTTGCATTTTTGTTGCTCCATGTAAAACCAAAATGTGAAAAAAAATCTATTGTTAGAAACATTAACTGTAAAATAAACTCATTCTGTAAAAAAAAAATGACATTTTAGAATTTTTTTATTATTTGACTTATGCATTTCAAAATTTTACAAACCGATACAAAAAGCATATTTTCATAATCATTTCCATTACATTCATTTTCATGGTGAAAGCAGATTCCCCGACTTCGCAAATGCTTGCATCCGTCATTTAGTACATAAAATGATCACACACGGAGTACAGCTACAGCGGCAAAATCAGAGAAAAATAATAGCCCAGTAAATTTAGACAAAAAAAGGGGTCGATAGCTAAGAAATTCATAATGAGCGAAAATTTTCAGGATTAGCTCCTGGATATGTATAGAATGAATCCTGAAAAATCTCAAAAAAATCGATGTCGGCTTCCTTCCAAAATGGCGGATCAACTATGGTCGCCAAATAATTGCGCCTTGTTGGATGTTTTTCTGCATATTTACGTCAAAAGTGAATATTTTTCGCTTCTAAGGAAACTAATGCAGTCAGCAAATATGCTAATTTGAATATGAGCTTAGGTTTATAAAATAAAGAAACAGCTGCAGAAAGCAGAGACTTTTCTAGAACTGGCAAGCTGTGGTTACAGTACAGGGAACAGATTACACTTATTATTTTCTATATTCAAGCAGATCGAGTTGGGAACTGGGAATTACATTTGTATTGCATTAAAACCATGATGCCTTACTTTCATGCAGCAGGCCACATTTTTTATGCCAAATGGACCCATTTATATATTCAGCAAGAATTGATGGAGAAAATGGAAAGCAATGAATTTAAAAAATTTGTTGATGGTTATTTTACTATTCGCAGAAAAGACAGGGCATGGAGTGGAGTTGCATCAGACATGATAATAGAGCAGAGTCTCATGAAATCCATAAAAGTAGCAGGAGGCTTAACACACGGCTGAGGAATGGAAGATTCTACTTTGTGCAGATGGATTGCTTCTTGCCCAATGAACATGAAAGTATCGGAAGTATTAGAAGATTTTTGTGAAAAAACTTATGTATGCTCAGAACAACACGTTGAATTTTGGCCTTCCAGACAATCAAGAAATGATTCTGATTTGAATTAGCTATCCGAATGGCTACTGCTTCACAATCCTTTCGATAATCAATGTCCTAAACATTTGTTGATGATGATGATGAGGATTGATTGCTGATGATAAAACAAACTTTGACAATGCAAAGAAAGTTGGTGGAAATTTACTGTCTTCAATCATAGGATGTTCATTTGGGAAAATTAAACTTCATCGGAAAAAGAGAGTTATACCAATATCGGCAACAAATAACACATTGATAATAAGGAATTCAGCTGTGATATTCAATTCTCTACAGTTGTTTACCAGGATTGCTGCTGTACTCAAGTCAAATGAAAATCTACGAGATTACCTCAAACACGAATTGGCTCCTCAACTTCAACTCCATCTTTGATGAAGTTTCAATGAGGAAGAATGTTAAATCAACTTTAGCTGCTATCGTTGAAACAATTGAGCCTTGTGTTGAACCTCCACCAACTTGCTCGTTGATTGTAAATGGAGGATTTCTTTTGCATGCAAAGCCAGTGGTTTGGAATGAGTCCGACACCTACAGAGATATATGCCTTTAATATATTAGATTTGTCCAGAAACACTTCTCTCCATGTGAAGCAGTTGTTTTTGATGGGTACACTTGTGCCTTGTCAACTAAAAGTGTGGAGAGGCAAAGAAGGTTGATGTCGAAAATGTCTGCAACTATTGCTTTTTATGAAAACATGGTGGCCACAACCAAACAAGCTGTTTTTTTACAGAACTACGAGAACAAGGCTAGGCTTATTCGAATGGTCATGGACTACTTCCGGGAATAACTGCCCTACAGGCGGATGATGATGCTGATGCACTAATCTGTACAACAGCAATTAATTCAAGTAAGACCAATTCTAAATTATTCGCAATAGTTGGTACTGACACAGATCTGCTGACCATTCTCATCGCACGAGGTAACCCAGGAAAACCACTCTTCCTTCTACGACCTCACGAACAAAAATGCTATAACATATTTAAAATTCGAAAATCACTTGGTCCAATGAAGGATTCCATTCTCTTCCTACATGCAGCAACTGGATACCTCATCAGCAATTTTTAGGATGGGGAAATCCTTAGCTTTTAAATTGATAAAGAAAAACCATGAGCTGCTTTCTTTGACTTCCTTATTCAACAGTCCTCAACTTAAACCCCTAAAGGTAATTGAAATTGGGGAGATATTAATGAAAAACCTTTTTGGGGGAAGAAAGTTGACTCCCTAGATGAGCTGCGATATATCTGTTACAATAAAGAAGTAACCAAAAATCTCTCATCAAAATTTAACCTGGCCATTCTTCCACCAACAAGTGCAGCAATTCGCGGCATTCACTTCGGGTTTATCTTAAAGTCCAACAGTGGCTGAGAAACAACCTAGATCCTACTGAATGGGAATGGTTCATGAAAGAAGGCAGATTAAACCCATTACGTTCAACACTTCCCGCAGTGCCCGAAGATCTTCTGCAGCTTATCTCTTGTGATTGCAAAATAACTGCTGTAAGGGACTGTGATGAAAGATGCCAGTGCGAGAAGGCAGCTCTCCATTGTTCTAGGTTTTGTACCTCTTGCTTAGGAGAAACATGCACAAATTCAGTTCGTCCTATTAACGGATTTGAAGACGACGATAACGGTTACGACGTTGAATGAGTGGCATTCTGGTGATTTTGTTTTAAGTTTATTTACCGCAAGATTATTAGCTTATTTATTACAAGCAATACTATAATGTTTTATTGTACTTTTACTTTGGATTTAAATTTTGTGCCTTGTAATAAATAATTTAAACTTGTTCTAACTTTCTTTTTTTTTCATCACAGTCCTCTGACAAACATTTCTATATAGAAAAATGGAATATCTGTCATTTTTTAAAACAAAATTTTTAAAATAATCCTCACAAATAGGATTACAAACATACAGATGATTTGTCAATAGTTTCTTAAGTACGAGGCAAAACAGGCTAAGGGCAATGCAATTCTATTAATTTGACGACAAATAAATGAATATAGAACTTATTCGTAGCTTTTATTTTGATAAAAGCTAGGTACAGGGCTCGACTAATCGACTGAGGCCTGAGCAGGCATCTCTTTGCGGGACCCCTACATCTTAAGGTTCTTTTACAAGACCATTAAAAAACCTCAACAGAGAGTTTTTTTTTTAGCAATTTTATTGTTTTTTTTTTTTAATTTTCAAGGCCTTTTCTGGCACATGCCCCGTGTGCCCCTGCTTTAGTCAGGCCCTATGTATACATTAAAACAGGATGTAAGTAGATATCACAAAATTTTTCAGAAGTAAAAAAATATTGATATATGACTTAAAAATGGAAAAAAAAACATTGGACGATGCAAAAAGATCTTAGCGGCCATCTTTGATCGGCCATTTTGAATAGAAGCACACATGAGAACTTCTGAGACTTTTAAGGATTTTTTTTTTACTTGTCATAAAGAGCTAATTCTGAAATTTTCAGCTCATTATGAATTACTTAGCTATCAAACCCTAAATTTACTGGGCTATAATTATTACAATAAAAACTTCGCATTTTTTTCTTGCTGACACCTCATTTTATAGACTAGTTAATAAAAAAATAAATAAAAGTGCCTATGATTCGTTAGTTATAGTTTCTTTTCTGACTTCTTATAACTTATAAGTATGTAATTTGTTATAAATTGTTTACTCAGCATCTTTTTTTCTTAATAGTTTCTGTATCGATTTTTTTGCTGTTGTTGTTTTCTATTTTAAAACAGCTGTAAAAAATTCTTTAGTTAGACGGCGTTGCGTATAATTTGCGTGTACTGCTTGTGTAGTTTAAACAAGCAATTTCAAATTTAAATATATGTGGAAGCTGTTTAGGCTCTTTGGAATAAGCCCGAAAAATATTAGGCTGATTGAAAGTTTCTATATGATATTACAATTAGTCTTTAGTCTTTACTTTAAGCCAGACTCCTAAATTAGCCTACTATATACGACTTTTCTTATATTAAATTCATAATAATATTTTCATTCATTTTTATTTTAAAAGATATAGTTTGCATACCATTCCATAGGATCGAAAGAAACTCGAATCATGGAAAACGGGCAGACATGCCAATTATGGAATGTAATAAAGAAAAAAAAAAGAAAGAGAAATATTGCAAAATGTTTCTATACTGGAAACGTTAAAAATCTGCCTCATCTCTAGTTTTGTACATATACTAGTATATAACCACCGTCAATAATGACGGAATGTTGAACTTTTATTTTCATAATATTTCATAGAAACAAACAACATAAAGATTTTATTACTGAAAGATTTGTATCGTAGAAATGTACAATTTAAGATTGACAAATGATTTCTACAAATACAAATGATGAGGATTTTTTTTACTCAATATTAAGTTTCTGAAATAGTTCAACGATTGGACAGAACATTAAAAATATTAAAAAAATAATCCATGTGCGAAAGTTATTATAAAAAAATGTTATCAACGAGTTTCTAAAGAGCTTTGGTTACATAAGCGAATGTTAAATGCAAATTTTGAAATGATTTAACAACGATTGTGCAAAATAGTAGATTTTTGTTCCTTTTAAATTGTCTGTACTAATATTTTAATATTTCTTGAAGGACAAAGTTTTCCAGTAATGAAGAAACAAATATATAGCAGAAATATAAAAAGATGTAAAAAGAGACAGAAAACTGCATGTCTATTATTCTATAGTTTTCCTTTTTTACATTGGATATTAGCATTTTAAATTTCAACGAACAACATAGACTCATCCCAAAATTTGCATCGAAGCGGGAAAATGATAATGAGTTTCGTAATCTTTTGTTAGCCTGTTGTAAAAGAAACCAAAAGAACTTCCATTGTTTCCCAATGAATAGGTAACAACGGTTTTCTAACTATTATACAAATGAATTGGCTTTTTTTTCGCCCAATTCAATTTCAGAATTCACAGAGCGTGCAATTTTTTCCTATCAATTATTGCAGGGAATTTCATAAAACATTAACCTAAGATGAAATATTAAATATTCAGTTAAATATTCAATTACGGAATTTAGTATAGTTGGGAAAAAAAATGTAGCCTGTACCGGGAAGAGAAGGTGGCCTTTCTACTGCCTGTTTTTAAGAATTCAGCTACTCCAACTCAAAAAATGGAGTTAAAATGCATGGAACCCGATTAAAGAAGATTCATTCCCAGTTTTCGTCAATACTGAATTTGAATGAGAACTTCGCCAATTTAGTCAGTTATCGCCATTTTGGCTTCATTTGAGACGATCTATTTATGTCAACAAATTTGGCAATACATTGCCAAGTATCGCCAAGCTTGGTTAGAGTTTGAAGCTGGCGGATATGACTATGTAGTTTCAATAGTATGAGAGTTGAACAAGGGGCATGCGATTTGCTACAAGAAAAGAAAAAAAAAGTGTGACAGATCTATTCTTTCAACGTATCCTGTAAAGAAAACAGAGAAAAGAAACAAAGGCAAACAAACAAAGAAAAAACAAAAACGAATAGAAATAAAGAAAAGAACTTTTATCGGGTTGGGTAGAAATGGATAAGAGACTTGACGGATTTATTGTAACAAGATGATTCTTGGCGTATTCTTGAGTATTGCGCTCTCCTTGCTCTATGAATAAAATAATAGTTCCCTTCTTTTGCCCATCAGTCAAATAATATACCTTTAATGCCTTTTGCATTAAAAAGTTTCCTAGGATCCCGCATCTTACGAGATAGCAATACATACAAGGTACGCATGTAAATGCGTACCTTTTTTTCCCTAAGTATGGAACATAATATTGTACATAACAAATATGAAAATGCAGATTGAGTTTTAAAATAACACATCCAATGTCTGTCTCTCTCAATTTTGTTTGCAAATAATTAACATTGTTTACTGTTTTATCTTATTTTCACTTATCTTCTTTCTGTTTCCTTTTTTAAATATTTTATTTTGATTCAGAAGAAATATAAAAAGAAAACAGTTTGCTTCACACAAAAAGTCACGTCAAATAGCAAAATATTGAAATTGTATCACCATTAAAAAAGCGAAGATAACGAAATCCGAGAGAAAATATTCCTTGTTAAATTTAGAATGTATTCAGCTGCAAATTTAACGCACGAAACAGGACTGCCTCCAAGAAAATAAAATTGTTTATGTGATGAAATACTGAATATCTCTATTTATAAAATGACGAAAGCAAACGTTTTTAAACAGCTGGTGAAGAAAGGATATCTTTCAAAGAAAAGTTTGCATAATGGTACATTGAAATTGAATGCTACATCTATCATTTTGTACTTGAAAATATTCTATTTTTCGTGAAATTTTAATTGAAATGTGTATTTGTTTTTTATATTATTTGAGAAGTCATTATTTAACTTTACATTTTCAAATATATTCAAATGAGTTTATGCATGTATGAAAAATACTTAAATAACAAATGTAATCAATTATATTAATCTTTAAAAACCCGGGAGGTTTGTAGTAACATAAAAAACGGGTACCGTACTATATGCCACAATGTATTTTAAATCATAAAAAACACATTTTAAAGATATCCTTGTTTAATCCACTGAAAAGGGGTGACCGCCCCAGGAACCCAGCTTTCGCTGTAGAGTATAAATGCAATCCCGAGGCGAAGTCCCAAACCCACTGTTTACTTTAACGTACATATTACAATGAGTTGAAGGTTAGACAGTTTCTACAATGTTTAACCCGTCAGCACAGGTGCTGGGATAAAATCTACCCAGCTTACAACTATTACTTAAAAATGTGCGAAAATAGTTCGTGATCATTCTGAGCTTTATAGTACCTTTAAAGCTGAATGATATCAAGATGTGGCCATAAATTTACCTCCGGTTGTGTATTTTCCTTTCTTTTGTTATAAAAATGTCACGTGGGAGGAAATTTACCCCACGCGTGTTACAACGTAACCCATAATGATAGGAAAATGTTAATGCAAATGTTTATGTAAAAAATATAGTGCGCAAATAATAATATAATTTTTCTTTTAAACGTTAACAACTCTTGCACATACAGTTTCCATCTATCAGTTTTATACTTTTTTGTATTTTCATGGCTGAATTTGGATTGTAAAAGCTTTGTATGTAATGATATGCAAAAAAAAAAAAAAAAAAAAAAAAAAAAAAAATCTTAGTTAAGTTATATGAGTTAGTTAAGAATCTTAGTTAAGAATTATGTCCTTTATTGATTTACAGTTTATTTCAAAATATAAATTTTTGTTTATAATCTAACCGGGGGGGGGGGGGGGGAAATTGACACAAGAAAACCCATTGGGGTAAAATTTATCCCGCGCGTGTAGTAACGTAATGGAAAGGGGCGCGTGTGCTGACGGGTTAAAGTGCACAATTATTTAACTGAACGTGTCTCACCAAGTGTTTACATACTTAACTGTATTAAGGATGCATATTAGTTTAACTTAACAAATTTGGCAAAGGTAAAGGAAAGAATATACAATGTTTGTGAAGAAATAGAGTGGTATAATAATACTAAACAAATTGACAAATATTACTTTACAGAGATTAATAGATATAAAAAACTAATACTATAAACTGATAAATATGTACAAAATTTACAATGTCCAATAGCAATATAAAATTCATAAACTTCATATTATTAAAAAAAAAACAATTTAAATAAAATTAATATTACCCGGACTGTTTGTAGCATAACACAAAGACAAGGGCGGCATACGCATATGTCAACTCCTTCTAATGCTTAAATATCAATTTTTAATCCTAAAGAAGAATAGCATATAATGTCAAGTAATAAAAAAAGGTACTTCTCTATTATCCCATCGACCACTTTTCATAGCAAAAAACTATCGCCAAACTGTAACGCCCAATAAACGGGAGAACGCTGCCATTGGAATATCAAAATAAATAAATAGATAAAATATAAGAATTCAAGGACACAATTGTTATTTTAATGAATGATTTATGAGTTATTACTCATACATCAGTAAAACATAATGAAAAATACACGCAAATGTCGAATTAAAAACCACTTGATGACATAACAAACACGTATAATGTGCTTCTGACAGCCAGTAAATGGGACTGCATTTTTGCCGTTTCATCTTACAGTTTGGCGATAGTTTTTTGATATGAAAAGTGGTTGACGGGATAATAGGGAAGTACCTAAAAAATTTTAATAGGTAGCACATTTATAAAAAAAATAATAAAGGAAGAAAATAGAATACATTACACAAATACATGTGTTGCGTATTCCGTACGCCAGTGTTGACTTACCAATTAAAAAAATGAAAGAAAGCAGAAAAAATGCTAACAACAAATTTAAACATTTGTTGAACTTTGAAGAGTTTTTGAAAAGAAGGTAAATGAAGCGCAGATGTTAATCACGTAATTAATTAAGAATTTGCAACCTTTTTTTTTTTTTTTTTTTTTGCCAGAGTACGTGCCTCAGTACGTCTTAAGAATTGTCTTATTAAAATAAAAGAGCTATAATAGGATTATCATTTACAACAAAATATTATTTTAAGAGTTCATTGACTTTCAAATTAGAAAAAAAAGCCTTCGAAATATTGATTTTTCATATTTAGCATAATAATAATATATGAAAAAATAATTATTAAAATCATTTATAAGCTAATTGTGCGCAGTTACATGAAGCCGCAGATAACAGCTGTTTCAGCCACCCCCATTTAAAACAACTTTTATATAGATGCCAACTTTACTCTTTTTTTTCTTACCATTAAAATTTAACACAAAATTTTCCCTTATTTCATCGCCGAATTCTGCGATGAAGTAAGGAAAACATTTCTATTCTGTTTTAGTGGTAACAAAAAAGGGTTAATGTTGACAGCTATGTCTTTGACAATACTGCTCTGATTTTTTTCCCCTGTGAAGTGTTATTCTTGCAGACTCAATAGCTCTTCTTTTATCCTGAATATATATTCTTTTATGGAGTATATTGCGATATCAAAATTTATTTTATTAACGCAAATAGATACTATACTTCAAAAGTGAGTTATTTTTTTTATACTTTTGCAGAGAACAAAGAATTTACATAGAAAATATTTTGCATTAATTTCAAATTTTGCTCCTTATAAAAAAACAACCATCAAGTTTTGTGAAAAGTTAATTATGCATTTAGAAATAAGTTCAGACAATGAATAATTATACAAAATAAGGTTACAGAAATTTTAAAATTTTATAAATTCTTCTTCCTATATCTTCTATATTCAGGTTATTTGATTGAATTTCTTTGTATTATATTTTATAAAATATATATAATTTTAAACTACTAGAAACAAAATTGATGTGTTTGCATACATTAAAAAGTTCCCTGCACATTTCCTTTTTCCCAATTTTATTGAAAATTTTGACAAATGCTCCTTCTATACGTATAACATAAGTTACTAAAATAATATAATTTAAACGTAATTAAATAAAAAATAAAGAAACGAAAAATAAATGTCTATAATATTTTTAATTAAAATTTATAGAATTGAAAATAACTTCATTTTTAACAACTTTATATACGAACTAAACAATAAATTTTTAGTAACTTTTTTTATATGTATAAAATGATTATTTTGGAATAATTTTGAGCAAATATGTAAAAATAGAATACGCATGGAGCATTCAGACGAATGCTAATTATTCATGATTTATAAAAAATAAATTTTGACTATCTCAAGAACAATTAACGGTATTTTAAATACAAATTTACATATTTATATCTAATAATACTATAAACATTTGCTGTAATTAAAAAAAATATATCATTGGTAAATAGAAAAGTTGATTTTGATGGTTCACTGTTAAATTAAATTAATTTGTGTATGAGCACAGTTCAGTGTGTATTATCTCTCAGAAAAAATGTCGGCAACTATTAAAATTCACCAAATTAAATATTTGTGCTGTACTTATGTTAGCCAAACGCAGGTGATAAATCGCCAAATATTGTTCCCATTGCTATCATTCATATTGCTTTCATTTCATTTTAAATATAGACTTTTCACTGATTCTATTTAAAAGAAGTATATTACATACATTTATAATACATGTATTTCATACAATTAATGTAAAATACAAAAAAAAAGAAAGACAAGAAAGAAAAGAAAGAAAGTATACCATAAACAAAATATATTTATTCCAACATCAACGAACTGTTTCTAATTTACACACGCGAAAAAGAAAAGTACCTATTGGAATGTACCTAAGAATACTGTTGGCGAGATTTTCGCGTAACTAACTACAATGAAAGTGAAATATTAGGTAGATTCCGTAAGAAATACTACCTATTACATTCTCCCCTATGTTGGAATTTTCCGAAAACTTTTTGCATATCTACACCGATCATATTTCCAAGAACCCCAAACCACCCCCAGTTCACAACTTTTTGCATATCTACGCCGATCATGTTTCCTAGAACACAAAACCACACCCAGTTCCCAACTTTATCTATCTATCTATCTCTCTATCTATATAACTTTTTTATGGACACGATAACTTCCATAATTCTGCACAAATTTCTTCCAAACTGATACGTAAAATCAAGGATCACAAGATCTCAGTCAAGTTCGTTAATGGGTAAAATCGGACCAGGTGTGTGTGGGGGGGGGGGGGGAAGGAATGGGCAAAATCGGACTAAGACGGGGGAGGGGATGGGAGGCCTTTTTGTGAAATCAGAAAAAAAACTATAACTTCTTAATTATGATACGTATCGAATACGTTTAAAGTTATTATTACTTCTAGGAAAAGGGCCAAAAATTTATGAATAGCAGATTTTTTATATCATTAAAATTGGCCTCAAGGAAGGGAAAAATAAGGTTTTAAGAAGAAAAAAATTCATAACTTCGTCAATTCACAAGTTATCAAATCTGCTTAAATTTATTATAAATCGTTTTAATATTATTTACAACTTTTATATTGACAAGTTTTTATAGAACCAACTTTTACAGCAAAAAATAAATAAAGGAATAAAGAAAACCAAAGAAAATCCCTACCGGCTCATCCTAGAAGATTAGGTATATTTCGAAGTGGGTGGTCCCAACTACCGCATCATGGCAAAAGGCCATTTCTTCTGAAATTCCCAAACAGGCGCCCCACGGTCTGCGTCTTCAAAATCTGCCTGTGCCTGTCGCCAGTGATTTTTTTTACGGCCAAGCCGTCAGTGATTTTTTTTAAATAGGGGGGACAGAATCGTATTAATCTTTCATTTTTCTTTAAAAGTTCAATTTGTTAATAAAAGTATATATATATATATGCTAGAAGGGATTACAATAAACAAAAATGCTTGAAAAACATTTTATTAAACATACCTACTAGTTTCGTACACACAAGCGGTGTTATTCTCAAGAGTAGTAATGATAAAAAATGTGTTTATAATTATTATAATCACTACAAGCATATATATTTTTATTTGAATGAATAATAAATGATTTTTCTTATATAATTCTATAAGTCCCCTTTGAAAGAAATGACTGCCTACTGATACATATATTGAGAATTATATGTCTATATATTGGGAATGTATAAGATGGATAGGTAAAAGAAGATAACATTATAATAAATTAAGATGGATACGTATGAACCTCTTTTACTTACTCCGATTCGCCAGAACTGATGTGTAAATAGATAACGTGATTGATTGAACCTATGTTATAAAAGTATATTACTAATGATTTTTGGAGTAAATTTATTGGAGTATTTTTCCGAATATTCTTTTCGAAAATGTCGGAGTTGTTGCTTATTCCTTTTAGCCATTGTATATTTTTATTGCAAGTCAGTGCTATGAGAAAAATGACACTTTCAAATCTGAGTAAATCGATGTTTTCATTTTGTTAATGAAACTTTTTGTTTCAAATAGGACGACCCAAGGCTTTCAATTCTGAAATACCAGAAACACTCAGAATAATGAAGCATGGACATACTCACAACTGAGGACATAGAGGTCAGTTCATACTCATTTTTAAAACATTTACATACTCAAAAATTATTAGAATCAGTTCAAACTCATTATTGAAACATGGACATACTCAAAAATGAGAACATAGAAGTCAGTTCATATTCATTTTTTAATCATGGACATACTCAAATAGAAGCACATGGTGTTTTGCTCTTGAGTGTGTCCATCATGTTTTCAGAAATGAGTCTATACATGTTTCAAACTGGAGTCATTTTGATTCGGAGCCATTTTGACTGTGCGACATTACTCAGATTTGAGTACTTTTTGCTCGGTTTTGAAAATGTCAGTTTTAGACTGTGCAAGTATCTTTCATTTTTTTTTTTTTTGTTGTGCGATAAATATGCAATGATAAATTCTTGAAAAATCAATCTTTTACAGACAATTTGCAATGCATCAGGTCGGGTAACCCGATTTTGACCGACGCCGTCCCTAACCAGGGTTTGGGTCAGGTTGACGCTATTTGTTTTCGTTGCGCGTCGGATTCAGATACGTAGATTTCAGTAAAAATGTTTCGGTTTCAGGTTGAGTTGTGATTACTTCGGGTAGGGTTCGTATTGACCCGATTTTTCCAAAAAAAGACCTGAATATTTTTCGAATGAAAAAACTACATATTTGAATATTACTTAGTGTATATGTGTTTATTTTTATATAAAAATGGAAATAGTAGATAATTTTCCACATTTTTATTCAAATTTGGATTAATTTTCTTTCATAGCGGGCTCAATTCGGGTTGGTTTCGAGTTGAAGTTCGTCGGGTTCTGGACGGTTTAGGTTGAAGTGTGTCGAATTTCGGATTGAAGAATTTTCTGTTGTCGAATTCGAGTCAGGTTTCAATCTCTAGATCCTTGAAATATTCCTATTTATAGATATATTACGCTATCGTACGTGGCACAGAAATCGCGATTATTTGTTAATAGTTTAATGGCAACGCCCGAATGAAACGCATCCCATTGGTTATTGTGCAGAAGTAAATCGGGTTTATTTACGTTTCGCTCTTTCGCTGCAATGATGGAGCTTCAAAATATCATTAGAAATGCCCGTAAAAGATTTCGGCGAGTGCTTGAAAGTGAAGAAGAAGCCGAATTAAGAAGAAAAAATCGAAATAGATTGGATCCAGAACGCCGTCATACACAGAGCTTAAGCGATCGCCAAAATAGGCTTAATAATCATCGCATGCACGAACGCGTTACTTCTGAAATCCAAATTACTGATTTAAACGTTGTTCTTTCTAGAGGTAGATCTTTTGACTCTATAACTGTTGTTTCTCCTACTTCAGAAATATTTAATTGTGTTTATAATGAGGTTTTATAAAATGCATCACATTAGCATTTCACAAATAATAATTTGCCATATATCAAGCCTCGATCTTATACCGATATGCCATTTAAGGTTCAACCGTAAGAACTTCCCTGACCTTTTCACTCTTTAAAAGTAAGTGTAATCATTTTCCCTGACGGTTTCTGTCGTGTATTAAAATGAAAGTATTACACTAAAATGGCAACGCGCGAATAGCCAACTTTTATCTGCTGTGTTTTGGCAACGAAAAAGAAACTTTAGAACTGGGATAGATTTATGTTTATTGTTAAATGTTTGTTTCTGTGTAATGTAGTTAATAAATGATGCGTGTAAAAACAAACAAATCTTTAATAAATAATTATAAGACATATAAAGATATACACTAACTAACAAAGAAGCGTCACACTGGCGACGAGTTAAACGTTGATGCTTCTAGTTTTGTAATCTTGCTACTTTAGATTACTACTTCAATTTCGGAAGATTGGAACAAGGTAAGAAAATCTTATTATTCTATTAAAATGGAACAATTAGTTGAAGAATTAATTAAACAAAATAAAGCGTTAATGGATGCGCTAAAGGGGGATAGCACCCTAAAGAATAATAAGGTTTCTGGAGTACAATTTGAGAAATATGATGAATCATTAGAAAGTTTTGATACCTTCATGGATAGGTTTGAAGCCTTTCTAGATATACAAAATGTTCCTAAGGAAAAACGCGCAAAAACACTAATATCAAGTTTATCTGCAAAGCTTTATAACTTGTTAAAAAATCTTCTTGCTCCACAAAATCCCAGTGATCTGGAATATGAAGCGCTTAAACAAATTTTGCAAGAACATTTGAATCCGAAACCATTAATAATACCTAGTAGACACACGTTTTTAAACAGGAAACAACATGAAGGAGAAAGCGTTAGTTCTTATCTTGCTGAAGTTCGCTCTTTAGCAATTCCTTGCAAATACACTCAACTTATGTTGAATACTATGTTGAGAGATGTTTTCGTTAGTGGTTTACGAGATAGGGCAATCCTAGATCGGCTATTTGAAGAAGACGATATCGATCTCGATAAAACAGTTAAGATCGCTTTAGCAATGGAACGAGCTAATAAAGGAGTTAATGATATAATTGGTAAGCCACAAGGAATTAAAGCCGTTGGTGTATATAAGGGAAAAAATATAACACCACAATCTAAGAACACACAAAAGAAAAATAACATAGTACATTGTTCTAGATGTAACGGATCAAATCATAATAAATTTAACTGTAAGTTTAAAGCAAGTAAATGTAGAGTTTGCCAGCGTATTGGACACATTGAACGAGCTTGTTATTATTCTAAGGAGGCTAAACCAAACAAAATGGTGAAGCAAAAACAGTTTCATGTAAATAATTCAGAAGTTCAAAATTCAATTCCACTTCATAGTTTAGAAGTAGAGAACGTTTGCATGAAAGAAGAATTTCCTAAAAGACCTCCCATAATAGTAACTGTTGAAATTGAAGGTAAATCGGTTGAAATGGAAGTCGATACAGGCGGTACAGTATCAGTAATGAGTTTAAAGAGATTTAAAGATATTTCGAAGAAAAAAATATGTCCTACAGACTTGAAATTTAAGACCTATAATGGTGAAACTCTTAAACCCCTGGGTTACTCAACAGTTAAAGTAAAATATAAGAATCAAACAGAATACTTAAATTTATATATTGTTAAAGAAGACTTAGACACTATCTTGGGTCGAGAATGGCTGTATAAAATCAATTTAGATTGGGTAAGGATTAAAGCTCTTACAGTTGTAAATCAGGGAAATCTTACAAAACTGTTAGAAGAATACGCAGACATATTTGATGAAAAATTGGGCGAAATAAAAAATTATGAATGCAGTCTTGAGTTAAAACCGGATGCCGTTCCAGTTTTTTGCAGACCGAGACCATTACCGTTTGCAATGAAAAAGCGTGTTGAAGAGGAATTAGAACGACTTGAGAAAGACGGAGTTATCAAAAAGTCGAATATTTCAGATTGGGCGACTCCAACTGTACCAGTAGTTAAAGCAAATGGGAAAATTCGATTATGTGCTGATTATTCCGTCACTCTTAACAAAAATCTATAAATTCAAAGACATCCTCTTCCAAAAACAGAAGAAATGTTTGCTTCACTGAATGATGGTAAGATATTTTCAAAGATTGATTTTAGTCAAGCTTATTTACAAATGAAGGTTCACCCTGACAGTCAAAAATTATTAACGATTAATACTCATAAAGGACTTTATGAATGCACAAGACTAATGTTTGGAATTAACTCAGCACCTGCTATATGGCAGAAATATATAGAAAGTGTATTGCATGATTTAGAAGGAGTAGAAGTATTTTATGATGATGCACGGATCGCAGCACCAGATTTCCAGACACATTTGTGAAGATTACGGAAATTTTTCGATAGATGTCGTCAACATGGATTGAGAATAAATAAAGATAAATGCAAATTTTTCCAGAATGAAATTGAATTTTTGGGATATAAGATACCCAAAAATTTTGGGATATAAGGACACAAGGATTATCTAAAACAGATGAAAATATTGCTGCAATTAAGAATGCTAAAATTCCTAAGAACGTTCAAGAAATTCAGTCTTTTATGGGATTATTTAACTTTTATTCGAGATTCTCAAACAAACTTGCTACTTTAGCATATCCATTACACAACTTGACAAAAAAAGGTGTTCCATGGATTTGGGATAAAAAGTGTCAAGAAGCAATTCAAAACATAAAAGATGAAATCTGTTCAGATAGAGTATTAGCACACTATGATCCAAAACTTCCTATTTTCCTTGCAGCTGATGCATCTCCAGTCGGTTTGGGGGCAGTGCTCTCCCACAAATTTCCGGATGGTTCCGAGAGGCCTATTGCATTTGCTTCAAGAACACTTTCACTAACTGAACAACGCTATTCACAGATTGATAAAGAAGCTCTAGCTCTAGTCTGGGCTGTGAAAAAGTTTTATCTTTACCTAAAAGGAAATCGATTCACTCTCACTACAGATCACAAACCACTCGTGGCAATTTTTGCTTGCAAAAAGGGTCTTCCAGTTTTGTCTGCTACAAGACTTTTGCATTATGCTCTAGTACTACAGTCTTATCAGTTCGACATAATTTATCGGAATACTAAGGATCATGGTAATGCAGATTGTCTTTCACGATTACCCTTAAGGTCTGAAGATTTAGAATTAAAGGATGACGTTTCAGTTTTCCAACTTTCCAAATTGAAACACTTCCAATAACAGCAAGAGATTTAGCCAAAGCAACTGCAAATGACGAAGATTTGGCACCCTTGCTAAATGCTTTAAAAAAGGGAACTTCTCTAAAAGGGAAGGAAGTCGAATATACTTTCCAGGATGGTTGCATTATGTACGGCCAAAGAGTTTGTGTACCTAAAAAATACCACAAAAAAGTTTTGGAAGAACTTCATCAAGGACATTTAGGAGTTGTTAAAATGAAGGCAATAGTCAGATCCTATGTCAATTGGAAAAACATAGATAAAGACATCGAAGATGTTGTTAAAAATTGTACAGATTGTTCCAAGTTTAAAGATTATCCTCCAAAATCTAAAACACACCATTGGGAGTATCCAAGTTTTCCATGGGAAAGAATTCATGTTGATTTTGCAGGGCCAATTTTTGAGCATATGTTTTTATTAATTGTAGATGCACACTCTAAATGGCTCGAAGTCTATCCTATGAAATCGACAACTGCCTTGAAAACAGTAGAATGTCTAAGAGATTGTTTTGCTCGTTTTGGATTACCAGTCATGTTAGTCAGTGACAACGGACCACAGTTTTCCTCATATGAGTTCCAAGAATTTATGCAAAATAATGGAGTTTTTCATAAAATGAGTGCACCTTTCAAGCCCTCCAGCAATGGTCAAGCAGAAAGGTATGTACACACTTGGAAACAATCCCTTCGAGCAATGCAAAACTACCCTGGTAGTATCAATCAAAAAATCAACTGCTTTCTGTTACAATATCGGAAATCACCGAATATGACTACAATGCAGTCTTCAGCAAGTATGTTCTTAAAAAGAGAGATTCGTACGAGAATTGACCTCTTAATTCCTAATACTAAAGAAAGAATTCAGAATAAAATTAGGAAGGATATATATTTCAATGATCGGTATTTTGAAGTGGGTGAAAAAGTAGCTGTACGAGATTACACTGCAGCTAATTCAAAATGGAAATTCGGTCGTATCATCAGCCGAGATGGTGAATTACATTATACCATAAATGTTCAAGGCAATTTGGTTAGACGACATGTTGATCAAATTCGATCAGCAGGTGAAGAAGTGGACAATGATGTTCAGTATAGACCAAGAGTAACAATTATGAACGTGCCATCTGATCCAACAACGACATCAACGGAGACAGATGAAGCATCAACTGAGCCACCTACGACCTCCGAGGATATCGCCAAAGATATGCCTCCATCACTGCCAACAGTCACACCTCCTTCAGTTAGCACACCCCAAGTTGTCCAAAATCCAGTGCAACTAAGACGATCTAAAAGGATCCGGAAACCTCCAAAAAGATTGTACTGTTAATTTGAAAGGGGAGGAAACTGTCGTGTATTAAAATGAAGGTATTACACTAAAATGGCAACGCGCGAATAGCCAACTTTTATCTGCTGTGTTTTGGCAACGAAAAAGAAACTTTAGAACTGGGATAGATTTATGTTTATTGTTAAATGTTTGTTTCTGTGTAATGTAGTTAATAAATGATGTGTGTAAAAACAAACAAATCTTTAATAAATAATTATAAGACATATAAAGATATACACTAACTAACAAAGAAGCGTCACAGTTTCAGTTTTTAAACGTAACTGTTATACTTTTGAAATTATTATTCAATTATTATTACTCTTATTTCATTTTTTTACAAGTTTTTAGTATAAATAAATATTATTCAGTCTTTTTTTATGAAATCCACTCCATTGTTATATTTTTCAAAGACAATCTGCCCGGGCAACGCCGGGCGGGTCTGCTAGTACTAAATATTTCATATATTTATTAAATTTCTTTAACATAAGCGCAGGTAACATTTAAGATTATGGAACCTATACCAATCATTTTGAATCTACACTGGAAAATAGGCATATTTAAAAATATACATATGTGCTAGCGATAAAGAAATGTAATGAAATGCTACAATTGTCAAGAGTTTCATAATTATCTATTGTTTTTCCAAGCGGACTTAAGACATCGAAAGACAAACTCAGCCATTTTCAAACGACTATTGCAGCAAAACTTTATTCTGTTCTCTCTAAGGCAATATATTAAATTAGTTATGAAGATACTTTTACCAGTGTTGGGGCCTTGGCGCTTTTCAAAAAACGTGGCGCAATTCGGGCTTCAAAAAATGCGATTTTTTGCCAAATTATATAAACTGCTATGAAAAAAAAACTAATGAATTCCTACGCTTGTATGATATATATATATATATATATATATATATATATATATATATATATATACAAGCATTCTATTTATATATCTATATATATTATTATCGATTTTTGTGTACAATTTACTTCTGTTTATATATAAAATAGATTAAAGGCTTCTTTATATTAAATAAATAGCATGAATATTGAAAACATTGTTCGTGTACATGAAACAGTGAATAGGTTGTCAAATTTCTTTTTCTCGCCAAGTCCATTTTCTCTATCTCGCCAAGGCAGGTATACTGGAAGAGTAAAGTTATTAATGTACATTAGTGGAATGTTTAACTTTAGTAAAATTAAAAAAAAAATACATTGTAGCTCATAGAGAAATTAAATTAATCACTCTTAAAGAAATATTTTATGTTACTTTTGCATTTTAAAAAATGAAAATTAAATCTCTCATCTTTTTAGGTAGATAAATTAAGATAGCTTAAGTCGGTGAAAATCTATCGTAAATATATATATATATATATATATATATATATATATATATATATGTAGTAACTGGGAAATGGACTCTGTGGCTTTTGTACCACAGAGCCAGCAGATTCTCTAATGAGGCTCTCGATGATAGCATAAACTGGCGAATAATTGGTTTTGATGAGTGCAGTGAATTTTTACAGCGTGAGAACTAGAGAGAATGAGTCGAGATGGAGACTGAATAAGACGGACTCTCGTGGAGATGCTCCGAAATTTTGCGGCCAGCCTTTACGCGCTGAGCTGAGTAATGTTTGATCGGAAAAAAGTCTTTACGGGCTTACGAGCTGTCATGATTGTTATTATTATTAAACTTGTAAATAATTGTAAATTTTACATATAATCAAGAAAATTAAACTGAGTAAGATTTCACCAAAAATCTGCCCTGGACTTATTTATATCCATATAGACACCAGCATAATAAAATAGATCTTACATATATATATATATATATATATATATATATATGCGGTTCACATAGAAATTCCAATAATAATAAAGCTTTGCGGCAGTATGCCTGGCTACGGTTTTTTAAGGGTATTCCAGTGAGTTCTTGTGATTTTGCGTGGAATCATTTTAATAAATTAGAAAAAAAAAACAGAGCAATAACATCCTTATTTTTATGATTAAATAGCACGATGAATCATTTAAAATATAGAATAAAGATAAAATTTTCAAAAAGGACTTTAAAAAAATTACAATATGTTCAATGGAAATATAATGGAAAAGAATAAAAACAAGAACGAAAAATCATGCGTCAAGCATAGATTGTGTAACACTTTCCAACACTTCCAAAATAATTTTGCAAATCTTTACCGTAAGGTGTAAGATGATATCTAACTAAAAAATTTTGAAAACACATAACATATTTAAAAATACTACAATTTCAGGAACTACCAACAATATTCAGAAAAATATCCGAGCTCTTTTGTGCAGCCCTGTATAGGATCTATAGATTTGTATATATATTAAATAGAGTGCTAAATTTTAGTTCAGTTAGGAAACGCGTAGCACAGTTTAAATTTTCCTTTCTGCAATTTCCGACAATAAACGGAAATGTAATTGAGAACTTTTGTGCTGCCCTGTATACAATCTATATAATTTATACACACCAAGTAATAGACAAAAAATGAGTTAAATTTAAAAGCGCGTTCAGCAACTGAAAAAAAACATTCCCAGCAATTATTATTAATAAGCAGTACTTCAACCGAAATAATTTGTGTCCCTGTAAATGAACGATAAAAGCTATACACACAATATTCTATAGTAAGCTTCTTGTAATCCACGTGATATATTTATATCAATTTCAATATGTTTCAAATTGCGTAACATCGTTAAAATAAACTGCAAATGATATTTCCCCATAGACCGCAATGTAACGGAATTCTTTTGAGTATCCCTGTAAAAAAAAACTATAAGCGCTACACATTTCATTTCCAATACCGAACATGCCACAGTACGCCTCAATAACATATATCAATTGCATGACCATCCGAGAATATTTACGCTAGTTAGAGCACGGACAGACAAACAGACAGATTGCAGACAGACAGACAGTCAAACCGAATTCATAAACACTTTTCAACTATGTTGGAAAGTGTTAAAAAAGGGGAGAGGGGTGTTGTAAACACTGTAACACTGTTAGTAATAATTTCAAAGTTATCTATACTGTAAAAAGCAAAAAAAAAATCATTGCCTTCTTCAATAGTAAACTATTCCATACAGACTGTGTGAATTCTTTCATAGTATTTTTAATTAAAATACTGTGAAAAAAGATTTAGTAAATCTACAACGTTTTTTAAAAATATAACTGGCTTATTCAAATACAGAAAAATTTTTATTTTCTCTTCAACAACAACAATAAAAAAAAATCATCGGTTATATATATAAAAGCAAGTATGGAACCCAGACTTTATTTGTATTTTCAATAAAATTTTTAATTCTACCGTGAAAAGATATTCAAAAATTAAATTTGAAATACACTGTGTTATCATGCCATCTTTTATTTTCATTACTAGCCATATCTGTTTCAGAATTTCTTCAGTTTGTTTTGTTAAATTTTTGAATCCAATATTAAGAAAATTTATTCAAATTATGAAAGAATATCTAGTTAAAATTTTTCAGGAAAAGAATCGCGCAAAAGAATAATTTTTAAAAGTTACTTGAAAAATATAAATTAGATGAAATATGCATAAGTTGTTCAAAAAGCATTTCTTTTCCATGTTTTATACTCTGAAGTTTAATAACTAACATTGAATTTATAATCAAATAAAAAATAACTAAAGAAACAAGTGCTGAAAGCAAATTTATGCACCTACTTATTCATACACTTTAAAAAATTAAATATTTTCCCGTAATATATGTGTTTACATGTATGCGATTTTTCACACAAAACATTTTACACAACATAAAATGTTCTATAATTAAACTTTGAGTTTTGTAACATGTATACATTTTTATAGGATCAAATATCAAACAACTACATATTTTACATGATTAATCTTTCTGGCATTAAAAAGTTAAATGAATTTGTTTAGTACAACGATTTATATTTAAACGATGCAGTAGTACAAGGATTTAAGTTCAGTTAAAAATTCTGCATGGATTTTGCATGGAAAAATTCAGTTATTTCCAGGTGGCCTAAAAATATTTAGACAAACAATTAATGACACTTTTTACTGACACTTTTAACTGACACTTTTTACTCAAACAATGACACTTTTTACATAATTAATCTGTCGGGCATTACAATGTTAAATACATTTGTTTAGTGATACGACTTGAGTTTAAACGATGGAGTAGTACAAGAATTTAAGTTCATTTAAAAATTCTGCATAAATTTTGCGGGGAAAATTTCAGTTATTTCCAGTAATTTTATAGATGGTGGCCTAAAAGTACTTAGACAAACAATTAATGAGACTTTTTACATAATTAATCTTTCAAGCATTACAATGTTAAATGAATTTGTTTAGTGACACGACTTAAGTTTAAACGATGCAGTAGTACAAGGATTTAAGTTCATTTAAAAATTCTGCATGGATTTTTTAAGGAAAAATTCAGTTATTTCCAGTAATTTTATAGATGGTGGCCTAAAAGTATTTAGACAAACAATTAATGAGACTTTTTGCATAATTAATCTGTCAAGCATTACAATGTTAAATGAATTTGTTTAGTGACACGACTTAAGTTTAAACGATGCAGTAGTACAAGTATTTAAATTCATTTAAAAATTCCGCATGGATTTTTTATGGAAAAATTTAGTTATTTCCAGTAATTTTATAGATGGTGGCAAAAAAGTATTTAGACAAACAATTAATGCCACTTTTTACATAATTAATCTTTCTGGCATTAAAATGTTAAATGAATTTGTTTAGTGACACGACTTAAATTTAAACAATGCATGGGTACAAGGATTTAAGATGATTTAAAAATTCTGCATAGAAAAATTCAGTTATTTCTAGTAATTTTATAGATGGTGGCCTAAAAGTATTTAGAGAAACAATTAACCTACAAGGAAACATCAGAGAGTGAAAAGTAAGACTTCCTGTATGGTAATGTATTTATTATACAGGTTGATTCATAAGTAAGTATACATCTTCCAGATGCTGTAAAATAGGAAAAGTTTAAGATATGCTCCCCAAATGTAAGCCGTAAGGTAGTAAAGTTTTTTAACGATGCTGTGTGAAGTGACGTAGGCTCCTAACATAGGCGATACCTTTTCAAGCATGAATATCAGTAGAAATGGCTGCGTCTGCAGTGGAGAAGAATTTTGTGTTCTTGAATTGATCAAAATGAAATCTATCACCATTGTGCAACGGCATTTTCGAACACGATTTGTAAAAGAACCTCTAACCAGAAAATCTATTTATGATTGGTTTAAAATTTTTGAAATAATGTGCTGTTTGTGCAAAGAGAACAAAAATGAATTACCGGTTTGATGTGTGCCATGTGACTCAGGGTACACTGTTAAAAATAAATCCTCAAATTCACGGTAAAACTACTGGCAGCAAAGTTGCCGGACTTTTTCCGTTCCGTTAGTAGATTTTCCGTTTTGAAAGATAAAAGACGGACAAACTCCGTTTGCAGAAGCGGTAACTTTCCGTTAACGCTCTCAGAAATCACGGAAATATACCTGGCAGCACTGTCAGGAAAGGAAATTATCCGTAAAGAATACACTCGGCTTTAAAAAATTACCTCTCTACATGTGCTGCCATCTGTCGACTATTGTGAGAGTATTTACGATCTGATATACTTCAAGAACAATTTCCGGCCGACATAGGGTTTGAACCAGGGATGACCATGCCTCGAATCAAGTGTCTTGTCCGTTAGACCAGTGGCCGCTTGTTAGAGCAGCAGTTTTAAAGGATGATATGGGGTTTTTCCAAATGGCGACTTAGAACTTAAACAGTTTGGAGATTAGAAGCTTGAAGTTAATAGCGGGGAGATTTCGTTATGAGATGATGTTGATGTTTTAAAATTGTAATATTAATAGAGGATAAAAATAATATATATTCTTAATTTGATTGTTAGATGTAAAATATGAATGTTATAATTTGAAATAAATTCGCTAAAAAATGTTTGCTTTTTTGAGAAAATCGATTTTCATTTTCCAACTATTATATATTTTTAAAATGTGTTCGCTTAGAATATATTTTCAGTGCAAGTGCTTTTTATTACTTTAAAAAATAAATTTCGAATAATTTTAAATGAATGAGAAAATTGTTATTATTATTATTTTATAATTCGAAAGCATTATTTTTGTTTTTTTGATTAAAATCGATTTTTTTTCACTTAATTTAACTTATTATATATTTTACTTAATGTATATTTTTTAATCTGTTTGTTTAGAATTTATTTTAAGTGCAAATATTTTCTTATAACTTTAAAAAAATAAATTGCAAATAATTTTAAAAGAATGGGAAAATTGTTACTTTTTTTAATTCGAAAGATCTATTTTGTTGTTTTAAATAAATTCGAAATTTTAAAATTGAATTTTTAGTTTTTCTGTGCTGCAACATGTCAGTTAATTTTTTTTTTTTTTTTTTTTTTTTTTTAAAGCATGCATGTTTTTTAAACATGCAGCAGATAACGGAATATCTCCGTTGGCCCCTTTCGTCTGCGTCCGTTCTGTTGTTTTCAGGAAATATGAGAAAATGTTCTGTTTTTTAACGGAAAATACCCTTTTATCGCGAAAAGGGACTTTTTCTGTGAAATTCAGGAAAAAAAATACCCGTGAATTTCAGATTATTTTTAACAGTGTACACATATAGATTTTTTAAACCAATCATTAATGAATTTTCTGGTTAGAAGTTCTTTTCCAAATCGTGTTCGAAAATGCCGTTGCACAATGGTGACAGATTCCGTTTTGCTCAGTTCATGAACACAAAATACCTTCTCCACTGCAGACGCAGCCATTTCTACTGATATTCACGTGACACGCAAGCTGTCACTTCGCATAGCGGCGGGAAAAAACTTTAGGAGTACACCTACCTTACGGCTTGCATTTGGGGAACGTGCCTTAAACTGTTCCATCATCTGGAAGTTGTACACTTACTTATGAATCACCCTGTATTTACATACATATAAATTCATTTTTCGACATAGTTGATCACAGTATTAAAATTCAAACGTTTTGAAACCTTTCACTGATTTAACATAATGCATTCTTACTTATTTGTTTCCAATCCTCCTTAATTTCTTTCTTTAAAGCTTCTACAATTTTTTTTTTAGATTTAAGAAAACTTTGCTCTCTGTAATGACACACATAGAAAACTAGTCGTTTGAGGCCACCGTAATACCTACTCATCATGGATATGAATATTTCGAAAGTCCGAAAAAATAGTTCCGGATAACTAAGATTACTGAAATTTAATAGGCTTTGTCGCACTATAACATTCTATGTACATACCAAATTTCAAACCTCTATCTCAAATTGTTCGGTAGATAGAGTGTTTAAAATCGTGGCTTGATGACGTCCTAAACTTTAAATTCTCTATTACTGAATTGTGTAAAAGAAACATCCTTATAAATCCAAAAATGATAATCATGTTAACTAACAGTTTACTGCGTCGAATTGAGCGTCTCATTTCCAATTAAAATTTATTTATTGTTTGTATTATTTATTTTGTATATTTTTATATACTTTTAATAATTAATAATTATTTATTTACAATTATTTAAATCCAATTAAATTATATCTTTGAATTGAAATTTGAATGAAATACAGTGTCATGAAAAATATGATTGCAAATACCTCGGGAATTAATTATCCGATCGACTTCATTCTTTATGCTAAATTTATGTTTTTTTATTGTCTTTTATATTTACTCCTTAAAATAAACATTTTCAAAATTTTTTATGTACCTTTTATCAGAACGAATATTTCGAGAGTCCGAAAAAAATAGTTCCGGATATTCGAGGTTACTGAATTTCAATAGGCCTCTTCTCATTATTACATACTAAGTACATACCAAATTTCAAGTCTCTATCTCAATTTGTTCGGGAGAAAGAGCGTTTACAGACACACAGAGACACATACGGACGGCAAAATTTTTTCTTCTAAAAATACATTTTTCGGAATCTCCAGTGTCTGAAACGTGTAAATCCGTCAAAATATGTTTTCGATTTTTAAAACGATTACAAGATACTATACTACGTATACCCTATACTACGTCTGATGGTTAAGTAATACTAATGGATTTCAAACGAGGGGATTAGAACGTTTGTGAATCAATTAAAAATTGCAGATTGACTCTGCACCAATCTTGGTTGGAGTTTAAGAGTTGGCGCAGTTTGTTATTGAAAAGTCCGTTGCTTTCTCACAAAATTTTTACTATATCATAGAAGTAAGGCTTAATTGCTTAATATTCTTAATGGATTATTACACCAGGCTCAATATAATGCAAAAGGGTTTTGCCATTCGAAGACCATATCCATGAGACCAGGTTCTCTATTTTTGAGCTGCCATTTCGTCTTTATGCTGCTTCTTACGTTTTCTATCGATTATACCCTATAAAGAAATAAAATTTTTAAAACAATTTACAAAAATTTGCAAATTTCTCAAAATTGATCGTATTTTTTGTTACAATTAAGATTTTTTTTTTTTTTTTTTTTTTTTTGAAATAAGAAACCTGAACTTAAAAAAATTGGAGAAACTGGTTATGCAAGGTTCATTTTGTCGTAATCTATTAAAACTTTTTTAAATGGATCTATTAAAAGTTCTCTATTTTTGAGCTGTCATTTCGTCTTTATGCTGCTTATTACGTTGTCTATCGATTATACTAGATAAACAAATAAATTTAAAAAAAAATTGGAAAAATTACAAATTTCTAAAAATTGATCATATTTTTTGTTACAATTAAGAAATTTGTTTTTGTTTGAAATAGGGAAACTGGACTTCAAAAACGTGTAGAAACTGCTTAGGCAATGCTCATTTTGTGGTAATTTATTGAAACTTTTGTTAATGTTTTCTGCAATTTACCAAACTTTTTTTTTTTACTTCAATGAAACAGTAAATAAATGAAAAACGAAGTAATAGTCTAAAATAATTACAAGATTCCTTCAGTCACGTTCAGTCATTTCAAACTTTTCTGCTCCCCTTAATTGAAAGAATAAAAAAATAAAAAGTAGGTGAAATAAATTCATCAGTTAAGGATGTAAAATGAGTAAGTATCGCGTTATTTTTCTTTCTCCAAACTGAATAAAGTAATCTCGTCAGCCACAATAATTTCTCTTAATTATCAGGTGTCATTGCATTTTCGTATGAGTTTTCTAATTAAGTACAATGTTTACAGAGATGTGAGCTATAATTACTATTTATAGCGTCGCGTCGTGCATCTCGCAGTGGTTTCCTTTTATGAACTTAAAGTAGCGTGGCATGTTAAACTGGAATTGATCGGGAAGTATATTTAAATAGGTTGTTTTTAGGTGCGTTTGTAATTATTTAAATACGTAGCATCTATAGTCGTCGTCTGGTCCGTTTGTCCGTCCGTTCGTCCGCATGTAACAGAGCAAAAACTACCCGACCGAATGGTTTGAAATTTAATATATTGAATCGTTGCAGAATTTTGTCGAGTCATTTTAAACTGTATGAAAATCGAAACAAAACTTAAAAAAGATATTAATAAAAGTTTTCCTTTATTCTACTAAATCCTATCATATATAATCTATATAATAAAAGCACAAGTCATGTGACTGTGGAAAACAAATACGGGCTAATAACATCTTTTTCCATATGCCTAGCGACCATTTTAATTCTAAATTATTTTTTTTAACAAAATTGCAAAAAAGTTACATTTTTAGAAAGATCGCTCAAAAATTTTGTTTGCTTGAGAGATAAGTTACGTTAAAAAATGTATAGACTCTGAGATAACTTCAGTGAAAATTAGGTTTACAGCCGGGTATCGCAATCCATTATAATAATAAACAAAATATTCATTCATCGTGAGTCATAGAAATATTAAACCATGGAGGTAATCATTCGCAAAGGCAGATCTCCATGGCGAATTTTACAGCGATGTCTGGTGTTTTTTTAAGAAATAGTTAAATAATGGGCGAACTAAGAGACTAAAGATTTCTTTAAATTATGTAACTTTATATTAATATAATATAATATCGATTTTTTTTCTTAACTATCATTATTATTTTCACAACTATTGAAAATGGTATACATTAATTTTATAAAGCTGAAAAACAAAGTTTTTAACAATACTGTTTTAAATAAAAAAGTGCATTTTAGCATCCAATAATTTGGTGAGATATTGACAAAATTTCATTTTATAAGTAAGTATTACTAATAAGATTTGAAACATAAAGGAAAAATCAAAACCAAAAATATCAAAAGTTTTTATCTGATCTAAAGATGTTTATATGTAAGTACTGATTTGGACGAGAACTTAAAATTCTTTTAAATTCAGTAGTAATGAAATACATCACCGAAAAGAAATCCACACATCTTGTAAAAATAATTTTCGGAGCGAATTCGATTTTTTCCTGATCGTTTATTTCGTCAGTTATTTTATGGATATATTTTATGCCTTCTAAAGCTCCCTATTTCTAATTTCGAAGCATTTCGTTGAAGTTCTTAAAGTATCATAAAATATATTTTAATTATTTTTCTACAGATCTATTTCTATCTAAACTATGTCTTGTGTCATACATTTCCAACCGAAATTCTCATTTGCTAATTAAACGAGAAGTTTCCTTTAAATTTGACGGTAAATTATTTATTAAAATGCAGACGATTGGGAGAATACAAAGGAATGCATTAGGAATGGATTCGGGATATTTAATTAATCCCAGTTTTGTGTGCGATATAAGAAAACAGAAAGTAATAATGGAGTGATATGTCAGGTTGATTAAAATTGCATTTTAAATTAAGATGTATTGTTGAGGTATGATATAGCCATGAATTAGAGTTATGCATTGGTTCGGTTAACCTTATTTTATTCGAACCCGACCTGGCCCACTGTTCGGGTAGAATCAAATCGGTCGGACTTGGATTTATCTGATTTTTCAAGACAAAGTCTTGAAATTCAGGTAAATAAAGTCTTGTATTTAGCATTAAAGACACGTGGCTTTTAGGCAAAATTTTTTTATTTGCAAGTTAAATTTCGGTAAAAATATTTATCCGCGTGTACTTTATTTTTATAAGCGAATAAAAATTCATATTTATTGGGACGTCACGGGAGTAGTGTTCATTGGGTTTATTTTATGATTATGCATTTGTTGATGCCATTTTTCATGAAATAAACAAAACTATATATTTGAATATTAATAAATGTATAAATGTTCATTTTTATACAAAAAAGTTAAAACTGACGTTAGAGATATAACTGAAGACTAATTTTCGATAATTGTAATAAAATATGGATTGGTTTTCTTTCACTTAGGGCTAGGATAGGTTTCGGGTTGAAGAGTGTCGTGTTCGGGTAGGTCTGCGGGTTGTTAAAATTATTTTAACGGGTTCAGATTGACTTTAAGTAGAATTTTCGGGTTCAGGTAAGGTACAATCCGACTTCCGCAGTACTCTGAATCTACGAAAGAGCTGAAAAACTAGCATACAAATTTGATTAATGTGTAAACATTTAAAAAAATCCGTAAGCCAAACATTCACATCGGAAGTAAAATCACCGTTTTTTTACACAATAATAAATAATTAAAATGATTTGTATAGAACTGTTATTATGTTGTTTAGTGCATCATTAACTGTAAGTTGCTGATTGCATTTTCCTATTAAATTTTAAAGTTTGTAACAATTTGTCGTATCGTAACTAGATATATAAAATTCATTAAATCTTCACAGCTCATGAAATAATTAAAAGTCCACAGGATTCAAATAAAACAAATTTAATTTAATTAATTCACAAAATATATTATGTACAGTGTTTTTAACACTTTCCAACCTAGTTGAAAAGTGTTTATGACTTCGGTTTGTCTGGCCGTCTGGCCGTCTGCCGTCTGTCCGTGCTCTAACTCCCGTAAATATGCTCGGATTGCCTTGCAATTTTTATATGTTATTGTCGTTATCTATAGCATGTTCCCTATTTCAACTAAAGTGTGTAGCACTTATAGTTTTTTTTACAGGGACACTCAAAAGAATTCCGTTACATTACGGTCCATGGGGAAAAATCATTTGCGGTTTATTTTAATGATGTTACACAATTTCAAACTTACGTTGTAATTGATATATATCACGAAGGTGCATTACAAGAAGCTTAATATGGAATAGGGTGTGCATAGCACTTATAGTTACTTTACAGGGACAGTCAAAATAATTCCGTTACATTACATCTATGGAGAAAAATCGTTTGCGGTTTAATTAAATAATGTTTCACTATTTTAAACGCATTGATATGTATCACTAAGGTGCATTACAAGAGGCTTACTAGAGAATAGTGTGTGTATAGCAGTCATCGTTCATTTACAGGGACACACAAAAGAAATCTCTACTGTCTGTTAACAATAATTCCTGGAAGTGCGTTTTAAGTTGCTGAACGCGATTTTAAATTGAACTCACTTTTTGTCTATTACTTGGTGTGTATAAATTTTGTAGATCCTATACAGGGCAGTACAAAAGTTCGCGAACACATTTCCGTTTATTGACAGAAACTCCAGAAGGAGAATTTTAAACTGTGCTACGCGTTTCCTAACTAAACTAAAATTTAGCATCCTATGTAGTATATATACAAATCTATAGATCCTATACAGGGCTAAATAAAAGTATTCGGATAATTTTCCGAATATTGTATATGTTGGAAATTCCTGAAATTACGTTTTTAAATATGTTATGCGTTTTCCAAATTGTTTACTTAGATGTTATCTTTCAGCTTATTAAACGGTAATGATTTGTAAAATTATTTTGGAAGCGTTGGAAAGTGTTACATAATCTATGCTTGACGCATGATTTTTCGTTCTTGTTTTTATTACTGCCTTTTTTGTGATTATCTTGATCACAGCAGAACAAATTTCTGCCTTTTAATTAGCATCATTGTTCCGCCACTGGAACTAGCTAAATCAACCTCACTCCAAAAACCGGAGCTGTTTTTACAACAATCAGCATCTCGCTGTATCTTCTAAAATAGACACTCAAGACTCAACCGCTTCCCTTCTTTTCACATTCCACTGTGGTGGGGCAGATGTGACCCCGGTCATTGCTCCGGAATGACTCATCCCCCTACCAGCTAGTATATATATCTTGCATCTTCGATTCGAATATCTTGCATCTTTGATTCGAATATCTCTCATCTTCGGTTCGAATATCTTGCATCTTCAATTCGAATATCTTGCATCTTCAAAGGGACGGAATGTCTTTTGAGGCGTAATGCTGCTGTATCTTGACGCCCGTCCCTACAAATTATTTAAAACTGTAATTTTTAAAAGAGGATTTTTTAAAACATTTATTTATAACTATAACACTGCGAAATTATTAATTCTCTGAAATAACTAAAAAAATAATTTTCCCTTTCAGAAAGAACCTCCGTGTTATTTTGCAAGTGGTTCATTTTATTTATGTAATGTATTTTTAAGTAGCAATAGAAAGCTTTACACAGATGCATTATGTGACTGCTTATGATGATTAAAATGCACATCAGTATGGCGAATAATGCCTGATGACTGTCTGCTCAAAGCCATTCCTAAACATAAGTGTTGTTACATTTAAGAACAACACAAAATTTATTTCATTTGTGCATATTTACTTTGAATAATGTTTTAAATAAAAATAAAAAATATATATATTAATTTATATTTAGGAAAATAATTTCCAAAATTTTTACGTTCTTCAACTGCAAAAGTTTCAATATCTACCCTATTAAAATCCGTACGCGTATCTATCTATGTAACCTCAAAAACAGGAAAACCACTGGGCGCAGGGCTACGAAATTAGGCACACAGTTTGCGGTTAGGGGGCAAAAAATTCGAAAATTTTAAATATATATTTTTTATTTTATAGTTTTGACGAATTTTTGCCTTTTTTTGTCCCGTAATCGCGCGAGTTCTAATCAGTTCTAAATGTTTACTGCAATGTGAGATTATGAGACATATTACGTACGCTAAGCTGCAGTACTAAGACGTTGTAGCGGGTATTACGATAATTCTTTTACCTCGCATGTAAATAATTAAAGATTATTTAATTGCGCTTAATTATTACCTTTTTAAAAAATAAAGAAAACATTTTATCACAAACATCAATAAAACTTTTTTATTCTATTTATTCCCTTATTCCAAAGATATCGTTTTATCGTCTGCTGCCATAGCAACATGATGAATTAAAAATTTCATTAAAAAATGCACAATAGTAGAAAAATATTTTTATGCATATTACATGGATACATTTGATTGTATTGATTTTTATTTTTAATTTTGGTTTTAGAATTAAATTCATGAACTTCAGTGCGTAGAACGGGTTAAACAGCAAGTACTTACATAGAGTTTGTTGTTGGAAAGCTTTTATATTTTTATATTAAAATTATTTTTAAGAATTTAATATTAATCTAGAACTTTTATTAAAGCCTATCCTTATTGACAACTCGAATAAATTTTTATAAGTTAATTAAGTGCTAAAGTAAATGCAAAATAATTAATATCCTGATATAAAACCATTTTATCCTCTTTCATCTTAATTATGCCATCGCATCAAAAATGTTCGAGCTTGTGGCTGTTTTAATTAATAAATGGAGTTTTAATAAATTTAAATGAATTTTTTTTACAAGATAATACGCTAAAACTTAACAAATGTAAAGGTTTAAACTTTTGCAGCATTAAAACGTGGTATTTGAATTGAAGCAAAATAATACTGTAAAAATACACAGGGAAATAAAGCCATGAAATATTATTTTGCGCAATAACGACTCCCCATAAAGACTTTAATATCGCCCTATGTACTTAAAGTATCATTCGGATTTTTGTTATAATAATTAACGGCGTTAATGGTGCAATCGATCGTAACTTCCTCATATTTACTATTAAATCACAGCCACGTTAAAGGATGATTTGCCATTAAAAGTTTATAACTAATAAGAATTTATAATGTTTTAAATTACACTTAATACTTGACATTAAAATTTTGCCTTTTCAAAATGAAATCCATTCAGTGCATTGTCTGAAAATAATTCACAAAATCTCTCTATATTAAAAAAAAGTAACGATTTGGAAATGAACTAATGAAAATCTAGGTAGATCTTCCCGGCTTTTTTTTCTTTCCACTGCTGCGAGGATAAAAGAGTACAGCATAAATATTAAAGACACGTTGCTTTTAGGCCGATTTTTTTAATTTGCAAGTTAAATTTCGGTAAAAATATTTATCCGCATGCACTTTATTTTTATAAGCTAATAAAAAGTTATATTTATTGTGACGTCACTGGAATATTGTCCATTGGGTTTATTTTATGATTATGCATTTATTGATGTCATTTTTCCATTAGAAATAAATACAAAATATATTTCTATACATGGTGTTTGGAATTGTGTCAAACGATTTAGAAATGGACCAATGGAAATCTGCGTAGATCTTCCCGGCCTTTTTTCTTTTCTTTTCTTCTAGAAAATAGCGATTGCTGCAATACCAATCAGTAAAGGGGAGCGATTATGTGGGGGGTTGGAGAGCATAGCAAGCATAGGGGCTGAGCCCCCTAGTTTAAAAAAAAAGACTCCGATTTAATGACACTATCTTTTTAATCTACATCTTATTCCTAAATTCAAACTCCGATTACAGAAGCCATCTTGCTAGAAACATTATGCAGAGCAAATATCATCAGTCTAATAAAGCACCCATTAACTTTTTCTTACGACAGTTACATAATGGTGAAATTCAAATAAATAGTTCATAGACAATAATATTTGCAAATGTTTCAACGCGGCCCAACAACAAAAATGTAAGATATGTATAGTAAAAAAATTCCGTTAAAATACGGAAATTGTACTGACACTCCAGTACTATTTCCGTATTTTAACAGAAAAAAAAAATTCGTAAACTCTAGTAAATATTACGTGATTTGTGAAATATCCGTCTTTAAATTTTCTGTTTAATAACATATATCTTCCGTATTTTTTACGAATTTTCATTTCGTCAAAAGGACTTTTTTATGAAACAAAAAAGAAAAACTCTCGCGAAGGATAATTTCACATTATATGGGGAGAAATTCTCTATACATATCACAGTAGACAATATTTTTGATGATCTCAATTTGCATTGTTAAGTTGATTTGCATAAGATCAATTAAATGTATTTCATGTGCTTGAAATTTCGTACGCTTTCTGTAAAATTAAATGTGTTGAGTAAATTTGTTTCCCTGTAATTTTATTTCATCACTTATATTTATTGTATTTTACATTAATAGTACGTTCATGGATACAGATTTATTTATGTTTTCGACAAAGAATATTGCTTAACCCCTTCGCGACGAGCGTCTTTTACAGAATTTTTAATCTTTTACCACCGGTTTTTCAAAACAGAAATTTTTACCTAATTGAATCGCAGAAATGCTTCAATTAAATAAGGCAAAATAATTGGTAATAAAAAATAACTGGTGGGAATAATCGAGAATTCTGAGCATCTTGTTTGACACGTATACATGTCGTTCGTCCCCAAGGGGTTAAAGTGAATATATTAGTAAATATTTTTGAGGAAAATGTTTAATTAACAGGTATACTTCAGACATGACTTTGAAGAAATCAGAGTAATCGAAAAATCAACATACAGCATTATGTATTTATTTTTATTTGTATATTATATTATTTTATTTGTATGTGTTCTAAAACAATGCACGTTTGAAAATAAAAATAAGATATATACTATTTAAAAAGAAAATTAAAACGTGATAAAGGAATGAAGTTTAAAAAAATAACAAAAAAAAAAACGAAAATAACTTTTATTATTTATTTTATTATTTTAATTTATATATCTCTATTATATTTATAGCATTTTTATTTCATAGTGCTATATTTTTCACAGCTGCAGAACAACCAATAATGTTTCTTGCACACAAAAGACTCCCAAAGCCTAAGATTATTTCAATCTGTTCTGCGTATTTCAAAAATATTTTAGGTATCTGAACCTAAAAACGTTTGAGGTGAATTTTCAACGCTGACTTTCTTACATGGAAATCTATCACCACTGAATTTTTGAAGTTTTGCGCTTTTTAATTGGCTATGCAAATATATCACCTAAAACCAGTGAATAATTTAATAATTTTATCGCGACGTATAACTGCTAAATGTCCAAAAATGCAAACTTGATTCAAGAAACAATTTTAAAGTGTGTAATCAAGATTCAAATAAGTTTAATTTATACATATTTTTACGTAATATAATTTACTTGCTGCTTTTCAAATTTTTATTTACAAATAAAAACTGACCCAAATGAATATTCGTAGATAAATACAATTTTACAACTAAAAGGTAATGCAAAAAAGTCTTTTATCGTTTGTTAGAAAAATTAATTTAATTTTTAACTCATTGATGATCACTTTCTTCTGAAGAATTTCTTGATCCAGAAAACCTTAGCTGGGATCACGACGTTCTTATATTTATTTTACCTTTGTCACCACTATTTCCAAAAATAAATTTTTGTGGTAGATTTCTTTAGAAGAATCTACCACGAAGTTCTTTGTTTTCAAATACTCGTACCAAAGCAAAGAAATTTAGATATGCTACAAGCTCTACATTTGTTCAGAGAATGTTAGAAGGTAAAAAAGATCCTCTTCAATATTATTCTATCTCCAGTGCATTTCCTTTTTAATATTATTCCATCTCCAGTGCATTTCCTCTTCAGTATTATTCCATCTCCAGTGCATTTACTTAGTTCTATTACAAACGAATTCCTCTTAATTTGAAAAAAAAATATTATAAAAATACTCGATGTAAAAATCTACTTTCTTTACGCCTACTTGTATCTATCTTATTCACCAAACATCTCCCCAGAGACCTATAAAAGAGGTTCTGGGTAATGAATATTAAATAGATTTCTGTCGGTTTGGGAATTAGAGGTACTCGGATGAAGAATAGTACAGGTTGAATAGGTATTCTTTCGCATTAAATCTTGACTACACAACATAAACATTTCTTTGCATGTGAGAAGAATGTAGTTTGTGAAGCTGAAATATTTCAACCCGAATTTTAAAGTTTAGTAAGTTAAAAAATGCAGGTTTCTCAGATAAATTGCGCTATTTTTACAATATTAAATTAAAAGCGGAAAGTCGCTACATTTCTTAAAACTCAAAAGTAAGCCAGAATATCAGAAAAATTAATTTAAACTCCAGTAATACTGTAAAAGTATCAGAATAGCTTAGAATGCACGGAGTCTTGTTTTTATATTTTTGAGATTTTTGCACAGACTGCGTTATCATTCTTGGCTATTTTTAGGCAACGATTAAGCTGGGAGTATTAGTCCTTTCCACTCTTTGAAAATTATTATTTCGAAATAGCGATAACAATTTTGCTACCACTATTTGTATACTATAATATTCTTGGTATATTCCTATTACAAATGTTGTAGAAATATACTACGTAGGTTATTTTTTTTTCTTAAATAGTGGTTATCAAAGCCAATTTCTGAAGTAGCGGTAGTTGAGTCACAAAAGGGTGGGAAGGGTTAAAAAATATATTAAGAAGGTAAATATTGTTTAACCCCTTAAGCACCACGACGTACATGAGTACGTCATGAACTCGTCTATTTGTAATACCAGGACGTACGTGCGTACGTTCTCGTCTTAAGTCGAGATTGCAATGTTCTAAGTATCTGTTTTTTGCGTCGCTAATTGCTATTGTTAATTGGTTATGTACGGGCTTTATAGCAATGATTGTTTTCGCACATAATAGATGGCATCACGTATAGAAAAACTCCTTGATTTTTCCACTGCTTTGTTTCTTTCTTCGTTGTTGATTTGTTTATGTGTTGGTCATTCTGTTCAGTTGTGTTTCGTAAACTGTTGCATTTTGCATTCGGTTTTTGTGTTTTTTGTATTTCTGATAGATAAAAATAATGATATACACTACTTTTGACAAAATTTAATAGATCTGGTACTCAGCATACTACAACTAAAATATAGTTTAGGGGACTCTGACTCTTTGATAAATTTTTATTTTGTTATTTATAACTTCTTGAAATATTATGAATTGTTTTTATGAAAGTAATTAATTTAATTAATCACAAATGCATTTATTTTAGTAAGATTTTTTTTATGTAATTTTTTTTTTATTAAAGAAATTTTAAAACCCCACTTCTTTTTCAATTTTGAAACTGTTTTCTTTTTTTACGCTTTTCTTAAAAGTGTGGATCTCAGATTTCCAAAAAAGTGAATTAGTCTAGGAGAAGATATTTAAAATGTAATGAAATATCTCTGATCCGCAGGAAATATGACAGAACTCCAATAATTCATTTTGCTCTAATTGGTTTGACTTAGATGCGTCTAGTTGCAAAAAAGTATCACACATTAAACTTTGTGTCACTTTGCCACACACATAAATTAATAAAATGTGTGGAGGATAAATATACAAAATCCTCTCTATCTCTTCTATGTCTCGATTCTTAAGGTGGTTCTCAAAAAAATATTTTCCCCCAACTGAAGAACGAGAAACTCTCCAACACATTTTTAAACATAAAAGCATGATACTTGGAGGCATGATAATTAAAGTAAATTTTAATCGAACATATTTCATTTATGTTCCGATGATTACACCATAAGTTATAAGCGATTATTGTCTCAGGACGAAATTTCTTTGTATTCCTGGAAGTTCGGTTCAAACGCCAACATCAATAGCAGTTTCTGAAAATTCTTCTGCCTTTACCTAAAAGTGAAAAAGCAGTTCGATTTTATAGTTTAAGAAAATCTGCTAATTTGATACGTTTCCGAACAAAAATGAATTAACCAAATGTGCCAGAAATTAGCCAGTTTACATTTAAGAACAGCCTCAAAGGTATGATTTTGTGTATGTTTTTACAGCTGCATGCCAAGTCCAGTGCTACAGTTTTATGTTATAGCAAAAATATACCAATTTTCTTTTGGCTATTCTGTGAAATATGCGACACTTTTTTTGCATGTTAGTGAATGTAAAAACAAAGTAAAAATGACTATTTCTTAACATTTTTATGTACAAAAATAAACTACTTAGATTACTGAATATCCAATTCCTAGTTTTATGAAGTGCATCTTAAGGATCAACCAAAAATGCTGAAGTTTATATGTGGAAGTTTTAGCATTTTTATCATACTGAAAACACACAAACGGAGAAAAATGAATTTAAAGATTTAAAAAAAATAAAGTAGAAAGTAGAAAGTAGAAGTAATAAAAGAAAAATGTTTATTGTTTAAAAAATAAACTACTTAGATTACTGAATATCCAATTAATAGTTTTATGGAATGCATCTTTAGGATCAACCGAAAATGTCGAAGTATATATGAGGAAGTTTTAGCAATTTTATCATATTGAAAAAACACAAACCGAGAAATATGAATTTAAAGATTGCAATTCTGCGACATATAAAGATAAATGGATGCAGTGAAAAACCTTTTGCAGATATTTATAATCATCGGAATTTCGCGTATTTTTTCCATAATATACTTCAATGCCTAAAAATACAATTTACGGAACCAGTTGGAAAGTTGCTATAGTTTTAGTCATTTTTTGCAAACGAAATACGGTTAGTCCCCTAAAAACTTTGATGTAAAAACTTTGATAATAACTATGGAAAAAATATTTTATTTCAATAATTTCTCTAAGTTTAAGCACTATAAGCTCGCGCGAGTGAAATTTAATAGCTATGCAATACAATATTTCTTTTTACTTAAAAGATACAAACCCAGAAAAAATACTTTGTTATTTATGTTAGTTTATTGTTTCCATTAAATATTCGTCAGTTGATTATTTGAATATTTTTGTTTTAAAGATTTTAATCAATATTACAATGCAAAGAAGTATTGGATACGCCGATTACAATATGTAACCTGTGCAAATTTTATCCAAGAATTTTGAACAATATTTGCGGCTTAAATATCTGATATCAATGTCAGATTCTTCACGAATGTTTATTTAGAATCAAAGCTTAAATAAATGAACCACGCATAATTTATTTAAAATCCTAAGCTTCGTAAAATATATGAAAGTGCTATAAAATAAAATATCTTCAACATTACATTGATTCGTTTTAAGTAATTCGCTAAAAATAAAATTTTAAAAATATTAAATTTTTATGGGTGAAAAACTGAGAAATATATCTTTATATCCTTATCTCCCAGACACCTAATATCTCTCTAGAAGCCGATAAATAGATTTCGAGTATCAATTTAAATCGCTACCGGATAAATTTGAGCTTGACTGGAATTAAGTTTAAGTATGAAGATAGAGCCTTTATTTTGTCAGTCAAAGCGACAGTTAAGATAAGATCTTTAAGCAGATTACTGTTTAAATCACAGTATGTGAATTTTCAGACTGTTTGTATTTTATATGTTTTAAAAGTTGCAATGTATTGTTATGTGAATGACACTGATTTTACAAACAGATAAAAAGAATAACAAATTTTATAAGCAAGGTTTTTTGGCTTAGCTCTTATTTGCGAATTGAAATTGTGACACAATGTCAAAGAAATGTTGAAATTTTCTTTCTGAATCCATATTCAAAAGCAGTGAATTAGACATTAAACCAGTGATATTGAGTTAATGGTATCTCTCATTATCATCTACTTTAAAATAATTTGATTTTTCCTTAGTCAATATTAAGAAAGACTTTTTGCAACAAAAGATGAAAAAAGTTCTTATTTCGAAGTAAACAAATCTATGTTTTTTTTGTTTTTTTTTAAAGAACTTTACAAGATTTCTGTATATGTATTTTTTTACTGATTCTTGTCAATGAAAAATAATTTCAATCCACGTAATTTACTGCCACTGATGTTATCTATTTACAATATCTAGTAATTTGTATGAACTAGTATATATAAATGTGCATTTTATATTTTTTCACATTTTTCATGAATATCGAACAACTCATTAAGGTAATTTCAACAATATCAATGGTATTTTCATAACAACCATTTCGCCTATTTTAGTCAAATATTATTTAAAATTTAAATTCATACATTGATATAGAACATGGAACTTTAACTTTAGAATAATATTCGTAACTCTGAAAATTATAAAATTATGTTTTCATAGATGATAATAAAGATTATTTGCCTTGACTTTTTTAACAACAAATGAATTATGTATAGTGCAAACATTTCACAAAATCATTAGTTTTAACAATTTTTTCACGGACTTCTCAAAATAGAATTTTTTTTTATTCACCTAATTTTGCATCTTATTTATACACACATTACATGTTAGCGCAAGAACTCGAATTCATAAAAATCTCTGTGTTTTAATGAATAAAATAATACTTATCTATGCTGAAATTATTTTAATAAAAATCCCTATACATCATCAATGACGTAAGAAGTCTGACAACACTTTAATATTGCTTCCTTTTCTATTGAGTACTACAACACCGTCAAGATTGGTAACATTGGATGGTATGATGTAGTTATGGATCGGACGACTTTCTATTGTGTACATTAGATCTAATGTGTACCTTCGCGCTGTTATACAACATAAGCTTTGTAATAACAGCGTGAGAAAGTATATAATTTATGATTACTTATGAATTTATGTTTTATATTAAAGTTATATTATTATATTATATCATTTATCTATTATATTTATGATTAGGAGTTTTTAAAATTGTGCACATATGTGTTGTACCGTCATGGTAGGGTACTTATAAAACAGTCCCTAAAGTAACCACTTATGGCTTTCTAACACACGAAGAACTGAAAAAGAAATGGATTGTTGCTATTTATCGGAAGGATTATATTTAAATTAAACAATCTCGGATATCTTTTTATTGCTGATTTATGAGTTTAAAATTTTATATAATTTTTTTTAACAAAGAGAGAAAGTGACAATAACTGAATAAATTGAGCGTATATGATTAATCTAATACTTTTAAAACTGTGTGGCAAGACATTCTGTAACATTTCTTCATGATATTCAGATGCAGAGATTAACCCTTTCCGGCACAGACAAAGTCTGTTCGTAAAATGAGAAATTACTGACTGACACCGGAATTCACAAACGAATTTTTTAGAAAATAAGAACTCCTTATTTTAAGCTTTCGTTCTAGAAACAAAATTTTATAAAATATTCTTGGTGTCGAATGCAAGTTTGGAATTAAAATTAGGTGTGCCCGAAGTGGGACCACTGTGCCTGAAAGGGTTAACATTTAAATAAAAACTGTGGATTTTTATATGAGAGTGAGAAAAGTCAAATTTTTATGTAAGATAAATAAAAAATGTTATAACTAGGAAGTTTTTCTTTTTATTCTTCAAATACATATGCTTGCACATTTATTTCCATGGTATTTTTTATCATAAAATGTACATGTTTATATATGTCAACTTAATATTTAGTCAAACTGCTTGAATTATGTTTCTGGGTTTGGCTTGTTTAAAGATGGCTTTGGCTGAGTTTGGCTTTCAGTCAATGTAACAAATAAGTTACTTCTTAAAATAGCAAACACCGGACTTCTTAAAATAGCAGATGAATAGCAATTAACTACGAAATTCGCAAGAATGGTTGGATGTAATCCTCGCATTATTGGTTTAGATCGTCCGACTGACCGCGACGCCAAATTACAGCTCTTAGGCATTATATATGGGATGGTGTTGACTACTATGCCAATAACTAAAAAAATTTTCGTAAGGCATTTATTATAAAAAAAAATAAGCTGCCAGGCGCTCTATGATAAACAAGTTAGTGTATTCTTGAAATTTTAACCAATCTGCTATCTAACTCCGTGGTTCTCGTTCTTTATTGATAATTAATAGTTTCATATCGTATTCAGAATTGAAAATATTTTATTTTCCAACAAAGTGCGTGTAAAAACATTCGGTAAAAACAGAAAAGTGAGTTAAAGCCACGCATTTGCATATCCGCATTGAGAGATGGTACTTCTTAGAGAAACCGTAGGAAAGCTGCGTACAAACCTACCCCACCTTTCTACCATTCTACAGTGCCTAGAAGTAAATTAATTCTAGGCACTGTAACCATTCTCAAAATCCCCAAAATCTTTGTACGCCAAATTAGTTCACTGAATAACTTATACGTGAACAATATGGTTCTAGGCCTTTGTTTGGTTAATGTTAAGTAGTCTTTCGCTTTACAGTTACATGCAATAATATCGTATCCTAGATACTAAATAATTAATATTAATTTTTGACAAAGCGCTGTGTAATTTTTTGGAGAAACAAAGACCTTAAAAATCCATTAGCTTGCGAATACTTTCCTGTTAAGATATATATAAATAAAAACTAAGATACTGGAAATAAGAAATTAGCGTTAATTACAACAAACAAACATTTATTAACAAGATAAACACATAATAAACAGAAAATAAAAAACACAATTATTTACATACACATTATGATTCATCTAAAATATCAAAATTGTGACCCAATGCTATATTTAACAGCATGAGAACATCTAAATCATTTGATTTCTTAATTCAGTAACTTTTAAGTTCAAATTATTTTGCTCGTTATGGAATCTTCCATACATACATTTTACTTTATTACTTACCCATCATACGTAGTATAGGGTAAGTCTTGTGATAAGTCTTGTTTTAAAGTCTTGTGGTAAAGTCTTGTTTTAAGTCTTGTGGTAAATCTTGTTTTAAAAATCGATTTTTTTTTTTTTTACAGTTTTACACGTTTCATACACTGGAGATTCCGAAAAACATATTTTTAGAAAAAAAAAATTTGTCGTCTGTGTGTCTGTAAACGCTGTACCTTCCGAACAAATTGAGATGGAGACTTGAAATTTGGTATGTATCTAGTATGTAATAATGCAAAGAAGATTATTGAATTTCAGTAACCTTGATTATACGAAACTACTTTTCTCGGACTCTCGAAATATTCGTTCTGATAAAAGGTATGTAACTTTTTTCGAAATTATTTATTTTAAAGAATGAATATAAAAGACAATAAAAAAACATAAATTTTGCATAAAGAATCGGAACAAAATCGATCGGATAATAAGTTGCCGAGATATGTGTAATCCTATTTCCACACTCTTCGATTTTTCATGACCCTGTATTTCATTCCAATTTCCATTCAGAGATATATTTTAATTGGAAATGAGACGCTTAATCCAACGCAGTAAACTGTTAGTTAATAGGATTATCAATTTTGGTGTTATAAGGATGTTTCTTTTACGCAATTCAGTAATAGAGCATTTAAAGTTTATGACGTCATAAAGCCACGATTTTATTTTGGAATTGCAATGCATTTTATAAATCGTTTACACATGTTTTATTTTCATATTTTACATTATGCATATCCATGATGGGTAAGTATTACGGTGGCCCTCAATGACTAGTTCTGCTATTGTAAGATTTAATTATGCAAAATTTTCTTTATTAAAAAAATATATAATAATATATCAAATATAAAGTAACCTTAATCTACCCGATACGGGTAACAAATAATTCATTAAATAGCTATTTAACCCGTTCTACGCACGGGAGTTCATGAATTTAATTCTAAAACCAAAATTAAAAATAAAATCAGTATTTACACAACCAAAAATCCGTAGTAAAAAGTAGTAGTACGTAAAAAATTCACTATCAAATAGGAAAAGAAACTTAGCATAAAAATGCAATAACAACAAATAATTTTAAAATATCTAAATAAGAAATGAGAATTCACCTGTTAAAATGTTCAGTTGTTTATGAATATTCGATTTAGAAAAATATTTTTCTACTACCGTGCATTTTTTTAATGAAATTTAATTTATCACGTTGCTATGACAGCAGACGATAAAACGATATCTTTGGAGTAAGGGAATAAATAGAATAAAAAGTTTTGTTTATGTTTATGATAAAATGTTTTTCTTTAATTTTTTAAAAAAGGTAATAATTAAGCACAATTAAATAATTACCTGCGAGGAGGCGTGCAGTCAAGTGCTCAACAACAAATCACTAACTTTGACTGTTGGTATGCATCAACTGAGTATGGGCTTTTATTAGGAACGTAAATTTAATTTTTACGAAAACTGTTATTCTAAAATAGCGGTATTATCTATATAAAACAGCGATTAAACGTTACGGGGGGAGCTAAAAATGATAAATTTGTTAAATATAATTAGTTCTATTGAAATCAGAGCAGTAGATTTGGATTTATTAATAAGGAGAGTAAATTAATGAAAAAGTCGCCACCAGGTGGCGCGCGGTCATGTAAAATAAATGTGGTATTCAATAAAAAGTCGTTTACCCCCACCCCTCTCCATCCCCGCAAATTTAAGAAATAATATGTTAAATAAAGCTTACTGTATTAATAATCTCTATCATATTAACATATGTCATGTAAAAAAACCCTTAAACCCAGCTAATTATCATTCATTAAGTTGATAAAATCCTTTAAAATTAAGATTTTAGCATTTAGCAACGTTAATAATTAAGTTGATTGTCTCTACAACTACATGCCATATAATCTCTGATCCATTGATTTTAAACACTCGACTCGCAATTGCAATGATCTTGATTTATTTAATGACTTCTGCGGAGATTTTATACAACCAGCCAACCGAAGATAAAAAAGCGTATTTTTGATGAGATCTCTCTGTAGATGGATTTTAATTGATATTTAATCTGTCAAAAATCTATTTAAAATTTTCGAATTTTTTGCCCCAATCGTTCATGGGCCCCCTACTAGCAACACGTGTCCAAAATTTCGTAGCCCGGCGCCCAGTGATTTCCGAGTTTTTAAGGTTACATAGATACGCGAACGGTTTTTAATAGTATAGATAAATTGAAAATAATAATGACAAGTAGTCACATGAAAAAACATATATAAAAATCATGGTATCTCCTCGTCTTTTGCAAGATCCTTCGTCATATCCTTGCTGCAATAAGAAAAGTTTTATATTGATTTTACAGACCACTCGTTTATTTTACGCCAAATTGGCAGGACATAGTCTTTGTTGGAATAATATAAAATCTGTGTACATCTCCCTTGACTTTGTCTTAGAATCAGTGTATTTCAAACACAACTGTACTATTTCGGCCCCTTCTGCCTATAGCCAAGTTTAACACGCACACTCCAACATTTTTTATCACAGTGGAAACTATCAGATGCTGACACTACAATCATACTAAGTCCGTCTGGCACTTCATGGACATTCAGGCTGATACTGATAAAAATGTACAAAAAGAAGAAAAAAGTTTTTGGTTTTAATTTGTATACATATCTTTGTATTACTGTTACCGTTCATCCACTCGATTTCAATGCGATTCAAATCGCTCATCCTCCTTTCTCCTCAAAGATCGAGACGTAATCATATGTAGATCATATAAGCCTTTCCCTTCTCGTTGGTGCGTCCTATTTTGGATCTCTATCTTCCTCTTTTCTCATGAGTATCTGTGACTGATACTCATGAATCAGTCCATGTAATCCAGAAACTTCACGTAGTATGTAGAACATTCAGCGAAAGGGGATTTTCGCCTTCAGTCATTCGAACGTTCTGCGTGTGAATACGCACTTGTGTGTCACAGTACAATGGCTGAATGCATAAATATTTTACATATTCAGAGAAACAGCGATGGAGATTCATGCGATGTTAGTGAAAATGTACGAAACAGAAGTTGTGATCAGAAAAAAATGTATTTATGATTGGTTAACACACTTTAACGACAACCCACGTTCGGGTCAATCATCTACAAGGAAAACGTGAGAAAACATCAAACATGTGCGACAGATGGTGGAAAGTATTCGGCGACTGTCTCTCAGATTGATATGGGAGGAATTAAAGATTAGGAAGGACAGATGTGCACAACGCTTGTGACATTAACGCTGTGGTCAATTCTAAATCAATCCTTAACTGACAGTATCAAACAGCTTTACAAACGTCGTCGAAAGTGTAGTGTAGACATAGAGATTTTTCAGACATTTCCCAATTTTGTCTCATTACTTTGAAGATGATTAAAGGTTGTTTATTTGCATTTTCTGTTTTCTTTGTCTTCTGATACGATACACCGAAATTGTTAGGCACACCGTGTATTTTTAATTCGAAAAATATACTTTGTATATATTATTTTCTACATTAATTTTTATTTGGCAACCGCGATTTTAATGAATATTTTTTTTATTCACTCTGAAACATTTATCAACCTCAGCTGCACAGTAATGAAAATATTTCATTTATATAAATTTTCAAAGGAAATGTAATTTTATTCTCCATTTTTATATTTTATGAAATATTTCCCAGACTTTTCCCGCTTTTCTCTCATTAGAAGTCATTTTCTCAATTCGAAATGAAGTCAACGTCACAAAACCAAAGAGGTTTTATTCAGTCTTTGAAGAGAAAGTTCTTTATATAAGTTATCGTAATCGCACATAATTACGTAATGAAAAAGAAACTCTTTAAATTTTTATTAATATTTTTCTGGTGAACACAGTCACACAATTCCCTCAACATGTAACTGAATGTAATAACATGCCTCTGTTGAAACATTTATTAGAAGAGTATGAAATTGTTTTCAGACGAATAAATTTGTATGCGAGGGTGATTATTAAAAGGAAGTGATTCTGTATATTCTGTCGTAGTCTTTATTGATTACGGAAGAATAACAAACCCTTATGTCGGGTATTCAATTGATTTTTTTCGTGTTTTTATTTTCGCGAATTTTAATTTTGACTAGATGCGTAGCAGCTCGTTGTGTTGTACTTGTATTTTATAAGATCTTTCGAACACTGTAAAAAAAATTTCCTGAAAATAACGGAAATTGTACTGGCAATCGAGACGCCAGTACTATTTCCGTATTTTAACGGAAAAAAATTCCGTAATTTCTGAAATATCCGTTTTTAAATTTCCGTTTTATAACAGATATCTTCCGTATTTTTTAGAAATTTTTATGTGGTTAAAATAAATTTTATAGGACAAAAAAAAAACTTATCTCTCAAATAACATCTTACAAGGGATAGATACCCTTCTTTTTTTTGTTCGTTCATTTCTGATCGAGTTTTTCATAAACAACCATCACTTCCCCCGATGAGTATCGAGCCCAAGACCCTCCGTTTACTAAACGAGCGCGCCAGACCACTACACTACGGTTGGACACGTCACTTACTCAAATGTTGTTAGTTACTTGAGATGCTTTTAATGATGCAATAACTTGAAGTTCTCATAGTTAGATTGATATTTTCAGAGATCCAATGTTTTTAATATTTTCTTTTCAAAATTGTTCTATATTTTGCTTTATTATTTGATGCTTTATAACAGATAAATTTAAATTTTTTATGTATTATATGCGTAAAATATTGTATTAACAGTAATGATTGTTTCTTTTTGCAATAGTACATATACTTTTTAAAATAATTTGTGTGTTGATTTATTTATCAATTCCAGTAAAAACAATAATTTTCTTAAGCAGACGTATTTATTACATGCTATTAAAGTAAATTTTCTTTATCTCTTAGTTTAAAAACTTATGTGAATAAACAAATTTATAATAAATTAAGTTATTATATTTAAGCTTTGCTGCGAGCTTTTGTGTATGGGTCTTTTAAAATAAATAATTTTTAAAATATCAAAACGAAAAAATAGATTTTTCGAGAAAATTTTGAAATTAATAACTTTAGGATAGGTAAGTTTAAATTTGGACTTAATAATTTAGTTTAATTTATAAAAATTATAAACTAACAAAATAAATTATAAACTTTTATAAAAATGAAGTTTATAATTTTATAAAGTAAACAAAAAGTTATTAATTATTTTTTATAAATTTAAAGAGAAAATTATGAATTTTGTAAAATTATAATTTATAAAATAATAAATTTTAGTTTAATTCACAAGAATATAACACAAATCAGTTTAGCTTAATACCCACATACCGATAATTTGCAAAGATATTATTTTATGAAACCTTAAAAATATTGAAATAAAAAAATAGATTTTTAGAGAACATTTTGAAATTAATGACCTTGGGATAGGTAAGTTTAAATTTGGACTTATTAATTTAGTTTAATTTATAAAATTATAAACTAACGAAATAAATTATAAACTTTATAAAATCATAAACTTCATTTTTATGATAGTAAAGAAAAAAATATTAATTACTTTTATAAATTTAAAGAAAAAAATATAAACTTTGTAAAAAATTATAATTTATAAAATAATAACTTTTAGTTTAATCCACAAATTTATAAGACAAATCAGTTTTGTTCAATACAATATACATATCGATAATTTGCAAAGATAATATTTTATGAAACCTTTAATAACCTAATATTGCCTCACGTTAATAAAATTAAAATAAAATTTTAAAACGTCTGTGAAAAAATTCACAATTTAAAGCACGATAAAGAAAAAAAAGTAGATTATAAAAAATATTTTTCTATAATTTATGAAAATAAAATAAATTTCTAAAGATTTCACTAAAAAATAAAAATATCACTATTATTTTCACAAAAAATTACCGCCCAGACACAACCCCGGTTAGAATGAGTTTCAGGATTGGCCCGAGTCTAATGACAAAAAAATAGGCCCACGGGTAGGACTGGTTCAGACCTCGATCCTGAAGAACTCTAGTAAATACAACAATCTTAATTCGCATTTCAAACAAGGCGGTTTCTGTATGCAAACCTCTCAACGTCATTTACGGAAATGGCATTGTTTTGAAAGAAATACGGACATTGTACAGTTTTGTAAGAAATACGGAAAAATCCATTAAATTTACGGAAAACTTTCAGCATATTTACGGATTTGAAATCTTCTTTACGGAACTAATGTCATTTACGGAAATTGTACTGTTGTTTTGGAAAAATGAAACTTCTCCGTAAAATTTAACGGAAAATCTTGTATTTTCACGGATTTTTTTTAGAGTGAAGTTTTGGGGTAAAATACTTACCAATCCAGTTTTTAAACAAATATAAGTCATGCGCTAAAAATGTAATTAGTATTATTTACAAATCTTAATTAGACATTTCAACCGCTGTAAGATTTCTTTTTTAAACATTCCAAGATTGGTTGATTTAATGATTGATTCTTGTGGCTTTTCAAAGTTTTCTCAAAAACTATTTTAGATAGAAGAATAATATAAACTGTAGCCGAAAACATTGTCTATTTGCCTCTGATTAATTTAATGTTGGTTATGCAACCGTCTCTGAACCTATTCTGGACAGACAGACAGGCAGACAAAAAAAAAAATGTTAATTTAGACTACGTCGTCTAAATAATCCAATGAACTTAAAAACAGGTATTTGTCTGAAAATCAGACACTCCAACTTTGTATGTGTACAGATTAAAATGCAAAGGGTGCTGCAGTTTCTTCACTGCAAATAGAGGCGTCTTAAATTTAGACACATATGTGTCTGAAAAAGCAATTTAGACACTTAAGTGTCTGAATGTGAAAATTCAGTGCAAATTCAGACATCAGAGATGTCTGAATTTAAGACACATAAGTGTCTTACGTTGACCAGAGTATAAAAAAACTGAGAAAATGTCTGAATAATGACAATATGTCTGAAAATAAGACATATGAAAATAAGGAAGAATTCAGACACTTAAGTGTCTGAATTCTGAATTTATCACAATTGTGTGATATGCGTGGTGACTGTGATACAATCTTGCCCCTGTATATGCCAGCAATATCAAATAATGTTTCGGAGCAGAAGAATGTTGCTTCAAATACTATTCTTTCCACTAAATTTTGCGTGAGGCCCTGGAAAATCACTTAGCGAGGCCCAAACATCTCTCACTGCAATATTCGACTAATAAAAATCTCTTTACAATTTGTACATATCACAGATAATATAGACATATAATATAGAGGGATGTAATATTAGACAATAAAGTGTATAAAAAAGCGTGTAATTTCTTTCGCATGTAGTGTGTATAACAATTTCTCATTTCTAAAAATAATATATCCTTTAGAATATTTTAAATATTTATTTTTAGCGATTGATTGTAATTGGGACTGATTAGAAAAATTGATAACAGATGGCGACACTATTCAAGGCGATCCCTGTTTTTGTTCACATATCCAGAGAAGATAATTTCTCACAAAATTTTTAATTCATTTCTGTAAAAAAAAAAAAAAAAAAACAGGAAAAGGGTAGGTTTTTTTGTTCAGAAACTATGTAATCGTATAATGATTTCCATGTTTTGGTAAATACAACAAATCTTTCAGAAAATAGTTAAAGTTGGCGTTTTGAACCGAATTTTCGGAGCGAGAAGTCAGAGTCAGAATCTGCATATAATTCGAAAAGTAATTCATTTATTTAAAAAATGGAACACTGATTACGATCCTAAATCGCTTCAATAGCTAATCTCATGCCTTTGCGTTTAAAAATGAGTCGGAAAATGTGTCAGAAGTGCGTACGCAGAACAAATACCCCCCCCCCCCCCCTATTTTTTTAATAATCACATTTAATACTTCTTTTAATTTCTAAAAGTTGTAAAATAAAAATGTTATAAACAGTAAAATAAATTTTATTAGACTGTTGACATGTTTCAGCTCAATATGAGTCATTATCAAACAAATAAAATTATTCTATAATTGCACGATCTATGGAGTTATTTGTAATGCTACAATTTAATTTTTCAGGTACTTTTTATATTATGCACGTTATTTATTTTCTATTTTTTACTTGGATGTTTATTTCCATGTTTGTAACCATAGGATAACTCGAGTCACAATTTTGGTAAGTTAAATGATAACGTTAAAATGATAACATTAAGCGCAAATTTGATAAGTTAAGATGTTGAATTGTTATATATTGTATTTTTACGTTTTACAACTTCTATGGTTTCCCTTATAATAGATTGATAGTTTACATTGCAGGGGAAAAATTATTTTACTTTCATTGAAATTTATTTGGATGCTTTCATCTTGATATTATCTTGCCAGGGCTGTGGTTTTTCTATTATACTTAATATCAGGTATATTCTCATTTTTTCTGTAAAAACTTATTATAATCTTTTTTATTTTACGCCTTTTAGCAATTAAAAGAAGTATATAATTAAAAGGTGCTATAATTTGTTATACTTTTAATCACTTAATTTATAATATTTGAATTGAAAATATGTATAATTCATATATCCTCCGCCCCCCCCCCCACATAAATAATAAAATTGTACAATTTTAATCATCATTTCAAATTCCCCAAATCTTTCCAAAATTTTCCATTTTCTCAGGAACATATGTTAGAAAGACCCCCACGAAGGGCGCTCCCCCGGGCCTATATCCCTAGTGTAGATAATTGGCCGTCAATAATCAACCAACCAACCATCTCAGGAACATATGAATCAAGTCTATAAAAATATCAACATGCTACCGACTCATCTCATTACTTTAATTTAAAACCAATGTTTCACATGTCTTGATGGCGTGATTGGTTAAGGCGTTAGTCTCGTAAACAGAAGGACGCGAGATCGAGCCCAATCGTGGGTAGAATGGGGGTGTCAGATTATCCTCCCGTAATCGAAATTAAAAATAATACAATAGATGGCAGCACTTCACATTTTTGAAATTTTTTTTTACATTCTGTTTGCCCGGGTAAAAGAAATGGCGCTATTTCAGACACTTCAAATGTCTGAAAATAAGACACTTACAAATGTCTTAAAATTTTAAGACACTTTAAAGTGTCTCTTTTTTGAACCATCCGTTTTAGACACTTAAATGTCTGATTTTAAGACATTTCAGTTTACAGTGTTAACTTAGTTAAGGCGTATTTATTGTAACTGCCACTCTTTGTTTTTCATGGAGGGTATACATGTAAACACAATATAAATCTCAAATAAGAATTTACTTTAATACTTTGCACTCCCGCCAGAAGGTGGCGGGTCTTCAATATAAGGCTTTTATTGAAGACCCGACTTCTGATGTTTTTGAGATAATTGTAGTAGTAAAATGTTGGCGTCACATCCGGTGGGCATAGAAAAAGTTTTATTGAAAATATAAACATGAATAGATGCCTATTAGATACACGATATGCGCAGGAAAAGAGGCTCAAAATGACCACCGGTATATCGAGGAATGTTTGAGGTCAACAATGAAGAGGCAAACGAATATAACCCCTCATCGTGGAGTCCACGAAAGCCAGTAGACGCATTTATATTGAATTAAATTTTGTTAACCACTGAAAGACGCCATACATGCAAATCTTATTTCTACCATCTATTTATGTAAATTTAGCATCCTAATACAAGTCCCACGTTCTGAATACATTTCATTTTCGGTGCTCCGGATGTGACGTAACACGTTTTCTTTCGCACTTTCCTCGAAAACAGTAAGTGCTAGAGATAGGGTTCTTTGGTCCATTTTTAATATATACCAACTGAGGATACTCGCTGTATGCAGTTTATGCTGTCCAGTTGCATTAAAAGATTTTCGTCTTTCAAGTCTTTACGTCCTAAAAACTCTGGCAAATTGCATGAAAATACTGTTTAGCTCACCAATTAATGTCACGATTATTTCGAAAAAATTGTGGTTCGTACCTATTTTACCAGACAAATACTTTGCAATTTTTTTTTTCTGTTCCTATATATATCAGTATGTATAAAGCATAAATGATACAGATAATTCAATTACGTTTTGAGATTAAGTAGCTTTCCAGGGAGAAAATTTGCTATGAAAATATTAGCTAATTTGCCACTATTCGGATAATATTTGCAAGTATTATTACGCCAGGTTAACGCTAAAGGGTGATTTATGTTGTTTTATTTGCTGACTGTACAGACTATTACTATCTGCGGAGAATGTTAGATGATTAGCCTACACCTTGTGGAAGATTATCTTAAAAAAACATCAAAGTTATGAATTATAAGGCGTGGGAAAAAATTCATTATGACGGACACACAGAATTTTTTCTCCGAACTTCACCGAAATAGGTATAGAAAGAATTAGCTTAGAAATACATATTATTTATATATCAAAGTTGAAGAGAAAAAACAAGCAAAAATGACATCAATTCTATTTTTACAGCTCTGTGCTCTCCGAATTATGTTCATATTTCCAGAGCAAATTATGTGTTATAATTTTCATGAGAGCTCTTATATCAAAGTGAAATCGTGATTTGGCAAATAATACTCAGTTTTATTTGTTTATTTATTGTTAGACTTGAGTAAAATCAAGTATTAATGTTTTCGAGACATAATGACAAAACGCAATGTAGCGAGTGTAAAAAAGTACGTAATTATTGAAATTTAGTTCAGTATCCCATTCAAAATAATCCAGCAATGCTAATCCAGCAATATACTTCTAAAAACTTTTCGTGTGTTTTGAATGACTTTGTATTATTAGCCGGATTTTTTAATAATTAAGTAATCATACTAAATCTATGAAATTATATTGCGTCTGTAAGTAAACCCATCGTTTGCAAAGTATTACTGGTAATTTATACGAATTTCTGATAAATTACTCGTAAATAATGCGAAAGTATACGAGTGATATATTTTGTATCACGTAATGTCAAACGTAAAACCGATGATGCCAAAGTTGATTTACCGGCAAAGGTTTTTGAATTCGCTCTTTATAAGTTATTACGCAATTACGTGCAGAATTTACCCCAATTTTCTTAAATCATCTGGGTCATTAGCAAACCTCTTTTAGTTATACTTTCTTTGTTATGCTACATTTCTCAATAACCATCGATATTGGGGCATCGATTATTCCTTCAATCGATGGGAAAGTTACTAAGGCGGTTTTATATCTCATCTTTGATCGATTTTATGTGATTCTTGTGATTGTTGTTTATTACAATAATTCAAGTCTGTTCTTTTATTATTTCGAAGGCACATTACTTTAATCAACACATTCATTTGACACTTTGATTAGTGTCTGTTTTATTACTTTCAATTCTTTATTGAAATATTTATAAAGAGCAAACGAATTTGTGTATGTTGTAGTTACAAAGTCTAATATGAGAGTTTGAGTCTCACTTTCGTATTGTTTATTTTGTTTGGCATCTGCTGGAACAGTGTGAGTATAAACAGTGTGTTATTTAAATATACTGTATTTGATTAAAGTTTTGATGAAATGCCTTTTAAAAACAGTTAAATGACAAGAAGAATAATGCAAAATCTGTTGGACACTAAATTGCTAAACCTCTAAGCATACATTGCTAAGACATTGCTAAGGCGTATTGTTGTCACTGCAGTGTTGCAGACGGTACAATGCTTCATTACCTAGGAATTTTGAATAGATATCACATTTATACAATGTGTCGTTATTTTAACAGACTGTTAGAGAAATATTTATGCCCAAGCTACTTTTAATATCGTTTTCTTTTTATCTCGTAATTTTTGAATTAAAAGGTTATTCACAACTGTAATATTTATTCTAGTTATAGCCATTTATTTTAAATCGCATTTTAAGATATATCGGCTTGTATCGAGCCACTATCGGCGCTTCAAGTTGTGACTTTCAAGTGTTTAGAAAATAATTAAACTAACTTCAGAAAACCCAACTTTATTTATTCTTTACATAGTGCTGCCAAGTTAGTTAACAATTTATTCAAAATCTCTACCACTATTTCAGAATAGTAATCTTCGCTTTGTTTAATGACACACTTTACGCGATTAAGTAAAACAATGATTATTAATAGAAAAAAATAATGGAGAGATTGAATAAAATAATTCCCCAATCTGAAAACATTGACTTTGTATATCATTTTAAGCAAAACAGATTTTTAATTCAGATTTTCACTTATATTTTAATGTTCTGCTTAACACTGTTTTCGTGAAAACAATAACATAATGAAGAAATAAAATTTCAATAACATGAATGAAAATTTCTTTTGAATAACAAACTTTTATTACAAGCATTCTTAAATAATTCTTCCTAAATCTTAATCAAAAAGAACTACGCGCGAATGAATTCAGTGCTTATATCAGATATCCAACCCATGTAGCGAAGATGTAAGAATTAAATGTGAAGTATTACGAATAATCTTTGCGAAGCGATGCAATCGAAGGACTCTAGGGAAAAATCTTCATGGTGAAAATTGGTGAACTTGAAATTCAATTTTCAAATGAGTACTTTGAGGTAGAAACAATAATAGGCTTCGGAAGATTTTTGAATTATTACTGAAGCAGAACCTAATAGATGACGGTAAATGCATCAAGTATGTCAACGGTCACAATCAAAAATTTTGCTGATGATAAACGTCTGCAATTTGTGACTTTAATATAAGTTAATTAGAATATGCAAAGTCAACACTTTATTTTTGAAAGTTAGATAGTTCGAATAGAAAGTTAATTAGTTTAGAAAGTTAGTTCAATAGATTATTAAATCCCTATTATATATATATATATATATATATATATATATATATATATAAACATGAAAATCTATTTTTTTCTGAATGAGCATTAATTGCCTTTAAAATAGTTCACAAAATATTATCCATTTTTTTAGGAATGAGTATTTTTACTTGTTGCTACTTTACGGTGAAATTTTTCAGTTAAAAAATCGTAATAGGAATCCTAGTCACTGAAACAGTACTGTGTAGAAATTATGGATGTGCACATTTAATAGGCAGAAGGAAAAATCATCTGCTTAAAAGGTTTACGGCATAGAAAAATACTTACAAGGTGACCGCCAAACATGATGCGCACAGATTTTGATGATTTTAAAGTATGTTGTAGGGGTCATACCCCTAATAATTCAGGTCAAAGGTTTCCTTCAAATAGGCTTTAGTTTTCGAGAAATTTCGGTTAAAGTTCAGTATGCATTTCAAATACCCATTAGTTCGCAGTCTTGAACAAGGTCTCCGTGGTGCAGGGCTAGCGCTCTGGATTTGAAAGCCGGAGATGAGGATTCTGTCCTCGCCTGTGACTTTTACCTTTTTTTAGTAAATTTTATATATTTGTCGCGTTGTAAGTTTTATGCAGAATAATGAATTCTGCATCTTTGAACTTTTTGATATTTTCCTAATAAATTATATTTACATTTTCGAATTTTTCGTGAAAATTTATAGTTTTTGCAGAATTTTTATTCTAATATTTCGGTTGACGAAAATCCAAACTAATTTATGTCTTGATATCTGGTCTTTTTAAAGTGATTACTGTTTACATTTATGTATATTTACTTATTTATTTACCATATTTATGAAATAATGCATTTTTTTATTTGCATTTTCCATTTTAAAAAATTTAAATGATTAAGAAAAAATTAACAAAATAATATATCTTTTTAATATTTGATTTGTTCTAAATATATTGAAATATGTTAACTGCTGAAATACAAAAATATTTATCATCACCGACATCGACAATTTTGTTTATTAAATATGGAACTAATTGTGTGATACATATCGCAAAAATATTCTGAATAAATTCCGCATTAAAAGTCGTCTTTAAATATATTCTTTACGTAAATTGTTTTAACAATATTGGAAGAATGTATAAATTAGCATATTATATATTCTTTAAATACTTAAATTGTGATAAATATATTAAAAAATGCATTAAATTTGAAAAAGAAATTATTTCAAACTTGGTAAATGTCTGCAAAGGAAGCTAAACGAAATTGATGAAAAGAAAATTTTATTTATTCTGATATTACCGTAAAAGTCATTGCAGACGATTTTTTTTTCGAATATTTTTTATATGTATTGTAATTAACAAACGATTTTTCTTTTCTAGTTAAATTTTTCTGCATGGCATCGACTTGTTAGAACGAAAAAAAAATTAATTGTAATATATTATTTTTTATTTGTGCAAATCAAAAATGATGTTGAGTTTGAACTTTACAGTTAAATGTATTTAAATAACATAAAAAAATATATATAACTGGCTAAAACTTTGATATAAGAGTTATTGCTTTAATATTTTATTACTCCTTTAAAATATGTTGTTGGAATTACCTAATCATACATACCTTTAAAAGATTTGAAATAAAAATATTTTGTATAAATTATAATAAAATATATATAAAATTCAATTAAAATTTCATAAAGTTAAAAAAAGTATTATTTTAGAACGGCTATTAAAATATAAAGAGTAAATAATAATAATAATAAAATAAACAAACTCTAGACATAAATTAGTTGGAATTTCGTCAATAGAAATATTAATTTCAAAACTGCACAAAAAAGAAAAAAAAACTATAAATTTTCGCGAAAAATTCGAAAATGTAAATAGAATTTATTAGGAAAATATCAAAAAGTTCAAAGATGCAGAATTCATAATTCTGCATAAAACTTACAACGCAACAAATATATAAAATTTATTAAAAAAGGGTAAAAGTCACAGGCGAGGACAGAACCCTCATCTCCGGCTTTCAAATCCAGAGGGCTAGCCCTGCACCACGGAGACATTGTTCAAGATCGCGAACTAATGAGTATTTGAAAAGCATGCTGAACTTTAACCCGAAATTTCTCGAAAACTAAAGCCCATTTGAAAGAAACCTTTGACCTGATTAGTTAGGGGTATGACCCCTACAACATACTTTAAAATCATCAAAATCTGTGCGCATCATGTTTGGCGGTCTCCTTGTTAGAACAAGTAATTGCTCTTTAAAAGCATAAATACAGGGTGATTATAAAAAAACTATCCCGATATATGAGCCTCTAACTGTCATATCGTTCACAGAAACTGAATGAAATTTTGGCTTAAAGTATTTTGAGGTATGCGCTCAAGAATCATGTGAAAAACAACAGTTAAATTCTAACAGTTACGGTTACAGTGACAAAATTTCGAAAATTTCAAATGGCAACACCTATTTTTTTTTTAATTGGAATGTGATCTTCATAGTGAAAAAACATCAAAAGCGTTGGAACTGTACCTGTAGCACGAAAATCGCCGGCGCTAGACAGACTAAGAAGAAAAGTGAAAACAACCCATAAAGGACAGAGAAGCAACAGAAAGTAAAACATTTTATTGTTCAGTGGTATCCACCATCTGCCGCATGTAAAGTGTCGTCGTGTGTGAAATGGAAAATGTATGAAACACAATAAAATGTTTTGTTTTCTGTTGCTTCTATGTCCTTATTGGTTGTTTTCACTATTCTTCTTAGTCTGTCTAGCGCCGGCAATTTTCGTGATACAGGTACCGTTCCAACGCTTTTTATAGTTTTTCATTTTGAAGATCACATTCCAATAAAAAAAATAGGTGTTGCCATTTGAAATTTTCGAAATTTTGTCACTTTAACCGTAACTGTTAGAATTTAACTGTTGTTTTTCGCATGATTCTTGAGCGCATACCTCAAAATACTTTAAACCAAAATTTCATTCAGTTTCTGTGAACGATATGACAGTTAGGGGCTCATATATCGGGATAGTTTTTTTTATAATCACCCTGTATATCGGTATTTTCATAGCAATTTAAGCAAGTCAACTGGTGTGGTGGTTCTCGTATACAGTTAACGACACACGGGCATGTACATGATGATTATGATCATAATAATAAGTATAAAAAACATTTGCTGATATATGAGCCCATACCGTTGAAAGAAACGGAAATCCATTTGGAATGTGGTCAGTTTATGGTATGCGCTATGGAATTAAGTAAAATTAAGAGAAGACCAAACAAGGATCGAAATCCCCCAAATCAGCTAATATAACCCCAAAAAAGCCCGAACGAAACACCAGCAAGCCCCACCAGACGGAAGAGACACGCCATCAGACGAATGAGATAAAGAACAACAATTGAGGTCTCACAGTTACGGTTACAATGACAAAATTTCAACAATTTCAAATGACAACAATCAAATACAGTGGTGGCCAAAAGTTAGGACATTTTTTGAAAGTTTCATGTTTTTCAACTTTATGTGCTTGTAGAATACATTAATTTTCACTTAAATACAAACGTTTACATATTAAATTGAAGGTAATTTAATGTAGAATTTAATAATAAAAACAGTATTACAATATCTGTATAACAAAAAAAAAGTATGCTCATTTTAGTAGAACAAACAAACACAAATCATTTTGAATAAGGACGTGTTTTGTAAAAAAAAAGCGTACTAGCCAATCACAAACACTGTTCTGAGGACCAATCAAATGTCTGTAACTATAGTTTAGATTATTTAGATGGTAAAAGAGTTATTGTTGCGGAAATATTTTGCGGAATGATGCATACTAGTACAATTAAATAGAGTATTGCTGTTTTTGAATATTTAAAGTCCTTTTTTTAATTAAACTAATTTTAAACAATGTCATCAACAAGAAGAACTAATTGGACATCTACAAAAAGAAGCCGAATTGTCATATTGAGAGAAAATGTCCTCTATTATGCTGAAATTGCCAGACAAGTTGGTGGTTCAGTGACTTGTTCTGGTGTACGAAAGTTCTGTTTACGTTATGAAAAAACGAAATCAGTGGAAAATAAGACCAAATCAGGCCGAAAAAAATGCACAAGTGCTACTGCCGATAGGAAAATTAAACGGCTATGCCTTCAAGATAGAAAAATTTCATCAGATGCCATTAGATGTGAAATGAATGCAGCGGGTATTGCAGTAAGTTCAAGAACAATAAGAAGAAGGTTATCAGGATTTGGACTACAAGCTAGAATTCCAAGGAAAAAACCATATTTAAATCAAAAGCAACGCAAAAAACGAGTTAAGTGGACAAAAGAACACATTAAATGGCCAGAAAATCAATGGAAGCAAGTAATCTGGAGCAATGAGAGTAAAATATTGCTCTTTGGTAGTAATGGTAGAAAATACGTGAGACGTAGAATAGGAGAAGCACTTCATCCTGATTGCATTGAAGCAACTACAAAACCCCCCAAAAATGTCATGATTTGGGCATGTATGTCTGCAGATGGTGTGGGCCGAATTCAAGTGATTGATGGCATCCTGAATACAAAAAAATACATCGAAGCTGTCCTAGAACCTAAATTGATACCTTCCATCAGGGATCTCTTCCCCAACAACGCACCATTTATTTTTCAGCAGGATTCAGCTCCATGCCACACAGCAAAAGTATGCAAAGCATGGTTTCAAAATAAAGGCATAGATATATTACCATGGCCAGGAAACAGCCCTGATCAAAATCCAATTGAAAAAATTTGTGGCGACGTTTGAAAATTCTTGTACGAAAAAAACGTCCATCCAATAAAAGACAACTTATTGAAGCTATAATTGATTCTTGGCACCATATGATTACGAAAGATGAACTACAAACACTCGTTCACTCGATGAAAAGACGCTGTGTAATTGTTGACTGTGTTAGTATCACTTTAAAAAAATGCAAATCTAAGATAGATCTTACTATTAGTTACATAACTTATTTTGTAATACATATATTGTAATACTGTTATTATTATTAAATTCTACATTAAATTACCTTCAATTTGATATATAAACGTTTGTATTTAAGTGAAAATTAATATATTCTACAAGCACACAAAGTTGAAAAACATGAAACTTTCAAAAAATGTCCACACTTTTGGCCACCACTGTAGTTTCGCAAAATGAAATTTACGGTGAAAAAACACAAATGACTTTAAACATCAAAGTTTAGATGTAGACATAGCAGCATAAGACAAACGCAGAGAAGACGATTTTGTATATCCCGTATACTGCAAGAACGAATTGATGTCGTTGTTATCTATTATTATTTGCTTTTCCGTGGTCGGCAGACACCCCGAATTCACATCAATCGGTATTTGTCTGTTTTCTTTCTTTCTTTCATTTTACTTACCCATCATACGTAGTATAGGGTAAGTCTTGTAATCGTTTTGAAAATCGAAAAATTTTTTTTGACGGATTTACACGTTTCAGACACTGGAGATTCCGAAAAACATATTTTTAGAAAAAAAATTTTGCCGTCCGTCTGTGTGTCTGTGTGTGTGTCTGTGTGTGTGTCTGTGTGTCTGTAAACGCTCTATCTCCCGAAAAAATTGAGATAGAGACTTGCAATTTGGTATGTACTTAGTATGTAATAATGGGAAGAAGCCTATTTCATTTCAATAACCTCGATTAACCGGAACAATTTTTTTCGGACTCTCGAAATATTCGTTCTGATGAAAGGTATATAAAAATTTTCGAAATTGTTTATTTTAAGAAATGAATATAAAAGACAATAAAAAAACATAAATTTTGAATAAAGCATGAAGTCGATCGGATAATTAGTTGCCGAGATATTTGGAATCCTATTTTCCACACTCTTCGATTTTTCATGACCCTGTATTTCATCCAAATTTCACTTCAAAGATATATTTTAATTGGAAATTTGACGCTTAATCAGATGCAATAAACCGCTAGTTAATAGGATTATTATTTTTGGAGTTATAAGGAAAAACCTCTTTCAAGCAATTCAGTAATCGAGCCTTTAAAGTTTGTGACGTCATCAAGCCACGATTTTATTTGAATTGCAATGCATTTTATAAGTAGTTTACACATTTTTATTTTAATATTTTACATTATGCATATCCATGATGGGTAAGTATTACGGTGGCCCCCAACGACTAGTTTTGTGACGTATTTATTGGGCGCATTACATGAATGAAGAGCCATTGAGACAATATTTAAGATAAAAGACAGATTTATGAAAAAGAATAGCAAAAATATCACTACAGTTTAGCAGGGAAACTCAGTTAACGATGATTATCTTTAGCAGACGAGCAGTGAACTAACGAAAGGGAGATGTTAACGCCAATAAATTCTCGGTCTTAAAAAACTTCAGCAAAATTTCTATTCTAATCGTATTGAATATAAATTACTACGTAGAAGATCACTAAATGCACTGAAAATACTCTGAATAATACCACTTTGAAATGCGTCAATATCACTAAATAGATAGAATTCCGTGGACTCCAAATTCCCTTTATTCGACGCACTGATATTAACACTTTACTAAAAAAGGTAGGAGAGGTCCATGTACCTCAGTCTTATTTTGAAATTTTGATTTTTCATTTAATTAAATAATAAAATATAAAATTATAAATAACTATTATATAATTAAATATAATTAAAATATAAAGCTATTAGCTAATTATTTATGATGTTCTGCTTCCCTCACAATTTTCCTGAACCCTAATACTATGCCTATCACAGTTTTTCTTTTAATTAAAAAAATAGTAATTTTAGAACCAAGGTACAACCCCCATGTTGTACCTTGGCTCCAGGCATGTATCATTTTTCTAAGAAAAAAAAAATTAACTAAACTTATACAATGTTTTTGAAATACATTTTAAAGCTATATTTAATAACATATTTGTCATAGATGCCAATTTAAAGTTACTTTCAAAGTAATAGAAAACAGAAGGTGTAATTAGAGGAGGAAGATGGGATAATTCTAACGAAAATAGACATAAATTGCAGTTTAACTATTTTATTGTATGTTTTATATATGTTTTATACATGTTTGTTTTATCACGATGCAAAATCACCAAAAAATAGTTTCATAAAAAAATTAAGATTACTTTTTCAAAACCTGGAAAAATATATAAAGAAATTGTATGCATCTTTCAAATAGAGTAGGTTCTGACAAAATGCTAATGAATACTTCGTGACTGACACATAATTTTTCTCAAGTATGAATTCTATTCCCAATGCTATTAAAATGTTTCACCGACAGCAATAATCTCATCTTCACCATTGTCATCAAATATGCATCGTCTCATATTTTCTTTACACAATAGTACATGTATTCCCTTCCATTAATGATACGAGGACAAACTTTCCTGGAATAGAATTTTCAATTCTTGGCTTTTTAATAGAATATGTGTTGTACTTTGGATCTATTCAAGTTAGAATACCATTGCTAGTTGCAAGGTACAACACTTTGGTGACTTGAAAAATAATGACTTCTCACCATTTTCTAGCTAGGTTTAACATGATTTGAAACTCATGTTCATTATTCACAATAAATTATCTTTTGTATAACTTTGAATTTAAAATAAATAACTGTTGATAATGAGATATAATAAAAAGTTACAGCTTTAAAAAATTTACTTTTTGTAATCAATTTATTTATTATTATTATTATTTTACAATTCTCTGCAACATGTGCTGACTATATTCAAGAGACCAACTTCTAAGTGACACCTAGTGTCATATATCAAAATTATATTGATTAGTTTTAAACAAATCCAATAGTTAGAGCTAAAAACAGTAGGTTCAAGGTACAACACATTCCTCTATTCTTATTGGCTTTTAATCCACGTCAATGGTCACGTTAAATGCAACGAGGATTGATTAACGCTTCCAAAATTGTTTGTAGAACCACTAAGGTGAGACTCAGAAAAATCTTACTCGTATGAGCGTATCAGTCGACGACAGAAACCTCAATAGCATATAACTGAGTAGAATAACCGTGACAATCCGATTAGGGTTATTCAACTCTACTTGCAAAAGTATGAAAAATGACAAAATACGCACAAAATTTTAGAAATACGACAACACGCTCACGTACGGAAGCTAGGCACTACGCTACAAAGTATTTAAAATTCTCGGTATACACGTCAAATCCGCTAAGTGAATCCAACATGAAAAAGGCACCAAATGTAAGATTCTGCATTGTCTTCATGCCGTGATTTATTGTTGCACATAGTCATCCGCATGTGATCTGTTACTGTCTGCGAACTCTTATAAATCTTGTAATCCAAGTACATTTTTTTTTTTGCCCCCAATGTGGGAACATTCGATCTTCTCACTAATTTACTTTGCATTTGTTTAATGTCACCATTTCCACTGCTAAAATTAATTGTTTGGTGCTATTTATGTATTTTCATCATGAAGATCGTTTCGCGAGGGAAAAAACAGGCTGTTGCCATTTTAAAATTTCAAAACGTTTTTGCTGCGAGAGCTCTATTGTTTTCGTCTACTTAAGCGCACTTTTAAAACACTCCCAGAGATCTTTATCAGTTGGGCAAATCTCTGTCTCCACCACCAATATTTTCCCCTTACACTGAGGCAAGGAGAGGTAGTCTATTTTCTGAAGCAAGGGAAGACACCCTCTGAACCCACCTCATATCGCCCAATCTGCCTACTTCCAACCCTAGGTAAATTACTAGAAAAGCTAATCGTTAACAGACTAACTTTCTTCTTAGAATCAAACAATCTTCTACATGAACGGCAATTTGGGTTCAGAGAGGGCAGATCATGTGAAAAAGCATTGAATGAAATTCTATCTTCCTGCGCCTTAAAAATTAAAGAAGGAAAATACACCTCCCTTGTATCACTGGATATCAAAGGAGCATTCGATAATGTCGAATGGAGAGATATCCTACTACAGCTCTGTCTTCTAAACTGCCCAGGAAACATCGCTGGAGTCATCAGAACCTATCTATCGAATAGAAGCATTCTAGTCAACTGGGGAGCAGGTACATCCAGCCACAACCAACAGAAGGGATGCCCTCAAGGCTCATGCCTTGGGCCAATCCTCTGGCTCCTCATAGCAAACCTGATTCTTAAAGAATTAGATCGTTTAGGCTTTCTCCTCTTTGCTTTTGCAGATGACTTCAGCTTCATCTTCTCTGGTCGAAGTCGTCTGGATTTAGAACTTGAGGCAGCTTCAGCCCTTCCCTTTTTTTGCCAGCTCCTGGAGTCTCTACACCTGCAACTATCAGCTGCAAAATCACAAGCCCTCACATTCGCGAAACCCTACAAACTAAAAAGGAAACCAACCATCAGAATTAATGGCATCAGTGTACTCCATGTCTCCACCTTAAAACTTCTAGGCCTAACCATAGACCAACACCAAAATTGGTTTGCACACATAAATTACTTAAAACTTAAGCTCATTAACTACTACCACAACTCCACTAAATTAACATCTAAATCATGGGGTACTAAAAATACAATGTTAAAAATATGGTACACAACAACAATAGAAAAAATCATAACTTATGGTGCAGGAATTTGGGGAGGCCACCTAACCAAGGCAGCGCAAATAAAATTATTATCCATCCAACGCATGTTCCTACTGCAGATCTCTAGAGGATATAAAACTATTTCTAGTGATGCACTAGCAGTCATTACCGGCATCCCTCCTATCACATTTACCATTCTATACGAATTTCAAAGGAATAACATCTTACACCTACATAATAATGCCATAACACAAATCCACTTCTCACATTTAACCATTCAACACAAGATACAGAGCTGGAAAATTCACCCAGCTGATGAAACTTCCCACTTCCAAGTTAACCCTAAATGCAATTCCTACTCCCCTTCCCACCGCTTAACAGTCTTCACCGACGGCTCATGCACCGAAACCGGCGTAGGCGCAGCTTTTTGTGCTACAGAAGGCGGAGTGCTGACTCACCGGTGGGCCTGCAGATTGGACAACTTCAACTCTATATATCAGGCTGAACTCTTTGCCATCCACAAAGCTCTAGAATGGATTTCGGAACAACAAACAACCATTGCAATCCCCATCTATAGTGATAGCCTATCCAGCCTGCAGGCAATCTACGCCTTCAGAACCATCAATCCACAAATCCACGAAATTAAAACCCAACTTAGTAACCTGCTACATAAGACTTCGCTAGGTCATGTGACAGCACACAAGGGGATCTTCGGCAATGAATCTGCGGACATGCTAGCAAAGGAAGCAACGACAAAAACATCCATAGACATCTCGCTACCTGCGCCCCACTCCTATATCAAAAGATCCCTTAAAATGCGCATGTTGCAGCAGTGGCAAGACCACTGGGACTACTCAGAGAAAGGAAGATATACCTATGACATAGTCCCGGCGGTATCTTGCAATCTTATTACTTTAACTCCCTCAACCACTGCCTTCCTAACGGGACACGGCCCTTTCGGGTCATATCTAAACAGGTTTAAAAGGGCCCGAACTCCCACCTGTGAGTGCGGCGCAGAGGCGTCAGCCTCACACTTCTATTTTAACTGCCCCCTTACAGCTCGCTGGCACATCCGTCGCCCCTCTTCTCCCCCTAGTGGTTGGCTTGATAATATTCTTTCCCGCCCAGCACTTTTAAATAAACTAAAAAGCATCTTTAAGTTCTTGATGGATCTTTCTAACTTGACCCGCTCCTGAGAACATCATTCAATCTTAAACCATCTTCACTGCCCAGTGTCGCGTTGGAGGTATGTCTCTGGCAGTGAACTACCTGTAATGTACTATTTCCACCCCGCCCCCTGTCGCGTTTTCTGGCGGGTTCAACTCCAGCTAAAATATGTATTTTTTTTTTTTTTTTTTTTTTAAGACCTTAATAAAGGGACCGGGAGGGACATCTATGCTCTACAGATCTGGTTCCCAGTCTGAGCAGTCCCTCTTAGGCATTCAAAATCCATGCAAGAAAATAACCGCTTCCCAAAATGACAGCCCGTTTCCTTGAACTATATGTTTGCTAGGGACTCATATATTGGAAAAGTGTTTTTCTAATCACACTGTATTTGTAAAAAACATACTGCCTATTGTTTGTTGTTTTTTACTAATAAAGAAATCGAAGCATAGAAATGTTTTCCGTTAGGATTTTTCTTCGTAACATTATTTTATAACCAATAACTTTAAAGAGTTCTTAGAGAATTTATCAAAAAAAAAAAAAAATGCCACACATCATACAGATGATTGCCACATTTATTTTATTACTTACCCATCATACGTAGTATTCTAATCGTTTTAAAAAAAATGTGGACGGATTTACACGTTTCAGAAATTGGAGATTCCTAAAAACATATTTTTAGAAAAAAAATTGCCGTCTGTCTGTCTGTGTGTGTGTCTGTAAACGCTCTATCTCCAGAACAAATTGAGATAGAGACTTGAACTTTGGTATGTACTTAGTATGTAATAATGAAAATAAGTTTATTGAATTTCAGTAACCTCGATTATCCAGAACTATTTTTTCGGACTCGACATATTCGTTCTGATGAAAGGTATATAAAATTTTTCGAAATTGTTTATTTTAAGGAGTGAATAGAGAATACAATAAAAAAACATAAATTTGGCATAAAGATTGAAGTTGATCGGATAATGCGTTGCTGAGATATTTGTAATCCTGTTTTCCACACTCTTCGATTTTTCAGGACCCTGTATTTCATCCAAATTTCAATTCAAAGATCTATTTTAATTGGAAATGAGACGCTTCATCCGACGCAATAAACCGTTAGTTAATAGGATTAACATTTTTCGCGTTATAAGGATTCTTTTACGCAATTCAGTAATAGAACATTTAAAGTTTAGGACGTTATGAAGCGACGATTTTATGCGAACTGCAATGCATTTTATAAGTAGTTTACACGTTTTATTTTCATATTTTATAGTATGCATATCCATGATGGGTAAGTATTACGGTAGCCCCTAACGATTAGTTTTACGTTATAATTCGAAAGAAAATATGTGTGCCTAACACCTACAAATTAATCGATTCAATGATGACCAAACTTTTTTGATTTGTAATTTGATATACTCATGTATCATTATGTTAATGTGTTCCTTAGAATCTTCGCATTAATTTTTAATCAACCGCCAATACCTTTTAATGCTACCCAAAACGGCCATTTGTATTATTTAATGTGACATTAATTTTTCATAAAAATATCTATTCAATAATTAGAAACTTTTGTCATATTTGCAAACATAATGACTTCCTAACTATGAAGTGACAGCGAATTGCAGTTATTTAACGAACCGTTTGCTATGACATTTAGTTAGCCGCTCCACGTAAACTATCGATATCAACTTTAATTACTAATTAGCGATAAATTTTCTCCAAGTAAATGGTGCATGCGCTGATGGAGCCGAGCCTATCAACCGTAGGTTAAAATTCAATTGATCAGAGAATGTAGTTGTTATAGTGATATTTTTTTCTGAACATATAATATAAGGAAAGTTTTGTTATCGTGGTTTGTATGCGTGTTTAAAAGTGAACACTACGACTTCCAAACGATGTTTCCGATTGAGCTCCCATTTAGCGAATCGATTATGGATCACTTTCGTTAAAACGGTATAGAATTTCGTAAAATTCGGCCTGTTCAATCCTTTTTTAAAACTCTATTAAACCCTTTTGCGACCGATTCTATAGAAAAAAATCCCCAAGGAAGTGTTACAGAGTATAAGTGATAAAAAAATGACGGCGATATCATTAAGCATTAGTAGCGCAGAGGCAACACCTCCATTTTCGAAACGGGAGGTCCAGCGTTCGAACCCAGCCGATTCTATTTTTAACTTTCTGGACATCTAGTGGAATCACTCCAGATATTTTCTTATTATAAGCGTGAATGATATTTACTCAAAAAAATATTGTAATGAAGCAAACATTCGAGAACTGATCAATACAAAAACGATAGCATTTAAATAAATGAATGAATGAATAAATAAATAAATAAATAATAATAATAATAATAATTTTTCCTCACATCTAAACACTATGCTAAATATATTATAATATTTACAAGTTAATTAAAATAACATAAAATTAAATGTTCTATTATCTTTTGTCTTGGAATATGTTCAAACAATGGTATATCTATTACAGAACAATGACGCTTTAGCCCCATTTTTAATGAAAAAATGCACGAAAATAGATTGATACAATAAGCAAAAAACAAAGAGCCGTAAGAGTCATATGCTCGTATTCCTCATTTACCTCAAGTGCCGGTTAAGAGCTGAAACTTCGGTCGAATGCTGAAATGATAGTCACAACTAACCTGAGGCTTAGGCCGCGAGCATGTCATTCATGTTAATGTTGAATATCATTTGAGCATTTGACCGATGTTTTCGTGCTTAACCGACAATTGAGGTAATGAATACGAACGTAAGAAATAAAAAATGTGAGTTTCGACTAAATTTGCAAGTAGCTAGTGAAAATTTCTCTAAACTTGCAAATGGCATTTTTTATAGTTCTGTCTGTTTTAGATATCCATTCATTAATTTTTGTTGCTGCTGATTTTTAACGCTTTTTTTTAACATATTAGTTACTATTTATGTGCAAGGAACATAAATTTGCTATTAAAAGTTTGTAAACGGGTAAACTTAGATTACAACTTAAAAATTAAAAATAAAAGTGCGAATATGTTATTTAAGTTGCTTTTACTGAAAATACACCATATCTACATACGATTCATCACGTTTGTCGATTGTTTAATATTTATGTAAGCAACGTTTGTATGCGTGTGCGTACGTGCTGTAAGGCACACATTTCTTAATCACAGTCCAATAATTTATGTCCAATGTAGATAGATACTAGGTGTTTAAACATATAAATTTAAGAATTATTTTAAATGCGAATGTTGAGAAAAATCCCTAAAATATCGAATTTTAGTAATGTTTTCCCGAAGATTTTAAGATTATTTTTTTTAATTGTACAAGTTTAGAACATTTTCTTTTTAAATTTTGTTTAAAATACCACTCTTGTCTTTATTTTTTATTAGTTTTCGTTCTTACATGCTTTAAACTATTAAACACAAGAGATGTTTCATTTGAACGCGAAGATCATTATCTAGAAAGCTTCTAGGACTATTTTTATCGCAAAAAAAGTTTTTATTTAAGTCTTAGCGTTAGTGGACAATATTTTACATTTCTTGTTTCTCAGATTTCTTTTTTTACTCTCTGCTGCGACACTATTTTAAAGCAATTTCTTTTTTTAATACGCATTTGTTGTTGACTGTTTTTCATTTCTGTTCTTATATTTTTATTACGCCTTTTATTTTAATTTTTTTGTCTCTGCGTCCTTTTATTACGATTGCTCTTATCTTTTTTTTTGTTTTACATTTTTGCTCTATATTAAATATGTGTGAAGTTCAGAAATAGTTTAAAATAATGTTTCTGAAATATTTATAAAATATTGGCGAATGTTAATTTCTGAAACCAGCAGTCGTGATTAGTTCTTTCTTTGATTAGCACTTTCTATCGTAGTTAAAAAGCGTTTATAAATTCGGTTTGTCTGTCTGTCCGATCTCTAACTCTCCTGATCAGTCCGGCTATCGGAATGTTTTAGTTATTTGCTTGGTAGATAATACTCTGTTAGGAGAAAAATCACAGATGTACCGGAATATGACGTAAAAAAGAAACCTTAAAAATTCAACAGATACACTGAACTTGTTGTATTTAAAATTTTATTTGCTAAAAATTTGAGTTCACAAAACTTGAATAATGGAAATGTCTAAAAGCAAAAAAAATTAAATCGTGTTCCCTTATTGCGGAAACGTCAGTGAATGCTTATTTGATGAAAAACGGTCTGATCCACTAAATAAGCTTAGATACTTAGAAAATTAAGAGCAATCCACATATTCTTACAGTTCTAGCATATATGTTAGCAAAAATACGGTACGACCCCATACATTGTCCTCCGCTAGGGTGCAACCCTTCATTTTACTCGTGTTTGGAAAATTTTAACCCGCCAAAACAGCGATTCTGTGATGATTATCTAACGTGCTACGTAACAGTAAGTAAAGTGTTATTGTGTTTTAAAGTGCATTATATCCTGTGCATTATAATGCTGTATTACTTTGCCCCATAAAATTACGGGTTGCACAAAATGATGGGCATGGATTTTTTTTTTTTTTTTTTTTTTACGGGGTATGACTGGAATCTCTGCTGCCGGCCTCTGCCCGTAATTTTACTGCAAGTTTTTTAACAGTGTAACTCTCATAAGAGGCATTTACATTTGTATAATTATATTTAATACACGGAATTTTATTCAATTTAAGCAACATATGGTATTTAGCTGTTGAAAAATGAGTATTCCTTTAAGGATAGGATAAAATCTCCTGTACAAATAGATGGTTATTCTAATGAAATTACAATAGTAAATGTATTCCGACATATACTCGAATAATGAAATAGCACAATTACTGGAAATTAAGAATATAAAATTAAAGCGGCAACGGGGGTTCAGGGGGGTGTATTGTTATTCTGAAAAAAAAAAACAGTCATAAGTAGTTTATCCTATCATTGCATAACATTGTGTTTAATGTGATACTTCTAAAATTTCCGGAAGTTTCGATAAATCTTATATTCTTATAAATGTATAAATAACTTTAACAAATTGAATTTTAGGATATCAAATATTATGCAGATTATATTAAAAAGTAGTGAGATCAATGAACAATGACTTGTAGATTTACTAGTTATAGAAATGTTTATATTTGACTGTAAGTTGTCGAAGAAAGAATGTTGATTCAGTATTTTTTCTTCTAGTAGCAGATAAACAATATCCATAGGATTTTTCGGGAAATGAATCGATGAACTATGCAAAATACAAGAGGATATCCAAACTATAAAAATTTCATATACCACAACACCAAGAATTATATGAACCAAAAACGAAGAATGGTTAAGGGTGTGTTTTTTTCTGTTGAAAATAAATTCAGTCCGAATAGGTCAAAATGAATTTCAATTTGGTTGGCTGCATTTTGGGACGGAACCAAAGCCTTAAGCTTCTTCGTGGAAGAGGATCATTGATGATTTAGGGAAGAATTAGCTGATTTGGACTTTTAAAATAGGATATATTTCAAGTGCTAAAAGACTGGAAGCACACCCCATTTAGAATTAAGTATTGTTACAGATGCAATTTTTCAACACGACAATTCTGTGCATATGTTTGTATGATCGGAAGTTTGGTTCTGACAATGTATATTGTATATATATAATATATATGTTACACACACACACACACACATATATATATATATATATATATATATATATATATATAATTATTTTGAAATGGCCTGTAAAGACACCAGATTTAGCAATTCATTTCGTTTGAATTACATCAAAAAATAATAACGTCGTCTGTGTTATGAATGAATTACGTGAATCCACATGATTAATTTATATTTCCAATAATGAAATAATTAAATCAAGTATTCCATTCAAATTGGATCAATTATTTCAATTCCAGTGTTCATATCATTATTAGCAATTCACTCAACTCCATGTAGTCATCCGAATAAGTCCAACATTGGTTTTACCTTAACACCTATGTTTTTAGAAACGTTGTAACCTTATTTATATACCCTGAGAAAAATGACACTTTCAAATCTGAGTAAATTGATGTTTTCATTTTGTTATGAAACTTTTTGTTTCAAACAGGACGACCCAATACTTTCAATTCTGAAATAACAGAAATACTCAGAATATTGAAACATGGACATTTTCAAAATTGTTCACATAGAGGTCAGTTCATACTCATTTTTGAAACATGGACATACTCAAAAAGGATTAGAATCAGTTCAAACTCATTTTTGAAATATGGTAATACTCAAAAGTGAGCACATAGAAGTCATTTCATACTAATTTGAATGAAATGCAAGAACGTATTTTCAAGAGAAAATAATTGTGGCGTTAATGGGTTAAAATGTGTCAAAAAGAAAATTTAGTCAGTTAAATTTCAATATCCAGGGAGCGCTTTTTCATTTAAGAAATGACTGATAACAATCGAATTAAATATTTGTATAATTCATATCTCCCCTTCACCACATAAATAGTAAAGTTGTACAATCTTAACCACCATCTCAAATTGACCAAATCTATCCGAAATCCCATTAAAATTTTCCAGTTTTCTCACCAACAAATTAATGAATCTTATAAAAATATCAACATGCGTTCGAATTATTCGATGATTTACATTTAAAATATCCCACTCATGTGATCTGGATAGCGAAGTGGATAAGACAATGGACTTCTAACTAGTAGGACTCGGGTTCGATGCTGGCTCAGGATAAAAGCGTAAATTTAGTTAATCCTTCCATAATCGTAAATAGAACCAGAGATGGCAGCACTAGCGTTTTTTTCTAGTTGTTCTTTGAAACATGGACCTACTCAAATAGGATGTTTTATTCTTGAGTGTGTGCCTGTTTACAGAAATGAGTATATACATGTTTCAAACTTGAGTAATGTTGATTCGGAGCCATTTTGACTATGCGACCTACTCAGATTTGAGTATTTCTTGCTCAGTTTTGAAAATGTGGTTTTTAGAGGGTATAAATAACCATTTTATTTAGTTTAATTCCCAGTGATATACTAAGAGGCACACTAATGTTCACTTTTTGTACACTAGATAAAAAAATAAATACATGATAATGCTTCAAAAATCCATTTTTTGCAATTATAACTTTATTTTGAAAGAAAATATTCCTTTTAATGTTTTAAATACATTGTTAGTTAAGCGATTTCTAACATTGTATCTTCGCATTTAGAAATAATTATAACATTACATAAGAAAAATGGATCCAATCAATTTCACTTCATAACGGTCACAGTCAGTTTTAAAATCTCTTCTGAGTTCATCTTATCCAGAAAATGCATCCATAAACTCCATAAGAAGTGGAGTGAACTTCCGAGATTATGCAAATAAGCAGACAGGAAGAGTGTCGGATTACTCCAGAGACGTGAACTTGTACGCGTCTCTTTTGATTTCTTTCTCTGAAGAGTTTCAGCTACGGGAGGCAAAGTTGGGAGGAATATATTACAGAGGTTAGAGTAGAAGTCTTAATATCCTGTTTACCTCAAGAGGGTCAGAAGATTGAGAGGTGATTTTAGAAGATGAAGATTGATAAGTGATGCGGTAAAGACGTTAGAGGAGGAGATATTGAAATAAGAACCATCACCGGCTTGTGATAAATGACTCGCGTAGTAGAATATTTTTAACCTGTTAACCCATTAACTGCCAAAACTATGTGGGCGGAGTCTTCAATATTTTTACTGAAATTCGTTTCCAACCAAAAATTCTGAAAGATAATAGTTGGTAACTTTAATAGCAACTTTTTTGTCATTAAATAAAGTATTTTTTTACACATTAAAACAGTGGTGGCTGGGCAGGTTTTTTTTTATCGTACACTTTTATTTTGAATATTGACAACCACGAGTATACTCGTGGATGGCAGCGAATGGGTTAATCGAGGAATAAACTTTTGTTCCACTGATATGCCTGATTACCAACGGGGCACACTTCCACCAGTAAAAATGAATAGACATTTTTTCCTTATTCATGGCAGTAATTTCGCATGAATAGGGCGTTTTAATAAGATGAAAATTTCTATTAAAATTTTACCGTTGGAAGTAATGCTTTCAAAATATTACGGTAGCAGTTTGTGTATGACGAAATATTTCGTCATACACAGTTAACAGGTTAAAATATTAAAACGACTGAGTTAACGAATTGGAATATTATAAAATTACTTTTCTGTTGGACAATTACCAGATTGGTATTTTAACTCGGAAAAGTAGGAGTTTTGTGTTTCTATAGCTTTGGTAGTATTTGCAAAGTACATTTAATTTAATCTTACATTTCTATCCAGAGGTTAAACCTTTCGACTTTGGAAATATTTTTGCATATCTGTTAAACCCTTCATATAATATGCAATGTATGGATATGTATATTGAAATTTGAATTAATTTTATTTACTTATCTTATGCTATAATCGAATGCAACATAAATTTCAAAAAATTGCTATTTCAGCCATTTAATTCATCAAGTATACATGACGGGATAAAAACACGGGATTAACGATCAAAGAATATTAAATGCGACTTACTTAAAATTTTTCAAACGTATACGTTTAATAAGAGCTGCAGATGCAGATACTAATACAGTTAATTCAGGAAATATGGAATTTAAAGAGTTTATTACGAGGAATACAAATAAAGTTTCAAATAAAAATGCCAAAAACAATTTATTTTTATTTTTACTTAGAACAAGTCAAAATTTTAGTACTAAAAGAGATTACAACACTTCTACTTTTTAAATTTGAATTTCTTTGATAAGATATGGAAAGTAATCGTTGAGAGATAATCCCACTTTTAAAGGGCATAATGTAACGTAAGAAAATACTTTGACTTTTTTTCTGCGTTATCACATGCTAAAAATTGAATTATGCATCATTCAAGATTTATTTAACTTGGCTTCAACCGTGTACGTATATGTTCCTAAATCGCATGTTCAAAAAACGAATGCATAAGAAAGGATAATCCGAGATTTTGTTTCTTCCATGCTGTAGAGCGCAGGTTCCCAACCTTTTCTGGACCACCGCTCCCTTTACAAGAAACAAAAATTCCAACGCCCCCCCTCTTCCAAAAATAGTCAATTACACCAAATATTAAAATATTGTTGCATATTAGCTATACCTATTTTATCTGTCTATCTATCTATTAAGAATCACAAAGTAGCAAAAATGTAATAAAACTTCTTTATAAAAAATTAAAAATAAACACAAAATCAATAAGAAATAAAAAATAATAATAATGAGATGGTTGAAGCTGGAGGAGTTTTAACAATTTGTTAATGCCGGGTTCCGATTTCGTTAACATCAGTCGCAAATAGCCACGTACAGTGATGTGCACTCTGTTCCTTTTCTTAGAGAGTAAATTAGCTACTGCACTGAACCCACGATCAGCCAAATACGATGAATGATAAGCAATTAAAAATTTCTATACTCTTGTTCTACAATTCAGGGTATAGAGCTGGTATTAATTTTTGAAGCCAGAACTCTTGGTATCCTTTTCTGAATTTTACTTTTGGTTCTTCGTGAGTTGTGCGTTCCACGAATTTCTCTTTTAAACTTGATGATTCTCCTGTATCTGCATTTGCGAAAGGATCTAAAACCCAACGCGGTATATTCATGTATGAAATATCCTGGAATCGCTCCGTAAAATCAGCATCAGCATGAGTAAGTAAATCATCCTGTTTTGCTGTGACTGCTGATAATGTGGGAAAAAGGCTGCATTCACCTGTACCTAGATTTCGTTTGAACAGAAGAAGCTTTAAAGCAGCTATCATATATTTTTTAAATTAAATTCAACTCATCACTTTGTAATTCTATATTGACTTCATTAAATATTCTAAACAGGTCTGTCAAATAAGCAATGTCATTTTTGGACATAATCAGGTTTTCGCGGATTTTTCGTCTCTTGTTTTCAAGGAAGTTCAGTGCTGAGTCAAATAGATTGAAAAAACGATTCAGACAAACAAATCCTTTTTAAGATTTAACGAACTTCTGTGTACAGCAGCAAGCGATTGTAATCTTCATCATTTTCACTACAAAGTTAGCTAAATAATCTGTCATGGAATGAATTTCTTCTAACCTTGTTGACTGCTCTAATAACATAATGAAGCGATGCTCATTGCAACCAACGTTGAAAGCAAATGCTGACGATGAATAACACAATGTACAGTGGGTACATTTGGTGCTGCTTGTTTTAAATCCGCTATGAAACCCTTATGATGCCCCTTCATTGCTGGAGCACCATCAGTAGCAGCTGATAAAATATTACAAATAGGAATTTCTTTCTCTCGGAAAAACTTGTTCATAGTATTAAATATCGATTCCCTCTCTGTACCAGTTTCCAAATTTTTAGTAAATAATAACTGTTGACAGATTTTTTGTTCTTTTATGGATCGAACATATGATAAGAGTGGTGCTTCGTTATTTGGTAGAGTTGATTCATCGAGTTGAATGGAAATTTTTCAAGTCTTTAGTAATTGCATAATGATATTTCAACTTATCTAGCCATTTCATCGATTCTTCTTTGCATTGAATTATTACTCAGAGTAATTTTTCTGGTGATATCTGACGGTATCTTAGAGTAAAGAACAGATTTAATTACCTCTCTGACTGCCGGCAAGATTAATTTCTCGACATTTTTGTGCGCGGTTTACCCGCATTTGAGATTAACAATGAAATGTTATATGAGGTTCGTAATCCGTCCGCCTTTTGTTTCGAAGATGACTCAAAAAGTTTTGATACAGTTCGCTGTTTTAAACATTTTCTTTCCTAGTCTTTGAAAATAGGATAAATCTTTGTCCTTTTTATCAGCATGCATTTTATTCAAATGCTCTTGTATCCTAGAAGGCTTCATGGCTTCATTTGCAAAAAACGTTTTGGCAAATTAAATACATAGGTAATGATCGGTTTGTAGAAGAGTGCGTAAATACATATTTCAAATACTCAATATTATACTGCCGGCATTTCTACTTGATTCAAACATTTTGAAATACAAAATTTGGCACAGTTTAAGATTAAATAAATTAACTTTTCAGAGGATTTAAAAATAGTTAGAAAAATAATAGCTATAATGACTTCTATCACTTTTACTCAGAATAAACTCATTTCTTGAGCAGATTCAAACCACAGATTCGTTTGGAAATCTTTGTTCAGGCATGTGTCGCCACACTTCTGACATTTTTCAAAATACAGGTTAATAAAAAAAGGGAATTCAGTTTCAAACTTTTAGTTAACCAAATACAGAAAATTTTGCACTCCGTGATTTTTGAATTTTTAATGCGATTTTTAACGCGTTTAATAGCGATTTTCTGACACTCATGAAAGAATTGCAGTTACAATGTAGCCCGCCATAATAAAATTTTGAACTCCGCGAGTTTTAGCGTTTATTCGTGTTCCATAACGATTTTTTGACATTCATAAAAGAAATTCGATTTGGGGCCCCTAGCTCTATGTTCGCTTGTATAGATTTTCATTCAAAGATATATATAAGATTTTTATCACGGACCCGGATAACGCCAAGGGGTGGCAGTCAGTTTTATTATAGTAATTTCTTAAATAGGTTGGCACAGCACGACCGCCCTTCTTGATTGTTTTATCGCTCCCCATTTTGCTTCTGGACCCGCTACCGCCCCCTTGAAAGGCTTCAGCGCCCACTGGGGGGCGGTACCGCCCCCGTTGGGAACCTATGCTCTAGAGCACGGCATATTTTAATTTGATTTTAATTCCGTAAGCTTATAATAATTAAAATATTATGAAAGGAATATGTTTTCTTAAAATTTATTTAGTAGCGCAAACAAAATTTCCCATCATACAAAATTAAGAAAAATATTTTGTTATAACTTGTAATAAAAATATTTTTATAATTTTTCTTGTTTACAAGTTAGTGTCTTTGGATAGACATACTAGTCAATCTTCATCCGATTATCTGAAGAAATTAATATTTGTTTTGAACATTTTTTTGCTGCAAAACAGAAAATTTCTAGTAAATATAAATATTTATAATATTGTATGTAATGTATTTTATTTTATATATGGATCATGAAATATCAAAATATTAAAGAGGATCATATGATAATTAATTTATAATTTTATGATTTTAATGATGATAAAACATCATAATATAAATACGATAATATTAGGTGTATTATTCTTATTACATATAATTATTACAATTATAACACTAAAACAAATTTGGAAGGAAATGCAAATTTATGACACTACATTTCATTACACAGTAAATTGCAGAATTTAGAATGTTGCATATTTAGGGGAGAGTAGCCATAAATGGACCGCTGCAATTCTGCCGTTAATTACAGAAAAAAAAGCTATCTACCGCTGAAATCCTACTCATTAGAATGACGTCATTTATGATTAGAAGAAGCATCCGCCTTCCACGTGCAGTTTTCAGACAATTTAAAAGACCTAAAATTATCTGATTAGATCTAATTTTTTCCTACTAAGCGTAAGAGAATATTTTAAAACTAAGGTAAGTTATTATGTTTTCATATACATATCTAAATTCATGTGTTTATTACGCATATTTTTCACGCGGATTTTCACGCTTTCGCTTTTGTTCTTAGTATTGAGATTACTTGTTTTTAAAAATAGCGCAGTTTCCTTAATTGGACGAGATATGCGATCATAAATTTGAAAAAAGAAACGAAAAGGAAAGAGTACGTTGTGAAGAGATTGACCCGCAAGAAGGCTGCAGCGACAAAACTCCCCAAAAAGTCCAAATAATCATTAGAAATGTTATCTCCATTGAAAAAATCAATTAACTCAGAATACAGAGGGAGCCAAAAAACAGCTGTGATAACATATTTACCATATAAAGTAAACCTTGAAATAAAAAAAAAGGAAGATGTAAAATCACAAAAGCAATTGGAACATCTAGTTAAAAAACAAAAACAAGCGTAATTCAATTGGATAGAAGGGAAGGGAAGAACTACAGACATAAGGTAAAGAAAACTTCTCTTGCAAAAAAAAAAAAAAAAAAAAAAAAAAAAAAAAAAAAGTCTAATATGATTCAGGATCTAAAAAAAAAATCAAGACAGTGACGATTGATTTTGTCAAATTTGTAAGAAAAATAAAATAGCAGAAATGATTCAGTGTTCAGATTGCCAAATATGGTTCCATGTTGTGTGCGCTGGAATAAAAAAATTAACAAAAGAAATTCATTTGTAAGTCTTGCATCACTTCTTACATAATATTCAAGTAACTGGCAATTAGTTCCATAATTTCTATTCTTAATTACTTATAACGTTGATTTATATTTTGAATACATTTTGATTTAAAACAATTATACTTACTTTCAGATATTTGATTTCATTATATATTTCATTGTTGTTGTTTTGTTTGATTGTTTCATTAATCGCAAACTTTGATCTTAATGAAATTAGTTGCATTCCCTACTCATTAAAACAGCCTAATATTGTTAGATCCAATTTAGGAGACTGGGGTGGTCCAACTTAGGCGACCAGTCGCTGAATTTGGACTACATTTGACAATTTTTTCAAATTAAAATAAAACTTTTTTCAAAAGATTTTCAAGAAGATTTTCAAGAAGATTTTCAAAAAGAAATTGTTCTAAAAATTTATTTAGTTAGTAAATGATTAGATTGATCACGTGTAGTGATATTTTGCAGATAATCTAAAAATGAAGAGAGTTACACCTGAAAATAAGTGAAGTGGTCCAAATTCGGCTACTCTCCCCTAAGCACTTTTGTTAGCTCGCATAATCATGATAGAACTTTACTTTTTCGGCACATCTGAAGTCCTCTAACGCTGTACTAGTGTGTTCCGTCATACCAGCTGAGAACCATTTCTCTAGACATTAGTATAAATCTGACACTCAAGATAATTTAAAAATGAAAACAAATGGTCTATACGTCGTCTGAATAATATATAATATTTCATATAACTAATTTTTCATCCTTTGAAAATTATCCATTTTTTTTTCTTGTAGCTATACGGATTTTCAAAAATAGAGGTAAGACATATTGTATAAAATAAGAATAGATCAGAAAAAATCGACAAATACAAATATCGCATTGACAAGCCAACATTCTATTTAGATTGTTACTTTCTATCTCAAATTTATAAAAAAAAATTCTTTAGTCTTTTTGTTATTTGAGACAAAAATTCCCGTTTCTGATGGGAAGATATTGAAAAGAAAAGAATTTTCGCGAAACTTTAGAAGACGTATATATATTTTAGGAGCGCGGTAGAAGACGTATTAAAGACGAAAAAAAAAAAAAAAAAAAAAAAAGAGAAATTCGGTTTCATGATTGACATATTGTATCGTGCAGAAACGTTCGATTTTTCTTGTGAATAAATTCAATTTATATATATCAACATGGATGGAATTCCGAAATTGTAAATTCTTAAAAACATTGAAAATATAAAATCTTTAAAGAAAGGTTAAAAAAATGAGTTTTAAATTTCTCAAATCTTATTTAATACTTTCTGATTGAAAATGTATTGGTATAGATTTCAAATTAAACAGTTTCTTAAACACTTTGTTTCTGCTAAAAGATTGAAAACAGTCATAACGAAGCGTTATTAAACATAGCTAACAAACGTATGTTTGTATTCATTAACATAAGTTACATGATTGTATGATATACTTTAGGGTTGCTTTTTTCAAACTTTAATTTACTATTGATTCTCGAGGGTTGCACTGGTCTGGTCATCTTATAATTCCAAACAAGTTGGAAATTGCACGTCAAACGTGACAAATTAGGTGCGTTTGTGCTATTATTATTTCAGTGAAATGAATTATATCGTCTGTTATTATGATATGATTAATTTCCGTAATAATGTAAGTAGATTTTAAGTTGGCAACATTTTATCTCCTCTTGACATGTACTGAATATTCAAATGAGAAAATTAAGATTAGCTTTAAAATTTCAGAATTTGAAATTCATATTTAGACTCTTTTCGATTTAATATATATTTCTCCGGAAACATCTATCCAAAAAAGCTGTTGGTAGATTATAGGATTGCTATAATTCATCAATTTTCGTATGAAAAATAGTTCGGTTTTTAAATTCCGTAATACGGAAATAATAGGACTACATCTTAAATAGGACTTAATCATCATAGCAACCTAGAATCATTACCTATCATGCGATATCATTTAATTAATTACGTATGGTAGGATTTAATAGAATGAAGAATGTGTTTATAACTTGGTCATAGCGGTTGTAAAATGTCATATACGTCCTATATGACTGTAACGTCATACATGTCAGATAACTTGGCGATACATCTCGGTCGCTCGACGATTAATCATCGGAAGCTGCTATAATAAGGAAGTACCAATTAAAAAAAATTCCAATTATTTAATATATATTTTTATTAATATCTTTACAAGTTTTGTTTCAATTTTCATAAAATTTGAAATAACTCGACAAAATTTTGCAGCGATTATATATATGTATTTCAACGCATTCTGTTGGGTATTTTTTGCACTGTTATATGCGGACAGACGGACAGACGCACGGACCAGACGACAACTATAGGTGCTACGTATTTATATAATTACGAATGCACCTAATAATTCAGAAAAAAATACATCGCGTATAGCACACTGCAGTAGAAAATTCAAGAGTACTAAAAGAAAGAGTAATAAAAGAGTATAAATACATTAAATCTTCCCTATGGTTCTCGGAGTATAAAAGTGGTTTAGTTGTATTCAACTCGAAGGCGAAAATGTCATTTGAAGTTGCCCTAACTCTTTGTACGTCCACTGGAACCCGAGAAAAGCCGGATATATTTGAAACCACCAACCGAACCCGAAATTGTAGAAAATTAAACCATATTTTAATACAATTATGAAAATAGTCTACAATTATTTCTGTGGTGTTTAGTTAGAAATGTAAGTAATAGATGGCAGCACCACAGCGAACTACGTCACCTACTGGTATTAAGTTTTGTTTACTGTAGAATGTATCTACAAAAAATAACTTTTCAAAAGTAAAAAAACAGCCAAGTTTAAAAAAAAAAAAACGAAAGTTGTGGCTAAAAAATGGTGTGATATCAAATTTCCAAGCTTTTATTATAGCACTTATTTAACTTTTTCCCATTAAATAAGTTATCATATATATAAGTCGAGTGCTACGTATATGTTAATAGAAATCGTTTTCTCCTGTACTAAATACATCCTAACGTGTTTCTGAAAATTCAATTTTTTTCAAATTATGCATGATGGGCTTGGCGGCCATCTTTCCATATTATACACAAAATTCTAAGCACCCCTATCCGTAGTTAAAATCCGAATTTCAAAATTGTAACTTAAGCGTTTCGTTTATGGACTTGTGTGTTCTGAAAATTGTGTTTTAAAATAATGATGACTTATCTTAAAGATTCATCTTATAATTTATTTTTTAGAATAATTAATCATTTCAAAGTAGTAAAAATTAATTTATCAAAATATCAGTCTTCCTCAATTTATCTGTCCGTAGTTAAAATCTGAAGTTCGACATTGTTATAAACATATTACATTGCAAACATATTACGCTTTTACTTTAGAAATTTGAGTGCTTAGAAATAATGCATGATGGGCTTGGCGGCCATCTTTCCAAATTTGAAAAAAAATAGAATTTTCAGAAACACGTTAGGATGTATTTAGTACAGGAGAAAACGATTTCTATTAACATATACGTAGCACTCGACTTATATATATGATAACTTATTTAATGGAAATAAGTTAAATAAGTGCTATAATAAAAGCTTGGAAATTTGATATCACACCATTTTTTAGCCACAGCTTTCGTTTTTTTTTTTTTTTTTTTAAGCTTGGCTGTTTTTTTACTTTTGAAAAGTTATTATTTGTAGATATCATTTCTTTTTTAAAAAATAGATTATACATAATATAAATAATCTACTCTACGAAATTAACATGAGAATGTTATGTAAAATTACATTTTACTTTCAGTTATTGTTTAAAGGTTTAACTAGAAATACCAGTAGATTTTTCAATTAAACTAATTACACCAGTAAAAATAATATACTAAATGTGACTTGTTATAATACTTGTTATCCTTCGTAAAAAAATATCACTGACTAATCCATGAGATGAGTAAAAATGGAATATGTACATAGCGCGTCAAGGCTGCTTTTGAAATCAAACGTGATATCATGCTATTTTATTATTAACATTAAATCCCATTGATTGGCGAATCTTTATAAAACGTAGTTAATGGTGAAAAGTAGCAAAATATCTTAGCAATTTCTTAGATTTACATTCTTTTATTCAATTAAACATTGTACTCTTACAATAAATTTAAATGGAAACTTAACTTCTAAAACAAAAACAATTTAACAACTGGATTCCATTAATTTATAGAAAAATGACGTCAAAGGATCTCAGCCTGCGAACGAAATGCTTGTCCTTTACCGTGGTTTTATAGAAATAAATTAATCATATTCAATTCCATTTCGAAAAGTTTGTTTACGTTTGGAAAGAAATTTTGAATACCGATAACTCTTAACGTATACATTTCAGAAGGTACCTCTTCCCTCAAAATTATTATTTTTTTAAAGATCTTTCTAAAAATGTAAATTTTATATATATTAAAAGCATGAACACTACGTCTGATTACTTTATTTTACAATATTATAAGAACACACATTTTATCAGACAATTAAATGCACTAAACCAACATGAGTGAAAAATGGACCTGCGCAGGACTCGAACCTGGGACCTTCAGCGTACCGTGCTAACGTTTTACCACTAAGCCACCCAGATCGATATTCGAACTCGGCAATTTCTCATTCTTATTGCTGTTGGAAACAGTCATCGGCCACAATTTGCAGTCACATTTAATTGTCTGATAAAATGTGTGTTCTTATAATTATGAAGTTTTATTTAAAAAAATATCTTCAGAAAAAATGGCTGACTTGTAGATGAAATTTGATATGATTAACCCGTAACTGATTTGTGCTATTATAATACAGATGGTACACGGTCGTTGGCGGGCTTTTATCTCTGTTTCGGCATAATTTTTTAGTTGCCAAGTTAATTAACAGTTTTTTGCTAATTAAGGTTATAAATGTATTTATTTTTTCACTGTATTTTATAAAAGCACGTAGATTAGGTTATTACTTGTCCAAAAATGCAATCCTTTTTCATTTCTGTCCTATATTTAAATCTGTAGGTTGTTTGAAAAAAAAAAGTTTGACGAAGAAAATAGTGATCATTTTAAGTAACTCGACGTTTTAAAAAAAATCTATATCTCTGTTTATAAATCACTTATGAAGATGAGTTTGGTCTCAAATTGAAGAATTTCTCCATTAGATTCTTTTAGTTTTCGTTTTTTTTCTATGACGCTTGGTTCATTTGATATCTGATATTTTAATCTGGCATGTTTGGTCGATTTAACATTGCGAAGTTGATTGCTGTAAGTAAGCAATAGCGGTCGAAAGTCCAGTTCTTGGCATTGTTTGTTTGGTGATTTTTTTTAGCTTGGCTTGGCAGAGCGACCGCCCTGCTTGATCTGTTACGTGTGTTGTGTAGATGTACGTGTTTGTGAGTGAAATTGTAAATTAAACATGTTTAAAGTCCACCTCGAGTAATTTATAATGATGTTGCTTCAATTACTTTAATTTAAGTATATAATATATAATATTATGGCGACGATGAAAATCAAGTTTCTTACCGGAATTCAAATTACAAGAAATTCCAACTGAGCAAAATGGCGAAACTTCGTGTTTTGCATCTACAAGAGAATATGCTGTATTAATATTTTGAATGCGTACGTCATTTCGAGGGTGGTAAGTGCTGACATTTTTTTTTCTTCTCTGCAATAAATAAAAAGTAATAATGTTTGCTAATTTTAAGGAATTCAATTATTCCATCGAAACGTTTCAATCGTATGTTAAGAGGTTGGAACAGAGTTTTTTATTACATGATGTTGAAGAAAAAAAAAGGTACCTGCCATTATTTCATGTATGGGGCCTAAATTATATAATTTACTGTCTGATTTAACGTTTCCTAAAAATCCGGAAGCATTGAAATACGAGGAAATAGTTGAAATTCTGTTAAAGCACCTAAGCCCCGCCCCTAATAAATTTTGTTCTAGAATTAAATTCCGTAATTCTTATCAAAATGAAAACGAATCTATACAAGATTTTGTTTCAAAATTAAAGAAGTTAACTACATTCTGTGCTTTTGCTGGTGAAACACTTAATGAAAATTTGTTGGAACAATTTCTGCGAGGTTTAAAAAATGAAAGCATCCAAAGTAAATTACTTTCACAAATAGATGATTTAACTTTTGAGAAAGCTATTGAAAAAGCAATTATTTTGCAAAATAACAAACATGATATTTCGGAATTGAAAAACAAAAATGTAAATATTAATAAATTGGAATATTCTAAAAATGTTCAAACGAATAAAATTTCAAATAATTTCCAGAAACCGAAAATTAACAATGTAAATAAGGGGAATTTTGAAGTAAATAAAAATAAATTACAATGTTATAGATGTGGAAATCCATCTCATCTTGCCAACAAGTGTAAGCACATAAATACTATTTGTAAAATATGTAAAAAAAGAGGCCAGCTTTGTAAAGTATGTAAAAGTAGTTCTCAGAAACAAACAAATGTATTGCAAACTGTCGACATTTTATCTGTCAGCCATGATAAAAGTTCTACACCTATAAAAGTGTGGGTTTTAATTGAAAACAAAGCTAAAGCTGAAATGGAGGTAGACACGGGCTCCGGAATTTCCGTGGTACCTGTAAATCGTTTTCGGAGAATTTTTCCGAATAATAAAATTTTTCCACCAGACGTTCAATTGAGAACGGCAACGGGTGAGGTTTTTAGACCTGTGGGGTATGTAACAGTAGATGTTTCTTATGCAAATATTACTAAACAGCTTAAATTGTATTTAATTAAAGAAGATAATTTCCCACTTTTATTTGGCAGAGACTGGGTAGCTGCATTTAATTTGTTTCCCACTAATTTTAAATCTGTGTATGTCAATGAAATTGCAAATTCTACAAATAAATTGAAAACATTATTAAATGATTTTTCTGATTTATTTTCGGATAAAGTAGGGGAAATAAAAGGTTTGAAAGCAGAACTTTATCTAGAAAAAGGTTCTACGCCCATATTTTGTAAGGCTAGAACAGTCACGTATGCTCTACGTAATGCAGTAAATGATGAAATTCAAAGGTTACAGGATGAGGGTATTATTAAACCTGTCACCAGTAGTAAGTGGGCAATTCTTATAGTTCCAGTGGTAAAACCAAATGGGAAAATACGTTTATGCGGAGATTTTAAAGTTACAGTAAATAAATTTTTGAAGGTGGAAAAATATCCTTTACCTAGGGTAGAGGACATGTTAGCTACTTTAGGTGGTGGTTTACATTTTACTAAATTTGATTTAAATCAAGCTTATCTTCAGTTACCTGTAGAGTAGACGAAAAATTACAGGAATTGTTAACTACAAATACTCCGAAGGGCTTATTTAAATTTTTAAAGTTACCAATCGGTCTTACTAACTCTCCAGCAATTTGGCAAAGATCTATTGAACAAATATTAAGTGGTATTGATGGTGTCACTGTGTTCATTGATGATATTGGTGTTACAGGGGAAACGGATGAAATTCATTTAACAAGGCTTAGAAAGATTACGTGAATATAATATTAGGATAAATAAAGATAAATCAATTTTTCTGGCTGACCATATTACATATTGTGGTTATAAAATTGATAAGCAAGGTATTCATAAAACGCAAGATAAAATTGAGGCTATTGTCAATGCTCCTAGACCAATTAATGTGTCACAAGTTAAAGCTTTTGTAGGCTTAATCACATTTTATTCTAAATTTGTACCAAATTTATCTACAATTGCTCATCCTTTAAATCAATTGCTGAAAAATAATGTAAAATTTATTTGGTCTCCTGTTTATGAACAAGCATTTAAAAATATAAAAAATGAAATTATTTCAGAAAGAGTTCTTACTCATTTCAACCCTAAATTGCCTTTAGTGTTAGCAACAGATGCTTCTCCATATGGTATCTCTGCAGTTCTTTCGCATATGATGCCAGATAACGTGGAAAAAAAATTGGTTTTGTGTCCAGAACGCTTACTAATGCAGAAAAAAAATATAGCCAAGTGGATAAGGAAGCACTAGCTATTATCTTTGGAGTAAAGAAATTTTTTCAATATTTATATGGTAATAGGTTTACTTTATTTACAGATAGCACACCACTCGTGTCCATATTTTCTCCAAATAAAAGTATTCCTGTTCTTTCAGCTGCTCGGATGCAAAGATATGCATTATACTTACAAGCGTTTAAATATGATATTCGCTATAAGAAAACATCCGAACATGGAAATGTCGATGCTCTTTCACGACTTCCATTACGTAGTGAAGATTTACCCCCACAATTAAATTCAAGTAATGTAATTGACGAATCTGAATTTTTTCAAATTAACCAAATTTCTACATTGCCTCTAAACGCCAAATCAATTGCTGTAGCTACAAAATCTGATCCTTTATTACGTCAACTTTTTCATCATCTAAGTTCTGGTTCTCCAATTCCTAAAAATTTACTTTTTGGTGGCAAACAAGAATAATTTACTCTTCAACATAGTTGTATTTTAAAAGGATGTAGAGTAATTATCCCAGAAGTTCACCGCAAACAAATTTTACGTGATTTGCACTATGGACATTTCGGTATAGTGAAAATGAAGTCCTTAGCTCGCAGTTTTGTTTGGTGGCCAGAGATTGACCAAGATATTGAAGATCTTGCACGAAATTGCACTTCTTGTGTCAATTTAAAAAATAATCCTCCTAAAGTAGACACTCATCATTGGGAATGGCCTACAGCTCCATGGCAAAGAATTCACATAGATTCTTTTGGTCCTGTGATGGGTAAAATGCTTTTACTTGTGGTTGATGCTCATAGCAAATGGCCTGAAGTTTTTATTGTTCCTAATACAACGTCAGAACATACAATTACTTGTCTTTCTTCTCTTTTTGCCAGATACGGGTATCCTATATCTCTGTTATCTGATAATGCAAAACAATTTACTTCTGAAGAATTTGAGACATTTTTGAAGAATCATGGGGTTAAACATAGGTTTAGTGCTCCATACCATCCAGCTACAAATGGTCAGGCAGAGAGATATGTACAAATTCTCAAAAGAGGGTTAAAAGCCTTATCTTCTGAAGCTGGTACTTTACAGATGAAAATAAATAACTTTCTTTTACAATATAGAAAGATGCCTCATGTTACTAAAGTCCTGCATCTCTATTTCTAAAACGAAATATAAGAACGAAAATAGATTTGATTATTCCAAATGTTACAAATTTTGTGCATGATAAACAAAATGCGAGAAAGGCCAATTCTAAAGTAAAAGAATTTCAAATTAACCAGAAAGTGGCTGTAAGAAATTATACTCTAGAAGCCAAGTGGAAGATTGGTCGCATTATTGCAATAGAGGGCAAGTTGCATTATATAATTCAAGTTGGTTAGAATATTTGGAAAAGGCATGTTGATCAGATAACTAATGTCGGTTCGAAGATACATCTAACTAATGATTCGAATTCTGAAGAGAGTGGTACAGAAAGTCACAAAAGTGATAATGCAGTTGTTAATCAAAGTGATTCTCAGCTAATGCCTCCTAGTGTCCCAGATTTTCGACCAGTCCCATCCAGCGTTCGACCAGCGCTGTTGTCCCATCTACTCCAAATCCTCAACCAGATGATTGTGTTATCCCAGCTCTTCCAAATCCTAAACCAGATGATCTTGTCGTCCCAAATACTCCAAGTCCTGCTCCAGTGGACTCTAAAGTGATCCCTTCAGTTCCAAAAACCATGGTGCCCAATACTTCTATTGATGATGCTAAAGATACTTTAATTAACTCTTCTTCTTCCCAACAGGTACCTAGAAGATCCACCAGGAAAAGAAAAGCTCCCTGTAAATTCCCAAATTAAGGAGGGGAGAGTATGTGGTGTTTAGTTAGAAATGTAAGTAATAGATGGCAGCACCACAGCGAACTACGTCACCTACTGGTATTAAGTTTTGTTTACTGTAGAATGTATCTGTTACGTGTGTTGTGTAGATGTACGTGTTTGTGAGTTAAATTGTAAATTAAACATATTTAAAGTCCAACTCGAGTAATTTATAATGATGTTGCTTCAATTACTTTAATTTAAGTATATAATATATAATAATTTCTCTATTATCAATTTCAACCTTTATGGTGAAAAATTAACATAAATATATTAATAGAATGTTATGAGAATTAATGAGAATGTTACTCATTAATGTTAAACAAATGGGTAAGTGTGATGGAAGATCGCACAAAGGGTTTCATTTAATATTCCTTTCAAAACACTTTATCCTTTCTTTAATAAATCTAAATAAATTTCATTTAAAAAAAAAAAAAATAAATCATGTCATACTAAAATACTCTGTCATAATAATATCTATCATGTGGACTAAATGAGATATTAAAAAAAATTAATTTCAAAATTAAACATTAAAGTCATATAAAGCTGCTTTCTGTATTTACACGTACTCATACTCCTTGTATTATTGAGAAATGTTTGAAAATTTCCGTTTTATTACTAATATGACATCATAGTAATCTTTTTCAATGGGTGAAACTTTTTATTTCCTTTTAATTTTTCACGTGGAAATTTTTCCATAGAAAATTAATTATTGTGGAAAGAATTTTAATGTGGATTTTTAATGGTTGGCAACTGCTATACCGAAAAATGTTTAAATTTAGTAAGAAAAGGCTGTAATATTTTTGGTTTTTTATCTGTATATATTAAAATACGATTTTTTCCAAATTTTATGATTTTGAGCTTCATATTTGGGATCCAGCTATAAGTACACAAAATTTCATGACTGTAAGTTATATAGTTTCTGAGAACCAGCTCTGTGACAGATAGACAACGAGTGAGACTAATAGGGTTTCGTGAGATGAACGAAACCCAAAAAATAATAGTTTTCTCAACTGAAAAAAATGTCCATATTTTAAATAATAATGGGGCCAATTCAAACCCGTCCCGCAAGGGTTAAATCCCAACCCGACCCGAAATGAAAACAATTTGCGTCAATCTGAACCGCAGTTGGGGTTGTGTTCGTGTAAAATCGGTTTTCCCGATGGATAAACACTTCACACTTTAACACTCTAATGCCAACTTGAAAAACATTTGAGAAACGCCGTTTTAGTGAAAATTATAAATAATTATGGAAGCTGATAAAATTAGTATAAAAGATTTCAGCAATTTTTTAAAAATTAGTTTTCGGTTTTCTTTATATAAACATACAAAGTAATCAAATGATGGCTTATAATTTAGTTACTCGATTCTCATATACAGGGTGTTTTTGTATAATGTTTCTTTATAACTTTAAGAGGTGGTAGAGAACAAACACTACAACAGATATTTTTAGTATAAGAAAATTGGGTTGCAATCGGCTTATTTGGTCGAAATGGGAGGGTGCTTCAATCTGACTCCAGTGTGATTCCAGAATTTTGGTCATAACTTGAACAATAAGATATTTTAACGGTATTAACAACAAAATTAAGTTGTTTGCAAAATGCGATGAAATCCCGAAGTGCTATACGTGCGCAGTCATTCGGTAGGTGCATAAGTGATTACAGTAAACAGTTGGCTTAAAAACCTTTTAATAATGAAACCAACTGCCTTCGAAAAAACAAAATAACGTTGACCTTCTCAAGGTCTGTAATGATAAATGAACTATTTTCAGATAAAATTTCCACATAAATTTCCAATTTTCACATAAAATATCCAATCAAACGCCAATATTATACAAATGTTGATATTAAATTGGAAATATTTTCAATCAAACACCAATATTGTACAAATGTTGGTATTAAATTGGCAATATTGTACAAATGTTGGTATTAAATTGGCAATATTTAATCAATATTTAGCTATGATATAGCCAATATTGGTCCAATATTTGTTGGCTACTGTATTATTTACGTAAAAAAGAAATTTTATACAACAATTACGAAATAAATCAGCCAACAGCTACTAAAAAATAGCTGAATATAATAATTGTATAATTATCAAGCTATCAAGTGAACACGTCCCATTTTGTCTCATTTTGTAGGAAATATCTTAATACAAAATTTACTAAATTGACTTTTGAAATGATTCTCTTTGGTCTAACTCAAGATCATTTGATTACTTATTGGTGAATAATGAAAAAATTAAAATGCTTGCATTTATTTTCCAGCATTCTATTTTCTAAAGTACACTTTCAAATTGAATGTTTTGTTTAAAACTAATTGTTTCAGCAGACAAGTTTCTTTTAGAATTCGTATTCTTTGAAAAAGAAATGCATAACATTCACTACATGGTAACTGAAACTGGAAACTTTTATCCTTTATAATACATATCCTTTACATTTAAATGTAAAACTAAATAACATTTGCTATATGCAAATAGTTTAGCATTTAAATATTTAATGTTTCCTGTTTCAGTTCTCCTCTATGATAATTTTCCAGATTTCTTAAACTGCAAAAAAAAATTCTACTAGTTAACTAACTAGTAGAATATTTAGTTAGTTAGTTAGTTTTATGTAGCATAAGAAAAAATCTGGAAAAATTATCATATAGAAGAACTAATACAGGAAATATTTTTAAAAAATTAAACATTTTTGAATCAAGCTGTATTATTTAAGCTTTTTTTCAAAGATTATCTGTCAAAAAAAGTTTTCTAGATGTAAGTAAAATCAACGCCTACGAATACTGATGTTGGCACTTTAAAAATGTTACAATGTTGATTTTTCCAATTACACCTAGAACCACAAAAGAAAGTCTCTTTCAAATTTGTGAATACTATAAGACATCCTTTATCAATAAAAACAGAGAAGTACAGAATCCCTTGAAAAATAACATTTTACTTAAACCATTATTTACTTTCAAAATTGCTGCGGGCTTTTAACTAAATATAAACAGAATAGATAACTTACGAAAGAAATAACTTAAAAATACACACTGTAAATTATCAAGCTATTTCTGTACAACTGTGTAATTAGTCTGTTATTATGTTTAGTCTACGAAAAAAATATACATATCCTTTATAACTTTTCCTTAGAACAAATTTTAACTAAAGATTTTTCTTTCGTCAAATAAAGAAATGAAACGTGGAACTTTATATATGTTTTATGCACACGAAAGAAAAATTGCACGAAAAGACATTTTTCAAAGTTCGTTTTAATTTTAAATGCAGTTTTATACGATAAATGTTTACATAGAAACGATTTTTAAAACTTTCAAAAATATTTTAATCGTAATTCATTTTCTCTTGCTCATTTTTCACCGTTGTTTTAATTTAAGATCATATGATTACTCAGAACTGAAGAATGAAAATTATAAGATGCTTGCCTTTTTTTCTAAAGCATTTTGTTTAATAAAATATAGTTCAGAATTCAGGGTTCTTCCCTTTTTTATATAGCTTGTTAAAAGTATTTTGTCCATAAGGAAAAAAATTCTGTTAAAATTAACATTCTTTGAAAAGTTTAAACGTATATTTAGGATAATTGTATTTCAATAAAAAGAGTCTGCCTTATTTTTTATATCATTGTAAGATTTTATAATTTTAATCTTATTTGATAAAAAATTTCTTTTATCGAAAATATTATATTTTATTCTATAAAGTTTTTAATAAGAAGTGTCAAGTAATGATTGTCAAACTTTTCTCCACAATAATTTGTGCAAACATCCTATTCAAAAAAAAAAAAAAAAAAAATTATTTTTTGTGTAAAGGAAGAGTTTTGAAATCTTCAACTGTTATATCTTATCAAGCATTCAAAATTTACATAAACTCTAGCACGACTATGAAAGTATTCAGATTTTGTATAACAACAACAACAACAACAAAAAAAAAGTATGAAGAGCACTAATATGTATCTGAATATACCTGTTTAGTTTAGAAAATTTATTTAACAGAAACACTCGTGTACGCTTATAATCTTATAAAAAGCAATTGCAGGGTGAACTAAGATGGTTTTGAATTATAGACTGAATATAAACAAGAAAGAAATAAAGAAAGAAAAGAAAAAATGGTAGAAAGAAAAGAAAAAAAATGGATGAAAGAAAAGAAAAAACAAAGAAAGAAAAGAAAAAAAGTCCGATACAGAAACACTCGTGTACGCTTATAATCTTATAAAAAGCGATTGCAGGGTGAACTAAGATGGTTTTGAATTATAGACTGAATAAAAACAAGAAAGAAAAGAAAAAATGGTAGAAAGAAAAGAAAAAAATGGATGAAAGAAAAGAAAAAACAAAGAAAGAAAAGAAAAAAAGTCCGATACAGAAACACTCGTGTACGCTTATAATCTTATAAAAAGCGATTGCAGGGTAAACTAAGATGGTTTTGAATTATAGACTGAATAAAAACAAGAATGAAATAAAGAAAGAAAAGAAAAAATGGTAGAAAGAAAAGAAAAAAATGGTAGAAAGAAAAGAAAAAACAAAGAAAGAAAAGAAAAAAGTCCGATACAGAAACACTCGTGTACGCTTATAATCTTATAAAAAGCGATTGCAGGGTGAACTAAGATGGTTTTGAATTATAGACTGAATAAAAACAAGAAATAAATAAAGAAAGAAAAGAAAAAATGGTAGAAAGAAAAGAAAAAAATGGATGAAAGAAAAGAAAAAACAAAGAAAGAAAAGAAAAAAAGTCCGATACAGAAACACTCGTGTACGCTTATAATCTTATAAAAAGCGATTGCAGGGTGAACTAAGATGGATTTGAATTATAGACTGAATAAAAACAAGAAAGAAATAAAGAAAGAAAAGAAAAAATGGTAGAAAGAAAAGAAAAAAATGGATGAAAGAAAAGAAAAAACAAAGAAAGAAAAGAAAAAAAGTCCGATACAGAAACACTCGTGTACGCTTATAATCTTATAAAAAGCGATTGCAGGGTGAACTAAGATGGTTTTGAATTATAGACTGAATAAAAACAAGAATGAAATAAAGAAAGAAAATAAAAAATGGTAGAAAGAAAAGAAAAAAATGGATGAAAGAAAAGAAAAAAAGTCCGATACAGAAACACTGGTGTACGCTTATAATCTTATAAAAAGCGATTGCAGGGTGAACTAAGATGGTTTTGAATTATAGACTGAATAAAAACAAGAAAGAAATAAAGAAAGAAAAGAAAAAATGGTAGAAAGAAAAGAAAAAAAATGGATGAAAGAAAAGAAAAAACAAAGAAAGAAAAGAAAAAAAGTCCGATACAGAAACACTCGTGTACGCTTATAATCTTATAAAAAGCGATTGCAGGGTGAACTAAGATGGTTTTGAATTATAGACTGAATATAAACAAGAAAGAAATAAAGAAAGAAAAGAAAAAATGGTAGAAAGAAAAGAAAAAAAATGGATGAAAGAAAAGAAAAAACAAAGAAAGAAAAGAAAAAAAGTCCGATACAGAAACACTCGTGTACGCTTATAATCTTATAAAAAGCGATTGCAGGGTGAACTAAGATGGTTTTGAATTATAGACTGAATAAAAACAAGAAAGAAAAGAAAAAATGGTAGAAAGAAAAGAAAAAAATGGATGAAAGAAAAGAAAAAACAAAGAAAGAAAAGAAAAAAAGTCCGATACAGAAACACTCGTGTACGCTTATAATCTTATAAAAAGCGATTGCAGGGTAAACTAAGATGGTTTTGAATTATAGACTGAATAAAAACAAGAATGAAATAAAGAAAGAAAAGAAAAAATGGTAGAAAGAAAAGAAAAAAATGGTAGAAAGAAAAGAAAAAACAAAGAAAGAAAAGAAAAAAGTCCGATACAGAAACACTCGTGTACGCTTATAATCTTATAAAAAGCGATTGCAGGGTGAACTAAGATGGTTTTGAATTATAGACTGAATAAAAACAAGAAATAAATAAAGAAAGAAAAGAAAAAATGGTAGAAAGAAAAGAAAAAAATGGATGAAAGAAAAGAAAAAACAAAGAAAGAAAAGAAAAAAAGTCCGATACAGAAACACTCGTGTACGCTTATAATCTTATAAAAAGCGATTGCAGGGTGAACTAAGATGGATTTGAATTATAGACTGAATAAAAACAAGAAAGAAATAAAGAAAGAAAAGAAAAAATGGTAGAAAGAAAAGAAAAAAATGGATGAAAGAAAAGAAAAAACAAAGAAAGAAAAGAAAAAAAGTCCGATACAGAAACACTCGTGTACGCTTATAATCTTATAAAAAGCGATTGCAGGGTGAACTAAGATGGTTTTGAATTATAGACTGAATAAAAACAAGAATGAAATAAAGAAAGAAAATAAAAAATGGTAGAAAGAAAAGAAAAAAATGGATGAAAGAAAAGAAAAAAAGTCCGATACAGAAACACTGGTGTACGCTTATAATCTTATAAAAAGCGATTGCAGGGTGAACTAAGATGGTTTTGAATTATAGACTGAATAAAAACAAGAAAGAAATAAAGAAAGAAAAGAAAAAATGGTAGAAAGAAAAGAAAAAAAATGGATGAAAGAAAAGAAAAAACAAAGAAAGAAAAGAAAAAAAGTCCGATACAGAAACACTCGTGTACGCTTATAATCTTATAAAAAGCGATTGCAGGGTGAACTAAGATGGTTTTGAATTATAGACTGAATAAAAACAAGAAAGAAATAAAGAAAGAAAAGAAAATAATGGTAGAAAGAAAAGAAAAAAATTGATGAAAGAAAAGAAAAAAGTCCATTACAGAAACAGGAACAAAAAAAAAGTCCAAAATGGTAAACTTAATAAGAGTATTAAGGTAAACGGATAAAAGCGAAAAGAAAATGCGTTAAAAAAATAATAATAACTATTTCAGAGAACCAAATTACAAAGGTTTTATTGTAATAATCTTTTTTTTTATGCCCGCTTATTGGTGGTCGCTTATTGTAGCAACTTTGCGATAAATGAGGAAACAAGTTATCGGGAATTCGTGAAATATACTTCATGAATGAAATAACTGAAATGTGTACCATTTATGGTATCTTGCAATTTCAAATTTTTTCGTGTCTGAATAAACACATCTTAAATATTGTAAATCTGGAATTATATATGAAAAGAAAAATTATGGTAAATGATAAGGTTGCATTTAATGCCAATTAAAAAAAAAAAAAAGATTATTTCGACAAGCACATTCAGAAAAAAAAAAAAAAAAAAAGGTTGTGTTATTGTTGATATAGGCATTTGTAAACACAGATAATTTATATTTCAAATTAAATTATACAGATACAATTTGTTTTATTTTTAAAAAAATGTATAATTGAAAGGACGCATGTTATTTGTGTTTTTGAATTTTTCATAATTTGAAAACATTTTAGAATATTAATTGGTTATCCATAAAAAAATGTTTTGATTTAAATTAAATTAATGTCTTTATTCAAACGATTCTGGAATACTTAGGCCATGGAGTAATTTTTTTTAAGGACATTTCTAACAAAGAACGAAAACTTATCTTATTTTACAATTCAAGTTTCTAAATAAGGATTAGAAAATAAATGTGAACGCATTTTAGTCTTACATAGAGTATTAAAAATGTAAACTCCCCTACACATGATTGTTACATTTTTTGGTCATTTATTGTATCATTTTGCACACTAATTCTTTAAGCTATTTTTAAAAATGCTAAGACTGCAAAAGTGATCTCAATAACGTGTTGATAATTACTGTTATTCACAGTATTTATCTCCTTTTAATGCAGTTTCTGATAGATACAGGGGGCAAAGGCTTTAGAAAACATAAGGATAGACATCAAAACTCCTCTTAATCCCTGAAAAGAGCTTTAAGATCTTTAAAATCTTTTAATTGCTCTTTATTTTCAACGCATCCTCTTGCGGTAATCGTCTTATTGAACTTTTCAAGATAATCGCTTTTATGCAAATTCTGCTAATGATATTTGTAATAAATATGCTAGTTTTTCTTCTAGTGTATGTGATAAAACGATAAATAAGTGTAGAATAATCCTATAAAATTCATTAAAAAAATATATATATATACCAAATGTTTGAAAATAATCTTTTTTTTTTTATTATTTTTATATGACTTGAAATAAAATATATGCAGTAATTTTTTTTTATTTTTTATTTTGTCTCTCTTTTTTTTTTTTTAGTTGTCAAAATATTTCTAAAATATATGATTGATTTAAAATGTTATGTGTTAAACCTAACGAGCTGGGAGTGATATTTGACACTTTAAGTAAATTTAATTGTATATTATAGAAATATTTTGACAACTAAAAATAAGAGACATACTTTAAGAAGAATGAAATTAAAAATATTAATTTTCTGAGACGATATTTTAAAAATAAGAATATCTTCTGCGCCCATAGGTTTAATGTTAGCGACGGGAATCTTAGATCTCACTGACCCACTGTATTAAGCTTAAGCTTTAAGAATGTGGTACAGTCAGTCCGATAAGAAAATTCCTTAAATTACGGATACGAGCGAGCCGTAAATGTAAAGCTGCACAGAACGGCGATACCAGCAAAGGCTATACTTTAAATTCATATCTCGAATTTTTCTTTCAGCTACATGTATCTCATTTTACTTTTGTTAAAGGAAATTAAATTCTCTACAAACTATACCCGAAAAACAAACATTTTTTTTAAGAATGTGGTACAGTCAGTACTTTAAGAATGTGATACAGTCAGTCCGATAAGAAAATTCCTTAAATTACGGATACGAGCAAGCCGTAAATGTAAAGCTGCACACAACGGCGATCCCAGCAATTTTTCTTTCAGCTACATGTATCTCATTTTTCTTTTGTTAAAGGAAATTAAATTCTCTACAAACTATACCCCCCCCCCCCCAAAAAAAAAAAAAAAAAAAAAAACATTTTTTTTTTTCAAGTTATAACAAAAAATATGATACATTTATGTGAATTTTGAACTTTTTATTTTCTTTTTACACATTTTGTTTAATTTTGCAGGTATAATCGAGAGCCAACGTAACAAACAGCAAAAAGAAGAAATTGTGACTCAAAAATAGGGACCCTGGACTTCAAAAACTTGGCAAAATTAATTTTGTAAGAAAAATTTTGTCGTATAACATTAAAACTTTTGTTGTTGTCTTTTACAATTTAACTTTTTTTTTATATAAAACATAAATAAATCAATGCAAAAAAGAAGTGATAGTCTAAATTAATTACAGGGTTAGTATAAATTAAATAGTTCTAAATATTTTGATTATCCTTTAAAATCCACGTGTTTGAACTTTTTAATCTTCAATATGTAATCGAAAAGATATATTACGATTAATAATTTTTAAAAGTAAAATCATATCAGAATTTTATTTTTGGAAACGGCAATATTTGGTGCCTACCAAATAGTTTTGTGCTTTTTTTCTCATATTACCATTAATTCTCATATTACCATTAATATTTCTCATTTACCATTAATTTAATTTTATGTATCTACAATATATTGAAAATCGGAATTGATTATCATATAATACCTACCATAGAAAATATTTTTGTACTTCTTTGAAAAATATTAATATACATTTATATTCGTTTTTTTTTCTATAAACTGTTTGCAATCTGATTTCAAAACAACCACTAAAGTAAGGTTCAATTGACAATAACGTGGCATTAAAACATCTTTGTCTTCAGAAAAATCCTTTTAAAAAATCTCCTAACGTTTGGCAGCATATCTGATACCACGAGCTTTTTGAGGACGAACCAGACTTCCATAACATAATCTTTTAAATGATTTTAAAATTAAAGTTCCTGAAAAAAACTTTAACAAATTACATTTCAGTCATTTTTATCTTATTGATACTATCGATAACCGTCTAAAGGGTATATATAAATCTAATTTTTAAAAGAAAATTTAAATCCAATAAAAGACGTAAGAATATTTTGATCTTGTGGTTCATTATTTTTCACTTTTCGTCTTATTTTTCTGGCATTCTTCCAGAACACAGATTTAAGATACAAGTAACCTTGATTTATTTCATGATGATATTTAAAATAAATTATTTTCTGTAGCCGTAGACTTTATCGAGATCAAAAATGTATTATATCCCATTTTATTAATTTTTCATCTTTAAGATGCTTTATTAAATATAATATTTCACATTTAAATGATTATGAATGACAGTAAACGGTAACGTAATGTCAAGAAACAAACATGCATTTAGATATTTTGTAGCTAACTACTTTTTCTTTTTTAATAATGGAGAAAAATTAGAAGCCAAGGTAAACACAAGAATAATGGAGCGTGGAGATTTTTTTTACTTAGAACGAATTAAATAATTTTTTGTGAAGAAAAAAAAATTAGATTAATGTGTATTGAGATTTCAGTTTTGCATTAAGAAGACTATAATTTTTATACCTCTAAATTTTGATTTTTAACATTCTGATGGTACATTTTCAACATTCTCTGTTTAGTCAAAATGAACTGACAATTTTGGTTCATCCTTCTTCAAGTAAATGAAAATTAACCTGTTTTTATTTTTTAATAAGAATATTAATTTTACGTAATACAAATCAATAAGATTAAATCATTCACTATGTTTTCATTTTCTAATGTGATTTTTTTCATAATTCATTACTTTTTTCAAAAAACCAAATGAAATATTAAACGAATTTTTCTACATCCTTTTCGATCTAAGAACAAATTGATAAAGATATATTTTATTCTTTTGTTTCAAACATAAAATAGTTTGTGACATAATAAATAGGTTTAATATACTTTTTCAATTTATTCATATTATCATATTTGTCATTTTCCATTTCTTAATTGTATGCACATATTATTTTATTTTAAAAGTATTAAAAATTGTGAACTACGGCAATTGGTGCTTCTCTTTAATTAATGAATGAAAGTTTTATTGTTCTAATAGATAATATAGGTAAGGAAAATATCTTACCTGTTAAGGTCTATCCACGTCGAGATCAGTATCCAGTGGGTATAATTATTCTTTTTTTATTTGTACGAAGTATCCAATTCTTGTATGGTTTTTCTGTGAATTTATTCTGATGAAATACACATTCACTTAGAAACACTATTTTCATAAAATATAAAGTTTTCTAATTAAATTTAAATATATCAGAATTACGTTAATTTTACTATTATTTATAACATTTATTTGGAGAAAATATTCTGCAATGTGTATCCTTTAAGAGCAAGTTAGAGACTGACAGTTATTAATTTCTGAGAGGAAAAACACATAAAAGTTAAGTATGACATCCCTAAACCTTGAACTTTAGAGTTCACATGAAGTCATCAGTTTTTACCGAGTATTGCACAGATATGTAGAAAAATCTTTTCCACGGCACACGTGTTTATTTTCACCTCCTCGTTGCAACCACTCATTTATTTTATTGAAGGATAATTAAGTTGATTCATGATAAATGTTTATAATTCTAAAATCACTTTTCTATCAAAAAGTTCCTTCGGGATGGGTTAACAATACTGACAACTACTGGTTTAACAATATGTCTCATCACCTCCAAATGGTAATATTAACTTCCACTCCTATATATTTACGTTAAATGCCTTTGTAATGGGTTACATGATAGAGAAAACCATTTGTCTCTTGTTCAATAGGTTATGTCATAGGTTCCCAACGGGGGCGGTACCGCCCCCGCAGTGGGCGCTGAAGCCTTTCAAGGGGGCGGTAGCGGGTCCAGAAGCAAAATGGGGAGCGATAAAACAATCAAGAAGGGCGGTCGTGCTGTGCCAACCTATTTAAGAAATTACTATAATAAAACTGACTGCCACCCCTTGGCGTTATCCGGGTCCGTGATAAAAATCTTATATATATCTTTGAATGAAAATCTATACAAGCGAACATAGAGCTAGGGGCCCCAAATCGAATTTCTTTTATGAATGTCAAAAAATCGTTATGGAACACGAATAAACGCTAAAACTCGCGGAGTTCAAAATTTTATTATGGCGGGCTACATTGTAACTGCAATTCTTTCATGAGTGTCAGAAAATCGCTATTAAACGCGTTAAAAATCGCATTAAAAATTCAAAAATCACGGAGTGCAAAATTTTCTGTATTTGGTTAACTAAAAGTTTGAAACTGAATTCCCTTTTTTTATTAACCTGTATTTTGAAAAATGTCAGAAGTGTGGCGACACATGCCTGAACAAAGATTTCCAAACGAATCTGTGGTTTGAATCTGCTCAAGAAATGAGTTTATTCTGAGTAAAAGTGATAGAAGTCATTATAGCTATTATTTTTCTAACTATTTTTAAATCCTCTGAAAAGTTAATTTATTTAATCTTAAACTGTGCCAAATTTTGTATTTCAAAATGTTTGAATCAAGTAGAAATGCCGGCAGTATAATATTGAGTATTTGAAATATGTATTTACGCACTCTTCTACAAACCGATCATTACCTATGTATTTAATTTGCCAAAACGTTTTTTGCAAATGAAGCCATGAAGCCTTCTAGGATACAAGAGCATTTGAATAAAATGCATGCTGATAAAAAGGACAAAGATTTATCCTATTTTCAAAGACTAGGAAAGAAAATGTTTAAAACAGCGAACTGTATCAAAACTTTTTGAGTCATCTTCGAAACAAAAGGCGGACGGATTACGAACCTCATATAACATTTCATTGTTAATCTCAAATGCGGGTAAACCGCGCACAAAAATGTCGAGAAATTAATCTTGCCGGCAGTCAGAGAGGTAATTAAATCTGTTCTTTACTCTAAGATACCGTCAGATATCACCAGAAAAATTACTCTGAGTAATAATTCAATGCAAAGAAGAATAGATGAAATGGCTAGATAAGTTGAAATATCATTATGCAATTACTAAAGACTTGAAAAATTTCCATTCAACTCGATGAATCAACTCTACCAAATAACGAAGCACCACTCTTATCATATGTTCGATCCATAAAAGAACAAAAAATCTGTCAACAGTTATTATTTACTAAAAATTTGGAAACTGGTACAGAGAGGGAATCGATATTTAATACTATGAACAAGTTTTTCCGAGAGAAAGAAATTCCTATTTGTAATATTTTATCAGCTGCTACTGATGGTGCTCCAGCAATGAAGGGGCATCATAAGGGTTTCATAGCGGATTTAAAACAAGCAGCACCAAATGTACCCACTGTACATTGTGTTATTCATCGTCAGCATTTGCTTTCAACGTTGGTTGCAATGAGCATCGCTTCATTATGTTATTAGAGCAGTCAACAAGGTTAGAAGAAATTCATTCCATGACAGATTATTTAGCTAACTTTGTAGTGAAAATGATGAAGATTACAATCGCTTGCTGCTGTACACAGAAGTTCGTTAAATCTTAAAAAGGATTTGTTTGTCTGAATCGTTTTTTCAATCTATTTGACTCAGCACTGAACTTCCTTGAAAACAAGAGACGAAAAATCCGCGAAAACCTGATTATGTCCAAAAATGACATTGCTTATTTGACAGACCTGTTTAGAATATTTAATGAAGTCAATATAGAATTACAAAGTGATGAGTTGAATTTAATTTAAAAAATATATGATAGCTGCTTTAAAGCTTCTTCTGTTCAAACGAAATCTAGGTACAGGTGAATGCAGCCTTTTTCCCACATTATCAGCAGTCACAGCAAAACAGGATGATTTACTTACTCATGCTGATGCTGATTTTACGGAGCGATTCCAGGATATTTCATACATGAATATACCGCGTTGGGTTTTAGATCCTTTCGCAAATGCAGATACAGGAGAATCATCAAGTTTAAAAGAGAAATTCGTGGAACGCACAACTCACGAAGAACCAAAAGTAAAATTCAGAAAAGGATACCAAGAGTTCTGGCTTCAAAAATTAATACCAGCTCTATACCCTGAATTGTAGAACAAGAGTATAGAAATTTTTAATTGCTTATCATTCATCGTATTTGGCTGATCGTGGGTTCAGTGCAGTAGCTAATTTACTCTCTAAGAAAAGGAACAGAGTGCACATCACTGTACGTGGCTATTTGCGACTGATGTTAACGAAATCGGAACCCGGCATTAACAAATTGTTAAAACTCCTCCAGCTTCAACCATCTCATTATTATTATTTTTTATTTCTTATTGATTTTGTGTTTATTTTTAATTTTTTATAAAGAAGTTTTATTACATTTTTGCTACTTTGTGATTCTTAATAGATAGATAGACAGATAAAATAGGTATAGCTAATATGCAACAATATTTTAATATTTGGTGTAATTGACTATTTTTGGAAGAGGGGGGGCGTTGGAATTTTTGTTTCTTGTAAAGGGGGCGGTGGTCCAGAAAAGGTTGGGAACCTGTGGGTTATGTATATTCATTGGCACAAAAATAAATAAAACGTGAATATATGCATAATAAATTTTACCAATTCTTGGTGTTTTATGGAAAGAGTAGATGATAAATGATATCGAAATAAAATATATTTACATTAGTATCATTATCATTACAGTTACGTAATACATTTTAGAAAATTATGGACTAAGACGTTTTTAAATTCATTTTTTGTGTATTTATGCTGTATAAATAATAAAGAGATGTTGTTACGCAGTAAAGAGTTTTAGGTAGTTTCCATTAGAAAAAGTAAGAAGCTACCTATTGCAGCTGTTCGGAGGAAAGCAATTCCAGAAATTTTGGTGTATTTGCATCGATCGTAACCCATAGACTCCAAAACTACAGCCCGTTCAAATACTGATAGGTTGATTTATTCGTGGAGATTCGTTCTTATGCTTAAGAGCCTACACAAATCACGGGAAGAAACACTCAAGCTAATGTTTAAGTCTATGGGAAGGTTCTTGGCAGATTTCTCGCTCGCATTTTAATATTTTTAAATGGCTTTTTGGGCATAGGATAGCTGAGGTTGATCTCTAGCGTTGTTAGTTTTTACTTTTTCGATTTTGGTTCCAGTTTTTTTTAAATAAGGGTACTTTCACTTTCAGAACTAGTTTCAACCCGTTCCAAAATTGGAAATGTCCGTTTATAAAAAGAATTGAATCAAAATCGAAAAAGTAAAAACTAACAACGTTTGAGATCGATCTCAGCTATCCTATGCCCAAAAAGCAATTTAAAAATATTAATATGCGAGTGAGAAATCTGTCAAGAACCTTCCCATAGACTTAACATTAGCGTTCGAATTTCTTCGGATGACTAGCGTAGGCTCTTAACGGCTGGATCTCCACGAGAGGGTGATTTCATTTCATTTCAGTGGATGGCACTGCCATCTTAACCACTCTATGCTTGTTGAAGAAGCGTCGTCTCCTCTGACACTGACAGGACTTGCCTAAAAGAGTTCAAAAAATAAATTATACAAATTTTGGGAAGCATTTTCTTCGAAATCACAGCTGGCGAAGTTGGTCCACACACCTCATATAATACATGAATATTAAAAATTACACTCTTAAAACAGTCATGCGTTCTCCTTATGTTATGGTATGGCAGAATTGCCAAGTCCCCGGATTTTTTAATACCAGTATTATTTTAGAGAAAATGTTGTTCTTTTAAATCGCAGAATGTCCCGATTACATAAAACAACATTTTCTGTACAAAAATACTGGTATCCAAAAAGCCGGAGACTTGGCAGCTCTGGTATGGGGTTTGACAATTTATTACGAAAATGATCAAATAATATAACCCTGAGAAGATCAGTAAACACTCAAAAATATAAACATTATAAAAGAGCGTGAATACTCCATTACAGTGAAAGTTTTCCACACTCTTAGAAAACCACTATTTCAGGACAATAATGTTATTTGCTATAGGATGTATGCGGTAAATAAATTTCAAATTTCAGGGAGAAATAAATCGTCTGATGTGAGTCAACAGGCTTATCAGTCATTTTTATAAATTTAGGTATATTGTTATAAAATAATTCTTGTGATTCTTGTAACAGTTAAAATTTAAATCCAATAGAAAATACATAGAATGATATACATTAAAAAAATAGAATGTTTAAACCTGTTACTTTACTTACCTCTTCAGAAAGAGTTAACTTAATTATATAAATATTGACCACATAACACAGAAAACGCGGGACAACTTTACTTTAATTTTTTTTTCTGTATTCATTTAGTTAATCAAAAAATTATTTAATATGTTAGATGCATTATAATTTGTATATTTTCACTTTTATTTAATATGTCCTTTTTTCCTTTACCGTTAATTGGTTTAAGAATTTTTTTCCAAAAATGTAAAGCGCTCTTATAATTTTTTCAATAGAATATTTACAAAGAATATAATTAGAATGTTTAAACCCGGAACTTCAGTTACCACTTAAGATAGGGTTAACTTAATTATATAAATATTGACCACATAACACAGCAAACGTGGAACAACTTTAGTTTGATTTTTTTTTCTGTATTCATTTAGTGAATCAAAAATTTATTATGTTATATGCATATAATTTTTATATCTTCACTTTTATTCAATATGTTCTTTATTCCTTTACCGTTAATTGGTTTAAGAATTTTTTTCCAAAAATGTAAAGGGCTCTTAAAATCTTTTCAATAGAATATTTACAAAAAAGGGGGAATATAACCAATTTGTCTGAAGAAGTATTCCAGTTACATATTTAATTAAATTTTTAAACCGTTTTATATACTTTATTAAGAAAATTTCAGAAAAATACACAAGAAAAATTATTAAAACAAGATTTCAATGAAAGTTTCAATAAACAAAAATATATGTTTACATTACAGACATATTATATAATTGTAATATTTTACAAAAATTATACAGATTTGCTTAGCATAACTCTCTTTTCCAATATTCGTTTCTAATCCACAACCGATTCGAATACAGAATCTACATAGTCTATTCTCTATTGTATAAATTTATGACTTTTAAAACATTTCTTTCGTTTTGGTCCTTTTGTAATTTGCATTTTCGATTTTCCAAATTTACATTTTCAAGAACTCTAAAGAAGATACAAAAGTCTTAATCTCCAGCGAATTTCCTTCCTGGAATATTTTAACAAAACCACGTTGTATCTCAATTTAATATAATAGATTTTGAGCAGTTTAAACTTCCTTTTCTGATTTAAATGAAGTGACGTTTTTAAATTTAGGAAGAAAATGGTTATGGCGTCATTAAATTTCATTTCAAACATTCATTTAAATCAAATAAAGATAAAAAAAAATTGAAAGGATTTCATTAATTAATTTTTAGCGTTTACATTAGATTCCTTTCAATAGATTTTTGTTAAATGCAAATATTTGGTTTAATAGCGGTCCTTGATTTAGAAATGATATTTATCACAGTTGGAATTCTTATTTAAGAAATGGAGTAATTAATGCTGCTTCATTATAAAGTTTAATGAATTAAAAAGTTGTTATTTTCATCCAGTCATTCGACATTTTTTAAGTTAAAACATCTTATTGATGACAACGAATAGAATCGAAGTTATTTAGAATTTAAAAAATATATAAAAATGTTTCATTATATTTACTTCGAATGGTCTTTTCCAGGTCAACTTACATCTAAAACTACGTAATAGTTTGCATTCATCTATTCACATGTTTAACACTAGAGCTACCATGAGCCGTCATTTTGACGGTTACCAAATGAATACATTCCGATTCGAACCAGAAATTTAAAAAAAAAAAAAATTAAACAGAAAACTCACAGAAATATGTTAAATGAATAAGTTAATTAGTTTTAAATAAAAATTCTGGTGCGAAATAATTTTATAAAACTTGAGTAAATTTCCGGTAGTTGTAGTGTTAAATTTTCAAATAACGGATTTTTATAATCATAAGAGACGGTAGTCTCTTGAGTGACGCAGCGAAAAACCGAAAACCGTAAGCCCAAAACCGAAGATTCCGTCACTCTCATATATACAGCTAGCAGGACATCAAAGGAAAATCGAAACGCCGACATTTAATATCTCAGTAAATATGAGGCATACCGTTTCGATTTTTTCACATTAGTCTTATATCTATGGCCTAACTCTATCCTGAAATTTATAGATTTCTGCATGCAGTAGATTTTGAGATCTGGAAACCAATTTTTAAGCGAAAATGGAAAATGTAATGGTGTAATGCGCACAGAGTTGTTATCTCGAAAATGGATCGAACGATTTTTTTAAAATTAATATATTATATTAATCAGTTTTAGATGAAGCGTTTAAGATATTGCGCTAACGTAGGAAAACTCTTGTTTTCAATATAATCCACTTTTAAAATCGGACTATTTTCTTATGCTTTTTCTGGTAGACTAACATTACAGATCTTCAGCCTTTTCACTGCTTTTTATTACTGCGCAATAAGGAAGCTCTTGCCTATTACGGTTACAGTTAAACGTTAAAGCATATCCATATCGCTGAAAAACTATTTAGATTCTTTTTTTTTTTAATACGAAAACAGTTTTTAATGCAATTTTTAATATGTAATATATATGTATTAAATTAAATTATTGTTTGTATATTTTTCTTTTTTGTTATAATAAAGAGTTTCTTATTTCAAAATCTTCATTAAGTCGAAAAATATTTAGATTCCTTGATTAAAATATTGAAATATTTTATAATTATATATATACAATTTAATTATTATTTATATATTTAATTTGTCATTTTTTAAAGGAAAAAAAATATTCAGATTTTTTTTTATCAGTTAATTTGAAACAGACTCTAATCAACGAATCAATCATCTGTTTGTTTTGAGTTGCGAATGTTGTTTAGGAATAACACTCATATGAGGTATTTTACTATTTATTTATTGTTTGTTTACTTATTTTGATTAGATTGTCCTTTTAGAAATTGTCTTTTGATGCAATTTGTGGCGTAAATGGTGAGATAATTGTCAATAGTGTTACCTGTTTTATCGTTAAAAATAATATAAGGAAATTGCATTATGGCCAGTGAATCTTTTAAAGAAGTCTTTTAAAAATCAGATGACGATAGAAGATTGGTTTTTTACTTGTTAGCTATATTTTCCAACTCTCCAAATCAAACTTTCCCATCATTCACCTCACACAAATTTAATAACTAAAACTTTTTATTTCAGTGTGATTGAAATACGTTTAATTGTGATGAAACTTTGGTATATTATATAGGGAATTTATATAACGTAAGTTTTCACTTTTATGTATATAAAATTAGATACGATGTTTTCATTATGAAATACAATGTTTCTAATTTATGTTATGGCTTACTTTAACATTTTTTTTATTCACTAAGCCTATCATTAATATAGGGGAGACCGGTACACAGTGAACCTATGGACACAGTGGACCACCCCCTAATATTTTATTTATTTAATTTTTTTTTAAAGCTTCTCTTCTATCCTAATAGACAACAGCACTGCAATGATTATTTATAGCCTTCAGAAAGTATGTTTAGCTCAGATTGAACTATTTTATCCTGCTTTGTTGTTTTGAGCTTCTAAAAGTAAAATTTTTCATCATCATATTTTTATTTTTTTAGTAATTAAAGGTTGTAGATAAATAAAATAAAACAGCTTTTTTGCAAAGCTAAGATACTTGTTTTTATTTTACTTTAAAGTTATTATGTTTAAAAGAAAGCTATAAACAATATTAATATGATTATTTATTGAACTTCAACATGGGGTACAGTGGACCACCCACTCCTGGGGCACAGTGGTTCACAATCCACTCTGCTCCTCTAATGCAGAATGTTCAAAATATGTAATAATTGTTTTCTATAAAGAAAGATTGTTTTAAAGTAGAATTAACTGTAAAATAAAGTAAACAAATAAAAATAATTTTTTTTTAACATAGTAAGAAATATTTTGTTTTGTATTTACTGCCTTTGATAAATATAACTGTAGTCTAATTGTTGATGATTCTATTCAAGTAAGATTCATGAGATGCAAATTGAATGGAAATCAGTTTATTTCTCCCGAAATTGTAGATGAATCTGCTGTTGATATCAATGATTTCATAATGTTGTTCGCAGACCCAAAATTATTTCTTGAAAATTCCAGGCTCAATCTTACTGATAAGTATTTTGGAATTTCATTTGCAAATTTTATTGTGAGCTGATTTTTTTTGTACTTAAGTAATAACTTCAACTAAATTGCAATTGTTCCTGTATTAATCTGTTATTATTTTCAAAATATAATTAATTTTTTGTTTTTGTTTCAAAATTTATATTACTATGTTATTTTGCGAATGAAGAGGCAACATTAAAGAATTAGATTAATGAAAAATAGATTTATATTATATTTTAGATAATACCTAATAGTGGTCCACTGTACCCTGGTGGGTGGACCAGTGTATATATATATATATTTTTTTAATGTATTGAAAACTATGTTGTGAGAAAATTATGATGGATGTAAGAAGGTTTAAGGAATATTCAAAAATATTTTCATACAGATTGGTCAGTCTGTTAAAGAGAAAAAAAAAATTTAACTGAAAAAGTGGTCCACTGTGTACCGGTCTCCCCTACCCGATTACATGAGATTTTGTTATTTGTATTGATATGTTTGTGTTTACGTATTTTATCAAGATTATATTTCAGCTATTTTTAAGTAAGTTTTTTAAGATACTATACAGCAATGTTAAAATGTTGGCTATACTTTATTAGCTTATGTTAAAGATTGGTCAGAAAAAAAAGGTTGGCGAGATTAAAAAATTTTGTCGATCAGCTAGTGCTCGACTAACATAACAACAGGGCTGCTGGGATGGAATTTAATTTTTAAAAAGGACACATTTTGAACCGGTTTGTTTACAGTCCCATTTTATTAGTAGAATTTTGTGATAATTTCCCGAATGACTGGCGAATTTTGCATTTTTTGTAAAAAAAAAAAATATTTAGATGTAATTTTAAACAAAATCTCTTTTCATTTCTTTAATTTGCAAATATTTTAAGTTTTCTTATTTAAAATACTGTGATTAAATGTCCAATGTAAGATTTCCCTTAGTTGAAAATTGTTATGACAGAATTTACACATCTGCAAAAATAATTGATTACTACAACAATGCATTTTCAGGGTTTTTTTTCCAATAAAATTAGCTATACAACAGAGGAAAGTTAACTTCATACTATATTTACATTGCAGTAATTTGGAGAGTTGCAAAATATAGCTAACAAGTAAAACACAAATCTTCTTTAGTCTGCGAGTTTTAAAATACTTCCTAAATATTCACTCGACATGATGCAATTTCCTTACCTTGTATCATTTTTATCGATAAAACAGGTAATTGACAATCATCTCACCATTTAAGTAACAATCTAAAGTCAATTTCTAAAAGGACAAGAAAATCAAATCAAAATAAGTAAACAAACAATAAATAAATAATAAAATACCTAATATGAGTCTTATTCTTGTAAACAAGAATTTGCATTGCAATCACCGCTCATGAATACATGACACAAGCGATAGGTTAATTTATTGTTATTTGATAGTAGAGGTGCCCAATCTTTTTAGGCGAAGGGCCACTTAAAAAATTGTTAGGTTGTCGAGGACCACCATCAGTAGCACAGAGAGAATTTTGTTTCGAGGAGATGTTGGGTAGGGGTGGGGGGTGGGGATAATTAGCATTATCTATACATACAGCACTGTTCGGTTGCAAATTTGGAAGAATGCACCCACTAGATGGATGTGATTTTTATGTGGCTACTTGACAAAATTGTGATTTTTATGTGCCCGTTCTAAAAAATTCATGATTTTTATGTATAGGTTCAACTTTTATGTATAGGTTTCAACTTTTTTACTCAGTAACCACTGCCCAGTACATGGATTTTTTTTACTCCTGTTTTTCAGCAATGACCAATAACAAATTTACAAATACTTGATAAAAAATTTAAGAAATTTGTCAAACGATTGTGGAATAAACGGCGAAATTTGTCAAATAGTGTTGGGAAAGAAATCGCGACATTCGTCAAATGGTCTCGGGAAAGAAATCAGGCATTGCAGGAAAAAAAATTAATTATGTCTAACTGTCGTGAAAAAATTAGAGAAATTCGTCAAATACGTTCGGGGGAAAAAAATCACAAAATTCATCAAATGATCTCGCGAGAGAAATAGTGAAATTTGTCTAACAATCGCGGAACAGAATTGCAAAATTCGTCGAATAGCAGTGGAAAAAAAGTGCACAATTTGTTCGTTCATGGAAAAAGTCGTGAAATTCATTAATCGATAGTCGATAAATCACGAAATTCATCAATCGATAGCAGAAAAATCACAAAATTCATTGATAGTGGAAAAATTACAAAATTCATCAACTGGTTTCAGGGGAAAATTTTTTCGAATATCGTCGAATGGCTTCGAGAAGAAAAAAAGTCACAAACCGTCAAATAATTTCGGAGAAAAAATCGTGAAATTCGCCAAATGGTTTCGAAATTTGTCGAGCGACAGCGGGGAAAAAATCTTTTTCCATTCAATCATCGCAATTGGGACTATTAAGTTTGACCAGTGGTGGCAGTAAAGTCAGTCGCCAAATTTTCAGTATTACTCGCCGATTGGCGAATGGCAATTTTGTCCTATATTTTTACACGCCTGATCGATGAAATTCAAGATTTTTACGCACCCGATTGATGACTTTCTTGATTTTTATGGATCCGTTTGACGAAATTAATGATTTTTATATGCCCGATAAACAAAATTCATGATTTTTATGCATACGTTCAACAAAATTTATGATTTTCCTTCTCCCGATCCACAAAATTCATGTTTTTACTGTGCCTGATTGACAAAATTCGTGATTTTCAACTGATATGCTTTCCGTCGGCCATTTAATGAAATTCACAATTTTTCTTCTCTAGACAATGGCAAAATTTTCATTTTTTTTTTTTTTTTTTTTTTTTTTTACCGTTTGTTGAAATTTACAATTTTTTTCACAAACATTCGATGGAATTCTTGATTTTTCCACGCCCAATATACGAAATTTGTGATTTTCCATGCCTAACGACAAAATTCATAATTTTGCAGAACCGATAGACAAAATTCATAATGTTTTCCCACAATCTATGGACAATTTGCAAATTTTTTCCGCGACTGTTCGTTGAAATTCGCGATCTTTCCATGCCATTCGATGAAATTCATTGCTCGATCCATGAATTTGCGATTTTAAGTGCCTTATTGACAAAATTTGCAGGTTTTTTCAATTGATTTACAAAATTCAAGATTTTGAGTGATTGACGAAATTTACAACTCCAGAATTACCGATTTTGGCATCTCTGGTTTCTGTTGACCGATTATTGAAATTTGCGTTTCTTTTTCTAGCGACAAAATGGCGAAATTTGTGATTTTTCCATGCCCATTCGACAAAATTTGCATCCAGTCGATGCAATTCATAATTTTATGCACCTGATCGATGAAATTCATATTTTCCTACGATCTATGGACAAAATTTGCGCATTTTTCTCCCGAATTATTAAGGAAATTCGAAATTTTTGGATAGGTTGGCATGTATGGTCTCTGCGGGCCACCAGTTACTCATCACGGGCCACAGGTTGTGCATTCCTAATCGTGATGCAGTTTAGCTCATTCGACTCGACCTTAATATAACTTACTGATTTTAGTTTCACCACCAGGGGCAGTTATGTTCATATAGAACAGAGTGCGCCCCTGGCAGTGGAAGGGGAAATTAATGGATTTTGGAACTAACTCGAGTTCTATGGGTCCCATCACAACATGGTTTGATTCATTCAATTTGACATTGACAGGATATATCAATTTTAGTTTCAAGTTTGACCATCAGGGGGTGCATTCCTATCTCAGGTTCTATGGCCCCGATCATGACAAGGTATGGCTCACTCAACTCGAAATCGACAGCCTCAACAATTTCAGCTGTTTGTACAGAACAGAGTGCGCCCCCTGGTGGTGGAACATGAAACTAACAGATTTTGCAGCTAACTTGAGTTCTATGGGTCCCATCACAATGCAGTTTGATTCATTTGACTCGACATCGACAGGATATATCGATTTTAGTTCCAAGTTTCACCACTAGGGGACACTATCCTATCTCGTGTTCTATGGGCCCGATTACGATGAGGTATGGCTCATTCGACTCGAAATCGACAGCCTGAAAGATTTCAGCTATGTTTGTATAGAACAGAGTGCGCCCCCTGGTGGTGGAAGATGGAACTAACGGATTTTGCAGCTAACTCGAGTTCTATGGGTCCCATCACAATGCAGTTTGATTCATTCAATTTGACATTGACAGGATATATCAATTTTAGTTTCAAGTTTGACCACCAGGGGGTGCATTCCTATCTCAGGTTCTATGGTCCCGATCATGACAAGGTATGGCTCACTCAACTCGAAATCGACAGCCTGAAAGATTTCAGCTATGTTTGTATAGAACAGAAGTGCACCCCCTGGTGGTGGAAGATGGAACTAACGGATTTTGCTGCTAACTCGAGTTCTATGGGTCCCATCACAATGCAGTTTGATTCATTCGACTCGACATCAACAGGATATATAGATTTTAGTTACAAGTTTCACCACCAGGGGCGCTTTCTTATCTCGGGTCCTATGCGCCCCATCACGACGAGGTATGGCTCATTCCACTCGAAATCGACAGCCTCAAAGATTTCAACTATGTTTGTATGGAACAGAGTCCGCCCCCTGGTGGTGGAAGATGGAACTAACGGATTTTGCAGCTATCTCAAGTTCTATGGGTCCCATCACAATGCAGTTTGATTCATTCGACTCGACATCGACAGGATATATTGATTTTAGTTCCAAGTTTCACCACCAGGGGCACTTCCCTATCGGGTTCTATGGGACCGATCACGACGATGTATGGCTCATTTGACTCGGAATCGACAGCCTGAAAATTTTCAGCTATGTTTGTATAGAAAATATTGCGCCCTTTGGCGGAGGAAGATGGAACAAACGGGTTTTGCCATGCATTTTCATCCCTCTAATTATGTTACTCTCTCGCTGTATAATTTAAAAGTTGAGTCTTGGATTCCTCTCCCTGGGCCACCACCCTCATATTTTTATTGGGGTCCAAGGGGTCTTTTTTAGCATTTATTTAAAATTTTATTCTAATGATTAATTTATACCCTATACTTAATTTCGACTAATTGACATTTTCATCAATAACCTTAAAAAAGTAATGATATCAGTACAAAAACCCTTAACGGGTTAAAAGTGTTGACGCAGCACTTTCTTTTGGGTCTATGAATTTTAAATATGGGTCTTAAAAGCAATGATATCAAATTTAAGTGACGCTATGTTAATATTTTTTTTTAAATCATAATTTTCTTTTTAGTTTTATTTATGTTCACAGGTGCAATTATTATCTTAATATGAAAAAATATATAAAATTTATTCGCTGATGCTTTTTCATTCACATCTCTCATGAATTCAAAATATGGGTTTTAAAAGAAATGATATCAAAATTTGAGTGACACCTTGACGTGAATTTAATAGGACTCTTTTAAAATTCAATTTAAATTATTTTTGGTTTGTCTTCTAAAGTATATTTACACATACAAACAATACTTTTAATTTTTCAATACACTTTTAAATATATTACTTTCACTGAGCCTAGAGAGACTGAGAAAGTAATATATTTAATTATATATTGAAATGTATTTATTTCAATAAATTGATTTATCTTCTGTGCCACGCTATCCAAAATCATAAGTAAAATTTATGTAAATGATTATTTTGCGTCATATTATCCACTTGCATACATTTCCCTTTGTTTGGATACTATGACGCAAAATAATCATTTACATAAATTTTACTTATGATTTTGGATAGCGTAGCACAGAAGATAAATCAATTTATTGAAATAAATACATTTCAATACATAATATAGGCTCAGTGAAAGTAATATATTTAAAAGTGTATTGAAAAATTAAAAGTATTGTTTGTATGTGTAAATATACTTTAGAAGACAAACCAAAAATAATTTAAATTGAATTTTAAAAGAGTCCTATTAAATTAACGTCAAGGTGTCACTCAAATTTTGATACCATTTCTTTTAAAACCCATATTTTGAATTCATGAGAGATGTGAATGAAAAAGCATCAGCGAATAAATTTTATATATTTTTTCATATTAAGATAATAATTGCACCTGTGAACATAAATAAAACTAAAAAGAAAATTATGATTAAAAAAATTTTTTTTTAACATAGCGTCACTTAAATTTGATATCATTGCTTTTAAGACCCATATTTAAAATTCATAGAGCCAAAAGAAAGTGCTGCGTCAACACTTTTAACCCGTTAAGGGTTTTTGTACTGATTATTATTTACAACAAAATACGTTGATTACCGTAGATGATTTTTTTTTCTGGCGACACTCTAAATACAGCCAAACGTTTCTTAATCTACGAAAATATAATATAACAACATATGAAAATATACAATAACCTCTTTCGAGTTACCCACGATTTCAAAAAGCGTTCTTTATCTGTTGAGACCTATTAAACCAATATATTTTCGTGATTTAAAGAAGCATTCATAAAATTATAGTTCATTACTTACCCATCATACGTAGTATAGGGTAAGTCTTGTAATCGTTTTAAAAATCGAAAAAAAAATTGACGGATTTACACGTTTCAGACACTACAGATTCGAAAAACTTATTTTTCGAAAAAAAAATTGCCGTCCGTTTGTGTGTCTGTATGTGTCTGTCTGTAAACGCTTTATCTCCCGAACAAATTGAGATAGAGACGCGAAATTGGGTATGTACTTAGTATGTAATAATGGGAAGAAGTTTATTGAATTTCAGTCACCTCGATGATCCGGAACTATTTTTTTCGGACTCTCGAAATTTTCATTCTGATAAAAGGTATGCAAAAATTTTCGAAATTGTTTATTTATAGGAGTGAATATAAAAGACAATAAAAAAACATAAATTTTGAATAAAGAATGAAGTCGATCGGATTATGAGTTGCCGAGATATTTGTCATCCTATTTTCCACACACTTCGATTTTTCGTGACCCTGTATTTCATCCAAATGTCAATTCAAAGATATATTTTAATTGGAAATGAGACGCTTCATCCGACGCAATAAACCGTTAGTTAATAGTATTATCAGTTTTGGAGTTACAAGGATGTTTCTCTTACGCAATTCAGTAATAGAACATTTAAAGTTTAAGACATCATCCAGCCACGATTTTATTCGAATGGCAATGCATTTTATAAATAGTATACACATGTTTTATTTTCATATTTTATATTATGCATATCCATGATGGGTAAGTATTACGGTGGCCCCCAACGACTAGTTTTGCTGCCACTGATTTTCGGAAACGTTTTCCAATAATAGTTTTAAAGTGTATTAATCCATTTTCTCGCACCAGAATATCGGTTTTTAAGATGCTATCCATTCTCAATTGAAGATTTTCAGATGCATAACTTAATATATACATGCAAAAGTAACAAAATAATATTAGATTTAATGTTAATGTTCATACTGTGGTGTCGTGGTCGCATATATATAATTAAACATATCATATCGCATTAAGCGAAAACATTTTATTCAAAAACAACAAGTGTAAAAGATGAAATGATGGTGAAATGTTCGATGAATATTCACAAGACATGTTCATACAATCTCAGGAACAACATCCAGACGTGGTCCAACTCCTTTTTCCTCAAGACCAGACTGTCTCTTGAAGAAAAACCACTTTTCTCCACTGCATAACCCCTTGATCTTCTTTGATTGACGCTCCCTTCCATTCTCCCACTTTCAGAGTACAACGAAATTCTTTTCTTTGAGTCTTGCTATCCCTACAAAATAACTTCTTGACACATTTTAAAATCCTTTAGAAGATTTTGTTATAGATTCAATTCACACACATTTGTCATGGCTATTCCAGATAGGAAAGCTTTTCATTTTTACTTGAAATGAAATAAGAATTTTCTTTCATCAGGATAATCTTCTTTCAATAGATGTCAACCAAGAAACTATTCACATCATTCTGGAATTATTTTAATTCCATCAGAAATAATCAAGTTGATGGTTAACTAAGCCATCACAATACTATTAATTTATCATGTGTGCCTGTAGAACATGAAAATGTTTCCTTGAGAATGAATGGCATCCGAAAATCCTATATTCTGGATTGAGAAACTTGATTACTGAGCTATAAAAACTACTCGGAAACGTTTCCGAAAATCTGTCGCAGCAAAATAAACTTTGCTTTTATGAATGCTGCTTTAATTTTTGAAAATATATTGGTTTCTCAGGATTTTAAAAACAAAGAACATTCTTCAGAATCGTCGGTGACTCGGAAGAGTATATGTTCTTTCGCGATTATATTATATTTTCCTAGATGAAGAAACATTTTTTTTCCTAGTGCAGCCTTGAAAATTTGATTTAAAAATCTGCAATGTTTTATGATTGACTCGTTCATTTTATAGTAAATTAAATTCTTCAGTTATTTAAAATTTAATTAAACTAATTGATATTTTTTAGTCAACTATATTTTATATTTATGATTTGTGATTTCGGTTCCAAATAACATAAGCTGCTCGTGTGCGTGAAAAAAAATAATATGCAAATTATGCTAGTAATTTGTAAAAAAAAGGACTATATGCTTCGCATCAAAAATTATCTTGCATTAATCTGATACCGTTTATGAATGTTAGAGAGCAGAATGCTCACAAAAAAATAATAATAATAAAAAAAATAACCACCATTATAACTTTAATAATGAAGAAATTATGCCCATTTTCAAAAAGATTACATAAATATAGCAACATTGGTGCATTTAATTTAAAGTTCTGTTTGAAAATACGTTGCATTACAAATAAACTCTAAAACAGTTTTATTAGAAATAACAGTACGTATAAAAGTAATTTCGTATTTATGGTAATCCTACCTTTTCTTTAAAATCTGCAAATCCTAAGGGCTTTTTTAAATATACTAGGTACTATGCCCCTACGAGTTACGCTCGCCAACCCCCGTTCTGACACCGCAAACTCTAAAAAAACGCTAATTTGATCGGCTCCAAAACGATTACGGAAGTTTGAATTATAAATTAAACGCCCAGTGGCGATCTACTATCGGGTTTCGATTAATTTTCCTTTGACTGAGGGATTTTAAGGTGGAATCGAAACAGCTAACAGCTGTTTTTGTAATTGAATAAATAAGATAAATTAAACATTTGAAAATCAACTTATGTAAAATGGCTAAGTAAACAATGTCGCTGCATCAGGGAATTTTGAAACGATGGTAAAAGAAAATTGTTTTCAATAAGACGTCTTAAATGTATCGTTTCAAATATTCCACTTAAGTATTCTTCCTATTATTAAACGTAAAAATATAGATTTTAATAGAAGGGAAAAATTATGATTTACGATGTAATAAAATTTGCAACAACAGGTAAAATATTTTGTCGAACAAATGAATTTCTCGTGTAAATATCTTTTTAAATTGAAACTGTTTGGAAATATTGTTGTTTGAGCATTTTAACTATGACGTAAGTTTCCCCATTCTCCGCTCTGAACGCGTAATAACTTAATTATTATTTTCAAGTTTTATTTCTCTTTTTAATATTCACGTGCAAGTACATTTTTGATGACGTAATTTTCTCCATTTACTGCTTTTAACACGTGATCATTTAATTATTATTTGAAAGTTTTACTTTTTGTTTTAATAGTCACGTGTAAATACGTTTTTTAATTCAAAGCTAATATTATTATGTGCGATATTTTACAAATTGTCAAAGATTTAAATAGATTACTTTTTCGAAGTATGAAATAAATCTGCATCAAAATAAGGAAAAATTGAATAAAAAATTTAAAAAAATTAGTTAAATTAAAAAAATAATTTCACTCTGCACACCAAAAGCTTGTTAATTATATCCTTTTAAATTATGGTTAAATTCCTATGCATAGTTTTCGTTCCTATAAAACTTTAAGAAAACTATTTTGACGGAATATTATATATCTCTTAAAATAATTCTCCAATATAAAAACTGTCTAATTCAGCATGTTTTTCGAACTTTTTTCTAGAAAACTACCAACTTTGATATTTTTATATGCAATAGTTTTATGAATATTCACCCTGAAAGACCTCAAGGCACAAAATATTCATTGACAGCTGCGGCGGCGGCGGTGATGGTGGTTACTTTTTTTTTTAAATATCAAGATATATAATCTTCCATTATTATATAGAACTAGACAGAAGATACAAATAACTCCGTGTAGGTTTCTGAAATCTAACAACGCCACCATTAAATATTTTAACTTTTAGAACCTATTATGGTAGAGAATTTATGAATGAAAAAATATCTATTTACGATTGTCATCATTAAATTACTTTATTTTATTAAAAATTTGAAGATAAATATATTTTATTGTAATGTTTTCATTTCCATTTATTCGTTACATTTAACACCAGCTAATTTACCATTAAATTTAACTTCATAAATGCGATGCTGAAAAATTTCTCCATTTTAGTTTCGACATTTCAAAAGATCCTCATTTAAATAAATCTTCAAAATAAATTGAGAAAGAATTCAATTTTATTCTCCAGTTTTAATGACATCTGCCGAATTTATTTGCATAAATACTTTGAAAGTGGCGTTTGTTAATAGATTTCAAGTATTAGGTAGTTTGGATAAAATCTAATAATAGTTTATCTTGCTTACTAAGCAAATTTTCCTTTGTAATTTTATTTTATTTTTTTTTTTTAAATCTATTTATATTCAAGTATTTTAATGTTAAAGCTCATTAAGACAGAAAAATGTAAAAAAAAAATTCTATCAGTTACGTAAAAAAGAATAGAAAAAAGGATAAATTTTGGGAACAATCAATTAGTGGTACTTTATCGGCGATTTTGATTCTAGAAAAAAGAATTCCTCATTAATGTTTTGTTCTGAAATCTCCAAGTATTAGACTGTAGTCATGTACGGTAAGCGCCTCGAAAATAAAAGTAAATGCTTAAAAAAAATTAAATTTTGTTATTCGTTCAAAACCCTTGCTCTAGTATAATGTTGAATTTATTGTAATTGTTCACGAAATAACAAAAGGAAAACTCGCAACTATTATTATTATTATTGAAAGACAAAACAATTGAGCTAGTTACAAACCAATTGGACTATGTATTTTGGAGACGCTATCACCTAATAAGCGCACTTTTATAATTATAACTATTATTAAATATTCAAATTTTTGCTCAAGTGTTCCTGAAGTGCGAGCTTTGTATTAAATGTTCGTAGGAATTAAAAGGACGTTCAATAGACAATTTTTTACACATCTCTTGCTACATTCGCTTGTTCTATAAAACAAAAGAATTTATTTAAGGTATCCGCACACCTTCGAAGGTGATTTTTTGAATTTTTTTAAAATTTCTCTTTATACCAATTTTTTCTAATGACATTTAACTTAAAACTTTGAAAAACAAATAAATATTTTAGAAATGACACAGAAATAACTTTTTTAAAGTGAAAAATAGTCAAAATTATGTGAAAAATCGACATTTGTGCAAAACAGGATAACTCAAAATCAAATCAATGCATTCGCATTTTGTAAATTGCATAATAAAGAAAATAACTTTCTCTAAGACATAGACTAGCCGCATTATAATAGCATCTGTATCGCTGAAGCTATGGCACTTGAAATACTAAAGTAATGAAAAATTCGTAAAATTTCTTGCAACTTTTGAACTTATACCAGTGTCAATATAAAACTAATTAACATGTCATCATGATTGTAGTCTATTCCTTCAATAAAGGTTTGTAAAATAAGTAAAAATAACTTCAAGGCAATTCCTGCATCATTTTTAGCTATAGGATGTTTTGCGTACAGTAAAAATCTGAAAAACTTCATTTTGAGAAAAAGCTAAAAATAAAACTTTTAAAGGCGATTCTTGCTATAAAAATAATTATTATTCTTTAAAGGTTTAATTATAGACTCCATGTATTTTCTCGAACATATAATCCAATTTAAATGCTAAATCTCGAAAAAGAAGAATGTAAACGTACACTTCAGCTTACTTCCGGTTTGCAGAACGATATTTCCGGTTATAAAATTCTTTGGCAAGTACTTTACATGTAACTTTAAACGGCCGTAACTCAGGTTTCAATTCGGATACAGACACAAATAAAGCAGAAATCGATAGATAAAAGATCGGATTTTAATATTATTGCAAAAATGAAAAACCGATATATTTTCATCGAAAATGACGTTTCAAAAGGTGTGTGGATACCTTAATAATAACATACACCTTAAGTGAAACGAACGGCGACATTTTTCTTAATTATCGAGAATAATGGGTCTGTTATTACACATTTTTCTTGCAGCTTTTTCGTAATTAATGTATGATCTACTTAAATATAGAGCATTATTTGTTTTTATAGCTTCGTAATGACGCTCCGCTTTTATGCTTTGCCTTTATCTCACGGATAAATAATATTAAATAGAGTATATTAAAAATAAATAAATGGGATCCCGAAAGTGGTTTAGATTTCAGATATTTTGGCGATATTTTGGATTTTTATGTCTAGAAATATTGTATAAAATCACAATTTATCTTAAGCAAAAAAAAAAAAAAAAAAAAGAAAGAAAGAAAAAAAAACCAGAATAAGATTTAAAAGTTAGTTTGATCTCAAATGTTCATCAAACATGTTCTAAACTAAAATACGCGTGTTTCAAAACAAATACATAAGCTTTTTTAAAGTGTAAATTTACTCTTACTAAACACGATTCGTTTCATAATCATTAATTATAAACAACATGGAAGAAATATTTTATTCTATGGTTTGTTCAATTAAAAGAAAAAAAATTAATTTTACAAAAAAGAAATATATATATATATTTCGATAAGCCTATCGAATACCAAAATTTTTTTTCAGACGATTACTCAGTCAAATCTGCTATATTTCGCCATTTGTTTTTCGATCATACAAAATATGAATAAAATTACATAATCGAGGTAAGCGATTTGACAGACGGAAGCAGAAATGATGTTGACCATCGACATTTTCTTTGAAATATTTTAAAACATGATATGACGTAAAGGATCATATCAGAAGCTGAAGATACACCTTTAATTATGCAGAAACAGAAATCAAGAACTATCTGCTTAAGATAACGTTTTCCTATTTCTTTGAATCTACTAATAGAACAAAAATGCTATCTGAGTTGGATTAACAGCATCTTGAATAAAAGTTTATTTTGCTTTAAATATCCTAAACACCACTATAAATATTGATTGGCGCATAATTTAATATTCATACAGTTTCTTCTCAATACTATAGTAGTAAAATTTATCTTTTGTTATTTTTATTTGTTATAATATTCATTCAAAATGTTTGCTATAACATTTGCACATAAAAAATCCAGTTTGTTTTAAAAGTCTAATCTTGTAAAACAGCGTGAGAATATAAAATTCTGACGGGCACTCTTCATAATCTAATATAGTAAAACCTACTATGACGGAATCACAAGGCATCTGTAAAAAGTTCCGTGTTATATATATGTTTTATTTTTAGCAGGTGCAACGTCTGATATCATTGTATTGTATTATTTTCGTCGGGGCCATTAAAACGTTTCGTTTAACCCCATGCAGGGCTGTAGTTTATTATATATGCCATTTAATTTTAATTCCTTTATGCCACAACGGCACCGGAAGATCGGAATAAAATTTGATAGTATAGAATGTACGGGAAGAAAAGCTTTTACTTATTTTTAAACAAATTTGTTCGTAAATTCTGGTGTCATTCATTCATTTTATCAATAGCAGTGCTTTGCAACTGAAAGGGTTAAAACAAAATACTGTTATAGACAGTTTCCGTTATTGCGTATTTAATATTCGAAAATGTTAAGTGGATTTCTGGCATCTTTTAAAAAAACTTTAGAGCGCGTACCACTATTAAAGATTCATTATTATTTTTTTATATACTTTAAGAAAAAAGACACTTTCAAATCTGAGTAAATCGATGTTATCATTTCGTTATGAAACTTTTTGTTTCAAATAGGACGACTCCAATGCTTTCAATTCTGAAGTACCAGAAATACTCAGAATATTGAAACATGGATATACTCAAAACTGAGCACAGAGAGGTCAGTTCTTACTCATTTTTAGAACATGGACATACTCAAAAATGATTTGAATCAGTTCAAACTCATTTTTGAAACATGAACATACTCAAAAATTATTTGAATCAGTTCAAACTCAATTTTAAAACATGGACATACTCAAAAATGATTTGAATCAGTTCAAACTCATTTTTGAAACATGAACATACTCAAAAATTATTTGAATCAGTTCAAACTCAATTTTAAAACATGGACATACTCAAAAATGATTTGAATCAGTTCAAACTCATTTTTGAAACATGAACATACTCAAAAATGATTCGAATCAGTTCAAACTCATTTTTGAAACATGGAAATACACAAAAAATGATTAGAATCAGTTCATACTCATTTTTGAAACATGGACCTACTCAAATAGGATGTTTTATTCTTGAGTGTTTTCAGAAATGAGTATATACATGTTTCAAACTTGAGTCATTTTGATTCGGAGCCATTTTGACTATGCGACCTACTCAGATTGGAGTATTTTTTGCTCGGTTTGGAAAATGTCGTTTTTAGAGTGTACTTTTATTGAATGTTGTATACATTTACCATGCAGTGTAAAACTTCAGTGGAAATTGGAATAAAATTAAAATCTTGTTAAATATCGTGAAACAGCTTTACAATACGGTGAATAATTCAAAAGTGTCATAAATAAATAAACATAAATACAAAGGATGTGAATTATCACTTTACAAAATTATACAAAACAATTACTATATAACAATTTTACAAAACAATTATTACTTTTAAAAAATGTCCAGACCGGGGTCTGGACATTTTTTTACTCTAATGGTTGTACGCTGTTTAGTAAAGTGATAATTCACATCTTTTGTATATGATTAATTTACAGCGTAATTTCAGCTCTGCTGAAAAATTAATTAGTGTATGAAATAAACATAGTTGTTTGTTTCAGCATGATCTTTCTGGAATTGTTAAGCTTAACACGTATTAATTTGTTACTCATAAACTAAATGTGGGGGAGGTTTGTAAATTTTTTATTAGATTTTTTTTTTAAATAAAAGTATAAACAAAATAAGAGCGTGCATTCTTTTTAGGTGCGTTCGTAATTATATAAATACGTAGTACCTATACTCGTCCTCTGGTCCGTCCGTCCGTCCATCCGTCTCCATATAACAACGCAAAAACTACCCAAACGAATGGCTTCAAATTTAATATATATTATCGTTGCAAAATTTTGTCGAGTCATTTCACATTTTATGACAATCGTATGAAAACCTAAAAATATATTAATAAATGTTTTCTTTATTCTGTTAAATCCTATCGCACGTAATCTATATAATAAAAGCGCAAATCACGCGACTGAGAAAAACAAATACGGGCAAACCACTTCTTTTTTCATAGCCCAGCCGACATTTTTATTTAAAAATATTTTTTTTAATAACACTGCATAAAAGTTACCTTTTTAGAAAGATCGTTGAAAAAAATTGTTTATTTGAGAGATGAGAAAAATTAAAAATATATAGATTCTGATATAACTTCAGTGAAAATTAGGTTAACCGCAGAATATCTCAATTCAGTAGAGTCAATAAACATAGCAGATGCATTCATTATGAGTCATAAAAATATTAAACCATGGAGGTAGTCATTCGCAAAGTAAGATCTCCATGGTGAATTTTGCGGCGCTGTCTGGTGTAGAAAAAAAAATCGCATGTGTAAACGCGGCAGACGTAATAAGAAAAAAAAATGCATGCTCATTTTGCTTATAGCAGACGAAATAAATCATTTCACTGAAATAATAAGGATGATTTTTTTACATTGTGAAACTGGTTGTAAAACGAACGCATCTCCTATGTCACGTTTAACGTACAATTTCCAACTTGTTAACATTTAGTTGAAAAGTGTGTATGAATTCGGTTTGTCCGTCTGTCGTCTCTCTGTCTACCGTTTGCCCATGCTGTAATTTACATCAATTTACTGTGATTCCCATGCAATTGATATATGTTACTGAAATTTACTAGGGCTTGTCCGGCATTCAAAGTGAAATGTGTAGCATTTATAGTGCATTTGCATGGACACTCAAAAGAGTTCCGCTAAATTACAATCTATGGGGAATAAGAGTAGTATGAATAATAAGAGTAATACGAGTACTTTAATGATATTACACTATTTCAAACGTATTAAAATTGATATATGTTACTGAAATTTACTAGGGATTGTCCGGCATTCAAAGTGAAATGTGTAGCATTTATAGTGCATTTGCATGGACACTCAAAAGAGTTCCGCTAAATTACAATCTATGGGGAATAAGAGTAGTATGAATAATAAGAGTAATACGAGTACTTTAATGATATTACACTATTTCAAACGTATTAAAATTGATATATGTTACTGAAATTTACTAGGGCTTGTCCGGCATTCAAAGTGAAATGTGTAGCATTTATAGTGCATTTGCATGGACACTCAAAAGAGTTCCGCTAAATTACAATCTATGGGGAATAAGAGTAGTATGAATAATAAGAGTAATACGAGTACTTTAATGATATTACACTATTTCAAACGTATTAAAATTGGTATATATGACTGAGGTGCACTACAAGATACCTGCTATAGAATAGGGTATACATAGCATTCATCGTTCATAAACAGGGACACACAAAAGACTTCGGTTATGGTCTATGAATAATCACTCTAAAAACGACATTTTCAAAACTGAGCAAAAAATACTCCAATCTGATAGTCAAAATGGCTCCGAATCAACATTACTCAAGTTTGAAACATATGTATACTCCTTTCCGAAAACCCTCAAGAATAAAACATGCGTTCGTATTTGAGTATGTCCTTGTTACAAAAATGAGTATGAACTGACTTCCATGTGCTCATTTTTGAGAATTTCCATGTTTCAAAAATGAGTTTGAACTGATACTAATCATTTTTGAGTATGTCCATGCTTCAATATTACACACTCAAATTACACACCATGATTCAAAAATGAGTATGAACCGAGTTTTATGTTCTCATTTTTGAGTATGTCCATGTTTCAAAAATGAGTTTGAACTGATTCTAATCATTTTTGAGTATGTAAATGTTTTAAAAATGAGTATGAACTAATCTCTCTGTCCTGAGTTGTGTCCCTCAGTTCATTATTCTGAGTTTTTCTGTTATTTCAGAATAGAAAGCATTTGAAATAAAAAGTTTCCTAACAAAATGAAAACATCGATTGACTCAGATTTGAAAGTGTCAGTTTTCTCAGTGATAATTGCTGGAAGTGTGTTTTCAGTTGGGGTATGGTTTAAATTTTACTCATTTTTTTCATATTCCTTGGTGTATATAAATTCTATAGATCCTACACAAGGCTGTACAAAATATCTCGAGTATATTTACTTTTATTGGAGGAATTTGCTGAAGGGGAATTTTTACATGTTTCGTGTGATTCTTAATGAAGTAAATTTTAGAATACTATGTAATAAATATACAAATTGGTAGAACATATACAGGGAACACACACTGCACAAAAGAATTCGGATACCTTTATGACTATTGACGGTAATTGCTGACAATGGGTATTCAAATGTGTTATGCGTCCAAATTGTTTACTTAGACATCTTTTCGCATATTATATTGGATTGCCCGAAAAATTCGTTCCGTTTGGGAAATTTAATTCGTACCGGAAAATTCTATAATTGAATTATTAGACATCAATTCAGATAGCTAATGTCTAATATTTAACGGACAGAATTTTCCGGGCAACCCAATACTTTGAAGTTTTGTTACAGTTTTGTGGATGTGTTGGAAAGACTTCATAATCTATGATTGACGAATGATTTTTCTTTTTTTAATAAATAATAAATTTAAAAAGAACGAAGATATAAAAAACAGGTTTTTTATAGTACTCCATAACAGTCATGTTTATAAGCATCAAAATATACATGATGCATGAATAGATACGTTCGTGAATGGATGCTATCGGCAGTGCGATTTTTGTTTAAATATATAACTGTATTTATGTTTGAAGTTTCAGTAAAACAAATTTCTCTCACTTTTCTCTATTTTTTATTCTAATAAAATATATTTATTGTTGATACCATTTGGGTGACAAATTGATCTGATAGCATAAACAATCAATCGGGAATTCGTAAAACAATTTCCATCAATGTGAGAAGTAAGAAGAGCAGTTAAAGTAATTTCGTAACCTTTCTAGATAATGACTTTATATCTCGAATTAAAGCGTGGTGTTTCTCGGGAGATTGGAGCTACCATTTAAGTTATTGGACTGAAATTTAAAAGAAAAAGCTGTATTTGATGAAAACTCTGTATTTGAATGCAGCATAACGAGAAAAGATAAAGGAATTTCTCTTTTCGAAAGGTACGATTCGTATTTTTTATTCTATGTTCACGCATAACTTGTGGATAAGAGGCATCGATTTCATTTTAACTAACTTTTAAAGGGATATTTTAAAGACTGCATTTGTTTAGGTAAAATTATTATATCTTGCTTTCAATTTTTATATACATTTCTTAAAACCTGATCACAATAATTCATAATTCCAGTCGCTTGTTGAGATGCAGGCAGGTGACTATCACTCCATTTTATATAGATCATAAAATCATGATTCAATTTTTTCCTACCCATCATACGTAGTATAGGATAAGTCTTGTAATCGTTTTGAAAATCGAAAACATTTTTTTTTGACGGATTTACACGTTTCAGACACTGGAGATTCCGAAACACATATTTTTAGAAAAACAAATTGCCGTCCCTCTGTCTGTAAACACTATCTCCCGAATAAATCGAGATAGAGACTTGAAATTTAGTGTGTACTTAGTATGTAATAATGGGAAAAAGCTTATTGAATTTCAGTCACCTCGATGATCCGGAACTTTTTTTTTTCGGACTCTCGAACTATTCGTTCTAATAAAAGATATATAAAAAAATCTCAAAATTGTTTATTTTAAGGAGTGAATATAAAAGATAATAAGAAAACATAAATTTCGTATCAAGAATGAAGTCGATCGGATCATGAGTTGCCGAGATAATATTTGTAATCCTATTCCACATACTCTTCGATTTTTCATGACCCTGTATTTCCTTCAAATTTCTATTCAAGGATCTATTTTAATTGGAAATGAGACGCTTCATCCGACGCAGTAAACCGTTAGTTAATAGGATTATCAATTTTGGAGTTATCAGGATGTTTCTTTTACGCAATTCAGTTAAAGTTTAGGACGTCATCAAGCCACGATTTTGCAATGCATTTTATAAATAGTTGTACACATGTTTTATTTTCCTATTTTATATTATGCCTATCCATGATGGGTAAGTATTAGGGTGGCCTCCAACGACTGTCGAAACTTGCATTATTGTGGTTGTGCATTCGAGGTATATGATATCTTAATGTGTGGTTGCTAAACATGTTTAATAGCTGATTTCAAAATTTGTTTTACGAAATCATTAATAAATCATTATCTGACGTAACAAACAAATGGATTTTGCCTTAGCTAAACTAAGCGTAAATCCAACAGAGTGAAAAATATCCCAATCCAGGAATCGAACCCGGGTCCTCGGAATAGCACTCTGAGGCTCAACCACTGACCTACGATATCCCAACTCGGTATCTTTCACTCTTATATATGTCGGACAGGCTGCAACCGCAGCGCAAGAGGGAAACTGTCATCCAGAGCACACAAACGCTGTGGCAAATTTTAGACGACATTGCCACAGGGTTTGTGTGCTCTACGCTCAGTATAGCAATGAAAAAATCCATTTGTTCGTTACTCATTAGTTTCATGCGAATTTCACTCCTGAAAAATTAATTGAAATTTATTTGCATTATCTGAAAGTTCTGGATTCAAGGCTCAAATAAGGTTTGGGTTGAACTAAGATTAATCCATGACAATTCCGATAAAAAATGGCGATTATATCAATTGAGAGCAATTAAAGTACTTATATCAGGATTAGAAATATTTTCATTTAGAAGCACATAATATCTTAAAGAAAAACAATTGGCAAATGCCATGAAGTAACACATACTGCAGGAATTCATGTAATAAGCTCCAATTTTAACGAAATCATTTATATGAAAAATGCATTTAATTATTTTAACAAAATATTTTTAACCATTGTAAAGGATATTCTTCAAATACAATAATAAGAATTTGAATAATATTTAGAATAATAATTCTACGGCTATCTTTATAATGATATTCATGAACATCCAGTTGATGACATTGTTCAAAAAATAGAAGAATTCAGACCCAGTTGGTGACATAGGAATAAGATTGCATATTTCGTAAAAAAAAATTAAAATGCCTTCAAATGGACACCAAAAGAAGATCAAACTTTTGTCAGTCAATCATGCCAATTATTAAAATTATCTTAGTATTATAATAATTATATTAAAAACCTAATGTTTATGACATTTTGAAGGACTAATCTAGACCATCATTTTATTTTTATAGCAAGAAACTGGGCGGTGTCTTGACTTTAAAAATGGAATTTCGTAAATAGAATACGCTTACTTTACAAAAAGAAATAAAGAATACATTTACTTATTCATGTACTGTTATGTGTGGCTTATGTGTCCTGTTCGTGTAGAATAACACATTAGTAGATATCTTCTAAATTACACGATTAAACCAATAATGTGCATGAGTTCAAAGCACAGTTTCATTGCAAAATTTTCTTAAACTATATAATTAAGAATATTTCGTGTTCATTAAAAGTAACATTTTATAATATTTTAACACATTTACGTTTTAAAAATATATTTAAAGACAAACATAATATTAAGCATATCGTATGTTCATAAAAAGCATCACTTTATGTCATTTTTATCACATTTAGGTTTCACACACATATTAAAAGACAAACTAGGAATTAAAGATACTAGGGGGCTCAGCCCCCTACTCGCTAACGCTCGTCAACCCCCCGTGAATTACGAAGCAATTCACATTGACACCGCTACGCGGTCCCAGCTCGCTTTGCTCGTTCGCCCCTTTTTATTTTTCAGCAATTCTAGCTGGAATAAGTTCTGCTATAAAACATTTGAACATATGAAATTGACATTTTTTTCTTTAATGTAAATAAAGTAATTCTCCGTTGAAAACAGAACTAAAAATGCATTTAGTTGGCGCTACCAATGGACCTATAAATCATTTAAATACTATGAAAAAAGAATCTTGGAAACATAATTAGTTTAAAACTTGTTGCACCTATAATATTGTACAGCACGACTTAAATTCATTAGAAAAAAGAAACAAGAACGAAAAATCATGCGTCAAGCATAGTTTATGTAACACTTTCCAACGCTTCCAAAATAATTTTACAAATCATTACCGTTTAATAAACTGAAACATAACATCTAAGTAAACAATTTGGAAAACGCATAACATATTTTAATACGTAATTTCAGGAATTTCCAACATATACAATATTCGGAAAAGTATCCGAATACTTTTATTCAGCCCTGTATAGGATCTATAGATTTGTATATATACTACATAGGATGCTACATTATAGTTTAGTTATGAAACGCGTAGCATAGTTTAAAATTCTCCTTCTGGAGTTTCTGTCAATAAACGGAAATGTGTTCGCGAACTTTTGTGCTACCCTGTATAGGATCTACAGAATTTATACGCACCAAGTAATAGACAAAAAGTGAGTTAAATTTTAAGTCGCGTTCAGCAACTTAAAACGCACTTCCAGGAATTATTGTTAACAGACAGTAGAGAATTCTTTTGTGTGTCCCTGTAAATGAACGATGACTGCTATACGCACAATATTCTGTAGTAAGCCTCTTGTAATGCACCTTAGTGATATATATAAATTTCAATGCGTTTAAAATAGTGAAATATTATTTAATTGAACCGCAAACGATTTTTCTCCATAGACGTAATGTAACGGAATTCTTTTGACTGTCCCTGTAAAGTAACTATAAGTGCTATGCACACCCTATTCTATATTAAGCTTCTTGTAATGCACCTTAGTGATATATATCAATTACAATGTGTTTGAAATTGTGTAACATCATTAAAATAAACCGCGAATGATTTTTCCCCATAGACCGTAATGTAACGGAATTCTTTTGAGTGTCCCTGTAAAAAAACTATAAGTGCTACACACTTCAGTTGAAATAGGGAACATGCTATAGATGACGACAATAACATATAAAAATTGCAGGGCAATCCGAGCATATTTACGGGAGTTAGAGCACGGACAGACGGCAGACGGCCATACGGCAGACAAACCGAAGTCATAAACACTTTTCAACTAGGTTGGAAAGTGTTAAAAAGAAAAAAAGTGTTTTTTTACTTCAATTTACAGCAACAGATGGCGGCAGGTGGCGACAGTTGATAAATTTCTTCCCCGATTTTTGAGTGAGTGAAATTCGTAAATGAATTCTAAATAAGAGCTGAGAATTCATTTGAAATTAACGATATTACTCATAATTAAAATGAGAAATCACCTCAGACGCTTTGGATTACGTACATGTTATTTTATTTTTAATAATTGCTAGTTTGAGTTTCATTCTATGGTTTCACTCAGGGAGATAGAAATAATCTCTCTATCTTCCTGGTTTTACTGCTCTCACACTGACCGCCATATTGGAATTGGAGGCGGAGCCCATCTAACACAATCTAGTCTGTTCATTGGTCTGAGCTCTGGAAACTACGGTTGTTGCCAAACCATAAGCTACAAATTCAGCCCTATTTCCGCGCCACGTAAGACAAATATATATATAGATTGTAGTTTTTCCATGAGATATATTTTTTCAGTTATTATGAATAGAACATTTTCATAAAAATAAATTTCTTGTTACTCAGAATAATTTTATTTGTGAGTACCATATCCAACAAAACTGAACTGTCTTTAATTTTTTTATTTCTATTCATTTGAAAAAGTTAGAATAAATTTCTACAACATTACAAGACTTTTTTTGAACAACTTTATGAAAATATTGGGAATATATTGTCAGAGCTGAATCAGACATAAATACAAACACGCACAAAAAAAAATAATAATCCATTTTTTTTTTTTTTTTTTTTGCATGGGTTTTTAAAAAGAGAAAGAGAAAGGAAAGACGGAAATCAAATTAAACGAATGTAATTATAATGTTACATGTAAAACTTAAAACATCTGAAAAAAATATATTTCCTTCGTTCTGTAATATATATATATATATATATATATATATATATATATATATATATATTCTTTTTTTCTTTCTTTGCAGTTTAAAAATCAAGATAAAATAAGATAAACTAAAACGAAAGGTATTTTTGTTCTGAAACTGCAGCTACAGTGTTTCAGACAGATACATTTTTCATTTTTTTTGGATTTGCAATTTTATATACCAGTATTTAGACTTTTTTTTCTGTTTTGAAATTGAAAAAAAAATTGCTGAACTACTGCAATATTGCTCATTTCTATGTTAAATTTTTCATAAATATTAAAGTAATTTAAGGGGAAAAAATACTTTATAATGCACTAAATACTTTATAATGGGACTAAATCCCATTTTTACTTTTTGAAACTATACATAAACGTTGATTTATGCAATACATTCGAAGCCTTTACAGTAACTAAATTTTTATTAGATGCAAAAATACACACTGGTAAAATATATTTTACAACAAAGCTTTCAAAAAAGTCTCCAATTTCTTAATTTAATTTTGTTTCTAGAAATCTGAAACTATTCCAAAATAACTTAATTAAACTTATTTCCACTAAATATTAAAAAATTCTACGGTAAATTTAATATATTTTGCAAATGTATCCATCCAATTTCAAGACCAGTAGATAATTTTTGCGACACGTAATTAATAGACAATTATGACTCGTGTCTCCAGAGGAGATCTTAACTAACGTTAAAAAAAATTACTGTTTTGTCAAACACACACATTGTTAGAACTTACGAACAATTTTTCATTTTCTGATTGCAATTCATTAACACTAATCATTTTAAATTATTTCATTTAAAATAGACCTTAAAAGGCATTACTAAATTTCAGAAAATTTAATATATATATTTGCTAAAGTTCTTAAAATTCGCTTTGAGTTTTCACAAAATCGTTCATTTTTTGGAAAAGATATATAATTGTGCTTATCACCCAATGTAACACCCATAATGCACAGCATAACACGAGGAAACGCTGCGTCTTTCAAAATAATTGAGCTGCGACCTCATATGACCCTTTATAATACTTAACAGGAAGAAAATACTGCTGTAAAATATTATTTTGCACAATACCAGAATCCCATACCGACATTAATACCACCATAACAGCAAAATTACCCATTTGAATTTTTATTATAACGGACGGAGTAAATGTAGCAACTAAGTGTGTCTTCCTGATTTTTAATAATAAATCGCAGCTGCGTTAATTGCTAACTAATCCTGGAGAAGTCGCACCTTAAAAAAAGGTTGTAATATCTTTAAACTACCTTTAACATTTGACACAAATGATTCATTAAATCCTTTTTCCAAATAAAATCCATTTAGTTCATGATGTAATAATGTTTCATAAAATAAAAAAATATATATTAGTTATATATATATATAGAAATATTTTCTTTTAAACTGAATTTTATTTCTGGATTCAAATTCAGAACGCTGATCACAGCAACCGCCACATCATACAAGTACCAGAAGATTTTTAATTTTTCTTTATAATCATTACATATTGGTAGAAAATTCCGTTAGAGAACAATATTTTGGAATTCTTTAACCCGTCCCAGAAAAGAAATACCTAATTTTTGTGGAGATTGTTTTCGACGAGAAGATTACCCTATTTCATTTCAACAATCTAGTCAAATTTATCTATGAGTTTTTTTTTTTTTTAATAAAGCACTGTAAGGGATTGACTACTCTCGCACACGTGAGTAGGCAATGTGTGAATGAGATCGTTTTGTCCATTAACCGACTATGTGCGTACAAGTTATAAAGGCTCTCTATCTTTCTTTAACTTTCGAAGGACAGTTGAATCCCTGAAATTGTGAGTCGCCGTGTAATTTCAATTATGAAAATTTTCTGGAGCTGGTCGATAGACACTGAAGTATATAAGCAGCGAATTTTGACTTTGAGTTCAGAGCTCAGAGGAGTTAGAGTAGACTTGGCCTGGGAAGTTTAATATTGCGACTTAGATTGAGATTTCGCCTTGAGAACTCGCATCGAGTCTCGGGATTAGGAATAGGCCTTAGTATTTTTATACGGGAGTTTTATGCTGTTGTAGATTGATTTTCAAGACTGTATCAGTGTTCAGTAAAAGCTGGAGGATAAGAGTATTGGATCGTGATTATATATTTAAAAGGTTAAGGTTTAATTATATTGTTTCAGTTTTGTTAAAACTACAAGTTGTTAGCAGGAACTCTTTAGTTAATTTAAACTTTTAGGAAAATTTCGTGGAGCTCGCTCAAACCCCCTGTTAATTGTGTTAATAAACCAGTTTTTTGTTTTAAAACAGTTGTACTTATTTCCTCGTGCTCTACCACACCAGCGGACATTTTAATATGGCCGCTACAGCACGTACATGTATAAACAGTGACGTAACAAGAACTATATCACTTTCAAATCCTTATAAAATTTACACCAATCCAATTTAAAAAAAATAAATATCTGATTATAATAATAAAAATATATTATAAAATCCGCTCATCCGTTAATGTCTTATTTGTGAATGTACAGGGTATTCATGAACTGATGGACCAAATTGTAAGGGGTGATAGAACGCGCCTAGAAAATTTCAAAACGCCATGCAATGCATGATCGTAATTCAAGCAGTGAAGCGCTACAGTGCACTTTCTGACTATGGAGAGAACACTGTTAACTACACAATTAAAATTTCCAGAGAACTCACAACCGGAGCACCATACATGAAATGCATGTCCGACTTTTCCTGATTCACTGCCTAAGACGGACTGCTCAGACGAGAAGGCCAAGTCTGTAGAACATAGATGTCCCTCCCGGTATATGTAATTTAAATTCAGATTTAACATATTAAAGATAGCATTGTGTAAACTTACATTATCTCTATTAAAAAGAATTTATGATTTTTCAGTGGTATTAAATTAATAGTCCACAAATATTGAATCTGTTATAATTTATGTAATTTATGCAAATGTAAAAATGGGTTACGTTGCAGTATTATTCCAGGGATGCGTCAGTTACGAAATACCTACCAATACAATAAAAACTGTGAAACACAAGATCAATTACGATTTATCGTTCGATACCTGAAACCTATCGAAAATTTTCGATATAAATAATTTCGAACACTAATTTTAAGTGAGCAATGTTGCTCCACCTCATCAACCTATTTTTTTTTCATACAAATAATTAATGTGACAATAAACATCAATGTATTCCACATATTTATGCCTCGTTATAAAAAGTATTCTGCAGCGTGTGATAATTACTTTTCAAAGCATAAACGTTTAATAACGTTATATGACGTTTAATTGCAATGATCTTTTTCAACTTTTTCTGGAAGTTTTAAAAAAATCCCCCAGAATTACCTTTTAATTTAAAAAAAATCATTTGAAAGTTTTAATATACACGCTAAGTGACATTGAAAATGCAACACCAAGAAGGAGTGGCCAGAAAGTGGTGAAACTCGACAGAGAGAGACAGCAACGAAAAATACGTGATCTTAATTTCGAAATGATATTCATAATACAGAGCGAGAACAGCGTTGGCTGAGTAGGATGTAGGACCACCGTGGCCGGCGATACACGAAGCAACACGTCTAGGCACAGAGTCAATGAGAGTACGGATGGCGTCCTGAAGAATTGTTCTCCATTCCCTGTCAACCATTTGCTACAGTTCGTCTTCTGAACGCGGCAGTGGCAGGGTCTGCAAATGGCGTCTAATAACATCCCAAATGTGTTCGATTGGTAAAATCAGGAGAATACCCTGACCGGGGAAGCATGTGCACACCCTGCAGCGCACGTTGGCTGATGTGCACAGTGTGCGGTCGGACATTATCCTGCTGATAAAGGGCATTGGGCACCCCCTGACGGTAGGGGAGTTCCACCGACCGCAGCACATCATACACATATCGTTGGGCCGTCATAATGCCCTGAATACGAACTAGAGGTGATCTGGAATCGTACGCAATTTTTCCCCAAACCATGATGTAACGTTATCGCGTGGTGTTGCGTTCCACAATTGCTTCCGGATTGGACCTGTCTACATGTTGACGCCACACTCGCACGTGGTCACTGGAGAAATAAAAGCGTGACTCATATGAGAACACGACCCTGTGCCATTCTGTCGTCCATATCGCCCTAGCCCGGCACAATTGCAGACGTTTGCGTCTATGCTGTGGGGTGAATGGCAGTCTTGTTAAAGGAAGCCATGAGTGCAGGCCACTAGCAACCAATCGATGGGAAATGGTTCTGGTCAATATGGGAACATCAAGGGTGTCTTGAACATGCTGCAGAATGGAGGTGGAAGTGGCTTGCGGGTTCGCCACCGCTTGTCGGCAGATGTGTCGATCCACACGTGCTGACGTCACTCTGGCTGCTCCGGCACTCCTCAAACTTGCCACATTTCCTCGTTCCAATCATTTTCGATACAACCGGTGCACTGTGGATGTGTCCAGGTGTGTCTCAACTGCGATTTGCAGTATGGACCAACCCGCCTTTTCAGTCCAATCACCATGCTCCTCGTAAAATCGTCTGTCTGCTGGAACTGCCTGCTTTGACTGTGGCCTGGTATCCTCTGTTATTACACGCGTCCTCTGAGACAAGAGCAAAATTTCCACGATGATTTTCTTAGCAGAAGTTGCGGCACGAATATTGCCCATTACGCAGGTTCCTTCTCTTATATCTTATTCAACTTGCGCTGGAGAGTTGCACATTTCCCATCGTTTGAATAACTCGGTGACGTGTATCTACCCTGAAATTTGCATAAATTTCTCGCCACTCCTTCTTGGTGTTGCATTTTCAATATCGCGTAGTGTATATTAAAGCATGATGCTTATGACAATATAAATAATTGTAATGTTTACGATAGAAATATTATCGCAAATTATTTATCATTATGATTATTGATTCAAACACTAATGTCTGTTAAGGTATGTTTTAATGTAGCTGAATTTGTTCTTATATTTCCGATATATACATTTTTTTAAATTAGAAGATTCTTAAAAAAGGTGATGTTTAAACTGGTCAATTCTTCTAAAATTCTCATTTAATCAAGATATGCGCAGTTCCTTACTTTAATTATTATTATTTTTATCTAACATGATATATTAATCTACAAAAGAATTTTTCTTAAAAATTTTACTGAAATATAGATCCCATATTCTTTTTCGGTCATTTTAATTACTTTAGTGCTTTCAACATCTTTTCACAGGTTTCCGAAACCGTACAAGTTAGGGTCGTTAAAAATATACAAATAATATTTTTTAGGCGTGTGGGTGTTTATTGACTGTAGGAAAATTAATGTTAGTTAAAAGAATTTGTTTTTGATTCATTTTCTTTTTAATTACGACATACCAAACGGCAACATACTGCACCAAACAGAAGAAAAAAGAAGAACGAAATATCATGCGTCAAGCATAGATTATGTAACATTTTTCAACAGTTCCAAAATAATTTCACAAATCTTTAGCGTTTAATAACGTGAAAGGCATAACATATTTAAAAACACAATTTCAGGAATTGCCAACAATATACGGAAAAATATCAAAGTCATTTTGTGCAGTCCTGTATATGATCTATAGATTTGTATGTATACTATATAGAATGCTTAATTTTAGTTCAGTATGAACACGTGCAGCACAGTTTAAAATCTCCCTTCTAGAGTTTCTGTAAATAAACGGAAATGTACTCGAGAACTTTTGTGTTGCTCTGTAAATGATCTATAGAATTTATACACACCAAGTAATAGAAAAAACATGAGTTAAATTAAGAAACGTGTTCAGCAATTGAAAACGCACTTGCAGCAATTTTTATTAACAGACAGTACCGAATTCTTTTGTGTGTCCTTGTAAATGAACGGTGAATGATATACTAAAGTAAGCCTCTTGTAATGTACCTGACTGGTATCAATTTAAATAGGTTTCAAATAGTGAAACATTCTTAAAATAAACCGCAAACGATTTTTCTCCATAGACCGTAATGTAAAAGAAATGTTTTGTGTGACCCTGTAAAAGGAACTGTAAGTTATATACACACCCTATTCTATAGTAAGTCTGTTATAGTGCACCTCAGTGTGATATATATCAATTTCAATATGTTTGACATCGTGTAATATCATTCAAATAAGCCACAAATGACTTTCCCCATAGACCGTAATGTAAAGGAATTCTTTTGAGTATCCCGGTAAAAAAGCTATAAGTGCTACACAATTCATTATCAATACCGAAGATGCCATAGTAAATCTCAATAGCATATATCAATTGCATGGCAATACCTTCATATTTACGCGAGGTAGAGCACAAACGGACAGACAGACAAAGCGAATTCATAAACACTTTTCAACGATGTTGGAAAGTGTTAAAAATGGTGGGTGTGATTGAGCACTCCATCTCTGTTAATTATGCTTGTTTGTGCTCTAACTGCAGTAAATACGCCCATGACATTTTAATGGGTTATTGTAATTAATAGGAATAATTATGCTTCTTAGAGTAATCATCACGCGATGCAGAGTAATTTTTACTTCTGTCCACTTAAGATAGAAGAAAGTACTGTAATCGAAATTTATTTCGACGTCCGATTTTTGACGGTTTACACGTTTTAGGGGTCAGAGATCCAAAAAGTACGCTTTAATAAAATGTCTATATGTCCGTGTGTCTGTATTTCCATGTATCTGTGTCTTCTTTGAATCATCGAAAAATGTATGAAGTTATTCACAGAATTCAACCAAATTTCATATACAGAGTGTCTCAAAAACACTGACCTCGGCTTTTATTCCTAAAATACTGACTTTAGACATGTATTATAAATTACGAAGTTACGTAAAAAAGGTACAGAATTATATGAAATCAATTTATCAATCAAAGGATTAAATCAATCAAAGGATTAAATTTGAAGAAATACAAATTTTTAATTTTATATCGATTTGTCTACTCAACTCGCGTAAATATATACGGATAGTTATACAATTGATATATATTATTGAGGTTTACTATAGCTTGTTCGGTATTGAAAATGAAGTGTGTAGCACTTATACATTTTTTACAGGGGCACTCAAAAGAATTCCGTTACATTATGGTCTACGGGGAAAATCCTTTGCAATGCATTTTACTTACCCATCATACGTAGTATAGGGTAAGTCTTGTAATCGTTTTGAAAATCGAAAAAATTTTTTTGACAGATTTACACGTTTCAGACACTGGAGATTCCGAAAAACATATTTTTAGAAAAATTTTTTTGCCGTCCGTCTGTGTGTCTGTGTACTGTCCTACCCTCCATTGTCAGTAACTTGAATGGTTTAAACACCAACGTACGGAGTAACCAATTTCAACCCGAGTAACTTTTGCTGGTTACTCGCTGTGTTTAAGCATGCCACGACGTTCCTGAAGTATATTTCTATGCGTTCCACCACTTTTCTCGAAGTTACTCGGACAAGCGTTATTTTGCAGTTATTCATACACACCGTGTGTTATAAAAAGTCTTAAATCTGTTTAACGCCATCTGGCGGTGTGTAAAAATGCAGCCTCGAACCCAGAGAGTTTTCCCAGCGGTTACTCGATAAAGCGGCAATATTCCAATAATGACAACCCTTGAGTGTTTCGCTTTGGCAGTTAATCAGGTTTGCTATGTAAGTGTTTCCTCCCTATTTAACTACTTTTTTAGTAAAAAAATACCTGTCTATGCAGCTTTTAAAATGTAACAATAAAATTAAGTATAAAATTCACGATTTTATTTAACGATTTTATTTTTATTTAGTTTCTCAGCGTAAATTTTCCACGGAATAAAATCTGAAATAGTCGAATATATTTAATTTATCAAAATTAAATGTTTATAGACCTAATATTAATGGTAAGAATTACTAATATTTCATTTATAGAAAAATTTATTTTGTTTTAAACATCCCCTTCTGGCTCAATCTGACAATAGGTTATTTCTTCCTTTTTTTATACTTTAAAAGATACAATGAATCAGATTTATTAAAAATAAAACACACTGACCTTATTTCTTCAAGTTCATTATTTTGATAAGAAAGATAATTCGTAGAGAAAACATAACATTTTTTTTATGTTATTGTGATGACACAAGACTATAACATTTGGTACTTAGAATACGCAAATGAGATTTGAAACCAATCATTTAAAGGGTGCCAACGAAATTATTTTTGTATGTCTGGCATCAAAATAAACAACTTCCAATGATTTTAATGAAATCTAAAAAGTTTACTACGCATTTCTAAAACTATTAAATTATAGAAGTGTTTTTAATATATTACACTGTTTTCTTTTTACGTTCATTTACCTATTTAATTCTTAGTTCTTGAAATATATCATTGTTGGAATTTACAATCCAATTGGCCTATTTTAGCTCACGTGGTTTGGTGTATCATGAACTACATTGTTCTTATGACATATCAGAATCAGACATTAGGGTGTGACTTATGTTTAAACGGATGAGGCACTGAAAATATCCCTAATATAACAGAGAATACCAAAATAAAAGAATATTTTTCATAAGAAAAAATATCAAGATATTTATTTTCTTATGAATGGCTTATAAACTAGTGATTAATGTAGCTTTCAGTCCTGAGTTTGTGTAAAGTGTTAAGGAAAATTGTCATACTGTGTATAATTATTAAAAAATGTTAAGGATTAATTAATCATTTCGTGCATTTTCTATCTTTATTTTTTAACATTTTTCCCATTCCCGTTCCCACTCTTATCTCACATAACTTCAGTAAAGCTACCTCAGCATAGCCAAGGCTGATCTAAAATCCAAACTTGTTACTTTCAAACATATTTTTAAATTCATTTATGTTCGTAAAAATTGAAAAGTGTTCTTTATAATATGAATTAACGTAATAAAACTCTTTATTCTATCTTTCGGAAAAATAGAAGATTTTTCATGAAATGTTATCAAAATTGGACAGTTTTTTGGACAACGCAGGAAAGGAAAAAACTGACGTCCTGAGAAAACAATCGTTTGTAACACAAGATATAATTCATCACTCGGAAAATGAGAACTCTTTGATTACACACCACTTCTCTTATAAGGTCTACAATTATAATATTTCTATGTTTAAAATATGTCAAAAAAATGTCGCATTATTAATGCGATTTTTTTTTTTTTTTTTTTTTTTTTTTTTTTAAGGATTGGTTTAAATGTTTACAAATCATTGTTTTACATGATATATAAAAATAAAAATCGACGTAGAGCAAAGCACAAATGGCTAAAAGAAATTTAGCCTACAGAGGCTACAAGACTTCATAAATGGAACCTTCCATCAATCTTCACACCAAATTGAATGGGAGTGAGAAACGGCTGACCATGTAACATACAGAATTTTCTGCTATTGTTTCTCAGGGCCGTTCATTGTGAAGTTTTAAATGGTTTTCGTTTCGTTTTATATTTATTTATTTTTTCGTCTCATGTATTTATCATAATGCATTATATGTAGCATGAATAAGCAGCATGGCAGTGGTTGAATAGTTGGATAATATGCAAAAATCACTAAAATAATTTATTTAATTTTTTTCATTGTCGATGTTTGTTTTATAAAATCCATTTAAAAGAAAAGAAAAGAAAGAAAAAGAGCTTTCACGTTCAAATTTGTTTGAGTTTATCTTCAATGTTTAATTACTAATGCATAGAACAAGGGGATTTAATAGTTTAAAAATTTTTGTAGATCACTTAAAAAAAGATGCGCGAAAAAATCATGGCGTTATGATAAATACATGAGACGAAAAAATAAAGAAATATAAAATGAAACGAAAACCATTTAAACTTCACAATGAACGGCCTGAGAAACAATAGCAGAAAATTCAGTATGTTACATGGTCAGCCGTTCTCACTCCCATTCTTTCAATTTGGTATGAACATTGATGGAAGGTTCCATTTATGAAGTCTTGTAGGCTCTGTAGGCTGAATTTCTTTTAGCCATTTGTGCTTTGCTCTACGCTGATTTTTACATATCATGTAGAACAATGTTTTCTAAACATTTAAACCAAGCCTTTAAAAAAAATCGCATTAATAATAATGCGACATTTTTTTTATAGTTTTTGTTAATAGTTTTTAAACATAGAAGTATTATAATTGTAAACCTTATAAGAGAAGTGATGTGTAATCAAAGAGTTCTCATTTTCCGAGTAATGAATTATATCTTGAGTTACCAACGATTGTTTTCTCAGGACGTCAGTTTGTTCCTTTCCTGCGTTGTCCAAAAAACTGTCCAATTTTGATAACATTTCATGAAAAATCTTCTATTTTTCCGAAAGATAGAATAAAGAGTTTTATTACGTAAATTATTTTTATAAAGAACACTTTTCAATTTTTACGAACATAAATGAATTTAAAAATATGTTTGAAAGTAACAAGTTTGGATTTTAGATCAGCCTTGGCTATGCTGAGGTAGCTTTAGTAAAGTTATGTGAGATAGGAGTGGGAACGGGAATGGGAAAAATGTTAAAAAATAAAGATAGAAAATGCACGAAATGATTAATTCCCAGTATCTAAGTTTAAACATTCGCGCAAACAAATATCTGTAATGCCAAGAAGTGTTGTCGGTAATCCATACTATATTCTGAGTAAGTCGTTAAACTTACTATATTCTGAGTAAGTAGTTAAACTTACGCATAACTGAGTAACAATCTTTTAATTCGGAGAGTTTCTACCGGTAAACTACAATTCCTTCCGAGTATGTAAAGGTATAGATAAAACACACATTGTTCTATAATAGTGCATTCGATCAAAAAATTGGGTAAGTAGCAAAAGTTTTTAACAAAATTCAATTTTTTATCTTTAAAAATCACGTTTTACCTTGATTAATAAAAATCCCTACTCTGTTTACGATACATAGAGAGTGCGAAAGAGTGACTTAATTAAATATATCAAAAATCATATCAAATCCAAATCAGGGGCTCCAGAGGCTCGCCCCAGTTTAAAAATGCTTTAATCAGGTCATGTTCCCAGCATCTAAGTTTAAACATTCGCGCAACCAAACATCTGTAATGCCAAGAAGTGTTGTCGGTAATCCATACTATATTCTGAGTAAGTTGTTAAACTTACTATATTCTGAGTAAGTAGTTAAACTCACGCACAACTGAGTAACAATCTTTTAATTCGGAGAGTTTCTACCGGTAAACTACAATTCCTTCCGAGTATGTAAAGGTATAGATAAAACACACATTGTTCTATAATAGTGCATTCGATCAAAAAATTGGGTAAGTAGCAAAAGTTTTTAACAAAATTCAATTTTTTGTCTTTAAAAATCACGTTTTACCTTGATTAATAAAAATCCCTACTCTGTTTACGATACATAGAGAGTGCGAAAGAGTGACTTAATTAAATATATAAAAAATCATATCAAATCCAAATCAGGGGCTCCAGAGGCTCGCCCCAGTTTAAAAATGCATTAATCAGGTCATGTTCCCAGCATCTAAGTTTAAACATTCGCGCAACCAAACATCTGTAATGCCAAGAAGTGTGGTCGGTAATCCATACAATATTCTGAGTAAGTTGTTAAACTTACTATATTCTGAGTAAGTAGTTAAACTCACGCACAACTGAGTAACAATCTTTTAATTCGGAGAGTTTCTACCGGTAAACTACAATTCCTTCCGAGTATGTAAATGAATAGATAAAACACATATTGTTCTATAATAGTGCATTCGATCAAAAAATTGGGTAAGTAGCAAAAGTTTTTAACAAAATTCAATTTTTTATCTTTAAAAATCACGTTTTACCTTGATTAATAAAAATCCCTACTCTTTTTACGCTTCATAGAGAGTGCGAAATAGTGACTTAATTAAATATATCAAAAATCATATCAAATCCAAATCAGGGGCTCCAGAGGCTCGCCCCAGTTTAAAAATGCTTTAATCAGGTCATGTTCCCAGCATCTAAGTTTAAACATTCGCGCAACCAAACATCTGTAATGCCAAGAAGTGTTGTCGGTAATCCATACTATATTCTGAGTAAGTTGTTAAACTTACTATATTCTGAGTAAGTAGTTAAACTCACGCACAACTGAGTAACAATCTTTTAATTCGGAGAGTTTCTACCGGTAAACTACAATTCCTTAGGAGTATGTAAAGGTATAGATAAAACACACATTGTTCTATAATAGTGTATTCGATCAAAAAATTGGGTAAGTAGCAAAAGTTTTTAACAAAATTCAATTTTTTATCTTTAAAAATCACGTTTTACCTTGATTAATAAAAATCCCTACTCTGTTTACGATACATAGAGAGTGCGAAAGAGTGACTTAATTAAATATATAAAAAATCATATCAAATCCAAATCAGGGGCTCCAGAGGCTCGCCCCAGTTTAAAAATGCTTTAATCAGGTCATGTTCCCAGCATCTAAGTTTAAACATTCGCGCAACCAAACATCTGTAATGCCAAGAAGTGTTGTCGGTAATCCATACTATATTCTGAGTAAGTTGTTAAACTTACTATATTCTGAGTAAGTAGTTAAACTCACGCACAACTGAGTAACAATCTTTTAATTCGGAGAGTTTCTACCGGTAAACTACAATTCCTTCCGAGTATGTAAAGGTATAGATAAAACACACATTGTTCTATAATAGTGCATTCGATCAAAAAATTGGGTAAGTAGCAAAAGTTTTTAACAAAATTCAATTTTTTATCTTTAAAAATCACGTTTTACCTTGATTAATAAAAATCCCTACTCTTTTTACGCTTCATAGAGAGTGCGAAATAGTGACTTAATTAAATATATCAAAAATCATATCAAATCCAAATCAGGGGCTCCAGAGGCTCGCCCCAGTTTAAAAATGCTTTAATCAGGTCATGTTCCCAGCATCTAAGTTTAAACATTCGCGCAACCAAACATCTGTAATGCCAAGAAGTGTTGTCGGTAATCCATACTATATTCTGAGTAAGTTGTTAAACTTACTATATTCTGAGTAAGTAGTTAAACTCACGCACAACTGAGTAACAATCTTTTAATTCGGAGAGTTTCTACCGGTAAACTACAATTCCTTCCGAGTATTTAAAGGTATAGATAAAACACATATTCTTCTATAATAGTGCATTCGGTCAGAAAATTGGGTAAGTAGCAAAAGTTTTTAACAAAATTCAATTTTTGATCTTTAAAAATCACGCCTTGCCTTGATTAATAAAAATCACCACTCTTTTTACGCTTCATAGAGAGTGCGAAAGAGTGACTTTATTAAATATATATATAATATTTTGTTTCGCTTAGATGATACGGTCACATGAATGAAAACAATTGGGTAAGTGTGATCGAAGATTGCACAAAGTGTTTAGTTTAATATTACTTTCAAAACACTTTATCCTTTTTTTTTATAAAATCCAAATAAATTTCATGAAAAAAGGGTCATGTTTTTTACAAAGTAAAAATTTACCGGTCTATTTTTCTGGTTTTTTAAAAAATCTGAACCCGTTCGAAAGCGGGCTAAGCCCGCTATTATACTCTGTCATAATAATATCTGTCATCTGGACTAAATGTGATATTAAAAAAAATCAATTTCAAAATTAAACATGTTGTATAGAGACCTTCAAAATGTTAGACGTCAGATTATTTTTTTTTAATTCTATAATGACGTCATATTAAGCTGCTTTCTATATTTACACATACTCAAACTCCTTATATTATTGAGAAATGTTTGAAATTTCCCGTTATAATTACCAATATGACATCATATTAATCTTTTTTTCAATTGGTGAAACTTTTTATTTCATTTTCATTTTTCACGTGAAAATCTTTCAATAGAAAATTGATTATTGTATAAAGCATTTTATTGTGGATTTTTAGTTGTTCGCAACTGCTATAACGAAAATTTTTAAATTAAATATTAAAATGCTGTTAGATTTTTGGATTTTTATCTCTATATTTTAAAATAATACGATTTTTTTTTTTAGCTTCATATTAGGTATTCAGCTATAAGTACACAAAATTTCATGACTATGAGTTATATAGTTTCTGAAAAATGAGACTAACAGACTCTGTGACAAACAGACAACGAAGTGGGATAAATGGGGTTTCGTAAGATGAACGAAACGCTGAAAAGCATTGTTTAAACTATCTATAGTGAAACTCCATATCATATATTCTAATACGAGCAAATCTTGTGTGTGGTTATATATATATATATATGCAAATTTTATCTTAAAAACGGCTCTAACGATTTTGACGAAATTTTGTATCTTACCGTTTTGGGGCACCAGAAAACCATTGGACTAGGTCACGTGTTCGAGAAAATTTTATTAGTGGGTCATTTTGGGTCATTTTGGGTCATCAAGGGTCAAGATAAGTCTATCTATAAAACGGTTCAAACGATTTTGACTAAAATTTGTATCTTACCATTTTCGGGGACGAGAAGACTATTGGGCTGGGTCACATGTTCGAGAACTTCCGATTAGTGGGTCATTTTTGGGTCAACCCGGTTCACATTAATTTTGTGACCTACGAGTTTCGGGCATGACAAAATCATTGGGATAGGTCACATGTCCGAGACAATTCGATTAGGGGGTCGTTTTTGGGTCCCTATGGGTCAAGCTAATTTTATCTAAAAAACGGCTCAGACTATTTACACTAAATTTTGCATCCTATGGTTTTCGGGCACGAGAAGACTGTTGAACTAGGTCCTGTGTTCGAGAAAATTCGATTAGTGGGTCATTTTGGTCATGGGTCATTATGGGTCAAGTTATTTTATCTTTAAAACGGCTCAGACTATTTACACTAAATTTTGCATTTTATGGTTTTCGGGCACGAGAAGACTGTTGGGGTGGGTCACATGTTCTATAAAATTCAATTAGTGAGACATTTTGGTCATGGGTCATTATGGGTCAAGCTATTTTATCTTAAAAACGGCTCAGACTATTTAGAATAAATTTTGCCTCCTATGGTTTTTGAGCACGAGAAGACTGTTGGGCTAGGTCTCATTTTCGAGAAAATTCAATTAGTGGGTCATTTTGGTCATGGGTCATTATGGGTCAAGCTATTTTATCTTAAAAACGGCTCAGGCTATTTAGACAAAATTTTGCTTCCTATGGTTTTTGGGCACGAAAAGACTGTTGGGCTAGATCACATGTTTGAGAAAATTTAATTAGTGGGTCATTTTGGTCATGCGTCAGGATATTTGAACTCAAAGCTAATTTTGACCGAGCATAGCTCGGTCTTCCCTGCTCGTATATGTTACCTGAGTTGTACATTTCCCTCAGTTATACGTTACGTTTTTGCGTCCCCGGCCGAAATTTTGTCTCATTTATGCATTTTCTTAAAGAAATCACTAACGACATATCGGATGAGTCTGATTTGAAAGATCTCACTCAAACTTCGGGGCTGCTCTGGGGACTTTTGACGTAGACATAGTAAAGCGGTTCGTTAGTAGTAAAAACAACGATAAGACGGTTGCATTATTAACAGAAATGCAAAGTTTGCTGTTCAATGTCGGTATTGCCCAAAAGAAACAATCGAATATTACTGTTTACATATCAAAGCGATTCCAATCATTTGATATGATTCTTCAAATTCTAAATTTAAAATAATAATAATGATAGTTTTAGTTTCATACTAATTATATACATTCATACTAAGTTTATGAGTACGACAAATTTTAAACAAACACACTCATACGACACATTTATATAATCATGTACATATCATAACTGCCAACTTTTACGCTTTTTTATTACCACTAAAAATTAATAGAAATTTTTGTCGTATTGAATCACATGATTTCGGCGATTCAATAAGTAAAAATGTACTATAAAATTTTAGTGGTAGGAAAGAAGCATAAAAATTTAAGAGATTTATTTATAAATTGGCTAAATGCTGAAAACTTTCCTAAAAATGTCTTGTTTTATTAAGTATGAATGCAATGGTTCGTATTCTAAATATATACTACATAATATATATACATAAAATATTTTTTAATGGCCAGAAATATATTTTACTTCATTTCTACATTCTATTTCTTCAATTCTTCATATTGAAAACTTGCTAAAAGACCAGGCAATAAAAAATCTTAACATTTAAAAAAATTCCTTGCAGCGGAGTTAATTCTATAAAGTGAATATAATTTTTGAACTCATCCCATGCCCCCTCTTTTTACAAAAATAGAGCATTTAAATAAATTTCCAGTAAATTGTTTAAATTCGGTGTTCAGAATTGGAAAATTGAACCTTATCTTTTTTCAGTTATTGCCTTACCTCTGCCCCATTAATATGAAAGACCAGTCAAAATTGGGTGTCCTCGGGAAAAAATCTGAAATTTTTAACTTTTTTTTTTCTTTTCTGTTACCTCCTTATCTGTACCCTTGTCACATTACTTCGAAAATGCCAGGAAACTCTTCACATTATTTGTTTACACAAGTATTATTATTTCATTCTAATAAGTTTTTAAGATTCCTAACCCTTCAAGTAACCCTCCCTCCCCCCTTCCCCCCCACACACACCTCGGGGAAGAAAAATATCATTATATAATGGTCAAATCTGTGCCTATACATGACTATGATTTTGCCACTCTATTACTTTGTGCAAATTGAAAACGATGGAATCTTTATAATTTGAAAGGAAGAGATGACTGGAGCTTTACATAAAAATTTAGAAGATATTTTATTGAAGGTTTACACAGAAAATATGAAATTTAGTAAATCTTAGATCTTAGTAATTTAGACGATCTTAGTAAATCTTAGATCTTAGTAAATTAGAAGATCTTAGTAATTTAGTAAATCTTAGTAGAATAATTAATTATTCTTAAAATTTAATTAAGTTTTATAGAGGATTTACTTTAAATTAATTAATCCCTTACACATTATTATTTTAGTGAATCTGATGGATTAATCAATTTTAATTCTGAACACAAACATTTTTTTGCATTCATTGTATCCAATTTTAGATGCCACAGAGGCTGGATTGACAGTATTTCTTACAGTTTTATTGGAACTTACACGCACATTCTAATCACGCGACATGCTAAATGTCTAGTGCGGAAAAGAAAACCGTTTCATGTGCGTGAGAGGGAAAATACCTTTTAAATTTGGTTCTTCCATTAAAAGTACGAAAGAAGAGGAAGATCACTGCTTGTCGCGCACTATAGTAGCATTTTAAAGAGAAAAATGCCAATTGTGCTCATTTTTTACGTCAATTTTTGCACCTAAAGCAAACTACCGGATTAAAAAACTTGGTCGCCAGTGGCGACCTGGTAACCGCATTTGTCAAGCCGTGCTCGTTACAGTAAAACCTGATAATACAGAATCGCTAGAAATCAGAATTTTTTTCCGTTTTAGGTAGTACTCTTTTCCATCTTAAAAGGCTTATTTGTTTAGTATTCCTTATGCCATGACCATATTTTTTCCCCTATTGTATGTTTCTTATGCATATTTGACTAGTAATTTGATAAAATTCTGCCACCTTTAAAATTAATCTGAATTAGTACTTAGCGTGTAAGTGATTATTTAAAATATTTATTTTAAGTTGTTAGAAATATAAGACATAAAGAAAGTATAAACAGACCAAGTTTTCAGAATATACTGTTGAAGGGAACAATAAAAATAAGTTTGCTCATGATTTACGAAAAAAGTGTAGCTTAGTGTATAAATCTCAAGAGTTATTCAATAATTTAGAATTTTAAGTTTACAATTTAATTTGCATGTCAATTTGGAAGGTAAAATGTGGCCTTTCTCATCGAAGGATAGATTTTATCTTAATTATTCATTATGTCAATTAACAGAAATAATATACAGCAGTACAGCTTTTCATTGCACTATTGTGATACTCTAAGAAGAAACACCAAACTAAAGTATAATACTTTCAGCCTTTCAGAATACCAACGACGTATTTTGTACGCCACTCTGTAAAAAAAGGTGCGAATTCCAGAATAATCATATAATTAAAACCTGTGTCAGCCTCTACTCAGAAACCCTTCAGTGTTGAACGTGAACCAGTATTTCAAGTTGTCACATTTTTTTTTTAGTTCTGTTTCAATATTATTTTTTTTTTCTGAAAAATGACCACTGGAGTAAATGGAATACGCCACATGTGTTTGCGATTTTACATACAAACACATATAAAAACAAGTTGGAAATTGTACGTCAAACGTGACAAATGAGGTGCGTTCGTGCTATAGCTAGCTATATAAATATTCAGATCTTCTTGATTTTTAATTCTGTGAAATGAATGATATCGTCTGCAGATTAATTTCTGTCATAAAATAAGTATCTCGTTCGCTTGACGATTAAACCTCGGAAGCTCCTATAACAAAAATGCACCGATTTTTTAAAAAATAATTCACATTTCTTAATAAATATTTTTATTAATATCTCCTAAAGTTTTGATTCGATTTTCATAAAATTTGAAATGTCTCGACAAATTTCTGCAAAGATAATATATCTAAAATTTCAAACCATTTGGTTGGGTAGTTTTTGCGTTGTTATATGCGGACAGACAGACGGACGGACCAAGCGACGACTATAGGTGCTACGTATTTATATAATTACGAACGCACCTAATAAGTAAGTACATATGAAAGAGATAACATAATCACTCAGTATTTTGTTCGAAAGAAGAAGTTTATTTAATTATTTATTTATATATATGTATAGTATATACTTTGTTCATTTTTAGGGTTTCGTTCATCTCACAAAACCCTATTACTCCCGCTCCGTTGTCTGTCCGTCACAGAGCCGGTCTCAGAAACTACATAACTTACAGGCATGAAAATTTGTGTACTTATAGCTAAATACCTACTATGAAGCTCAAAATATTAAAATTTGAAAAAATCGTATTATTTTAATAAATAGAGATAAAAAAAAATAACCAACATTCTAACAGCCTTTTCCTATTAAATTAAAAAAAATTTCGTTATATCAGTTGCCAACAATTAAAAAACCACAATAAATTTCTTTCTACAATAATAATTTTTCTATTGAAAGATTTCTACGTGAAAAATGAAAATTAAATAAAAAGTTTCTCCAATTGAAAAAAAAGATTAATATTGACGTCATATTGGTAATTAGACAGAAATTTTCAAAGATTTCTCAATAATACAAGGAGTATGAGTATGTACATGTACAGAAATCAGATTAATATCACGTCATTAGAGAATTAAAAAGAAAAATAACCTGACGTTGTATTGAATGTTTAGCGGATTTTTCAAATGTTTGAGAATAATACAAAGCGAGTATCAATATGAGTAATAGAGAATAGTAACTATATGAGTTTGAGGAACGTATTGAATTGTGATAAAAACCCGATTATGAAAATATTCGCATATTTTAACATTTTGAAGGTGTACAACATGTTTAGTTTTCAAATTAATTTTTTTTAAATATCGCATTTAGTCCACATGACACATATTATTATGACAGAGTATAATAGCAGGCTTCGCCCGCTATCGGGCCTGCTCCGATATTCGAAAAAACGGAGTTTGTTATAAAAAGAGGTACAAATTATCGGGGGTGAAACGTTTTCCTTAACTAATGCATTTATTTTTCTTTTAATGTTACGTGAACGAAGTCACGGGTAACAGCTAGTAAAATATAAAATAACTAATCTTCCGTAATCTGTGGGCAAGGTTAGCTCCAAACATGGGCGTTTGCTAGCAACAATATAGTTTAAAATCAATGTTGATACTTTTAAAGAACTGTCACAAAAACTCTCACTTTCTAAAATATGCAATTTGGCAGTAGGACCTGGATTACAGAGGATTGCGCAATAGGTTTAAATATCTATTTTTTATAAACTTTTTTTTTAATATCACATTTAGTCCACATGACAGATAGTATTATGACAGACTATAATAGCTGTATACTGAAAGAGTATAACGAAATTTATTTGGATTTATTAAAGAATGGATAAAGTGTTTTGAAAGAAATATTAAGCGAAACACTTAGTGCGATCTTCGATCACACTTACCCACTTGTATTTTTTTTTTTTTTTTTTTTTTTAATGCTGCAAAATAATTGTAAACAATACTTTTCTAGTAGTTGGTTATGTTAATTTTGATCAAATATATATTTTTTAGTTTGGCATTTATTTCTTTTACTTAATCTTTTATATAAACAAGGGCATCATTGAAACTCTATATTTTGGCTTCAAGGTTTTTCTCAAATGACCTACTCAGCAACGCAAAATTTCCTGACACATTTTCTGACTCATTTTTAAACGCAAAGGCAGAAAATTGGCAGGCCTGAGTATTGAAGCGATTGGAATCGAAATGAGTTTTCCACTTTTCGATAAATAAATTACTTTTTAGAGTTATAAACGATTCCTGTCACGTGATGACATGTTTTTCCTCGTTCTTGTGCTCCGGCATCAGAAATTAGGTTCAAAACGCCAACATTAACAGTATTTTCTGAAAGATCTTCTGCTTTTACCAAGAAATGGAAAACGTGTTTCAATTACAAAGTTTATAAATCAGAACATCTGCCAATTTCATGCGTTTACGAACAAAAATGAATTAAAAAATAAGTCATAAAGTAGACTAGTTGGATTTCAGTGAAACTCCATATTTTGGCTTCAAGGTGTTTCTCAAATGACCTACTCAGCAACGCAAAATTTCCTGACACATTTTCTGACTCAATTTTAAACGCAAAGGCAGAAAATTGGCGGATCGAATGTTGAAGCGATTTGGAATCGAAATGAATTTTCCATTTTCTTTTTAATAAATAGTTACTTATCCAGTTATAGGCAATTTGTGTTACTTGACAACATGTTTTCTTCTTTCTCATGTTGCGGCGTCGGAAACTGAGTTCAAAGCGCCGATTTTGACAGTATTTTCTGAAATATCTTCTGTCAATACGAAAAAACGGTAAATGTCTTTCGATTACAAAGTTTATAAATCAGAACATCTGCCAATTTCATGCGTTTACGAACAAAAATAAATTAAAAAATAAGTCATAAAGTAGACTAGTTGGATTTCAGAACAGCCTTAAATGGCGTTGGCATAAAGAGGACGCCGGTCGCGTTCTTATGACACAACTAACAGCCCGTGCTTTTAAAGGTTCTGTACTAAGATGAAAAAGTCAATATAGTCTTAACGCTGTGCGCGATTTTATTTAGCTATTTTCTTCCGGTGTCTTTTTTTTTTCCCTTAGCACTTTTTCCTAGTACCCACACACCGCCCCAATTTCTCCTATAAAACAGCATTGATTTAAAAATTTAAACTTTTTATATTTTTAAATAAATAATTTAAAAAAATTAAACAATGATTTTGCAGCCAGTATCATATTTATTACCTAATGAAAACAGTTAGTTTGACTGTGAATTTGAATATTTAAAGTATTTATATATAAAACAACCTATAATTTAACATATTAAAATTATTTTGTTACTGTAGCACAATGGTTACATAAAAATACGATAATGAATGCGAGTGATTTAAGACCAAATAAAAATACAATATTGGTTATAAAAATTTGTCACTGCGAATCTTTACATTTTTCGAAGCTATATTAATTTTGCACTTTCGAAACTATTTTTTATATTAAACTCTATTTTTATGCGGAAAAACATATAAAAGTGTATTTTTTCAAACGCATCTTGCTGCGCATTTTAGCACAGTAAGAATGCAAGATGTTACTAAAACAAGTTTGAATCAAATGATCTTTGCGAACGTGAGCTCTAAAGTCAAAAATTAAAACAAGTATTCTATCTTTCTCCAGAAAAAAATATTCCCCCAGTGCCGTTTTCTAACTTTACCACAGAGTAAAAAGTTAGTCAAAGACTAGCCCTTTTCATATTGACTATTATAGAAGCGAGAAGGACAAAAAGAATGTTTTCAAATGCCATGCTATTGACCAACGACTTTTCACATCTGTGGACAATTACTGCTCACTCCCTCTGTAATGAATTAGAAAAGAAAAAGAAAAATATGCCTGAAGCTAAGAAGAGATAGTTTAAATATTTGGAGTACTATCTGCCATACCATGCATATGTAGAAAAACAACATTGAATTCTGAACTTTCAGTCAGTTTTGTTCCTTTAATTGTTTTTCTTTTCTTTTCTTGCTTTTTTTTAGTGTACAGTGTTATATTATAATCATCGACATCCCATATTTTATTTGAATCAAAGTATTTACAACTTAAGTTAGAATACGTAAGAAATAAAAGTAAAAGAAGGCAAGTATATTAAAAAGTCGATATTAATAGATTAAGAGTCCCAGTAAAAGTTATTATATAAATACAGAAATTCAAAATTCTGCTTCTTTTTATTACATATATTTAAATAATTTCTGTCATGACTCTTATTATGGAGAAGCATACATAATCTGCATTCCTATGAATATGCAGCATCAAACTAGAAATTTTATTACAGTTTTTGAATTTGTGTACTATGAGATATGCATTGCTGTACATCTATTTCAATGAATATTATCATGTCAATGCTACACAATAGTGATGCATTTCCCTTCACTTATCTTTATGCAGCAAAATTAAAAGAAGATGATATCTAACTTTCGAAAAATATAATTAAAGGAATATTTTTAAATTAAAATAAAATTAAAACATATTCCACTTTTTTCATATAACATATTTATTTAATATCAAAAGCACAATATAGATTCTATCAGTATGGTTCTTTTTAACTAACTCTGGTTGAAGATGCATGCAAGGGCGGATAAAACCATCTTAGAGGCTATATATATATATATATATATATATATATATATATATATATAAAACAGTGCGTCAATTTAATTGAGAACCATTTTAAAGGGTATGTTTCAGTAAAGATTGAAAATATTACAACAAATAAATCCTTATCATATAAAGTGCTATAAAGATTACTGAAAGTTATCGATTAAACAGTAATATCCATTCATCGAAGCAAATATTAGCGTAATGCTGTGTTCAAAATTATTACTTCTACTAATAATGATATGTTAATGAGAAAACCTTTTCAGAAATAAGATATGTTTGAAAGTCTTTGACCATGGACATCTAAGCAATTAATTGCCAACTCTAGCAATTTGGTCATCCGACCCTGATTACACGACAGCAAAGGATTCCACATACTTTAACAATATCTTCAGTTTATCGTACATAAATCAATAGACAAAACAAGGTAACTATTTACAGTCTTATTGTAATATGCAATTTAAATTTTAACTATAGATACTGAGATAAAAAGGCTGTTTATTTGGGGAAATATTTTAATTTTAATTGCTAATAAACTTTCACGAAAGATATATTCACTTTATTTTTGTTTCCAATTCGAATTCCACTAAGTAGGCTTTACGGATAAGAGACACTAAGTAGGCTTTACGGATAAGAGAAAGAGAGATAATTTCTGACTTTAGGTGGATTGAACAAGGGAACTGAATGGAGAACAATTTCTAGTCCTGATTCCTTTGTTAGGTAGCAGCCTTGCAGCTGGAAGAAAAATTCTGGTGGTTGGATGAATCGAATACATTTTCTTAATGATTTTCGAATATTTAATAATCGCATGAAATAGTACGAAAAAAAAAACACACACAAAATCTAGGAAAATTCCAGACTTCTATTTGTACAAATTTGCAGATAAATCCAGTTTTGTAGAATAATTTATAGATATATAAAACCGTACGATTTCGTTATATGCGGAAAATCACTAAAAAAACCACAAACACTTTTTATTATTACTAGTTGATAGAATCCAGACTTCGCGGTCACAGAACATTGGTAAAACCCATTTTTTTTTAAATCCCTAATTGATTTCATACATATTTTTAGATTGTCCACTAACAACACCAAAAGCTTTTTTATATAAACAATATCGATACTCTGTACAATAATGTATTCCAATAAAGTTTTTTAATTTATTAAAAGTGATACTTTCATATTTGTGACATCTTGAAGAAGATTTCGCTACTTATAGCAGCCTTTTTGATTCTGATAATTTCAGTTTTTAAAGGCGTAGTTCGATTACATGTCTGTAAAATTTGTGTTTCATTTATATTATTTATATAACGTTTTATTTATTTTTTGTTAAACTTTTAATTTCGTTATTTAATATGAGTTTGAAACAAATGCTGAACTATTTATATTGTTTTATGTGCAAATGGGTTAACCTTTCGTAATCAAGAATAAAAGCGTAATTCTTTTGTGTGAATTTTCTATCAATATAATAATATAATATACATACACTTCTCTCAATCCTTTTTTATTAAAATAAATCTGTTTAAACAATTTTACAAACAGAAAAGCTTTCGAAATTTTTAAAATACCCGGTATATAATCTATATATTGATTAAGGCTGTTCTCAAATCCAAAAGAGCTACTTTCTGACACATCTCTGAATTAATTTTTGTTAGGAAACGCATGAAATTGGCAGATGATTCATAATCGAAAAACGTTTTCCATGTTTTGGTAAAAGCAGAAAGAAGATCGTTCAAAAAATACTATCAAAGTAGGAGGTTTTTTACCGAATTCCAGTATCGGCAGCACGGAAAAGGCAAAAAGTTGTAGCTGCGTGACTAGAATAACTTATAAATCGACAAGTAATTTATTTATTTAAAAAAATGGAAAACACCATTCGATTCCAAATCGCTCCAATAGTCAGTTCTACGATATGCCTTTACGTTTAACTATGAGTTAGAAAATGTGTCAGGAAATTTTGACCAACAAGTTAATTACATATTTCTACCAACAGTCAAGCATGAAACATGCTTATGAAAAATATATTTTTTTTCTTTTTTCAGAATTTAACAAATTGACAGAATTATTAAAAAAAATATTAAGAATGTTTAATCCGTATTTTTACTTTGTATTTTTTCCCTTTTACCAAAATAAGTAAATGAATTATATTGCAATATTGTCGGGATTTTGAAATTGAAAATATTAATTTAACCTCCTGACCCCCGCGAACTGATATATCAGGTCACCGAAATTCTTTTCTAAAACGCCATCGTCTGATAATTGTCTGAGACAAAATCCCTTCGAAAATACCACGAACTGAATATAATACAAAAATAACTATTAGTACTAAATACTGGCTAGTACTTTCAGCCAAAAATGTTTCCGATCCGAGAACGGATTTTTGCACATTTCTTTTTTCCCTGATTTAGCAACAGGAGGTCAGCTTTAGGTGTTAGCTGCGAATTCCCAGAACCCAGGGGGGGGGGGGGGGGAGGAGAACGCGGCTAGAGATAAAGATATCCGGTCTAATGTGAATAAGTAGGTTTTTACAATTGCTTCTTCGAAAAGGAAGATAGTGTACATGCATGCTTTTACTATGTGGGAAGAATTCGTCAACAGAAGAAAAATAGCTGAAAGCAAATCTATGCTCTACTTTTGTGTATATACTGCGAAAGCATTTTTTAGACTTTCAATTTCGTTACTTTTTTTCTTTTCTTTGATTGAGTGTGCAGGGGGATTTAATATATATATATATATATATATATATATATATATATATATATATATATATATATTATTAAATTGTTGCTTTGCTTTATAGTAAGAATGCATGCTATTAACGAAATTACATAATTTCACTTGACAGATTTTTTTAAATTTTCATATCTTCTAGAGAAAGTTTTGCGTTAAGAAACATGAATAAAATAACCTGTCGATTCTTAACAAACTTTATCTGTAGGTATTAATATATATATATATATATATATATATATATATATATATATATATGCACTACGACTATTTCAAATTAATATCGGAAAAATAGCATTTTTTCATTAATTTCCTTTTTAATTAGATATATTTACACGAATTTTACAAATATTTTATTAAATAACGAATATAAAGTTATTTATTCTCACACAGTTATACAGAATTTTAATTAATTAATTAATTATAGATCTGTAACCTCTCAATCAAACCATTTTTTTTTTTTTTTTTTTTTTTTTTTTTACTGCTAATCGATCTGCGTGTGGATTTATATGTCTGTCTCTCTCTCTCGGCCTGGTCCCACATTAAAACTATTTCTCTGGTTTTAAATCTATCTAATGCAATTAATTAGAGAAAAGTTATAAAGTTTATCCAAAAGGATGAGCGGAAGGGTGCCATATTCTATATTTTAAGAACTATTTGGAGTTCAAATTGCAAAGAGATTACCTCTCAGCAATTAAAATGCTTTCTTTTTGCACCAGAACACTGTCTTATTATAAAAGGACACAAAACCCTTTTCCGTTAAGTTAAAGCAATCTTGCCTCAAAGAGGGTTTTTTTCTATGGGCAATTGAAAAAAAAAAACCTGGTTATCCCTTTCATTTTCCTTATTATTATTATTATTATTATTATTACTGGCATTGCCATGTAGTTACCATTTTTATCGACTTTTTATTTCAACTTGCCATCACGATTAGAAAACAAAAATTTGCAAATGCTAATGAGATAAATGTTAAGAAAAATTAAAACTGAATGTTCCAATTCTACTCATTCCAAAATACGGTATGAAATTGTATGAATGATTTGATTCGTCAACTGTTTTAAAGTCACAAACGCATGTTTAAAAGAAAAAAAAAATACTTCCGTGGTTGTTCAAAATATAATGTAAAATTTCACATTAACTCACAATTCCGAAAAACATTCCTTTGTCTTCCAAATCCATAAGCAAAGAAACAATCAGAAACCAACAGATTTACGAGTTATACGAAAATATTTCTGAAATATACTATTATAAGTTAGTATTGTGTTTGCACAACTGTCAAAATAGATGCGTTTGAAATGTTGATTACCTAACAACCAATATTTTAGAATAAAACAAATGCCTTATTTAATGACAGAAACTTGCGTTTATATAAATAGAATATAACCTTTCGAAATTTGTGGCAAATGATCTTCAGCAAGTGGTTGAAGTTATAACTTTGTGAGTTAATGGGATAAAACGTCCTTATTTATTCACTCATAATTTTAGAAAATGTTTGAAAAGTAAGACAAAAATTATAGAAAAGTATTATTTACAGTCTATCCATTATATAATGAATAAATAGAGCAATTTTAAATTTTTATCCGGAAAAATTTCGTCTGTTTTCAAATCGAAACTGACTATTTTTTGACACGTTCCTGAATTTATTTATTTATTTATTTGTAAACGCATGAAATTGACAGTTATTCAGAAAATGGGAAATCGAATAATGTATTTTTTTATTTTCTGATAAAGAGGAAGAATTTTCAGAAGGATTTAACAGAAATACTGTTAAGGGTGTAATTATGACGTCGGATTATCTGCACAAGGGGTACAGGCCCGATGGGGCAGTGCCTTTCGTGGTGGTTTTTATAAGGAAACCTAACACGTATCTAAGCAAGAAAATACTATCAAAGTTCCCGTTTTGAAATTTTAAATAACTTCAACAGTCATGTATGTAGTTTCATGCTTTTACATTTAAAAATGTTTCACCAAGTGTATCAAAAAGTTTTACGTTGTTGAAAAGTTACGCAATATAATTGAACTTGTCAGAGAACATATTACTTAGCTTTTTTATACTTATAAAAGCTCCTGTGTAAAGGATAGATACACAGAAGCCTGAATGTAACAAGCGATAATTGCAAATTCACAAATATAAAAACATTTCTCACAATTTCACAATTCTCTTGAGAAAATTCCATTAAAAATTACTATGCGGTTGCTCAGATTTATAAGGATTGGTTCCTATCTTTTTTCCTCCCTTCTTTCTTTCCTTTCTTTCTGTTTTTTTTTTTTTTTTTTTTTTTTTTTCCAAGTTTAATTTAGACATGAGAAAAAAGATTATTATTTTGTAAAATAAGTTTTAAAAACTTTTCAGAACACTTGATAAATTTTTTAATTACTAAATTGGACTTATTATTTTTCTTATTATTTCGCCCCATTGTGAGAATCAGCTGTACTTTCGGGCTGTGTTGAAGCAAACAGGTGTCTGTGCGGGAGGGGGGGGGGATTATTGTTATGAAATTGTTCCTATGAGTATCAAAACAGCTTTATATTTAATATTGTATTTTAGACTTCATACTAACAACACCAAAAGCATTTATGTATAAAAAATATCAATTATGCATTCAAATAAAGCTTTGAAATTTATTAAACGGAAACTTTCATACTAGCCGTAACCCCGGGGTTAATAAACGAAGAAATCGCAAAGATCGCTACTTAGGAAAAACTTTTTGATTATGATAATTTCAATGGTTTAAGCGCGTAGTTCGATTACATGTCTTGGCGTTAAATTTGTGTTTTATTACATTATTTTATTTATTGATTGATGAAGTTTTAATTTAGTTATGGAATTTTAGCTGGAAACAAATGGTGAACTATTTATATTGTTTTAAGTGCAAACGTGTTAACCTTTCGTCATATAAAAATAGATTTTTTTAGAAAATCATTTTTAAAATCATTTTTAAACTACAAAAAACCCGTTGATTGATAGTTTTCAAACAAGCTACCCTTGAAATAACTTTATTTCTCCTGTTCGATGGGGTAAAAAATAAAATTGTAAAGTTAAAAATATTTATTAAAAGCAAAATTTCTTAGTCTTGTTTTGGCACCGTCAGTATGACGCCATAGCGTTACTCTGCTTTATCATATAGATTAATCCTTTTCTCTGTTACTTTTTATCTTTATATTATTCTTCTATTTATTTATTTATTTCTGTGACATGATGCAAAAACCTGAATGTGCTTGTGGAATTAATTGTTATTTTGTTAGTTTTTGCTTAGATAAATATAACCTTTTTAATAATGGTTACAAAAAATTTCTCTAAACATTGTGAACTTTGTAAAGATTATTGAGGAGGCTGAATCTGAGAAAATTAATTTCAACAATAAATTAGTCTTCAGATTATATAATGCAGGCCTGTCCAACTTTTAAGTATGCACCTCAGTGAGTGGAAAACAATGAAGATCTCCATTATTCACATGATTAAAAACATACAACAATTGTCTCACTATAGTAGTGGTAGCGATTCACACACGCCTTATCAATCTTATGAATTTACCTAATTTATTTTTAATTCAAAATATCTACCACTATTTTCGAATAGCAATATTTGACTTATATAATCACCTAATGTCTACAAATTAAACAAATCTAAGATTTTTATACGGAAATGAAATGAAATCACCCTCTGCTGGAGATCCAACCGTTAAGCATAGGAACTTTTCTCCACGAGGGGAAATGTTTATTCAAAATTCATAGTTTAGAATACAAATGATGAGTATGACATTCGAGATTAAAATAAAATTAATACAAAGTTGTAAACTGCTGGATCTCCACGAGAGGGGGATTTCATTTCATTTCCGTATAGCAATCTTAGTTAATCAATTGCTATACGGAAATGATGGTAGATATTTTGAGTAAAAAATAATCTAAATTGGTTACATCGTGTCTTACTAGATGCACATACATTTCATAGAGATAGCCATTAAACCCCTACGATTCAAGAATTCCACGTAAAAAATATTTACAGAAAAAAAATTTATCGTAGTAAATATATAAGTATACCTTTTTCTGAGAGCGGACCTACCGCAAATTTTTTTGTAAGGAAAAGAAACCTGAAACCTTAATATTCAGCCTACAATAATGAAAAGAAAAAAATATATATATATTAATTAAAAAAAAAAAAAAAAAAAAAAAAAAATCTTTAAAAAAAGAAAAAAAAAACTGATTTCGCTACACAAAAAACACAAGAAAATACTGTTCGAATACGATTCACTTAAAAAAACATGCCTACAAGCGTCATGCACATGCATTTAAAAATGAGTAAAAATATATGTAAAAAAGTTTCCGGTTGTTCATCTGGAATTTTTTTTTCACCTTAAGGCTGTTCTCAAATTTAAGCTGGCTATTTTCTGACACATTCCTGAACTCATTTTTGTTTGCAAACTCATGAAATTATCAGGTACTGTTAGTCAAAAATTGTTTAATCAAAAAGTTTTTCTTTTTTCGGTAAATACAGAAGATTTTTCAGAAAATGCTGTCAAAGTTGTATGTTTGAACCGAATTTCCGGACGCAACAGCTCAGAAAAGGAAGAAAACTGATTTCGTGATACAATAATTGTTTATAATTAATTTATGGAAAACTGGAAAAAACTGTTCGATTGCAATTCACTTCAATAATCTTGCCTGCAAGCATATAGTTTTTGCATTTAAAAATGATTCAGAAAATATGTCAAGAAGTTACACGTTGTTAATTGGGGGAATTTTTTTTTTTAGAATTTTATTTTGCCTTAAAGATATCATCAAATCTAAACTGGCTATTTTCTGGCACATTCCTGAACTAATTTTTGTTCTCAAATGCATAAAACTGGCAGGTGTTCTTAGTCAGAAAAATTTAAATCAAACAGTTTTTCATTTTTCGGTAAATGCAGACCATCTTTCAGAAAATGCTGAATAGAACGTAGAACCTACACATTTTATACATTTACCAGGGTTTCCACGGCTCAGGGAATTTTCAGGAAAAATAGTAGTATTTTCTTATGGAAATAATAGCCTAACTTAATCGCACAATCATATAAGGCGACTTTTATTATAAGAAAATACAGATATTTCCCCTAAAAAATGCCATGACCCGTAGCAATCCTGACTTAAGAATATACTGCAAATTTCATGCATTTACGAATGAAAATGAATTGATGTATAGGTCAGAAAATAAGCAATTTGGTTTTAAACAATGAAGATATGTGAGTTTCCTCCATTTCCCAAAAATATACATACACTCCCACCCCCCTCTAAATGAGGGACTGTTTTTTATCCGTTTCTGCAAAATGGTGAAAAGAAACAACTGTTTTTTTGTTTACGCTAGCGAAAGTGAAACGACAGACTATTTCCAATGAAAGGAGCGGCCAAAAAGTAAAAAGTTTATTCTCTGGGCTCCAGAACGCAGGAAAACATATATCCCCGGGCAAAATTTCCTCCTCCATTCGTATAGTTCATGTCCAACTATCCGTGAGTAATTACTATAAAACTGGGGGATAGCAAAAGACGCTTGTCATTGTTCAAGGTCAATTTTTTTTTGTTTAATTGTGATTATTTATAATTTGAAATTTAATTTGTTTACTTTTAAATATTGTTATTTATTTGGCCTACTTCATAGACCCCTGACTGTCATATGTGGCTCCTAACTAAAATGATAAAACGCAATGTTCCAGAAAATGCCTTCGACTAAATTTTATTTTGAGTGATGTCTTTTTAAGCTTTCGAATTGCGAGTACACTATGTCAGAAACCGGTTCAAAAAGCTTTCGAATGATACTTTGAATGTTGTGCGTTTTGTAAATACATAGCAAAAGTTAACGAAGCAACATATTCATGTAACCGGGCAAGGCGAAGCTTTCTGTCGCATTTTAGGACTCATTTTTAATGTTGTTTGTTCTCAAATCCGAACTTGCTACTTTATGAGATATTTTTTTTTATTATCGTTTTGTTTAGAATCGCATGATATTGGCAAACGTACGTTTTCAGAAACTTTGAAATCGAAACACGTTTTCCATTTTTTGGTAAAAGCAGATCTTTCAGAAAATTCTGTCAAAGACGGAGTTTTGAACCGAATTTCCGATGTCGCAGCATAAGAACGGGGTGTGATAAACGTGTCGTCACTTTGGACGAATCGCTTATCACTCGATAAGTAACTTATTTATCGAAAAATTGAAAACTCATTTCGATTCCAAATGGCTTCAATAGTCAGACCTGTCAATTTTATGCCTTTGCGTTTAAGGTAGTTCTCAAATGACTTGCTGAACAACGCGAAAATTTCTTACACATTTTCTGACTCATTTTTAAACGCAAAGGCATAAATTTGGCAGGCCTGAGTATTAAAGTGATTGGAATCGAAATGAGTTTTCCACTTTTCGATAAATAAATTACTTTTTAGAGTTATAAGCGATTCCTGTCACGTGATGACACGTTTTTCCTCGTTCTTGTGCTCCGACATCAGAAATTAGGTTCAAAACGTCGACTTTGACGACTTTTACCAACAAGAAATGGAAAGCGTGTTTCAATTACAAAGTTTCTAAAAAAGTACATTTGCCAATTTCATGCGATTTTTAACAAAACTATAATAAAAAATATCTCATAAAGTAGCAAGTTCGGATTTGAGAACAGCATTAAAAATGAGTCCTAAAATGTGGCAGAAAGTTTCGCCAGGCCCGGTTACATGAATATTTTGCTTCGTTAACTGGTAGTTTAAAATGCATTGGAAATTGGAAGTGCTCTATTTATAGGTGTAGGCGATTAGCACATCTGGTTGATTTTTCAGAATCTGGTTTCGCTACTTGGTTAATCCTCTCCCTCTCGCCCTCGAATTTCATCGGAAGGAACCTATGCTACTGTTCGGAAATGATGAACTTTTTTATCTTTTCAAAGTGTCGAAGAGAACTTGAGAAATATTCAGATTGTATTTTATCTTGCAATCTTGCAAACTATTTGAGGGTAGTAAAATCAAGATTCGATGCAGGTTTCTTTTTCTTTTTTTTTTTTTTTTTCTTGGGGCCCATTTTGGGAAAAGTAAAGGTTATTTTTGTGAAATTTATTATATTTTGTGAAAAATAACATTTTGTAACAAAAGTTGAAATCCATGTTACTGAAATTCGAAGCAAGCATTTATAAACAAAAACTTTTTTTAATTATTTTGCTAAAGTTTTCCTCTCTGGTGAATTTGTTTGTTTACAAATAACACATTTTAAAACATAACAAAATAATAAATAATTAATAAATAGCAAGTTTTTATGGAATGGAATTTTGTGAAAGGGCCAATATTAGTAAAAGGAATTTTGTAAAGGGGCCTGTTTTATTATAAAGAATTTTGTGAAGGGGCCATTTTATCAAATTGATTATTGTGAAGGATCCCTAAATAGGCACCAAATTTTGCCTGGATTGACTCTTAGAAATAGAAACTTTCATCAAAGTATCTAATTTTTTTTTTATCTATATTAAATGAAATAAAACTTTTAACTGAAACTTCTAAATCAGGAAATGAGGGTAATAAAAATTACTTTTTTTTATTGGCATGTTATTTTAAATTTAGGAATTTAATTATTTAAGTAAGAAACTGTGCAGTACAAGCATTGAATTCCACTACAATTTGTTTAAAGCATTTAGGAATGTAATAGTTTTATATGTACTTTTTATGCGTATAATTTTTAAAATTGAATTTTTAAATATCAATTTTATTGCAATACTTTTTTATTGTGTGAGTGCACACACATAGAAATAATGTATAAGAAATAATTTTAAAAGTATTTTTGCTCTGATTATAAATTTATAACACGACAAACACGGATTTCGGTGCCGCCCCGCACCCACCCTTTATCTTCCGCAAAATAAATTAACAAAGCAAATATTACTAACTTTCTAAGAGCCAACTTGTTTTAAAATTAAAAATATGTAATCATAACATACGAATATTGAGCTATGTAATCAGCTTTGTCAAATATTTATTCAATTGTGAAACGGTAATCGAAAGGAACAGGAAAAGATCCCGCTTTAATAGATTTCCGTCTTAGCATGCATAATTGTTAATATTCTTTCTGCTGGTGCCATGTAAGATATCCATTTAAGACACGATTCCGTTATAGACAGATTTCATTTTCATATATTTTACTGTTGTTGTAGTATTACGTTACAATTGAGCAGGCGTTTTAAGTCATAGTGATATGAGTCACAATGTCTTAAGAACTGAAAAACCATATTCTGCAGGTATATTCTGTAAATTTCTTTTAAGTATAACAATGAATTCCAATATCGTAAAATATTTTTGTGTGCTAGCCGGTTTCATGGAATTATCACTTATACCGTTCTTCCTATTAACCCTTTGAAGGGCGGTGGGATATTATATCTCTAAATATTAAAAGAAAAAGGTTTTTTTTTTTTTTTTTTTTTTTTGGCCACAGAAAATTTTTTTGGAGGACATTTTGTTGGATAATTCGATTTTTCTATGCTGGGCTCATTATATACCAGTTGGAAAAACAAATCTTATACCCGACCTCTTGCAAGGTAATAAAAACATGTACATTTCCCCAGGACTAAAGAAAAAATAAAGACCGTATATTTTTCACAAGACGGGAGTAAATACTTTCCATGAAAACGGACAATGACAGCGGAAATTTGTCCCCCAACAAACATGTGCTTGTAGCTCAATAGTATCCTATCTGCAAGGGAGTAATTACCGATACAGTATATAAGCTTGTGAATTCTTTTGGGTTGAAACTGAAACGTACATAAATGGATTTTTCGAATCCAAGGAACAAAGTAAAATAAAATAAAAATTCATATTTTAAAGAAACATTTTATTAAAAAAATACAAGTTTAGAAAGATTATAATGTTAAATTTAGAATTAGAATAAGCAAAAATGAATTTGATGTCTAATTAATTTATATATTGATATTACCATACATAATTTATTAAAAGATATATTTCTATATTTGTAAAACACTTTTCAGAGTTTATGCATGCTTAAGGCTGTTCTCAAATCCAAATTAACTTATTTATGAAATATTATGCAGTTAACTTTTGTTCGGAAACGCGTGAAATCGGCAGGTGTTCTTATTTATAAACTTTGCAGTCAAAAGACCTTTTGCATTTTTGAGTAAAAACAGAATATCTCTCAGAAAATACGCTCAAAGTCGGTGTTTTGAACCGAATTTTCTACGCCGCAACACGAGAAAGGAGAAAAAAGTGTCGTCACGTAACATGAATAGCATATAACTCGATAAGTAATTTATTTATTAAAAAATGGCAAACTCATTTCCATTCCAAATCCCTTAAATAGTCAGGCCTGCCAATTTTCTGCTTTTACGTGTAAAATGAATCAAAGTTTGGCGTTGTTGAATAGCTCATTTTAGAACTACCTTAAAATCCAAATATGAATTTTTAATGCTGCCCTTGTGATGATTGTGTAAATGATTAAGTAAAAGGAAACAATACCAAATTAAAAAAAAAATAATTTAATCAGAATAAATAATATAACACCAAATACTAGAAAAAGATTCTTTACGATTATTTTACAGCGTTACGTATTTGTAAAAAAAAAAAAAAAAAAAAAAAAAAAAAAAGCGAGCTAATATTTACTATACATAAATAAATAATTAAATAAACTTCCGTCATTTGGAAAAATTATTGAATAATTATGTCATCTTCACTTGGTTAGTTTTGTATGTAAAATTGTAAACAAGTGGTTATTTTTCAGAAAAAAAATTGTAATGAAACACAGCTGAAAAAAAAAGGGACAACTTCAAATACTGGTTCACGTTCAACACTGAATGATTTTTGGGTAGAGGGTGACGCAGATTTTAATTATATGATTATTCTGCAATTCGCACAAAATATGTCGTCGGTATTCTAAAAGTCTAAAATAATTATACTTTGGTTTTGCTTCTTAGAATATCACAATAGTGCAATGAAAAGCTGTACTGCTGTATATTATTTCTGTTAATTAACATAATGAATAATTAAGATAAAATCTATTTTTAGATGAGAAAGGACACATTTTACCTTCCAAATTGACATGAAAAATTAAATTAATTGTAAATTTAAAATTCCAAATTATTGAATATTTTAAACTACTAGTGTCAATTGAAAGAAAAATTAACTTTTGAGATTTTTACACTAAACTACTGTTTTTCATAAATAATGATCAATATTATTTTTATTGTTCATTTCAACAGTATAAGTAAACGAGAATCTGGGAAACAGGGAAAAAGTGCTCCGATAAAAAGACACTGTCTGTATTTCAAATAAATTGCACTTTCATATCAATTTCTTAATAAAACTCATATCTATAAAATATGTAATTATAAACCAAATAAATAAAAAAATTACATATGCCGATATTTAAAAATGTATATTCATAAAATGTTCTTAAAACCTGGTCTGTTTTTACTTTGTTTATGTCTTATATTTCTAACAACTTAAAATAAATATTTAAAATAATCACTTACACACTAAGTCATAATTCAGACTAACGTTGAAGATGGCAGAATTTTATTAAATTACTAGTCAAATATGCATAAGACACATACAATAGGAAATTTTTGTATGGTCCTAAAGATGGACATAAAGAATACCAAAGAAATAAGCCTTTTAAGATGGAAAATAGTTCTACCTAAAACGGAAATAATCCTGGTTTCTAGCGATTCTGTATTATCTGGTTTTACCTTTACGAGCAGAGCTTAACAAATGCGGTCACTAGGTCGCCACTGGTGACCACATTTTTTTGCCTGGCGACCAAGTTCTTTAATCTGGCATGTCGCTTTTGGTACAAAAATCGGCTTAAGAAATGAACGCAAATGGCATTTTCCTCTTCCCCAATCCCAGGGAAGCAGTGATATACCTCTTCTTTCGTACTTTTAATGCAAGAACCAAATTTAAAAGGTATTTTCCCTCTCACGCACATGAAACGCTTTTCTTTTCCGCACTAGACATTTAGCATGTCGCGTGATTAGAATGTGGGGGTAGGTTCCAATGAAACTGTAAGAAATACTGTCAATCCAGCGTCCGTGGCATCAAAAATTAGATACAATGAATGCTAAAAAAAAATCGAGTTTTTTTGTAAATTTCAAATCAGATTTTTGTGTTCAGAATTAAAATTGATTAATCTATCATATTCACAATAATAATAATGTGTAAGTGATTATAAGTAATTCATTTGAAGTAAATCCTCTATAAAACTTAATTAAAATTTCACGAGTAAATAATTATTCTTGAATAATTAATAAGGTGCGAGGGGGATATTTTTTTTTTTTTTTTTTTTTTTTTTGGCTACCAGATTTTATCAAATTTCTAGCCCTGGTAACGAGATTTACTAAATTTCATATTTTCTGTGTAAACCTTGAATAAAATATCTTTTTAATTTTAATGTAAAACTCCAGTCATCTCTTCCTTACAAATTATAAAGATCCCATCGTTTGCAATTTGCACAAAGTTGTTTTAATCCATCCCCCTCCCATTCTCCGAGGAAGAAGTATACAATCTATCATACCCTTTCAGGCGCAATTTTAGAAGATGCTGATTTTTAGTAAATAACATCATATAAGGATGATTTTGATGGTTTTTGTCCTTGGAGATTTTGTCCGGTGGGATTTTTTGTCCGGTGGGGTTTTTGTCAGTGGAGTTTTTGTCCTGGACTCATTGCATACATACTTAATAATAAAACAAGACATTTTTAGGCAAGTTTTCAGCATTTAGCCAATTTATAAATAAATCTCTTATTTTAAATGTGTCGTATGAGTGTGTTTGTTTAAAATTTCTCGTATTCATAAACTTTAGCATAAAATTAAAATTATCATTATTATTATTTTAAATTTAGAATTAAAATAATCCTAAATGAATTTGATTGCAAATTGAAGAAGGTTTTAAAGAAGAAATGGATTAAAAAGCATGTCATGATATTTCAAAATATTTCACATATATCATTACTTTTAGCATACATAACCATTACATGCGTATATCTATACTAATTCACGATGAATACGAAAATCTACCGTACTTATAGATTAAATAAACTGTAGGTTCGTTTGGATAGATTTTTATTTAAATATATAAAATCTTACAAATTCGTTCGAAATAGAGGATAGTGATTCCAAGAAATATTAGCGGTCAAAGAAAGAATGTTTCTTAAATACCTCCTGCAGCATTTTAGTGATTGAAAACCAGTTTTCCACTCCCTTTCTCGTCTACATATGCTGGAAAATTTAGCGGAAATAGTCTGGTCTCTACAAGTTAATAGGCACCAAACGGAATTTATCAAACAGATGCTTTACCCTAGAGCATGGGGAACAAATATCTACAATTGAGTAATTAGTAAAATAGCTTAAAGACAACGACGATGGCAAATCAAAATAGAAAATTTTATCAAAATAATATAAGTTTTTGATATATATTCGTATGCAAAATATGAATATGCATCAAAATATGATGTATTCATATGTTTAAATTTCATAAATCGAAATTTTTACCCGTTTCTTTTCTTTCCTTTTCTGTTTGTATCTCAAACTTTATATATAAAAAAAAGATGCATCAATTATTGAATGCATGTTTAAATGTATGTTATAGATAAAACGAAACATTATGATAAAGGAACATAATATTTAGAATTATAATTAATTCTAATTATACAATTAAATGATATATTATTTTCTTCGGAAAAAAAATATGTAAGAATAGTTTTAGATTTATTGTAGTTGCATTAAAAGAATTGAGAGAATAATATATTATCTGAATGGAACAAAGAAAACAAAAGCCATTAATTCATTTTGCACTTGTTTATGTGAGAATGAATCAGATCGGTTATATTAGGAATTAAGTGTCAGGGGTTTATCGAAATAATTCATTCAGTTTTCTGCAAATAATATTACCTAAGACTTTTGAAATGTTAAATCTAACACTGTTAGAGTAAAGGTTTAGAAAACATATCAAATAGTTTTGTTATTATTTTCCTGGACCGATATGAAAAAAAATTTCAACCCCTTATAAAAATTCCTGAACAACGCTTAATCCAGAATTTCTATGCTGGTTTTTAAGGAGATTAATGTTGTATTGCATCCTATTTTAGGCTATTCTCGAATCAAAACTGGCTACTTTATGACATATTCTTGAATTTATTCGTAAACGCATAAAATTGGCAGGTGCTCCTATTAAGAAACTATGAAATCTATTAGTCTTTTCCATTTTTCAATACAGCTGTGAACACATAACATATTATATAGTATGTATATTCTAGTGCACTTCAATAATGTATATAAATTTCATTATATATTTTAGATTTAGATTAAAATATATTCACGAGAGGAAAAATACACAGTGGTAACAGTAAGGATTACTTAGAATAAGATATTATAACATTCAAATAAATACTCATTAAAATAATTAATGCAGCTTAAAATGGAAGAAAAAAAGGGTTAAAATCATATTTTTTGAACATTCAGAGAGAAAAGTAGATTTTTGCAGAAATTCCCATGTAATTTATTAAATCGAAAAAAGTTACTTTCTGACACATTTTTGAATAAATTTTTGTCCAGACACGCATAAAATCGACAGGTCATCTTGTAATGAAACTATGTAATCAAATGTTATTTTCCATTTTTTGATCAAGGTAAAATAATTTTCGGAAAATACTGTCAAAGTTGGCTTATTGGATCAACGCGATAGCACGGAAAAGAAAAAAAAAACTTGTTGAAAGATAATAAGGATAGCTTGCAATTGAATAAGTAGTGCATTTATAATTTTAAAAAATGGAAAACGCTATTCGATTTCAAATTGTTTCAATAATCACACCTTTCATTTAATTCCCTTTACATTCAGAAATGAGTCAGAAAATGTGTCATAAAACTTCGTGTTGTTGAGTAGGAAACTTGAAAACCACCTTAAGTGAAAATTTCCAATAATTCCGTTAACACAGATGATTATTATCGCTATTACTAATTTCACAAAACTTTTTTTTTTTTTTTTTTTTTTTTTTTTTTTTTTTTTGCCTGCAGTGACACAGTGTCACTGAAAGAATGACATTTCAATTCCAGAATGTTTTTAAATCGCAGTATGGTTTAAATAAAAAAAAAATCTGAGAAATATATTTTCATTACTTTTACAGTTGTAAGATATAAGCAAGCAGATCAAAATCCTCATAAAAACACGCAAGATTTTCTTTTCCCGACTTGCAGAGAAGCAAACCTTTCTACAATTAACTCACCGAAATAAACAAGATTTGGTTAAACGATCATTCTATTACAGCAGGTTCCTAGTCCTCTCACCCCCCCCCCCCCTTACTTCGTACGAAACATCCTTTCAGTAACTTTCAAGATGCTTAAAAAATACACCTTTCTATAATTAACGCTGAGAATGAAACATGTAATGATGTTCAAAAAAGAAAAAAGATAAAGAATCTGCCTGATAGAAAAAGTGACACATATTTCAAAATTTTAAACAAAATTTCTGGAAAAATTTATTAGAAAAAAATATAGTTTTTTAATGTGTAGGCGACATTAATTAAATATATAAAGCAATGTTACATAACCGCAGTCAATAAGTCAATTATTTACTATTTTTCAATAATAATCATTAATTACTATTCATCAACTAATAATAGCGAGAATTAATTATTATGTAAATTAACAATAGCAAATGATTAAGCATAAACATATCAAAATCATCACGTTTCAACCCTATTGCTTAAAACATCCTTTCGAATGATTGTCAATGTCCTTCAACCGTTTCAATGACATTATACACTTTGTAATGCAATTTATTGAATTATCGAGTAACCACCCAAAACATCTTAGTTCGAGATTAAGTTACTCGTACTAAGTGTGTGACATTTCAAAACGAGCAACCCCCGAGTTACTCCTAAACATGGTACTGTGCGCACGGATAAGTTTATTAATAAAAAATGCAAATTTTCTTCGAATGAAATTTTTTTGGTGTTCATAAGTATATTTTGCATATCTTAACATTCTGTAATAATATTTAAATGATAGTAATAAAATTTCGATGGGTATTCCAAATGTCGGTAAAAAGAACAGTTACTGACGAAGGCGGGTAGGACAGTATGTGTGTGTCTGTGTGTGTGTGTGTCTGTAAACGCTCTATCTCCCGAAAAAATTGAGATAGAGACTTGCAATTTGGTATGTACTTAGTATGAGATAATGGGAAGAAGCCTATTTCATTTCAATAACCTCGATTAACCGGAACAATTTTTTTCGGACTCTCGAAATATTCGTTCTGATGAAAGGTATATAAAAATTTTCGAAATTGTATATTTTAAGAAATGAATATAAAAGACAATAAAAAAACATAAATTTTGAATAAAGCATGAAGTCGATCGGATAATTAATTGCCGAGATATTTGGAATCCTGTTTTCCACACTCTTCGATTTTTCATGACCCTGTATTTCATCCAAATTTCACTTCAAAGATATATTTTAATTAGAAATTTGACGCCTAATCAGATGCAATAAACCGCTAGTTAATAGGATTATTTTTGGAGTTATAAGGAAAAACCTCTTTCAAGCAATTCAGTAATCGAGCCTTTAAAGTTTGTGACGTCATCAAGCCACGATTTTATTTGAATTGCAATGTATTTTATAAGTAGTTTACACATTTTTATTTTAATATTTTACATTATGCATATCCATGATGGGTAAGTATTACGGTGGCCCCCAACGACTAGTTAATGATGTGGCACTATTTCAAATATACTGCAATTGCTATACATCACTGAAATACACTACAAGATGCTTACTAACGAACATGGTACGTCTAGCAAGGAATTAGCTTACAGGGGAACTGAAAAGAATTCCATTACATTATGGTTTAATGTGGAAAATAGTTGCTGCGCATTTTAGTCATCTTACACTATTACAAACATAATGAAATTGATATCAATTTCTGAGATGCACTAAGACATGCTTTCTGTAGAATATGGAGTGTAAAGCTTTTTTTCTTTTGTTTACGGTGCCACACAAAAGTATTCTTTCACATGATGGTCTACGGGGGAAGAACTGTTTGCAGCGGATTTTAATTATGTTACGCCGTTTCAAATAGAATGAGATTGATATACATTATCGAGGTTTACTACAAGATACTTGTTATGTCGCCATTTATCGTTTATTTACAGGGACACACAAAATATTTTGGGTACAACTCTGTATCCGAAGTATTGTTTATAAGCCATAATTGGAAGCGGGATTTTAGTTAAGTATGCGTTTAACTAAATTTTTGAATGCTATGAGGTATGTATAAATGCACCAGATCATATACAGCGCTACACAAAAAAATCGTAAGCATTACGGTGCATCAGCGTAAATTGATTAAAATGGCTTTTAAAATCGCGTTATGCATTTTAACGCGAAATATATTTCGTATACCAAGAAAGGTTTGTACAATATAAATAATATCATATAGAGGGCCAAGCAAAGAACTAAATACGTGGCTGCCTATGTATGATAATTTCTGGAAGTGTGATTTCAGCGTGCATTTGCCTGAATTAAACTATAGCTTAATATTTGGCGTGTATATTTGGCATGTGGTTTGAGCTTAAGATAATATACGGGACTGTACAAAATAATTCAAGCATGTTTACGTCTATTGGTAGAAACTGCTGAAGATGAATTTTCAACTGTGATACGTGTTTTATTACTGAACTAAATGGCAGCATACTATAGTGTATATACAAATATATAAATTATATACAGGGCTGCAGAAAAGAATTGGAGTACTTTTCCGGCTGTGGACGGCGGTAATTGCCGAAATCTGGTTTTCAAATGCGTTTTGTGTTTTTCTGAAATGTTTACTTAGATACCTTATTTATCTTATTAAACAGCGATTGTTTGTTAAAGTATTCTTTTCATAATCTATGCTTGGTGTATGATTTTTCTTTCTTGTTTGGTTTGTAACAATGTCTTTTCGCATAAGTACAGAGCAACCAGGTGTTTCAGTAGAAAATGTTGAAAGAGTGCGAGAGACTCTTTTACGCAGTTACGGTTCGTGCTAGTCGTGAACTTAGGATGCCTCAGTCCACTGTTTCGACTGTGTTGAGAAAGAAATTGCATTTTAAGCTTTACAAATTGTAAACCATGCAAGCACTAAAGATGCAACGTCTAAATTACTGCTTTTTTATGTAGGAAGTTATGCAAAAAGAACATTTTGCAATCATCTCGTACGTGAAAAAAAAAATCCTTTAGAATGACATATTTATTATAATTTGCTGTTTATGATTATGGAAAATATTAAATTTTGTAATCGGATGGCTCTTTCCTGATAACCCTGTATTTTAAAGCACTTTTCGTACAATACTATATTGATTATGCTTGTGTTTTGACCTTTTGAATGAGAACTGCTTGTAAATTAAATAAGAAATGTGTTAAATTTTATCTTGGAAATTTGCATACATTTACTTTTATTTTTGTCTAAAACCTTACCTCTAAAAAAATATATACATACAAAATTGACAAGAAATGGGTTAATAACAAAACTTCTCCTTAAAAATCAAATTGCCACCCTGGAGGACATGTTTTAAACCACTGCTATAACTGATACTTTTAGAATGGTAAGTTTAAAATGTAATTTTAAGTTAATTTAAATGTTCATTTTCAAATGTTCATTTTAAAATGTTAATTTAAATGATAATGTTAGAATATTAATTTTAAGTTAGTTTAAATGTTAATTTTAAATTAGTTTAAATGTTAATTTTAAATTAAATTCTATAAGTTATAGCACATAAAAAGCTTTTAGTTGTATTTGTTTATAGTTTTGCGGTTATGTTATAGTCAACGTTTGAGATTTTAGAGGTGTGTTAAGAAATCCTTATTAATATTCTACAAATTTCATTTATAAACATGCATTTTTCACAAATAAAAATTAATATTGTTAAAATATAATAAAATACTTTTATAGTAATCTTTTAGCGATGTATCAGTTAATTCTTATTACAATCCTACAAAACAGATTAAAAAATAATCCTGATGTTTTCACAAATTAAAATACTTTACTTTTAATACAAAAATTCAATCCTTTTAGAATGTAAAATGCTTCTGTAGTTATTTTATTTAGAGATTTTAGGATATCTGAGAAAATTCTTATTAAAACCTTACACAAATGATAAAACACGCATGTTTAAAAAATAAAAATCTAATACGTCAAATTCTTTTCTATTTATATTTTAGTTAATTTGTAAGGTAATAGTTTTTGTAACAGTGCAGGAATAAGTGTTAAACATGGAGATAAGCTTAATTCAGCCATATATGTCAAAAAATAAATTTTCACATACATGCCAAGTCACCCATGAAATTTTTGAGAGTTGTGTACAGTACTATTCTGGTAGAATTTAAACTTCATATTTCAACTGCCAGAGGATGCTCAACCCCCGCCCCCTAACTTCATAAGTTAGTGTATTCCATTGTAATTTTTCTATATGTTTGTTTTAAAAACGACCTCCTAAATTTACGTATATTTTTTTATTTTCAACTTCTTACAAAAGAATAAAACCACATAGAAGAAGACAGTATAAATGTAAATATATTTTGCCATTTAATGTAAAACAAATAGTGTACAGAACTGATATTTTCTTGTTTCTGATGGAGTGCATTTTCCGTTTGCTTCTACGACCTCCAGCCGGAATTGCTTTCTACTTTCTTCTATCTTTACAAGAAGAAAGTATTGGATTCATGGAAATTTTCGACTTCCGGTTTTCGGTGGATTTATACGGTTTAGAAGGTCCTGAACACGATTGGACTGTTTTCAGAAAATGTCTTGTCTGTGACTCTGTGACTCTGTAGGGAACAAACATTTTGTAGGCGCTCTGTCTCAAGAACTAATGCACGAAATTTAATAAAACTTTATATTCAGTTAGTCCATGATATAAATGGGTGCTGAATTGTTTTTGGTGAAAATTGTCCAACAGGTGGCGCTGCTATGCTCGCCATTCCCGCGATATTCGCGATTTCCGCAATAGCTCTATCTCAAAAACTAATGCACTTATTTTCATCAAACTTCAGATTCAGTTAGACCAAGAAATAAATATATGCTGCTTACGTTATGGTGTAAATAGCCCAACAGGTGGCGCTGCTGTCCTACTTCTTTCATTATTATCACGATAAATATATCTCAAGATATAATGCACGGATTTTCATCAAACTTCAGATTCAGTTAGATGTTGACATAAGTTATTGTTTATAAAGTTTTGGTATAAATACCCCAACAAGTGGCGCCGCTATGCTACATTTTTCAGGATTTACACGATTTTAGCAACAGTCATATCTCAAGAACTAATGCACGGAATTCAATAAAACTTTAGTTTCAGTAAGACCTTGATATAAGTTAGTGCTCAAGATCATTCGTTTTTAGGAGGGCGAAACCTGTGAGATAGAAAGTTTTGAGATTGGCACATACGACTAGTTTATTCTTCTTCGTCATTTGTTATGATTTTATTGAAAACTCCAATAAGCTGAAACACTTGTTCTGAATTGACATCTACTATTTCCAAATTCTGAAGCCTTTTTTCTTTTTGATAGTCATTTTCATTCCATTTTACAGGGGAAAAGCTAATACAAGTAAAAAAACAAGCAAGAATATGAGCAAGCTTCAATGTAGTCTGACTGGGAAACGTTCCCAAGAACTAACAAAGCTACGAAAGTTGAACGCACCACCCAAAAACACACCCAACCTCACAATAAACTTAAGATAATTGATTTTTCTGATTTACCACTTTAGACCTATAAATCAGAGAAAGAACTGACAAACAAAGAGATAGTCGTCGTAATAATCAAAAGATAACTGATAGAAAAACCTACCACCACAGTAAACATATAGCAATTACCTAGAAAAAAGAGGTAATTGAACACACACTCAACAAAAAAGAACATCAATCTCACAAACAAACAAAATTGACATAGTCAGTCCAAGTACAAACCAGAGCACAAATACTTATGCCCTGCACACAAAACACTGAAAGCTGACGCCATTACTATTCCAAGCAGAAACAATCGAACCGACCTCCCAAGAAATTTGCCCCAACACTCTGACAAAATGACAGTCAAACAAAAAACCCAACAAAGATAGCAGAGCGTACGGCCAAAGAAATAACCTACCACGCAGCACAAAAAAACTGGTAGTAGATCACACCACACAAGAAAAAAACATCTGCTCCCTCTACCCCAAAACATGCGATCCAATCAATGAGTCGTCTTCACCATCTAAAAAAGACAGTGATAATCAACCGCAGCACTTCATAAAAGAGATAGTTGAACCTACGACAAAAATGAAAGAATATCGACGGAATCACTTAAAAACCAATGCTATTCACACAATATATAAAGACAGAACACAATTCACAAAACATCAACACAGACGAAATAAACCATACAAAACTATGAACCGATCCCAAGCTCCCAAAAACAGAAAACTGATAACAAGCACCAAAAACAGACCTATCTAAACAATCGAAAACAGACCGCTCTAAATCACCAAAAAAAGAGTGATAACAAAATCCAAGAAATAACCAGTTCAGATTACAACCACCGCAAAAAACCTAATTGATCCCAGCAACTTAAAAACACAGCGCTATTAGAACAAACCAAAAAGAAAATGTGAATCTCAATCACAAAAAAGGGAAAATGTAGAGCCGATTCAAATAACCTAAATAACAGAACCCATTCCAAAAACCCAAAAACAAAGCCGATCCAAACAATAAAAAACAAGAGCGGATCTTATCAATCCAAAAAATTCAGCCCACTCAAAAATCCCACATAACAACTGATCTCAACAACACAAATCAGAGCCGAACAACATAACTAAAACACAGTGCCAACACCCAACACTCCAAAACTCAGTGACGATTCCAACCACCAAAAAAGATAGTGATAATAAAATACAAGAAACATTCAATGCAGATTCCATCGACACCGAAATCTGAACCGATCTGAGCAATTCAAATGCACATTATGGATCCTAAATACCCCTAAAAGTAGAGCCGATTCCAACATCCCTGAGCAGATCCCATGAGCTGATCCAAACGACCCAAACAGCAGAACAGAAAACCTACAACCCGAAAACAAAAACCAAAACCTAAATCCTAAAATAGAGCCCATCCAAACATCGCAGACAGTAGATCCTATCACAACATCCCAAAAATAAAGCCGATCCCAACATTAAAAAAATTACAGCCCATCCCACAATACCCAAAAATACAGCAGATCCCACAAACCCACAAAATACAGCCGAACCCAAAATCCCCAAAAATACAACCGATCAAAAAATTCGCAAAAATACAGCCAATCCCAAAACCCACAAATATACAGCCAAACAGAAATTTCCAAAAATACAGCCGACCTCCCAAACCACAAAATTACAGCCGATCCCACAATACCCAAAATTACATCCGATCCCACAGTACCCAAAATTACAGCCGATCACAAAATTCCCAAAAATACATCGGATCTGAAAATTCACAAAAATACAGCCGACCCCCAAACCCACAAATATACAGCCAAACCTAAAATTCACAAAAATACAGCCTATCTCCCAAACCCAAAAATACAGCCGACCCCACAATCCGAACAACACAGCCAATTAAAAATCCCACCAAAATACAGGTGATCCCATATCCCCCAAAATAGAGGCGATACCCAATTTCCAAAAAATACAGCCAATCCAACAATCGCCAACAGTACAGTCAGTCCCAAAACTCCAAAATACAGCCGATCCTACAATGCCCAAAATACAGCCGATCCTACAATGCCCAAAAATACAGCCGATCTCACAATTCCCAAAAATACAGCCGATCTCACAATCCCCAAAAATACCGCCAGTCCCAAAACCCCATAATACAGCCGATCCCACAATCTCAACAACACACCCGAACCCAAAGCAAGCCAAAATACAAGTGATCCCAAAACACCAAAATCCTGAAATCCTAAATCCACAATAATACAGCTGATCCCAAATTTCCCTAACACCCAAACACACAGCTGATCCCATAATCCTCAAAAATACAGACGAACCCACAATTCCCCAAAATTCAGCAAATCCCACAATCCCCAAAATACAGTCGATCCAACAATCCCCAAAAATACAGCTGATCCAATCGCCAACAGTACAGTCAGTCCCAAAACTCCAAAATACAGCCGATCCTACAATGCCCAAAATACAGCCGATCCTACAATGCCCAAAAATACAACTGATCTCACAATTCCCAAAAATACAGCCGATCTCACAATTCCCAAAAATACAGCCGATCTCACAATTCCCAAAAATACAGCCGATCTCATAATTCCCAAAAATACAGCCGATCCCACAATCCCCAAAAATACAGAAAGTCCCAAAACCCCATAATACAGCCGATCCCACAATCTCAACAACACACCCGAACCCAAAGCAAGCCAAAATACAAGTGATCCCAAAACACCAAAATCCTGAAATCCTAAATCCACAATAATACAGCTGATCCCAAATTTCCAAAACACCCAAACACACAGCTGATCCCATAATCCTCAAAAATACAGACGAACCCACAATTCCCCAAAATTCAGCAAATCCCACAATCCCCAAAATACAGTCGATCCAACAATCCCCAAAAATACAGCTGATCCAATAATCCAAACAACACAGCCGACTACAAAACCCACCAAAACAAAGGTGTTCCCAAAACACCTAAAAATTTCCAAAAATACAGCCGATCCCACAATTCGCCAAAATATAAGTGATTCCAAAACACATCAAAATACAGGCTTTCCTTCAACCATCAATAATACAACTTATCCCGAAATTCCCACATATACAAATGATCTCATGATCTTTAAAAATACAGCCGATTTATAAATTCTTAAAAATACAGCCGATCTCACAATGCTAAAAAATACAGCCCGTCTCACAATTCCCAAAAATACAGCCGATACTACAATTCCAAAAAATACAGCCAATCCCAACAACAGAGCTGAACCCAAACCCCGCCAAAATTCCCGCAATCCCAAATCCCATCAAATTACAGCCGACCCAAACTCTCCCAAAAATGCAGCCGTTCACACAATTTCAAAAATACAGCTGATCCCAAAATTCCCATAAAATATAGCCTATTCCACAATTAAAAAATTCAGCAGATCCCACAATCCCCAACAATACAGCCAAACCCAAATCCCCCAAAATACAGGTGATCCCTATACTCCCAAAAAGACAGGCAATCCCAAAAACACCAAAAATACATGAGATCCCACAATCCAAACAACACAGCCGATTACAAAATCCATCAAAGTACAGGTGATCCCAAAACACACAAAAATATAAGCGATACCAAAATTAGACAAAACACAGCCGATCCCACAACACACAAAAATACAGCAGATCCCAAAATTTCAAAAAATACAGCCGATCAATATCCCCAACAATACAGCCGATACCAAACCCCCAACCATACTGACGATCCCTAAACCAACAAAATACAGTCGATCCCAATACCCATAAAATACAGCCGATCAGTATCCCCAACAATAAAACCGATACCCATGCCCCCAACAATACTGACGATCCCAAAACCCACAAAATACAGCCGCTCCTAAACCACCAAAATACAACCTTTCCCTAAACACTCCAAAATACAGGCGATCCATGAACACCCAAAAACCAGGCGATCCCAAAATTCCCAAAGTACAGCTGATCGCACAATCTCAAAAATTATAGCAGATCAAAATCCCCAACAATTCAGCCGATCCCAAACCCCCCCCCCCCCAAAACAGGCGATCCCAAAACTCCCAAAAATTCAGGGTATCCCAAATTTCCCAAACATACAGATGATTTCCCAATCCCCCAAAATACAACCGATCTCACAATCCAAACAACACATTCGATTACAAAACCTATCAAAATACTGGTGATCCGAAACCCCCCCAAAACACAGGCTATCCCCAAATTAAAAAAAACAGCCGATCGCAAATTTCAGATTATTACAGCCGATCCAACAATCCACAACAATACAGACAATACCAGAACCATAAAATACTTACGATCCCAAAAATCCCAACATTAAGGCGAACCCAAAGTTCACAAAAGTGCAGCCAATCCCACAATCAAAAAACACAGCCGGTTACAAAATCCACCAAAATACAGATGATCCCATAACCCCCAAAAATACAGGCGAGCCCCAAATTCCAGAAATACAGACGATCCAAAATTTCAAAATAATATAACCGATCCAACAATCCTCAACAATACAGCTAATCCCACAATCCCAACCTATCTCAAAACACACCAAAATACAAGTGATTCCAAAAAACTCCCCAAAATACAAGCATCCTAAACCCAAAATAAAAGAGTTGACTCGAAAATTCCCAAACACCCAAAATTACAGCCGACCCCACAATCCCCAAAAATACAATAGATCCACATTTCCCAAAAATACAGCAAATCCCACGAACCCCAAAAATACAGTAAATCCCACAATACCGAACTATACAACCGATCATAAATCCCCGAAAATACTGGTGATCCCTAAACCCCCAAAATTACAGGCAATCCCTTAAATCCGAAAAATACAGACGATCCGAAAATGTCCAAAATACAGCCGATCTCCCAATCCTCAACAATACGGCCGATCCCACAATACAAACAACACAGCCGATAACAAAATACACAAAAATACAGGTGATCCCAAATTAAAAAAAATTCAGCATTCCTCCAAATTTCCAAATAATACAACCGATCCAGCAATCCCCGACAATACAGAGAGTCCCAAATATTCAAAATACAGCCAATCCCACGATCCCAACAACACAGCCGTGCCCAAAGCCCGCAAAAATACAGGTTATCCCAAAACCCCCCAAAATACAGAAATCCTAAACCACAAATAATACAGCTGATCCCTAAATTCCCAAACACCAATACATACAGTCGATTCCACATTCCCCAAAAATACAGCCGACACCACAATTCTCCAAAATTCAGCAAATCCCACAATCCCCAGAAATACGGCAAATCCCACAATCCCCAAAATAGAGTCGATCAAACAATCCCCAAAAATACAGTCGATCAAACAATCCCCAATACAGCCCAAAAATACAGCCAATCATTAAAACTACAAAAATGCAAACAATCCCAAAATTCCCAAAAATACAGGTGATCCCAAAATCCCCAAAAATACAGCAGATCCCACAATTCAAACAACACAGCTGACTACAAAACACAGGTAGTCCAAAAATACAGCTGACCCTAAAATACCCCAAAATACAGCCGATCCCACAAATCCTACACCAAAGCCGATCCCAAAACCCACCAAATTATAAGTGATGCCAGACACATCAAAATACAGGCTAACCTTAAACCCTCAATAATACAGCTTATCCCGAAATTCTCAAAAATACAAACAATCACATATTCCCCAAAAATACAGCCGATTTCAAAATTCTTAAAAATACACTCCGTCTCACAATCCCCCAAAATACAGCACATCCCACAATCCCAAAAAATACAGCCGATCCCACAACCCCAACAACAGAGGCAATTCCAAACCTCGCCAAAATACAGGCGATTCCACAACCCATCCAAATACAGTCGATTCAACAAATATAAAAAATGCAGACGTTGCCACAATTCCAAAAATATAGCCGATCCCACAATTCTAAAAATACAGCCACTACCGCAATTCCCAAACATACAGCTCACAATCCCGAATATGCAGCCAAACCCCCCAAATTACAGGTGATTCATAAACCCCCAAAAATACACGGATATCCCAACAATCCCCAAAATTCCCAAAAATACATCCGAACCGACAGACAACAAATATTAAGTCAATCCCAAAATTCCCCAAAATACAGCCGATCTCCCAAACCACAAAAATACAGCCGATCCCACAATCCAAACAACACAGTCTATAGCAAAATTCAACAAAATACAAGTGATCCCATAACCCCAAAAAAATCTGCGATACTCAATTTCTAAAAATACAGCCGATCCCAAATTTCAAATTAATATAGCCTATATCACAATCCCAACAACACAGTCGATCCCAAAACCTGCAAAAATACAGGTGATCCCAAAAATCCCAAATATACAGGCATCCTATACCCAAAATAATACAGCTAATCCCAAAATTCCCAATTAAACAGCAAAACCCACAATCCCCAAAAATACAGCTGATCCAACAATACCCAAAAATACAGCCTATCCAACAATCCCCAAAAATACAGTCGATCCCAAATCCCTAAAAATACAGCCGAACCCGAATCCCCAAAAATACAGCCAATCCCAGTCCCACAAAAATACATACGATCCCAAAATCCCCCAAAATACAGGCGACGCCGAAATCCCAAAAAATACAGCCTATATCCCAGTTCACAAAAATACAGCCAATCCCACAATCCAAACAACACAGCCGACAACAAAACCCACCAAAATACAGATGGTCCCTCAACACCACAAAATTTCCAAAAATACTGCCGATCCCACAAAACCAAAAATACAGCAAATTCCACAAACCCCCAAAATACGGCCGATCCTACAACCCCAACAACACACCCGATTCAAAATTGCACCAATATAAAGGCGATCCCAAAACCTATCAAAATACAGCCGATCCAACAATTCCCAAAAATACAGACTTTCCCACAATGCCAAAAATACGGATACAGCCAATCCTAAATTCCCAAAAATAGCACATCCTACAATCCCCCAAAATACAGCAGATCACACAACCCCCAAAAATACAGCAGACCCCACAATCCCCAAAAATACAGCAGACCCCACAATCCCCAAAAATACAGCAGATCCCACAATCCCAAAAAATACGGGGGTGATCCCTAAACCCACTAAAATAAAGGCAATCAGAAAATCACCAAAAATACAGGAGATCCCAAAATTCCCAAAATACAGCCGATCTCCCATTTCCCAACAGTATAGCCGATCCCACAAACCAAACAACGCAGCCTTTTACAAATCCCACCAAAATACAGGTGATCCCAAAACCCACAAAAATATAAGCGATACCAAAATTCTCAAAAATACAGCCGATCCCACAATCCCCAAAAATACAGCCGATACCAAAATCCAAACACAGCCGATTACAAAATTCTCCAAAATACAGGTGATCCCATAACCCCCAAAAATTTCAGGCGAGCCCCGAAATTTCCAGAAATACAGAAGAAACCAAATTGCCAAATAATATAACCGATCCAAAAATCCTCAACAATACAGCCAATCCCAAAACCTCAAAATACAGCCGATCCCACAATCTCAACCTATCCCAAAATCTCAAAATACAGCCGATCCCACAATCTCAACCTATCCCAAAACACACCAAAATACAGGAGATTCCAAAACTCCCCAGAATACAAGCATCCTAAACCCCAAATAATACAGTTGACTCGAAAATTCCCAAACATCCAAACAAGCAGCCGACCCCACAATTCCCCAAAATACTCTAGATCCACACTTCCCAAAAATACAGCAAATCCCACGAACCCAAAAAATACAGCAAATCCTACGAACCCCAAAAATACAGAAATTCCCACAAACCTTAAAAATACAGCAAATCCCACAAACCCAAAAAATACAGCCGATCCCAAATCCCGAAAATACAAGTGATCCTAAATCTTCCAAAAATACAGCCGATCCCACAATCCGCAAAAATACAGCCGATCGCACATTCCCCAAATATATAGCCGACCCCACAATTCCCAAAAATACAGCCGATCCCACAATTTTGAAATATACAGCAAATCCTACGAACCCCAAAAATACAGCAAATCCCACAAGCCCCAAAATTACAGCCGTTACAACAATCCCCAACAATGCACGGATACCAAATCCCGAAAAATATAAGCGATTCCAATTCCCCTAAGATACAGTTGATCCTATATCTCCCAAAAAATATAACCGATCTCACAATCCAGAAATATACAGCCGTTCGCACAAACCCCAAACATACATCCCCAAAAATACAACGATCCCGCAATCCAAACAACACATCCAGTTACAAAATGAACCGAAATACACATGATTCCCTAACCCCCAAAAATACAGGCGAACCCCAATTTCCAGAAATACAGCCGATCCCAAATTTACAAATAATATAGCCGATCCAACAATCCCTAACAACACAGACAGTCCCAAAACCTCAAAATACAGCCAATCCCACAATCCCAAAAACCCGCCAAAATACAGGTAATTCCAAAACTCCCAAAAATACAAGCATCCTAAACCCCTAATAATACAGCTGAATCGAAAATTCCCAAACACCCTAACATACAGACAACCCCACAATCCCCAAAATTACAACAAATAACTGGAACCCCAAAAATACAGCAAATCTCACGAACCCCAAAAATACAGCCGATACAACAATCCCCAACAATACAGCCGATCCCAAATCCCCTAAAATACAGGTGATCCTAAATCTCCCAAAAATACACCCGATCCCACAATCCCCAAAAATTTTGCCAATCCCATAATTCCCAAAAATACAGTCGATCCCAAAATTCCAAAAAATACATCCGATCATAAAATTCCCAAAATTACATCCCATCCTAGCATTGAAAAAATACAGCCGATCCCACAATCCACAAATATCCAGCCAATCCCAAAATGAACAAAAATACAGCCGATCTCCCACACCCCAATCATACAGCCGATCCCACACTCAGAACAACACAGCCAATTACAAAATCCCCCCAAAATACAGGCGAGCCCAAATTTCAAAATAACAGCCGATCCAAAATTTCAAAATAATATAGCTAATCCAACAATCCCCAACAATACAGCCAGTCCCAAACCTCCAAAATACACCCGATCCGAAAACCCGCCAAAATACAGGTGATACCAAAACTCCCCCAAAATGCAGGCATCCTAAACCCCAAATAACAGCTGACCCGAAAATTCCCAAACACCCAAACATACAGCCGATCCCTTAATCTTCAAAATACAGCCGACCCCACAATTCCCAAAATTACAGCCGACCCCACAATTCCCAAAAATACCGCAAATCCCACGAACCCCAAAAATACAGCCGTTCCAACAATTCCCAACAATACAAACGATCCCAAAACCCCTAAAATATAGGTTATCCTAAATTTCCCAAAAAGTATAGCAGATTTCATAATCCCGAAATATACAGCCGTTCCCGCTAATATACATACCCAAATATATATCCCAAAAATACAGGCGATCCCACAATCCAAAAACACAGCGGTTACAAAATCCACCAAAATGCAGATACCATAACCCCCAAAAATACAGGCGAGCACAAATTTCCAGAAATCCATCCGATTCCAAATTTACAAATAATATAGCCGATCCAACAATCCCTAACAATACAGCCAGTCCCAAAACCTCAAATTACAGCCAATCCCACAATCCCAACCTATCCCAAAACACAGGTGATTCCAAAAATAATGATTCCCTAAAATACAAGCATCCTAAACCCCAAATAAAACAGTTGACTCGAAAATTCCCAAACACCCATAATTACAGTCGATTCCACAATCACCAAAAATACTCTAGATGCACACTTCCCAAAAATATAGCTAATCCCACGAACGCCAAAAATACAGCAAATCCCACGAACCCCAAAAATACAGCAAATCCCACAAACCACAAAAATACAGCCGATCCAACAATCCCCAACAATACAGCCAATCACAAACCCCGAAAATTACAGACAATCATAACACCCCTAAAATACACGTGATCCTAAATCTTCCAAAAATACAGCCCATCCCACAATCCCCAAATATACAGCGGACCCCACAATTCTCAAAAATACTACCAAACCCTCAATTCCCAAAAATGCAGCCGATGCCACAATTCTTAAAAATACAGCAAATCCTACGAACCCCAAAAATACAGCCGTTAAAACAATCTACAACAATACAGGCGATCCCAATTCCCGAAAAATACAAGCGATCCCGACCCTCCCTAAAATATAGTTGATCCTAAACCTCTCAAAAAATATAGCCGACCTCACAATCCTGAAATATACAGCCGTTCTCAGAGCCCCAAATATTCATCCCCAAAAATACAGCCGATCCCACAATCCAAACAACCCAGCCGGTCACAAAATAAACCGAAACACACATGATACCATAATCCCCCAAAATACAGGCAAGCCGTAATTTCCAGAAATACAGCCGATCCCAAATTTACAAAAAATATAGCGGATCCAACAATCACTAACAATACAGCCAGTCCCAAAACCTCAAAATACAGCTGATCCCACAATCCCAACAACACAACCGATCCCAAAACTCCCCAAAATACAGACATCGTAAACCCCAAATAATATAGTTGACCCGAAAATTTCCAAACACCCTAACATACAGACAACTCCACAATCCCCAAAAATACTCGAAATCCACAATTCCCAAAATTACAACAAATACCACGAACCCCAAATATACAGCAAATACCACGAACCCCAAATATACAGCAAATCCCAGAAACCCCAAAAATACAGCAAATCCCACGAACCCCAAAAAAACAGCAAATCCCTCGAACCCCAAAAATACAGAAAATACCAAGAACCCCAAAAATACAGCAAATCCCATGAACCACAAAAATACAGCAAATCCCACGAACCCCAAAAATACAGCAAATCCCACGAATCCCAAAATTACATCAGATCCCAAATCCCGAAAAATACAGACACAATCCCCAAATATACACCCGATCCCACAATCCGCAAAAATTTTGCTATCCCACAATTCCCAAAAATACAGTCGATCCCATAATTCCCAAAAATACATCCGATCCAAAAATCCCCTAAAATACATCCCATCCTAGTATTAAAAAATACAGCCCAACCCACAATCCACAAATTTACAGCCAATCCCAAAATGAACAAAAATACAGCCGACCCCACAATCCCAACCTATCACAAAACACACCAAAATACAGGTGATTCCAAAACTCCCCGAAATACAAGAATCCTAAACCCCAAATAATACAGTTAACTCGAAAATTCCAAACACCCAAACATACAGCCGACCCCATAATCCTCCAAAATACTCTAGAACCACACTTCCCAAAAATACAATAAATACCACGAACCCCAAAAATACAGCAAATCCCACAAACCCCAAAAATACAGCAAATACCAAGAACCCCAAAAATACAGCAAATCCCACGAACCCCAAAAATACAGTAAATACCAAGAACCCCAAAAATACAGCAAATCCCACACACCCGAAAAATACAGCAAATCCCACAAACCCCAAAAATACAGCCGATCCAACAATTTAAAACAATACAGCCGATCCCAAATAACGAAAATTACAGACGATCCCAAAACACCTATAGTACACGTGATCCCAAATCTCCCAAAAATACAGCCGATCCCACAATCCCCAGATATACAGCCGATCGCACATTCCCCAAATATACAGCCGACCCCACAATTCCGAAAATACTGCCACCCACTCAATTCCCAAAAATACAACCGATCCCACAATTCTTAAAAATACAGCAAATCCCTACGAACCCCAAAAATACAGCAAATCCCACGAACCGCAAAAATACAGCAAATACAACGAACCCCAAAAATACAGCAAATACAACGAACCCCAAAAATACAGCAAATCCAACGAACCCCAAAAATACAGCAAATCCACGAACCCCAAAATTACAGCAAATCCAACGAACCCCAAAAATACAGCAAATCCAACGAACCCCAAAAATACAGCAAATCCAACGTTCCCAAAAATTACAGCAAATCCAACGTTCCCCAAAATTAAAGCAAATTCAACGAACCCCAAAATTACAGCAACTCCAATGAACCCCAAAATTACAGCAAAATCCAACGAACCCCAAGAATACAGCAAATCCAACGATCCCCAAAATTACAGCAAATTCCACGAACCCCCAAAATACAGCAAATCCCACAAACCCCAAAAATACAGCAAATCCCACAAACGGCAAAAATACAGCAAATCCCACAAACCACAAAAATACAGCCGTTCCAACAATCCCCAACAATACATGCGATCCCAAGTCCCCAAAAATACAAGCGATCATAACCCCCATAAGATACAGTTAAACTTAAATCTCCCAAAAATACAGCCTATCACACAATTCCCACATATACAGCCATCCCCACAATTCTTAAAAATACAGCAAATCCAAAGAACCACAATAATACAGCAAATCCCACAAACGTCAAAAATACAGCCGATCCCACAATCCCCAAAAATACAGCCGATAGCACATTTCCTAAATATACAGCCGATCGCACATTCCTCAAATATACAGCCGATCACACATTCCCTAAATATACAGCCGATCGCACATTCCCTAAATATACAGCCGATCGACGATCGCACAATCCCCAAATATACAGCCGACCCTACAATTCCCAAAAATACTGCCAACACCTCAATTCCCAAAAATACAGCCGATAGCACATTTCCTAAATATACAGCCGATCGCACATTCCCCAAATATACAGCCGATCGCACATTCCCTAAATATACAGCCGATCGACGATCGCACAATCCCCAAATATACAGCCGACCCTACAATTCCCAAAAATACTGCCAACACCTCAATTCCCAAAAATACAGCCTATCCCACAATTCTTAAAAATGCAGCAAATCCCTACGAACCCCAAAAATTCAGCCCCAGGAACCCCAAAAATACAGTATATTTACACAAACCCCAAAAATACAGCAAATCCCACAAACCCCGAAAATACAGCCGTTCCAACAATCCCCAACAATACAGGCGATCCCAAATCCCAAAAAATACAAGCGATCCTACGCCCCTAAGATACAGTTGATCTTAAATCTCCCCAAAATACAGCCGATCCCACAATCCCTAAAAATACAGCCGATCACACAATCCCCAAATATACACCCGACCCCTCAATCCCCAGAATTTTGCCGATTCCACAATTCCCAAAAATACGGTCGATGCCATAATTCTTAAAAATACATCCGATCAAAAAATCCCCAAAAATACATCCAATCCTAGTATTAAAAAATAACCGATTCCACAATCCACAAATATACAGCCAATCCCAAATTGAACAAAAATACAGCCGATCTCCTACACCCCAAACATAGAGCCGATCCCACAATCCAAACAACACAGCCGATTACAAAATCCCCCAAAATACCGGTGTTCCCATAACCCCCAAGAATACAGGCGAGCCCACATTTCCAAAAACACAGCCGATCCCACAATTCCCAAAAAATACAACCGATCCCACAATTCTAAAAAATACAGCAAATCCCACAAACCCCAAAAATACAGCAAATCCAACGAACCCGAAAAATACAGCAAATCCCAAGAACCCCAAAAATACTGCAAATCCCACGAACCCCAAAAGTACAGCAAATCCCACGAACCCCAAAAATACAGCAAATCCTACGAACTCCAAAATTACAGCCGATCCAACAATACATCCGATCCCAAATCCCGAAAAATACAGACACAATCACCAAATATACACCCGATCGCACAATCCCCATATATACACTCTTTCGCACAATCCCCAAATATACACCCGATCCTACAATCCCCAAAAATTTTGCTATCCCACAATTTCCAAAAATAGAGTCGATCCCATAATTCCCAAAAATACATCCGATCCAAAAATCCCCTAAAATACATCCCATCCTAGTATTAAAAAAATACAGCCGAACCCACAATCCACAAATATACAGCCAATCCCAAAATGAACAAAAATACAGCCGATCCCACAATCCCAATTAAAACAGCCGATCGCACATTCCCCAAATATACAGCCCATCGCACATTCCCCAAATATACAGCAGACCCCACAATTCCCAAAAATACTGCCAACCACTCAATTCCCAAAAATACAGCCGATCCCACAATTCTTAAAAATACAGCAAATCCCTACGAACCCCAAAAATACAGCAAATCCCTACGAACCCCAAAAATACCGCAAATCCCACGAACCCCAAAAATACAGCAAATCCCACGAACCCCAAAAATACAGCAAATCCCACGAACCCCAAAAATACATCAAATCCCACGAATCCCAAAAATACAGCAAATCCCACAAACCCCAAAATTACAGCAAATCCCACAAACCCCAAAATTACAGCAAATCCCACAAACCCCACAAATACAACAAATCCCACAATTCAAATCAATACAGCCTATCCCAAATAACGAAAAATACAATCGATCCCAAAATACCTATAATACACGTGATCCCAAATCTCCCAAAAATACAGCCGACCGCACATTCCCCAAATATACAGCCAACCCCACAATTCCCAAAAATACAGCCGATCCCTACGAACCCAAAAAATTCAGCAAATCCCACGAACCCCAAAAATACAGCAAATACAACGAGCCCAAAAAATACAGCAAATACAACGAGCCCCAAAAATACAGCAAATACAACGAACCCCAAAAATACAGCAAATACAACGAACCCCAAAAATACAGCAAATACAACGAACCCCAAAAATACAGCAAATACAACGAACCCCAAAAATACAGCAAATACAGCAAATCCCAAAAATACAGCAAATCCAACGAACCCCAAAATTACAGCAAATCCAACGAACCCCAAAATTACAGCAAATCCAACGAACCCCAAAATTACAGCAAATCCAACAAACCTCAAAATTACAGCAAATTCCACGATCCCCCAAAACACAGCAAATTCCACGAACCCCCAAAATACAGCAAATCCCACAAACCCCAAAAATACAGCAAATAACAATCCCCCAAAATACAGCCGATCCCACAATCCCCGAAAATACAGCCGATAGCACATTTCCTAAATATACAGCCGATCGCTCATTTCCCAAATATACAGCCAATCGCACATTCCCCAAATATGCAGCCGATCGCACATTCCCCAAATATACAGCCGATCGCACATTCCCCAAATATACAGCCGATCGCACATTCCCCAAATATACAGCCGATCGCACAATTCTTAAAAATACAGCAAATCCTACGAACCACAAAAATACAGCAAATCCCACAATTCCCCAAAGTACAGCCGATCCCACAATCCCCAAAAATGCAGCCGATCCCACAGTCCCCAAAAATACAGCCGATCCCACAGTCCCCAAAAATACAGCCGATCCCACAGTCCCCAAAAATACAGCCGATCCCACAGTCCCCAAAAATACAGCCGATCGCACATTTCCCAAATATACAGCCGATCGCACATTCCCCAAATATACAGCCGATCGACGATCGCACAATCCCCAAATATACAGCCGACCCCACGATTCCCAAAAATACTGCCAACACCTCTATTCCCAAAATTACAGCCTATCCCACAATTCTTAAAAATACAGCAAATCCCTAAGAACCCCAAAAATACAGCAAATCCCACGAACCCCAAAAATACAGCATATTCACACAACCCCCAAAAATACAGCAAATCCCACAAACCCCGAAAATACAGCCGTTCCAACAATCCCCTACAATACAGGCGATCCCAAATCCCAAAAAATACAAGCGATCCCAATGCCCGTAAGATACAGTTGATCTTTAATCTCCCAAAAATACAACCGATCCCACAATCCCTAAAAATACAGCCTATCACACAATCCGCAAATCTACACCCGACCCCACAATCCTCAAAAATTTTGCCGATTCCACAATTCCCAAAAATACGGTCGATGCCATAATTCTCAAAAATACATCCGATCCAAAAATCCCCAAAAATACATCCAATCCTAGTAATAAAAAATTACGATCCCACAATCCAGAAATTGGCTGTAGCCAATCCCAAATTGAACAAAAATACAGCCGATCTCCTACACCCCAAATATGGAGCCGATCCCACAATCCAAACAACATAGCCGATTACAAAATCCCCCAAAATACCGGTGATCCCATAACCCCCAAGAATACAGGCGAGCCCACATTTCCAAAAACACAGCCGATCCCACAATTCCCCAAAAATACAACCGATCCCACGATTCTAAAAAATACAGTAAATGCTACAAACCCCAAAAATACAGCAAATCCAACGAACCTCAAAAATACAGGAAATCCCACGAACCCCAAAAATACAGCCGATCCCACAATTTTTAAAAATACAGCAACTCCTACGAACCCCAAAAATACAGCAAATCCCCCAAACCCCAAAAATACTGCCGTTCCAACAATCCCCAACAATACAGGCGATCCCAAATCCCGAAAAATGCAAGCGATCCCAACCCCCCAAAATACAGTTGATCCTAAATCTTCCAAAAAATATAGCCGATCTCACATTCCCGAAATATACATCCTCAAAAATACAGCCGATCCCACAATCCAAACAACACAGCCGGTTACAAAATACACCGAAATACACATGATCCCATAACCCCCCCTCCCCCCAAAATACAGGAGAGCCCCAATTTCCAGAAATCCATCTGATACCAAATTTACAAATAATATAGCCGAAAATAACAGACGATGCCAAAACCCCTAAAATACAGGTGATCCTAAATCTCCTAAAAATACAGCCGCTCCCACAATCTTTAAAAATATAGCCGATCTCACAATCTCGAAAAATTTTGCCGATCCCACAATTCCCAAAAATACATCCGATCCCAAAATCCCCAAAAATACATCCCATCCTAGTATTAAAAAAATACAGCCGATTTGACAATCCACAAATATACAGGCAATCCAATAATGAACAAAAATACAGTTGATCTCCCATACCCCAAACATACAGCTGATCCCACAATCCAAACAACACAGTCGACTACAAAACCCCTTAAAATACAGGTGATCCCATAACCCCCAAAAATACAGGCGAGCCCGAATTTCTAATAACACAGCCGATCCCAAAACCCGCCAAAATACATATGATACCAAAACTCCCCAAAATGCAGGCATCCTAAACTCCAAATAACAGCTGACCCGAAAATTCCCCAACACCCAAACATACAGGCGATTCCACAATCTTCAAAATACAGCCGACCCCACAATTCCCAAAATTCCCAAAAATTCAGCAAATTCCACAAACCCCAAAAATACTGTCGATCCAACAATCCCCAACAACACAGCCGATCCAAATCCCGAAAAATACACGCGATCCCACTATTCCCACATATACACCCGATCACAAAATCCCCAAAAATCTTGCCGACCCCACAATTCCGAAAAATACAGTCGATCACAAAATTCCGCAAAATACCCGTCCCAAAATTCTAAAAAATGCAACAGATCCCAAAATTCATAAAAATACAGCCGATGCCAAATTTCCAAAAAAAACAGCCGATGCCAAATTTCCAAAAAAATACAGCCGATGCCAAATTTCCAAAAAAATACAGCCGATGCCAAATTTCCAAAAAAATACAGCCGATGCCAAATTTCCAAAAAAATACAGCCGATGCCAAATTTCCAAAAAAATACAGCCGATGCCAAATTTCCAAAAAAATACAGCCGATGCCAAAATTCCAAAAAATACAACCGATCCCAAAATCCCCAAAAATACAGCCGATTAAAACCATTCAAAAACTGCCTATGAAAACTCCAACAAACATGTAGCCGAATTTAATCGCCAAAACAGGCACATCCGAACAGGCACAACTACTAAATACAAAGTACTGATGCGAACCATTCAAAGTAGCAGTGCTGATCCCAACCAAAAAACACATAGCTGATCCGAACCACCGAAAACAAAATTCAAATTTAATAACCGCGAATCAAAATGGATCATGCCGATCCCCCTCCACAAAAACACGGATTCTAACAATTATAATCACAGATCTAATCCTAGCAACCCCAAAATAAACAGTCAATCCCATCCGCCTGAAAAAACACGGCGCCGATCCCAACTACCGAAAAGACACTGCCTCCATCCATACTGCAGAAAAACAAAATACTAAACCGATGGCAACCACCTTAAAAACTAGTGCCGATTGAGCCACTACAAAACAAGTAGCCGACCAAACGTACAAAGCTGATATCAGTCACTTTAAAACTCTGCGACGATTCCACACAATCAAAAGATTGCGAGATTTGATACTAGCCACCTAAAAACAGTGTCTCATTCACAATTACCTATAAACACAATCAATATGCCAATTTTCGTGCAAGTGCGAATTTTGTACTTTGTATGTGCCTCCAAATAATATCAGACTAGCTGACTTCGTTCGCATAAGATTCAAAGAAGATTCTAGATATCCTTAAAGAGTGTTGGTCAGCATTGAAAATATTCGTACGTAATCATCCAGAGAAAAAAAGATGTCAGAGACGTGAAAAAAACTAATACATAGAGAGCTTTATATAAAATCTCTCTATTCAAGAGCATTTTCCTCCTTGACGCGTCACAACAGGAAGGCACTTCTTGCGCAAAGATGAATCACCGTTGGAGTGGGTATCTGAAATGAAAAGATTGTTTATATCGAGAATAACTACCGTCACTGTATATGACGGAAGTTACAATAAAGTTACAAAAAAGTAACATTTGTAAGTAAAAAAAAGTACTAGTATTTAATATGCATTCTTTAAATCAACAAAATATTTTATGTCACCTCGTTTTTAAAATTTTCAAAAATATCAAGTAACTTAGCAAATTCTTTGAGGGTCAGCTAAGTCTTTTTATCATGCTCCCGGTATCTTTACACCAAATAAATTAATGAATTTTTAATAAAAATTTTAAATGGTTATAAAGACCGCTTCGTTTAAGCAATTGCATAGAAAAAACTAGTCGTGGGGGGGGGGGGGCGCACCGTAATACTTACCCATCATGGATATGCATAATATAAAATATGAAAATAAAACATGTGTAAACTACTTATAAAATGCATTGCAATTCGAATAAAATTGTGACGTCATAAACTTTAAAGGTTCTATTACTGAATCGCGTAAAAGAAACATCCTTAATGATAATCATATTAACTCCAAAATGATAATCATATTAATTAACGGTTTATTGCGTCGTATTAAGCGTCTCATTTCCAATTAAAATATATCTTTGAATTGAAATTTGGATGAAATACAGGGTCATGAAAATCGAAGAGAGTCGAAAATAGGATTATAAATATCTCGGCAACTCATTATCCGATCGACTTCATTCTTTGTGCAAAATTCATGTGTTTTCTATTTTCTTTTATATCCATTCCTTAAAATAAACAATTTCGGAAGTTTTTATATAGCTTTTATCAGAACGACTCTTTCGAGAGTCCGAAAAAAATAGCTCCGGATCATCGAGGTTACTGAAATTCAATAAGCTCCTTCCCATTAATACATACTAAGTATATACCAAATTTGATGTCTGTATCTCTATTTGTTTGGAAGATAGAGCGTTTACAGACACACAGACATAGACACACAGACACACACAGTCGTATGGCAATTTTTTTTTCTAAAAATGTATTTTTCGGAATTTCAAGTGTCTAAAACGTAAATCAGTCAAAAGAAATTTTCGATTTTCAAAATGATTACAAGACTTGGTAAGTAATAAGATTCAAATGACTCATTCTTTATTTTTATGAACTTATCCGTAGAAAATAGAAGTGTTCCATAGGATTAATATTAATCGTATGGAATACTGATCCTATGGAATCCGTTAATCTTATAGGATTAACAGTAAGAAAGGACGACGGAAATCTGCCTGATATACAGCCTTAGACTCATTAAACAAACATTTCCTCCATCCCCCCTCCCTTGAAGTATTTTCATGACTTTTGTAAATGTGACCTTTTTTGCATCACGTTGTTTAGGCTTTAAGGCAAACAGACAAACTGCGTTTGTTATTTTAGTTTCAAACAATAATGTTCTGTGGATATCAAGGCCTACAATTGAAATAGTTCGGTCCACTCATTCCATAATCCATTGCAAATTATTCATAGAAAATGCAAATAAATAGGAAGATTAATCAAAAACATACACAAATAATCATGCATTACATAAACTTAACACCAATTTCGCCAATAGGGTTTAATATACTAATTCTTCAGATGTCTCTCCTTTGCTAAGCAATGCGTTGATAATGCTGTTATCAGAATTCCTTTTAGTTTTGGGCACTTATGAAGAACTAGTCATTTGGGGCCACCGTAATACTTACCCATCATGGATATGCATAATATAAAATAGGAAAATAAAACACGTGTAAACTATTGATGAAATGCGAATAAAATCGTGGCTTGATGACGTCATAAACTTTAAATCGAGGCTAACGAAAAAGACAGGCTACCGCGGTGCATTCCACTTACCTTTTTTTACAGACCGCTAGAGTGACGTGATACTCTTTTCGTAAACCTGCATTGGTGCAGTAGAGCATCACGTGACTCCGGAGGTATGTAAAAAAAAGATACGCGGTAAAGACACCGCGGTAGCCTTTCTTTTTCGTTAGCCTCGCTTTAAATGCTCTATTACTGAATTGCGTAAAAGAAACATCCTTATAACTCCAAAATTGATAATCCCATTAACTAACGGTTTACTGCGTCGGATGAAGCGTCTCATTTCCAATTAAAATATATCTTTGAATGGAAATTTGAATGAAATACAGGGTCATGAGAAACTGAAGAGTGTGGCAAATAGCATACAAACATCTCGGCAACTCATTATCCGATCGACTTCATTTTTGATGCAAAATTTTTGTTTTTTTTGTCTTTTACATTCACTCTTTAAAATAAACAAATTTAGAAATTTTTTTTATCCCTTTTATCAGAACGAATATTTCGAGAATCCGAAAAAAATAGTTCCAGATCATCGAGGTTACTGAAATTCAGTAGGCTTCTTCTCATTATTACATTTAACCAAATTTCAAGTCTATCTCAGTTTGTCCCAGAGATAGAGCGTTGACACACACACACAGACAGACGAAACGCAAATTTTTTCTTTCAAAAAACATGTTTTTCGGAATCTCCAATGTCTGAAACGTGTAAATCCGTCAATTTTTTTTTTTTTCAAAACGATTACAAGACTTGCCCTATACTACGTATGACGGGTAAGTAATAAGTTATAAACAAATTAAACTATTCGAATGAAATTACAATATTGTATTTTTTTTTCATGCATTAGACTTTATATTTAAACTAGTCGGATGTGTCAATCCCAAAACTTTCTTCTATCTCACACAGGTTTCGCATACACTAAAAAGAATCAGCACCCATTTATATGTCAAGGTCTAACTGAAGCTCAAGTTTTATTAAATTCCGTGCAGTATTTCTTGAGATATGACTATCGCCAAAATCGTGTAAATCCTTCAAAATGCTGCATAGCAGCGCCACCTGCTGGGTGATTTTTACCAAAAGCTAATCAGCATCAATTTATATGAGGGACTAACTGAATCTAAAGTTTTATTAAATTCCGAGCATTAGTTCTTGAGATATAGCTATTGCGGAAATCGCGAAAAATGCTGCATAGCAGCGCCACCTGCCGGGCGATTTTTACCAAAATCTAATCAGCACCAATTTATATTATGAACTAACTGAATCTAAAGTTTTATTAAATTCCGAGTATTAGTTCTTGAGATAGAGCGCCCACAAAATTTTTGTCACAGACAGACATTTTCTAAAAACAGTCCAATCGTGTTCAGGACCTTCTAAAACGTATAAATCCGTCGAAAACCGGAAGTTGAAAATTTTCATGAATCCAATACTTTCTTCTTGTAAAGATAGAAGAAAGTAAAAATCTGAACGAATGAACAATTCACTGCCACTCACTACTACGACACAGTAGAAAGCTTTCATTTCCCGCACGCTGGTAAGGAATTATGTTTTACCCAATTTACGTTAAGGGAACTCGGTATCAAAAAATTTATTTTGTAAATGACAACTATACTTAAAGTTTTTGGGATGGCCTTTATTTGTTAATAAAATAATTTTTATTAAATTGATTTTTTTTTTTTTATTTTACAATTTGGAAATTTCTTCTTTTAAAATTTTGGTATTTCAAACTAGATTTTTTTCTTATCTTATACTTATGGTCAGGGCTTTACAAATTTGATAAAATCTGGTAGCCAGCAAAAATTTCTATTCGCCAGTAAAAAATATCCCTCCCCCTCCCACGTCATTGATTTAAAAAAATTTTTATGAATTCATTGGGGGGAAAAAAAACAAGCATAGTTTAGAATTATTAGTTACATAGTTAGAATAATACATAATTTAGAAAGATAAAATGTAAGTTTTCTGATGACACATCAAAATTACATATCTCTGAAAAATAAAAAAGAAATGAAAAGAAATATTGTAAAGGCTGGATTAATCAGTATGTTAAGAAAGTGCTGATTGCCAAATGCTTCAAATGTCCGGATACTACAGTACTACAAAATCTATATCTGATGACGGAAGCATTTGTAAAATAGTAAAACTGAAAAACAATTTTTTGTCTGTTTTCCTGTCGAAGTTAATTTAAAATTTGCAGTTTGTGAACTTATTTCTGCCAAATTAAAAATAAAAGTTAAAAATATTTTCTGTTTGAATATAGTTTCTAAGTTTATTTCTTAATATTGGGGAGAGAAAAAATGCGTGTGTGTTCATTTTTAGGTCAATTTTTATACAAATAATAATAATAAAAAGAATGCCACTAGATTAAATAACTTGGTCACTAGATAAAAAAATTTGGCCGCCAGTGGCGTCCTGGCGACCGTATTTGTCAAACCCTGCTCATGGTATACTTTATTCTACAAACCTAAATGTCGGATTTTTTACACAAAGTGATGGTGAGAAATACCACCATCTAGATCTAAACTAGCACACACTATAAAAAAAAAAGTATTTGGTTTTTTTTCTGCATATTAGCAGAGTATTTGGTATCATTTTAATCAGTGAACAATACAAATTAATGATCCATTTTAGGATCAGCGCATACAGATAGATAATTGTGGAACAAAGTGAACCACGGCAGTCAAGGAAATATTTGGTTTTCCGTTCCCACGAATGATTTAACTACACCTAATAAAAATGTCATGGAGAAAATTGTCAGAACAATAATATGACACATTTATTTATGAGAGCTTAAATAGGCACGAAGACCTCACAAGTAAAAGCATCTTTACCTCCCAGACACAGCACGGCGTCAAGAGGAATCACTATTGTACCGACGGGCCTATGAAACACTCAAGGGGAGTACCAAAATTCTCCCGCCTGCCAATGGTCATCTCTCTAAAATCAGAGGTATGGCCGAAACATGCAAATTTTCAAGAAGTTATATGTATAAGGCCTTAATTTTATGTGAAAAGGGAAGAATGATTCCATCCTTTTTTTTTTTTTTTTTTGCTCCACGAAAAGAATGTGATTTTTTTTTTGAGAGTTCAGATTCAAAAAAGATGGAAAATTAGAAGGTTGACTGCTCTCTAACTAAAAAAACAGATTTTGAGTGTGTGTGCCAATAGATGGAAATGTACGCGCTAAGAAAAAGCGAAAACGCGTCAGCCATTACCTCCTGCTGTCAACGTTATCTAGTAATATAAGGTAACAAACAATCTTCCTTCACCATTGTTCCATTTTATTTAATTAAGCTATATTCTTTTAATAATACGAATTTACGTGTGTATGAAGATCCTACCCCGATCTAAACATAAAAAGGCTAATCAAATAAATACTTCTAGGGTATGGAACTCTGCCTTTCAAAATCGAATTTGTTAATTCAGTAAGATAAACTGTAATTCTCAGAAAATAAATGTTGAGAATACAGTTCTCAACTAGGATTGAATATTTTTATTTTTTTAAAACATTTATATTTGTTTTTAATCATATGCTTATAATTACCTTGTAAATAAACTCAATTTTATATTCAATTAATTTTAGTCAGTTTTCCTTTTGTTTACTTAATTTATTGAATTAATATTAAGTCTTTTATTTTAGGAAATGTTTTCTTTAATATTACAATCTAGGTTTTAAAATAAGCCATTATATATTTAATGTTACATAACTCTCTGCAGGTAACCTTTGATGATTGTAATTGGCTCAAAGAGGATCCGAACTTCAAAAATAATTCACAACGCAACTTTTTCTTTTCTATAATTAATTGATAATTTGTCTAATAAAATTTTCTAAGTATAAATTATCATATCAGATCCTTAGAGTCATAGGTGCAAAATAAATACTATACGTCTCGGATAATTTAAAATACTCATATTAATCAATTAACAGCAATATAGTGGTAAATCCTATGCAGTCAGACTTAAATTCAAATAATTTAATTGATCACTCTGTAGCATTCCATCACAAAGATTAGATAAATCTTTAAGAGATGTGATAAGAGAAGAAAATGGATGTACATGGAATACATCTGATGAAAACCGCATGGGCTCAAGTTGATTTTTTTTAACCAATAATTTCGGAGTATCAGTTCATTCAATAGTTCATTCAATAATTAAATCGATACTGAGTTATGTATTAAAAAATCTAAAGACACATAACAATTTTTTTCAGACAACTTGCTCAATTATTGTGGAAGTTTCAGCATTTTGAATACGCAAAGAATATGGAAAAATACGAACTGAGAAATATCAGTTTAAATATTTCATTTTACACAAAAGAGATTAAATTTATTAAAATGTATTAACCATATCTCCTTTACCTATCTATCAGATCGTCAAGCACTTTAGGCACAATGTTCTGGAAAGCGTTCATTTAATGATAAACACCAGAAATTGGAAATTTTGCCACTTTTAGTGGAAATGAGAGATGCTAAGTCCTCTTAACTTGTAACTATTGTAATCAAAATTGAGGGTGTCGAGGCAAGAGAGTGCCAAGTCACATTTTTGGTGAAATGAATCTAACACTGTAATATGTTGCTTAATATTGTAAATTATATTATCCAACATATAATTTGTTTCTAATGTCACTTGGTGGCAGCCTATGTGACAGGTTTCGTTTTTGCCCCAAATGTTTATGCCCCCGATGAAGATAGCTCATTTACAAAAAAGTCATAGTAATATCATTAAATCAATGCCATATTGTTACTCAGAATATCTCAAATGTTACTAACACATTGGCGAAAAAAATTTAGGTTATATATCTTGATGCGAGTATTAGATCCAATTTGCAAATTTAAATTTCTCAGAAGTTCAAAAATGTGGCTTGGCACTCTTGCCCCAACACCCTCAATTATTGCATAAAAGTTATGAACAGTCTCTGCGACCACTTGATCGACAGATGGACAACAAGATCGATTAACTCAAAGGATACTGTTTATGTAGTAAACTTTATGAAACTTGGGATCAGAATTATCCTGCAATAGTAGCAGGGCTCCAAACGAAACAAAATTTCCCTAGTATCTATAGTTAAACTAAAAATTACAAGTTGAACTGCGAAAATGGAAAAGAGCAAACGCCTGAGAACCCTGCTAACGGCCGTTAAGGGTTATTTTTAAAAAAGGCTCAAGAAGTTTTTACTCCAATTGATGCTGTAAAATTCAAGATCAGGTTTTTTCAACATTTTTTCCTTCAATTCAAACTTTAACCTAAAATTAAGCTTAAATTATTGGTTAAAATGTATTAACCACATCTCCTTTAACTATTTATCAGATCGTCGAGCACATTAGGCACAATGTTCTGGAAAAGGTTCATTTTACGATACACATTGGAAATTTGAAATTTTGTCATTTTTAGTGGAAATGAGAGATACTAAGACCCCTTAACTTGTAACTATTGTGACCAAAATTATTGAATAAATGTCGTGAACAATCCCTGCGACCACTTGATCGACCGATAGATAACAGGCTCGATTAACTCAAAGGATACTGCTTATGTGGTAAACTTTAGGAAAATTAGAATCGGAGTTCTCTAGCGATAATACTAGGGATCCAAACGACACAAAATTTCATTAATATCTATAATTAAACTAAAAATTACAAGTTAAACTTCGAAAATGGAAAAGAGCAAAGACCTGAGAAACCGCTAATCGTTAAGGGTTATTTAAAAAGGCTCTCAATACGTTTCTACTCCAATTGGTGCTGTAAAATTCACGGACAGAATTTTTCCTTCAATTCAAATTTGAACCTAAAATTAAGTCGTAAACGCCCAATTTGTTTTAAATTATATTTTAAGTTACATTTTTGTAGAATATCATTTAGAACGTCAATAAACAAGAATTTCTATAATTTTGTCTCCTAATATCAATTATAAACGCTTCTAAAACACGCCATAAAATAGAAACTAACTACGAAAGAAATAATATTTTTGAAAGATATATAATCTTTTTGCATGAGACAAAAAAGGACATTCTATCACTACGAGAATAGGATACGTATTCCTTCTGCTCTTGTAAATGGTAGGACATACTACTGTTAGTACATACACATCAATTATAGCACTTTGTAAGAAGAAGTTAACGATATACTTCAGAGTTTAAATAATATTTGTTCATGCACCAAAAACAGACGTAAAGATTAAAATACACAGGTTCCCAATGGAATGGAAGAGAGTGAGTAGGGTATTGAGATACACCAGAGGTTCCCAACCTTTTTTTCTTTCACGTACCCCTTGCTTAGGCTTTTCATATAGGAGTACCCCCCCCCTTTTTTTTATACACACAGTTGAACCATTTTTTATGATTTCCGCCATTATGGATATAAATTTCACGTACCCCCAACAAGCCCGCCACGTACCTTCAGCGGTACGCGTACCCCAGGTTGGGAACCGCTGAGATACACGAATTAACACAAATAACTAAGATTCTTTAACTGATTATGCTGAGAAAAATGAATATGTCCTATTTATATGACTCTTGACGGTAATGGGTTAAGCTTCCACGGTACATTTAAGTTACTATGAAGGGAAACTTCTAACTAATCTATACTGCTGCTACATATGTCTATTATATAACACTAACAAAATGTATCAGCACAGCCAAAGACAAGCAAAAATATTTAAAATTTGTATATATAGCCGATCTTAAATTTTTAAATAACATTACTTAACCCATAAAGGCCTAGCGGTACCATATGGTAAAAGCATAACTGTCAATACGTTTTGTTTGCACACCAGTAATTCTGTAGAGATTTATTAGCTTTGTTTGATGACAAAAATTATTCTTCTGAAAAAGTGGGGTGAAATGCAAAATTTCCATTTTGAAGAGAAAAGTAATTCCGTCGTTACAGTGTTAAGTAAAACATATCTATATTTTGTAAAATTGCATAGTCTATTTTAACTCTTTTCCTTAGTAGTAACTTTCCTCTAAAAATATTAACTTTACCTGAAAAAATACATAAATAACCATTTCCATTTTTTCGCTCATACTCCTTAAAAGTACTCAAACATTGAAATAAAAAAAAAAGAAAACGTTGCAAGACATGCAACTTTATTACGCGAAATCCTTCTCAAATTAAGTAACATCATTTAAAATTTAAAAAAAAAATATTATTTCCGTTTATTCATTATATATATATATATATATATATTATATATATATATATATATAGAGAGAGAGAGAGAGAGAATGACGAATATTTTCAGGGCACACCTGACACGCTCTCACGGCAAATTTTTGAAAATCCCTTTTACTTACCCATAATACTTGGTAAGTCTTGTGATCGGTTTGAAAAGCGAACAAATTTTAACGGATTTACACGTTTCAGACAGTGGAGATTCCGAAAAACATTTTTAGAAAAAAAAAAAATTGCCCTCCGTGTGTTTGTCTTTAAACGCTCTATCTCCCGAACAAATTGAGATAGAGACTTGAAATTGGGTATGTACTCAGTATGTAATAATGGAAAGAAGCTTATTAAATTTCAGTCACCTCGATGATACGGAACTATTTTTTTTCGGATTCTCTAAATATTTGTTCTGATAAAAGGTATACATGAAGTTCGAAATTGTTTATTTTAAGGAGCAAATATAAAAGACAAAGAAAAAACACAAATTTTGCGTAAAAAAATGAAGTCTATAGGATAATGAGTTGCCGAGATATTTGTAAGACTATTTTCCACATTCTTCGATTTTTCATGACCCTGTACTTCATTCAGATTTTAATTAAAAGATATATTTTAATTGGAAATGAGACGCTTTATCCGACGCAGTAAACCGTTAGTTAATAGGATTATCATTTTTGGAGTTATAAGGATGTTTCTTTTACGCCATTCGGTAATAGAGTATTTCAAGTTTAGGACGTCCTCAAGCCAGGATTTTATTCGAATTGCGATGCATTTTATAAATAGTTGTATATATGTTTTATTTTCACATTTTATATTATGCATATCCATGATGGGTAAGTATTACGGTGGCCCCCAACGACTAGTTCTAAATAAATTAGGAGTATATAGATCTTTTTAAGATCATAGACAGCGAACTCCAGATACAGTTAAACTACACTTATAATTGAGATTTACGGATGTAAAAATGCATCAATTCTTCACTGCTGTGACAAAACTGTCGCATAGATACTGTGAGGGGGTCTCTCAGAGCACTTTGATCGAAGGATTAAGGGAGGGGAGGGGGAATCTGGTTGAGCAGCCTGAAAATGACAATAATTAAACCAGTGGGAGAAACTCTGGTTTTAAAACCCACGAATGAAAAAATAAAAAAATAATTTCACACATTCTTGTAGTTTACAAACATACAAATTATACATATTTAGCAATATTAATTAATTAAATGACAACGACAAATGTTTTTTTTTTAATATAAATACTAAAATATGCATTTTGCGCGCAATGTTAAAAAAATTCTACTGGAGACACTTAGCATTTTATTTAGTTTTACTTATACTACTATATTTTACACTGAACCTAAATTTAGAAGTATTTTTAAATTCATTAGCATAATTAATGGCTTTTATAACAATATTTATTAAATTTACCAAAAATTTTAGAATCAATTTTTCATTACAAAATTTTCTGTGACAAAAATGAGACTAAATTTAGGTTCAACATAAAAGTAGACATGGAAATTAATTATATTCAAAATTTCAAGGTTCTATGACAATTAGTTTTCAAATGAGTGTGCGCACAAAGTTAAAAAATACAGTTTAGTGAAAAAGGGCTTCAAAGGTAACTTTATAGCATTACAGGAAGTGGCATTTTACAAGATATTTTAAGCTATAATTTCTGTTCTAATTGGAAATTTTGTAAATTTCTTTTTGCAGTGTATTTGTAACATTTCAAGGTATCCATGCAATTCATTTTTTGAAAAATCGATTTTTTTTTCCTTCAACAACGTGATTTACCCCCTTAATTTAAGGCTCGATTAACTCATAGGGTACTGTTTAAATACTAAACTTTGTGTACAGAAAAATTCTAATTAAAATTCGCCTATTCAGAAGTCGCTAGCGATACTTTTTGATAGTACTGGGCTCCAAAGGCAACAAAATTACATTAGAATTTATAGTTAAACTGAAAATTAAAAGTTAAACTGTGAAAAATTAAATAGAATGACTACATTTCTTATATATACATTTTATTTTTTCTCATGCAGTACATTGAATATATATTCATTCGGCTATGATGCTTTACACTCACGCAGAAAAAAAAAAATCGGTTAAAAAATGGAAAAAAAGTCGACAAATTTGGGGGATTTTTTCCTTTAATGGCAACCTAGCCATTGTATTAAGTTATTCGTTTGGCGCGGTCTTGAAAATCGCGCCAACCAAAAAAGTCGCCAAGCTTATGTTTACATGAGTGTAAAGCATCAGTTCCATTCATTCATATTCAAATACGTATTTATTTTCATCTGAAACATAGTTCTGTTCAAACTTTTTGTGAAAATCCCAACAATCCGACTTGAAAAAAACTAGGGTGAACCCAACAAGCACAAATAAAGTCATCCCCCCACTCCCCCCCGCCCCAAAATGAAAGAACCCGATGCAAGACTCTATTCAACGATCTCCAGATGTCCGCTATTCAGAGGTTTCGCTACATTTGAGAATATTAAAGATTAAAGTTTTGACTATATAAAATATAAAATTGGTATTAGAGATATATTTGTATTTTTTTGTCGGGTTCGGGTCGGACTACGGGTTGACTTCAAATGGAAGTTGCGGGTTCGGGTCGGGTACAACCGTGCAGGACTGTAACTCCAAGCAAGGAGACTTTAACGATTGGAAATTTAAATTGGGCTTAGCGAAACCATACAATAATGTTTGAGGAACTCATCTTAGATTTTCCTATAAAACATTTCAAAATGTCAAATTGTGGAAGTTGCATAATAGGTCATAAATATTTGACTTTTCGTGAATTATTAAAAAGGTAATTTTCTATAACTTTGTGTACAGAAATGAGAATGAAAATACAAAAAGAACATTATTTATCATTTTAAAAATGCATTTTTTTTCACATTAAGTACTATTCTGACATGAAATTGTTTGATACAGAACTAATTAGCCACTTGGGAAGCAGGTTTAGCAAAAGAAAATAGTACTCAGTCATATGTCTTGCGACTCAGTCAAGGTTAATTTTGATTACAAATATCCAGTGCAGAAACAATTTTCGACGAGATAACTGAGCCTTTTATGAATCTTTTCGATCAAGTGGCCTATGCAACAATTTGTGTGACAGTAGTTAAGGTTTAAGCAAGATAAGTTATAAACATAAATAAATCACAAAACCAATTTTCAACAATTTTGATTTTCATTTCCAGTCCCAAATATAATCTCCCCCCTCCCCCCACACACACAATTTTTCTTTCACAAAAAAGTTTATAAATCTAAGGGAGAAAATTTCCAATCTTTTGATATTTTGGGCAAATTTTTACTTATGTTTTTATATAATGTTAATTAAATCCCCCCACATGAAATGTCCATTTTCCTTCTCTGCACCCCCCCCCCTCCTCCAACACAAAAAGTTTAAAATCTTGAGATTCTTTCTGCAAGACTTTTAAAAAAGTTATAAATAGTTTACAATCTGTTTCTATCATTTTCGCTGATATACATGCCCAGATAATATAAACATGTTTATTTTTTAATAAAAGTAAACATATAGAATAATAATTACAAAAAATATTTACCTGTTTTTGTCTTTATTTCCGTTTGAATTTCAGAAACTTAATAATCAGAAACTTAACTCAGCTAATTTTCCTTTGCTGTTACAGAAAAATGCCGCATTTGTCAGACACACAATACTGTGTTTTAAGGTTACAGTTCTAAAAGAAGTTAGAGAGAACTTCAATTTTAAGATCATTTCGATTTATATCAGACTCTAAATAGCTATAATCTAAATACTATATAACTCTAAATAGCTGAGAAACTTTAACTGAGAAGCAGATTTCTTACTCCAAGCACTGACCAACCACCATTGCATTATATACCTTACTGAAGCAATCTTTCATACTGAAGCAAAGTTTCATACTGAAGTTTACTGAAGCAATCTTTCATCAGCTGTTTTATCTTCCTTGAATTATTTTTTTCCAGTTCAACCCTTAACTGCAGTAACTGTGGTCTCACAGATCGTTGCTTTTTTTTCAAATTTCACAGTTTAACATGTAGTAATTTCCAGATACCAGTGAAGTTTTGTTTCGTTTAGAACATTAGTGCAATACCATAGAAGTAGGAACCTATAACTGGAAGGATAACGTCAATACCGTAACACAAGTCGCTTTCTACCTGAACGTTGCCACTATGTTTGAGCCTGGGGATTATTTATGAATCCCAGAATTTATAGCGACAGAAGGGGACAGTGTGGCGCGTTTATCGCTGTTTGGTTCCTTTTCGCTTTACATTTACTACTTTTTATTACTTATCCATCATACGTAGTATAGATGTAAGTCTTGTAATCGTTTTGAAAATCGAAAAAAAAATTTTTGACGGATTTACACGTTTCAGACACTGGAGATTCCAAAAAGTATATTTTTACAATAAAAATTTTGCTGTCCGTCTGTCTGTGTGTTTATAAACGCTCTATCTATCGAACAAATTGAGATAGAGACTTGAAATTTGGTGTAGTTAGTATGTCATAATGGGAAGAAGTATATGGAATTTCAGTAACCTCGATTATCCGGAACAATTTTTTTCGGACTCTCGAAATATTGGTTCTGATAAAAGGTATATGAAAATTCCGAAATTGTTTATTTTAAGTGGTGAATATAAAAGAGAATAAAAAAAACAAATTTTGCATAAAGAATGAAGTCGATCGGATAATGAGTTGCCGATGTATTTGCCACACTCTTCGATTTTTCACGACCTTGTATTTCATTCCAATTTCAATTCAAAGATATATTATAATTAGAAATGAGACACTTCATCCGACGCAGTAAACCGTTAGTTAATAGGATTATCAATTTTGGAGTTATAAGGATGTTTCTTTTACGAAATTCAGTAACAGAGCATTTAAAGTTTAGGACGTCATCAAGCCACGAACTTATTCGAATTGCAATGCATTTTATAAATAGTTTACACATGTTTTATTTTTATATTTTATACTATGCATATCCATTATGAGTAACTATTACGGTGGCCCCCAAAGACTAGGTTACTTAAGTGTTAGTTCGTACACAGATTAAATGTAGAATCAATACTCCGAGTTTATCTATAACCCATTTCTCATTTTCGCTCGGCGAATGGTTGATTCAGATATTTTAATGCTTATTCGAGAATCATTCTAAACTTTAAAAGTTTTATACTGAGAATTATAAAATTTTAAAATTGATATTAAAGAGTTGAAGACTTTTTTATAATAGTTATTTAAGTTGATCGAGATATGTATTTATTATTCTGTTAAAATGATGCATTTGTTTTTTAAGTCAAGCGATATTTTTACCTCTTTGTAATTTGGTTAAACGTGTAATGTTCCGTTCAAGCTTCATTTCAAATTAAACAATTATTTTAACTTTATTAGCTCAATTATTGATAAAAAAAAATACATTTACGAAATGCCCTTATTAAACAAATAAACAATTGTTTTTCTTAAATCAGCAAATAGTTGCATTAATTAGAAAAAAAAGTATAAATTCTCTGAAAGTTTACATTTCTCTAAATTGCCCAAAAATATTTTTTTAAATGCTTGTTTATTTTTGCGTTTGGTTTATAAAAAACCAATCGCATTCAAAAATACTTTGATAAATTTGTGTATAAAAGTTTCAGAAATTCTAATTCAAATATAAAATATATAGGGAATCACTTACTAACAGTGTTGAATTCAGACACCTTCTCCGGGAGGGATTTGTGGGGCTCCAGGGGGGGGGGGGGGGGGGGCAGAATAACACCTTTTAACCATTAAAAGCATAAAATCAAATCTTCTGGGGGAGGACATTTCAATGCTTCGCGTGAATGTACACACCGGGAAATCAACACTGCTCTCTGATAAGGACACTTTTAAGAAATTTCTTTAATTTTTTAAAAGAATTAATAGCTGAAATTATATTTCAGTTTGTAATACTACATTAATCTATCCATGGTATATCTAGAAATATCATATCTGGTGAGGGGGAGAGAGACTGAGATAGAGTAAAACTAGCTAAGATGAAATTGTAAGGGACTGAGAAAATTTCGTTTAAAACAGGTTTTTAGCAGGCATAACTACATTTTTTTCATCGGAACCATAAAAATAGAGGCAAGATTTTGTTATATGAAAACCTCTGTTTTAGTAGCTAACTTTATTATAAAATTTAACTGTAAATAATTTTTTAATAGATGTAAAGAATTATTTACATTTGCCTGCTAAACATTTTTTCAAAGTAAAAAAAAAGGCATATACATCTCATTAGGTGCAAGGCCCCAGTGCAAACCTTTTTAATAGCAGTATGTAAAAAATATTTTTACTCACATTGGACACCTGCCGCATCCATTTGTCACTGACCCTATCGTTGTATCACAGAATATGTAGAAATATATAAGCAATTTATATATATGTGGTGAATTTGATTTCTTGATTAGAAAATATGTAAAGCAGTGTGAAGGGAAAACAAATTAATCTGGTTCAATTTTTGGAAATTAATTAAAACCAGATATATATAAACAATTTTGTTCATATTACATTCTGGTAAGTGCAATTAAATAATTAAATTTGTTTACTTAACATTTCAGCTAAATTAGAAAAGATTTTATCATCATTATTGATATATTTATCTTTTTATTTAATACTCACATAAACAAGTAGACAGTAAAAAACAAAGTTGAAGCTTTAGGCTATGTTTTCATGATTATCAGTGGAACAGTGAAGAATAATTTAGGAGCCCCCCCCCCCCCCCCACCTTCTTGTAGAACTTTTTCTCTTTAAATACATCAACTTTTATATTTTTTATAAATAGAAATTTTAAATTGAAATAAGATAAATAAGAAAACTTGAAAGCTGAACGGCTTGAAATACACTTGTGGAACTCGTGCTTAAAAAAAAGCTTACAGAACTAATCGTGGTTGAAAAAAACAAGGAAAAGAAAAACGCCAAAACTTAGACAAGCACTTTAGGTTTACTAGAATCCCAGAACTCCCGGTCGAAATGAGAACGAAAGCAACTTCTTACGCTACTTGCTACTTCTAGTAGTTTCCTAGTCGATGTGCAATATGATACTCAGTCCCAGTAAGACATATTTATCTAAATATTATTTTATATATTCATTTCTGTATTTGAAGGTATCGAAAATGCAATTTTTTGTGTCAGTATGAGAAAAGGGGGGCTTTCGGAATGAATACCAGAGCTTCCATTGGGCTTAATCCGGTTATGATCTGAGAAAGTCGATTGAAATAGTTAGCCTTTAGAATAAACATTTACGTATGCCTCGCCATTTTCTGATCATTCCAGTTATACTTGGGAAGATCTTGGAGGGGGTGAAATCTATCAACACATTAAAAGTGTTAATATTGCAATATACTCGTCGGGGGCAGGGGGCGGATAATATTTCATGTTGCTGTTAACACTCTCACAGACCGCTGATTTTTTTTCATTTTTCACAGTTTAATTTAAAATTTTCTGTTTAACTTTAGGTACCAGTGAACTTCTGTTTCGTTTAGAACCTTAGTACAATACGATAGTCAGGCCCAGTAGGCCATAGTTATCTAAATATGTATTTATATATTCATTTCTGTATTCGAAGGTATCGATAATGTAATTTTTTGTGTCAGTATACGAGAAAAGGAGGAGCGATGCCGAATAAATACCAGAGCTTCCATTGCCTTTAATCGGGCTATGATATGTGTTACGAGGAGGTCGATTGAAATAGTTATCCTTTAGAATAAACATTTACGTATGACTCGCCATTTTCTGATCATTCCAGTTATACTTGGGAAGATCTTGGAGGGGGTGAAATCTATCAACACATTAAAAGTGTGAATATTGCAATATACTCGTCGGGGCAGGGGGCGGATAATATTTCATGTTGCTGTTAACACTCACAGACCGCTGATTTTTTTTCATTTTTCACAGTTTAATTTAAAATTTTCTGTTTAACTTTAGGTACCAGTGAAGTTCTGTTTCGTTTAGAACCTTAGTACAATACGATAGTCAGGCCCAGTAGGGCATAGTTATCTACATATGTATTTATATATTCATTTCTGTATTCGAAGGTATCGATAATGTAATTTTTTGTGTCAGTATACGAGAAAAGGAGGAGCGATGCCGAATAAATACCAGAGCTTCCATTGCCTTTAATCGGGCTATGATATGTGTTACGAGGAGGTCGATTGAAATAGTTATCCTTTAGAATAAACATTTACGTATGACTCGCCATTTTCTGATCATTCCAGTTATACTTGGGAAGATCTTGGAGGGGGTGAAATCTATCAACACATTAAAAGTGTTAATATTGCAATATACTCGTCGGGGGCAGGGGGCGGATAATATTTCATGTTGCTGTTAACACTCTCACAGACCGCTGATTTTTTTTCATTTTTCACAGTTTAATTTAAAATTTTCTGTTTAACTTTAGGTACCAGTGAACTTCTGTTTCGTTTAGAACCTTAGTACAATACGATAGTCAGGCCCAGTAGGCCATAGTTATCTAAATATGTATTTATATATTCATTTCTGTATTCGAAGGTATCGATAATGTAATTTTTTGTGTCAGTATACGAGAAAAGGAGGAGCGATGCCGAATAAATACCAGAGCTTCCATTACCTTTAATCGGGCTATGATATGTGTTACGAGGAGGTCGATTGAAATAGTTATCCTTTAGAATAAACATTTACGTATGACTCGCCATTTTCTGATCATTCCAGTTATACTTGGGAAGATCTTGGAGGGGGTGAAATCTATCAACACATTAAAAGTGTTAATATTGCAATATACTCGTCGGGGGCAGGGGGCGGATAATATTTCATGTTGCTGTTAACACTCTCACACACCGCTGATTTTTTTTCATTTTTCACAGTTTAATTTATAACTTTCTGTTTAACTTTAGGTACCAGTGAAGTTCTGTTTCGTTTAGAACCTTAGTACAATACGATAGTCAGGCCCAGTAGGGCATAGTTATCTACATATGTATTTATATATTCATTTCTGTATTCGAAGGTATCGATAATGTAATTTTTTGTGTCAGTATACGAGAAAAGGAGGAGCGATGCCAAATAAATACCAGAGCTTCCATTGCCTTTAATCGGGCTATGATATGTGTTACGAGGAGGTCGATTGAAATAGTTATCCTTTAGAATAAACATTTACGTATGACTCGCCATTTTCTGATCATTCCAGTTATACTTGGGAAGATCTTGGAGGGGGTGAAATCTATCAACACATTAAAAGTGTTAATATTGCAATATACTCGTCGGGGGCAGGGGGCGGATAATATTTCATGTTGCTGTTAACACTCTCACACACCGCTGATTTTTTTTCATTTTTCACAGTTTAATTTATAACTTTCTGTTTAACTTTAGGTACCAGTGAAGTTCTGTTTCGTTTAGAACCTTAGTACAATACGATAGTCAGGCCCAGTAGGGCATAGTTATCTAAATATGTATTTATATATTCATTTCTGTATTCGAAGGTATCGATAATGTAATTTTTTGTGTCAGTATACGAGAAAAGGAGGAGCGATGCCGAATAAATACCAGAGCTTCCATTGCCTTTAATCGGGCTATGATATGTGTTACGAGGAGGTCGATTGAAATAGTTATCCTTTAGAATAAACATTTACGTATGACTCGCCATTTTCTGATCATTCCAGTTATACTTGGGAAGATCTTGGAGGGGGTGAAATCTATCAACACATTAAAAGTGTTAATATTGCAATATACTCGTCGGGGGCAGGGGGCGGATAATATTTCATGTTGCTGTTAACACTCACAGACCGCTGATTTTTTTTCATTTTTCACAGTTTAATTTAAAATTTTCTGTTTAACTTTAGGTACCAGTGAAGTTCTGTTTCGTTTAGAACCTTAGTACAATACGATAGTCAGGCCCAGTAGGGCATAGTTATCTAAATATGTATTTATATATTCATTTCTGTATTCGAAGGTATCGATAATGTAATTTTTTGTGTCAGTATACGAGAAAAGGAGGAGCGATGCCGAATAAATACCAGAGCTTCCATTGCCTTTAATCGGGCTATGATATGTGTTACGAGGAGGTCGATTGAAATAGTTATCCTTTAGAATAAACATTTACGTATGACTCGCCATTTTCTGATCATTCCAGTTATACTTGGGAAGATCTTGGACGGGGTGAAATCTATCAACACATTAAAAGTGTTAATATTGCAATATACTCGTCGGGGGCAGGGGGCGGATAATATTTCATGTTGCTGTTAACACTCTCACAGACCGCTGATTTTTTTTCATTTTTCACAGTTTAATTTAAAATTTTCTGTTTAACTTTAGGTACCAGTGAACTTCTGTTTCGTTTAGAACCTTAGTACAATACGATAGTCAGGCCCAGTAGGCCATAGTTATCTAAATATGTATTTATATATTCATTTCTGTATTCGAAGGTATCGATAATGTAATTTTTTGTGTCAGTATACGAGAAAAGGAGGAGCGATGCCGAATAAATACCAGAGCTTCCATTACCTTTAATCGGGCTATGATATGTGTTACGAGGAGGTCGATTGAAATAGTTATCCTTTAGAATAAACATTTACGTATGACTCGCCATTTTCTGATCATTCCAGTTATACTTGGGAAGATCTTGGAGGGGGTGAAATCTATCAACACATTAAAAGTGTTAATATTGCAATATACTCGTCGGGGGCAGGGGGCGGATAATATTTCATGTTGCTGTTAACACTCTCACACACCGCTGATTTTTTTTCATTTTTCACAGTTTAATTTATAACTTTCTGTTTAACTTTAGGTACCAGTGAAGTTCTGTTTCGTTTAGAACCTTAGTACAATACGATAGTCAGGCCCAGTAGGGCATAGTTATCTACATATGTATTTATATATTCATTTCTGTATTCGAAGGTATCGATAATGTAATTTTTTGTGTCAGTATACGAGAAAAGGAGGAGCGATGCCAAATAAATACCAGAGCTTCCATTGCCTTTAATCGGGCTATGATATGTGTTACGAGGAGGTCGATTGAAATAGTTATCCTTTAGAATAAACATTTACGTATGACTCGCCATTTTCTGATCATTCCAGTTATACTTGGGAAGATCTTGGAGGGGGTGAAATCTATCAACACATTAAAAGTGTTAATATTGCAATATACTCGTCGGGGGCAGGGGGCGGATAATATTTCATGTTGCTGTTAACACTCTCACACACCGCTGATTTTTTTTCATTTTTCACAGTTTAATTTATAACTTTCTGTTTAACTTTAGGTACCAGTGAAGTTCTGTTTCGTTTAGAACCTTAGTACAATACGATAGTCAGGCCCAGTAGGGCATAGTTATCTAAATATGTATTTATATATTCATTTCTGTATTCGAAGGTATCGATAATGTAATTTTTTGTGTCAGTATACGAGAAAAGGAGGAGCGATGCCGAATAAATACCAGAGCTTCCATTGCCTTTAATCGGGCTATGATATGTGTTACGAGGAGGTCGATTGAAATAGTTATCCTTTAGAATAAACATTTACGTATGACTCGCCATTTTCTGATCATTCCAGTTATACTTGGGAAGATCTTGGAGGGGGTGAAATCTATCAACACATTAAAAGTGTTAATATTGCAATATACTCGTCGGGGGCAGGGGGCGGATAATATTTCATGTTGCTGTTAACACTCTCACAGACCGCTGATTTTTTTTCATTTTTCACAGTTTAATTTAAAATTTTCTGTTTAACTTTAGGTACCAGTGAACTTCTGTTTCGTTTAGAACCTTAGTACAATACGATAGTCAGGCCCAGTAGGCCATAGTTATCTAAATATGTATTTATATATTCATTTCTGTATTCGAAGGTATCGATAATGTAATTTTTTGTGTCAGTATACGAGAAAAGGAGGAGCGATGCCGAATAAATACCAGAGCTTCCATTGCCTTTAATCGGGCTATGATATGTGTTACGAGGAGGTCGATTGAAATAGTTATCCTTTAGAATAAACATTTACGTATGACTCGCCATTTTCTGATCATTCCAGTTATACTTGGGAAGATCTTGGAGGGGGTGGAATCTATCAACACATTAAAAGTGTTAATATTGCAATATACTCGTCGGGGGCAGGGGGCGGATAATATTTCATGTTGCTGTTAACACTCTCACACACCGCTGATTTTTTTTCATTTTTCACAGTTTAATTTATAACTTTCTGTTTAACTTTAGGTACCAGTGAAGTTCTGTTTCGTTTAGAACCTTAGTACAATACGATAGTCAGGCCCAGTAGGGCATAGTTATCTAAATATGTATTTATATATTCATTTCTGTATTCGAAGGTATCGATAATGTAATTTTTTGTGTCAGTATACGAGAAAAGGAGGAGCGATGCCGAATAAATACCAGAGCTTCCATTGCCTTTAATCGGGCTATGATATGTGTTACGAGGAGGTCGATTGAAATAGTTATCCTTTAGAATAAACATTTACGTATGACTCGCCATTTTCTGATCATTCCAGTTATACTTGGGAAGATCTTGGAGGGGGTGAAATCTATCAACACATTAAAAGTGTTAATATTGCAATATACTCGTCGGGGGCAGGGGGCGGATAATATTTCATGTTGCTGTTAACACTCTCACAGACCGCTGATTTTTTTTCATTTTTCACAGTTTAATTTAAAATTTTCTGTTTAACTTTAGGTACCAGTGAACTTCTGTTTCGTTTAGAACCTTAGTACAATACGATAGTCAGGCCCAGTAGGCCATAGTTATCTAAATATGTATTTATATATTCATTTCTGTATTCGAAGGTATCGATAATGTAATTTTTTGTGTCAGTATACGAGAAAAGGAGGAGCGATGCCGAATAAATACCAGAGCTTCCATTGCCTTTAATCGGGCTATGATATGTGTTACGAGGAGGTCGATTGAAATAGTTATCCTTTAGAATAAACATTTACGTATGACTCGCCATTTTCTGATCATTCCAGTTATACTTGGGAAGATCTTGGAGGGGGTGAAATCTATCAACACATTAAAAGTGTTAATATTGCAATATACTCGTCGGGGGCAGGGGGCGGATAATATTTCATGTTGCTGTTAACACTCTCACACACCGCTGATTTTTTTTCATTTTTCACAGTTTAATTTATAACTTTCTGTTTAACTTTAGGTACCAGTGAAGTTCTGTTTCGTTTAGAACCTTAGTACAATACGATAGTCAGGCCCAGTAGGGCATAGTTATCTACATATGTATTTATATATTCATTTCTGTATTCGAAGGTATCGATAATGTAATTTTTTGTGTCAGTATACGAGAAAAGGAGGAGCGATGCCGAATAAATACCAGAGCTTCCATTGCCTTTAATCGGGCTATGATATGTGTTACGAGGAGGTCGATTGAAATAGTTATCCTTTAGAATAAACATTTACGTATGACTCGCCATTTTCTGATCATTCCAGTTATACTTGGGAAGATCTTGGAGGGGGTGAAATCTATCAACACATTAAAAGTGTTAATATTGCAATATACTCGTCGGGGGCAGGGGGCGGATAATATTTCATGTTGCTGTTAACACTCTCACACACCGCTGATTTTTTTTCATTTTTCACAGTTTAATTTATAACTTTCTGTTTAACTTTAGGTACCAGTGAAGTTCTGTTTCGTTTAGAACCTTAGTACAATACGATAGTCAGGCCCAGTAGGGCATAGTTATCTAAATATGTATTTATATATTCATTTCTGTATTCGAAGGTATCGATAATGTAATTTTTTGTGTCAGTATACGAGAAAAGGAGGAGCGATGCCGAATAAATACCAGAGCTTCCATTGCCTTTAATCGGGCTATGATATGTGTTACGAGGAGGTCGATTGAAATAGTTATCCTTTAGAATAAACATTTACGTATGACTCGCCATTTTCTGATCATTCCAGTTATACTTGGGAAGATCTTGGAGGGGGTGAAATCTATCAACACATTAAAAGTGTTAATATTGCAATATACTCGTCGGGGGCAGGGGGCGGATAATATTTCATGTTGCTGTTAACACTCTCACAGACCGCTGATTTTTTTTCATTTTTCACAGTTTAATTTAAAATTTTCTGTTTAACTTTAGGTACCAGTGAACTTCTGTTTCGTTTAGAACCTTAGTACAATACGATAGTCAGGCCCAGTAGGCCATAGTTATCTAAATATGTATTTATATATTCATTTCTGTATTCGAAGGTATCGATAATGTAATTTTTTGTGTCAGTATACGAGAAAAGGAGGAGCGATGCCGAATAAATACCAGAGCTTCCATTGCCTTTAATCGGGCTATGATATGTGTTACGAGGAGGTCGATTGAAATAGTTATCCTTTAGAATAAACATTTACGTATGACTCGCCATTTTCTGATCATTCCAGTTATACTTGGGAAGATCTTGGAGGGGGTGAAATCTATCAACACATTAAAAGTGTTAATATTGCAATATACTCGTCGGGGGCAGGGGGCGGATAATATTTCATGTTGCTGTTAACACTCTCACACACCGCTGATTTTTTTTCATTTTTCACAGTTTAATTTATAACTTTCTGTTTAACTTTAGGTACCAGTGAAGTTCTGTTTCGTTTAGAACCTTAGTACAATACGATAGTCAGGCCCAGTAGGGCATAGTTATCTACATATGTATTTATATATTCATTTCTGTATTCGAAGGTATCGATAATGTAATTTTTTGTGTCAGTATACGAGAAAAGGAGGAGCGATGCCGAATAAATACCAGAGCTTCCATTGCCTTTAATCGGGCTATGATATGTGTTACGAGGAGGTCGATTGAAATAGTTATCCTTTAGAATAAACATTTACGTATGACTCGCCATTTTCTGATCATTCCAGTTATATTTGGGAAGATCTTGGAGGGGGTGAAATCTATCAACACATTAAAAGTGTTAATATTGCAATATACTCGTCGGGGGCAGGGGGCGGATAATATTTCATGTTGCTGTTAACACTCTCACACACCGCTGATTTTTTTTCATTTTTCACAGTTTAATTTATAACTTTCTGTTTAACTTTAGGTACCAGTGAAGTTCTGTTTCGTTTAGAACCTTAGTACAATACGATAGTCAGGCCCAGTAGGGCATAGTTATCTACATATGTATTTATATATTCATTTCTGTATTTGAAGGTATCGATAATGTAATTTTTTGTGTCAGTATACGAGAAAAGGAGGAGCGATGCCGAATAAATACCAGAGCTTCCATTGCCTTTAATCGGGCTATGATATGTGTTACGAGGAGGTCGATTGAAATAGTTATCCTTTAGAATAAACATTTACGTATGACTCGCCATTTTCTGATCATTCCAGTTATACTTGGGAAGATCTTGGAGGGGGTGAAATCTATCAACACATTAAAAGTGTTAATATTGCAATATACTCGTCGGGGGCAGGGGGCGGATAATATTTCATGTTGCTGTTAACACTCTCACACACCGCTGATTTTTTTTCATTTTTCACAGTTTAATTTAAAATTTTCTGTTTAACTTTAGGTACCAGTGAAGTTCTGTTTCGTTTAGAACCTTAGTACAATACGATAGTCAGGCCCAGTAGGGCATAGTTATCTACATATGTATTTATATATTCATTTCTGTATTCGAAGGTATCGATAATGTAATTTTTTGTGTCAGTATACGAGAAAAGGAGGAGCGATGCCGAATAAATATCAGAGCTTCCATTGCCTTTAATCGGGCTATGATATGTGTTACGAGGAGGTCGATTGAAATAGTTATCCTTTAGAATAAACATTTACGTATGACTCGCCATTTTCTGATCATTCCAGTTATACTTGGGAAGATCTTGGAGGGGGTGAAATCTATCAACACATTAAAAGTGTTAATATTGCAATATACTCGTCGGGGGCAGGGGGCGGATAATATTTCATGTTGCTGTTAACACTCTCACACACCGCTGATTTTTTTTCATTTTTCACAGTTTAATTTAAAATTTTCTGTTTAACTTTAGGTACCAGTGAAGTTCTGTTTCGTTTAGAACCTTAGTACAATACGATAGTCAGGCCCAGTAGGGCATAGTTATCTACATATGTATTTATATATTCATTTCTGTATTCGAAGGTATCGATAATGTAATTTTTTGTGTCAGTATACGAGAAAAGGAGGAGCGATGCCGAATAAATATCAGAGCTTCCATTGCCTTTAATCGGGCTATGATATGTGTTACGAGGAGGTCGATTGAAATAGTTATCCTTTAGAATAAACATTTACGTATGACTCGCCATTTTCTGATCATTCCAGTTATACTTGGGAATATCTTGGAGGGGGTGAAATCTATCAACACATTAAAAGTGTTAATATTGCAATATACTCGTCGGGGGCAGGGGGCGGATAATATTTCATGTTGCTGTTAACACTCTCACACACCGCTGATTTTTTTTCATTTTTCACAGTTTAATTTAAAATTTTCTGTTTAACTTTAGGTACCAGTGAAGTTCTGTTTCGTTTAGAACCTTAGTACAATACGATAGTCAGGCCCAGTAGGGCATAGTTATCTACATATGTATTTATATATTCATTTCTGTATTCGAAGGTATCGATAATGTAATTTTTTGTGTCAGTATACGAGAAAAGGAGGAGCGATGCCGAATAAATATCAGAGCTTCCATTGCCTTTAATCGGGCTATGATATGTGTTACGAGGAGGTCGATTGAAATAGTTATCCTTTAGAATAAACATTTACGTATGCCTCGCCATTTTCTGATCATTCCAGTTATACTTGGGAAGATCTTGGAGGGGGTGAAATCTATCAACACATTAAAAGTGTTAATATTGCAATATACTCGTCGGGGGCAGGGGGCGGATAATATTTCATGTTGCTGTTAACACTCTCACACACCGCTGATTTTTTTTCATTTTTCACAGTTTAATTTAAAATTTTCTGTTTAACTTTAGGTACCAGTGAAGTTCTGTTTCGTTTAGAACCTTAGTACAATACGATAGTCAGGCCCAGTAGGGCATAGTTATCTACATATGTATTTATATATTCATTTCTGTATTCGAAGGTATCGATAATGTAATTTTTTGTGTCAGTATACGAGAAAAGGAGGAGCGATGCCGAATAAATATCAGAGCTTCCATTGCCTTTAATCGGGCTATGATATGTGTTACGAGGAGGTCGATTGAAATAGTTATCCTTTAGAATAAACATTTACGTATGCCTCGCCATTTTCTGATCATTCCAGTTATACTTGGGAAGATCTTGGAGGGGGTGAAATCTATCAACACATTAAAAGTGTTAATATTGCAATATACTCGTCGGGGGCAGGGGGCGGATAATATTTCATGTTGCTGTTAACACTCTCACAGACCGCTGATTTTTTTTCATTTTTCACAGTTTAATTTATAATTTTCTGTTTAACTTTAGGTACCAGTGAAGTTCTGTTTCGTTTAGAACCTTTATGCAATACGACAGTCAGGCCCAGTAGGGCATATTTATCTAAATATGTATTTATATATTCATTTCTGTATTAGAAGGTATCGAAAATGTAATTTTTTTGTGTCATTATACGAGAAAAGCAGGAGCGATGCCGAATGAATACCAGAGCTCTTATTGCCTTTAATCGGGCTATGATATGTGTTACGTACGAGAAGGTCGATTGAAATAGTTATCCTTTAAAATAAACATTTACGTATACTTCACTATTTTCTGATCATTCCAGTTATATTTGGGAAGATTGGGGAAGGGGTGAAATCTAGCAACTCATTAACCCTTAACTGCTATGAGAAAAATTGTCGCATAACTACTGTGAGCAGTCTCTGAGATTGCTTAATCGAAGAATGAATAAATGACTTGATTAACTCAGAGGAAACTGTTTATGTATTAAACTTTATATACGGGTCTATTGTAACCTATAAAGAAGTCTTTAGAAAAAGTGCTAGGGCTTCAATAAAACAAAATTTCATTAGTATCTATAGCTAAACTGAAAATTACTAGTTAAACTTCGAAAATCGAAAAAAACAGCGGTCTGTGAGACCGATAACAGTAGTCCAAGGTTAAAATCAAGCAGGGCGGTCGCTCTGCCAAGCCAAGCTTAAAAAAACGCCACACAAACAACGCCAAGAACTGGAATAAAGACCGCTAATGCTTATATACAGAAAGCAACTTCGCAATGTTAAATCGACAAAACACGCCAGATTAAAATATCAGATATCAAACAAACCAAGCGTCGTAGAAAAAAAACGAAAACTAGAAGAATCTAAGGAAGAATTTCTTCAATTTAAGACCAAACTCATCTTCATAAGTGATTTATAAACAGAGATATAGCTTTTTTTTAAAAACATCGAGTTACTTAAAATGATCACTTTTTTCTTCGTCAAACTTTTTTTTTCAAACAACCTACAGGCCTTAATATTGGGCAGAATAAAAAAAGGATTGCATTTTTGGACAAGTAATTACGTAATCTATGTGCTTTTATAAAATTCAGTGTAAAAAAGAATTATTTTCTATTCTTAATTAGCAAAAAACTGTTAATTAACTTGGCGATTAAAAAATTATGCCAAAACAGAGATAAAACCCGCCAACGACCATGTACCATCTGTATTAAAATAGCACAAATCAGTTACAGGTTATAATATAACCACATCAAATTTCATCTGCAAGTCAGCCATTTTCTTCTGAAGATATTTAAAAAAAATAAAACTTCATAATTATAAGAACACACATTTTATCAGACAAATAAATATGACTGCAAATTGTAGCAGATGACTGTTTCCAACATGAATAAGTATGAGGAATTGCCGCTCAAGGATATCGGTCTGGGTGGCTCTGTCGCAGCGCGTCAACACGGCATGCACAAGGTCCCAGGTTCGAGTCCTGCCCCCGGTTAACTTTTCACTCATGTTTGTTTAGTGTATTTAATTGTCTGATAAAATGCGTGTTCTTATAATGTTGTAAAATAAAGTAATCAGACGTAGTGTTTATGCTTTAAAAAATATTTTTAATATATAATTTACGTTTTTAGAAAGATCTTTAAAAATAAATTAGTTTTTGAGGGAAGATGTACCTTCTAAAATGTATACATTAAGACTTATCGGCATTTAAAATTTCTTTCCAAACGTAAACAAAATTTTTTAAATGAATTAAATGTGATTCATTTATTTCTTTAAAAAAAAAAAAAAAAAAAAAAAAAACCACGGTAAAGGACAGGCATTTCGTTCGCAGGAATACCTTTCACGTCATTTTCCTATAAATTAATGAAATCCAGTTGTTAAATTACACAGCTCAACACAAATCTGGGGTTTGAAGAATGGCACTTTTTTCTTAGTAAATCAGTCACGCTGATCACAAATATGACATTAGTTTTTTTCTAACACCCACAGTTTTTTCACAAAACAAAAAAGAAGGGGGTGCTTCTTAATAAAATCAATGTGTAATATTTATTAAATAAGATACATTTTTAATAAAAACAAAAAATAATTTCTTATTAAAGTGACATTAATAAATGTTAAAATACAATACTGCACTAAAGGATGTGAAATATAAATATAGATGGCGCCCCTTTATGTATTGATATTTGCCTGAGAAGGCGCAATTTTCTCCCGCGCATTTGTAGTGAGAACATGCATTTATTTTGTTCGTTTATTTATATCTTACGTTTGTTTTGTCAGTTTCTTATAGCAATATGGCATCAAGAGGTTGTATAAATCCAGGATATAAAAAAAAGTGATTCGGCAGAACTTAGTTGATCCAAAAGAAGTCCTCTTGCCTCCCCTGCACATTAAATTAGGTTTAATGAAACAATTCGTAAAAACCTTAGATAAAACAGGGGATAGTTTTCGATATTTAAATGAAGTTTTTCCACATTTATCGGAAGGTAAAATCAAAGAAGATGTGTTCGTTGGCCCAGATATGAGATGGCTAATGAAGGACGAAAATTTTGAGGAAAAAATTAAATCAATCGAGAAAGATGCATGGGTTAGTTTCAAACATGTTACTCAGAAATGTTTAGGAAATTACAAAGATCCTAACTACGCAACGATCATTGAAAAAAAATGGTTCAAAACTTTCAAAAACTAGGTTGTAACATGAGTTTAAAAATGCATTTTCTGTACCCCTATCTTGAATGTTTTCCTGAAAATCTTGGTGAAATGAGTGAAGAACAAGGTGAGAGATTTTACCAGGACATAAAATGCATGGAAAAACGCTATCAAGGACACTGGAATGTAAATATGTTGGCAGATTACTGCTGGGGGCTAAAAAGAGACACTAAACCAGCTTCAAAATCTAAAGGATACAAGCGTGCTTTTGATGATAAAGAAAAGTAATTTTACTGTATATACTAGAATATAATTTCTTATAAAACATGCACACACATATATATATGTATATATGATTTTATTTATTTATCTGATTTTTTTTGTACATTTTTAAATGAATGTTGTGTAAATTGTATATTCTCAAGTTCCAAATTCTTAGTTTCTTAATTGAAAGAAATCATGACGTGATACATAAAAATGGATATTATTTTGAAATAAGCATAGCAGATTTCTTACAATTTACATAAATTCATGAAAACCCCAAATAAAAATTTAAATTTTGTAGGTCTGTGTTATTTTTGTTTTAGAAGTGAAGTTTCCATTTAAATTTATTGTAACAGTACAATGTTTAATTGAATAAAATAATGTAAATCTAAGAAATTGCTAAGAAATTCCAAACATGCACAGGGCAACGCAAAAATAAATAAATAAATAAATAAACAAAAAATAAATAAATAGATAAATAAATAAATAAAAGTCAGCTTTCAGAAATTCTAAAAATTGTTCGTATATCTTAATTACAAGCTAAAGGAGGGTTTATTTCTATATTATTCTATATATAATAGTAATTTCAGCAAATATATTAAATTCCAATGCGATCTGATTTAAACTTTAAGATAGTTTATAAGACATGATAAAAAAAAAATTATAAAAAAAGAGTGGCGCGTCACATTTCGGGGAGGAGATGGGGAGGGGCGTGAACAAAATTAGGAAGTATAATAAGGCTATCTGTTTGAAACTTTACGATATTTTATAATACATAACATAAATTTTAAAAATAAAGCCGCGTCAAAAATTATAGGGAGGGGCGGAGCGTGTTTTGCCTACACAAGGGGGGGGGGACACTTTTCTAAATTTTAACGATATCTGTCATGTCACATATCGTTACAAAGGGCTGTGACCACTTATTCCTGTTATGCATCACAGGTGTCACCCTCACATTTTGCGCCCCCCCCCCCGACACTACTCATGTGATATATCGTTGGAAAGGTCTGTGAACGCTTAATCATACTAATCAGGGAGGGGGGAGATTTCTAAATTGTGCACATACCCCTCATGTAATTCATGTGTCGTTGGAAAGGTCTGTGACCGCTTAATCCTATTATGCAACTCCTCTGTTCATCCCCCCACTTTGCCCCTAAACGTGATTAGCTTTCACCATCAGGGGGCGCTTTTCTATCTCTGTTTCTATGGTCGGATCACGACGGGGTATGGCTCATTCGACTCGACATCGATAGAGCTTTCTGATTTTAGTTCGTTTTTTCACCACCAGGGGGCACTTCCCTATCTCTGGTTCTATGAGCTGGATCACGACGGGGTATAGCTCATTCGACTCGACATCTATAGCCTTAACGATTTCAGTGCCCGAGGTTCATATAGAACAGATTGCGCTACCTGGTGGTGGAAGATGGAACTTGAGCGTGCGCAGCACGACTGCTATGCGGTGCCGAAGTAGTGGGGACCCGTGTCGGAGGCTCGTTCGGTTAGAGGTTTATACTATTCGATGTGCAAATTAAGGGATTATCCGGTGCCGAAGGCAGCGGGGAACCTGGTCGGAGGTTCGTTCGGTTCGAGGTTTATCTTATTCGAGGTTTTACAAGATTCGAGGCCCTGATGTAAATTAAGGGCCCGCTAGTGGGCGAAGCCAGCTAGTGCTAATAATAAAAGAGCGTGATATCACGTTTCAATCAAATGCAGCACTGACACGCTATGTACTTATTCCATTTTTATTCATTTCATGAATAAGTCAGTGATATTTTTTAACGGGGGATAACAAGTATTATAACAAGCCACATTTAGTATGTTGTTTTTAAGAGTGTATTTAGTTTAATTGAAAAATCTACTGGTATTTCTAGTTAACCCTTTAAACAATGACTGAAAGTAAAATGTAATTTTAAATTATTTCTCATGTTTAGATTATTTAAATTATGTTTAATCTATTTAAAAAAAAAGAAATGATATCTACAAAAACAACTTTTCAAAAGTAGAAAAAGCCAAGCGTAAAAAAAAAAAAAAAAAAAAAAAAAAAAAAAAAAAAAAAAAAGTTGTGTCTAAAAAATGGTGTGATATCAAATTTCCAAGCTATTATATTATTTATTTAACTTTTTTCCATTAAATAAGTTATCATATATATAAGTCGAGTGCCTACGTATATGTTAATAGAAATCGTTTTCTCCTGTACTAAATACATCCTAACGAGTTTCTGAAAATGCAATTTTTTTCAAATTATGCATGATGGGCTTGGCGGCCATCTTTCCATATTTCTAAGCATCCAAATTTCTAAAGTAAAAGAGTAATATGTTTGCACTGTAATATGTTTATAACAATTTCGAACTTCAGATTTTAACTACGGAGAGATAAATTAGATAAGACTGATATTTTGAGAAATTGAATTTTACTAGTTTGAAATTATTAATTACTCTAAAAAATAAATCATAAGATGAATCTTTAAGATAAGTCATCATTATCTTAAGACACAATTTTCAGAGCATACAAGTCTATAAATTAAACGCTTAGAACATTTGCTTAAATAACAATTTTGAACTTCGGATTTTAACTACGGATTTGAGTGTTTAGAATTTTGTGAATAATATGCAAAGATGGCCGCCAAGCCCATCATGCATAATTTGAAAAAAATTGCATTTTCAGAAACTCGTTAGGATGTATTTAGTACAGGAGAAAACGATTTCTATTAACATATACGTAGGCACTCGACTTATATATATGATAACTTATTTAATGGAAAAAAGTTAAATAAATAATATAATAGCTTGGAAATTTGATATCACACCATTTTTTAGCCACAACTTTTTTTTTTTTTTACGCTTGGCTTTTTCTACTTTTGAAAAGTTGTTTTTGTAGATTGTAATATACTCGTCGGGGGCAGAGGGAGAATAATATTTCATGTAAAAAGGTTCATATAGTTAATCCTTAAGGGAACAGTGGATGTTAAAATTAATTTATTTTTACTTTTTATCACAGAGATATGAAATTTTGTGCATATATACATTTCAATGTAAGCTTATAGAACACCTTAAAAAAATGTGCAATCTTATTAAAATTTTAAGATGTTTCTAAAATTTTAAAACTTATGAAAAAAATTAAAATGCTCCCTGCGAGTTAATTTTTGAGATATTTCCTTGATTTCGCATTTATTTTTCATAAATTGTTTTACAAACAAATGTGTGTATGAATTATTTGATTCCTTTAATATTTAATTTTTAGAGATATTTTTCTGAATTGCATCTCGATTTTCATCAAAATTTTGCCTTTTAATAAGTTATACAGGGAATGTAATTGCATTAATTAAGTTAAATTGTAAAATCCATACACAGTTTCTTTGTAAACAGTATCAGGATTCTTCCTTATTAATTTCATGAAATTTCAACAAAAATTAAGACGCATAGAGCATTTAAAAAATTTTAAAAAACCTTTAAAAATCTCTTTTGAGAAAACCGATTTAAAGTTTATCGCTACTACGATAATTTGTTTGTGTATAAAATTCAAACGCTTTTAACTTTGCGAAAAATCATCGAAACTACATGCAGTTTTTTGCAAATGGTTCAATACAAACTAGAGAATGAAAAACATACAAATATAAATTTCGATTTCTGGGTCGATTTATTCTCAAATAAATGTCCACGGTCCCCTTAACTGCTGTTAAAAGTCTCACAGACCCACTTTTCCAACTTTTTAACACTTTCCAACCTAGTTGAAAAGTGTTAATGACTTCGGTCTGCCGTCTGGCTCACTTTAACTCGCGTAAATATGCTCGGATTTCCTTGAAATTTTTGTATGTTATTGCCGTTTATCACATCATGTTCCCTGTTGCAAATGAAGGGAGTAGCACTTATGCTTTTATTACAAAGAAAGTCAAACGTATTCCGTTACATTACAGTCAATGGAAAATAATCGTTTCAAGTGCATTTTGAAGATGCTACGCCATTTGAAACACGATGAAATTAATGTATAATTATGAAGCGCATTAAAACATGCTTTTTGTAGAATATGGGATGCAAAGCAATTTTTATCCAATTACAGGGTCACACAAAAGAATTCTGTTAGACATTGTTCTACGGGGAAATATCGTTTGCAGAGTAATTTAATGATTTTTCACTATTTCAATCCTAAATGAAAATTATATGCATTACTGAGGTGCACTATAAATTACTCGCTTAAAAGTATAGTGTGCATTGCATTTATCGTTCATTTACAGGGTCTATCAAAAAAATTCTGTTGCACATTGCACTACAGGGGAAAATCGTTTGCAGTGTAATTTAATGATGTTTCACTATTTGAAACATAATAAAATTTTTATGCATCACTATATATTGCTCACTTAAAAGTATGGTGTGCATTGTGTTTATCGTTCATTTACAGGGACACACAAAAGATATCGGTTACAGAATACATGCGATAATTATAGTCTACGTGTGATAAGTGAGTTTACAAGTTCGGTTTACGTTTTTAAGTTTAATATTTTTCATATTACGTGGTGTGTATAAATTCGGTTGTTCATATACAAGGCAACACAGGGGAATTCGTAAGTATCACAGACTATGGGAGTGAATTGCTTAAGGGTAGTTTTTAAATGTGTTACGCATTTCCTCGCTGAACTATATTTGGTAGACTAATGTAAGTTTGTGGAATATAAATAAATTCATATACAAAGCTATGCAACGAACAGAATACATTGTCGTTTATGGTTGGTAATTGCTGGAAGTGAGTTTTAAGTAGCCTTATGTGTTTTTTACCTGAATTAAATTTTAGCTTAATATGGCGTGTGTACAAAAGTGTTTAGAACAAAAGTGTTTAGTGCAAAAGATTTCGAGTGCAATTCCACCAATTGGCGAAAATTTCTTAATATGAATTTTCTAACTGAACTAAATTTTATCATGCTATGCATTATATATCCAAATCTACTGATCATATACAGGGCTGCACAAAATACTTCAACTACTTCGAACAATTTCGAAAACTGTATGTTTCAATATGGTATATGTTTTCTAAACTGTTTACTTACATATCTGCTTTTACCTTTTTTAACGGTGAATTTTCGTTGCAGTTTTCTGGATGTGTTGGAAAGTGTTTTATAATCTATACTTGACGCATGATTTTTCGTTCTTGTTTTCATTTATCACAGTTCTTTTACACAGTTTTCATTTATCACAACTTCTAATTAACATTTTCAAACCTAGTTCAAAAGTATTTGTGATTTCGGTTTGTCTGGCCGTCTTCCGTGCTCTAACTCGCGTAAATATACTCGGATTGCGCTGAAATATTTGTATATTATTGTCGTTTACTATAGCATGATCCTTATTAGAAAAGAAGCACGTAGCACTTTTAGTTTATTTACAGGGACAGTCAAAAGTATTCTGTTACATTACAGTCAATGGGATAAAAGTTGTTTCTAGTGCATTTTTATTATGCTACACCGTTTGAAACATGATAAAATTGATATACAATTATGAAACGTACTAAAACATGCTTTTAGTAGAATATGGGGCGCAAAGCATTTATTATTCATTTACAGGGACAAACAAAATAATTCTGTTGCACGTTGTTCTATGGAAGAAAATCGTTTGCAGTGTAATTTAATGTCGTTTCACTATTTCAAACATAAAGAAATTTATATGCATTACTGAGGTGCACTATAAATTGCTGCCTTAAAAGTAGGGTGGGCATTACGTTTATCGTTCATTTACAGAGACACACAAAATATATCGGTTACAGTATGCGTGCAATAATTACAGTCTATGTGTGATAAGTGCGTTTTAAACATTGATTTTAGTTTTTAAGTTTAACTAAATTTTTGCATAGTGCATGGTATGAATAAATTCGTTTGATCATATACAGGGTACAGAAAGGAATTCGCAAGTATTACATATTATGGGATTGAATTGCTTAGAGTAGTTTTTAATGGTGTTACGCATTTTCCCGCTGAACAATAGTTAGTAGACTTATAGAAGTTTGTGAAAAATAAATAAATTCATGTACAGGGTTATGCAAAGAACAAGGTACATTGTCGTTTATGGTTGGTAATTTCTGAAAGTTTGTTTTAAATTGACTTATATGTTTTTTAATTGAATTAAATTTTAGCTTAATATGGGGTGTGTACAAAAGTCTTTAGATAATATACAGGGTTGTACAAAAGATTTCGAGTGCATTTCTATTGATTAGCGATAGTTTCTAAATGTGAATTTTGTAAATGAACTAATTTTATCATGCTATGTAGTATATATATCCAAATCTTTAGATCATATACAGGGCTGCACAAAATAATTCTAATACATTTTTGACTGTGAAAGGTGATTTCCAAAACTGCGCTTCTAAATGTGTTATATGTTTTTTATACTCTTTACTTATATATCGTCTAACACATTATTTAACGGTGAAAATTCGTTATAGTTTTCAGGATGTGTTGGAAAGTGGTTCATAATGTATGCTTTGCGCATTATTTTTCGTTCTTGTTTGATTAATGATGTTGAAATATTCACTTATTGTATTATTTCCTGTGCTGGATTTCTCCTGCAGAAAACAATTGTTATAGATTTAGTAACTGTTAACAATATCTCCAGTAGTATCACAGAAATACATTAATTTAATATATATATATTTATAATTCTTATGTATTAAAGACTATATTATTCTCTTGTATAGTTTTATTTTCGAAATATTAGTCTCCAATCAAAAAACTTTCATATAACTTAAATTGAATTAAAGTTGATATTCTTACAACATTTTAAATTACCACCACATTGTTGCCAACATCGCCATTGTTTAATGCCAAGCTTGGCGACATATACGCTTTAGGCTTTAAAAATTTTGTTAAAGCAAATTTAAAACAAACATTTTCAAGTATGCACTTATTCAAAGATACAAAGCAATTTTAACTTTAGTCACTTTGTAACTTTAAATAAGTGAATTATTAGAAATGTTACTCTAAATTTGTGTTATCAAAAATTTTAAAGCTTTAAACCATCAATTTAACTAGTCGAATGTGCCAATACCAATAATTTTTTTCTATCTCATACATGTTAATATTTAAAAAAACGTAAGTTTTTTAATTATGCATTTTAGAATAAAAATGCTGCATAGCAGCCCTACCTGCCAAAACCTAATCAGCATCAACTTATGTCAAGGTCTATCAGGATATGAAGTTTGGTGAAATTCCGTGCATTAGTTCTTGATATGACTATCGCTAAAATCGTGTAAATCCTGAAAAATACAGCATTGCAGCACCATCTGTTGGGCGATTTACACAAAATCCTAATCAGCAACAACTTATGTCCACCTCTAACTGAATCTGCATTTTGATGAAAATCCGTGCATTAGTTCTTGAGATAGAGCTTTTCGGTAAACCACGAAAAATGCAGCATAGAAGTTCCACCTGCTGGACGATTTACACCAAAAACTAATCAGCACTAATGTTTATCACGGTATAACTGAATCTAAAGTTTTATTAAGTTCCGTGCATTAATTCTTGAGATATGACTATCACTAAAATCGTGTCAATCTTGAAAAATGCAGCATAGCAGCGCAATCAGTTGGGACACTAAAACCTAATCATAAACAACATATGTCAACATCTAACAGAATCTGAAGTTTGATGAAAATCTGTGCATTAGTTCTTTAGATATACCTATTGCGGAAATCGTGAAAAATGCAACATATAGCAGCGTCACCTGTTGGGTGATTTACACCAAAAACTAATCAACACAAACTTCTATCAAGGTTATTAAATTCCATGCATTAGTTCTTGAGATAGCGCGCAAAAGAGACTTTTTGTCACAGACAGACTCACAGACATACATTTTCTAGAAACATTTAAATCGTGTTCAAGACCTTCTAAAACGTATAAATCCGTCGAAAATTAGAATTCCAATTTTTTGACGAATCCAATACTTTATTTTTGTATAACTAGGGGGCTCTGCCCCCTGCTCACTACACTCACCAACCCCAGTTCTGATTTCACAGCCTCTTAAAACCTGGTAATGTATCCTGTCTTAAAAAGATGATGATGATGATATCACGAACGGCGACTATCTTCTGTAATCATGTTATAATGCTTTTTCATTTAATTCATCTTTTTTATTTTTAATATTCATGTGTAAACACGATTTTTATGACGTAATTTTCTTTATTTCCTGCTTTCAACACGTGATCATTTAATTATTATTTTAAACTTTCACTATTGTTTATAATAGTCTCGCGCAAATACATTTTTTATTTGAGATAAAACATAATCCTTTGCACTTATTTAGAAATTGGCAACAATATAAAAAAATGACTTTTTCAATAAAAGATTTTTTACTCGTTTTTTAAGATTTTTTTGAGTTTTTATTGTCCGACCGTGATAATGTTTTTTAATTTCTGAAAGCTTGTTATATTTCGCGTCTGGTGGTATGATTTTCGAATCCGTAGGATGGCTATAAAAAAAGTAGTAGCTCCTCAAAAAGGTCCCTAGTAAAAAAGCGATGAGAATAACCCGGAATATCTACGCAGAATTTGATTGGTCCATTTCTAAATCGTTTTTGGCTCAGTTCCAGATTACTTTTTTTTAATATAGAAGGAATAGAAGAAAGTAAAAATGTGAACGGTATTAAACATTTTTCTGTTTCTTTCTTCCTTTCCTTTACTTTTTTTCTTCTTGCAACTACTCAAAATCATTTCATAGTTTTTTTTTTCTTTTTTAAAAAGTATTCAGTTTTATCAGTGCACGTAAAAACTTCAAAACACGAAATATTTACTTTTATTTAAATTGCAATTGAATAGAATTCGTTGTTTAAATTATTTTTCTTATCAGCTGAGCATGAAAAAAAAACGGTGAGATACAAAATAATTCAAGAGCTTTTAGGGGATTATTAAAAGATTATAAAGGATTGCAAAATTTAATTAGCAAGCGAGTAATCTTTGTAAGAAATTTTAAAGTTAATTGGAAGACTGACTTATTTCTGAAAAATAATGACAGTGAGTTTCGGAAAACTACTCAGCTTTGGCTTTTTTTTAAAATAATTCTTAGGAAACATTTAATTTAAGCAATTATCCTTAAGTGGAAGTGCATAAAATGTCACATTGTATGATTTATTTTTATTAGAAAAACTTCTTTTGCTATGCATAAATGATTATGTCAGACAATGTTTTAAATTAGCAACCATTTAAAAGAGGATTTAAAGCTCCAAACTCTTAAAAACAAAAGAAATTACAACTTTAAAATTGAACGTTATACGTGTCAAATGCGCTGCGTTCGTTTCGTGCTATAACTAGTTTTACAATGTAAAAAAATCATCGTTATTATTTCAGTGAAATGAATTATATCGTCTGCTATGAGGGAAATGAAGATGACTTTTTTTTCTTATTACGTATGTCATGTTTACAAATGCAATTTTTTTATACACCAGACAGCTCTGTAAAATTCACCATGGAGATCTTGCTTTGCCTCTTGATTACCTCCATGGTTTAATATTTCTATGACTCACGATAAATGAATCTTTTGTTTATTTACTTTAATGGATTGAGATATTTGGCTGTTAACCTAATTTTCACTGAAGATTATATACACTCAGAATCTATACATTTTTTAATGTAACTCATCTCTCAAGCAAACCATTTTTTGGAACGATCTTTCTAAAATTGTAACTTTTACGCAATTTTATTCGAAAAAATAATTTTAAATAAAAATGCATATGGAAAAAGATGTGGTTAGTCCCTATTTATTTTTCTCAGTCGCATGACTTGCGCTTTTACTATTTAGATTACGTAGGATAGGATTTAATAGAATGAAGAAAACTTTTATTAATACATTTTAAAGTTTTAATTCAATTTTCAGAAAATTTGAAATGACTCGACAAATTTCTGAAACTGTTGCATGCATTAAATTTCAAACCATTCGGTTGGGTAGTTTTTGCGCTGTTATATGTGGACCGACGGACAGACCAGACGAGACTATAAGTGCTACGTATTTATATAATTACGAACGCGCCTAAAAATGTTAAAAATCTACAGAAAATGTCGGTTTTAAATATTGTGAATGGAGTAAAATCGGCTACTTTAGCTCAAACAAATATTTTTTTTTCATAGAAAGTAAGATATGATTCAGATAGGTAAATTATCTTTAAGGAATAGAAAATTGAAAAACAAAATATCTTACAAATAAGTGAATATTTAAATAAACTAGTCGGATGTGCCATTTCCAAAACTTTCTTCTATCTCACACAGGTTTCGCATACACAAAAAACGAATCTCAGCACCCATTTATATCAAGGTCTAACCGAATCTGAAATTTTGCTAAATTCCGTGTATTAGAGCCTGAGATATAACTATCGCTAAATAGTGTAAATCCTGAAAAATGCAGCATAGCAGCGCCGCCTGCTGGGATATTTACACCAAAACCTAATCAACAAGAACTTATATAAACGTCTAACTGAATCTTAAGTTGGATGAAATTCTATGCATTAGTTCTTGATAATAGCTGTCGTGGTAAATCATAAAAAAATTAGCATAGCAACGCCACGAGCAGAGATATCTACACCAAAACGTAATCCGTGTCTATTTATGTCAAGGTCTAACTGAATCTGAAATTTGACGAAAAACAGTGCATTCGTTCTTGAGATAGAGCTATTGCGGAAATCGCGAAAAATGCAGCATAGCAGAGCCACCTTTTGCGCGATTTACACCAAGAACTAATCAGCACCCATTTATATCGGGAACTAACTGAATATAAAGTTTTATTAAATTTCGTACATTAGTTCTTGAGATAGAGCGCCCACAAATTTTTGTCACATACAGACAAGTAGAGTCACAGACAGACATTTTCTAAAAACAGTCCAATCGTGTTCAGGACCTTATAAAACCTATAAATCCTTCGAAAACCGGAAGTCGAAATTTTTCATGAATCCAACACTTTCTTCCTGTAAATATAGAAGAATGTAAAAATTCAACAAGGGGTATCAAAAAACTGAAATGCGCTATACGTAAGTAATATAATTTGCAAGTGTGATTAAAATAAGATTGGGTCCTACTTGGATGTTTATTTCCACAGTTACGCCATGGTTACGAATATGGAAATAAACATCGAAGCAAAAATAAAATAACGTAGGTAATCTTAGAGAGTACGTGAAAAATTCAACGATGGCGTTTCAAATCATTACATCATAGATCGTGCAACTACAGAATAACCATATTTGTTTTGATAATGGTTTCGGTGGAGTCGAAACATGTAAGCAGTTTAATAAAACTTATTGTACTCCTTTTATAGATCTTTTAAATTTTTTAGCAGTTTAATGATGTATATTATTTCTGGATGTTGTGATTTGTTATATATCAACACCCTATTTAAACTTTTCAAAATGTATTAAATACCTAGGCCGTTGCCCGATTGGTACAAAATTCAATACCGTTCTGGCGACTTTGGTCTATAATATATTCGCCCAATGACAGCTCAGACGGAAGTACCGTTTGGGAGTAACAGTGTTCATTCATGAACATGCACAAAAATCATTATTATAATATTTTTCTTATACTCTGCTTTCGAAAAGTAAAAACTATAGTACACAATTAGATGACTATTTTTAAAAAGTAAATCATTTTTGTATCTTTACAAACAATTTGAATTTCGTGGTGATTGGCTTAATTTTATGAAATTCAGAGCCTAAATTAGACAGAAATAAAAAAAGAAGAGCAGACAGACTTACCATTATTTTCTATCCCGATGATATTTATACCGGACGACCATTAAAACGAGTTCTTTCCAATAAAAAAAGTATTATGAGAATTCGAGTATCCGTTCAAAATCTATACGTGAACATACATTAAATGTGTATGTATATGTGTATACAGAGACACAGAAATCTTTCAAATTTGTTAATTTATTAGAAATTGAAATTCAACCAAAAAGAAAAAAAAATTTCAATGCTTCAGAAATTAGTGTTTTTTAATACACTAAGCACAAAATGCCGTAAATAGGGCAGAGAAAAAATGTCGGATGAATCGACAATAAAAGTATATTAATTTTATTGGTTAAATCATATTTATGAACTAAATATAGCGATCTAAATATCAACTAATGATAATACTTATCTTAGCCGTCTTCATGATATTCCATAGATTTATATTCTATAAGTCAGTACTGCTCATTAAACTATCCTTATTGAACAGACCTTCATCGACCTACTTTTATGACAGATTCATAGGAAGGCGTTTTTTATGTCAAAAATTTCGAAACAAACTTCGGGAACAAACATTTTAAGAACTAACTGAGTGTATTGGAAAATATTTAAGGTATTTGTCACGTATTTAATTAAAATTTGAGTACAAAGACGAGATGAAATAACTTCACGATAGAGGTTCGAAGTTACTATTTTCGGTTGGGATGCATTTTGATTCCACTGCGGTATCCAATTAACCAAGTTGAATCAACTGATATTTGTTATAAACATTTATTCCATTTTCAACCAGTTACACCACAATACTATTTTCCTTTGAACAAATCAAATATTTCTTTAAAATCAGACACATTTCATTAAAGTATTCATTACTTCAATAATTTACAAACTTCTAAATGTGTATTTTGATAGTCGAGAATTCCGTTTACGCGATGGGAGGCTGTTTCATAATTTAGCTCTCTAACACCGTTAAAATTATTTACATTAGAAAATTTTAATGGATAGACTGATATTATCTCTTATGATATTATCTCTTGGATTGAAAATCATCATTATTAAAATATTTTGATATTACTGCAGTATTCAGTTAACCAAGTTGTATATGAACTTATATTTGTGATAACTTTTAATCAAGCTTTCATTAAATTATAGAAGTTTATGTTTGAAAAAATCGATTTCTCCTTGATCATATTGATCTCTTAAATCAATAGGATTAAACTATAATTATTTCCGACAGTATTCAAGGTATTTTATTTCTTTACGTGAATATGTCCAAAACGTTATTCCTAAACGAACATCTGAAGGGAAAGTAAGTAATTCTGGCATTTGAAAGGGATTAAATAGTTTTCTTATAGCACTTCATCTGGAAATATTTCTACCATAACTCGCACTCTTTTGAGGTTGCAGCAGCTGTTGCTAGTGTATAAAAATATAGATATTGGTTTTAGGCAACAATTTGTTCCATCAGAGATTTGAAATCCGTCGAATAAAGCAAATGTAAATGCTGTGTTTTATTGATGTCTAAGCGCTTCTGTGCGTATACTTAAAACAAACTGTTTAATATGAAAAAGAAAATATACAAATTTAAACAAAACTAAACGTTTACTTGGAATGCTTAGAGCTAATTTTAATAATCCTAATTAGTTATAGAGGGTAGGGTAGGCTAGAAGTGTCTGATATATATATATATATATATATATATATATATATATATATTAATTTAGCCTAAAATATGATAGTTGACGTGCGTGATAAAATATCTAAAATTTAGATAAATATCTGTCAAAACATTTTGAAAAGTTTGACGAAACCTCTTACATAATAAAATAAAAAACTAGTTCCTAATTTTCCCATGAGATGGCAGAATAAGTACTACAAAATGAGATAAATCATCAGAAGCCAATTTACAATGCATTTATTTGTCCCAAGCATCTACATAACATTTATTTAAGAAATTCACTACCAGGTTTCAACGTTATCATTGAAGTTCAAAATATATGAAAACGGTTCTCATACTTTGTAACTGTTTGGGTTGAGTTTTCACCACGTTTCAGCTTCTTTTTCTTAGTTATAACCTCATCTAGCATCGACATTTGATTCACTAACGTTTTCACGTGATTAGACAAAACAATTCAACAGTAATCATCTTAGTTCAAATTACACTCTTGTCAGTAAATTACGTTTTTTTATATTGAATTTTAAACTTTTTTACTACTTTGTATAAGTTTATTTAGTCAGACCGTTACTATCATTACGCCGTTAATGTTGTTGTTGGCGAGTCAGAGAAAGTGCCAAGGCACTTCTCTGAAAGAAGGAGTGCCAGAGCCTCAAGAGAGGTTGGACTTCTAGAGCTGGTCTCCTAATTTTGAACCAATTCCAGATGAGAGACCTGCACCTGGATTGGCACCCCCAGAGGTAACGCTTATATAGAACTTGGAGGACTTTGGAGCCACGAACAGATTTAACGTGCACCAGCTCCCATTAACGTACACGGTATCACACCGTCGATGAGTATAGGAAATTACCCCATATATGAGATTTCATTACCTTTTATAGAAATTAAATGTCACCTCAAAATTAAACGCTTCAAAATAGATTCAAAGTTAAAGCCTCGAACATTTAAACTAATCTCAGATAGAAAACTCTTAAACTTAATAAAATATGGATAAGCGACGAAAGAGAAAATTTTCAGACGGTCGGTGATAGATTTCAAATTTATCTATTCGCAAACTACATAGAAGATTAAGGAGGTGATAAATATTTATAGAAGAAAATATCAAAGAATATATATTCCTCTTTTATCTCCTTTCAAACTGTATTTTTTCAGAAAAAGATAAACACATTAAAGGTATCATTCAGAAACTGTAGCGAAAGAAATGTGAGCATTTTCATAGAAAATAAAAGATCATTATAATAGCGGACAAAGTGAGTGTTTGCGAGAAAATCGTAGAACAGATTGCTATGCAGAAAGTATTGTTATTTTCATACAATGCCTTATTGGCTTTGGGCTGTTGCAATGTGTTACTGTTAGATTGGAGGTTTAGGTAGAATGACACAGATTCGGTTTTCGGAAAATATTTATTTTTGAAATTGGCGGAAAAGATAACTGAAGCCTGTCAACGAAATTTATTTTCCGTGTTATGGTTATTATATATCCATCTGTTGACACAAATCTAAATTTACGTTGAAATTCCTTTACAAATGCAATTCATAATAAATATTATTAGGTGTGGGAAACACATGAGGTATCTAAATAAACTGAAAATATTTAAAAGCTTGATACATATCTTATCAGAAATTTAAGTTTATATTTCAGCCATTATTGTAATTTGTGCGTTTGTGCGTCTGTTAGTTTATTTGTTCGTTTGTCCGTTTGTTTGTACGTTTGCGTTATATAGCTGAATTAAATTTTAGCAAACCATGGAGAGTGTATACAAATCCGTAGAAAATATATAGAGTTGGTGAAAGGAATTCTAATATCTTATCGACTATGAGCGCTAATTTTTTTTAAATTGGGTGTTCAACTGAATTATGTGTTTTCTAAATTGTCTTCTTTTATCTTCTTAAAGAATGAAGTTTCGTTACAATATTTAGGTAGTATTGGAAAGTGTTTCATAATCTATTGCGTGAGGCATAATTTTTCTTTCTTTTTTAAAATAATTTTCTGATTAATGTAAATATTTTGTTTAATGACGGCGCTTGTTTTTGCAATCATATTTTACGTAATTGAAAAATTCCTTAAACATATTATAATAATTTCAGTATAGACCTCAACGAATTTAAAAGTTCCGCTTTTGATTATAGTGCGTTATATTCGACGATATTTTTGTTGTTGTTGTTTAGGAATCTTATTGATAACAACGTATTATGTGAATTATATTAGATATGTTAAAACAAAGTTGTTGAGGGATTAATTATAAATTAAAATGTAAATAATTACAGGTAGGCATGCAATCATTGTTTTCTTTCATAATTTTTGTACGACCCCTGAAACGCAATCATGCGACATGATTTTTACCGTTTGCGAACTCATATTGAGACATTGAAAAGTGTGGTTTAAGTTAGCATTTATGTATTTTCATATCTTTGTAGCCTTTTATGATAAAATGCTGAAATTTTGTACATGACATTATGGGGCACATTTTACTCATTGCAAAATTTTTGTATGGAGGCCCTATAAAAATTTAAATTTTGAATTTCTTTAAATTTAATCCCCTGAAAACTGTAATCGGTTTCGTAAAATTTTGTACTTTTTTTTACGCAACTTTATAATTTAAAATATATGTCTATGATCAATATTTAAGGAATAAAAGCGGAGGTCAAAGTTTTTGGGACATCCTGTATATATATATATAGGGCAACTAATATAAAAAGGCCAGTCGGACATCGTGAAAATTCAGAAAAATACAGGCGATATAGCGTGCTGGATTTCAGTTGTTTTCTAAAAGTAGCTGGGTGATATAAGGGACTTTCCATTTATTAACCAATTTCCTACAAAGAGTAAGTATCTAATGTAAATCCAACTTTGGACGGATGCTACGATTTTGACAAGTATTATTATTATTACTATTATTATTTTAATGGGCTTGTTTTGATTACTATTCTAAAGATGACTAAAGCTTCAATAAAGAAAGGAAAATAAAACTAATGAAAAATAACAAATGACAACATTTCTCTTACTCCAGCTCGTTTTAGAAAGTAACTGAAATTCAGCTCACTATATCGGCAATAACTTTCCGAATTTCCACGATATGTGTAAATATTTTTATAGAAGTTGCTCTATATAGGTGACTACTGAATTCGGCAAAAACAATTTAGTTATCTTTCGCGAATGCGCAGTAAAAGATTATTGCATGCAAATGCTCAATTTTTCATTAAATATTTATTCTATTTATATTCTAATTGTAGTATACTGTTTTAACTGTACTTTTTCAATTTTCTTGAAAGTGGTGTTAATATTGGTTTAAAACTATGCATGCTGTAAGCAAAAAACATGCAGAAATTTCTTGGTTTATTTTTAAAGAAACATTTATATCTCTACATTTATATGTGTTATTCGTGCATAAATAAACACAAACGTTTTACTTGATCTCAAAATGTCCTCTATAACATCTACGGATCATTTCGAGCATTTATTTTTAAGGTGATCGAACGTATCACTCTTTCTATTCAATTTGTTGTTGTGCCCCCCAATTCCGCTCGTGAAGCAACCTTCGGTGATAAATATGAGGTCAAACGTATTCTTATCGTTTAGATATTCGACTATACGTCTAAAAAAAGCAATTCCGGTGGTTTTTTGAAGCGTATATTAACCCCTTAATCGTCGCGCACTTTAAGTGTAGGCTACTTTTTAAAAATTCAGATTGCTTGTTTACCACCAGTTTTTTTAAGTAGAAATGTTCGTCTTATTTAATAGACCGATAAGATAATGCAAGAATATAAAGCCAATAAAACTATTTTAAAAAACTGGTGGGAATCAAACAATTTGAATAAAACAGGCGTAACCTACGCTGCCCGTGAATGTCTCGGGCACGACGATTAAGGGGTTAAAATTGAGGTTTTTCAAGTGACTAATTTATTATTCAACTTGACAGTACATGTTATCAACTTGACAATACATGTTCGTTTCTTTCGTTCTCCGTTGACGTCTCCATTTGTCCACTCAGTTGTTTCATGTTGCTTTCTTCTCATTGGCTGCTTTTTGGCGTTCTCTTCCCGCATCAGGTATATAAGCCACTGCCTCTCGTTCTTTTACCCAGTCTTGCTTTGTCTAGTACACTGTGTTTTGCTCTTTATCGCACTGAAGAAGAATCACGCTTGTGGATTCGAAACAGCTGTTTGCTGCTTTTTGTGTATTATTTGTGCATTTTTAACGTTTGTTTTCTGTCTTTTAATATTCATGCACAAAGGTTTTATTTGCTATTTTTATTTAAATACATGTTGTCATTACGTAGTAGTCGAATTTATCATTTTGTTTCGCAAAAACCTTGATAAATTCGATTAAATATTTAGTTTATTTAGTGAATGATACTTCCATTGCTTAGGTTAAATCTAATAAATTTCTTTGAAATTGCTTACAATTTAAATATCTCAGTGACACTTTTTTAAGGATTCAAATTATATTTCAGGACTTTCATGTCGATCCAACTAAAATAAGGTGAGGTTGTCAGAAATATTTCTTTAAAAATAATAATTAAAAGAAGCCAAACTTTTATGTTAAATTCAACATAACTATGTAAAATAATCGAATTGAGAAACCACACATTTTCTGAAAAAAAAGAAAACAATATGTATATCGAAATTCTTTTTGAAAGTTGGTATTTTTATTAGTAAGAGTGCATTGTGAAATTTCCTAAGAGATTATGATAACATGAAAATTTTGACACATTATCAGGGTCGTAGCTAGGGGGGTGCCAGGGGGGGCTCAGCACCCCCTGAAAATTTTTGAGCCCCCCCCCCCCCCCCCCCCCCCCAAGGGAAAGTTGCCAAGGCCACCAAATGAAATTCTGTTTCAAAAATCCAAATGAAACTCTTTTCAAAAATTGAACTTAGTTTTGGGGTCTTTTTACAGTTTTGCATACGTACTAAATTGTAGTATTTATTTAAAAACTGCAAATAAGTGCTTCAATAGGCACGCATCCTATCTGCACATATTTAGAATCAGCAACCTTTTGCTAATGCAAACATTGAGTTTTGCATTAGTTATATACTGAATTTTTTCATTTTGCAGCGTTTTCCGTTATTAGCATAAAACTAAGTTATTCTAATGAGTTATAGCCAATTTAAATACAAGTGGTTTTAGCTTTTGATTAGACACACAAATAATTTTAAAATGCAAAATGCACCCTTGATTTTTCTAATGTTTTTTATCATAAAAACATAACTTTAGAATTCTTAAGAGCAGGGAATATTCAGAAAAAAAATTAAAGGTTGCAGCTCTTTTGAATCAGGTGAACTGTCAGCTTTTTATTTACTTATTGACATCATCACTTATTATTTCACTGAATTATATACACTGAAAATTTTCATTCCGCAGCCAGTGATGTAGTAGTAAAAAAACCAGAGGGCATACGCTTTAGGCAGAGGGTATACCCTAAAAAGTATATGCTATAGTGTTTTTGAGAAGAGGGTATGGGGTATTCCTTAAAATAATCCAGGAGGTATACGGCGTATCCACTCTATATCCTCCATTACATCCCTGTCTGCAGCCTTTACTTTTCTTAGCATCAAACATCAAATAATGTTATTTTAAACAATTTAATAAGAAACATAGTACCTACAGTAGGAATATGCACTAATTTACCTTTCTATATAATATTTTGATCATATATATCTGTGTTTGTGCGTGCACGTGTCAGAGAAAGAGAAATAGTATGAGCCCCCCCCCCCCCCCCCTACATTTTCTTGAGCACTCCCTATTATTTACTTCTAGCTACAGCCCTGCACATTATTCTTTCAGAAAATTATCTTTTACATAACATACAAAAGTAAATCATTATAAACCCGGAAGTAATTAGAGATTAAAACCTTAATCCTTTTAATTTTTATTTCCAGATACTGAATCAACTGCTGCTGCCTTTTATTTATTAAAAAAAAAAAAAAAAAAAAAAAAAAAAAAAAGACAGATTTATGAACGTTTGTGCAATTTTATCATCAAAATACAGCAATCCGGTTTTTAGCGAAAAATAATAATTATAATTATATTTCAGGATGTTTTATTATTTAAAACGGTGGTGTAAATAATGCATTAAATGATAACAACTGGAAGCTGTTTTAATTTTAAAATTCTGTAATACGATTAAAAATTTTAATTAAGAAAAGATTCTTTTTATTTTTGTTAATAATAGCGGAAGAACAGAAAAGAAATTTTAAAGGATTATTCAAATTTCTTTAAATTTTTAACAAGTTACTATAGTTTTGAAACACTTAAGATGTTTTTCAAAAGAATGAAGACACATAAAATGTTTAATTTGACATATTATTAATTGTATTTTGTTTCTCTCTAATTATAAAAAACAAAACTTAATATACATTAATATTTGATTTAAATAAATAATAAAAATATGACATTTTGCTCGAAATATGTTTAGTCTATTATTAACTAGAAAAAATACATGTATAATGTCGAAATAAAATAAAAGATGAAGTACAAGTAACAGCAATTATTTTCTGCTGGAATTTTCAGACAGAAAATGATCCTTTTTTTTTTTTGAGAATTTATTTATTTTGCATGTTACAATTAGTTTTTTTGATTTCCTTGACAGTATAAATATTTGAAAAGTGAAAAATACATATAATACTAGGGGGCTCAGCCCCCTTCTCGCTAACGTTCGTCAACCCCCCGTGAATTGCAAAGCAATTCACATTGAGACCGCTACGCGATCCCAGCTCGCTTCGCTCGCCCCTTTTTTTATTTTTTTAGTAATTCTAGCCGGAATAAGTACTACAATAAATCATTTGAACATATGAAATTGACAATTTTTTAATGCAAAAAAGTAATTGAAAACTCCGTTGAAAACACAACTAAAAATGCATTTAGTTGATGCTACTAAAATGCATTTAGTTGATGCTACTAAAGTGCATTTAAATACTATGAAAAAAGGATCTTGGAAACATAATTAGTTTAAAACTTATTGCACCTATAATATTGTACAGCACGGCTTAATTCATAAAAAAAAAAACAAAAAAAAAACACTACGTGGTAGGAAGATAGTTTATCATCAATGATTGTTTAAATTTCGTTCGACATTTTATTATTCTAATTGATTACACATTTCGGAAAAATAAATTATTTTACTTCAATAAAACAGCTGCAGATGGCAGCAGGGGCACTCTAAAAAGTTTATATTTTATTATCTCCGATATTTTGTGCGAGTGAAATTCGTAAATAAACTCTAAATAAGAGTTGAGAATTCATTTGAAATTAACAATATTACTCATAATTAAAATGAGGAATCATCTCAGACGCTTTGGATTACGTTCATATTATTTTATTTTTAATAATTGCTAGCTTCAGTTTCACTGCTCTGACACTGACAGCCATATTGGAGGCGGAGCTACCACAATCTTGTCTGTTCATTGGTCTGAGCTCTGGAAACTACGGCTGTTGCCAACGATAAGGTAGAAATTCAGCCCTATTTCCGCGCCACGTAAGACAAATATTATATATAGATGTTTCCGAATAAGCATAATTCCAAAGAAATTTCACTTAATATGTTTTTTTCTAAATCGCAAACAATTCCAAGTAAGCATGTGTCATGTCCTTCTAGGCTCTCAACTTAAAAGGATGCCATGATACCGATTTAACAGAACACAACAATTTATTTATAACAGTAAGCAAGTAATCTTAGCAGTGGATGAATAGTTTTAATTTGGATGATCCACAATAAACTCAAATTAAGAAAGACTGGGAGAGGGGAAAATCCGTTTCGAGAGTATGTTCAATTTTTAATTAAACAACTCTGCTTCCAAATACCCTCACCGTACGTTGTACAAGAGCCTACGAAATTCACTTAGGAAGATAATATACGCCATAAATGGAATCCCGTGGATCCAGATTCTTGTTTATTTGAAGTAGAAAGTTCAATTTCTCACCAAACATGCAAAAACTCACAGCCGCCGACTCTGTCGAAACTTCTAGTTGGAAATTCCAATCGAAAGCAACACATGGCATAAATCGCACGAGAGAAGTAGCTAACCGGTCGGCGAGATCCGTTCAAAATCACCTGTAAACATTGTTCTAAATATAGCTCCTACACAATCGCAGATACCTATATTAACATATCATTGAAAAAATAACCGTGGTCGACCAAATTCAAGGAAGTACATATGCACTATGCGAAACTTAAGGAAATGCCAAAATAAGTTTCATTCACGCACAAATCTTAGAAATCAGGACACAGAGCTCACACACAAAATTTCAAAACTCACTCAACAACTAGAGTACCCTTATAAAAGAGTAGCTATACACACTTTTACAACCGGTTTCCGGAATCTGAAAAAGGTGTACACACTCGAATCCTGCTTTGGAACTGAAGCGATTTGGTCCTGTCCTGCAACGAAATATTCATTCCTGACTGGCCTAAAGTATTTTATTCACCATACGGTGTGTTAGCCGATGTCCAAGCAGTTCTAGCTTCGTTAGTTGTCTGAGGGTGCTAGAGTCATATTTTGGACACGAGGGCTAAACAAACAGAGAACCCAGTTTAAGGAATAATTGTACCCACTACACACATGCATGTCTGAATGAGATTCGAACCCTTCCCCTCATGTCTAGAAGACAGCGCCTTAACCTTTACACAAGCAGGTGTGCCCAGGTACACTGTTTAAAATCTTCAGCTTTTGCTGCAGACACACTCCACAGCTTTTAGAGAAAACGATTACTTTACTATATTATGGAGCATTTTCATTGGTCAAAATAGAGATATTCTATAAAATCGGTGGAGTGACTATGAAGCAAAAGCTGAAGATTTTTAACAGTGTAGTTCTAGGACACCAGCCGCAACCAACGAAATAAACAAACAACGATACTTCTACGCTTATTGGCTGTTACGTGATCAAGATCTGAAAGCAGTAAACAGAAAGCAGAAAGCAGAAACTGCAAAAGCTGAAGATTTTTAACAGTGTAGTTCTAGGACACCAGCCGCAACCAACGAAATAAACTAACAACGATACTTCTACGCTTATTGGCTGTTACGTGATCAAGATTAGTCAGTTTCCATCAATAGTCCAACTGCCATGGGGTGAAGGTAGGCTGAAACTCAGCCGAAACTACTGTGGCCTCTCCTTTTTGTTGGCTGTGCGGAAGGGGCAGCTGATGTACTGATTGGAAAAACGGTGTATTTTATACGCCTATTGTGCAAACGAACTTAAGCAATATGATTGGTCTTATGGATTATTCATTTTCGATTTGATTGGTTTGCTATCCTATTGCTCTATGCTACCACGACGATTCCTGCAGTGATTGTGAAAGGCAAAAATTTTGTAGGTATATTGGTTTGTTTGTAAACAGGCTCTTTCCTTAGAACAAAACATTCATTTGATAATTAGGAAACCGAAGTCCATGCTGTACTACGATACCAGATAACCAACGTCCCCACTCTGATACTGTACAGAAGTTCAGTCAAAAAGGGGGCTGCAACTAAAATTTGTTGACTAAGGATGTTGTTTTACTTCAAATACAAAAGAAACTATCACAGAAAAGATTACCTTTTAGAAAATAATAAGGCTCATGTAAGATAATTTATAGGGACAGATAAATAATGTAGAAAACTTGTTGAGATCACCATTAAACGTAATAAAATACGACAGCGTCGTTTCAGATCATGTAAAATTTATACGAATATATATACATATATGTATTTCTTCATATAAAATTTATTCTTTATGTACTGTAAATAAATCTATATCCGATAAAACATAATTATTTACATCCGTGCTTCATTTAGTAAATAAAAACAAAGTACATAATTTACATCTCTGTTTATTTTCGCCGAATTTATTAAAGAAAAATAGGAGACAAGACATGTGGAATGCATTTAGAGAGATTTAGAATTCATTTATCAGGTTATCATCTTATTAATATCTGGTTCTATCTTCTGTCGTTCCTTTATAATAATTAAATGATGACGATTTCTCCAAACATTGTAGTAAATATTTTCAGTCAGGAAAATTGATTTATGCAAATGGGCTAGCTGCGAAAAACAGATTGGAGTGCATTAAATTCGGGAAAGAGCGTGTAACTTATGCCGTGCATATGTGGATTTCATAAATTTAGATCGAAGCATAAAAATCAAAGACACTGTAATAATGTAATAATTTTTTTAATTCTCAAAAATCAACAAACTTTGTATGATGCAGTATTAATTTCGAGACGTTAATTTTACATTAAAAATGATTAAAATTCTAAAGACAATAAAAAATAATTGAAAATTAAGAGAAAACAGAAAAAAAATATTCTTATAGAATTAAAAGAAAGCACAATAAACAAAAATGTAATTTTATTTCAAATTTTCTTTTAAAATTCTCAAACATTTGTTTCCTATTAGCACATCCTAAATAATTAGATTAATAATTATTAGATTACTACAGCATTAATTGTCTGCAATATATTATAATGTCTGGTAAAACTCTAAACGCTTTATCAACAACTAGCAACATTAAGTTGAGAAAACTTTAAAAAAAACTAATGTTCTTTAAGGGGTAAATAATTGGCATCGTACTTTTTTCGAAGGTTTGAAAATATATTAAGAGATGTCTGAAATTTCGTGAAGGAGAAGATAAATTTAGAGACATTAAAAGTTCAATGCGTTTCGTATTATTGACTTCTATATCATACTGAGTTAACATTACATCACATTATTTCAATGAATTTCACTAAATCATATATATTTCATATACTGAATACTACATCATAAAATTTTCGCATATATTATTCGTAAACTACATAATATTTTCGCATTATAATTACAATGAATGAATCTAATACTGAATTTTTAATGCATTACCTATTAATTGGCATTCCATAACAAAAACACATACAGACCATCAAAATAAAATCGAAAATGTTTAATGTGAAGGACTAAGCATAGTGATTTTTATTGTTGTTGTTTTACAAATGTTTTACATTTTTGTGATGTGTTTTTATGATTCGGACAATATTTTTCTTCTATACGTATATTAACAAATTTAACTCTCTTAACTCATTTTATTTCAGGTTTTACCTAGATTACTTTCTGTTAAATTAGTTTTAAACATTTTGAATGGTTTCTTTGTATTTGACAGAAATATGAAGCAGGTTTCTTTCTATGGATGGAAGTCTGGGAAGAAATTTTAAGGTATTTGTTATTTTTATACTTTCTTTTTTTAATAAAATCCTTAATTTCGATTTCTTACAAACTACACTATATTTTCTTATGTAACATATAACTTGCATTTCTAATCAGATTAGTTTTCTAAAAAAATTTTATTTGCATTCTGGTTGTTAAAATCACATGGATTTTAAATTTTAAATTAAAATTTATGTTGCTTGAAGAAACTGGAATTTGCTCCATGTTTTGGAGCAAATTTTTTAATTTTAAATTATTTCTTATTTTTTCCCGATGTTGTGAATTAATGATGTGTACCTAGTTTTAACTCCTGTAAAAAGTCGTTAGCTTTTTTTTTGTACCGGAGGGTGGAAAGAAGAACATATATAGAAGTTAAAACGTGCTCCTCAATAATGACTGCTTTTCAAAGAAATACAAAAGAAATGCCTTAAATCTGTTCTAAGAATGGTGGATAACAACATTTATCGAAATCAGATATCATTTCTTATTTTTCCATAAAGGAAATGATTGTCTTTATTTCACATTCAAGCTGTCATTTTTCTTAGTGGTTTGAACTGTTCAAAATTCTTATAAACACATTTATATTTCATTAACAATTTTTTCATAGTTAAGAATATTTTTAAAAAACTCTAAAAGATTCCCTTGTAAAAAAGTGCGATTCTAGTTTTAAATCTGTAGCAGAAGATTTCAAACAAAGCATAATAATTAATTTCATATCGCACTTTTTTTAAAAATCTATCTGTTCCATTAATTCTTACTACTGAATAATGCATCTGTAAGAAATAACTGTCAGTTAAAGCGTGTCTTTCTTTAAAATTTAAAAGAAACTAATGGTCTTTAAGGAATAAATAATTGCATCGGATTTGTTTTTGAAAGATTTGAAAATATATTAAGATAATTCTGCAATTGCCTGAAAGAGAAGATAAATTTAAACACATTGAAAGTTCAACACGTTTCGTATTATTGACCCCTACATCATATTGAGTTTACATGTACTTTACTTATTGAAATCGTGCTTGGCAATGTTGGCGACATTCGTCTATTTATCTTCTATTTAGCCTACTTTAACGTTCCACTTGATAATGAGAATCCCATTGCCTATATTTTTTTACTGTTTTCCTATTAATATTCATCAGATAATTTTTTTACGTCCGTGATAATTAATATGAATATAACATATACGATTTTCCTTCAAAACTTTTTGGAGTTTGCATTAAAGAACCTTTATTGTTACAACGAACCACTTCAAAGGCATAAAAATTCCCCCCGACAGAACAAAATCCTATTTTAAGATCCAGATATTGTTCCTACACTGAAACAACTCCAAAGCATATTTTATGAATATTCAACCATCGTATCAAACTTGTTTAAACTTCGCCTACTACCTCATGAGCATTTCAACTACAGCTCACAACCTGCTGATCTTGCAACTGCAATTGTTAAGGTTTAAAGTTTAGTTTTTTTTCACCCTGCCTCATTATCTATGGATGCGACAACAACAACCTAATATCTATATTATAAAGCAAAAACATGTCCATAAGTAGCACTGACGTCATATCGACGGAGAGGTTTATTTCTTTTGCTTTTAAATATTGCAAAATTTTAATTTTTACACTATAATTTAAATCAAAAGTGTACTTTAAATGTGCTTGAAAACTATACTAAATTTAACTGTTTTTTTTATACTTAAGATGCATATGCTTAAAGTAATAAAACAGAACATATAAAGACTTATAAAAACCTTTTAATATAAAGATTGACATATAACCCTTTACATGTTTTGTTTAATCACTTTAAGCATATATATATTTAGTTTAATGATAATCAATAATTTTCTTCTATAATTAGGTAATTTTATTTTTATATATTTAAAAAAAATTGAAGCGTATTTTTCTTTTAAATATGCCTCAACAATGAACGTTACTTTGTTACAATAACATAAAGTGACATGAAAACATTTGTAAGATGAAAAATTGCTGAAATAATTCCTTTGAAATACATAGCTAACAGTAAACGAGATTAGGGTGCAGATTTCTTTTTAAACATGTAGGTTTCAATAAATTTCAAAATTTTAGTATCTGAATACATAATGGTATCTCCATATAAAAATGTTTTTTTTTATCTTAAAAAATATTAAATGTAAAAAGCTTTTAGAGTTTCCAATTGAAAACGATTTTTACATGAATTTTGTATATCGGCAGTTTGTTCTGTAAACGGTCAAACTGGGTTGGATACTTTAGTTAATTTAGAAGATAAACACTTTAACAAAGTGTCTTATAATATTTTTAAATAAATTAACTTATAATAAATTAACTTTTTTAAAGACTACTTTACGCAAACAAAAAAAAGTCTGTTTACATAATTTCCAAGAAAAATAATATTAACAATTCGCGAGGGATTAATTATTAAAACGCTTATACATTTTCATTTTCAAACACTCAGTAAATTTCCGTTGCGTTTTGCTTAAAAAAAAATAAAAGATAAAGAATTAAAAACAGATTTATGAGCATTTGGACTGGTTTATCATTAAATAAAGCAAATTGCTTTTCGAGATAAAAAAATAATAATGACTTCAGAAATATTTAATCGCTTAAAATGTTTATTTTGATCAAAAGAATTCATTAAATGATAAAACATGAAACAGTTCAGCAATATTGTCTTTAAACATATTTTATTTTTAAAAGAGTTTAATTAATTAAAAATTTAATTCTGAAATAATGGTATTATTTTTACTGTAGGGTTATTCACAAAATAAAATTAAAAATTCTAAAGATTCTTGATATTTAGCTGATTTAAAAAATAATAATAAATAGTCTAAAAGGACGAAATTTGATTTTCATAAAATGGTAAAACATGAAATATAAAAATTCGAATTTTACATTTTATTTATTGTTTTTTGTTGTTTATCAAACACGTCGCTTAAAAAATTTGTAAAGTTCTTTAACTTTCAACATACAGTAAAAAAACATTACATTGTTAATACTTTGCGCATTATTAATTAAAAAAAAAATACAAGAATGAGATTTAGAAAACATGAATCTAAATTAACAACCATTATTTCATCAGAAATGTTATTTAAAACACTAAACAGAAAATCGAACTTTATATTTGATTTTAAAATTTTATATTTTAGAAAATATTTAAATCACTAAGTTATTGTCAGTAGATTAGTAAACCCATAAGAAGGTTTCTAATGAAACAACATAGGGGTGTACGGACACGCGCGTGAAATGCAAACGTCCAATTTAAGCCCAAACATTTGGGGGAATGGTCTGATATGGAACAAGTCTGACAGCTGTATAAAACAACACTAACTTTTATTACGTCGCTGGATACAATCCGTATAAATTGTGATTATTATTTTTTTTTTAATTTTTAAACTTTATCAATATATTAAGTACATTTTGTTCCCTTCACAAATATTGCTTTGTTGATTAGTTTTTAAGCATTCTTCTGTTAAAAAGAAACTGCATTAACCCTTTCCGGCGAAAATTTCGAAATGGTTGAATGTGACCAGAATTAACGAACAAGATTATTTAGAAATAAGTAAAAGCTTTTCTTCACCTACATTATAAAAGCAAAATTTTATTCTAAAATTCCGGTGCGATCTTGACATTTACGGATTAAAATTAATTAGTATAAATAAAATCACCCCGTCCTTCAAATGTTTTAGCAAACATTTTAAATATTTTTTTTCACCAAAACTTCCATAATTTACTGAAACACATACTCAAACTGCTGCACTTTATGTATCTTTTAGTAAATAAAAGCAGTGTTTGGGTTTTATTAATCAACTTTCACAGGAGAAAAGGTCATATAAAAGAAAACAAAGGATCAACGAATGTCTTCCATTTAAGACCTTATGTCGTGAAATGACCGAGAGATTAAGAGATGTTTTTTGCTTGCTCACATTTTGATGTCCTGCTTCTTTCATTAACCTTTTTCTTTCATCTTTCTACTAGTGAAAACAGTGTGCCGTAAAGTTAATTCCATTTAGCGGCGAAGGTGTTAAAATGCCTTTCAAAATAATCTCGTAAAATGTTTATACTAAAACATTTTTTCGGGGCATTTACTGAATTCGGATTATAAAAATGGTGTTACATAAAGAGCAATGCTGAAATGTTTTTAATTATTTATAAATTTTATAGTTTCGCTTTTCTGTCAACAAAATGTTAACTGTTGTTAAAGTTACTTTTGAATAAAGAAAAGATTTCGTTACTTATTTAGAACTATATACAATTTTTTTTCTTTTTAGGACGAATTACGGTATAATACCGCCATAAGTATATTTCTACCTGGCTTCCGCATCTCGGTATAAAGAGGAAACGTAGTAAAGGACTATCACGGTATAATACAGCCGTAAGTACCTTTCTACCTGGCTTCCGCAAGTGTCTCGGTATAAAATTACGAATCTTTGAGACTATATATATATATATAGTGAAATTACTTGAGTAATCAAAAATCATACATTATGTTTTGCAATTCAATCGAAAGATATTAAGAAAAATATTATTTGAGATTCTTTCATAGGATATCATTAAGAAGGACGTCTCTAACCTTAAGTCCATTTGTGAGAGACAAAAGCAGTCTTCTTATAAGTGGTAAATAATTAATGGGCAATTCATTATTTCCATTCAGGTATTCCTTTGAAAATCTAATTGAAAATAATTAATTAAGAGGTAATATCACGAATAAACATGATCCCACTTAATTATTTTGTTTCGGAAATTATTGATATTATTGAATTTGAGAGATTGGAATAACGTGGAAAAAGAAATTATTTTACATATTTTTGAGAACATGAACTCTTGAATAACATAATTCATTATTGCTTAGTTCATCGTATAATTTTTAAGAGAGAAATAAATTATTTAGAGCTATTGAGAACACGAAATGGATGTGTATTTGTACATTTACTAGTTCTAAACATATTGGCCTTTGGCAAAGCTACGTAAGACTCTCAATGGGAAAGTGACAAACTCTATTTTTATGCATTGAAAAACTAGAACTTTCGTAGATACACTCCTCTGGGCCTCACGCTATGGAATCTATGACTGCCGGAACCAAGTTCTTTATATTTTGTGACCAATACATTAACCTGACTTAAATCAATCCACAGGTATATTTCGCAAAAACATAAATAGTAATGGAATGAACCATATGCATCAATGATATCAAAATATATCCAACCATGCATCAATGATTTCAAAATATTGTATTTTCTGCACTCGTGATTTAATTTGGATTTTACATTTTTTGTCTTTAATGAATAAAACAAAAAAATTCTTCTGATTAGTAAGACACCGCAATATCATGTTTAACTAAGTTTCTAATATTTTTCAACCTAAAAAAACACATTATATAGTTTGCAAAGACAGTTCGTAAAAATATGTTAATAAGAAAATTGAACGGTTGAATGTGCAAAATGCGATTCTGACACATTTTTCAACAATGGGAAAAATTATTAAAAACAAATTTATTTCGCTATATTTTAATGTTCTTGACTAATATTTTGTTTTGAGACAGAATTCTGAATAAAGGAATTATCAGAGTTGAGATATTATATGTCCTGTGCCTTTATTAAAAAAAAATCCTTACTCATTCTTCGACTATTTTTTTTATAATACAAATTACTGGCGCAAAACTAGAGCATTAATTATTAAAAACCTGAGTAAATAAAATATTTAAAGTGATTAAACAGTTTCTTTTTCAATTTTTACAGACGAATACTTAAAAACAGAATTATTTTATTTTATATTAAAATAATTTTAAGTTGTTTTATTTACGATCGCAGCCGTCGCATTTTAGTTTAATTGGATTTTAATAAATTCAAAATGATTTGCTGATTTGCTGGTGTTTTGATGAATTAATTATTAAGGCGCAGTGTGAAATATTACAAAATCATTCAAAAGCATTTATAAAAAAAAGAGAAAAAAAAAGAAGAAGGTTTGAAGATAATAAAATATTTTACAATTCATTAAGTAAGATATTAGTCGTTTAACCGTTTCACTCCCTCATGGAATATCTAAACACCTAAAAAGAGAGGACAAAAATGCAGCAAAAGAAACTTTGTTTTTAAAATGCTTTCTCTTAATTACAAGTTATAATTGCATTTTTAATGACTTGCAGCTTGTTTTCTAATTAACTATAATGTGACAAGTATAGTCATAATGATGTTCTTTTCTTAATTACAATGTGTAATTGTATTTTTTATGACGTGCAGCTTGTTTTCTAATTAAATGTAATGGGGATACGTTTTGTAAGTGTCAATATTTCTCTAAATTGCAAGAAGTAATGATACTTTCTTTTGTTTTTCAGCTTGTTTTTTAATTAAGTATAATGTGACAAGTATGGTGACTATATTGATAATGACGCTCATTCTCTTTATTACAAGATGTAATTGTATTTTTATAACTTGCAGCTTGATTTTTTAATTAAGTATAATGTGACAAGTATGGTGACTATATTGATAATGACGCTCATTCTCTTTGTTACAAGATGTAATTGTATTTTTATAACTTGCAGCTTGTTTTCTAATTAAGTATAATGTGACAAGTATGGTGAGTATAGTAATAAATGGCGCTCTTTCTCATTATTACAAGATGTAATTGTATTTTTATAACTTGCAGCTTGATTTTTTAATTAAGTATAATGTGACAAGTATGGTGACTATATTGATAATGACGCTCATTCTCTTTGTTACAAGATGTAATTGTATTTTTATAACTTGCAGCTTGTTTTCTAATTAAGTATAATGTGACAAGTATGGTGAGTATAGTAATAAATGGCGCTCTTTCTCATTATTACAAGATGTAATTGTATTTTTATAACTTGCAGCTTATTTTCTAATTAAGTATAATGTGACAATTATGGTGAGTATAGTAATAAATGGCGCTGCGATCTTTCTCTTAATTACCGTATGTAACTGCATTTTTTATGATTTGCAGCTTCTTTTCTAATTAAGTATAATATGAGAAGTAATAGTAAATGTAGTGATAATGACGTCTTTTTGCTTAATTAAAAGATGTAATTCGGCTTGTTTTCTAATTACGTGTAATGGAACAAGTATAGTGAGTATAGTGATAACGATATTATTTCTCTTATTACAAGATGTAAGTTTGCTTTCTTTTGACTTGCAACTTGTTTTCTTATTAAATATGATGTGACAAGTATAGTGAATATAGTCATAAAGGCGTTATTTATGTCAATTACAATAAGTAATTTCATTTTCTTATGACTTGTAACTTATTTTCTAAGTAAGTATATATGTCTGTAAATATGGGCAGTAAATTAGCTTTACAACCTGCTGCAGTTTGCAATATTTGTCTTTTACGATCATAAAGTATAGCTCAGAACATTAAAATAAATCAGAAATGAGATTTCAAAGTAGCTTTTTGGACCAGTTGATATTTGTTTAAAATAATGTTAGGAAAACTTTGGAAAGAGAAAGTAATTATTCCTAAAGAGAAGGATCAATTTCAATATAAAGCAAGCTTCTTTTTACTAAAAAAAATAATAATAATGATGAACTTCATTAAGTTTTTTGTAGTAAGTCACATTCTAGAATATACTTGTTTTACCCATATAAAAGGAATTTGCATAAAGAAAATGGTGTAATTAATTAACATTGAAAAGATAAAATGGTACAGTGGGCAAAATTAAAAATGAGAAAGAACGCCTCATACATTTTTAGGTACTTTTTCAGTATAAGGGCTTTAGCGAAGGAGAGAAAATGGCCTTGGCGAGAAAAAGCAATTTGGCAACCTATTCACTGCGATTTTATTTCGGGGGGGGGGGGGCTGACTTAAATTTCCATAATATTCTGAATATTACGAAACACGTTGAATTGTGTTGTAAACAACAATAATTTTTGACAATAAGGACGTAGCCAGAGGGGGGGGGAGATGTGGTGCGTGTGTGTGTGGGGGGGGGGTGATTCTGTTCAAAATTTTCCGAAAATTTAAGACTTGAGGTTCCAAAAATTTAAAAAAATTGGTCATCAGTCCGAAAATTCGGATTTAAAAATATATCGCTATTTTTGACAAATGGCCGCCGAAAAAAATCAATTTCGTCAATTGTTCGTAGAAAAACAATTTCCAATTTCGTTAAAGGATCATGGAAAAATCCTAATTTTGTCAAAGGGCCGCGGGTAAAATGCGAATTTCGTCAAAGAGCCACGGATAAAACTCAAATTTTGTCAAAGGGCGCGAAAAAACGCGAAGTTTGTCAAGGAATCGCGTAGAAAAGGTCAAATTTCGTCAAATGATCGCTGAGAAAACGCAAATTTTGTCAAATAATCGCGGAATAAACTCGAATTTCGTCAAATGATCGCAGAGGAAACGCGAATTTCGTTTAATGACCGCTGAAAAAACACTAATTTCGTCGGAGGACTGCAGAAAAAACACGTATTTCGTCAAATGGAATTGAAAAAAAAAATTCGTCAAAGGATCGAAAAAAACGCAAATTTCGTCAAAGAGCCGCAGAAAATCTCGAATTTCGTCAAAGGGCTATGGTAAAAATGCGAATTTCGTCAAAAAACGCTGAAAAGCTTAAATTTCGACAAAGGACCGTGGAAAAAACGCAAATTTGGAAAAAGGATCGCGAAAAAAAGGTCAAATTTCATCTAATGATCGCGAAGAAAACGCGAATTTCGTCAAATGGTCGCGGAAGAAACACGAACTTCGTTAAAGGGCTGCAGAAAAAACGTGAATTTCGTCAAAGGGCCGCGGAAAAACGCGACTTTCGTCAAAGGATCGCAAAAAAAAACACAAATTTTGTCAAAGAGCCGCAGAAAACCTAGAATTCCGTCAAAGGGCTATGGTAAAAATGCGAATTTTGTCAAAAAAAAACCCACTGAAAAGCTTGAATTTCGACAAAAGACCGTGGAAAAAACGCGAATTTCGTCAAAAAAGAAAAAAAAACACTGAAAAACGCAAATTTAGAAAAAGGATCGCGAAAAAAAGGTCAAATTTCATCTAATGATCCGTCAAAGGGCCACGGAAAAACGCGACTTCGTCAAAGTATCGCAAAAAAACGCAAATTTCGTCAAAGAGCCGTAGAATAACCGCGAATTTCGTCAAAAAGACGCGGAAAAACGCAAATTTCAACAAAAGATCTCAGAAAAAACGCGAATTTCGTCAAAAAGCGGCGAAAAAAACGCAAATTTCGACTAAGGGTCACGAATAAATAAACGTTATCCGTCAAACGGTCAAAGAAAAACGATAATTTCGTCAAAAGATCGAAAATAAACGCGAATTTCGGACTAACGAGAATGGCTAATCCGCTATATGACAGAAAACTAAATTATAAATTTATGGTAAGGGGGAATTAAAAATATCTCTCTCAACAAATCAGCACTTTTTTTTTCATGTCGTTTTCGAATATTTTGGAAGGGAGAGGGCTGTAACCCCATCAGTCTCCTTCCCCTTCTTTCAGTATGCTGTAGTGTCACTGTGGACTAATATGGGAGTAAGGAGAATGGCTAATCCTCTGCATAACAGAAAACTAAATTGCAAATTCATCTAAAAAAAAAAAAAAAAAAAAAAAAAAAATCAGCACTTTCTCATTTTATTTTTGACTATTTCGGGAGGTAAGCTGTAACCCGATTGCCCCCTTTAACCTCTTTTGGCAACTGTGCACTGATATTGGACTAAAGAGAAGAGCGTGGCTAGTCCATTGAATGATAGGAGAAAAAAAATACAAATTTCTCTCAAACAGAAAGGGAAATATATCAGTGCTTTTTTTCCATGTCACTTTCGACTATTTCAGAAGGGAGTGGCGGGTTGTAACACCATCAACCCCCTTCCCTTTCTTTGGGTATGCTGAGGTATGTTGGACTATTTTGTCTTTGGGTATGTTTTTCATTTCATTTTCGATTATTTCGATTCTATGTAGACTAATATGGGACTAACGAAAATGGCTAATCCGCGGTAAAATAGAAAACTAAATTACAAATTTATCTCAAAGAGATAGAAAAAATATCAGCATCATTTTCATTTCATTTTCGACTATTTCGTAAGGGGGGCTGTAACCCCCATCAGCCCCCTTCCCCTCGTTGGGTATACTGCAGTGTAACTGTGCACTGATATGAGACTACATAGCATGGGTAGTTCGTCGTATTGCAGAAAACAAAGTTACAAATTTATCTCAAACAAAAAGAAAAAAAATCAGCATTTTTTTCGTTTAATTTTCGACTATTTTGGAAGAGAGCTGTAACCCCAAACCTCCCCTTTCACATCTTTGGGTATAATGTGGTATCACTGTGCACTAACATGGAACTAAAGAGAAGAGAGCTGCTAGTGTGTTGAATGATATGGGAAAAAATACAAATTTATTTCAAACAGAAAGAAAAAAAACACTATTTTTTCATTTCATTTCCGATTATTTCGGGAGGAGCGGGCTGTAATCTCATCAGGCCCCTCCTCTTCTTTTGATACACTGTGATGTCAATGTGGACTAACATGGGGCTAACGAGAATGGCTATTTCGCTGTATGACAGAAGAAAAAAAATACAGATTTATCCAAAAAAGTAAGGATTTCAGAAAACAAAATTACAAATTTATCTCAAACAAACAAAAAGAAAAAAATCAGCATCTTTTTCATTTTATTTTCGACTATTTTGGGAAGGGCCTGTAACCCCATTAGCACCTTTCACTTCTTTGCGTATAATCTGGTGTCACTGTACACTAATATGAAAATGGAACTAAAGCGATGGGGTGTCTAATCTGTTAAATAAAAGGGAAAAAAATGCAAATTTATATCAAATAAAGAAAAAAAATCAGCACTAATTTTTCATTTCATTTTCGACTATTTCGAGATGAGGGGGCTGTAATTCTATCAGCCCCCTCCCCATCTTTGGGTATATTGTAATGTCAATGTGGACTAATATGGGATTAACGAGAACGGCTATTTCGCTGTATGACAGAAAAAACTAGTCTGATGTGACAATCCCAAAACTATCTCACACAGGTTTCGCATACACTAAAAAGAATCAGCACCAATTTATATCAAGGTCTAACTGAAACTCAAGTTTTATTAAATTCCGTGCATTATTTCTTGAGATAGGACTATCGCTAAAATCGTTTAAATCCTGCAAAATGCTGCATAGCAGCGCCACCTGCTGGGCAATTTTTACCAAAAACTAATCAGCACCAATTTATATCAGAGACTAACTGAATATAAAGTTTTATTAAATTCCGAGCATTAGTTCTTGAGTTAGAGCTATTGCGGAAATCGCAAAAAATGCTGCATAGCAGGACTAACTGAATATAAAGTTTTATTAAATTCCGAGCATTAGTTCTTGAGATAGAGCGCCCACAAAATTTTTGTCACATACAGACAGACAGACAGAGTCATAGACAGACATTTTCTAAAAATAGTCAAATCGTGTTCAGGACTTTCTAAAACTTATAAATCGGTCGATAACTGGAAGTCGAAAATTTTCATGAATCCAATACTTTCTTCTTGTAAAGATAGAAGAAAGTAAAAATTACAGATTTGTCTAAAAAAGTAAGGAAAAAACACTTTTTTCATTTAATTTCCGACTATTTTGGAAGGAGAGGGCTGTAACCCCATCAGCCCCCTTTGTCTTTTTTTACGTCAATGCGGACTAATGTGGGACTAATAAGAATGGCTAGTCCGCTGTATGATAGAAATTTTTTTTAAAAAATTTTCCAAAAAAGAAAGAAAAACATCAGCACTTTTTTCATATTACTTTCGAAAATTTCGGGGGGGGGGAGGAGTGCTATAACTCCATCAGCCCCCTCCCCATCTTTGGGTATATTGTGATGCCAATGTGGACTATGGGGTTAACGAGAATGTCTATTTCGCTGTATGACAGAAGAAAAAAATACAGATTTGTTTAAAAAAAGTAAGGAAAAAACACTTTTTTCATTTAATTTCCGACTATTTCTAATTCGGAAGGAGGGGGTTGTAACCCCATCAGCCCCCTTTGTCTTTTTTGTGTCAATGCGGACTAATGTGGGACTAATAAGAATGGCTAGCCCGCTGTATGATAGAAAAAAAATCCAAAAAAGAAAGAAAAACATCGGCACTTTTTTCATATTACTTTCGAAAATTTCAGGGGGGGGGGGAGGAGTGCTATAACCCCATAAGCCCATTCCCCATCTTTGGGTGTACTGTGATGTCAATGTGGACTAATATGGGGTTAACGAGAATGTCTATTTCGCTGTATGACAGAAGAAAAAAATTACAGATTTGTTTAAAAAAAGTAAGGAAAGAACACTTTTTTCATTTAATTTCCGACTATTTCGGAAGTAGGGGGCTGTAACCCCATCAGCCCCCTTTCTCTTCTTTTGTGTCAATGCGGACTAATGTGGGACTAATAAGAATGGCTAGCCCGTTGTATGATAGAAAAAAAATAACTTTTTCCAAAAAAAAAAGAAAAAAATCGGCACTTTTTTCATATCACTTTCGAAAATTTCAGGGAGTGGGGAGGAGTGTTATAACCCCATCAGCCCACTCCCCATCTTTGGGTATACTGTGATGTCAATGTGGACTAATATGGAGTTAACGAGAATGACTATTTCGCTGTATGATAGGAGAAAAAATTACAGATTTGTCGAAAAAGTAAGGAAAGAACACTTTTTTCATTTAATTTCCGACTATTTCGGAAGGAGGGGGCTGTAACCCCATCAGTCCCCTTTCTCTTTTTTTGCGTTAATGTGGGACTAATAAGAATGGCTAGCCCGCTGTATGATAGAAAAAAAATCCAAAAAAGAAAGAAAAACATCGGCACTTTTTTCATATTACTTTCGAAAATTTCAGGGGGGGGGGAGGAGTGCTATAACCCCATAAGCCCATTCCCCATCTTTGGGTGTACTGTGATGTCAATGTGGACTAATATGGGGTTAACGAGAATGTCTATTTCGCTGTATGACAGAAGAAAAAAATTACAGATTTGTTTAAAAAAAGTAAGGAAAGAACACTTTTTTCATTTAATTTCCGACTATTTCGGAAGGAGGGGGCTGTAACCCCATCAGCCCCCTTTCTCTTCTTTTGTGTCAATGCGGACTAATGTGGGACTAATAAGAATGGCTAGCCCGTTGTATGATAGAAAAAAATAACTTTTTCCAAAAAAAAAAGAAAAAAATCGGCACTTTTTTCATATCACTTTCCAAAATTTCAGGGAGTGGGGAGGAGTGTTATAACCCCATCAGCCCACTCCCCATCTTTGGGTATACTGTGATGTCAATGTGGACTAATATGGAGTTAACGAGAATGACTATTTCGCTGTATGATAGGAGAAAAAATTACAGATTTGTCGAAAAAGTAAGGAAAGAACATTTTTTTTCATTTAATTTCCGACTATTTCGGAAGGAGGGGGCTGTAACCCCATTAGCCCCCTTTCTCTTCTTTTGTGTCAATGCGGACTAATGTGGGACTAATAAGAATGGATAGCCCGCTGTATGATAGAAAAAAAATATTTTTTTCCAAAAAAGAAAGAAAAACATTAGTACTGTTTTCATATCACTTTCGAAAATTTCAGGAGGGGGGGGGGAGGAGTGCTATAACCCCATCAGCCCACTCCCCATCTTTAGGTATACTGTGATGTCAATGTGGACTAATATGGGGTTAACGAGAATGTCTGTTTCGCTGTATGACAGAAGAAAAAATTACAGATTTGTTTAAAAAAAGTAAGGAAAGAACACTTTTTTCATTTAATTTCCGACTATTTCGGAAGGAGGGGGCTGTAACCCCATTAGCCCCTTTCTCTTTTTTTGTGTCAATGCGGACTAATGTGGGACTAATAAGAATGGCTAGCCCACTGTATGATAGAAAAAAAAATAATTTTTTCCAAAAAAGAAAGAAAAACAACGGCACTTTTTTCATATTACTTTCGAAAATTTCAGAGGAGGGAAGGAGAAGTGCTATAACCCCATAAGCCCCCTCCCCATCTTTGGGTATACTGTGATGTCAATGTGGACTAATATGGGGTTAACGAGAATGTCTGTTTCGCTGTATGACAGAAGAAAAAATTACAGATTTGTTTAAAAAAAGTAAGGAAAGAACACTTTTTTCATTTAATTTCCGACTATTTCGGAAGGAGGGGGCTGTAACCCTATTAGCCCCCTTTCTCTTTTTTGTGTCAATGCGGACTAATGTGGAACTAATAAGAATGGCTAGCCCACTGTATGATAGAAAAAAACATAATTTTTTCCAAAAAAGAAAGAAAAACAACGGCACTTTTTTCATATTACTTTCGAAAATTTCAGAGGAGGGAAGGAGAAGTGCTATAACCCCATAAGCCCCCTCCCCATCTTTGGGTATACTGTGATGTCAATGTGGACTAATATGGGGTTAACGAGAATGTCTGTTTCGCTGTATGACAGAAGAAAAAATTACAGATTTGTTTAAAAAAAGTAAGGAAAAAACACTTTTTTCATTTACTTTCCGACTATTTCAGATAGAGGGGGCTGTAACCCCATCAGCCCCCCTCTCTCTTTTTTTGTGTCAATGCGGACTAATGTGGGACTAATAAGAATGGCTAGTCCGCTGTATGATAGAAAAAAAATTATTTTTTTCCAAAAAAGAAAAAAAAACATCAGTACTTTTTTCATATCACTTTCAAAAATTTCGGGGGGGCTGTAACCCTATCAGCCCCCTCCCCATCTTTGGGTATACTGTGATGTTAATGTGGACTAATATGGAGTTAACGAGAATGACTGTTTCGCTGTATGATAGGATAAAAAATTACAGATTTGTCGAAAAACGTAAGGAAAGAACACTTTTTCATTTAATTTCCGACTATTGCGGAAGGAGGGGCTTTAACCTCATCAGTCCCCTTTCTCTTCTTTTGTGTCAATGCGGACTAAATGTGGGACTAATAAGAATGGCTAGTCCGCTGTATGATAGAAAAAAAAATTACTTTTTCCAAAAAAGAAAGAAAACATCAGCACTTTTTTCATATCACTTTCGAAAATTTCGCGGAGGGGGGGGGGGGGGGCTGTAGCCCCACCAGCCCCCCCCCCTTGAGTACTCCCATGAACCATGCATCAATGATATCAAAATATTGTATTTTCTGCACTCGTGATTTAATTTGGATTTTACATTTTTTGTGTTTAATGAATAAAAAAAAAATTTCTTCTGATTAGTAAGACACCGCAATATCATGTTTAACTAAGTTTCTAATATTTTTCAACCTAAAAAAACGCATTATATAGTTTGCAAATGCAGTTCGTAAAAATATGTTAATAAGAAAATTGAACGGTTGAATGTGCAAAATGCGATTCTGACGCATTTTTCAACAATGTGAAAAATTATTAAAACAAATTTATTTCGCTATATTTTAATGTTCTTGAATAATATTTTGTTTTGAGACAGAATTCTGAATAAAGGAATTATTAGGGTTGAGATATTGTATGTCCTGTGCCTTTATTAAAAAAAAAATCCTTACTCATTCTTCGACTATTTTTTTTTCTATAATACAAATTACTGGCGCAAAACTAGAGCATTAATTATTAAAAACCTGAGTAAATAAAATATTTAAAGTGGTTAAACAGTTTTCTTTTTCAATTTTTACAGACGAATACTTAAAAACAGAATTATTTTATTTTATATTAAAATAATTTTAAGTTGTTTTATTTACGATCGCAGCCGTCGCATTTTAGTTTAATTGGATTTTAATAAATTCAAAATGATTTGCTGATTTGCTGGTGTTTTGATGAATTAATTATTAAGGCGCAGTGTGAAATATTACAAAATAATACAAAAGCATTTATAAAAAAAAAGAGAAAAAAAAAGAAGAAGGTTTGAAGATAATAAAATATTTTACAATTCATTAAGTAAGATATTAGTCGTTTAACCGTTTCACTCCCTCATGGAATATCTAAACACCTAAAAAGAGAGGACAAAAATGCAGCAAAAGAAACTTTGTTTTTAAAATGCTTTCTCTTAATTACAAGTTATAATTGCATTTTTAATGACTTGCAGCTTGTTTTCTAATTAACTATAATGTGACAAGTATAGTGATAATGATGTTCTTTCCCTTAATTACAATGTGTAATTGTATTTTTTATGACGTGCAGCTTGTTTTCTAATTAAATGTAATGGGGATACGTTTTGTAAGTGTCAATATTTCTCTAAATTGCAAGAAGTAATGATACTTTCTTTTGTTTTTCAGCTTGTTTTGTAATTAAGTATAATGTGACAAGTATGGTGACTATATTGATAATGAGGCTCATTCTCTTTATTACAAGATGTAATTGTATTTTTATAACTTGCAGCTTGATTTTTTAATTAAGTATAATGTGACAAGTATGGTGACTATATTGATAATGACGCTCATTCTCTTTATTACAAGATGTAATTGTATTTTTATAACTTGCAGCTTGTTTTCTAATTAAGTATAATGTGACAATTATGGTGAGTATAGTAATAAATGGCGCTGCGCTCTTTCTCTTAATTACCGTATGTAACTGCATTTTTTTTATGATTTGCAGCTTCTTTTCTAATTAAGTATAATATGAGAAGTATAGTAAATGTAGTGATAATGACGTCTTTTTGCTTAATTAAAAGATGTAATTCGGCTTGTTTTCTAATTACGTGTAATGGAACAAGTATAGTGAGTATAGTGATAATGATATTATTTCTCTTATTACAAGATGTAAGTTTGCTTTCTTTTGACTTGCAACTTGTTTTCTTATTAAATATGATGTGACAAGTATAGTGAATATAGTCATAAAGGCGTTATTTATGTCAATTACAATAAGTAATTTCATTTTCTTATGACTTGTAACTTATTTTCTAAGTAAGTATATATGTCTGTAAATATCGGCAGTAAATTAGCTTTACAACCTGCTGCAGTTTGCAATATTTGTCTTTTACGATCATAAAGTATAGCTCAGAACATTAAAATAAATCAGAAATGAGATTTCAAAGTAGCTTTTTGGACCAGTTGATATTTGTTTAAAATAATGTTATGAAAATTTTGGAAAGATAAAGTAATTATTCCTAAAGAGAAGGATCAATTTCAATATAAAGCGAGCTTCTTTTTACTAAAGAAAAATAATAATAATGATGAACTTCATTAAGTTTTTTGTAGTAAGTCCCATTCTAGAATATACTTGTTTTACCCATAAAAGGAATTTGCATAAAGAAAATGGTGTAATTAATTAACATTGAAAAGATAAAATGGTACATTGGGCAAAATTAAAAATGAGGAAGAACGCCTCATACATTTTTAGGTACTTTTTCAGTATAAGGGCTTTAGCGAAAGAGAGAAAATGGCCTTGGAGAGAAAAAGCAATTTGGCAACCTATTCACTGCGTCATAAACAAAAGCATTTATTTTTTTAATATTTAAACAATTTATTTAATATAAAGAAGCCATTTATCTATTTTTATATACAAACAGAAGTAAATTGTATATAAGAAACAATATTATATATATATATATATATATATATATATATATATATATATATATATATATATATATATATATATATATATATATATATATATATATTTATTTATATTTATATATAAATAATTTTTTTAATATAGAAGTACATATATAAACAAGATCGAAAGTTCATCAGGTTTGTTTTTATGGATGTCTATACCATTTGGTAACAAATAGCACTTTCTGAAGCCCGAATTGCGCCAAGCTTTATAGTCCTATAGTGCAAAAGTACCCATTTTAATCTTCAAATTGTTCAGAAGAAAAAAAAACAAAATAACCCTTTGGTATTGTGTATAACTCAAGTATTATATCTTCTTTCAATTTATCTTAAAAAATAAGCCTATGCGATTGTCTTCATACTGAAATTGCACCAAACTCTAAAATTTTCAATGCAAACGCCTATTTTAGACTGCATATTTTTTTTTCCGTATATGTTACCTTAGGCTATCAAACGGGAAGTCCTTCAATCAAATATAGTATAGAATTTATGAACGTTAGAAGTTTGGATTAAGTTTGGATTTCCAGTCGAATGGCAATCTCAGTTTTTTCAATTTGGTGATTTAAATGTCTTTGTTTTTTTAGCCAACTGTACTTTTCGTAAAATTCAAATTTATTTAAAAAAAAAATAGAAATAACGATGCCAGAAGACACGCATAATAGGCAAAAAAAATGTATAAAAACAGAGAGTTATACTGATAAGTATCCATATGAAATAGAAAATCAGAAATCACAAATGATGAAAAAGAAGAGTAGTTAAGCAAAACCGAAAAAAATTAACAAGATTATATAATGGCATTTATTTTTAGAATTTCTTCATTTATTAGGGCTTCATTTCTATATTTATTCATTTCATGAAGATTATATAACGGCATTTATTTTCAACTAGATGGAACCTGTCAAAACTTGACGAATAAAAATACTATAACAATATCAATGAAATAAGCTTCTTTATTATTTAAGAAGAGTCCGTATGAAACAGTATTTCAAATATTTTATTTTAAAAGTTTTTTCCCTATTGAAATACATTACTATTTCCGATGCAAACTCCAAACAAACAATCCGTAAACAACTGTGTAGTGCAAATCAGTTTGACATTACCGCCATATTTCCCACGGCAAGAAAGAAACTTTCATGGACCTATGAAGTATCATACAAATAGTATATTCCTACGTTCATCTCATATTCAGTAAATAAAAGAACATAGTAAATAAAGCGCACCCCTCTTCCCCCCTGTGATAATGCAACCGAATGAGTTCCTATGAGCATGTGCATTTTATCTGCCCAAAAGCACCGTCGAAATTCGACTTTAAAAAAAGGAAGTTTTAAAATTTTTAAATAAAATTTTTTTAAATGTCCTCTTTAATTATTGTTTATTTCAAATCCATATCTTCTAAAACGCATCCATTGTTTTAAGCTAATCAATTTTTATGTAAAGATGAGGAATTTTTTTTACAATAATAAATCAATCTTCAGATGAGGGAGATTTTTAATGTTTTCAAGTGTAATTTATTTGTATGGTTTCTTCGGTCCCTTTACATAATCAGGATGATTATACCTTTTCCATCACCGTCGAGGACCTTTTCCCTCTTGTACCGTTAAATACCTAATGAATCTTTTAAAAAAAAAAACACAATTATCAGCATATTCTGATCCAACATATCAATTTCATGTTAAACATAAACTGTTTTTTTTTTTCCCGATAGATTTTAGTTTAGCGTCAAAATGCATGGATAATCTCATGTTATGATTTATCAGGGTTTTTTAAATTATTATTATCATTATTTTTAACTTTTTATGATGGTTAGAGAAATCTATTTTAAAATGTGGCAACTTTCCCAGGGGCTATTTTACATTATTGAAACAAACTGATGGTCATTGTTCAGATAGAATTGAAAAATATTTCATGCTTGAAAATTATTTAAAAAGTCGTTAAATTAATCGACAGTTTTCAAATACATTTCAGTCGAAAGCTAATTTTTTTCTAATTGAAGATGTAAGAATTGAAATTGTACAATGTAGTAAAAAATAGAAATTAGTATTAAGAAGTGATGTAAGCACGATGAAAGCTAAAGCGATAGCGCCGTTTGTTGTCACAACCGTTATACATTTCTAAACATTGCCACTGTGTTTTCGCTGGCGTCCAAAAGTAGACTATCATTTTTTGACACCGAAAGAGATATTCACAGTGAAAGAAATATGACTTTGCCGCTAATCAGGAATTGTTAAATGAACTCATAATAATCCTACCAAAATAATTCCTATAAAATATTACATAGTTAGCCTTACATAGCCTTGCATAGTTTACTCCAGCTAAAAATACAATCATTATTTCAAGTTTTTTTTTTCTACTATAACACTAATTTTAACAATTTTAATTTTCTTGAAAGCCTTTACTTTTGGGAATTTTTTTTATTAAAAAATGAAATCTTCTAACCTATAATTAAAAAAAAGTAATTGGTAACATGTAATCAAGGTATGGAATCAAGATGAAGCAATCAATAAAGGCTCCAATTCTAATTTTTATAATTAAGAATGGAAAAATCAGTTAAAATTACGTCATGTTGAAACAATCATATAAATTTTTCTCTTTACTTTTATCAATGTTAAAATGCATTTCAAGCTAAGCAGAACGTCATTTTCACCGGCGCAAATTTTTCACATGTACTTTATATACGTTACCTTTATGCTTAAATACCATGTATACAAATAAAAATAGATTTTGTATTTAATTGTATTGAAAAATGGCCTCAACAAAGTTATAATGCATAATGATAAAATAAACCCAATGGACAATATTCCCGTGACGTCATAATAAATATGAATAATTTGTTCACTTTTAAAAATGAAGTGCACGCGATAAATATTTTTACCGAAATTTAACTTGCAAATTAAAAAATTTGGCCGAAAAGCCACGTGCCTTTAATATTTTTTATTTCTCTTTTATCCTTACAATCACAGAGTTTCTCGTTACTCTGTGCCTCGCAAGAGTGGGAGTTAACCGATTGCCGACTTTATGACGTCATACGCAGAAGTAAAATTTGAATTTAAAATTACCGCTAATTAATAAAATTTTTGAACAATCGAATGTACGATAACAAATCTGTGTCCAATTATCTTTCATTTAAAAAAATAATGATGTAATTTGATGCAGTAGTTTGTTCTCACGGATTGTCGATAGAAAACGCTTAGGGTTTTAAATATATAGATCGGATAATACTTTGTTGTGCGAACATAGAGGGCTGAGTTGGCCGAACAATTTTTCAGGCCTCTAACTGATAATTTCAAAGCTGATGCATGCTGTGAGAATGTTATTATTTCCAATATCGCCGTATTCAAAACACAATAAAAACTATATTATATTACAACAAAACATGTTCGTGGATAACGCTGACTTCGATATCGACCTATCAAAGGTGGCAACAACCTGACTAATCAGTTTCGTTTTCATCGCAATATTATTTTCTAAATATCGCGCAATTTCAGTTTGTACACAGTGGAATAGAAAAAAAAGTACTTTCAGATGCAATTTGTTTGAAATCTGCCTCTCAATGTGTTGTGTTTTTATGATTTTTAAAATAATTTTGGAGCATGTTTTTTTTTTTTAAATCCACCTGATTTCGCATTTGAAACACTGTACATAGTATAATTGCGGTTAATATGCCTAAAAAAATAAAACCTTTACTAAATAAATAAACAAATAAATAAAACACCAGTTTAAGGTATGTGTAATTCAATTATGCGCTTAAAATCTGAAATAATTAGAATTAAAAAAATTGCTATAAGTAGGGAAATCTTTGGCGAATTTTTTGCTGTTAACAGCAGTTAACAGGTAAAACGAAATAATGTGCAAGTAATTGTTTTTAGTCAATTTAAAAACTGTATTATTCGAATGCATAATATTGATATATTTCAAAATTTCTTTTAAGTTTAATTGGGGGGCAATCTAAAAAACATATATTAAATAACGAAAATTCTTTTACAGTCTTCAATAAAATATTATTTTCGCGTATGTTAAGTACGCCGGGTAGTATGCTTCGAAACCCGGGAAGACCTAATTGGGTCCCTAGATGATATAATTGAAATACATTAAAATTTGATTAAATAAACCCATGTCCCTGATTTTGTATAGAACATTTAAACAATCTTTAAAGACAAACCATTCGAAGAGTTAGTAAATATGCATCCTAAATTGTATTAAAACATTTTATTAAAATCACTTTCACCCTATCGAAGCACCAAAAATTTATACTTTTCTCTACCCAACTTCTTTATCTCACAGATTTTAATTTAAAACAGCTGATACCTAAATTCAGTATCAACGGAATATTAACATCAAATAAATAGTTTGAAAATGATTTTTTTTTAATTTAATATTGTTTATTAAAATAGAATAAAACTCCACAACACCGACAAACAGATTTTTTCTCATCCAATACTAAAACATAATGCGATGTGAAAAACAATCTCAGTGTATATTTTAAATTTTAGACAGGATTTTTTGTTTCGTATTGAAGCTTTCATCTCAAATTATTTTTCATGTGATATATTTTCGAATAACATTCCTCCGATTGCGGTGCTATTTACTTGAGACACACAACTTGCATATGAAAGATCGGACATGCAAATGTTGTTTACCTGAAGCAGAGATTCCTTTTCTTCACAAAAAATATACTTTTCAACTGCTTTTAAAGAAACCACGAGCGTTTCCTATCCTGTAAACCTGACCACTTTTACATTTTAGAAACATTTTCATTGTATCTCAGAAAAGTCAAATAAATGAGTGGTATATTATTTCATATCTTAGAAAATTTTAAAACTTAGGATGGTGTGATGAAAAAAAATCATTGGAAAAAAATATACATATATATTTTATAAAAATTATTTTCATAAAATAGAATAAGGGTGTGAGTTTCCATAAAAAAAAATTATTTTAGTATGCATGTCAGCAATAGCATTAGGGCTGAAAACGAAACAAAATTTCACTAGTGTCTATTGTTAAATTAAAAATTACTAGTTAAACTGTTGTGAAAGTGAAAACAAGTTTGAAATTGTACGTCAAACGTGACAAATGAGGTGCGTTCGTACTATAGCTAATTATATAAATATTCAGATCTTGATGATTGTTAATTCTTTGAAATGAATTCTATCGTCTGCAGATTCATTTCTGTCCTAAAATAAGTATCTCGGTCGCTTGACGATTCAACCTCGGAAGCTCCTATAACAAGAAAGCACCGATTTTTAAAAAAAATCAAATTTGTTAATAAATGTTTTTATTAATATCTTCTAAATTTTTGATTCGATTTTCATAAAATTTGAAATGTCTCGACAAAATTCTGCAAAGATAATGTATCTTAAATTTCAAACCATTCGGTTGGGTAGTTTTTGCTAGTGATGGGAGTATTCGAATTCAAAATGTCTGAGGTCTCGATTCAGCCAAGTTCTCAAGTGATCTCGATTCGGACAAAAGTATTCAAATACAAGCCACCTGGCATTTATGTCAGTAACGAAAACGAAAACTGGGGTTTTCATAGTGATGGGAGTATTCGAATACAAAATGTCTGTGTTCTCGTTTCAGCCAAGTTCTCAAGTGGTCACGATTTCAGACAGGAGTATTCGAATACAAGTCACCTGGCATCTATATCGGCGACGAAAACTGCTGTTTTCGAGTTGTATTCAGTATTCAGTTCTCATAGCTGGAGTTTTCTATGGTTTCATAAGGTGCGCTAGCGAATGCTAGACTACCCGGCGCTGTCTGATACTTTTATCTGGAATTTTGCGGTTAGCAGGATGATCAGCGCTCGTTTAGTTTTGAAATTTAGTTTTATTTTTTTAAGCGTACAATCAATTCAACTAATATACATATATACTTTTAGTTAAATCGATCATATGGATTTTAATTTAAGAAAACGATTATAATGAATAACATTCTGTGAATTTGTATTTAAGAAACGTAAATATAATTCTTTTTTTTTATTAAATTTTTAAACATTTCACGATCAAAAGAATTACTCATAGTGGAAAATAAAATTGTACGTTCGTAAAAAAAAAAAGAAAAAAAAAGAAAAACGAAAAATCTTGATTTCGCTAATTAAAGAAAAATTGCTTACTTTTACGGGCGTATGCAGGGGAGGGCCGGTTCTTCGCCTTCTAAATCTTAGAAAATAATAAGATATAACTTGCATGGACGTCGGCAGAATTATACATTGGGACGGGCAAGATTTTGGAACACGTTTGGCAATGGCCCACAGTAAAAAAAGAAAAACGAAAAATCTTGATTTCGCTAATTAAAGAAAAATTGCTTACTTTTACGGGCGTATGCAGGGGAGGGCCGGTTCTTCGCCTTCTAAATCTTAGAAAATAATAAGATATAACTTGCATGGACGTCGGCAGAATTATACATTGGGACGGGCAAGATTTTGGAACACGTTTGGCAATGGCCCACAGTCTAGTCTGCTAGCAAAATTGCAAAATATAAACAGGAAATAATCTAAACTAAGATTTTTTTTGTCAGAGTTATCATGCAAGATAATTTTTAAACTTATATCAACATAAAAAGCAATACACGAATTTATCAATTAAGAAATACTAAATATAAATAAGTTTTTTTTTTTACCAACATGTTTTTAAAAAGGAAATTGAAGCAGTTCTTTTTTCCGTCAAAGGGCTTTGCCACCCTGAATCCTTTTTTTAAGATAAGTTTGAAACACATGAGCATTAACAGGAAAGGAAAATAAAAAATCCCTGACGGCTTGCCCTACAGGCACAGGTAGATTTCGAAGGCACAGACCGTGAGGCGCCTGTTTGTTAAGAATTGTGGAAGAAATGAACTTTTTGCCATGATGCGGCATTTGGAAACGCCCACTTCCAAACCTAACTTGTTTTCAGGCGGAGCTTGTTCTCAGGATTGTTTTTTGCTATAAGGGTTGGTCCTATAAAAAACTTGTCAATAAAAAAGTTTTAGATAATATTAAGAGGATTTATAATAAATTTAAACGGATTTGATATCTTCAGAATTGACGAAGTCATGAATATTTTTCTTCTAACCCCCCCTCCCCCCCCCTTGGGGCCATTTATAATGATATCAAAAATCTGTCCTACATAAATTTTCGGCCCTTTACCTAGAAGTAATAATAACTTTAAATGGATTCGATACGTATCATAATTAAGAAATTATGGGGTTTTTTCTATTTTCACGAAAAGCCCCCTCATCCCCCCCCCTTGGTTCGATTTTCCCCATTAACGAACTTGACCGAGATTTTATGTATTAGTTTGGAAGAGATTTGAGCAGAATTATGGGAGTTATCGTGTCCATAAAAAAGTGACATAGATAGATAGATAAAGTTTTCAACTGGAGGGGGGGGGTGGTTGGGTTCTGAGAGTCATAATCGGCGTAGATCTACAAAAATTTTTCAAAAATTCCAACTTAGGGGAGAATGTAATAAGTAGTATTTCTTCGAAATCTACCTAAAATTATCTTACCCTGGGAGGGGGTGGTGTAGGGTTCAATGGGATAGAGTCATCCAGACAAAAAATTCTTGCCTTTTTTTTTCTCTAATGAAAATCGTAATATTTATATCAAGACTCAAAAACATTAAAAAGAAAAGAAATTGTTCTGCAGCTGTAAATTATAAAACGTTATCATAAACAAAAGAGAAGCGTCTGTACGAAAAATAAACATTTCATTTGCTGAAAGAGGCGCTACTCATAATTTTCTAATAGACTGATGTGAATCTGACACGTGATCATAAAAAAAAGCAAACGATTTTACGTAGATTAAACATTCGAAGAATGAAACAGACGAAATGTCGTCCCTCATTTATTAGTTTGAATGAAGTCTGGAGTAGTTCTTAGTGTTACTACATTTGAATACAAAGAATCGATTCTGAATTCGATTCTGAAAAGTTTTCGAAAACTAAGGTATCGATTCTTAAAAGATCTCGAATCGGCCCATCACTAGTTTTTGCGTTGTTATATGCGGACGAACGGACGGACAGACGGACGGACGGATCAGACGACGACAATAGGTGCTACGTATTTATATAATTACGAACGCACCCAAAAAAAACGATCCGTGAGACCGTTAACAGCAGTTAAGGGTTAATTCTAATTTTAACGATCGGACAGTAAAAATCCCGACATTATTTGCGCTATTCGGGGCTTTCGCCTTGCTGATCGTAATTGTGCGGGACGAGTCCGCGCTAAAGCCTAACGGTAGGCCTTCCCGCCTAACTGAACCTGCTGATCGCCGTAATAATGACTTATGAAAATGAATGCGGGCTAAACCTGTGTCCACGCAAGCAGTTGGGGGCCGCCACAATTTCATGCACACCATATGCTATAGAGAGCATGCTGTATTGAACCTCGGTAATACATGTCAATTCCATCATGTTTGAACTAGCATCGACTGGTTAGGGTTACTGTGAAAGATTTTCAGGGTTTCCATCTACGATAAAGATAATTCGGGTAACTTTCCCTTCAAAAAGTCCTCTCGGAAGACATGCCCCTCCCATAGACATACGGCTAAAACTGAGCAATGCTTAATGACCAACCAAACGACCAAAAGTATAAAAATGGAATTTGCATATGACAAACTTTTCCTTGAGACGGAAAAACTTTATGATCCGACTGAAGACTATACCATCCAGTTATACCTACTATGACGGAAACCTCTCTAAAGCAGATTTTTTCTCTTGAAATTCCATCTAACAGAATTTACTGTATATATAAATAGGATTGTTCGCAGTATAGGCACTTTGTCTGTCAATGAGATTTCGCAAAGAATTAAAAAAATATATACTTAATTATTTTGAAAAAATGTAACATTTTTTCATGTAATTTAGATTATATTTGTTATAAATATAAGGGATGTCTAATTTTAACTACTTACGTAATATTTAGTTAGTACACAATATAGAAAAGGAGAGCTTTTGTTTTTCAGACTCTAAGCAACTTTCTGCATACGATAATTACTGAAACAGAATCAAATATATTTAAAAATAATAATAACTGGAATAATTTCTACAAAATTTTAACTATTTTAAGAGATATACATTATATAATTTTAATGAATTAGATAGCAATAATTTAATCCCTTAAAGGACCTTGTTTAACTAGAAAAACATTCCTTCTACATTTGGGAGAAATTTTTTGTTTAGAACTTTTGAATTATTTATCAAATGTATGTTGCATTAGTTAGTTCCCCAATCAACATCTATTTTTACCGATCATTTTTTAGTCCAAATCTTCCTTTTTCTGATAAGAATTGTTGTAAAGAATATGTAAAATTTTTCTGATAAAATTTGTTTATCTTGTAGAAATAAAACTTTAAAAATTCATAAGTGTACATTTATTGGTAGAATGTAAGAAACATATGTGGAGAAAAAGGAAACACTCTTTGTCATCCTATATGTCTGATGATCCGACCTAAATTGACTCTAAAATAGATATTCACATAGATGTAATAACTGGCTACTAGGAAATGCATCTATTGCTTATTTTATTGAAAAAAAAAATAGTAGTTATTTTTCGGGTATTTATTTTATTTATTTTTGTTGTGGGAGTTATAAAAAGGTTATATGTAGCTTAAAATCTCAGACCTATATTTTCTCAAGGTTTTTTTTACGTCTTTCTTTGTATATAAAAAAATAATAAGAAAAACATATGAGAAATTGTTGTCTGAATTACGAAAATTAAGTATATATTATTGAATTTCAAATGTTTATTTTCGTATCAACATTAAGGTATCGCAATACAGTATGTTATAATCTAAACGATGATCTATTTCTTTTCGACTATTCGCAGAAAAGAAGAGTATTGCTTTTGATTGTGAACAACATAACATTATTCATTCGTTGATAAAATAGGAACGAGTAGGTGAATTTTAATATATTGGGTAACAAAATGTTGGGCTTGATCCCCGGGTGCGATGAACAAGTGCCAGAAAATGGTTGGGACAATTTTTGCTAATTGCTGGCGCATCATAAAAAATGTCCACCTTGCCGTGCCATTGGACAACAAGCCATTTGCCAACGGAGCTAGCTTGTTGTCCCAACAGAGCCCAACAGAGGTTCAACCGTTACCTGCTCAGAATCCTGCTCATATACGCTACAAATTAGAAGCGTGTCTGTATTTAACATTTTCCAATTGTTCCACAAACTGTCAATGACGGGCCAACAATCTCTTCAACTACATACTATAGTAGGGTGTAGTTATAGATATGTGTTGCCTAAATGAATCGGATTTCTCCAAAATGATTATCAAATGTTGTTCTATTAAAAACTATTATTGGAATTTGTGAAAAATTAACAATTATTTATCCCCAGTATCAATAAAATGTTAATGAAGGGCCAACAATCTCTTCAACTACATAATATAGTAGGATGTAGTTAGAGACATATGTTGCCTAAATTATTCAGATTTCTCCAAAATGCTTTTCAAATGTTGTTCTATTAAAAACTGTTGTTGGAATTTGTGAAAAATTAACAATATTTTATCGCCAGTATCAGTAAAATGTTAATAAATAAATAATAAACGAAAAACGAAACATAAACATAAACAGACAACTGAGCGGGAGTAATAGAGTTTCGTGAGATGAGCGAAACCCTAAAAATGATCCTGTCATACAAATGGAAACTGTGGGTTTTCTTCTTTCGCTCAATTTGAGACAGTTGATGAAATACTATCTTTCATTTTTTGCAGTATTTTATTAGTATTATTATTACTAATAAAGTGTTACTTTTTTATTTTAAGTGACAGAGAAGGTGCTAAGAATCAAGTTGTTAGAAAAAGCTACCCCTCCTCCCTCACATTATATTCCAATTTCCTTTTAAAACTTGTAGAGATTAAATATTTTATTTTCTGTTTTCACCCCTTTCGTGTAATATTCGGTTAATTGTAATTTTTTAAAGTTCTCATTCAATCCAAATCATTCAAAGAAAACAAAATCTACATTCTATTTTCAATGAATTTCTTGTAAAAGTCCATTTGAACAAAGTGTTACAGTTTCATAACAAACCAAATAAAATTATTTACCTGAATTATAGTCAACGAAAATAACTGCCTAATTTATCTAAATAATTTTAAATTTCATTGAATTTCTAAATTAAATAGATTATAAAAATGTATATTCACTTAAATATCAGTATCCTACAAAATACTTTTTCAGGTATTAAATAATATTTGAAAACTTTTCACTCATTAAAAAGATAACTTATAGAATTAAATATTTATAGCATTCTAAGAAGGGTTGACCACTGATGTTTAAATTTTTTTTAAAAATATTTTAGAAAAATTAAATTACTTAGAAATATTTGATAGTTATAGTACGAACGCACCTCAGTGGTCACTTTTGATATACAATTTCCAACTTGTTTATGCTTATTTAATGGGATACATTTACCCATATGCCAATGTGTTGCTCAATCTCGATTCGTACTTCATCTCTCTGCGATCTGTTGCTCCCCAATCCCACTTTGAGTTGAGCTTAATGTTCAGTTTAATGTGATATTTAAATAGGTTATTCAGGGAGAGTACAACATTTATTTTTTAAGTATGATTACTGTAACTTTCTAAACTTTTTCTGAGTCCCATTAAAATAATATCACTTAATTTTTTTCCAATAATATGCACCAGGATTGTTTTTATATTCATAAATAATTCTAACTTCAAAACATGGGTATATATAGAACTAAAAATAAAAGGAGTTAAAAAAATTGTTTTAAATCGTTTCATTTTTAACTTATTGTTTTTTCCTTGAAAACAATTCAATTCTTTACCATTCACAGCTTACTATGAAACGATCAGCATAATATAAGCTAAAGTTCCGAATGTATTAAGTTATGAGATGTATACGAAACCTTCTGCGTCCATTAGAAATTGAATTTTAGATTTAGAAACTGGAAATAAAATGTACTTTAAAATCTAATTCCCTCTTTCTTGTTCAATATCTAACACGTTTGTGAAACGTGGCATAAATTTGTTTGTCGTTAAGCAAGTTGAAGAAAATTTTCCTCTAACTATTGTACAACCCCCCCCCCCCCCCACAAAATTTCCATTTTTTTTTCAGTTTAATGTAGTTTTTACTTCTCGGAGAAATTAACTGTTACAAAAAAAAGTCCCCCTGAAATGTACTAAAAAAACCTTTACATATGCATGAAATGTAAAACCATTGAAATCTGGAAGCAGATAAATGACTGATTACCTGAAAGAATATGAAACAACTACGACTGAGTTTTATCTCCTTAGAAAACACCGAGCAGATATTAACAAAAATTATGTAATATCCTACATATTGCATTAGTCAGCAGCCGGACGGTTGACCGACCATTGTAGCGACGATGTCCGAAATTGACAGCTCCTGAATGTTCACAAACATGTACCTTATAATGCAATGCAAGTTTTAAGACAGACAATACTTACATTGTTTATTGGATGATTCTAAAAAAAACGCACATATTTATGAGAAAAATACCATCATTACTCTATTTTTATTGTTACCTATTTTTATTATTTTTACTATACTTAGATTATTTATTGGAGGATCCATAAAAAAATGCACATATCATAGATACTATCATTATTATGATTTTATAGTCTGTAACGTATTATAATTTAATTTACATTGCCATTATTATCACAAAAGAGTTTATTTTCAATATAAATGTCCAGTATATTTTGATCTTATAGATCAGGTAGAAATTCCTCATAAAATTGTTTCATGAAATTATTTCATGTCCTCATGAAATTAAACTAATATTCAACAGTATAAAAATAATTCTTTAATAGAGCTTTATGTGTATGACTAGTTGTATCTATAGTAACTTGGATAGCTTATTTTGATACGTCAAAATTAAAAAATGGATATATATATATTTTTTTAATGTAAATAAAATTTATTTGAACTAAATAGTTATAAAATTTTGAAGAAATGACAAATAAATAGTATTTTTTTCCTTAAATACTAGACAAAATAGGTAAACATGTGCACATGTAAAGAGCAAGAAAAATTCGTTCAACCACAAACTTTTTACCACAATAAAGATAATTTTTGGGCAAATTGAGATTAAAAAATAAATTTTGTCATGTAAAAAACTTGAAGGTAGAGCAAATGCATTTTTTATCCATTTTATTACACAGGACATACTTTTTTATCTATCTTTTTACAATGATATCAGAGAATAAAGAATGTGAAAATGACATCTATAGAAGATGAAATGTCTCAATAATTACTTTCAAGAAAACCATAGAAAATTCAAAAGGAAAAAAATGAAAAAGGAAAAAGAAATTAATTCATCTTTTTTCTATAAAGGCAATAATAGAAAGATAAATAACTACTTTTATCGGAAGCGGATGTCATTCATTTCTACCTTAAAGACGAAGGTGATTATCATTGTTCGAAATATCGCATCATTTTTCATAACTTCTCAATTGTATATGTTTCTATGTGAAAAAGTATTACGGTACGAAATAAACTTATTATTTCAACATATCAATGCATCATTCTTTCCAAATTATTCTAGAAAGTATTTTGAAAAATTTATCTTATATAAAAGGTATGTCAAGGAAATTTAATTGAAATGTTTGCAAATTATAAATTTTGCTGGGTATAAATGAGAGTTATAAATTCATTAATGCCGTTACGAAAATCGTATAACATCTTTTACAGAAATTTATTTTACATTATCTTAGAGATTTATAAATGCATAACTATCATACATGCTTTCAGTAAAATATAATATTTTATTTAATCTAATCTGGACCATTCAATTTTCTAAATAAGTATTTTAAACTTTATTTTAAGAATTTTTCATCTCTCTCCCTTTTATTTTTTAAAATAATAATTTTTTTGTTATTTTTAATTAACGAAATTTTACTTTTTTTCATAATATTGATCTTAATATGTGTTGCTTCATAATATTCACAGATATATTTGTGTTTTCTTTTTCCGTTTTGTTTATTTTGTTATGGCAGTTGAAATCATATCCATCTCAGATTGAAAGCTTTTTTCTTATTTTGAAATTACTTCTAATAGGATTTCACTGGTAAAGAAGAAATTTTTTCTTGGAGAATTTTAACAGATTTAAGTGACCATACCCTTGGGAATTTAGGAAATATTCACAAAAAGGTGAAGTTGGTTTCCGTTTCAGAGATATATGTGTTTAAATATATCTCATTATGTTATTTTATTGTCTTTTAAACTACTTTGTATCTACAGTCTAATGACCCTGAAAGTGAACAAATATCTGCTACTTATAATAATACATTTATAGCTGCCAACTTTTACGCTTTTTTGTTACCACTATAATTTAATAGAAAATTTTTCATTATGTAATCACACAATTTTGTCGATTTAAAAAAATAAAATTTACTATCAAATTTTAGTGGTAGGATAAAAGCGTAAAAGTTGGCAGATACGCATCTAGGTTCCAATAAGATGTGTTTCGTCAGGACATTGTGATGCCATGAAGATTTTTCTTTGTCCTTTGCAAAAATTTATCATTGTATATTTAATTAGCTGACAAACGGGGGCTTTTAAAATGTCTCGTAAGTGTGTTAAATCCAGTGATAGTTTTTACTATATTTGTGGCGAATTTATGATCACTACTCGCAGAAGAAACATTACTTATTTGATTAAAATTGTCTATAAACATTGTTTTGGATGCGAAATTGGCGATCAGGATAAGCCATGGCACCACACTTTTGCTGTTTGCGCTGTTCTACCCCACTTCGAGAGTGGATTAAGGGAAATGGGACTTCAATGCCTTTCGCCATACCAATGATCTGGAGAGAACATAGAGATCATTTAGAAGATTGCTATTTTTGTATGACTCCAACAGCAAAAGGAATTCATTTTAAGAAGCAGAAGCATATACAGTATCCCAACATCGATGCTGCTATGAGGCTAGTACCTCACAGTGACGTGCTTCCTGTGCCACAGCCGCCTGTAAACTACAGTCTTTCAGTTGATGAAGAATGCATGTCATCTTGTAGTCATAAAAGTGAAACAGAAATGGATTACATTCTACCACAGAAATATTTGAAGCCTCGTATAATAACGCAAGTAGAGTTGAATGACCTTGTGTGGGATTTAGTGTTAAGCAAGAATAAAACCGAATTTCTGGGATCAAGTTTACAGGAATGGGATACTGGGAATGCAACAAGCATACACGAAATATTCATGCTTTATCTGCGAATGGGGCAGTTGTGCAAAATATGAACATTATTGTGCACAAACGTGGCCTTTTCGGAAGTCTGTAGAATCTGGTGATAAAAATATAACTAACCAACCTCATGCAGCATCAGTGGACATATTACTCCCACCACTCCATATCAAGTTGGGATGGATAAAAATTTTCGTGAAAGCTCTTAATAGGGATGGAAAAGCATTTGTGTTTATCCAAAACTTGCTCCCATCAATATCGGATGCCAAAATAAAAGAAGGCGTAGGTCCAGACATTCGGAAAATTATGAAAAATGAACAGTTTGAAAGTATTCTTACGATAGTAGAAAAAGACGCTTGTCTTTCATTCAAGGACGTTGTGCATAATTTCCTAGGAAACAGCAAAGCTACAAATTACAAGTGTATAGTTCAAAATATGGTAAACAATTTTAAAAAGCTAAATTGTCACAGGTCATTAAAGCTTCATTTCTTGCACTCTCACATTGACTTTTTCCCAGATAATATGGGAGCAATTAGCGACGAGCATGGTGAACCATTTCACCAACAAATTTCTGCTATGGAGTCTCATTATTGATCGCAATGGAATGTAGTAATGCTTGTCGATTACTGTTGGCTCATCAAGTGAGAAGATACTGAACATAAGTATAAACGCAAGAATAGGTACTAATGTACTCAAATTAATACACACAAATTGTGTTCAGCTGCGTAAAATGTGTGTAAAATGTGTATAAACAGTGTGCAAGTGTACTGCTGGTAAATTTAAAATTTATGTATTATTATTATGCATTATTGTACGATCTCTTAAATTGTGATATATCGTAATAACCTATAAATACATATCCTTCGTTTAAAAAAAATAAGAACCAACTAAAAATTTCTAATATCATTTTGATTTACTCAAGAGTGTATATAATTCGAATATTACCTTTAAATTTAAGAAAAAAATAAAAAGTCAATTTTTGTTTATCAGTGAATTAAAAAAATATAGTCTTTATATATAAAAAGTAACTTAATGACGCGAAAAGAAAAATCGCATTTACTATTGCAATGCATCTAACTTTTTTTGCCACTTTTTTTTCTGATTTAGATGTCTATGCTGTATTAAAATCAAAAGCTGGTATGGAATATAAACTGTAATTTTAGATTAAACTGGCCTGGTCCGAACCTGTAATGTTCCATCTAGCGAGTATTTTGAATTTATTTTCTAATGTCAACTCAATTTCGACAACATTCGTACTGAACGAAAGAAATTGTACTAAGACAGGTAACAACGTCATACTAAGACAACACGAAATGGAAAATCCAGAACATGTGCTTTTTCATTTTTTTTTCAACTATTTTTATGGATGTACATATTTTCGTTAAATACATTTTCTCAATTTTAACTGAAAAAACCCAAAACTAGAAACCAAAAAATGAATTCATGATGTATTAAACCAGTAGATAAAAGTACCAGAAGATGACAAGTTGCAATGGCAAAAAATGCCTGTAAAATTGAAAAGAAAAATAGAAAGTGTATTGAAATATATAACCATGAAGTCAGGCTCCATAGTGAGTTAAACTCCATAAAAAATGAGTATTTTTTTTAAATGTAGTAAATCTTTAAAATGTTACAACTTTCTATATAATTTCAATAGACGTTTGAAATTTCTTTTGTGCGTTGAATGCACGAGATCGCTTTAAATTTTACGGATATTTCAAATAAATATCTGCTATTTTGTTTAAAAAAGCAATTTTATTCCCTACAACCGCCTCTTTGCAAACATTTAAGCGACGACTACGTTTTGACAATATCCTTTACAACCCAACAGCATCGCATGATAAGAAAACGATCATTTTGCACAATAATGTCACTCGTGAACAACTTTTAATGACGTCGTGCCCTTCTAAAGTATCCATTTACATTTTTATGGTAGTAACTAACCCTGTTAACGGCGAAGTCACTAGTGTTTTACTCCTTGCCATGAAATATAAAATGAAATACTAGTCGAATACTCATATAACAAAATGCACGATTTTAATAAATAATATATATTTTTAACCGACTGAGAACCGACTGACTCATTTCCATAGATAACACAGTTAAATTAGTTTATAGTGGTAAAAGAAAAGACAACGGAGTTGCAGCAAAAAAAGGGTGAATATAAATCATGCTTCAACTGACTAATTTGTTTATATGCTGCATTATACAAATACTTTTTCGCAATGTTTAAATAAGAATTTCTTGTAACCGAAATTCCTTCTATATGTGTTGTTTATAAGGACCGTTGCTCAGTTCTAGATTAATAAAGTGATATCTATTAAGAAATTATATAAACGGCAATGTAAAAATAACTGATGATCACTTTTCTGTTCCGCCAAGTTCATTTTATCAATCTCGCTAAGGTAAAAAGTAAGTACTCCCTTTTTTTTCAAATGTGTAATTTAATGCCAAACAAATAGTAGTTTATGATTTATTGGTGCACAGTGTTTACTTCCATTCAATAACCCAAACTTTCATAATCAGTTACAAATCACTCCTAAAACAAATTTCGTTATTTCAATTACAGAGATGTATTTTATTGTAATTTTATGTGTCCTTTAACTCTGGTTTTCCAGTTGTTGAATGCAGCGCACTACAAGTAACGAAGCTACAGTAGTCGCTACTTTTTTCTGTAGTTTGTAGCGTAGCACGCTTCATTTTAAAAATTTAATGTAGCGAGTAGCCCGATACAAAAAATCACTAGTTTGTAGCGAACAGTGACGCTACTTCAGCAGATAAAATGTGTCATTCTTCTACTCACGTAACAGTAACTTGCTTTTTTTATGCAAGATGTTTGCTGCACAACAATTTGTGAATTTGAGGAACTCAGCTGAAGCGTTTAGCAATGCATTGAATGACGTCATGGATTTTTTCATTGACACTTGTTGCTAAATCCAAGTGCCAAATTCAAAATCAAGGAAGTTAATTTTTCTTGCTGGAAACACTTGTATACTTACTCATTAGATATTCATGTTTTAATGTCCCGTCCCTTCGTTTGAAACTGCTTTATTTACATATATATTATTTTTTGATATTATACCTGTGGGATTAAAAAAATAAATAATACCCATCTACGCATTTATATCTACAATAATACAAACTCAAGGATTTAATTAATAGCTGCGTGATACCGCAAAATTTTATGAGGCTTGTGAAAAGTTTAAGTTAAAAACAGAAAAAAGAGAGAAATGGTAATTCTATAGTTTTATATCCAAGTATGAATGTTGATAATCCAATACTTATAAAATAAAGAGTTTATCCCCTTGCCTGTGGAATATATTTGAGAAAAACGTGCCAAAAATGGAAAAAAAAAAATCTTTATTCATTTGCCTGTGACGCCCGAACTCAGTTCATTCAACGGAAATGCGCCAATTTTGGAATGGTTAGTTGGACCTTAGTTCGGGCAAGAGAAAAATCGGTGTTTCAATTCCGTAAAGCCCGAACTCAATTCGTCCAATGCATAATATATAATTTACAATTTTTCCAATAGATGGCGATACTTTCCCGCAAAAAGTTCGGCAGTTTCACGTCATTTGTTGGATTTTTATAATTTCGCAGTTCTTCTCTAATTTCATTCAAGCCACATTATGTTTGACAGGCAGGTATATAAATTGTTCGCAAGTTAACAGTTTCTTTGCATTGATTTTAAGCATCGGATAAACTGATTTTGGGCTTCACGGAATTGAAACACCGATTTTTCTCTTTCCCGAACTCAGATCAGTCATTCCAAAATTGGCGCATTTGCGTTCCCCGAACTGTGTTCGGGAGTCACAGGCAAGGGGTTAAAGTGTAATTCTAGGTGAATTCCTTTTTACGTGTATAAATATATTATAGTATTGAGCAATTTCATCATCAGTAAGTAATAAAGACTATTTAAAGTTTTAAATTGAAGAACTATAATCGTTGATAGCTATAGGTCAATTAAATACTTAAGTAACCGTAAGATTTAAAATAAAAAACTGAAATAAATAATAGTGAAGCATTCTGGCTGGTATATAACGAGTAATATGTGCTTAAAGTAACATTTTAAAGAATAATACAAAACATTTTCTTGTACGTTATATTTCTTAATTTTTTATTGCCCGGTGTTTTATCGCACTTAATTGATTGTATCACGGCAAACGTGTGATTCTCAGAAAAAAAGGGTAAATAAAACTCATCAAAAGGGTCTATCAACCCGGAGCAAATAAAAATCGACAGGAAGAATCATTAAATAAGGAGATATATCACATTTTATCTTGTAAGATTAACGATGATAGTTCTGTGAACATAGTTCAAGCGGCACTATCCCTGAAAACGACGCTGAGTTGTGTAAAATGCTGTCACTGCTTTCAATGTATTTCATTTCTTTTACCAACGTTCAACTAATAGCCTGCAATGGCTAATGGATATTTTTAAAAATGCTCCTTCACAATAGAAATCTCTTTAATGGAAAGAGTCTTAATGACTTTTTTGTATTTAGGAAAAATATAGGTATAGACGTTTGATAAAGAACCAGCGTATACATTAAAGTTTCTCTTTTATATTATACGTTATTCTTTGTTTATTAATACACGCCTGTATTTGGAATTTTAAGAAAACAGCTGTTTATACAAAATGCATTTTTAATCCGATACGTATTTTTCTCGACTTCATTTACTTAAATTTTTACAAATATAAATATTTTAAGTTAATCCACCTATCTTTGAAAGAAATGTTTTAAAGTAATTTTTTAATTTGACAACCAGTGTACATTATACATTATAGAATATTCCTTAAAACTTTGATAATAACATATAAAATAAAATAGCTTTATATTATAAATATGCTTATTTTTATTTTCATAGGCGTACCACCAGGCTAATAATAAATAAAAATACTTAAACCAATTGTAAAGGACATGAATAACAAATTTAGAAATAAAGTGCGATAGATCGCAAAATAAACTTACAAAATATCGGTGTAAAAAGTAGCATAATATATATGTAAAAATTAATAAATAAATATAGGGTAGATCCAGGTTAGATGCCTCATCGGGTTAGTTGTCCTAGTCAGTGTATTTCAGCTATTGGATGTGTGCCGGAGCTAGTGACGTTCTTTTGCGATCAACTGTTATAAAAAAGTGTAGTAGACGACGTTACAGCGATTTATTTATTCAAATAAATGTTTTACCTATCAAAGATAAGTTTGGCCTTTATTGTATGCTCTTGTAAGATAGAAAAAAGTAGAAGATGAAGGATAATGTACTTACTAGAAATTTTTCATGAAATATTTAGTGAATTTTGTTGAAACAGGTATCGAGTAATGTGTTAGTTATAAGTTGCAGCTATATTTTTTCCTACTTCTAGAGTTACTGGATAGGGTATCTAACCCGGATTAAAAGGATATATGCCCCGCCCGCATCGGGGATATATGCCTCACTTGTGTTTCGGAATAAGACGCCGCATTTATAATTATCAAATAATTTTGTTGTCTGAAAATATTTTTTTGAATCTCCTGAATTGTGAAAAAAAAAATGTTTCTTCTTTTCGTTGATCATGGCCCTTCAGGAGGATTATTATCTAACAAGTAAGTGGGTTGTGTTACTAGTGATAGATTCTCCATTTAAGCAATGATAAAAAAATCATTTGGTTTATTTCAGAAAGTTGGGTCAAAAGATTACAATTCCCTCACACTTTTAAGTGAAAAATATTTAAATGATATTATTTATAGTTCGGATGAGAACATTGTATTTTGCACATTCCGAACTTTCCCTTGCTTTATATCCAAATATATTCAGAAGCATTAAATAGAAATCCAAATAAAAATAGGAATCTAAAATCCCTTAAGGCATTAATCATTCTGACAGAAAATTTGGAAAGACTATACCAGCGCACCATATTAGAGGTGAGATTATTTTTTTTAAATCTTGGAGGTAAGGGGAAATAATATAAAATAATAAATAATGAACTGGGGGAAAGTAATAGCTACGAAAGGAGCCAAAAATGTCCACTCTTTGACTTCATCTGAAAGAGGACATAATGTGTCAGTTCTTGCATGTATTATCGCAGAAGGCTTGGTTCTCTCTTTTGTTGTAATGTTTAAAGGTGTGAGATAAAATTCCGGGTTTTCAAACAGACCTCCTCCGGGATCAAAAATTTATATGAACCCAAAATCTTTGATTTCTTCCGAGCTTTTCGGAGTGACTGAAGAAACACTTTCATGAAAGCCACCAGGCAAATTGTTCTTCATCCTTGACGCTCATTCAGCAAATGTGTGTTCTCCGGATGTTCTGGATTATGCAGAAAAGATTGCCACAATTCTACTGTGTCTGCCAAGTCATACCACACAAACTGTGCAACTGTTTGTTAGGGCATTTTTCAAACCGTTCAAAGTTAACTTCAAGAAAGCAGGGAATCAGTGGGTGAAGCAAATTCACCAGCAGCATCTTAAAATAATTCATGCTGGTATTAACATTGGAAATAAATGCATGGGAAAATAACAGCGTGTGTATTAATGATTTCGTGAGTATCATAATTTTCCCACTCAATCGTTAAGCTGTCCTGAAACATTGTTTAGCCTTTTCCCTGATGAACGTCAATCTCAGAATGATGAAAGGAGGCCAAGAGACTTACCTTCCTCTATTTCGTATTCTTGAAGTAATGGCTATTAGATGACCGTAAAAAGAATACAGATTTGATGGACATCGACATTTCTCGAAGTCAAAACTCACCTGTATTGATTGAAAACGATCAAGAAGAATCGTGTTCTTCTAGAGGTCAGCCTCTTGCTAAATTTTTACTTCAAATCAGCCCTGTTTCTGCTTTTGCAATACCTGAAAATAGAAGCAAGAAGTAGCTAGCACGCGTGCTTGACACAGAGTACATCACAGAAAGCAAAAATAAATCAGCTGAACTCTAAAGGTAAGCCGTACAGAAAACCAGACAAAGAAAAGAGAATACGGCCTGACAATAAGCTACAAGTGAACAGAAACTGCGAAGAAAATAGTGATGAACCTGAGAGCTTACCACCAACGGAAGACATCTGTTTAGAATGACATGCAAATTATTACGAAACTAAACTTCGTGCGGAGAGGATACAGTGTACCGATTTGTTTGGGATAGCTACATGAGACGTGCTATTAGAATATACATTATATAGTATAAAATATACATTATATAGTATAAAATATACATTATAAATATACATTATATAATATCCGTTGCAATATTTGCGCAGAAAAAGAAAAAATAGAAAAGTGTAAGTAAAAAATAAAAAGTTTGTACTGAAGATTTTGTAAAACAATTTAAAAAAAATTAACAAAATTTCATAAGTTTGATATAAATAGAATATTAAGTAAAATGCAAATCCAACTTTTTAATTATAAATGTTACTTACTTATGCTTCCTATTCTTTTACGAATGGGACATCTATCCTGATCAAGTAAGGTGGCTAATTTTGAGGTCCGGGATAAATGGACAAAACCATTGATTATTTTTTTGATAGAAACACTATTTTATGTATGGTATTTATATTAGTGTAATATTTTTTATGCAATTCTATATAAAATTTGGAGTATATAGGTTACTTGTGCACTACGAAAATCATTGCGATAAAAAAAAGTAAAATGAAAGGGGCTTAAGAAAAGCAACTATCCCGGACATACCCTATATATATATAAATATATATAAATAGCTATATAGTATATGTATACATACAAGGCTTGACAAATACGGTCGCCAGGTCACCACTGGCGACCAAGTATTTTTATCTTTCGACCCAGTTATTTAATCTAATGGGGTTTTTGTTGTTGTTTCTTTTTTATACAAAAATTGACCTTAGCTTTCTTGAAATAGGCAAAAATGTTATTTGTGATACAAATGATATTTGTGCACAAATGCTATTTTGCTATTTGTGCCCGCCCCCCCCCTCCCCCTGTTTTCCCGTCTTTGAAACTATATTCACACAAAAAATATTTTTAACTTTTGTTTTTAATTTGGCAAAAATAAGTTCATCAAATATAAATTTTAAAATAATCAAATCGGAATTATTTGAGATTTCGACAGAAAAAAGGCGAAAACTTGTTTTCCTTCTTCACTAATTCGTCGATGCGCTCGCTCCTCAGCAGATATAGATTTTGTAGCATTCGACTGTAGCTTTCGGCAATCAGTATTTTCCGAACATGCCGGTTGATTCACTCTTTACAGTATTTTCTTTCTTTTTTTTAAGATATATGATTTTGATAAGTTTCATTAGAAAACTTAGTTTATATTATCTTTCTAAACTATGTAACTAATAATTCTAAACAGTGCCTGTTATTATTTTTCCTCAACTAATTCATAAAAACTTTTGTGCTTTTTGAAAATTAATGACGAGGAAGGAGGGGGTGGTAAGTATTTATTACTGGCTACTAGAATTTTTTTCTGGCTACCAGATTTTATCAAATTTGTAAAGCCTTGGATACATACATTACATATATGTATACAATACACACACACACACACACACACACACACATATATATATATATATATATATATATATGTAGTATCAAATACAATAATGACATTGTAATTTTATATTTTTCTACTAATCCATAATAGCTGAATAGAAATAACCTAAGTATACATTCCCATAGGATTAAAACTTTTCTTTTGTTTGGTGCTTTTGCAATTCAAATTTGCATTTGTCTTGTGTAAATTTTCATCCACTTTAAAGAAATATACAAAAAAAAAATCCTCGAGCAAATTTCCTTCCTGAAAAATTTTGACAAAATTACATTCACTCTCAATTTACATAATGTCTTTTGAATGTTTAAAAAGTGACGCGGGTTGTAATTTAAATAAAGTAACTTCTTAAAATTTAGGAATAAAGCCAATATGGGCACTAAATTGAATTTCAAACTTCTTTTAAATTTAACAAGCATAAAATGGTATAGCGATTCCTCATTCATTTATTTTCACAGCTTATAGTAAATCTCTACCATAGCTTTTTGTTATATGTAAATATTTGGCTTAATGATGGAAATGATTATGCAGTTAATTTTACGTAATTAAAATTGTCTTTCAACAGACGAAATAATTACTGATAGTTCATTATAGAGCTTAATGAATTAAAAAGTTGAGCTTTTCATCTAGTCAAATACATTTTTTTTATGATTAAAGGTCTTATAAATGACAACGTAGAGAGTTATTCATCTTTTGTCCAACTTTCGCAAATTTTCAAAACTTCTATTCTATTTCACGCTAATGATCTTTTTTGTATTAAATTTCATTAAAATCAAGTAATAATTCACCTATTCATGGATTCAGTGTGAGATTTTTCAATTACTAATTTATTTTTTAATTTACGAATAAATAGGACTGTAAAGCTTTATCCGAAAATAACGTTTTTGTTTCTCGGAAACCTTGGATAAATTGAATTAAAAATGTACCATGTTTTATGAATAATATTTTCATTTTGTAGATAAATGAAATTCTTCAGTTACTTACAAATTTAATTAAACTATTTCACATTTTTATTCAAGGAAGCCTGAAAATCCTCCTTGGTACTTTTGGCTCCAAACACCATTGATCTTGCACATGAGAATAAATAAAAAACAGAAAACATTCCATGCTGAAAAATGTATTTAATGTTTTATGGCTATTATTTAGAACGCAGATAGTTGAAGAAACAAACAGAAAGTTTAATCTTAATACAAGATCATGTATCCATTGAAACAAACAAAAGGTATTTAGCAAAATCAGTGCATCCATTCCAAAGTTATGCTAGAAAATAGATTAAAACGCGACTAATACCTAAAAGTATTCTGTCTCGAATAACCTTACGAATGGGTGTGAACTAATTTCTGACATTTTGAAATTCTACATTCTCTTAAATAATTTCAAAGGTTCCAAATATTTTTTAAATAAAACGTCCATGAATGTCGACATAATAGAAACCCGGTCATTTCAAAGGAATTTCTTTCTCAGAGCATTCAGAGTTTTAACGACCAACATCAGTCAGTTTTTTAATCTCTTAGAACGTTTTAGAATAGAAAATTTATGAATGATCAAATATTCTTTAGTTTTACTTTTTAAAATTACTTTATTTTATCAAACCGTTTGAAGATAAATCTATTTTGCTGTAAAGATTTTAGTCATTTAATTTAATTTAATTTAGCAAGTTGAACATTCTATTTAATTATACGAAATGCTAAAAATTATATCCATTTTGTTGTACAATTTCGTTCATATAAACAAATCTTGAAATTAAATAGTTCCGTTTTGTTGTCCAGTTTTGATGATGCGAATCCAATTTCTTCACAGAAGTCATTTAACTAAACCACATTAAAAGAAATCCCTGACGGCTCGGCCTACAGGCACAGGTAGATTTCGAAGACGCAGACCGTGGAGCGTCTGTTTATTGGCAATTGCAGAAAAAATTACCTTTTTGCCATGATGGGGTAGTTGGGACTGCCCACTTCAAAATCTACCTGTGTCTGTAAGCTGAGCCAGTAAGGATATATATATATATATATATATATATATATATATATATATATATATATATATTTGTTGCTGTTTTATTAAAAACTTGTCAGTATAAAAGTTGTAGATAATATTAAAAGGATTTATAATAAATTCAAGCGGATTTTATATCTTGTGAATTGACAAAGTTATGAAATTTTTTCTTCTTAAACCTTAATCCCCCCCCCCCCCTTGATGATATCAAAAATCTGCCAAATATAAATTTTCGGCCCTTTTCCTAGAAGTAATAATAACTTTAAACGGATTCGATACGTATCATAATTAAGATGTTATGGTTTTTTTTCTTTTTTTTATAAAAATCCCCCCATTTCCCCCTCCGTTAACGAACTTGACCGAGATTTTACGCCCCTTGATTTATGAATGAGTTTGAAAGAGATTTGTGCAGAATTATTGAAGTTATCGTGTCCATAAAACAGTGATATAGATAGATAGATAAAGTTTTGAACTAGGGCTGGTTTTGTGTTCTGGGAGTCATGATCGGCGTAGATCTATATAAAAATTTTCCAGAAATTCCAACATAGGAGAGAATGAGGTAGTATTTCTTACGAAATCTACCTTAAAAAAAACAGCATTCAGGTATTATCGAATAATCGTTCTCTGAAGATTTTGAAAATTTCAGCAAGAGAGAGATTTTTTTTTTTTTGAAAACAACAACAGCAAAAAAGAAAACCTCTCCCTGGAAACTAAAAAGTCCTTCCGGTTCTGTACCGGGAGGAAACGGTTGCTTCCATATTCCATGTTTTTTAAAATTCAACTCATTTTACCCAAACATCCGAAGCCAAAATGCTTGTGACCCGATCATAGAAGATTCAATCCCGATTTTCGTTAATACTGAATTTGAATGCGAATTTCAGCATCAGAGTTACAGCATAACAAAAATAAGATTGTTTCAAAATGTCAGCCACCCTAGAATTTCAAACTGTCATATCTCAGCCGTTTTTTAAAATAAAGCCAAAACAAAAAAGGTTCCGGAATCCTTGTATCACGATCTAACACCGAACGGAAGCAGCGTTTTTAATTTAGAATTTTTTTTGTACATATTTCTGAATTTTTTAAAAAATTTAATTTTTTAACTGGCCGCCATTTTGAAACAATGGACGAAGCTGGCCAACCAACTCGGTCAAGATCTTGGTATGTCCTGTACACATACTCAATTACATTGAAATCGGTTCATAAATAACAGAGTTACAGCATGCCAAATGTCATATATATATATATATATGTGTGTGTGTATATATATATATATATATATATATATATATATATATATATATATATATATATATATATATATATATATATATATATATAAAAATCAACATTTAAACAGAGGGCAGTTTTTGGTTTGGGTGGTAGTCCTTGGTATGTTCTGTACACATGATCATGTACATTGATATTGGTTCATAAATACTAGAGTTACAGCATAACAGATATCAGATTGTTTGAAAATCTCAGCCACCCTAGAATTTCAGACTACCATATCTAAGCCATTTTTTAAGATATAGCCAAAACAAAAAATGTTCCAGAATCCTTGTATCCTGCTCTAACTCTTAACGGAAACAATTTTTTCAGTTGCTAATTTTTTTGCACACCATTTTGAATTTTTAAAAATGTTTAACTGGCCGCCATTTTAAAACAATATGGCGGATGAAGCTGTGCAACGAACTCGGTCGAGACCTTGGTGTGTCCTATACACATACTCAGTCACATCCAAATCAGTTAATAATTACAGCATGACAAATGTCATATATATATCAACATTTGAGCGGAGGGTGGTTTTGGGGTCTGGAGGTCATCATCGGCAAAAATGTACCAAAATTTTTTGGAACTGCTTTCTAAAAGCTACCTAAAACTCTTCAAAATATTATAAACGTTTCCTTCTCTTTCAATTTCAACAAAATTATCCATCTTTGTGATAAATCGAAAGAAAGTCAAATTATCTTCAAATGTTTTTATGAGATGCTTCAGTTATGGAAAGAAAAAGAATGACAAATTGAGGCTTATTTTTAAACAGTATTACATTTTCTGAAGCCATAAATTGATTTTAACCCTTTATATCCTGAATTAATTTTCCAGCTACTTTTTAGATGCTCAGAATCCTCGATTATTCCCACCAGTTATTTTTTTTTTTTTTGTAAAGTTTTCCTTATCTAATCATAGCATTTTTGCGATTCAATTAGCTGAAAATTTCTCATTTTAAAAACCGGTGGTAACAGATTAAAAATTCTGTAAAAGACGCTCGCCGCGAAGGGGTTAAACTGGTACTTATAAGTACCGTCAGGATAAAAAGGGTTAAAATACGAACAAAATTGTTTTTTATCCATTTTTGTTGACATTCGTTGAAATTTTCTTCGTTAACCTTTTTTACTTTATCACTTGAATTATTTACAGCGTTCCGCTTCTAAGGAATTTATATTAGTTTTATTTTAAGGTAAGAACGTTCAATGAATTCATTAATGGTCTTTGTTCTTCTTAATTAAATAAGTGAAAAAATAACTAAATTATTTACGGATTTACAGGGTGTCCATAATTAAACAACGCTATTTAAGTTGTATACAGGCGAAACAATTGTTCAGAAAGTAGTGAAATTTTATGAAGAACATAATAAATGGATGGGAATTTGTTTAAGCGAAAAAAAATTAGTTCAAAATTTCGCCACCAGAGGGAGTTTTTAAATGAATCACACATTTAGCATACATTTGCGATGGTTTAAAAATTTTATTACAACATATCATGTTTCACATGAGGGCCATCAATTTTGAAAATATTAAATTTTTTAACTCGCCGTCATTTTGAAACAAGATGGTGGACGAAGCTGGCCTACGAACTCGGTCAAGATCTTGGTGTACTGTACGCATACCAAGATCTCTACTACAAGCTACCAACTGGAATCGTAAGATAGCAGCGTGTTTTTGGGAAATGCTGAGAACATGTCGTGAAAAAAGTTTTGTTGAACGTCTTTTGTTGTAATAAAATTTGGAAACTATTGCAAATGCATGCTAAATGTGTAATTCTCTAAAAAAACGCTATCTGGGGGAGAATGTTTGAACTAATTTTGTTTTCGCTCAAAGAAATTCCCATCCCTTCAAGATGTCTTCCACAAAATTTCATTACTTTCTGTAGACAACTTTAAAATAAAGTCATTTAAATATGGACACCCTGCACATTTTCATGCAGGAAAAGTGAAGTATTGACTTAATTTGGATACATGAACTAAAATCTTTAACAACGTTTTAACGGAGAAATCCGTACAAACATGGCATTAAAAAAAATCACATACAGCCGTTTCCAGGATTCTTGGATCCCCTTCCTCAGTAAAAAAAAAAAAAAAAGATTAAAATAGGTTTAAAGAATCTCTCGGTTATAGCCCCTAGTATTGGCTTGAATGAAAATGCCAAAGCAACAGTTGATATAATTTAAAGAAATGACGTAATTAACCGCAACTAACTGAAAAAAGGAGTCATTGCACAGGATTCCTTCACACGTGCAAGAGAAAAAGAATGCTAGCCGTATCATTCACTAAGGAAGAAGTATGTTTATGAATATGGTAGGCTTCGTAAAAATCTAGATCGAAAAGTCTCTGGATAATTAAACTGGTGGTTGGAATTCCAACAATGTTTAGCTATTGTAGATTTCTCGCATTCCTGCCTTCTAACATAATTCTTGTGTTCTTTCAGTATAAACTTCGTCTGCCCAATATAAAAGAGGCCGCACTCACAAAAAATTCTATAAATGACCCAGGTACAATAATTTGTATCCAAGCCGGAACTCGAACCCGGATCATCAGTTTAGCGCACTGACGTTCTGCCAACTGAACCACTTGGAACGAATGGAAAAAATTCCCAAGTATTAAAAATAGATTTATTCAATCTTCGATGCTGGATTCTTTTTAGTTTCGTGTTTGCCCTAAAGTTGGTGGCTCACAAAAAAAAATTACCTTGTGCTGCGATTTTAGCCTTGCCAACTTGTGATAGCGAGAAGTGCCAGGCTGGATGTCGTTCCAAGTGGTTCAGTTGGTAGAACGGTAGTGTGCTAAACTGATGACCCGGGTTCGAGTTCCGGCTTGGATACTTTTTCACTATATTGGCTATACGCTTTTTAAGAAATTAAAATTTGAAATATTAACAGTGTAAGTTCCATTAAAAACTATTCAGCAGAACTCAAGTTATAAGCATCCGGAACGAAATTCCTCTTCGCAATTTATATACATAGTATAAGTAGATAGATTCACTGAATGCGATTATTCGTAATAATGAAATATCTGGTATTCATTCATTTTTATACGAAATCTGTACTATTTAGAAAAATGACACTGTTCAACACATTTTAACGAACTTTCTGTTCCTCAACATATCGATCATTGTAATATCGTTTCATATAGACTTTAAAGTGTTAAAAAATATCCCTAATGGCTCGGCCTACAGGCACAGGTAGATATCGAAGACGCAGACCGTGGGGCGCCTGTTTATTGAGAATTGCAGAAGAAATGACATTTTTGCCATGATGTGGCAGTTGGGACCTCCCACTTCAAAATCTACCTGTGTCTGTAAGCTGAGCCAGTAAGGATATATATATATATATATATATAAATTTTTTGGTGTAAGGGTTGGGCCTGTAAAAAAACTTGTCAATATAAAAGTTGTAGATAATGTTAAGAGGATTTATAATAAATTCAAGCGGATTTGATATCGTGTGAATGGGCGAAGTTATGCATTTGTTTCTTCTTAAACCTCTATTCCCCACCCCCCCTCCGTTGAGGCCATTTTTAATGATATCAAAAATCTGCCATCCTTAAATGTTCGGCCCTTTTCCTAGAAGTAATAATAAATGTAAACGGATTCGATACGTATCATAATTGAGAAGTTATGGGTTATTTCTGTTTTCACAAAAAGCCCCCCCCCCCCGCCTTGGTTAGATTTTGCTCATTAACGAACATGACCGAGATTTGATGCTCCTTGATTTTATGTATCCGTTTGGAAGAGATTTGTGCAGAATTATTGAAGTTATCGTGTCCATAAAAAAGTGATATAGATAGATAGATATAAAATTTTGAACTGGGGGTGGTTTTGGGTTCTGGGAGTCATGGTCGGCGTAGATCTGCAAAATTTTTCCAGAAATTCCAACAAAGGGGAGAATGTAATAAGCAGTATTTCTTACGAAATCTACCTAAAAAGAAAATGCTGATAAAAACTTTCTATCAATCTCCAACATGACATCTCTTTCAAGTGTTTGTTTTATTGCCGTGAAAAAGCGAACAAACCGTATGGATCGATTCTTTAGTGAGAGTTTCTTTTCGTATTTGTTTTTACCTGAGCTTTCCAGATAAATAATCTACGAAAAGCTGAAACCTTTTATTAGAAGTGGATGGTGCATAATAGATACAGAAAACACATTTCGTTTCGGAAAGTGTATTGTGCTTATGGTTCCCTTTCGCTATCAACAAGAGCAGCGAAGGAAACACGCCACATTACAGAAATTAGACCCTTTTCGCAAAAGGGAAAAAAAGAGGAAAAAACCTTCTTGCCTGTAATAAAAGCCTATATCCAGCACTACTGTTTTTTCCCTTTTTAACACTTTATAACATAACTTGAAAAGTGTTTATGAATTCGGGGACTGGCTGTCTGTCCGTGCTCTAACTTTCGTAAATTGGCTGGGTTTGCTCTGTAACTTTTACATGTTATTGAAGTTCAGTATAAAATGCTCGGCATTGAACAGGAAGTAACATTTATCGCTCGTTTGCAACGCAAAAAAATCCGTTACATTAGGGTTTATGGGAAAAAAATCGTTTGCGGTGCATTTTACTGATATTACGAACATGAGATTGATATGCGATACTCAGGTAGAGTACACCCTATTATGTCTGGGGTATGCATAGTCAGAAAAATAACAGCATAATTTGCTGTAAATTTATGCACCCAAATTGCCAGCATTTTTTATTGTAACATTTAGTATCATTATAGTCATATTTGCAGTAAAATTAGCATGTTCGAAGCACATTTTGCTGTAAAATTCCGTACATAATATTATTAAAGACCTATTTTGCTGTCAATTTACAGTAAAATATGCTGGCAATTTAGATGCATAAATTTACAGCAAATTTTGCTGTAATTTTAGGTGTTTTTTTCTTAGAGTGTGTATTGAGTAGTATTTATAGTTCGTTTACAGAGACGCAGAATAACTTCCATTACACTATGACCTGTGAAGAAGAATCGGTTGCTATGCATTCTAATGATGTTGCGACAGTTCAAACATTTCAAAATTAATAAGATCGCTGATGTGCACTATAACATGTTTTCTACAGATTATGTAATACGTAGCAGATACCCTGCTAAAATCCGTGCGCGTAATTGTCTATGTAACCTCAAAAACTCGGAAACCACAGGACGCAGGGCTACGAAGGTTGCTGGTAGGGGACCCATGAACGATTGGGGCATAAAAAATGGAAATTTTTAAATAGATTTTTTTATTTTATTTTATGTTTTTGACAAAATTTTGCCTAACCAGTTCTAAATGTTCTAACCAGTTTGTTCTAACCAGTTCTAAATGTTCACTGCAGTGTAAGATATGGCACGCTGCAATACTAAGAAGCTGTAGTGGGTAGGACGATCATTTTTTTTAACTCGCATGCAAATATTTAGAGATTATTTAATTTTCTTAATTATTACCTTTTTAAAAAAATAAATATTACAAACATCAACAAAACTTTTTATTCTATTTATTCCCTTATTCCAAAGATATCGACTGCTGCATACCAACATGATAAATTAAATTTCATTAAAAAAATGCACAGTAGTAGAAAAATATTTTTCTACATATTTACATTTGGTTGTACTGATTTTTATTTTAAATTTTGGTTTTAGAATTAAATCCATGTATACTCGTGCGTAGAATGGGTTAAACAGCTAGTTTATTGTTTATTTACAGAGACGCATAGAAGAAATAGGCTGCAGTACTGATTGCTGGAAATGTTTTTTCCGTTGTGGTATGGATTTTTAAACTTATTTAATTTTGAGTGTATTGCGTGGTGTGTATAAATTCTTTAGACATTATTGCATACGGAGAACAATTGTTGAAATTCGATTTTTACTCAGTTATGTGTTTTATAAATTGTTTATTTGGGTATCTCCTTTCATTGTATGAAAATAATGAAATTTACTAATAATATTCTCTTATGTTCGGAAAGCGTTTAATAATCTATACCTCATGCATGATTTTTCGTTCTTGTTTTCATTGTTCAATAATATTCAAATCTCCTTTTTTTATATTAAAAAAAAATAACTGTTGATACTAAAATTCAAGAAAATCTCGCCTTTAGCGGTCTGTCCTTAACTGATTTCTTCCCAGAGCCAATCTTTGTTGTCTGTCAATTATGAATAAATCTTAACAAATTGCATTCTATCAACAATACTTTTGAAATGGGTTTAGCTTGATTTTCAAAATTTCAACTTTTTTTCCGTTAGATTCATAAAGTACTAAGAGGCCCGCATATTCTTGTATAGTTTTACAGAAAAAATCTTGCTGATACACAGAAAAAAATAAAACCCAATTTGGACTGAAAGATTCTTAGGTATGAGGACATATTGGGCCATGCCTTTTTTTGTTATCCATTTTGGGCACTGTTAAATACCCATTTAACCAAAATGGGTATTTAACAGTGCCCAAAATGAATGCACAGTGGTAACCAAAACAGTCATGGCCTCATACCTAAGAATCTTTCAGCCCAAATTGGGTTTTATTTTTTTCTGTATATGATGTATTTTTTAGAATCTACGTATGCGAAATTTTTAAGATTTAGAAAAATTATCAAAACTAGATGAGAGGTTATAAGTTAGGTTTGTATATAGCTGCTCTTTAAGTAACAGACTTAACTTACTTTTTGCTGTTTTCTGATTATAATAATACAGAATATATCTATTTAATTTGAAATAAAATTACACTCATGATTGACTTTCCATCTTGTGCTGCAAAAAAGCAGCCTTGACAAATATAAGGGTGAGAAATGCCAGACTGGATGTCGTCCGGATAACTCAAATGGTAGAGCATTGGTAAGTTATACCAAGGGTCCGCGTTCGATTCCCGGTCTGGACTTTTTTCACTCTGCAGCTACTGCGCTTCGTAACAAGTGATTATTCACACCTTTGTTACATATTCTCAATAGAGTATGTTTTGTATATCTATTGTTTTTCCCTTTGTCCATAAATAAACTGTATCAGGCAGTCTGTTTCACTTTGCAAGAAAAGCCGACAATTTTATGAAATTTCAAAACTTGAAAGATTCTAAAAATTTCATGAATCTGAAAGCGTGGACGTAATTTGATTACACATAGTATTAAAAAAAATCTTTCAGTCAGGACAGCAGTAAGAAACCTTTTTTTTTTACAGAAAATACCAGTGAAGAGTTTGTTTTACAACCAGAATCTTAAAAAAAAGCTAGCAACAAATAATGATTAATTCCGTAAAATTAACAATTTTTTTCTAGTGACAAACACTGTAAAAAATTTGCAGCAAAGTAACCGGTCATTAGACCGTTTTTATAAAAAACGGTTACATAACAGAAATTTAACAGTATTCTGACCCTAATATGAGCAATATTATAGTCAAAATAGCGTTAAATTACGGTTATGTACGGTCATTTGACCGTTTTTATAGAAAATGGTTGAATGACTGGTTACTTTGCTGCAAAATATTTTACAGTGAACTGTTAAAAATTTGCAGTAAACTGTCCAGTCGTTCGACCGTTTTTATAGAAAACAGTTACATAATCGTAATTTAACTCTATTCTGACAATATTATTGCCCATATTATGGTCAGAATAGAATTAATTTACGGTTATGTAACTGTTTTCTATAAAAATGCTCGAATGACTGGACAGGATGCTGCAAATTTTTAACAGTGCAGTTTTACTCTGTAAAATTCAAAGATCTTTTACTATGTACTGAGAAACAAACCATTTTGCTAATTTTTTTTCGTCGTGTGAAGAAAAAAATTTTCAGATACTGTTTAAAATAAAAATAAATTAACAGTCGGAATATCATGAAAGATTCCACTCAAATTTCAAAACGGTTAAGTTTCAATTATACACTAGAGTACTTGTTGACAGTTTGAATTATAAAATCATCATGTCACCCCTCCCCCTAATACACTCATTTACGGCTTCATCACCCCTTTTATAGGCAAAGTAATTCTGTAAATAAAATATTGAAATGACTGAATGACACCAGGATTTTCAAACACATTTATTTAAAAATAAGTAACAGATTTTCTGCACGTGTATCATAAAATCAAAATGTTATTTAAAAAGTTCTAGCTCCATTGTAGCATTTAGGGATTACAATTAAGTGGGATATATAATATCCTCCCTCACACACTTCAAGGGATTAAGGCTGCCAAATTGTTCGGCTATGACATTGGGATGCTTTGGGGTTAGAGGTGCATACTTTCCATTTTGTCCGCAAGTTCTTGAGGTAAAGCAAGCAAATCGTCATCTTCATCATCGTCATTATCATCATCATCATCGGACTGAGCTAAAAGAAATTTTACATAGAGGCCATAACACTCTTTATAGAGAGCAGACAGAACAGCACGAGCGGCACATGCTTTGGCTAGTTTCTTCTTCTGTCCCGTGCCTTCATACATTTTACAATTCACTTCAACAGAGATTCTAAAACGCTGACTTGGATTTGCCGGATTTTCCTCCACGAGATTGTAAGCCAGACCAGGATGCAGTTCATTGAGAAGCGCAACTGGAGTTTTCCTATGAGCTTCGTTTACAATTTTTAAGGGATCTGCTTTTACGGTAATTGCACCTGAGGAAATAAGTATTTCTTCTTCAAATCCATTTCTTTGATTAATTACATTGAGAGCCTCAGGAATGTCAAACGTGGTTAATGCAGCTTGAGCAGCGGCAAGTTTTGCCCTTTGTTTCGAATTACCCCGTCCAATAAAATCTCGGCCATTCACATGCACAAACACTTCAAACTGAGGATTGTGTGATGATCCTTTCTCTGATTCTACGACGTATTTCAGCCCCGGTTTCAGTTCATTTAACTGCTGCAGAGCATTTTTTTGTTGGAGACTTGATGCCTTTTTCTTTATTGTTTGTGGTGATTGTCCATCTCTCGCTTTACGTTTTCCTGATCTGGGTGTACTTGCTTCACCAACAGCACCATCTACCAGTTCGCTTTTTTCTGCGTCCGAAACTTTATTACTTGTATCTATTTTTACAGGCTCATCATTGACCAGAATGTCTCCTTTCATTGTTGAAAAAAGTGTACTAGAAGAAGAAAAAAATCATGACATAAGTTAAAAAGCATAAGAAAAATATATTTGCGAAAAAAATATGCATTGTAAAATGCATCGAATTAGAAGTTGAATTTGCTTGAATTTATCTGTGAAAAATGTTCAAATTGTACATTAAAAGAAAATATTTGTTCAATTTTTTTCCATTTTTATAAATAACATAAAAGAAATACGACGCTAGTAACCAAAAACTTCTAAATTTCATATTTTCTATCCATTTCGTCTACTGAGAAATACAGTCAACAAGGTCTGAAATTTATCCTCGATAAAACCGGGTTTAAATTTATACTTATTCTACAAACGTAATTAGAAAAAGTTAAAAAAAATCAGCAAATGTTCAAAATATCTAAATGAAACAAATCTATGCTCGACGAAAACCGACATATGTTACTCCCACCACAAACATAAGTCATCATTCGCTACCTCTATTATGTCACAATATAGTGGACAGTGTAGTTGAGATATGCTTCCGCTTCTTGTACACGTAAAATAATTTCATCAAGGGATGGTCTTAACTCGAGATTTGATTAATTAAATTTTCGCTACTCTAACTGATTCTCAGCAGGCAATATGACTATGAAATTCGCCTATGGATTAAAACCTTTGTACTTTAATTAGAGGTGTACTGAGAACTATATACTCGGTACTCGGCTTGTAAAAAATGAGTTATATATAAATATCAATAGATAATGCAATATATTCAAAAATTCATAAAATTTATTGCCTGCTATGAAAAATATTTTAACACAAAAGTTAAAAAATCCTTTTGTATGCATATAATGATATAATATGCATAAAATGCATATAATTTTTTTAAGGATCATTTTGGATGCGAAACATTTGGTAAATATAGAAAATTCGATAAATGCCGAATAATTTAATTTATCGCATCTCCAATTAGGATGCCAAAATGTCAAGCATTCTACATTTTAAAAAAGAAATTTTTAATACACAACTTTTAAAGAGGGGAAATTATAAAACGTCAAGAACTTTTACATACATCTATCTGTGTATACTACATATTTTGTTGCAAACACTGTATGAAAAGATGCATTTTGTGCATCTATCCTCATTGGTAAAGTTTATAAAAATATATCAATCCATATTTATATATCAAAATATTTTTATGGAGAATTAAGAATACAATAGTGTTAAGGTGTGAAATAACACTATTATAGATGTTTTGTATATGAAAAATGGAAAGGAACTTTAAAGCCAATACATATACTTTTTATAATTTTCGTACACAATAAATAATTTCCAAAATCAAAAGAAGATAAGGAAATTTATCAAATATGAAGCACAGTAGATTTCGTTTAATTGGGACACATCAGTTTTAGTTTGCCCCATACGTTACATCAATCGCAATTAATTTTTCAGTTGGACTAACATTTTCATAATTAAACCTTTGGCATATACTGCAGCTTGAGACATACTCACGCATTGCTCCCCCCACTTTATAGAAGTAGCAGGAATCGCAAATCCTGGCACAGGTTTTAGGATTACCTAAGTGACCTGCTATGAGATTATCATGAAACCCCTTAAGAATGGCCTTACAAAGACTAGCGGCGATAAAAACTCGATGTTCATCTCTTGAATTCAAAGTTTTAGGATAAAAAAAGAATGCAATCTATTAACTTAAACGACTGGGTTCATTTTTCAAACATGGCTACATTAACACTATTAATCCCATCCTCCAAATGATACACTCCAAAAAATTAAGAATTATCCTTGTGCTCCCAAATTAACTGTTCTCTCGACCTCAACACCAACGATGACAAAACACAAACTTTAACCTCTTCTAATGCCTCTACATTCCTGTGAGTTACGAGACAAATCATCAGCAACTGCAATCTGCAGCCAAGTATTTTATTTTTTTGCCGATTTTCTACTGGGATTCCGCAGCTAAACTTCACTGTTCCTTTATTACATACATGTGTAGCTTCATTAGCATTTTTTTCAAAATTTTCTGAGTATGCGCTTTAAGGAGGCCTTCCTTGTTAGTCAATGTGTCAAAAGAAAGTCGCGAATTTCGACAATTGCGTTGAACGTTACAATAAGGAGGCGTTGAAATAATTAAAAATTATTCAAGACTGCCGCCCATGGGCTAAAACGGAAGGCAAGAGGGCGGGGTTTTACCAATAAGGGTGACATTCCCACCGCTAAAAATGTTAAGGCGAGCATCCCTGTAAGATCTCGTTCATGAAAGTCACAAATGAAGTTATTCTGACATGAAACCTTAAAAATAATATTAGTCATATAGTACTATCTTAGTCAATGTGTCAAGAGAGGGTCGCGAATTTCGACAGTTGCGTCATACGTTATAATAAGGAGGCCAATTTTTAACTCTTCTTCATCTACATTAGAAATTTGTTTCATTTTCAGTAAAATCTAAATTCTAAAATGGAATCAGGATTGAGACTGAGGGTGGTGGGGCGACTGGGTCATAAGCCGCGTGTGCCATACTAGAAGGTGGCGTAGAAAGAAGATTTGGTTCATCGCTCGTTTAAAAAAAAAAAAACTAAATTTAGGCAAAAATGTCATGAGATCAGACAACCCAAAGTAACCAAAAAATAGTGAAAATTGTCAGGAAATCGGACAACAAAAAGTAAAAATAAAATAAATAAATCAATAAAAAACGAAGTTTAGGTGAAAATATCATGGAATCAACCCAAAGACAAACATTCTTTAATTTTATACTATTTGCTTTGAACAGGGCAGGTATTTCTATTAGTTGAACGCTTAGGAGTGCCAGAGCAATATTTGATTAACGAATTCATCCAAGATTCTTGGATGATCTTTCATGTTCCAATTAAGTTCGAATTGGTTCAGTATTTCTGATGTTATCGTGATGCCAAGATTTGCATTATTATATTGATATAAAAACGAAGATATGGCAGTAGATAGATTTCTAAATAAATCAAACTAAAATGGTTAATATTAATATATTTGCCGATTATTTCCTAACTCACATTACATTATATACCTAACAATCATTTCATTAAAAAAGAAAAAGTGAAGGGATTGAAAACTTATTTTTATATTTTGGAAAGAAGGGAGGAGGGCCTTAAAACTCATGCTTGCTCCGGATGAAAAAAAAAAATCATAGTTTCGGCCCTGGATGAAGTAAAACCTTGCAATATTTTTTTTGCAATCTTATATTTATCTTTTTAATCTTACAACGTAAATACTTGAATTTATCACTGAAAGTGTGTGATGTTTGACCGCAAAATTGCTGCATCACTAAAGACAAACTCATATTCGTGTATAAACAGTGAATGTTTTAATGTTTGAGGCAAAAGAACATCAAACCCCCCACACACACACACACACACACCTCCCGTTGACAAATATTAGAGGAGAGTCTCCTCTGCACTTAACTTGAATTTTACCTCCTGTAACCATCACCTATCTTAATTTAAAAATTTAGAATCATAGAAATAAAAATAAGTTTTATAAGAAATTTTTATCAGGATTTTGATATGACGGTAAAAACCGCCATGAGCCCCAAACTGTCCTTTCCTACTAAAGAATAAATAAATAAATAAAAATAAACGACAGAGAAGCCGATGCTGCAGGGCTCGGTTTAGACAACCTATGGCCCCGGTACGAGAATTATTGGTCAGGGGGCGGGGCTTCTGTCTATCCATAGAAATTGTTCTTGAATTACGCTGAAGGGAGCAGTACAACTTCGTACATACTGTACACATAAATTTCGTACCAGGTCTTACAGGATATTAGAAGAAATTTCAGAAATGATAGCAGATACACTAATTTATTTCTTTTGGTATAGGAATATAAGGGCTCATGTGAGTCATTGAAGTGTAAATAGAAGTCTTTTAGCCACACTTGTCTATTTGTCATCTATACTAATATTATAAAGGAGTAAATCTTGTTTGTTTGTTTGTAGGGGGTAATCTCTGGAACTACCGAACCGATTTCAAAAGTGATGGTGGCAAATTGATGGTGACAACCCCTGCTCCAACATAGGATATATTTTATGTCGGTGCCACTAACCCCAGGGGGTGCAGGAGCAAAAAACGTTCTAAAATTGTGATTTTTCAGTTACCACACTGGCTGTCAAGCCCTGAGAGCTTGGCAGCCGGTTCTGTATGTATGTATGTACGTACGTAATGCGATAACTCTTCATAGAAATATCCGTTTTCCTTCAAATTTTGTTTATAGGTTCACTGTGTTAAGGCGCTTCCCTGATTAGTTTTCGGGATTGATTGGTCAAGTATAAAGGGGGGAACAAGGGTCTAATTCCCCCCCCCTTAATTTATATAAATGGGTTTTTCATGCAGAATTATTCCGTTTCCCTTCAGATTTTGTTTATAGGTTCACTGAGTTAAGGCGCTTCCCTGATTAGTTTACAAGTTTGATTAGTTAAGTATAAAGGGGGGGGGGCGATCATGGGGGGGGGGGGCTAATCCCCCCCTTAATTTATATAAATGGGTTTTTCATGCAGAATTATTCCGTTTTCCTTCAAATTTTGTTTAGGTTCATTGGGTTAAGACGCTTCCCTGATTACTTTTCGGGATTGATTGGTTAAGTATAAAGGGGGGGAACAAGTGTCTAATTCCCCCCCCCCCCTTAATTTATATAAATGGGTTTTTCATGCAGAATTATTCCGTTTTCCTTCAAATTTTGTTTATAGGTTCACTGTGTTAAGGCGCTTGCATGATAATTTTCGGGATTGATTGGCTGAGTATAAAGGCGGGAACGGGGGGGCTAATCCCCCCCTTAATTTATATAAATGGGTTTTTCATGCAGAATTATTCCGTTTTCCTTCAAATTTTGTTTATAGGTTCACTGAGTTAAGGCGCTTCCCTGATTAGTTTTCGGGATTGATTAGTTAAGTATAAAGGGGGGGGGATCGGGGGGCTAATCCCCCCTTAATTTATATAAATGCGTTTTTCATGCAGAATTATTCCGTTTTCCTTCAAATTTTGTTTATAGGTTCACTGTGTTAAGGCGCTTCCCTGATTAGTTTTCGGGATTGATTGGTTAAGTATAAAGGGGGGGAACGGGGGGATAATCCCCCCCTTAACTTATATAAATGGGTTTTTCATGCAGAATTATTCTATTTGCTTCAAAATTTGTTTATAGATTCATTGGGTTAAGACGCTTCCCTGATTAGTTTTCGGGATTGATTGATTAAGTATAAAGGGGGGGAGCGGGGGGCTAATACCCCCCTTAATTTATGTAAATGGGTTTTTCATGCAGAATTATTCTATTTGCTTCAAAATTTGTTTATAGGTTCACTGTGTTAAGGCGCATCTCTGATTAGTTTTCGGGATTGATTGGTTAAGTATAAAGGGGGGAACAAGGGGCTAATTCCCCCTTATCTATACTAATATATAAAGTAGTAAAGATTGTTTGTTTCTTTGTTTGTTTGTTTGTAGGGGTAATCTCTGGAACCACTGAAGCGATTTTAAAAGTGATGGTGGCAAATTAATGGTGACAATCCCTGCTCCAACATAGGCTATGTTTTATGTCGGTGCCACCACCCCCAGGGGTGTGCAGGAGCGAAAAACGTTCTAAAATTTCGATTTTTTGTGTACTGAAGGAGATAGAAGTATCAAATATGGTATGGTAGTTACTTATAAGATGTAAATGCTCTCTAAGAACAAATTATAAAAACATTCGCAATTTAAAAGGGTGAGATGAGGAAGAAGCGTTCTAAAAACATTCTAAATTACAATTTCTATGGAATCTCTGAAACTACAGAACCGATTTCAAAAGTGATGGTGGCAAATGGATGGTGACAGTCCCTGCTCCAACATATGCTAAATTTTTTGTCGGTGCCACTGCCCGCAGAGGGTGCAGGAGCGAAAAACGTTCCAAAATTATGATATTTTCAATAATGAAGGAGTTAGGAACTTGACATTTTGTATGGTCGTTACTTACAAGATTTAAATGCTCTATAAGAACAAAATCTAAAAAAATTCGAAATTTAAAAGGCTGAAATAAGCAAAAAATTTTCTAAAAACATTCTAAATTACAATTTGTATGGAATGTCTGGAACTACTAAAGCGATTTCAAAAGTGATGGTGGCAAATGGATGGTGACAATCCTTGCTCCAACATAGGCTATATTTTATGTCGGTGCCACTACCCCGAGGGGGGTGCAGAAGCGAAATCTATACTAATATTATAAAGGAGTAAATCTTGTTTGTTTGTTTGTAGGGAGTAATCTTTGGAACTACCGAACCGATTTCAAAAGTGATGGTGGCAAATTGATGGTGACAACTTCTGCTCCAACATAGGCTATATTTTATGTCGGTGCCACTAACCCCAGGGGGTGCAGGAGCAAAAAACGTTCTAAAATTGCGATTTTTCAGTTATCACACTGGCTGTCAAGCCCTGAGAGCTTGGCAGCCGGTTCTGTATGTATGTATGTACGTACGTAATGCGATATCTCTTCATAGAAATATCCGTTTTCCTTCAAATTTTGTTTATAGGTTCACTGTGTTAAGGCGCTTCCCTGATTAGTTTTCGGGATTGATTGGTTAAGTATAAAAGGGGGGGAACAAGGGGCTAATTCCCCCCCCCCTTAATTTATATAAATGGGTTTTTCATGCAGGTTTATTCCGTTTTCCTTCAAATTTTGTTTATAGGTTCACTGAGTTAAGGCGCTTCCCTGATTAGTTTTCGGGATTGATTGGTCAAGTATAAAGGGGGGAAGAAGTGTCTAATTCCCCCCCCTTAATTTATATAAATGGGATTTTCATTCAGAATTATTCCGTTTCCCTTCAAATTTTGTTTATAGGTTCACTGAGTTAAGGCGCTTCCCTGATTAGTTTCGGGATTGATTAGTTAATATAAAGGGGGGGATCGGGGCGGGGCTAATCCCCCCCCTTAATTTATATAAATGGGTTTTTCATGCAGAATTATTCCGTTTTCCTTCAAATTTTGTTTAGGTTCATTGGGTTAAGACGCTTCCCTGATTACTTTTCGGGATTGATTGGTTAAGTATAAAGGGGGGGAACAAGTGTCTAATTCCCCCCCCCCTAATTTATATAAATGGGTTTTTCATGCAGAATTATTCCGTTTTCTTCAAATTTTGTTTATAGGTTCACTGTGTTAAGGCGCTTCCCTGATTAGTTTTCGGGATTGATTAGTTAATATAAAGGAGGGGGGATCGGGGGGCTAATTCCCCCCCTTAATTTATATAAATGGGTTTTTCATGCAGAATTATTCAGTTTTCCTTCAAATTTTGTTTATAGTTTCACTGTGTTAAGGCGCTTGCATGATAATTTTCGGGATTGATTGGCTGAGTATAAAGGCGGGAACGGGGGGGCTAATCCCCCCCTTAATTTATATAAATGGGTTTTTCATGCAGAATTATTCCGTTTTCCTTCAAATTTTGTTTATAGGTTCACTGAGTTAAGGCGCTTCCCTGATTAGTTTTCGGGATTGATTAGTTAAGTATAAAGGGGGGGGATCGGGGGCTAATCCCCCCTTAATTTATATAAATGGGTTTTTCATGCAGAATTATTCCGTTTTCCTTCAAATTTTGTTTATAGGTTCACTGAGTTAAGGCGCTTCCCTGATTAGTTTTCGGGATTGATTAGTTAAGTATAAAGGGGGGGGATCGGGGGCTAATCCCCCCTTAATTTATATAAATGGGTTTTTCATGCAGAATTATTCAGTTTTCCTTCAAATTTTGTTTATAGTTTCACTGTGTTAAGGCGCTTGCATGATAATTTTCGGGATTGATTGGCTGAGTATAAAGGCGGGAACGGGGGGGCTAATCCCCCCCTTAATTTATATAAATGGGTTTTTCATGCAGAATTATTCCGTTTTCCTTCAAATTTTGTTTATAGGTTCACTGAGTTAAGGCGCTTCCCTGATTAGTTTTCGGGATTGATTAGTTAAGTATAAAGGGGGGGGGATCGGGGGGCTAATCCCCCCTTAATTTATATAAATGCGTTTTTCATGCAGAATTATTCCGTTTTCCTTCAAATTTTGTTTATAGGTTCACTGTGTTAAGGCGCTTCCCTGATTAGTTTTCGGGATTGATTGGTTAAGTATAAAGGGGGGGAACGGGGGGATAATCCCCCCCTTAACTTATATAAATGGGTTTTTCATGCAGAATTATTCTATTTGCTTCAAAATTTGTTTATAGATTCATTGGGTTAAGACGCTTCCCTGATTAGTTTTCGGGATTGATTGATTAAGTATAAAGGGGGGGAGCGGGGGGCTAATACCCCCCTTAATTTATGTAAATGGGTTTTTCATGCAGAATTATTCTATTTGCTTCAAAATTTGTTTATAGGTTCACTGTGTTAAGGCGCATCTCTGATTAGTTTTCGGGATTGATTGGTTAAGTATAAAGGGGGGAACAAGGGGCTAATTCCCCCTTATCTATACTAATATATAAAGTAGTAAAGATTGTTTGTTTCTTTGTTTGTTTGTTTGTAGGGGTAATCTCTGGAACCACTGAAGCGATTTTAAAAGTGATGGTGGCAAATTAATGGTGACAATCCCTGCTCCAACATAGGCTATGTTTTATGTCGGTGCCACCACCCCCAGGGGTGTGCAGGAGCGAAAAACGTTCTAAAATTTCGATTTTTTGTGTACTGAAGGAGATAGAAGTATCAAATATGGTATGGTAGTTACTTATAAGATGTAAATGCTCTCTAAGAACAAATTATAAAAACATTCGCAATTTAAAAGGGTGAGATGAGGAAGAAGCGTTCTAAAAACATTCTAAATTACAATTTCTATGGAATCTCTGAAACTACAGAACCGATTTCAAAAGTGATGGTGGCAAATGGATGGTGACAGTCCCTGCTCCAACATATGCTAAATTTTTTGTCGGTGCCACTGCCCGCAGAGGGTGCAGGAGCGAAAAACGTTCCAAAATTATGATATTTTCAATAATGAAGGAGTTAGGAACTTGACATTTTGTATGGTCGTTACTTACAAGATTTAAATGCTCTATAAGAACAAAATCTAAAAAAATTCGAAATTTAAAAGGCTGAAATAAGCAAAAAATTTTCTAAAAACATTCTAAATTACAATTTGTATGGAATGTCTGGAACTACTAAAGCGATTTCAAAAGTGATGGTGGCAAATGGATGGTGACAATCCTTGCTCCAACATAGGCTATATTTTATGTCGGTGCCACTACCCCGAGGGGGGTGCAGAAGCGAAATCTATACTAATATTATAAAGGAGTAAATCTTGTTTGTTTGTTTGTAGGGAGTAATCTTTGGAACTACCGAACCGATTTCAAAAGTGATGGTGGCAAATTGATGGTGACAACTTCTGCTCCAACATAGGCTATATTTTATGTCGGTGCCACTAACCCCAGGGGGTGCAGGAGCAAAAAACGTTCTAAAATTGCGATTTTTCAGTTATCACACTGGCTGTCAAGCCCTGAGAGCTTGGCAGCCGGTTCTGTATGTATGTATGTACGTACGTAATGCGATATCTCTTCATAGAAATATCCGTTTTCCTTCAAATTTTGTTTATAGGTTCACTGTGTTAAGGCGCTTCCCTGATTAGTTTTCGGGATTGATTGGTTAAGTATAAAAGGGGGGGAACAAGGGGCTAATTCCCCCCCCCCTTAATTTATATAAATGGGTTTTTCATGCAGGTTTATTCCGTTTTCCTTCAAATTTTGTTTATAGGTTCACTGAGTTAAGGCGCTTCCCTGATTAGTTTTCGGGATTGATTGGTCAAGTATAAAGGGGGGAAGAAGTGTCTAATTCCCCCCCCTTAATTTATATAAATGGGATTTTCATTCAGAATTATTCCGTTTCCCTTCAAATTTTGTTTATAGGTTCACTGAGTTAAGGCGCTTCCCTGATTAGTTTCGGGATTGATTAGTTAATATAAAGGGGGGGATCGGGGCGGGGCTAATCCCCCCCCTTAATTTATATAAATGGGTTTTTCATGCAGAATTATTCCGTTTTCCTTCAAATTTTGTTTAGGTTCATTGGGTTAAGACGCTTCCCTGATTACTTTTCGGGATTGATTGGTTAAGTATAAAGGGGGGGAACAAGTGTCTAATTCCCCCCCCCCTAATTTATATAAATGGGTTTTTCATGCAGAATTATTCCGTTTTCTTCAAATTTTGTTTATAGGTTCACTGTGTTAAGGCGCTTCCCTGATTAGTTTTCGGGATTGATTAGTTAATATAAAGGAGGGGGGATCGGGGGGCTAATTCCCCCCCTTAATTTATATAAATGGGTTTTTCATGCAGAATTATTCAGTTTTCCTTCAAATTTTGTTTATAGTTTCACTGTGTTAAGGCGCTTGCATGATAATTTTCGGGATTGATTGGCTGAGTATAAAGGCGGGAACGGGGGGGCTAATCCCCCCCTTAATTTATATAAATGGGTTTTTCATGCAGAATTATTCCGTTTTCCTTCAAATTTTGTTTATAGGTTCACTGAGTTAAGGCGCTTCCCTGATTAGTTTTCGGGATTGATTAGTTAAGTATAAAGGGGGGGGATCGGGGGCTAATCCCCCCTTAATTTATATAAATGGGTTTTTCATGCAGAATTATTCCGTTTTCCTTCAAATTTTGTTTATAGGTTCACTGTGTTAAGGCGCTTCCCTGATTAGTTTTCGGGATTGATTGGTTAAGTATAAAGGGGGGGAACGGGGGGATAATCCCCCCTTAACTTATATAAATGGGTTTTTCATGCAGAATTATTCTATTTGCTTCAAAATTTGTTTATAGATTCATTGGGTTAAGACGCTTCCCTGATTAGTTTTCGGGATTGATTGATTAAGTATAAAGGGGGGAGCGGGGGGCTAATACCCCCCTTAATTTATGTAAATGGGTTTTTCATGCAGAATTATCCCATTTCCTTCAAATTTTATTTATAGGTTCACTGTGTTAAGGCGCATCTCTGATTAGTTTTCGGGATTGATTGGTTAAGTATAAAGGGTGGAACAAGGGGCTAATTCCCCCTTATCTATACTAATATATAAAGTAGTAAAGATTGTTTGTTTCTTTGTTTGTTTGTTTGTAGGGGTAATCTCTGGAACCACTGAAGCGATTTTAAAAGTGATGGTGGCAAATTAATGGTGACAATCCCTGCTCCAACATAGGCTATGTTTTATGTCGGTGCCACCACCCCCAGGGGTGTGCAGGAGCGAAAAACGTTCTAAAATTTCGATTTTTTGTGTACTGAAGGAGATAGAAGTATCAAATATGGTATGGTAGTTACTTATAAGATGTAAATGCTCTCTAAGAACAAATTATAAAAACATTCGCAATTTAAAAGGGTGAGATGAGGAAGAAGCGTTCTAAAAACATTCTAAATTACAATTTCTATGGAATCTCTGAAACTACAGAACCGATTTCAAAAGTGATGGTGGCAAATGGATGGTGACAGTCCCTGCTCCAACATATGCTAAATTTTTTGTCGGTGCCACTGCCCGCAGAGGGTGCAGGAGCGAAAAACGTTCCAAAATTATGATATTTTCAATAATGAAGGAGTTAGGAACTTGACATTTTGTATGGTCGTTACTTACAAGATTTAAATGCTCTATAAGAACAAAATCTAAAAAAATTCGAAATTTAAAAGGCTGAAATAAGCAAAAAATTTTCTAAAAACATTCTAAATTACAATATGTATGGAATGTCTGGAACTACTAAAGCGATTTCAAAAGTGATGGTGGCAAATGGATGGTGACAATCCTTGCTCCAACATAGGCTATATTTTATGTCGGTGCCACTACCCCGAGGGGGGTGCAGAAGCGAAATCTATACTAATATTATAAAGGAGTAAATCTTGTTTGTTTGTTTGTAGGGAGTAATCTTTGGAACTACCGAACCGATTTCAAAAGTGATGGTGGCAAATTGATGGTGACAACTTCTGCTCCAACATAGGCTATATTTTATGTCGGTGCCACTAACCCCAGGGGGTGCAGGAGCAAAAAACGTTCTAAAATTGCGATTTTTCAGTTATCACACTGGCTGTCAAGCCCTGAGAGCTTGGCAGCCGGTTCTGTATGTATGTATGTACGTACGTAATGCGATATCTCTTCATAGAAATATCCGTTTTCCTTCAAATTTTGTTTATAGGTTCACTGTGTTAAGGCGCTTCCCTGATTAGTTTTCGGGATTGATTGGTTAAGTATAAAAGGGGGGGAACAAGGGGCTAATCCCCCCCCCCCTTAATTTATATAAATGGGTTTTTTATGCAGAATTATTCCGTTTTCCTTCAAATTTTGTTTATAGGTTCACTGAGTTAAGGCGCTTCCCTGATTAGTTTTAGGGATTGATTGGTCAAGTATAAAGGGGGGAACAAGTGTCTAATTCCCCCCCCCCCCCCCTTAATTTATATAAATGGGATTTTCATTCAGAATTATTCCGTTTCCCTTCAAATTTTGTTTATAGGTTCACTGTGTTAAGGCGCTTCCCTGATTAGTTTCGGGATTGATTAGTTAATATAAAGGGGAGGATCGGGGCGGGGCTAATCCCCCCCTTAATTTATATAAATGGGTTTTTCATGCAGAATTATTCCGTTTTACTTCAAATTTTGTTTATAGGTTCATTGGGTTAAGACGCTTCCCTGATTACTTTTCGGGATTGATTGGTTAAGTATAAAGGGGGGAACGGGGGGCTAATCCCCCCCTTAATTTATATAAATGGGTTTTTCATGCAGAATTATTCCGTTTTCCTTCAAATTTTGTTTATAGGTTCACTGTGTTAAGGCGCTTCCCTGATTAGTTTTCGGGATTGATTGGTTAAGTATAAAGGGGGGGAACGGGGGGATAATCCCCCCCTTAACTTATATAAATGGGTTTTTCATGCAGAATTATTCTATTTGCTTCAAAATTTGTTTATAGATTCATTGGGTTAAGACGCTTCCCTGATTAGTTTTCGGGATTGATTGATTAAGTATAAAGGGGGGGAGCGGGGGGCTAATACCCCCTTTAATTTATGTAAATGGGTTTTTCATGCAGAATTATCCCATTTCCTTCAAATTTTATTTATAGGTTCACTGTGTTAAGGCGCATCTCTGATTAGTTTTCGGGATTGATTGGTTAAGTATAAAGGGGGGAACAAGGGGCTAATTCCCCCTTATCTATACTAATATATAAAGTAGTAAAGATTGTTTGTTTCTTTGTTTGTTTGTTTGTAGGGGTAATCTCTGGAACCACTGAAGCGATTTTAAAAGTGATGGTGGCAAATTAATGGTGACAATCCCTGCTCCAACATAGGCTATGTTTTATGTCGGTGCCACCACCCCCAGGGGTGTGCAGGAGCGAAAAACGTTCTAAAATTTCGATTTTTTGTGTACTGAAGGAGATAGAAGTATCAAATATGGTATGGTAGTTACTTATAAGATGTAAATGCTCTCTAAGAACAAATTATAAAAACATTCGCAATTTAAAAGGGTGAGATGAGGAAGAAGCGTTCTAAAAACATTCTAAATTACAATTTCTATGGAATCTCTGAAACTACAGAACCGATTTCAAAAGTGATGGTGGCAAATGGATGGTGACAGTCCCTGCTCCAACATATGCTAAATTTTTTGTCGGTGCCACTGCCCGCAGAGGGTGCAGGAGCGAAAAACGTTCCAAAATTATGATATTTTCAATAATGAAGGAGTTAGGAACTTGACATTTTGTATGGTCGTTACTTACAAGATTTAAATGCTCTATAAGAACAAAATCTAAAAAAATTCGAAATTTAAAAGGCTGAAATAAGCAAAAAATTTTCTAAAAACATTCTAAATTACAATTTGTATGGAATGTCTGGAATTACTAAAGCGATTTCAAAAGTGATGGTGGCAAATGGATGGTGACAATCCTTGCTCCAACATAGGCTATATTTTATGTCGGTGCCACTACCCCGAGGGGGGTGCAGAAGCGAAATCTATACTAATATTATAAAGGAGTAAATCTTGTTTGTTTGTTTGTAGGGAGTAATCTTTGGAACTACCGAACCGATTTCAAAAGTGATGGTGACAACTTCTGCTCCAACATAGGCTATATTTTATGTCGGTGCCACTAACCCCAGGGGGTGCAGGAGCAAAAAACGTTCTAAAATTGCGATTTTTCAGTTACCACACTGGCTGTCAAGCCCTGAGAGCTTGGCAGCCGGTTCTGTATGTATGTATGTACGTACGTAATGCGATATCTCTTCATAGAAATATCCGTTTTCCTTCAAATTTTGTTTATAGGTTCACTGTGTTAAGGCGCTTCCCTGATTAGTTTTCGGGATTGATTGGTTAAGTATAAAAGGGGGGGAACAAGGGGCTAATTCCCCCCCCCCTTAATTTATATAAATGGGTTTTTCATGCAGGTTTATTCCGTTTTCCTTCAAATTTTGTTTATAGGTTCACTGAGTTAAGGCGCTTAGCTGATTAGTTTTCGGGATTGATTGGTCAAGTATAAAGGGGGGGAAGAAGTGTCTAATTCCCCCCCCTTAATTTATATAAATGGGATTTTCATTCAGAATTATTCCGTTTCCCTTCAAATTTTGTTTATAGGTTCACTGAGTTAAGGCGCTTCCCTGATTAGTTTACGGGTTTGATTAGTTAAGTATAAAGGGGGGGGGATCGGGGGGGGCTAATCCCCCCCTTAATTTATATAAATGGGTTTTTCATGCAGAATTATTCCGTTTTCCTTCAAATTTTGTTTAGGTTCATTGGGTTAAGACGCTTCCCTGATTACTTTTCGGGATTGATTGGTTAAGTATAAAGGGGGGGAACAAGTGTCTAATTCCCCCCCCCTAATTTATATAAATGGGTTTTTCATGCAGAATTATTCCGTTTTCTTCAAATTTTGTTTATAGGTTCACTGTGTTAAGGCGCTTCCCTGATTAGTTTTCGGGATTGATTAGTTAATATAAAGGAGGGGGGGATCGGGGGGCTAATTCCCCCCCCTTAATTTATATAAATGGGTTTTTCATGCAGAATTATTCAGTTTTCCTTCAAATTTTGTTTATAGTTTCACTGTGTTAAGGCGCTTGCATGATAATTTTCGGGATTGATTGGCTGAGTATAAAGGCGGGAACGGGGGGGCTAATCCCCCCTTAATTTATATAAATGGGTTTTTCATGCAGAATTATTCCGTTTTCCTTCAAATTTTGTTTATAGGTTCACTGAGTTAAGGCGCTTCCCTGATTAGTTTTCGGGATTGATTAGTTAAGTATAAAGGGGGGGGGGATCGGGGGGCTAATCCCCCCTTAATTTATATAAATGGGTTTTTCATGCAGAATTATTCCGTTTTCCTTCAAATTTTGTTTATAGGTTCACTGTGTTAAGGCGCTTCCCTGATTAGTTTTCGGGATTGATTGGTTAAGTATAAAGGGGGGGAACGGGGGGATAATCCCCCCTTAACTTATATAAATGGGTTTTTCATGCAGAATTATTCTATTTGCTTCAAAATTTGTTTATAGATTCATTGGGTTAAGACGCTTCCCTGATTAGTTTTCGGGATTGATTGATTAAGTATAAAGGGGGGAGCGGGGGGCTAATACCCCCCTTAATTTATGTAAATGGGTTTTTCATGCAGAATTATCCCATTTCCTTCAAATTTTATTTATAGGTTCACTGTGTTAAGGCGCATCTCTGATTAGTTTTCGGGATTGATTGGTTAAGTATAAAGGGGGGAACAAGGGGCTAATTCCCCCTTATCTATACTAATATATAAAGTAGTAAAGATTGTTTGTTTCTTTTTTTGTTTGTTTGTAGGGGTAATCTCTGGAACCACTGAAGCGATTTTAAAAGTGATGGTGGCAAATTAATGGTGACAATCCCTGCTCCAACATAGGCTATGTTTTATGTCGGTGCCACCACCCCCAGGGCTGTTCAGGAGCGAAAAACGTTCTAAAATTTCGATTTTTTGTGTACTGAAGGAGATAGAAGTATCAAATATGGTATGGTAGTTACTTATAAGATGTAAATGCTCTCTAAGAACAAATTATAAAAACATTCGCAATTTAAAAGGGTGAGATGAGGAAGAAGCGTTCTAAAAACATTCTAAATTACAATCTCTATGGAATCTCTGAAACTACAGAACCGATTTCAAAAGTGATGGTGGCAAATGGATGGTGACAGTCCCTGCTCCAACATATGCTAAATTTTTTGTCGGTGCCACTGCCCGCAGAGGGTGCAGGAGCGAAAAACGTTCCAAAATTATGATATTTTCAATAATGAAGGAGTTAGGAACTTGACATTTTGTATGGTCGTTACTTACAAGATTTAAATGCTCTATAAGAACAAAATCTAAAAAAATTCGAAATTTAAAAGGCTGAAATAAGCAAAAAATTTTCTAAAAACATTCTAAATTACAATATGTATGGAATGTCTGGAACTACTAAAGCGATTTCAAAAGTGATGGTGGCAAATGGATGGTAACAATCCTTGCTCCAACATAGGCTATATTTTATGTCGGTGCCACTACCCCGAGGGGGGTGCAGAAGCGAAATCTATACTAATATTATAAAGGAGTAAATCTTGTTTGTTTGTTTGTAGGGAGTAATCTTTGGAACTACCGAACCGATTTCAAAAGTGATGGTGGCAAATTGATGGTGACAACTTCTGCTCCAACATAGGCTATATTTTATGTCGGTGCCACTAACCCCAGGGGGTGCAGGAGCAAAAAACGTTCTAAAATTGCGATTTTTCAGTTATCACACTGGCTGTCAAGCCCTGAGAGCTTGGCAGCCGGTTCTGTATGTATGTATGTACGTACGTAATGCGATATCTCTTCATAGAAATATCCGTTTTCCTTCAAATTTTGTTTATAGGTTCACTGTGTTAAGGCGCTTCCCTGATTAGTTTTCGGGATTGATTGGTTAAGTATAAAAGGGGGGGAACAAGGGGCTAATTCCCCCCCCCCTTAATTTATATAAATGGGTTTTTCATGCAGAATTATTCCGTTTTCCTTCAAATTTTGTTTATAGGTTCACTGAGTTAAGGCGCTTCCCTGATTAGTTTTAGGGATTGATTGGTCAAGTATAAAGGGGGGAACAAGTGTCTAATTCCCCCCCCCTTAATTTATATAAATGGGATTTTCATTCAGAATTATTCCGTTTCCCTTCAAATTTTGTTTATAGGTTCACTGTGTTAAGGCGCTTCCCTGATTAGTTTCGGGATTGATTAGTTAATATAAAGGGGGGGGATCGGGGCGGGGCTAATCCCCCCCTTAATTTATATAAATGGGTTTTTCATGCAGAATTATTCCGTTTTACTTCAAATTTTGTTTATAGGTTCATTGGGTTAAGACGCTTCCCTGATTACTTTTCGGGATTGATTGGTTAAGTATAAAGGGGGGAACGGGGGGCTAATCCCCCCCTTAATTTATATAAATGGGTTTTTCATGCAGAATTATTCCGTTTTCCTTCAAATTTTGTTTATTGTTTCACTGTGTTAAGGCGCTTGCATGATAATTTTCGGGATTGATTGGCTGAGTATAAAGAGGGGAACGAGGGGGGGGGGGCTAATCCCCCCTTAATTTATATAAATGGGTTTTTCATGCAGAATTATTCCGTTTTCCTTCAAATTTTGTTTATAGGTTCACTGAGTTAAGGCGCTTCCCTGATTAGTTTTCGGGATTGATTAGTTAAGTATAAAGGGGGGGGATCGGGGGGGCTAATCCCCCCTTAATTTATATAAATGGTTTTTTCATGCAGAATTATTCCGTTTTCCTTCAAATTTTGTTCATAGATTCACTGTGTTAAGGCGCTTCCCTGATTAGTTTTCGGGATTGATTGGTTAAGTATAAAGGGGGGGAACGGGGGGCTAATACCCCCCTTAATTTATGTAAATGGGTTTTTCATGCAGAATTAACCCATTTCCTTCAAATTTTATTTATAGGTTCACTGTGTTAAGGCGCATCTCTGATTAGTTTTCGGGATTGATTGGTTAAGTATAAAGGGGGGAGAACAAGGGGCTAATTCCCCCTTATCTATACTAATATATAAAGTAGTAAAGATTGTTTGTTTGTTTGTTTGTTTGTTTGTAGGGGGTAATCTCTGGAACGACTGAAGCGATTTTAAAAGTGATGGTGGCAAATTAATGGTGACAATCCCTGCTCCAACATAGGCTATATTTTATGTCGGTGAAACCACCTCCAGGGGGGGTGCAGGAGCGAAAAACGTTCTAAAATTGCGATTTTTGCGATGCTGAAGGAGCTAGAAACTTCAAGTTCGGCATGATTGTTATTTATAAGATCTAAATGCTCTCTAAGAACAATTTCTAAAGAAAAATGATCTAATGATTCTGCGATTTTTCAACTATTGAATTTCTAAAATTACCAAATTTTACAATAGAGTACCATATTGAAAACTTCACGCGTAAAAAGATAATGATAAGGGCGACGTGTCCTGACGTGTATATTGACTATAGCACGAGTCACAAATTATAGTATCCTTATTATTCTGTTAAAATATAAAAGTGAATTATGAAATGTTAATATTTTGTTTGATTAAAGGTTCGTTAAGAGAAATTGACAGCGTAGCGGGCGTAGCTTGCTAGTACTATCATAAAATTAGGAAAGGCAGGGCCAAATTCCTTTCCTAAATGTTTGACAATGTAAGAATTTTGGTCACTTTTGGAATAATTTATTCCTTTGGCACCCTTTTAACGAAAATTCTGATTACCCCCTATGTGGGACCCCTGAAGGGGGGTGCAGTGAGCTGCCCCTCATGCCCTGTTAAGCAGACAAACAAAAAATAAATCCTCTTTTTAAATGCGAAATGAATGAAAGGAAAGTGAAACACAAACAAAACAATAACAGCAAAATATGTGTGTTAATACTAAAAGCGTTTTTCAATCTCTTTCTTTTATTTTTACATGAAAATTAGTTTGAAGTTCCTTTTATGAAGTTTTGAAATCACTGAAAGTTTCATTTTTCTTTCTTCAGAACCGTGTCTGCATTTATATGTCACCTATTCACTAAAAACTACTTTACGGAGAAGGCTTAATTTAAAAAAAAGAAAAAGTACCGGAGCCCTAATATTCTGCAGTACTAACAACCGTAGCGTAACCCCCCTCCCCTTCATCGTCACTTCAATTATTTTCAAAATTCAAAGCAATGTTTTTTTATTTAGCAAAATAAAAATTTTAAATCCATCTTCCTGCGTATACTTAGCTATCCACTATTCCACTTTTTTAATTATTCCTACTTCCAAACAGAAACCTTTGCTCAATCTTAATGTTAATGAATAGCAGAATTCTGCGATTCAATAAGCTCAGGATTAGGATTCGGAAAGAGTGTTGACACAAAAAATGAATAGAAAAAGACTATTTCTGTTGACTCTTTATTCTGATCAAAACCGCATTCAAATGATTTGAAATGGAAATAAATAAAATTTTGAAATTAAGACAGATTGAGCTTGAGCCTGCCCAAACCCGAAGACGGATATAAAAATCGAGCCTGTTTCATCATCCATCTCTTACGTGAGCGACACATTACGTCACTTAATTCATTGAGCGATACATTACGTCACTTGTAAGTGTTTTGATACAAAAGATTGGAGATGGGAAGGAAAGGGTCATTTAGGATTCGTTTTTCGGAAGCGTTATTGCGCTGGGTTCCGGTGAATTCGGGCCAATATTTAAATATTTATTAAAAACAAAGAAGGCTCCGGCGCAAATTAAGCCCTGTTTATGGAACGGGTAGGTTAGACAAAAGAATTGTTCATTTTATTTATTTAACAATTAAAAACTCAGAGACAAAGATATTGTCTACATCACGACAGTGGTGTAGTAGTTGAAATATATCAGAGAGGCTCAAACAGGGATTTTAAAATAAATTAAACCATTAGAATTAACAATGTTTAACGGGCATTTTTGGTGAATCGTTCAAATTTCTCATTAAACCCATTATTACAAAATAAATATTTTAATAATTTTACATACAAGACATAAGATGCTAATTTTCACAGAGTTATGGTTATCAAACTAGGGGATGGGGGTAGGGGTCAAAAAAGCTTTTTCAGAAAAATATTTAAGGAGTGCCGATGCACGGAATCGTATTTCGTGTTACATTGGGTTTTATTATATTTAGATATTTTTATTGATTTTTATTACGCATTAACAAAATAATTGCGGAAAACATTTACTCTTTTCAGATAAAGTAAAAGTAAATAAATGTATGGTATATATATAAGTATTGACTTATACTATACTTAAAAAGCAGAAGAAGAAAAAGAAAACAAAACCCACTGTTTTTATTCTTTCTACAAGTCGCATTATTATTTTGGACTCAGTCTATTTAACAATTCTTTATTTAAAACTCTTAATATCCAGTTTCATTTCTTTCATATTAAAGTGGTTTTAGGAAATTTCACTCTAAATAATTACCGTAATTTCCGGCGTATAACCTGCGGATAAAATAATCATGCTTCGACATGGAAATTTTATTCAATGCTTGAAGTCAAATATTTATAGTGATCTAGTAAGTTACATTTTATAAAATAAGATTTCTGGGTTGAAACAGAATTGTTTGATCTGCGGATTACACGCCAGAAATTACGGTAATTAGCTAGAGTGAATTTTCCTAAAACCACTTAATATGAAAGAAATGAAACTGGATATTAAGAGTTTTAAATAAAGAATCGTTAAATACAGTGAGTCCAAAAGTATTGTTAAATAGAGTGAGTCCAAAATAATAATGCAACTTGACAAAAAAAAAAAAAAAAAAAAAAAAAAAAAAATTTTTTTTTTTTTTTTTACATAGATCAATACTTATACTATACATTCTTTTAATTTTACTTTAGATTAAGCTTTAGTTACTTTAAAAGGAATAAATCTTTTCAGCAGTTATTTTGTTAATGCATAATAAAAAATTCTTTCCGGCCTGTGGCGGGAGGAAAAGGTAGCTTTACTATTTGTTCCTTTTGAAATTTTAGCTAATGTTACTTGAAACAGCAAGTTAAAATTCAAAGAACCCGATTACAGAAGATTCCTTAACCCGACAGAAGGCGCGCACCCAGCACTGACATTGGCGATCGCGCGGGGTGACTGGGTCACCCCAATCAGTTTTATACAAATATTGTGCTATAAACAAGAAAAATATCATTTGATTTTAACAATAAGTTCATTAAATCATTATGAAAGTATACTTCTTTAGTAAAAAAAACTTTTGTAATGTTTAAGAAAATTTTACAATCAAAATAATTGCATACCTTTATCAGGAGTTTTAAATCTACATACATTTCTGGTAAATATAGGAAGAATAATTTTTACAGGTAAAATTATCATACTTTATGCAAGAAATTGTAGTTTTAATGTCTCTAAATCTGTTTAGTTCTGTTATATTGCTTGCGATAATTTTTATTCCTGCTAAATGACTTATTATATTTTAAGATCACATTTTCACTTTTTGATTTTTTTTTGTCATTTTCCAAAACTGTTTTATTTTTGCTAACAAAAATACTTTCTTCTGAATCAGAATTTTCCTAATCTTTACCTTTTTGCTTAAACTCACTTTCGCTGTCGTGAGAACTGTATATTTTCTTATCAGATTCACTTTCACCAGCTTAATCAATTCCTTCTTCAGAAAACTCAACTTCATGTAGTAAATTTCTCAAAAGTTCCATTTATTTTTAATAGTCTGCAAGTTTACGTTTGCACGCCATTATTTATTAAATAATTCAACGCAAAAAACAACATAAACACTTCAGAACAGAAAACTACGCTGCTTAGAATGACAAATTTCGAAGCAATAACGGTCGCGTGGGGAGACTTAGTCACCCCCTTTTTTTACATGGATTCCAAAGAACGATTGTTTCACGCGCAGAAAGGAAAGGAATGTAAAAATAACATTACACCTAGCAAGGGGAGAGTCAGACAGGAGGATACTGAAAGGATGATTGATTACAGATAAATATTTTTCGCGGGACTGATGCTTTTCTAAGACTGGGTAGACTCTGTGCCCCGCGCGATCTCTCTCGGGTTAATACTGAATTTGAATAAGAAATTTGCCAAATTAGGCAACTATACCAAGTTGGCTTCATTTATGAAGACTTATTTTTGACTCCAAATTTGGCGATATTTCGCCAAGTGTCGCCAAGAATTTGGCGCTAACGGATATGAATATATAGTTTCATGCGTATGATTGGGATAATGATTACAACAATGAAAGATAACAATTTGCGAGAAATCGCATTCACTAAAAATCATAAATTAATCGTTGGTTTTTTGTAATGTGCTGTCCTGTTTCAAAATGTCAGCCACCCTAGAATTTCAAACTGCTCTATCCCAGGCATGTTTTAAGATAGAGGTAAAACAAAAAATGCTCCGGAATGCATGTATCAGGACCTAACACGTAAGCAAAAAATAAATTTGAATTTTTATTTTTTTTTGTATATTTAATTTAGTTTTAAATCTTTAAGTGGCCGCCATTTTGAAACAAGATGGCGGACCAAGCTGGCCAACCAACTCGTTCAAGACATTGGTGAGCTTAGTACGCACAATTCATTTCATCCAAATTGATTTATAAATACGAGTGTTATCGTATGACATAGACCAGATATGTATATATATAAAAATCAACATTTGACCTGAGGGTGGTTTTGGGGTATGGGGGTCATGATCAGTGAAAATATACCAAAATTTTCCGGAATCGCTTTCCTCCAAACGGCTGCAATAGGTAGCTTTATACTTTTTTGGGTACTTTTCGGTTAGCCGGGCACCAGTGATTTATGTACATATATAAATACATATGTATATACATATATTTGTATATTTATACATTGCATATATATGTGTATGTATATATATGTAGATATTTGTATTTATGTGTGTGTGTATATGTATACATGTATATATATCACTGGCACCCGGCTAACCGAAAAGTACCCTTTTTTGTATTGAAAGCTACCTAAAACAATTAAAATATTTAAATATCTAAATATAATAAAATCCAGTGTAAGGATTCCGGTCCGAACCCAACCAAACAATGAATGGAATAAAACGGATCTAATACAATAAAATCCATTGTTGCAGAGAAAAGATAAATAATGAAACATATTCAGACACGTGCATTTTTTTGGACGTATATTTAAATTTTCAGGTTAAATTTCGGTAAAAATCCTTCTATATATATATAAAAGTAATGGTTTGGAAATGGACAAATGAAAATCTGCGTAGATATTCCGTGTTATTCTCATCGCTTTTTTACTAGGGACTTTTTTGACGATCGATTACTTTTTTTTTCTAGCCATCCTACGGATTCGAAAATCATACCACCAGACGCGAAATATAACAAGCTTTCAGAAATTAAAAAAATTATCACGGTCGGACAATAAAAATAAAAAAATCCTTAAAAATCGAGTAAAAAATCTTTTATTGAAATGTCATTTTTTTTTATATTGTTGCCAATTTCTAAATAAGCGCAAAGGAATTATGTTTTATCTCAAATAAAAAATTTATTTGCTCGAGACTATTAAAAACAATAATGAAAGTTTAAAATAATAATTAAATGATCACGTGTTGAAAGCAGGAAATAAAGAAAATTACGTCATAAAAATTGTGTTTACACATGAATATCAAAAATAAAAACGTTGAATTAAATGAAAAAGCATTGTAACCAGTTAAATGAAAAAGCATTATAACCTGATTACAGAAGATAGTCGCCGTTCGTGATATCATCATCATCATCTTTTTAAAACAGGATACATTACCACAGGTTTTAAGAGGCTCAGAATCAGAACGGAGGTTGGCAAGCGTAGCGAGCAGGGGGCAGAGCCCCCTAGTATTTCTACACGTAAATTTTGTTTTTATCCTAATAATATTATAAATCTGATTGTGTGCAAATGTCAGGCTGAAGCCAGCGTCAAAATGGAGCATTTAATGATCCTGTATCTTTCCATATAGGTTAATTATAACCCTCAGATGAACATAGGCTGGTGTTCGTTTATTTTATTCAAATATTTTTCTTAATAATTTAAAATTTCGTTATTTTCATAGTGAATAAATGGACATTTTTTCGTAAAATATTTTAAAATGGTTAAATTTACTTTACCGTTGCTAATACTTTATCGTTGCCAAAACTAATTCAAATCCCGGAATAATAATATTTACTCAACAATTTAGTTTCAATTGAAAAACTTTCACGTAAAAAATGAAAATGAAATAAAAAAATTAATTAAAAAGAAGATTAAATAATGTTATTAGAAATAAAACGTACTTTTTTAGTTTTTGATAATAATACAAGGTTTTAATATGAGTAACCATAGGAAACAGGAGAATATGACGTCATTCATCGAAAATAAAGCGGATATGCTTTGTATGGTAAAATAAAATGATCTTGGATTTTTCTTCACTTTTTTTCTTTTTTCTTAATTCGTATGGTAACAATACTTAGCGTTTTACCGTCTGCGCACGGCTAATATAACTATACCGTATTTTTTATTTAAATTTTAAAAAAGTAAAAAGCGGTTTCAAAAGAAATTGGTTAGAAAATTTTAATAATATGCTCCGCAAAATTATCCATGTCGAAAATGACGTCATGGATAGCGGGGAATAGTTATTTACATTCTTAAAACTAAAAGAAATAACTCGATTACCTAAAAAAAATGACGAATGTTAATAGTTCCATTTTTGTTGATAAAACCTAAAGATTTAATATTATTTCGTTAAAGTAACGTAATTTCCCCTACGCCAGTATTGAAATTAATTGCCTAGAAAATAAAATTAACAAGAATTTTTCATTTAAAAGGGATTTCTCTGGGGAAAAAGAGACGTCATATTTGAAATAAAACGGGAATTTTCCAATATGTTTTAAAATGAGTGTGAAACAATTCCTTACATTTATAATACAATGATCAGTAAGCATAGAAAGTAGATGAGTTTCACGCCATATTTATAACGAAAAAATTAAATGTTTTGTTATCTATACTGATTATTAAGCATGAGTATCCGTTATATACAGATGAAAGTTTTCTGCTAAAAATCACATCATAATTTTAAGAAAATGAAAATGAACACGAATCTATTATATTAAAATCTGACCGTGTGTTTGTATTTCGCAACTACTCCTAGACTATCGAACGTAACGCGATTTACTTAATACCGGTTATTATTGATCCGAGGATGTCACACAAACTCTCAGAATTAAAAAAAAAATTACATGCCAAGATTTTCTTTTTTTTTTTTTTTTTCTAAAAACGGAAAGTAAATTACTCCATATTTGTGTATAAAAAAGGAGAAATAAAACAGATCAGTATATTTTTTACACCATTTTCTCATTAAAACTGGAAAACACAATTTATTTTCACTTTGAATAGATGGTGAAAACAAAATAATGATTTCAGTAAATTATCCGAAAAATAAAAACATATTTTCACATATTCAAACTTCATGAATCAATTTATTCTGGAGAACAAAAATTGTCTGTCAACATATTGTCATTTAGAACACAAGATTTGTTTCAGTTATACATTAAACCAAGGAGCCTGAATTGAATTTAAAGAAAATGCATATATTATTTCCAATTAATGTGTTTTTGAAGGACGGCTGTTAAAACGTTTCACAAAGGCGTTAAAAGTAGATTGTTTATCAGGTAAAATTGACAATTGTTTTTACCCAATTCGTCTATTTCCACGATTTTATTTGGCCCTCCTTTTTGCATTGGTTGCAATTTCATTTTCGCGATTATTTGGCACAAACTTTCACTTTTTTAAGAATGAGTTATGTCAAGGTCCCTATAACAAAAAACACCGTAGTGTCTCGTATGAAATGTGATAAATAGTTAATTATTAACGTTTTTAACTATCGGAAGTGAAATAATTTGCTTAATTAATGTATTTATTTTTCTTTTAATGTTGCGTGAACGAAGTCACGGGTAACAGCTAGTAAGGGAATAAAAATTCATATATACTGTGACGTCACTAAAATAACGCTTATTGGGTTTATTTTTTCTTTATGTATTATAATTCCATTGATGCTTTTTTTTCATTACAATTAAATAGAAAATATATTTTATTCGGATTCATGGTGGTTAAATATAAAATACGTGTGAAAAGTTGTGCCGGTGAAAATAATTATGTTAAACTTAGCTTAAAATTTATTTTTACACTGGTAAAAAAAAAAAAAAAGATTTTGCAAACATGACATAATTTTTACTGATTTTTCAATTGTTAATTATAAAAATTTTAATTGGAGCCTTTATTGATTACTTCATCTTGACTGTTTTATACATTGATTACATATTAGCGACTGTTTTTTTTTAAAACTGATTGACCTGTAATAAGATTAATTAATTTTTAATAAAGAATTCAGAAAAGTATTGAATTTCAGGAAAATTAAATTATTAAAAGTAGTGTTATAGTTAAAAAAAAAAAAGAAGCTTGAAACGATTACGGAATATTAACACGTTTACACTAAAAACAATACAAATAGTTCAGCGTTTGTTTCCGGATATTATACCATAACAAAATTGAGATTTCATAATAAAACACAAATTAGAATTAATCTACATCTGTTTCCTTTTACTGATTAAGAAAGATCAGTAATTTATCCTCTGTTCTGTCATCTTATTTATATAAAATATTTTTTTTTTTTTTTTAAATTAACACTAGAACTACCATGAGCCGTCATTTTGACGGCTATCAAATGAATATATTCCGATTCGAACCAGAAATTTCTTTTCAAAATAAATTAAATAGAAAACTCGCAAGAATATGCTAAATGAGTAAGTTACATAGTTTTAAATAAAAATTCTGGTGTGAGATAGTTTTATAAAACTTGAGCAAAATTTCCGGTAGTTCTAGTGTTAAAGTATATTGCTTAAAGTGATAATAAAAATAACACAAAAATGATGGGTACTTTTCGGTTAGCCGGGCGCCAGTGATATATGTACATATATAAATATATATGTTTATACATTATATCTATATATTCATACATATATGTGTATATATATGCATGTACATATATGTATATGTAGATATATGTGTATATATTATATATGTGTGTATATATACATGTATATATATCACTGGCGCCCGGCTAACCGAAAAGTACCAAATGATGTTTAAAATACCTTTTAATATAGATTACAATGTTTCCTTCGCTTAGACGGCGACATATTCAGATCAAAATGGTAAATAAAATATTCACCCAAAGTTTTTGAAAATGATAAACATAAATCACGAGATCACATGTTTAATGCAAGCAGGTGCTTAACACCTTCGCTGCCAAGCTAAAAATACCGGAATTTTCATTTTATTTAGAAAGTTCAAATTCACATCAGAAAATAGTAATAGCAATATTTAATTTGTTTTATTACAGACATTTCGTGATTACATAAAATAAAAATTCTTCTTTTGAAATTTCCGGTGCGAATAGCTAATTTTTGATTGAAGAAACGTAGATAGCACTACGAGTATACTCGTAGTTGGCAGCGAACGTGTTAAATGGGTCAAAGTGTAAAACGTGAAAATTATTGTTATTATTTATGAAAATTATTATATTAATTTTCACGTTTTCCAGTTTGACCAATTTAAGCACCTGCTTGCATTGGAGATGTGATCTCGTGATTTATGTTTATCATTTTCTACGATAATATTTTATTTATCATTTTGATCTGAAGATGTCGCCATTAGAGTGAAGGAAACATATGTCATCTAATACACTGCTCAAAACAATTAAAGGATATTGCAGTTTTAGGTGGATTTTGTATCTGGGAAACTTTTTAGCTGATTGATACATGGTCGACAGACATAGTAGGTTATATGAGAATAAATTATACATGTTTGGCAGACAAAAATGCATTTTATTGCGCATTTGTGTACAAAAGGAAAAAAACACAATTTGTGCATATGAGAAAAAAAGAATAAGAAAAGGTGTTTTCTTCAAAGAAAATCATTTTCAGTAGGGGGTATGGTTTCCACGGGCGTCCAGCAACGTTGAACACCTTTGAGGCATGGACTCAATGAGGCTATTAATGACGAGTTGGGGTATTCTGCCCCACTCTTCCAGAAGAGCTCTTTCCAGTTCTTGGAGAGTTTGTGGGGGTTGTTGGTGGCCAAAAACTCGTCTTCCTAGAGCGTCCCAAACGTGCTCGATTGCATTCATGTCTGGAGAACACGCTGGCCATTCCATTCGAACGATTCCTTCCTCGAAAAGGAAATCCTCCACCAGGTTTGCACGATGTGACCTGCAGTTATCGTCCATTAAAATGAAGTTATCTCCGATTGCTGCAGCGTAAGGGACTACAATAGGTCTGAGGATCTCATCCCTATATCGGCGACCAGTCAGAGCTCCATCTCGAATGATGTAGAGGTCAATGCGCCCGCCAATGGAGATGCCACCATACACCAACACTCCTCCACCGCCAAATCTGACACTTTCGTGCACGAACGCAGGATTATTCCTACTGTCACGGTCCCTCCAGATGAAAATACGCCTATTATCCGGATGCACAGAAAAACGGGACTCGTCAGAAAACAGAATATTGCTCCATTCATTTCTCCTCCAGTTGGCATGCTCGGTTGCCCACTCCCTGCGGTCGCGACGATGCCTTGATGTTAATCTAACACATACCATCGGTCGGCGAGCATACAGACCTACAGCATGGAGCCGGTTTCGGACAGTCTGAGTTGAAATCGTGGTGCCTGTAGCCGAGCGAAGGTGTTGTTGGAGAAGAGTAGCGTTCATGTTTCGGTGTCTCCGAGCTGTTAACGCTAAATACCGATCTTCATTGGACGTTGTTGCCCGTCTACGACCTTGCCCTGGTCTTCGGCCTGCACATCCACTCTCCAAAAAACGGTTCCAGATCCTGGAAATGACACTTTGTGACACTCCAATGGCTTGCGCTACTTCGGCTTGAGTTTGGCCCCCTTCTAACCTACCAACAATTCTCCAAGCTTCTGAATCTGTCAAATGACTTCGCTGAGACATCGTACTCATCGAAACAAAGCAATCACTGAATGCCGATCATCCTTGTCTTCATTCTCTTTTATCCAGTTGAAAGTCAAATTTCATTCGCTGCCGCTGAAGCGACGTTTTTGACGTCGAACTCAAAATGTGCATACTCCACAGTTTGAAAACCAGAAAAATTTGCATTTGTGAATCTCTTCTTCTATTTTCGGCAAAAAAAATTTCGTTTATATCTTTATTTTATATAAAACTTCAAATATCCTTTAATTGTTTTGAGCAGTGTATTAAACGGCATTTTAAACCTTTTGTGTTATGTTTTTTATCACTTTAAACACTTTAATTTAGAGTTAACAAGTGATTTTTATTATATTATTTGTAAGAATTTGTTGTCAATACTGCAGAGGCTCGGCTCATGCATTAATCAGGGCCTGAATTTAATGTTTCAGGTAAGTTTTCATTATTGTCGATGAGAAGGATATGAATATTTTTATCAAATTTCAAATTTCAAGTGAAAACTACGATTTCTACCCACCGTCAAAGGACGGGCATTTACACTAGTTGTACATAACATTTAAAATTTTTATGCAATTATTACTATTTAATACTATATTTTAATTTTAATTAATCGTTATTATTTATTATTTTGGGGGAAAATTTTTCAATACTGAACAACTTATTTTACTTTAATTTATTAAAATTTATTATTTAGTTATTCATTTTCATTATTTTGAAAATTATTAAACTTCTTAAATTTATTATTTATATATATAAATGGTATTTTATTAATCCATTGAGTCTGCAATTATTTAACAAACACATAAAAAACTACTTAAAATATCTAAAAATATAAATATTGTTTTTTTTTTTTTTTGCACAATTATTATTAATTATTTCTATTTTATTTTATTTTAATTAATATTAAATTTTAATAAATTTACTTGTCATATAATTTTGACATTTTTATATCTTTACATCTAAATATTTTATTGCCAAAAACTAATAAATAAGTAAAATAAAATATCTTAATTAGCTGAGTTCAGATTGCATTTTTTAATTGCAAAAATTAACAATTTCGTTAATTCAGATTATACTATTTAAAATTTTTTGGCTATTACTTTTATGCAAAGAATTTGGGGGAATAAAATATGTAGACAGATGTAAACAGTATGCCTTATCCCTTAATGCAAGCTCGTGCATAACGAAATCAATCGCACTATAATACTTTTAAAACTTAATATTATTTGAAAGAAATATTTGTATACAATTAAAAATACATACCTGAAACAACTAAGGAAAAATATCTTGAATTCAGCTTTCAGAAGTACAAAATCAATCAAGAATGTATACAGAAAATCCACAAAGAAATATGAAATGTACGTGTACATAAACACGTGGAAACGTAAATGAATACACAATTCTTTATTCATGTTTACGCTTTTAACAGTCTACTGTCGCCATCTAGTGAAGACATTCGGAATTAAATAGATAAAAATATTATTTATAAATGAATAGAATGTATGAAACAAATGGATTTTTTTTCACAGATTTAATATAGGGCATATGCACCTACTGTGTGTGACGGGGGGGGGGGGGACCAAAAGGGCACGTGACCCCTGTGGAGGCTGTCTGAAAGGAAGTTTCCCCCCCCTCCCCCCCGTTCCCCTTTGGAAATATAAAATAAATATGAAGGTTTGTTTGTCTCTCTATCAATTCGATTGAATACTGTGCCTCCCTGAAATTTTAATAAATCAGCAACTCTGGTGCAGGATGAAATTTTAATTGATTTGCATCTGCATCGCTTTGCAGTGTAGGGATAATATAGTTATATATGCTAACTTTTATTTATCTCTATTTTATTTTTCTATGATCAATTTATTTCTATTTATGTATTTATTTTGCTTATTTTCAAAGGCGTAACATGGTTCGGTTGTACCCTTCAGTCCCTTATCTTGTAAAATTATGCAAACAATCTATGCTATGATATTTACCAGGTTTATAAATAAATTCTCAGTAAAATGGATGTTCAGTTTGTTCTTTTTTCAATTTCCCATAAATTTCACACTGTTATAGCAAACCTCAAAAAGTTTTATATTTAACTAGGACTTCCCTCAAAGGGATTAGTCTGAGTGATATTGCTGAGAACATAGGGTTAACAATTAGGATATAATGAAAAAGAGCAAATTAAATAATAGAATTATAAAATATCATATATAAATTCATATACACTGTTATATTTTCATATATATTTTTGAATAACATTTCGCAAAGAATCTCATTTTTTTTAAAACTGAAATTGCTCAAAACTTAGAAAAGCCGGATCTTTTAAAACGCCCAGCTTTCTAAAGTCACGTAATTGGATATGCAGCAAATAGCGTATTTTAGCAAACGCAGTTTAACGCAAATTTAATTTCATTGTTGCAATATTTTCTTTGTGACAAATATTTGCATTTGAATTTTAAAATATTCCTCCGTGTTCATTTGTATAACTATTTATAGAATCTCGTACACTTCAAACCACATTGATAACATGCTTTGTTACAAACCTCATTGCGAAACTGTAGCCTAAATGTCTATTAAAGTATATAAAAAACCTTTCGATGACTTCTATAAAAATAAATTTTACATCAAATCTCCATATCGGCGAAATTGAAATATATATATATTTCAAAGTTATTACTTTTTGATTATTTTCTACTAGACTCTCCCCCCTGCGCCTTTATTGCGCCAAACCACAGACTTTTCTTTTGCCGTCTCTCTCTATAGAGAGTATACAATCTGTATGTTTCCCTATCCGTTATTTTACCCGTCTCTGTACTCATCTCGCTACCTGTCTGTATATTTCTCTACTCGTCCCGCTACCTGCCTATCTGTTTCGCTAACTGCCTGTCTACCCGTCTAACTACTCGCATGTCTAGCCTTGCCTCTATACCGTGTCTCTATCCGTGCCCATCTGTCTACTGTCTCTTTACTCGTCTGTATATCTGTCCCACTATCCGTCTGTCTTTCTACCCGACTCTTTAACCGTCTCGCTATACATCTGTGTTCGCTTCCCGTTTCACTACCCATCTGTCAACTCGTCTCTGTACTCATCTCTGTACTCGTCTCTCTATTCACCACGCTACCCGTCTCGCAATCTTTCTCTCTGCATGCCTGTCTACCGGTCTCGCTACCCGTCTCCCTACCCATCTCGCTACCCCTCTGTCAACCCTCTTTTTTACCTGTCTCGCTACCCGTCAGTCTATTCGTTTCCCTACCCGTTAGCTTATCTATGTCGCTATCCGTCTCCCTACCCATCTCACTACACGTTTGTTTACTCGTCTTTCTACCTCTCGCCCCCTCTGCCCAATATTTAAACAATTCATTTAGTATACAGAAGCCGTTTATCTGTTATTAAATGCAAACAGAAGTAATTTAGCTAATAAGTGTAATCATATGCAATTTTTTTAAATACACACATAAACCAGCATAATAATTCATCAGTTTTATTTTCATAGTAGTTTATATCATTTGGCAGTAAATCTCAACTTCTTAAACCCGAATTGCGTCAAGCTTTTTAAAAAAGCCTTAAGGTCCGTATAACTGGGAAGAGGAAGTACCCTCAGGGCTATATTAGAGACATGTTATCAAGTTAGTGAAAGTTTCGTAATCGGGTTCGCAGTCAATTGCTTATGTCAGAAAGAGTAGCTTAACGCCATTTAAATTCATTTCTATAACTTTCTTTTTCTTTTTTTCTGGGGGGGAGGGGGGAAGGGTTCCAAATATTTACACTTAAATTCAAACTTTCGAACCCACGTTAATATTAGTGTTGTTTGTATTATTAGTTAATACCAAGCTTCATTCGAAACAAATGTAAAAGACTTCTTCTACAGTTTTTTCTAGGAGAAACTTCCGTAATTAAACTCAAAGCTAATCACAGAATTTAATATCATTATTGTTTGTATCTCTTATAGAGTTAAAACAATATTGTTGCTAGCATTACTCTTGTTTGAGACCAACCTTGCCTGTGTATCTGAATGGGGAAACGTTCCGTGTCCTGTGCCAGTTGGCGCAATTGGCGAAAAAATTAAAAATGGTGCCACAATTCAGTTATAGCATCTTATAAAATTTTTTCTAGAAGGCGGAAAACCATGTTTTCAAATATTTACAAACATACGTTTATTAAGCCATATTTTTGCGCCATCTTAAAAAATGAAGTACGATGCTAACATAAAATTGTAATGCCATTTTCGATATTTTAATAAGTAATGAAAATACATAACAAACATATTTATCAAACCTAAGAGGCATTTTTGTGATAAATAATTGTTATTGTCAGGGGGACAAATTGTAAACATTTAATAAGCGAACTAAAAACTTACCGAAAACAACTTATGGGAATCTCAGGAAATAAATATCTGATGTAAATAACATTTAAAATCTTTAAAGTGGTCCGTATAAAAATGCAAAACATACGCCTGATATAAGTATTTTTTAATTTTTTTATATTTCCGAAAGCGCAGACAAAAGGGTAAAAATCCCGGCACAGATGTCATATATTCACCACGTTGGCGCAATTTTTTCCCCGCGAATTTGGCGAAAACTGTTTGTTGTGTTTGTTTACTTTTATTTTTTATTTTAATGCTATAAATTATTTTTATTATGTATATCAATATTTATTTATATCAAACTATCATTTATTTATTTTTATTTCCTTTTTTAAAATAATAGAAGCTATTTCATTATTTACGTTATTTTATTTTCATATTGAAATAAAAAATCACGTGCTATTATTGCATGTTATTTGTAAATAATATTCAAAAACAAAGTTTTCGAAAAATTGGCGGGGAAAAAAAATCGCGTCAACGTGGTGCGTATATGACATCTAAGTCATGTTTCATTTCACATACTGCATAACATTTGGTGTATTGGTAGTTTTATGTCAACTTGGCACAGTTGATAAATCGCCAAATCTTATTCTCATAACATCTTCGTATTGCATTCATTTCATTTAAACATAAACCTTTCACTCTTTCTATTTGAAATACAGTAATCCCTTAACATTCGCGAGGGTTACGTTCCAGGAAAACCTCGCGAATGTCAAATCCGCGAATGTTGAGTCTATCTCTCTGCACTAAAAAGCGAGTTACGTTCTATAAAATTTTAATTAGAATGGCACAGCATTTAAAAAACAAAAGACTATATTTATTAATAATACGTTATGCCTAACATATATGTAGAAGTTAAATGTACGCACATATTCATATAAACATGACATTTATTTACGAAAGATAATTCAAATTAACTGACTAAAGAAATAATTACAGCTACAAAAAAATCGTATGTTTTTGTATAAAGTAGTTTCGGCTCTCTTTATTCACAAAGAGATGATAATGTGTTAGTGGGTCGGTATGCGATACAATATTAAAATACTATATTTAAATACAGCTAAATGCTTCAGAAATGCTTTAATTTATTTTCCATCTAAGAGCAGTTTCAGCTGTATCTCTACGAGAACCTGAATATCTTGGATTAATACTAGATTACAGATGCCGTTACCACTTATAATATCACCATTGCATTGAATATTCTGCTGTTGTTATTATTTTACTTTTCTACAATACCCACATCTCTTTCAGTTGACAACAGAAAGTTGATTTAGAAATAGATACTCAGAAAACACAGAGGAAATAATCTTTAACCACTATAAATTCTGAAAAAGAAAGAGATAATAATAATAATAAAAGCAAAATCGCGAATGATCAAATCAGATTCTCGCAAATGTTAAGTTTTTCCGCATTTTCATATTCGCGAATAATCAAAACTCGCGAATGTTAAAACCGCGAATGTTGAGGGATTACTGTACATAGAATAAAAATACATGTCTTTCACACATTTAATTAAAAATACATGCCTTTCACTAATTCCATTTAAAATACTAAAAAGGAAAAGAAAATAAGAAGAAATAATGCCAGAATTCAAAACCTTTTATTTAAACATCAAAGAAATTTTTTTAATTTACACACGTGAAACAAGTTGGAAATTGTACGTCAAACGTTACAAACGAGGTGCGTTCGTACGCACGTTTTAGAATTAAATTCATGATATCCCGTGCGTAGAACGGGCTAAACAGCTAGTTAAGTATATATTTTATGACGCTGTTCATACAAATATCTTAACTAGTTATATAAATATTCAGATATATATGTATCAGCTAGTTATATAAATATTCAGATCTTGATGATTTTTAATTCTGTGAAATGAATTATATCGTCTGCAGATTAATTTCTGTAATAAAATAAGTATCTCGGTCGCTTGACGATTTAACATCCATCGGAAGCTCCTCTAACAAAAAAGCACCGATTTAAAAAAAAAAATCAAATTTCTTAATAAATATTTTTATTAATATCTCCTAAAGTTTTGATTCGATTTTAATAAAATTTGAAATGTCTCGACAAAATTCTGCAAAGATAATATATTTTAAATTGCAAACCATTTGGTTGGGTAGTTTTTGCGTTGTTATATGCGGACGGACAGACAGACGGACGGACAGACAGACAGACGGACGGACAGACGGACGGACCAAACGACGACTATAGGTGCTACGTATTTATATAATTACGAACGCACCTAATAAAAAAGCTGCCATTGGTGAGATTTGTGCCAAATCTCTAATACTAAGTTATTGCGGGTTCATTCCTTCAAATAGAAAAAATTCCAGCTTTTTTTTTCATTTTTATTGAATGGAAATGTGTTTTATTGTATTGAATATTAGTGCGTGCATATTTTTTTGCTCCATGAACTTTTGAAATCGGATTATTTACGAAAATCTCCGCCGGTGAAAATGACGTATGCACTAAATTTTCGTGACGTATGTACTTTAATTGTGCTTATTTATTTATTTTTTTAACATAATTTCCAAACAGTTTGAGATTTATTCTTGGTAATAAATAGACGTCGTTGTCACATTTATAGGTACCTGCTGTAAAAATTTGAACGAAATCCGTTAAATATTTTTTGAGTTATGCTTGACGAAAGGTTTTAATATCCATCGTAGCTATATATGGGGCAAAGTAATACTGCGCTGTGTATGAGTCTTCGTGTCACTCAGACAATTAGAATAAATTGTCCCATTTTATGTTTTTTTTTCTTTAACTTGAAAATATTTAAAATTAATTCACTCTACTCATTCCTTCAGTAACCGCAAATATTAAAATAATAATAATAATAATAAAATCAGTAGAAATACAGTGAGCAGATGACGTAGGAACGAAAGATATACATATACACATGCACATCCAATTAAAATGGAAGAAGTCATCTAACTCGCCTGGGCGCAATTTTGTTCATTTATTTTATTCCCACATAGAAAAGTAAGAGATTACCTGGAATTCGGCATAAGGTATTGTTTTTAAAAACAAATAATAATAAAGGATTAAGTTTATATGTCGTTCTATAACTATCACACCAGTGGCTGAGAGGTTCTGCTCTCAAAGCTGGTAGACAGGAGGCGCTGGGGTTCAAATCCCTGCGCGCTCGTCGACCTAACCATTCGGAGTTTTCCATGGTTTTCTTCGAATTTTGCCGTAAATACGGATTAGGATCCCTTAGAAAGACACCCCCTCCCCCCCCAAAGGGCCTATATTCCTGGAGTAGATAATTCGCCGTTATAAACCAACCAAAAACAACTAACCATCTATAACTATCACCTCTTTAAACTTTCTCATATTACGCCTCTTAACTTGTTGCGCCCCCTCCTCCTCTCCCCGCAATTGCGGGTTTGCGGGTCGTTCATTACACCACTGATTTTTTTACTTGTTTTTTATTACATTCGATCAATACTGATCATTTTAGCTTTATGCAAATGCACCTTACAAAAACGCCTTTTTTTCCGTACAGATATCCAGTCGAAGCTTTTCTCGTTATATGCAGGTTGTCAAAAAAAATGTATACAGAACTCAGGGGACAGTATTGTGCTGTGTTCTAAAAAAAAACACAGAGTGAAGTGTTTCCTAAAAAAACTAACCTGGTAGTACAGCATCAAATATTTCCCACTAAAGTCAATTTTTTTGGTTTATTGTGTTTTTATGCACCATTTAGGTGCATAATACCAATAGTAAAAATAGTTAAAAATACCTAAGGAGCACTTATTTAGTTTTAAAATAATTTAAATTAACAATTGCAGAATTATGGCAAAACATGAGCTTCTTTTTTTACAGATTTTCTTGTCATAATATGATTTTAGAATGATCTATATATATATGATACATTCCTGTCGAAAATTGGCACATTATAGACGATCGCTATTGCTGTCGACTTGAACGTTCTTTCCACCAGACAATCGGAACATCTCAGTCCGAAACCACTAAAATTACCTGATAATCATATCGAGGTAGCCGCAGTCGAGATCGTTGAAATGTAGTCATGACACCCGGACAGGGCATCACTTCGAGTCACTCACCATGAAGACAAATCTCGAAGTATATCACATCGGAAATCGTAGTGTATTTGCAGTCGTAAAAATTGAGCAGAGGCGGTGAAATCCAGAAGAAATTTCCCAAAAACATTAAAAAGAAGACTTAATAACTTAATAGATGAGCAGTGGCTTTATTGTGATCACAGAGATGAAAGCAACTCCACCAACTTTCGCTTCATTAAAACTGAACACATTTGAAGACATTGAAGAATTAGCAGAACTTGAAGAACATCCTACCGATGCATTAGTGTAGACTCCCCAGTGACGGCAATTAGATGACAACCACTAATTCGTGTAAATTCTGTCTCCGAAGCCAGTGTAACCGTATAAATACTTCAAAATTTGGCCCAAAGGTACAAAACGCGCGAACAAGCTGGTCCACTCGCATCCATGTTCGGAGGGCGCTAGGGGGATAAAGAAGGCGGAGCTTTCTCGCTAATGAATGAAAAAATGAGGCCACGAAGACGTGTCTCTGACGTATGATTAAAACTCTTTAACAGAAGCGGCAAATTAAAAAGGTAAAAAGGTCTTTGGGCGCGAAAACCGCTTGGAATCATGGGATGCCGAATGAATTAAATAGAAATAAAAATGGTATTATAAAAGTTCCAAAGAATAAAAATTAAATGTCTCAAAAGAAGAAATTAGGCAGGTGCGTTTAGAGGCAGTGTTGCAATTTACGAGAATAAGGTTTTAATAAATACGTGTAGCTTTTAACAGATTAAGATTTTTAGAATGATAAATAACAGAATATTTTGATTAAGTTATGGAATAAAATACAAAATAGATTTAAGAGATATTTTAAAAAGAGAGGGAAAAAAGAATTGAAGAATTTGGAATAATTTAACTAAAGAAATAGGGCGAAAATTTTTTATTATTACATATCCACCCACCCAAAAAGACGAATGAACCGGTAGGTCATATGACCTGCAAGTTCAGTGAAGGGAAATGTTACACGGACTTGGATTACAATTTATCAACTGGAGGAAGTCAAAATAAGTACATTTCCAAAATTTATTCTTTAATGCCCAATAACTATAACGCGAATTGGTGGAGTTGCTAATAAAAATACAATTACAAGATATTAATCTTGTTAACAATGACATAAAAAGCTTTAGAAAATATTAAACAAAATAAGAAAAGAATTGTAACACTTTAAAATAATAGATAACATACTTCCAGAGTATCATCTTACAAAATTGGTTGCAAATTGCTTGTAGAATTGTTGCTTAATTTGTCGTTCAGTTCTCGTCTGAGTGATAGTCCATCCAAAAAGTTATTTGCATACCTCACAAACTGAACAGTTTACAAATTGAAAGAGAAAAATCCTTCAAATTTTAGATCTTACTGATCTTCCTTATGAAAGTCTATTTCAGAATTAAAGTTCATCTGAATGCTTTATATTTACTAGCAACAACTCGAAAATAGTACTAAGATTAATATTAACAACAATAAAACACAAATAATACAATAATAATAATAATAAGAAGAAGAAGAATATCAACAATAAAAATTTTAAAATAATAATACTTAACAATAACAATAATCATAAGTTAATTTTCAAATATTAAACTTATGTTTGTCTGAAAAACTCAGTCCTGAATGGAATGCTAAGAAAAACTTAAGAGAAATGAGTATTTTGTTATGGTATAGTTTGTCTGACAAATGGTAATTACCTAAAAAGGCAAATAAGTAATGTAAGCAGTATAAGAGTTTTTTACTCAACATCAAAATTACTATTACCATTATTACCTTTATAACTTCCATTACCTTTACTACTTTATTACTTGTTTACTTCTAGAAGTAAAAATTTATATATCTCAACATATTCAAATTCAAGTAGTATTCAAATTCAAGTAATATTTAATCTCAATATCAAATTATAAATAGTATAACTAATAATAATAATATTCAACAATAAGTTCAGCAATAACAAGCATTATAATTCAAAAATATCACACTCTTTCTTTAATTACTTTCTTAAGTATATCATTAATATCTCATCCATATAGTAGTGAATGAGGCATGAGAATATACTCGAATAAAATACATAATACAAAATAAGGAATAAATAAGAAAAATTCGTGAAAACAATCATTATTGTGTAGATGATGGTTATGTAACTATCTTGCTTTCAGTCAAACAAGAAAACATAAGTTGTGAAATGAAAAAATGGGACCTTGTAGCATATTAAGAAAGGTTGGACAATTCTCAATTAGTATTAAGATATCATATTTGATTAGTTTAAGATATAATTTAATCCAGTTTATTTTATTAGTTTAGTTAATACTGTTTAATTTATTATTCTAATCTAATCCAATTCAGTATCAGAAACTCCTAACTTAAATCAACTAAATTACGCCAGCATAAAAAGTTGACTCAAGTGGAAACTTCAACAGTGACACTCTCGTGTGCACAATCAAGAACACCACGGTTATACAGAAGAGAATTGATTAGTTAATTATTAATTTATTTTATTTCGTTTATTTTTGGATTATATTAAAATCAAGACGAAACTATAAATTTAACATTAGTTTGTTGTTGGTTCTCATGGGATAATTTTAATTGATCAGGAGGATAATAAGGGCGTAATTTTGATACATGTACTATTTCAGTAGGTTTATTTTGAATTTGTCTATCAATTTCAAAATTGACATCAGATAACTTATTAAGGATTTGATAAGGACCACTAAAGACTTGTGAAAGTTTTCTGGTATTAGGATATTGGAACTCTTCATAAATTACAAGATCTCCAATCTCAAATTTTGGTTCTAGATAATTTCGATCATAATATTTTTTACTTCTCCAATAGAATTCATCAGTGCGTTTTTTAGCAAGTTTAAGGGCTTCTTGAACAGGAGGGTAATAATTTTGTTGAAGAGGAGAATCATAGGGTAATTGGCCAAAAAGTAAGTAAGCAGGAGGGAATTTAGTGATAGAATGAGGGGTATTGTTATATTCATTAACTACTTCTGTCAAAATTTTTGTCCAAGGAATTTTGGAGTTGGTAGAATTGACTTTACACTTCAATCTAGTAACTACTGTCTGGTTCGCTCTCTCACATTTGCCATTCGTTTGAGGATGATGTGATGTGGTTAAACGTTGCTTAATATTGTGGTTTCGCAGAAATTTTTTAAATCTAGATGAAGTAAAGGCTGCATTTCTATCACTTAACACTTTTTGATGGGTCTGGACATTAAGAATTTTATTAAAACAGAATAATTGTTGTGGTGTTTGAATATTAAAAACTTGGTTTAGACAATTAGTATAAGTTTCTGTGGTAACACTTTTTGAGGGGAAAGCCCAAACATATCTAGTAGCATGGTCGATGATGATGTGTAGATATTTTTTGGTGGAGTTATAATAATTGAATCCTCCCACAGTATCAATAGAAAGACATTCAAAAGGTTGATCTGTGGTGTGCATAGCTTGTAATAAGCCAAATTTTTTCTGTCTGGGTTTTTTATTCTTTTGACAAATATCACAATGTTTTACAAAATTGGTTATATCTTGCGTCATGTCAGGCCAATAATAATTAGGGGAGATTAAATTTAACATTTTTTGGATACCAGGATGACCAAATTTTTCATGAGCAACATTTAGTATTTTTCTCCTTAAAGACATGGGGACTACTATTTTTCTAAAACCTTTCTTTTTTACTATCATAAGTCCATTTTCCTTTAGATAATTTTTACCACACACATTATCTTTTTCCTGCCTCTCTATAATTTCTTTAACGTCCAGAAGAAAAGTAAGTGGTTGAATAAAATGTGAAATTGGGTTTCTCGACAACATGTCGGCTTCGACATTTGTGGATCCCTTTTCGTAAACTATATTATATTCAAACATGCTCAACTTCAAAGACCATCTAAATAACCTGCCTCTCAAATGTTTAGTATTTTTTAACCATACAAGAGATGCATGATCAGTATGAATGGTAAATTTTACACCATGAAAATAATGATAGAATTTGTCTAAGGTGTCAATGATGGCAAGACACTCTAACTCGGTAATAAAATAATTCTTCTCATAACTTCTCAATCCTCTAGAGTAATAAGCAATTGGATGTAAAAAATTATTACTATCAGGTTGTTTTAAGACTGCACCTACTGCCACCTGTGAGGCATCAACAAACATATGGAGGGGTAACTTAGGGTCATAAATTTTTAAGATAGGTTTGGCTATTAAGGCATCTTTTAATTTTTGAAAAGAGTTTTGACAATCTGTATTCCATTCCCATAGTGTATTTTTTCTGAGTAATCTGTTAAGAGGGACTCGAATTTCGGCATATTTATCTATAAACTTGTGATAAACATTGATAGATCCTAAGAATCTCTGAAGTTCCTTTACATTTGAAGGGGGTTTTAGTTTTTTTATTACTTCAATATTAGCATTAGCAGGAGTTAATGTGACATTCTGGATGGTATATCCTAAGAAGTTAATTTTATTTTGGACAAAATTGCATTTAGAGAGTTTAAGTTTAATGTTTTCGCGTCTACATAATTCAAATATTTGGTTTAAATGTTGCATATGTTCTTCTAATGAGGAAGAAAAAATAATGATATCATCAAAATAATGGCAAGCAAAGTCTATTTTGTATTTAGTAAGTATTCTTCTAAGGGTTCTATTAAATATCGGGGGGCCTAATTTAATCCCGAAGGGCAGAACTAACCATTCAAAGAGCCCAAAGTTGGTAGCAAAAGCCAATTTTTCAGTATCGGATGGATGTATGGGTATGTGCCAGTAGCCAGAGGCTAAATCTAAAGTTGAAAAATACTGCGCACTACTCAGTTTATCTAAAATTCCATCGATACGAGGTAGGGGTTCTGCGTCATTTTTCATTATTGCATTTAATTTTCTATAGTCAACACATAATCTAGTTTTTTTACCTTCTTCTCTTTTCATTACTAATGTAACAGGGGCAGAATAGGGACTATTGCTCTCTTTAATTAAACCAGCATCTAATAGTGAATGAATTTGATCCGAAATCTCTTTTTCTTCTAAAGGGAAAGTTCTGTATGGCCTCAGAGATATTGGTAGGTCAGAATTAAGAAGAATACGTTGCGGTTCGATATTAATTCTCTCGACATCAAATTTATTTTTAGAAAATATATCTAAATAATCCCTTATACTTTCCCTTAAAGTTTCATTTTCTATAGAATTTATTTCCCCAATTAATTTAGAATTATCAACATTAGATGGAACAAAGGATTGAGGAGATATGATCTTTCCATAATCGGGTTGCACTCTCTGATAATCATAGTTAACATTAAAATGAAGTAACCTTAATTTATCACTGGATATGTTCTTAGATTCATTTAAAACAAGGTCTCCTTGTAATACTCTACATGTAGCACAGTCAATAATTAAATTAAACTTACAGCATTCTTTTAAACCTAGTATAGCATAATCTAAATTTGTATTACATATTAAAAATCTAATATTTTGTTGCACATTACCTAATTTAAACAATAAATTACAAGCTTTATCTATTACAACAGTTCCTTTGGCTTGGCCAATAATAACAGGTGGAATATTTATAACTTTAGCATTTAAGAATTTAACAAATTTAAAAGGCAAAATACTTATGGTTGAGCCAGAGTCAATCACACAAGGTAGTTCCCTGTTATTTACATATCCTGATACAATTAACTGTCATATATTATCAGTAGATGGTTGTGGTTGACTAAGAGGGGGTGCAGAAGATTGCAGAGGCCTAACATTGAATACACAATCCCTCTCCCAGTGATAAGCATTTTGGATACCTCTATTTAAACACATTCGACATGGTCGACTAGGAAGCCTTCTTTGATAATGATTGACAGGCAATCTGGGACTAACGAACCTGGACGTTGAAGGGTTAAAATTAGTTGCTGCTTGGAAATTTGGATTCCTGTAATTAGGTTGAGGGCGAATCCAATGTCTAGGTGAATTAATTGGTTGAGAAAAAGGTCTGGAATTTTGAGACATATTTCTAACATTACTATTATTGTTACTGCTAGAATGAGATGGAATGACAACAAGTTGTTTAACTAATCTATACCAATCGGTAGTAGATTCAGGAGGATTTACTATTAAATAGTTCTGGTATTCAGGTTTTAAGCCATCTGTCAATCCTTGTAAAATAATAGTTTCACATAATTTAAGTTGTCGACCTATCTCTATTTTCTGACGGAAATAATTTTCTAAGTTGTTTAGGTCATGCAATTTCAGCGAGGCGAAATCAGAAAAACGGGCGACTGTTACTTTCAGAAATTTTTCAGTTAAGATCTCAGCAATTTTTTCATACTCTTTACAATCTAGACATTCATTAACATACACCTTTAATGCTTCGCCCTTCAAATATTTGGAAATATTGTTGATTTTCCACTCTTTTTTATCTGGAGGGGCTGATCCTTCAAAGTGTCTAAGCCAAGACACAACATTCATCCCACTTTCTGGGTCAAAAATAATAACATTAAGCTCTTTTTCAGCCATTTTGGTTTGAGTACCCTTACTTTCAACAATAACTTTAACAAACCCTGACTTTAATAACATGTAAAAAAAATAACAATGTATAAAGAATTCTTTAACATAACAACAACTGTAAATATCTAACTCTTAATAATTTAAATAACAAACTAAATAATATTCAACAGTAAAAAAGTCCAATTCATATTAAAATTCATTTCACTTAAATAGTAAATGTAAACTACTACTATAATCTTTCTATAAATAGATCCACTATATATGAATATCACAATTTAGAATGAAATAAATAAAACACTTTTTTAAAATAAGTATCATTATTTCGTAAGAACAATTTTTTTTTTGGCTCTTGAATTGTACTCTCAGAATATAGCATCAAAAAACAAAAGTAATAAAATAAACAAATAAATTAACTGCACAATAATTTTACCCTTTCAATGTTACTCAACTTTCTTTTGAGATAACACATTTTTTTTTTTTCCACATTAATAAACTTCAAAAGCTATTTTTGCGATTATTATGCAATCAGTGAAGCTGTAATTTCAGATAATCTAATAAATTTTTATGCATTTTTAGAATGGCATAGAATATGTTCCAATACATGTTACTTGAAAAGAGATTACTCATATATTTTTTCAATAAATAGAAATTTTTTCCTATGAATAAATATCACCGAATGAAAAGGGACTATAATTAAATGATAAAATAAGAACATAAAATGAAGTTACTCTTGTAAAATGAAGTAATATAGGAATAAATATCAGAGCAGTTCAAAACTTTCAGTAATATTTGTGAGCTTAACCAAATAAAATTAATTTTTTAACAATACATAAGAATAAATATTAAATTTCGTAAGTTCTAAATGTTCAGGATAAAAGGAACAAAATTTTTCTAAAGTATTCTAAGAACAATTTTTGTTCTATATAAGCCAATAATAACAAATCAATAAAATAAGAAATCAATAAAAATAAAAGAATAATTTAACTTACAGACGTCACTTCTGGGATAAATTTATAAACACTTATGAGTGATAATTTGACAACTAATCGGTAGTTGTTCTCCAATATCACTGGGAAGTCTCCAAAATGTTTTTATTACACAGGTCATCAGTTATCCTGACCGGCTTTTTTGATACATTCCTGTCGAAAATTGGCACATTATAGACGATCGCTATTGCTGTCGACTTGAACGTTCTTTCCACCAGACAATCGGAACATCTCAGTCCGAAACCACTAAAATTACCTGATAATCATATCGAGGTAGCCGCAGTCGAGATCGTTGAAATGTAGTCATGACACCCGGACAGGGCATCACTTCGAGTCACTCACCATGAAGACAAATCTCGAAGTATATCACATCGGAAATCGTAGTGTATTTGCAGTCGTAAAAATTGAGCAGAGGCGGTGAAATCCAGAAGAAATTTCCCAAAAACATTAAAAAGAAGACTTAATAACTTAATAGATGAGCAGTGGCTTTATTGTGATCACAGAGATGAAAGCAACTCCACCAACTTTCGCTTCATTAAAACTGAACACATTTGAAGACATTGAAGAATTAGCAGAACTTGAAGAACATCCTACCGATGCATTAGTGTAGACTCCCCAGTGACGGCAATTAGATGACAACCACTAATTCGTGTAAATTCTGTCTCCGAAGCCAGTGTAACCGTATAAATACTTCAAAATTTGGCCCAAAGGTACAAAACGCGCGAACAAGCTGGTCCACTCGCATCCATGTTCGGAGGGCGCTAGGGGGATAAAGAAGGCGGAGCTTTCTCGCTAATGAATGAAAAAATGAGGCCACGAAGACGTGTCTCTGACGTATGATTAAAACTCTTTAACAGAAGCGGCAAATTAAAAAGGTAAAAAGGCCTTTGGGCGCGAAAACCGCTTGGAATCATGGGATGCCGAATGAATTAAATAGAAATAAAAATGGTATTATAAAAGTTCCAAAGAATAAAAATTAAATGTCTCAAAAGAAGAAATTAGGCAGGTGCGTTTAGAGGCAGTGTTGCAATTTACGAGAATAAGGTTTTAATAAATACGTGTAGCTTTTAACAGATTAAGATTTTTAGAATGATAAATAACAGAATATTTTGATTAAGTTATGGAATAAAATACAAAATAGATTTAAGAGATATTTTAAAAAGAGGGAAAAAAGAATTGAAGAATTTGGAATAATTTAACTAAAGAAATAGGGCGAAAATTTTTTATTATTACATATATATATATATATATATATTTAAGTTAAACCATTAATATGTAATAAAATGCTTTATTTTCCACTGAATATGTCAGCTTTTTTTTCTTTTTAGGTAACATGTGTTAATATTTGGAAAAGTAGGTTTATTTCGAATTCTCGCTTAATTGGCTGCCATTTTGTAATAAAGTGATAAAATGAAAGGTGCCCAACATTAAAATCTTAGTCTGAACAAGCTGTAAAAATTTAGCCATGTTTAATTTTTTAAATTCTTTATCAGACAGTATATAGAAAAATTTCAAAAAAGTGTTTTTTTTTTTTTTTTTTTTTTTTTAAGGACAGACTTTATATAATGCAAAAAAAAAATTGATTCAGATTTTTACATCTTTAGAAAGATAATTTTATTCTGAATAACTAGATTCAAATTTTTTAATTGTGCGATAATTATTTACTGAGATATTAGGGAAAATCTATACACCACTCCTGCATTTTCGATTTAAATGCCCTGCGAAAACTGTCATGGCGGCTTGTTAACATTTTGCTATCATGCTTTCACATTATCGCAACTCTGGAAATACGCTAAAATGCGTTAATTGTTTTTAGTTGAATACCGTACATAATAATAATAAGAAAGCTTTAAAGCATTAACTTCAACTTCCACTTTCGCCAGTTTTGTTTACTTTTTGATGGTTTTCTATAGTCATCCGCATGTTTGGTAGTGTATGTTTAGGCTATGCATACCCTACCCATAAAAAGTATATACAGGGTGTTCCAAAATTCGACTGACAAATTAAGAGGGATGATATAAGGCATCAAGAGGATGAAAACTTATTATAGACCGACCGTGGGTCCGCAAACCACGTTTAGTGGGAGAAAATTGCAAAGATACTTATGAAGTGTGTGACGTCGAGTGGAACAAAAAGGGCATATTAAAAGATTTTTCTATGCAATATTTAATCAGAACTGGAAATAAATTGTATTTTTCACACTCTTTCATTTCTTTCGAATTGTTTTTTGTATGTAAAGATGGAATTTTGTAATCGAATTTTCCCTCCCTTTCGGATATGCTAAAATAAAAAAATATGTTTTTTGTATGTAAAGATGGAATTTTGTAATCGAATTCCCCCCCCCCCCCCTTTCGGATATGCTAAAATAAAAAAATACGTTTTTTGTACGTAAAGATGGAATTTTGTAATCGAATTTTCCATCCTTTTCGGATATGTTAAAATAACAAAATATGTTTTTTGTATGTAAAGATTGAATTTTGTAATCGAATTTTCCCTCCCTTTCGGATATGCTAAAATCAAACAAAATATGTTTTTTGTATGTAAAGATGGATTTTTGTCATCGAATTTTCACTCCCTTTCGGATATGCTAAAATAAAAAAATATGTTTTTTGTATGTAAAGATGGATTTTTGTAATTGATTTTTCACTCACTTTCGGATATGCTAAAATAAAAAATATGTTTTTTGCATGTAAAGATGGATTTTTGTAATTGATTTTTCACTCACTTTCGGATATGCTAAAATAAAAAATATGTTTTTTATATGTAAAGATGGATTTTTGTAATTGATTTTTCACTCACTTTCGGATATGCTAAAATAAAAATATGTATATAGTATATATTTTTTATTTTAGCATATCCGAAATTGAGTGAAAAATCGATTACAAAAATCCATCTTTACATACAAAAAACAATTTGAAATAAATAAAGTGTGAAAAATACGATTTATTTCTAGTTCTGATTAAATATTGCATAGAAAAATCTTTTAAATACAGCAGGTTTTAAACAATGCAGTGTAAAATGTTAATTTGTCACTTGAAATTTTAATTTAAAATCCAAGTAAATGACTCGTAAATTGCCTGTTTACCGGTTGAAATATTTCATTTCCTCGTAAAGTTTACATTTATCCAGTAGAGTTTGAAATGGAAACTTGAAAGCTTTTATGCGGTTTTGGAGAATTCCAGTTAGGCAGGAAAAAATATATACACTCTGAGATTTTCATACATAAATTAACATTTTTCACTTTTTATAGGAAGAATACATTAAACTAGGCATGGATTTTTTTTTCATCGCGTGTGTTTATGTTTTATGAAACTTAGATTTTTCTCCTGAAGCCTGTTTTATTTATTGGAATTTTTATTTCTGAATAAACTGTTATTCTCGTAGTTCGATATTTTGGAGACAACGTTTTATACCGTTAGAATTCTAATTTGAAAAATGAGTTCGATATGAGATATAAATGTAAGAAATGTATTTTAAGCCTATGAAATGGAAATAGACTAAGACAAAAAATGATTTATTGACCCGATATAGTCTGAAATTTTAATTTCTTTCTCCAAAAGCTGACTTTTATGTATAGAATTTGCGCGAACACACTCTAGCTATCTCTAAAAGCGACTCAATACTTTAAATCATATCAGCACCAAATTATCATTTGATGATCGTCACGTGCATCTACTACAGAGAGTCTGTCACTAATAAATTGCTGGTAAGAAAAATTCGTACACCTCCTTATTATAAATATTCGAGCTATCGTAATCTTGCTTCGTAATGAATATGCATATATCAAAAACGTAACGCGCTAGACGTATATAACATTTACGTAAACGCTATCTCCCGAACAAATTGAGATAGAGACTTGAAATTGGGTATGTACTTAGCATGTAATAATGAGAAGAAGCTTATTGAATTTCAGTAACCTCTATTACCCGGAACTATTTTTTCGGATTCTCGAAATATTCGTTCTGATAAAAGGTACATACAAATTTTCGAAATTGCTTAATTTAAGGAGTGACTGTAAAAGACAAAAAAAAAATTGCATAAAGAATGAAGTAGATCGTATCATGAGTTGCCGAGATATTTGTAATCCTATTTTCCGCACTCTTCGATTTTTCGTGACCCTGTATTTCATTCAAATTTCAATTCAAAGATCTATTTTAATTGGAAATGAGACACTTCATCCGACGCAGTAAACCGTTAGTTAATATGATTATATTTTATAGTTATAAGGATATTTCTTTTACGCAATTCAGTAATAGAGCATTTCTACTAAGGCATTTTTTATTTCATCAAATGAATTATTTCGTACTAAATGCAACTCTCCTATTTACATAAATAAAATCTTTTGTTTAAATCTCTAGCATTATTTCTCTCTTTTTAATTCCAGTTGTAGAATTTATGAATTCCTCTCGCAAATCCTATAAAAATTATTTTGATACGTTCGAAAATTGTCCTCATGCATATTTCTGTGAAAACATTCGAGAAGGAAGAACAATTATTTGAACATCATCCTGGAAATTACATTTGAGACGAATTCAGCGTATTGTAAACGATTTAAGAAAAGATTCGAAATTACTAATCTTCTGAGGTAAAAGTTCAAATCATTTGGATGCTTATTTAATAATGGATTCTATTAGCATGGGAATTGAATGAAATCTAGACATTTTTCACTTACTTCTGTGATTATAAAAGAAATAATTGCATTTTCATGTTACAGCAGAATATAGAAAACAAAAATCAAATGAAGTCTGTGGCTTACATAAAATTAGTTTTCTAGCAAAATTCACTTTGCAATCTATTCTCAATCAAATATCTTCTGCTACGTAACCAAATTTATACATGAAAGAGTAAGAAAATAGTATTAATTGCAATGTTAATGTTAATCCTGCTAAATTAGAAAGTCTTTTTGTTTTTGTAACACATGTTTGTTGAGCATGAAAATATTCACTTGAAAATTAATAACATTCGATAAACTTATATTCCATGTAGAAAAAACGGATTAATGCACTATAAAAACGACTCGGAAACGTTTCCGAAAATCAGTGGCAGCGAAAGAAGCTCTTTTTTATAAAGTCTTCTTTATATTTCGATATACAGGGTGATTTTTTTTAAAGTTGTGAAAGTAAAACCCTATAACAAAAGAACCACTGATCCAAATGACCTAAAATTTCACCAGTATGCTCCCAAAGCAATGGGTATTTTTTAGGCATGGTTAAAAAAAACTTAAAATCGCACAGACAGATGGCGCTGTACACGCAGTAAAGTCGGGAGACGAACTTGCGCCCGGCAGACGCACATTGTCAATAAAAACGTGAAGTAGGCACATCTCGTGTTCATTATTCTAGGGAAATCCTCGCAATGACGGCGCCATTGACGGTTGTTAGTGAAACTGTATCATCAGAATAATGACAGCGGAACAACTGCTCTTAGGAGATTTAGGACACTTAAGAATTTAAGAAAAGGTCCAATGACGACAGAGGGTCTACGGAAGATGATTTCTCAAAGTACCGTCCATTGTTTTCCTCCCACAGACGATATTCTTTGTTTCTGCTACCTTACAGCGCCATCTGTCGGTACAATTTTAAGTTTTTTTTAACTATGCCTAAGAAATCCTAATTGCTTTGGGAGCATACTGGTGAAATTTTAGGTCATTTGGATCAGTGGTTCTTTTGTTATAGTGTTTTACTTTCATAACTTAAAAAAATCACCCTGTATATTAGATTCTGAAGTTTCTACAGATAAAGAAAGCTTTTCATAATCGTGGGTGGCTCCTGAAATGTTATTGTATTTTTTCGTTTCTGATTATATTGTATTTTCTTAGATTAAGAAACCTTTGTCTTTTTTTACAGTGTATGGGAATGTATGGAAAATTTTCCATGAAAAAAATATATTGACAGACTTTTGAACTACCAAATGTTATAAAATGGATCTAAATTGCGATAATTTCGGTAGGTAAAAAATGTATTTTAATTGCTTAATATGTAAATGACTGTAAAAATTAAAGTGCCGAAGTGAGTGGGCAAAAATTCCGTTCTATTTAATATCGTTAATTGAATTTGAATCATTAATGAAATGGAAATATACTGTCTAATACTCCTTTATCAGGCAAAACGTGTAAATAATTTTCATACATAAAAATACGCGGGAAATTATCCCATATCCGGTGCCAAAAATGTTGGCTTTTTTTTTTTTTTTTTTTTTTTTTTTTTGCGTAAAATGTTTTGATGTTGTTGTGATCTTTTGGCATTTGGTCAGATAATTTGGTAAATTTATAAATAAAATATAATATTACATAAAAAAATATAAATAACATAAATAAAATATAATTAATATATATATATATATATAATAGATTATAATAGTATAATATATTATATTATATATAATAATATTGTAATATATAATATATAATAATATATATTAATTAAAATAAAAATTGGTTAAAATGAGAAAACGGTATTTTGGCTGCATTTTGGATTTCTTCTCCAAGCGGCACAATACTTCCCAAATACGCACCACATGTTAAAATTGCTGTATTATATTACTCTTTATTCAATAGAAAAAATCGTACTTTTATTTTTTTCATTAAAAAAAAAAAAGTCCAATAAAAGAAGACAAAGGATCCCTGAATGTATTCCGTTTGAAATTTTGACGTCTGTTAAAGGGGGAAAAATATTAGAAATCCCTGCCTCTCTGCAATGTTTCTTCATTCTTTAATTCGAATTTTACATGGAGGAAATACGTTACGCTTTTGCTGTATTTTATTCATTTACTAGCTGACCCGCCCGGCGTTGCCCGAGCCCTTGTAATAAACTTAAATCTCTTAAAAACGAAACTCTGGCCACGGTCTACGATGGCTTCGGAACCGTATACCCGGCATGCTCGTACGCTCTAGACATTTTTTTATTTCCCCCTACCACCGCCAGGGGAGCATTCTGTTCTAAACAAACCTCTTTCCGAACGAACTTCTGAGACATGTTCCCGCTGCCTACGTTACTGTATAGTAGGCGCACTACAAAATTGAGCTGGTTTTGAGAAGATTGGAACATTATTAGCCCAGTTATTGCAATAAGGCACAGTTCAATGGCGGATCTAATGGGGGGGGGGGGGGGATGGGGCGATCGCCCCTCCCTTGGACTAAATAAGGGTCGGTAAACCGACATTAGAGCCTCCGCGGAAAAATGCCTCTGGCGAAGCCCGGCCCGACCCATGGGTCAGGCCGGGACAGATTTTCACTCTTTAAGGGTCGGGTCGGGACCGGGCCTTATTTTTTTAAGACTTGGGCCTGGGCTGGGCCTCGCTTTTTCTGGAGACTGGGGCTGGACCAGACTTCTTTTTTTTTCGGGTTGAGCCTGGCTTATATTTCATTCTTTCTAGAGGTCTGCACGGGCCGAGATTTTCATGCCTGTACCCGGCATAAAAGCTAAAAATTCGACCCGGTTGTGGCCAGTGGCGGATCAATCGCCCCCCCCCCCTTGCGCTAATAAAAGGTCTGGAAACCGACATCAGAGGCCTGTGCGGGAAAGGGTCTGTCCCAAAGAAAACTCTCGAGCTAATTTTCATTCACGAAACTCGGACCTTGCCTGTGCTTCACTCTTTCCTAGCCGGGTATTCCCTTTTTCTGTAGACTCCAGCCAGGTCGGTCTAGACTTCTTTTTTACGGGACGAGTTTGGCATAGAATTCATTCTTCCTTTCCTGCACGAGCCGAAATTTCCAGACCCGGGCTCGACCAGGTATAAAAGCTAAGAGTTCGGCCCGTGTCTGACTAGACCAGTATGCAAAGTATTATTGGCTCGTGCATACCTCTAAATTCTTCCGCCCGAGTCTATGTTCGGGTGGCATTTTTTGCTTTCTTCTATCTTTACAAGAACAAAGTATTGGATTTGTAAAATTTTTTGACGTATTTCTACGTTTTAGGAGGTCCTGAACACGAATTGACTGTTCTTAGAAAATGTTCGTCTATGTTTTTGTCTGTCTCTATGTATGTGATACAAATTTTGTGGGCGCTCTATTTCAAGAACTAATGCGCGGAATTTAATGAAAATTCGTATTCAGTTAGACCTTGACATAAATTGGTTCTGATGATGTTTTGGTTTAAATTGCTCAACTGGTGGTGCTGTTATGCTGCATTTTTCGCGATTTCTGTGATAGCTATATCTCAAGAATTAACGAATGGTATTTCAATAAACTTTAGATTATGTTTGACCTTGGCATAAATAGATCTTTATTAGAATTGGGTGTATACCGCCCTACAGATGTCGCAACAATGATCTGTTTTTCACGATTTCCGCGTTAGCTATGTCTCAAGAACGAATAGATTGTCATATAATTTTTATTGCAGACGATTTGATTTATATAGAAGAAAGTTTTATGATAGCCACAACATACTAGTATTAATTTATTTTCGTATAAATTTTAGTGACGTTGTGCATTTTTTTAGCATAATTTTTATAAATATAATTTGGTTTAATAAATAAAAGAGATATATTTTTAACTAGTCGGGTGTACCAATCCAAAACTTTCTTCTATCTCCTACATGTTAATACTTCAAAATTCGCTATCACAGAATTCTGTTTTACGTCAACTGCTTGCAAAGCGTTGGGTTACCTTCGTTGCATGAACAGCCGATATTCAACTACGAAATATTGCACAAAAATCGTTATCGCAGAGCCCCCATCGGGCAGAATATCCCCAAATTTAAGTACGACCTGCTAGCCGTAGTCAAAATCCTATAAATGAAATTTGGTTTAAATCTATGCATAACTTCATACACTTTCGATGATACAAAGAGGACACACACACGAACTGACAGACATTTTGTAAAAACATGTTTTTCGGGATCTCTTTCAGTGTAAATCCTTCGAAAACCGGAAGTCGAAAAAAATTTCAATTACAATACTTTCTACTGTTATATATAGAAGAAAGTAAAAATGTACTTTTTTCTTTGTAGAGCTTTAAAATTATGACATTTGTTTCTGTAATTCTAAACTACGTTAATATTAATGAATATTCATCTGAATGTAATTGTATAATTCAAATATTTAATGAGTGTTTATATACACAATTATCTAACTGTCATTAATATTGTTGTCATTCTGTATTCCATGAATTTCGACAAAATCTGAAAAAAAAATTTGCGCATTAGTAAGTGGGCTTTATGAATAAATTTAATTGTAGAATAATGTTGCTTCAGAAATATCGGCATGTTTTGTAGAAATTAAGTCTGGCGGTGAAGTACCAATTAAGTTTTTATACGGGCAGATCCGGGCTTGAGGCAAACTTTTAGCTTCTATACTAGAGCGGGCCGAGCCGAGCTCGGGCTTTTAACTAATCTTTGATGTAAAGAAACAAGTAGTCTTATACCCAGTTAGTATTTTATTTACAGAATTTTGAAATGTGGCGATGAGTCAAAGCTTAAAACTGTCTCTATGATGATATTAGCCTTAAAAAAATTGAGCCTTTATGCGACTTCTGGAAGGTATCTCTCCAAGTGCCACATTGCCTCAAAAAAAGATTGTATGAATGCTGTATATTTTTCGTCCAACCGCTGTATAATTCTAATAAAAATCTATACAACCTTTTTATTCGCATTATAATGTGATGTCGTTCTTCCCTATAGTTCTATCTTTGAAGTGTTCGTTGTTTCTTTGGGCGTTTTATTAGAAGGTCCAGTATGTCGTTTGCGTTATAGTGGATGCTACAGGGAGAAGAACTCGCCCAGTCTCACTGTACCCATCCCTACATCTGTCTATTTGGCGACAACTTTCAAGTTATCATAACCTACGATAATCTTCGCTCCCTCCTGTCCTTCACTCCCCGTAATTTACTAGCAGTGAGAGTACAAAGAATCAAGTGACACAGCAATTGCTTACATGTGCAAAGGGGTAGAGATTCGCATTCAAAATTTGATGCGTTTGTTGCGAAAAGCGAGAGAAACTGGCTAAGCATATGTAATTTAGGGAAAAATGAAAAAAAAAACAAGCAACATTTTATTTAAAACAGAATCAGAACAAGGAACGAAATTTCGAAGTAAATTGGGCTTCTTCCATTCTAAAAAAAAAAACGCTTAAAAAGGGTGATAAAGATTAAAAAGGTAAAGGCATTTACAACATTTGCTTATTGTTTTTGTTAATACTTTCAATAACGGTAAGTGTAATGGTCAGCTTTTCTCGCTACCATGCTACAGGTCCCCAGTTCGACTGCGGACTGATAAATGCTAATTCTGGCCTTCATCCATTCGGGGTCTATAAGTTGACTTGGGGACTAAACATTGATAGTTCCGACAACCTGACAGGGGCATTATAGCACCCCAGGGCCCATAGTAAAAAAAAGGGCTCGGACTATATTCCATAAGCCTTAATGAATTGTAAGTTTTGTTCTCAAAAACAAACTCACTTTTTTCTGACACATTTACAAAATTATTGCTATTCATACACATATAAGAATACAAGATCAGTAGCAAAAGCTATGGTTTAAGCGCCCGTAGCAATTCAAAAATTTGCTCTCTCTCCCTTGAGACTACTGTAGTTTCTTATACCTTAATTTTTAATACAGCGAGGTTTTGGAGTTCCTAAAAAATTTAGTGCACTGGACAAGTTTTAAGATACTACAAAAATCCCATTTAAAATAACTCCACCTTTTCAACATACAACTTAAAATTCCACCTAGAGACCTGCGTGGATTGGGTTGTCTCAAACCGAACCCCGAAAAAAATTCTTCGTCCTCCCGAAACCGAAATGAAAGAAAATTAATCCATGTTTTAATAGAATTAAAAAATGTAGTATGCAATTATATCTCTAATTTCAATTTTCTTTTATATAGAAATATAAACATATAGTAAGTATATACTCATTAATATTTAAATACTGTAAAACATTTAAATAACGGACACTTCAATGCCATCAAATTTATCTCTTACTCGGAGGAGTGCACAAAAATATGCAAATATTTGTATTGGGGACTGTCTCTGCTCTTCAGGAGTGATTGTACGGATGTCTTACTGTACACTTCTGAATTTGCGGATAAACTCGACGGCTCCAAGGTGTCCGTAATTCGGAGGTTTTACTAAATGAAAAATTTAATAAAGTATTCCCTACATAAAGCTTTCCGCTATTTGGGACTGTCCATTATGAAATTTTTACTGCATATAGATTTTATCAGAAAAAATATTTCAGACATTATTTTAAAAATCGGGTCAACCCGAGCACGACACGCAAGAGTGAAAAAACCCAACCCGATAATGTAAGTCAACCCGACCCGAAGGAAAAATGTAGAATTCAACCTAACCCAAACCCATTTTGTACCAAAAACAAGTTAACCCGAACCAAACCCCGACCCGCAGTAAACAAGTAGGAATCAACCCGCCCCAAACACGACCCGTAGCAAAAAAGTAGAAGTAAACCTGACCCGCAATAAAAAAAAATTAGGCCCGACCCGACCAAGATTGCGGGTCGGATATTAACTTCCAAATTTCTGATATTGCCCCCCCCCCTTGAAGACTCTCTAGATCCGCCCTTGGCACAGTTAGAGAAAATAAGCTTGAGTGAGGTGCCGAGGGGAGGGGATGTTCGAGTGTCCTTCAGAAAATGACTAATTAGGAGGCCCACTATGCATGCATAAAAATTCGTTCGTTTTGTTAAGCTAGGAACTTAATTACAAAGTTGGCTTAAACTCTTATTTGTAAATAGTGGTAACCGCTACTCATAAATTTAATTTAATGTTATAAAGGGTGACTATTAAGTTAAATATAATGTTTGGAATCACTTGCGTTGAAATCGAAAAGATAGTTGCTGATATATAGAAACGGGACATAGTTAGAGAAAAACCTTGAAGGAGGGGCCGGGCGGGGAGGGTTGTTCAAGTGCCCTTCAGCAAATTACTAATTAGGAGGACCACTATGCATCTTTCAAAATTCGTTCGTTTGCTTAAGCTTTGAACTTCATTACAAATTTGGCTTAAACTATTATTCGTAAATAGTGGTAACCGCTACTCATAATTTTAGTTTAATGTTATAAAGAGTGACAATTAAGTTATTTATAATGTTTGGAACCACTTGCGTTGAAATCGGTAAAATAGTTGCTGAGATATGGAAACGGAGCATAGTTAGAGAAAAAACCTTGAAGGAGGTCCCGGGGGGGGGGGGGGTGTTCAAGTGCCCTTCAGCAAATGACTAATTAGGAGGACCACTATGCATCTTTTAAAATTCGTTCGTTTTCTTAAGCTTTGAATTTAATTACAAATTTGGCTAAAACTGTTATTCGTAACCGCTACTCATAAATTTAGTTTAATGTTATAAAGGGTGACTATTAAATTAATTATAATGTTTGAAATCACTTGCGTTGAAATCGGAAATATAGCTGCTGAGATATGGAAACAGAGCAGAGTTAGAGAAAAAACCTTGAAGGACGGGCCGGGAAGGGGGGGGGGTTGTTCAAGTGGCCTTCAGCAAATAACTAATTAGGAGGATCACAACAATACACCTTTAAAGATTGATGCATTTGGTTAAGCTAGGAAATTAATTTGAAATTTGGCTTTCACTATTATTCGGAAATTTTGGTAACTGCTTTCTAGAAATACACCTTGAAGCTTAAATGTAATTAGACCCTTGCCCATCTTCATTCCCGCAAATATAAAAAATAATCTGTTAAATAAAGTTTTCTGTATTAACAATCTCCATCATAATAATAAATGTCATGTAAAAAAAAAAAAAAAAAAAAAAAACTTAAACCCGACTAATTGTCGTGAATAAAAATGTGCCTGGAAAATATTTCAATCAGTGGTACGTATGTGTAATTTGTCATGTACAGGTGGCGTGTCATTCGCATGGCTCCTCTACGCTGATAACTTCAATCCATATTGACACTATTTAGTTAGAAATCCTTATTTATGCATCGCTACTCTGGTTTATTTAATTACTTCGGTGAAGAATCGATGCAACCAACCAGTGAACCAACCAACCCAAGAGAATAAAAGCGTATTTTTGATGAGAGTTCTTTGTGAATATTAATTAATATTTCAGAAAGTAATTGAAATATTAAAATTCTGACGTTCAGGTACACTAGGAGAGTGTTTGGACTACCTAAATCTAAATTTCCAGCCTTCTAGGTGGGCTAGATTTTCCTACCCATCGCCAACAGACACACACACACACAGAGCGAAACTTTCTTTTATTAGTATAGATTTTTATCGCGTGTTGGGTCAAAATTCAAGGTCGACAAAAAAGACAGCCTGCCGCACTGCGTTACACGTGGATCACTTTTGGAACTGCTTGAATCGCGTGATGCACTTTTTGCCACGCAGGTTTTGGAAAAGAACGGAGCAGGTGCACTAAATGCAGGTGCACTAAAACGCATCACGTGACTCTAGAGGTCCAAAGGGAGACGAACGCGAAGCTTATTGCAGCAGCCTGCCTTTTGTGTTAGCTTCGGCGTAAACGGAGTCCTCTTTTTGTTTAAAAAGAATGTTTCTCTCATAAGCAAGCCACTGTATTATCAAGTAAGACTAAAAAAGTTCCTGATATTTTTCAATTGAAATAAAACATTATTTATATCGTTTACGAGGACAGTTCGTAAAAACACATTAATAAAAAAGTTATTCGGCTGGAGGTTTGGATGGGATTGCGAAAATTTTTATCAACCCTATTTAATGAACCATAAATTACGTTTTACTGTCTTCACTTAATACATTCACTAGTAATGTTTTGTTATACACTCTAATAAATAAAACACTCAATTATGACGATTCGGCAACCCTTAAGCTTTTTTTCATTATATTTGACAATCCTTTCGTCACAGAATCACGTGGTTTTTGAAGAAACGCAAAACCTCAAATATCTGACGAAACTGCTCCCTCACTCCCAAAAATAAAACTCTCACTTTCGACGATTCAGCAAGTCTTGAGCTATATTTCATCATTTTTGACAACCATTTCGTCTCAAAATTAAGTGATTTTTAATGAAATGGAAAATCTCAACTATTTCAGGAAATTATTTTCCCATTCACGGCCAAATTATTTTTGTTGTTACAAAATCGCTCACAAAAAAGGGAGCTCTTTTTTATTTAAAAAATATATTCATATAACAATCAAATTTAAAATATGCGTAACTGATCCGTTTTCCCTCTATAAACAGTAACGAGTTAAAATCTCAACTCCCATCATGTTTATGATTTCTGACTAACAAATTAACTTGACCATATGCTAATCATTTATTGAACAAAGGAAATTTCTCTAATAAATTTTATTAATCAAGCCATATTCTAATTATTTATTAACCATAGAAAAACCATAATAATAATCTAGCCTTATTAATTATAACATGCAGAAATTATAACAGTACCTATAAAAATCAATCTACCTTCTAAAAATAAACACACATCAACATCCGATAGATACATTTAACATCAAACGCACACATGCTTCTAAAATTTTCAAGAGATGGCACCACCGGTCTTTTTTTACACTTTCGAACAAGCAATTTCATGAAATTAATTTCCTCACTTTTTTGAGGATACAAATTTACTCGATTTGACGAAATATTCTCTCGGAGCATTTCCCAGGAAACAGTTTTGCCAAAAACGAAGAAAATTTCGTGGAATTTGAGTATCCATTTCTGATAGCGTTTTCAACACCGACTTTCTGTCCATAGCACTGGGTTAAAATAATGTGTCTCCTCTGCCTATAAAAATAATCTGTTTTCATAAATTTCATTTTATTTTCCTTATGAAAATTAGGATAACAGCAGTAGAACAGTTCTTGTTCAAGGACTCATTTATTCTACAAAAATGTGGATTCATTTTTTCCCTAACTTTTGATTGGAAATACGTCAAATAATTCCTTTACTTTTACATAATTAAAAAATATTCCAGAAGATTTATCCACGTTTGTAGTTTTTGCATTTTAGCTAAATTAAGTATTAATAGTTTTAAAATGTTTTTTTTGTTGAAATAATGTGCTCCACTGTCCATAAAAAATCTGTTTTCATAATGCGCATTTTTTCCCCTTATGCAAATTAGGATAACAGTATTCTAACAGTTCTTCAAGGACTCAATTATTAAAAAAAATGTGGATTAGTTTCCCCCCTAACTTTTCGTTGGAAATACGTCAAATAATTAGTTTACTTTTACTTAATTAAAACATATTCCAGAATATTTATACATGTTTATAGTTTTTGCATTTTAGTTTAATTAAATATTAATGATTTTAAAATATTTTGTTGTTGTAGAGAATTTTCTTTATATCTGCATATTGCAAAATAATTTGAGCGCTTTAAAGATTTTGGAGATTATAAAAGATTTTACAATTTATTTAGTAAAAGATTAGTCCTCGTAGGACTCTTGTTTATTTTGAAGAAGAATTAATTTTTAGATAAAAAGAAAACTAAATAAATAGAAATATTTATGTACACGAGCAAGCCATAACACATTTTTCCTTATTGTACAAAATATTTGTTTTAAAATAAAATTTGTGTTTTACGCGAAACAGCTGGTGAGGCGATAATAAAACAATAAAAATTAATCTCTCCGGAAAGTTTGACATATCATAATCCTCAAAAATGAGATGCGAAGCTCCATCCTCCTCATCTCGAAATCTTGTGCTATCAAGCATTTAACCCCTTAATCGTCGCGCCCGAAAAGTGTAGGCTACTTTTTTAAAATTCAGATTGCTTGATTACCACCAGTTTTTTTTAAGTAGAAATATTCGCCTTATTTAATAGGCAGATAAAATAATGCGAGAATAAAGCCAATTATACTATTTTAAAAAACTGGTGGTAATGAAACAATCTGAATAAAACAGGCGTAGCCTAGGCTGCCCGTGAATGTCTCGGGCACGACGATTAAGGGGTTAATAGACATATAAGCAGAGAAGCATATAAACAGCTTTTTATGACTTATATATTTCAAAAGTCACTTCCCATCAATGGAAATATAAATATTATTCTCAAATTCCCGTTTTATTCAAATTTTATGGCTGAGATAGGCAAAGTAAGACTGCAAAAGTGTGTCATAAAAGAGAAGAGCAGATAAGCCGCAAATTTCCAACCACTAATTTCGTAAAACTAAAACTTATCCTTAAAATCTTTAAATTTTTTCTATTTATAGTTGAACGCGGGAGCTTTACGTTCGCGCAGGTTTTAAATCTGAAACAAGCGGATAAATCTTATTAATAGCCTTTGAAATTGTATTTTTTTTAACATCGTTTACAAGTTTAGTTTACATAAAATAAAGTATATGCATTTAGAGCCTTATTAACTTCAGTGTAATTAGGGTAAAACCACCAGTTCTCAAATGACCTGCTCAAAAACGCATAACTTTTTGACACATTTTCTGACTCTTTTTAACATAAACGCATAAAATTAACAGTCCTGACTGTTGGAGTGATTTGGAGTAGAAATAAGTTTTTTTATTTTTTTGATAAATGAATTACTTATCGAGTTATAAGCGATTCGTATCATGCACCGAGACGGATTTCGCCTTTCTGATACTGTGGCGTCGGGAATTTGGTCCACAACGTTTGACTTTGAAAGTATTTTCTGAAAGATCTTCTGCTTTTACTTCTTTAAATTAAAATGTTTCTGAATAAGAACACCTGCCAATTCAATGCGTTTTCGTATAAAAATTAATTCAAAAGTATATCGTAAAATAGTCAGTTTGGATTTGAAAACAGCCTTAAAGGATATATTAAAATAAGTAACTCATAAGAAACTGATATCATTTATTTCTGGTCCTTAAAATTTCAATGCTGAACTAATTAAAGGGTGCTGAAACTAATTAAAGTACCCATTATGAAAATATTTAATTAAAAAATAGAAATTAAAAGTGCCCCCTTACAGTAAAACCTGCAACAGGTTCTGAAATTATTTTTAGGGTGATGAAAAGCGAAATCAAAACAAAATATTTTATTTCAAATAAACAGGGAAACTATTACCGATCGAAGTCCCAATTAAAATGTGTTCTTTATGGAATCTTCTTTATCAAGTAATACGCTATCGTATTAAAAGAAATGGGAATTCCCAACTTTTGATTTTCCTCAAAGAAAATTATCGCAATTTTTTTTAAACTTAAAATAATAGTAACAACAAAATATATATCTGTTTACGTACTCATTAACTTATTAATGCTTAATACTCCGCAAACCGTCATTACTTGGGCCCCGGAGTGCTACTGGTATCCAAAAGAGAATAATTGAAATATGTCCTGAGTCTATTGTGTTGAGAGTAGTGACGTCATTCACCAATATGGTAACTGGCAACAACACTAGCAATCATGGAACAGCTATATAGAAGCGGGCTGATTCTCATCGCTCAGTTTTAATAGCCTTATTAAATCTCAGAAATTCTTCTGTCATTAAATAAGGAGAAGATGGCTATTTGAATATAGTGGTAACAATTGGCTCGCTGGCGTGCAGCTGTTCCATCACAGCTCTAGCTAATAATGCAGTAGACTCAAGACTGATGGAAAACATTTTATGTTTGTATCAAGTAGACATTAGCTGGGTGCAAGTAACCCTTAGTTATTATATCTTATCTACGTACTCATTAAATAGAGAATTGTGGAGAGTTTGCTTTTATTAAATAAAATTAACATTTGTTGCACAGAAGGTATTCAATTACATGTAGAATTAATTTTTTCACTTTTTTTCATTAATTTTCTTGTATTGTAAATGTATTTCTTTCAGTTATTTTCATTGATTTTCATCTTAAATCTTTACTTTTTTCAAAATCAATATTATGACAAAAATATTTTAAAACTCCAAAACATCTCAATTCCAGGCCGCTTTCATTTTCTTCTATTCCGCCTCATTTTTTGCCTGTTCACGCCTGTTCCCCTAAATTTCGATAGATTAAATGTCCGAAAAGCTAAAAATTTCTTCTTTGAAAATTTGAATGTACTTAATTTTTGTACACCTACAATATATAGATTTTTTTTACTTTAAAATAGTTAAAGAAGCTCGACATTTTTTTCAGGGAGCAATTCAATGTGCCACTGTCCTTTCATAATTTCTTACTTATTGATAGTTTCAGGCATTAACAAAATAGTCTCTTTTAATTAACGAAATAGAGTATTTGACAGTAAACTTCTTATTAGTACATTTTTTTGTTTTGATAATGCCACTTCTTTTTTCTTTTTTTTCAACATCCTTTTAATTCTAGACTTTGCAGTTTTAACTTCTTCTTTATTATGTAGATCATTCTTCTTTATTATTTGTATTAGTTTTCGAATTTATTTCTGCTTGCCCACCTCTATTTAGCTGATTTTGTGTCCTGTTCTTTGTTGATTTTGTTTAGTGAAATAATTTTATAGCATGGTTGGAACTGTAGTTTGCTGTCTATGGTTAGATTTTTTTTTTTTTACTGAAATCATACGTACAAATTATACGTAATCATGGATAGTAGTAATACGTAATAATTACGTAAAAAAATATGGATTATTGCTGTAGTGTATACGTAAAACTACGTAAAATAATATGGATTCTTGTTGTAGTGCATACGTAAAACTACGTAAAATAATATAATTTCTTGCTGGAGTAAATACGTAAAATTACGTATAATTTAATATTTCTTTTTAACTATGGTACTGATCTGTCATTTATTTTTTTGTAAGACTTCTGGATAAAAATACTTTAAACTAGACACGTATGAAACTACGTGCAACAACCCTATGGTGTAATCCTTCTTCTATTGATATTTTCGTTGTAGGTTTAGCTTCTTTTTTTATTCTGCAGACTTCTTTTGATCCAGGCTATTTTAGACTATTTTGGAGACTGTTATAGAGATTGATTTTCTTGGTATTTTCATTGTAGGTTTATCTTTTTTTTAAATTGTTCTTCTGATTTCTTTAGATCTAAGCTATTTCATACTATTTTGGATTCAGACTGTTTTAGCGATGAATTTTCTTTATAGTTTCGTTGTAATTTTTCTTCTGTAGATCCTGACTATTTTACATTATTTCAGTGGTCAATACTCTTGCTCTATGTGAAATTCTTTTTCTTTATTTTCATTTTCAGGAAGACTGCATCTTTAATTGATTTTATTGTATACTGCGTTCCTTTTATTATTTATAACTTCCAAAAGTGGCATTTTTTTCGTTCATAGTTCTATATTTACGAATTTTGAAATTATATTTTGAACAATCTTTGTTTGCATTCTTTTTTTTTCTTATGTAGAACGGAAAGTCGAAACAGGCACATACGATCTTTTTTTAACAAAGCAATTTTTTATACATATCATAGTAAATACTGTGTCTTGAATATAATTCATAAATAATTCGATTTCTCCCTACATTTTTTTACTTTCGAGCTTTGTAAAATTTGGAACTCTCCTTTTCTTTCAGTTTTTTTTTTATTTTGCTCATTTTATACTTTTTTTGGATTTTCATTTTTTTTCATTTTTTTTGTGTTTTGTAATATTTTTTTATATATTTTTATATCAGTATTATTTTTTTTTCATTAGTAAATAAATATATACCAGGGGAACAGGCGCTCTTTTTTATTTATTTCTTAAGATGCCAAAATCTTTTCCATATACCTCGGACACCTTTCTTGCGAATTTCAGACTTCGGAAGATCTTGGATGGGAATGGGGGGTGCCGGTCTTGTAGGTTTAAGTGTTGGAATCTCTTTACTCATAGGAGATGCGCCATTCTTCTTTACTTCTTCTGAAGATTTATTCCGGAATCCCGATGGAAGGGATTTTACTGATGTTTTCCTCATTACACTGGTTTTTGAGTTTGGATCCCCAGTTCTGGAATGTTCTATCATTTTAGTGGTAGCTTGTTTTGCATTTTCTAATGTAGGTGGTAGTGGGGCGCGTCTTTTCTTCCTAGATGGACGCACCAACTTAGTGGTATCCTGTTTAGAAGTTTCCAATATCGGTGGAGGTGGTGCGCGTCTTTTCTTCCTTGACGGACGCACCGACAAAACAATGGGACCGGAATTCTTCACATTTAGATATCTATCTGGAGATCTGAGAGCTGAAGGCTTTTCTTCACCAGGAACTTTTGCTGATTCCTCTCTATCTTTAAGTTGAAATACTCTTGTAACCAAACGAATATTTTCAGCGGCATTTGTTAACTTTTCCAATGACGGTGGGAAACGTGCACCATCTTCATTCTCTGATGGAGTCGCTGATCTTGCTACAAATGTGTTGTCATTTACTATTGTCAATCCGGTGATATTTTCGACATCTTCCAGGCTGAGAGTTAAACACTTTTCATTTTTTATTCGAATTTCAGAGTCCTTGAAACTGTTAATAACGGAGATGTTTTCAACTTTATCCTTTTCCCGACCTGATGGAATCACTTCTGATTGTTGATCGTCGTTAAGCTGTGACCCCAATTCCTCGAAAATCGTTTTTTCCTCCGTATTTTTATTTTTGACTTCTTCATGATGACCATGATCCTTTGCAGAGTCCTCCTTAAAGTTGTCAAGGACTTCTGTATCTGCAGAAGATTTACTTTCTTTTTTATCAGGATTTGGAGGAGGTTGTGGAGCTTTTCTTATAGGTTTGAGTGAAAATTGGGATGAAATAACTTCTGATTTTTTACTAATTTCAACCACTGGTGAGATATCTTGCATTCCGTTTTCATTGCTATTTATATCTTTATTAGCAATATTGCTGTTTTCTTCTTTTACGCTGAACGGATTTCTATCATCCGGATAACCCTCTTCATCCTCCAAGAATGGGTTTAGGGTATCCGGGTATTCATCATTGTCAGCGAACGGATTTAAGGGCTCCGGATAATCTTTGTCTGAATCAAAAGGGTTTAAGTGCTCGGGGTAATCACCCCCTTCATTTGACAATTTTAAATGGTATCTATTCTTGACTTTGTAATTGTTACTAACTTGGTATTCGATGTTTAATTCAGCCCCATTTCTTACCCTTTCACACCAGCTGTTAGTATTGTTGGGAAGTTCTCGATCCCTTTCTTGCCCGGAATATGAGATGGATTGTTCTTGACCTTCGTCTTTCAACGTATCCTTTTCTCGACGAGATGAACTGTTTTAAAGAAAAAAGGTGTTTCAATATTAATGAAGTATTTATGAGACAAATTAGTTGAATATAAAAAGATCATTATTCTATAAAAATGTACATAGTTGGCCCGTTGTATTGGGACAAAACGTAAAAAAATATGCGCTGTCATACAAACTGAACATTAAAGTTTTGTTTAGAAAATCAGGCTATAGAGTGTAGAGAATTTAATTACAGTAGACTCCATATTATCCGAAACACTTGGTTTACCGACATTTCTCACCTATTTCATGGCTTGTTCGGACATATCTGAATTTGTAGCAGAATCTCGAGATTTGGGAAGAAATTTTTTTATTACCTTACAGTGAATTGCACAAAGCATTAAAAACGAAAAAAATGCTTACAAAATATAGTCAATTGGGTCGGTATATAGTCAATTGAACTACTTCAATACGTCGAAAATTTCCACAATAATAATTAAAAATAGATCGAAACATTTTCAAAATTTAATAAATTATAACACCTTGTAATAATATATTTCTTTTTAAATTCTAAAAGATGTAAATTAATAACTTAATAAATACACAGTAAAATAACTTTTATTGTTGTTTGACATGTTTCGGCTCACTCCTAGCGATTTTCAAAAACAAATGAGAATATTCCGTAATTGCACGCTCTTTGAAGTTATTATTTAAAATGCTATCATTTAATTTTCATGTACGTTTTAAAAAAGTACGCACGCTCTCTTTTATGTCACGTTATCAGGGTTTTAGATATGAAAATAAACAACCAAGTAAACATAAAAGATAACGTGCATAATTTTTTAAAAAGGACACGAAAATTAAATGATAGCATTTTAAATAATAGCTTCAAAGCCCGTGCCATTATGGAATATTCTCATTTGTTTTTGAAAATGGCTCGGAGTGAGCCGAAACAGGTCAAACAACCTAATAAAATTTATTTTACTGTATATTTATTATGTTGTTAATTTACACCTTTTAGCATAAAAAAAATACATTTTAAAAATTGAATTCCAACAAACGAACATCCCTCCACCTTGTAACAAAAAACAGTTTATTGTTTTCATTTAATTGCTTGTAAAATATATTACTGATTTTCTCCTCTGAAATTGTATTACTTTTAATTATCACAAAAAAGTAAAGAGATATGCTAATAACAGAATTTTCTACTCTATTATGCCGTTTTCTTATTTTACAAAAGTCGATTTATATGATAACCGTCACTTTTTTTCACTTTGTGGTAAAAGTTATTTATTATAATCATATCAAATTTAGCCATAGTTTCATGTTTCTCCCACTAGAAAAATCATTAACAGCCGTGGAAATGTCCTCCTCGATTATGAGACAATTTCGACTTCTTGATAGACTCCATGTCCACGACTGTTATATAATTGGGAGTCTACTGTATTAAATATTGGTTAATGAATTTGAAATTTCAAAAACTACAAGGACATTTTTGGGCGCATATACCGATATAAAAACACCCTTATTTTTATTAATATTCTAGTTCTATCACAATTGTAGCAGGCGTGCCATAGAATCGATTTTAAGCATTGGTCTTTAAGCCGTTGCACAGTGGGGCGTTTTGATGATCTAGGTGGACAAAATTCATTTTTCAGATTATCTCGGAATTTGACACTACCGTGTATACTAACAGCTGAATGTCTCTTTTGTCGAGATCCGTACGAGTTTTGTCGAATTAATCCGATATGTCGATTAACTACGACCGTAAAGAAGGCAGTTGGTTTGAGGGTGTTTCAAAAGCTGCATTATTTTTCTGTAAGTTCGAAAGAAAATCGTGACTTTTCTGTTTTATTTGAAAAGTTTACTGGACACATGTCACATGTTTTTCACAAGATGTAACCTATTGTTGTTTGAAAATAAGCGCCATCTTGTTTTCAAACTTCATCTTGACTTTTAATACAGTATTAAGCATTATTAAGAAATAAGAATTTTTTTTAAACCAAAGTGCCATTCCTAAAGCATTGGAAACTTAAGAAAGCTCCTGCAAAAGTTTGCGAATCATTAAGTTATATTAACTTGAAGTGTATGTATGTTTAATTCAAATCTTGCAAGTCAATTTTAAACCACTTTTAATGATCCGATTGAGCTGAAACTTTGAATACATGTGTAGTTTCAATGCCAATACAATATTATAACATAAATAAATAATAATAATAATAATAATAATAATAATAATAATATCAATAATTAAATAAGCCAAATATTTATCACTGTTTGATTATTTTATTACTGATACATTCGAAAACCCAACAAAACCTAATAAAACTTCAACGCAATAATTTTGTCCACCTAGATCCTCGAAACGCCCCACTGTGCGTTGCCTTATTTGGGATTTGAAATAAGAATTTGCATCGTAGGTGATCATTATGTGTTTATGGTGTAAAGATCTGTGTATCAATTGGCCGAACGTCTATGTATGAGGCTTTATTACCACACAGATTAAAATTTAAAGCAATATATATGTTATTTATATAATAAATATATCGCAAGGAATATCAGATATTTGATGCAACAGTCCAAAAATTTATTGGAATTTGCAAAAAAAACACTGAATATTGAGGTCTATCTGAACAATATGCTTAAAAACGTATAAATCTGATAATTACGCATTTATGGTGTAAACATCTGAGTATCACTTGGCAAAACGTCTTAGTATGAGGCTTTATTACCATACAGATTAAAATTTAAAGCAATATATATTTATATAATAAATATATCATCAGATTTTTGAAGCGACCGTCTAAAAATTAATTGGAATTTCCAAAAAACATTGAATATTGTGGTCTATCTGAGCAATATTCTCTAAAACGTATAAATCTGAGTATTTTTATGGATGATTATTAATTGACTGATATTGATAAAGATTAAATAATGGTTGTATGAAATTAAATACATTTTTTCATGTGATCATGCAAAAAAATCAACCAGTCTTAAAAAAAAAATAAATAAACAAAAACAAGTACTTTCAATTGTAATTTTGGTACAAATATAAATATAGAGAACTCAGATAGTATTCGTTTGGATTAAATGTCGATTATTTTGTGAATTTTTAATTTTTATTTATTTATTTTTTGCGAATCAAGTGCATAATCATTTAGTAATTACTGTTTTTGTAAACTTTATTTGGGACTATCTGTATATTAAAATACTATGCCGCACTTTAATGTTTCCAACTATTGATTGATGTTTGAAGAATATTTTACGCTTTTTAATGCGCCATTTTATCAAATTAGTTCAGGATAATTCTACATCGGATCGGATTGACATTAAAATTTTCTGTTTTAAGTCGGAATTTGTTCTTTGTGTCAGTGCCGTAAATGGCCGTCAAAGTCAAAGGTGACTTTGGAATTTTCAATGTATGATAACTTCAACCTACATCTACTACACATTCAATTTATGGTAAATAAATTTATTTAAGAATTGCTCGCGTGGCTTGTCTAGTAACGTGTTTAGCAAAACAATTAGCTAAAATGTAAAACAGCTGTTATTTGAAAACTTTTATTTAATAAAATCGTACGTATATTGCACTAAACACAACTGTTAAAATATAAAGAAATACATTGATACCAGTCAAAATGTTGATAAAAAAAGAAGCATAAACAAGTTGGTAAGTATGATCGAAGATCACACAAAGCGTTTCGTTTATTATTTCTTTCAAAACACTTTATCCTTTCTTTAATAAATCCAATTAAATTTCATAAAAAAAAAAAAAAAAAAAAAAAAAAAAGCCATGTTTTTTATAAAATAAAAATTTACTGGTCTATTTTTTCGTTTTTTCAAACATCTGAACCGACCCGATAGCGGGCGAAGCCTGCTATTATACTCTGTCATAATAATATCTGTCATGTGGACTAAATGCGATATTAAAAAAAAATCAATTTCAAAATTAAACATGTTGTATAGAGAACTTCTAAATGTTAAAATAGGCCAACATTTCCATAATCGGGTTTTTATCATGATTCAATACGGTCCTCAAACTCATAGGACGTTATAATCACTTGCTGTGTCCTATCTACTTGCTTTCTCTTTTACTCATACTGATACTCTCTTTGTATGATTCTCAAACATTTGAAAAAGTCCGTTAAACTTCCAATAGGACGTCAGATTAATTTTTTTTAAATTCTGCAATGACGTCATATTAACCTGCTTACTGTACTGACACATACTCATACTCCTTGTATTATTGAGAAATGTTTGAAAATTTCCGTGTTATTACCAATATGACGTCATATTAATCTTTTTCAATTGGTGAAACTTTTTATTTCATTTTCATTTTTCACGTGTAAATCTTTCAATAGAAAATTAACTATTGTAGAAAGAATTTTACTGTGGATTTTTAATTGTTGGCAACTGCTCTAACGAAAACTGTTTAAATTTAATAGGAAAAGGCTGTTAGATATTTGGTTTTTTATCTCTATATATTAAAATTATACGACTTTTTAAAAATTTTATGATTTTCAGCGTGACAGTAGATATTCGGCTGTAAGTACACAAAATTTTAAGTTTGTAACTTATACAGTTTCTGAGAACCATTAGGGTGTCGTGAGTTGAACGAAACCCTAAAAAATAAAGAAAACCTGTGAGCATTACAGTGTTTGTAGTGCACTCGTAAAACCTTTACATAACTGTTACTTTTTCAATCATGATACCCGGAAAATACACATCCATAGCTAACAAAACTTTTGAGATAATCGATGTTTCTTTCGATTTACTAGGAAGTTAATGAGGAAAATTATTTAAATTCTTGTCTTATTAATAATTCGCAATATATATGTTACTAGTACTTCCCCTAATATTTTTAAATATAATGCGTTAGCCTAATGAACACAGGTATATGAATATATAAATAGAAAATTTTGCATCTTATCTTTTGTTAATATTAAATCTTTAATATTCTAAAGACAAAAGACTACATTAATTCATAATACATTTTAATTGTTAGTATATGAAGGGGAAAGAAAGATAACCGACAAATTTCGAATTTCGATACATTCAGTTTTAAATAGATATTCTTAAGAAAATCTATTAAGAAATATATGTACACATATATTACTCGGAAGTTCCTTGTTCTATGTACGAGGTTTCCAACAAATCCGAAAATATTAGGAAATGTCATTTTACACAGTCTAAAATAGTTTTCTTAATAAATAATAATAAATGCCTGTTTCTGATCTTTAGCATAAAATTATTTTTAAAGTGACGTTTCAATTATTTCCCTTTATCTCAAAAAATGTGGGTTTGAAAGAGACATTGGCATTTTCCGATGAATATCTTACGAAGGATAATTAGGACCCTTTAAGCTTTTAAACACAACTTCCAGGTTGAATAGTCTAGCATTATTTTCCGAACAAAAGTATTTAAATAAATTTGAATTTTAGATTGCACCCTATATCTAACGTAATTTTTTTAATTGAGGAGTAAAAATAGATAACACTAAAATTATCAAAAAATCAAAAATCTTTTTTTTTTTTTTTTTTTAAGAAAAAAATGTCTTAAGTGCCATGGTTAACAAACAGGAGAACGCTTGAAGGGCCAACCCTAGTGGTAATTGTTAAAAAAATAGTTTATAGATGTCGCTTTCTGAATGTGTCACACGAAGAGAAGTGGAAAATGCTGAAAGTGCCAGTGATAAGACAGGCGGCGGCAGGTGATCATTACACAAGTTGCTCTTGTTGTTATTGCTAGTGATAGCGTGCGCGCATTTCCAGCAGTGTTTTGTGTGAACATTTGCAACTTTTGATATGTATCATGGCGGAAATGAATGTATCACCTGTGAAGTATATGGTGTATCAAGAGAGAAGAGAGCTTCGACGAGCCAGAGAACCTTACACGACCTCATCGGGGAAAAACCGTGTTTGTAAACAATCTTCTGTTGAAATCAGTTTCAAGTGTAAATATACATGCAAAACACCCACGAAAAAATATCGAGAAACTCTATTTCACAATTTCTATGCTTTGTCTGAAAATGACCAGGGGACTTAAACAGTTCTGTTTATTCTGAACAGATTAGATCTAGGGCCAGTAGAATGGAGAAGGAAAAGGAAATATGAAGAGGCAGAAGAGAGTAGAAGGCTTTCTACTTTCTTCTACGTAGTCCCAAATGGAGAAGATGTTCGCGTGTGTATTCAATCTTTCAGCAGTATTTTTGCTCTGTCGGTTAGGTGAGTACAAACTGTGCCAAATCAAAACAAGGAAGGCAGTTCAAAGACGAGAGGGAAAGCGGTAAGTAGCAATTCAAACAAAAAAACGTTTTGTAAAAATGACTTTGAGTTGATTGTAGTCATACCAATTCCTTCCCCAGGTAAGTTAGTCATTATTCAATGAAAAAATCCAAATAAAGAGTAACTAATCCCGGATTTAAATTATTCACGATTGTACTCAGCATTTAGGAAAGAGCACCCGAACAGCTGAGTTACGTATAGCTACTACAAGATGAAGATTTATTTTAACGCGATTTGAAAAAAAAACTTAAATTCGCTCGTCCTCGATCTAGTACGTGTAATACTTGTGACAAGCTAGAGGCGACAGTCACAACAACTACTATCCCCACAGAGAAGACAGATGCAACCATTAAGCAAAATTTCCATGTTCACAAAAGTGAAAAAGTATAGGATGAGATGACATATGACAGTGTGAGCTCACAGATTCCTGGAAATGGTTTCTCTGTGTTTTGTATGGATCTGCAACAAATGTTAGTTGTGCCAACTCTGACTCATTCAAGAATGTTTTACTCCCGACAGCTGTCATGCTACAATCTTTGCATTCACGACACAACGGAGAATGACAGCTATATGAATATGTGGAATGAAAGCATTGCCAGCCAAGGAAGTAATGAAACCGCTTCATGCTTGTTCAATATAATGACTATTAAGGCATTAGGTACTCTACGAGTTGTGATATGGACAGACAATTGTGCCGAACAAAATAAAAATAGGATGGTGCTATTTGCAATCTTGTATCTAGTTGCAATAAATATTTGATGAGGTAACTCTGAAATTTTTTGTCACTGGCTATTGTTTCATGCCTTGTGACAGTGATTTTGGTCTCATAGAGAAACGTAAGCAAAAAATGAAAGCCATGATGCTTTTGATTTAGATGCTGTCATACCCTCATCTCGTTCATCGAAGTCATTTCAGATTGTTCAAATGCACATTGAAAATTTTTTTTTTACTTCACAGCTCTTGCCGACATGTTTTCGAACACGTCAAAACTCAGCTTTTCCAAAGTTTCTCAAATGAGGGTGACATATCCAGTGTTGAAATCAAAGAATCTATATCTGATCTTGTACATTGGAATAAACACCCCATTTTCAAGAAAAGACAGATACCATCTCACCTTCCGTCGGAACTTTTTTCCCACGATTAACGTCCGTGAAGGGAATCAGTAAAGAAAAGAAAAAAAGACCTACTGGAAACATACGATTTCTTCAAAAAACAAGACGACAAGGATTTTTATCTAAGCCTATGTGGGCACAAAGAACAGTAGTGACAAATTTTCCTCATTTTCCACCTACCTACATCGTTGTGCTTAAGACAAGTGGGACAACATTTTTTTGCATATTATCTGCACTTTATCATACCTACTTTAACTTTGTAGGTCCCTACCATTGTTGTACATTTTAATTTAATTTAATTAATGTTCTTTTCTTTTTGGATTATAAAAAATAAAACTTGAAAGTAACTTTGTTTTGGTTTTGTTCTTTTTTCCTTGTCTGAATTTTTGATACTTGCGTATTATCCAGGCCAGGTCAGATACAATTGAGCCAAGCATGGCATAAATTATACTAATTACAGTAACCCTTATTTTTGACAAGTATATAATTTATTTATTTATTATAGTGTATTTTAGTATAATTTATAGGGTTTTTTTATTACAGTTTACAGTTTTTTGTTATTTATTAATTATTGTTCATTTATTTGATTTATATATTTATTTTATATTATTTACCACTTTAAACAATTTTATGTATTTAACAATATTAAAATACAGTTTTTCACATTATTGGGAACGATAAACGCGATTGACAATTGACAACCATTTTTGACAATCTATATCCTGGCCCGGATAATACGTAAGTACCAAAATTTTTACATCAATGGGATATTTGTAAGCAAGTTCAAAAGTATTAAGAGATTAAATAAAATAAATGGTTACAAATAATAATATTATGTATTTGAACACTAAACGAAAGGAAGCTAAGTAACTACATTTCAAAGTGTTAAATAAGAACCCAAAAGGAGTGAAAAGGAAAACGCTGTAAGTACCAGAAGTAGTAGTTTTCCTTTTTGTCGCTCTTTTCAAAAATTTCCTTTTGGGGACTTTCGACTTTTTCCATTTTTAATCCTCAGTTGTAGTCATCGCTTTCGTTTTCACGAGAAGCAATATGACTTATATTATAGGATAAAGTTTTAGATACTCAAATGAGATGTATGCTAGAATGTAATTTCCTGTTATCACACTGTTTGATAAAATATTTCGATGAAATTTACTCACTTATTTTGCCGAAAAAAAATCCGAGCCTTCTTAAAAAATTTCATGTTATAGGAGAAGAAAATACAACTATTTAATCATTATATTATTTTTTAACGCCTGAAATGAAATGATGAAACTTTCAGAAATGCTCTATTTTTCGTATTAATGTAGATGAATATCGTAATTTCCTAAATGTTGTATTGTTTATTTTCGATTTGATTCTTGTTTATCACTTAATTGTTGAAAATGTCATGCGGTAAAAATATTTCATTGTTGTGTTTCTAATTAACTTTCATTTTCCATTCAATAGGTATGTACCATTGTTAACCGTAACTCTGTTGCGTTTTAAAACTGGTATTCACAACAGAGCTCTTGTGTTCCGCGTTATTAAGCATACATATATATATATATATATATATATATATATATATATATATGATTATTTATTTTTGCAGACCTCGTGACTGTTTTAAAATGTGACGCAATAAAACTAAATAAAAGGCTTCTATAATGTTTTGCATTTAATAATCCCAATGTTTGAGTAGAATATTGCATATCTGCCCTATAGCGTTTCATCTCATATTCAAGGACCTCCTCTATTAGCTAATCGGCTTTATCCACCAAGTAATAGATAATATATTGTTAAAATAGACTTATAATAAATTGTTATGCTTTAAAAATTAGTATATAATTTTAGTCGATTATATTTTATATAAATATGACTGCAAATACGAGCGATCATCAAATTCCTTGTCGACCACATTCTCGCTGTTATAGAAATTGTATCTAGTGCCACTGGTTTAATCTAATCTTTACTGGTAGCTATACTCCTGAAACATATGTCATTTGACGACAGGTGGGGCTGATTTATTAAGTTTACCAAATTGAAGACGGATTGAATATTAGACAATCTTTTCAAAGACAACTTCGTTAGATGTTCAAGGGTCTAGTGATATCGCCTTGTAACGATTTTTTAGTACGATAGTGTATTAGAGTCTGCTTAACCTGTCATTCCACTACAGCTTGCTAGCCACAGACGCGGCATAAGCCATATATCAGTTTCTTACCAAGCGATGCACGATATGGTATTTAGTCCCAAAACATGGCCAAAATGATTTTTTTTTAAATCGGTTGCCTACCCTGAATTTTATTCTTCAAAAATTTAAGCAGTTACTGCATCCAAAGGTGAAACGCACAGAGCACTAGCATGACACAGCGCGCCACGCGATCAGTCGGAATTAGCCGTTCTGCTACAGTTATCGTGTGAGTTTTCGATGCGTTCAGATTTTAGTGTTTTAAATATCTTGTAGATTTGTGTTCAAACAATTTAGTGGTTGTTGTTGTGATGGATTATTCTGAACCCGGTATATACAGGGTGGTTATTAATTAACGTGAGGTGTTCAGAGCCCTCTAGCGAGTAAAGTATTGGACGAAACATAACCAAATTTGATGAGCATGCATAGTAGACCATGGTATTTCGAATTCTTAAAAAAAAGTAGTTCCAAAATTCGCCACTAGGGGCAATTTTGCCACTGCAAAAGTGTATTATTGTAAATATTGAATGATTAAATGCCAAACAATACAGCACACATCAATTTTATTTACAACAAATGTTTTTTTACTTACGAATTAGGTTCAATATGAGCACCATTGATATATTCCAAGAACTGCATACGATGCACGATGTTTTCTACTGCCGCTCGCAGCATATCAGAGTTGATTTGCCTCACTTGTAACATTATTCGATCTTTCAACGTTACGATATCGGAGACATTTCCTTGATAAACAACACCGTTAAGAAATCCCCATAACCAAAAATCACAAGGATTGAGATCGGGCGACATCGGTGGCCATGCCGTAGGAAATGCCCGACTAATGATTCTGCTGTCAGAAAAATGTTGCCGCAACACACGCTGTACCCTAAGTCCAATGTGGGTTGGTGCACCATCCTGCATGAATATGGTCGATTCGAGACATTTTCGCAGCTGTAGTTGTGGAATCGTGAAGTTCTGTAGCATATCTGCATACCTGACAGCAGTAACGGTACAGGTCACTGGTCCACTTGCTCCATTTTCCTCATAAAAGTAAGGACCGATTATAAAGGATGCTGTAAAGTCACACCACACTGTGACTTTTGGCGAGTGGAGAGGCTCTTGCACACAAGCGTGCGGATTATTCGCAGCCCAAATGCGGCAGTTGCGGGTGTTAATGCCACCTTCCAAATGAAAGTGCGCTTCATCACTCCATAAAATCTGCCACGGCCATGTAGTATCAACTTGCATGCCTGCTAAAATATCAAAGAAAAATCCAATTGGTTGGCCGCTTCGCCTGGGAGCAATTCTTGAACAGAAGAGATTTTGTACGGATAAAACAGTAACATCTGATGCAGGATCTTCCTCACCGGTGAGTATGGGATCTGCGTGTGCCGAGATACTGCCCGAGCGCTGCTGGTACCCTGCACATTTTCCATCTCATGTTAGACAATAGCAGTTGCAACTTTGTCAACTTGTTGCTGACTAGTCACTTTGCGTCCTTGGCCTGATTGCCGTGCTAGAGTCCCTGTAGTTTCAAATCATTGAATCATCTTTTGTAAATTTGTTATGCTCATCGGTCCTTTTCGCAACTTCTTTAATAGGCGAAATTCACGAAGAACAGCATTGCAATTCTCGTTCCGTTGATAATACAGCTTGACTAGCAAAGCACGGTCCCGTAAGGTAAGAGTCATCGCAAAGCAGTTAGTCTCAGAATGATGAGAAGTCTCCCAGCCTTTCCTTTTATACTTATGATCGCTACACAGAACGGATTTTATGCTAATTAATGCATTTTAGTCGGTAAACAGCGCCAAAATTGCCCCTAGTGGCGATTTTTTTTTAGAATTCGAAATCCCATGGTCTACTATACATGCTCATCAAATTTGGTTATGTTTCGTCCAATACTTTACTCGCTAGAGGGCTCTGAACACCTCACGTTAATTAATAACCACCCTGTACTTTATACACACTACATTTACCAAATCAATATCCAGGCGATTTTTCGCCTATTTGGTTGACAACTTAGGTGTAATTAACAGTGGCACAAATAATTATTGATAATATTTAGAAAGGATTTTGTTATATTTCTAAACATATCTAAGTAATGAAAACTATTGTGTAATATGCAGTACTTAGTATACAAGAGAGTTATGAAAAAATAAGAGCCCCCCCCCCACCCTCTATTTTTAACAAATTTGTTTGTTGGTTCCTACAATTTTTTATAAAAATTTACTGCTATTTGGTTTTTTAACAGGCCCTCTGGATTGAGGTCTATGACTCGAAATGAGTTGTATGCCATCACGCAACGCTCAATTTTGTCAACATTTGATGGAAAGCTTCAATTTATGAAGCAAGAATTATTAAGAAATTATTCTGAAACTGATCCAAGGATAGCTGAGCTGAAGCATAAGCACTCCATTTTTAAAAACCAGTTCAAACAAAAATGATTAGGTGCTCATAAAAACAAGAGCAAGATTTGAAGAAAACAATGCTGAATGGTTTAACGGCGCTATATTGCTACCTATTTCAGGTACGTGAAACACAATCCTATGTCCCCTACAATGCACAATGTACTTCATCATGGAGCAGACGTCATAAAAGAAGTTATTCTGTCAATAGGCAAACTATCTGAAGAGGCTGCAGAAGCTCGCAATAAACATATTAGGTCATTTAGATTAAACTACACAAGAAAGTTTTCGCGGGTGGCCTGCAACATGGATGTCCTGAATAGGCTTCTTTTAACTTCTGACCCCCTAAAACGGGCATGAAATGTAACACAAACAAGAAAAGAAAGTTCTTCTGAAGTTATCAGAAAGTGATATTACAAATGCTAATATTCTCGAAGACAGTTATAGTGATGAAAGTGATGAATAAATGCTTTGACTTATAAATAAGACTTTGTTTTACCATTTTTACTCTGCAATTCAAATAAAAATGTAGATCCGTATCTTTTAGAGGTATACAATAATTTTGGCCAGGTTTTGGGACTAAATACCACAATATGCGACGGGAGTGAGCCTCGGCATATCAGTAAGAACTTCACTAAACGCATAACAATTTCCTTAAACTCTTTTTTCTGACCTGTACTAAGACTAAATAAACAGAAATGGATGACAACATGACTCTATCCCTTATGTAATATACACCAAGTATACGAGTGCGCATGTATTTGAGAATATACATTATAGATCAAATACCATTCTGTACGTCATAGTTATAAATTGTTACATGCAAACATAGTAGAAAATAACTCAGGGAATGAATAAGCATGTTCTTATCATCTTCTTGGATTCAGGCCATTTCAAGTTAGAAATTGCCACATTCTAAAGACTCGCTCGGTCATTCTTCTTTAAAGTTAGGATGTTTCAAATATACGAGTAATGTTTCTACCGTTTGCCACAGGAAACGACATTATTGGCAATACGAAATTATCAGAACGTCGGAAATCATTAGTCGTGTAGATGAGGATCCTAAGAAGATGATGCGCACGCTCGCCAGGGAGCTACAAGTTGACAAGGGCACCATCTGAAGTGTGGTTTATGGGAATCATTTTTTATTTATTACCTCTAACGTGATAAATGAAGTACAATTATTTTTGCGAAGCAGCCAGAGAAAATTGCCTGACCGGAGCCCAGTGCTCCGGTTATACAGAGGGTGAATACATATATTTTAAACGATCTTGATGTTAAATTAAATAACAACAAGAAACAACAGGGGGTAAATATCTGGCAACATGTAATAACGTAATAACTGGAATATTGGCTGCTATGACAAAATAGCGTCTGCTACGGAAATGGCACGCGAACGAAGCGAGTGACTTGAAGGTTATGTATTTGCTCTTTCCGAATAGAATTATTCTTATTACATTATATGAAAATTATTTAGCAGATGATAAGTAGAAAAATATTGTCACAATTGATGAAGCGTGGATTTATCTAAATGACTGTAATAAAAAATGATTGATTTATTACCGGAAAAAGAGACCAAAATAACTTAAAATCTTTGGTTTAAACAATGCAAGGGCATTTTCTCTAAAGATTTTATGGTGATTGCTAGAATATCTTACAACGAAAAATTAAAGATCAGAAAAGTTCAAAACATGTCAAAATAAACTCTACTTATTATCAAAACAATGCTGTAATTCCTATTATTAAAGAAGAAATTCCAAAACTTTATTCAACAGACGTTAAATTTGTTGATTTACACCAGGATAAAGCGAGCAGATATACATCCAAAAGTACAGTCGCTTTTCTCCGAAAATTGACAAGAGAAACTGGAATCAAGTATATATACCGTTTAATCATATTCCAACCAAGTCCCCAGATGTTCAACCAATGAGTTACTGTGGCTTTGTATTATTAAAACAAGCTCTTGCGAAACGTCGAGCAACTACGTTGAACGGAATCTGGAAATGTGTGGTGGAGGAATGGAACAAAATTCCACTTCCAGTTTTACAAAAACTCCTACTATCTTGAAAGTCCCACTACAATAGGATAGTCCACAACAAGGGCTACCAGATAGGACATATTAAAAAACAATTGTTTTAATTTGTGTATTTTATTTTTGCTTGTCAAAATTGTTCCCAATATGTGTAAACACCCTCTGTGTGTATATATATAGAAAATATTTTATCTGAATTAAAATCCATGTGAAACTGGCAGCTTGTTAACGGTGGTGATAAAATGCAGTCGATAGATCGATACTCATGGCGAGAAGTAGAATGCAATGAATGTGCCCATTTAGTAACTTCTCCATAAGGAACAAGTCAGTTTTCTAAATAAGGCGTTTATTTAAGCACAGTAAAAATGAAGAAACAACTCCCACATCTTAAAACAACTGCCATGCATATAACGAGATGTTTATAAACCTTCGGGATTGACTATAAATCATTACATCATTTTAATTGATCTTAAACAGCTAAATTAGAAATATACGAGTTATAAAACACCAGATAACCGTTCGATCAGCACTTGAAAACTAGACAAAATTCTGCGTTCCGAAGTCCTGCCTTTGCTTTTTGTTAGATACGCGGATAACTACATATATCGACATAATACGGACACGAACCAACCCGTGAAAGGATCGCTCGAGAGTTGAGAGGCTAAGCTAATGAATGTGAGAGGGGGTGGTTTAAAGGGAAAGAATCCTTGACAATGCAGCGGAGGCTTTTTGATGTGAATAGTCTAATCTCTCGAAAACAGATTCGTGGAATAGAAAGAACAAAATTGCTTTTAAACACATTCGAAATGAAAAACTAGCTTCTCTCAGAATATTATGAATTGAATTAAAGTTTTAGATTAAGATTTTGAATAAGATAATTATTAATGTACGCGTTATGAATTTAAAAGGAAATTAAATGGGGATAGATATTATTAAGAAATAGGGAAATAATGAATAATGGCGGAATTTAGAATAATTTAAAGGAATATCGCGAAGTAAAAATTTTATGTAACACACACACACACACACACACACATATATATATATATATAATTATAATATCTATGAATTTCAAAAACATATCAAGTTCTAATATCATTCTACTAAAATCTACAAAGAGATAATTAATGATATTGTGTAATCAGAATACCACATAGCTAATATTTAACTTGTGCAATCATAAAATTACCATAGCATGTGCTTCAATGGTAATTGCCAAATTTACTCATACCTGAAGAAAATTTAAAAAGAAAGAGAGAGAAAGGGGAAAAAAATTATAAATTGGAGTTGCTATTAAGTAAACACAAATGGATTAATAAATTAATTATGAACATTATTCAGTGGAAAAACTGGACCACAAGAGAACCAATCAAGAATTGGATATGAATAAAACATATGTGGATGTACTCGTCAGCTTGGTAGCACCCACATGTGTTTTAAAAATAATTCAGTATTTCATAATTCTACTGGCATGATGCTAAGAACAGTAGAATCAGCCAAGTATACTGAATTATTACCAAACAACAATTGGAAAAATTTAAAATTGGAAATATGTAAAATGTAAATAAAAAACCATTAAGAAATATATAATATATCACTTACAACGATTATCCTAAAATCTTTATAAATCACCACACTAAATTACCACCAGATATCATTTTCGAAATAATAATGGAAATTAGAACCCTTAAATTGTAGAAAAAATGTTTTACTCACAAGAATGATCCAGAATCCTCAAAATATAGCAACTTCTGCATAATGATCAATTCCACATGGCACGTATCAAACATGTTGACATTCGAGTCGAGTTGAGAGAAATGATTTGAAAGACAAGTTGAGAGATCATTTTTTTTTTAAACACAACTCGATCAATGACACCCCAACACAAAATAATTCAAAAACACACAAAACTATTCAGTTGATAATACTCTTATAACAAAATTGTATCCGTGAATATATAATTACTCCATCTAATTTTAATTCCTGAAAGTAAAATTAATATACAAGCAATAGCTCCCTCTATAGTTAAATTAAAAATAATATCTATAGTATCATCAACTAACTAAAACGTAAAGTGTCGCCATCTGTTGGTATTATAATTATTCATAATTAATATTTAGTTACATATCCATATTATTATTAACATAATCACTTCATTAGATTTAATCAATATATAAATTTTAATAAACAATACTTCCTTGTAGTTTTTACATTAAATTAGAATAAAATCCTACAATATGAATAAATATACACAGAATTTATTCATCCTGCACAGCATTTCAGATATTCTTAACAAGAGTATATTTTGTAAAAGAGATATTATTTTAAAACAAAGTGCTATGCTGCCAGCTGTGTTAAACCACTGATATATATTATAAACTTATAATTAAATTATTAATTTTTTTTATTGTTACTTCTACTTAAATATATTTTAGACTTGTTATTAAATAATTAATGTATTGTTTATACTTATACTTAATTATATTTTAGATTTCAGAGATTAATTTAATATCAAATTAAATAATTATTATTATTACTACTGTGCTTCAATCAAATTTATACTATGCAGTAATTAAAAATACTTATTAAATTTAATTTCATAGATAAAAATAAAAAACTATATATATATTTAAACACTTTGCAAATAGATATGTTTGTGAGTAATAATAACCAATGTTATCCATGTATAGTTTTATGTATTATTGTATAAGTTAAATTATAAATGTATGAAAACTGCTCATCAAAGACACCCTAAACATATGTGATCGGCAACGCACAATCACATACTATACAGAGTGTATATAATGTTCAAACAAATTTTAAATTTCCTAATATGTTATAATTGTATTAATGTATGTTATTGTAATATTATATCTATTGTTATATGTTATCGCACATTAAAACAAGAATTTATTACATACAGTGTTAATAATTAAATGATATAATAAAATATAAACATATGTGATCGGCAACGCACAATCACATACTGTACAGAGTGTATATAATGTTCAAACAAATTTTAAATTTCCTAATATGTTATAATTGTATTAATGTATGTTATTGTAATATTATATCTATTGTTATATGTTATCGCACATTAAAACAAGAATTTATTACATACAGTGTTAATAATTAAATGATATAATAAATGTTATTTAAAAGAGTTGATAATTGAATTTATCATAAAAATTGGATAACCATATATTTTTTCTTGATCTCGAATAAATCTAATATTTTTGTTTTTATTTATATCTGAGCATAAGTATTTTATACGATGTAGATAATTGATAATTATATTTTTATATACAGATTTATGTAAACATGAAGCATAATTGGTAAAAATATTTACTTTAAATGGAAAATCAAATCTCTTATCATAAATATCAAAAATTAATTTATAATTATTATTAATATTGATTTTTAAGTCAAGAAAGTTTATATTATTATTAATTAAATCATTTTTGCTTAATTTAAGTTGAGTAGGATAAAAATTGAGTGGTGATGTGCAATTTTTTTCATTGAAATAAAATATGATAATGTCATCAATATAGCGATAAAATACATAATCATTGTTCGTAGTAATATTTCTTTCATAATAATATAAGTAAAGGTCAGAGAGAATACTAGATGCTGTTCCGCCCTGCGGAATTCCCTGGCATTGTTTATAAATAATATTGTCATATATGATGTAATTATTATGCAATGTAAAATTTAGTAAAGTTTAAAAAAAATTTACTGAAATATGTTCTTTTAATTTTAATTGAGATTTAAATTCTTTAAATAATATACACATTGTTTTATGTAAGTCTTTTATATCAATGTTATTAAATAAATCATTAAAATCCAATGTTTTTATGAATTTTACCGGATTGATATTATGTATTTTATTAATGAGTTGAAAACTGTTTTTTAGGCAATGTTGGTTATTATGTTTTAACGTTATATCATATATCTGCTTTAAAATATTAAGTAGTAAATTACTTGCATTGTTATTATATGTGTTACACCCGATGGTAACAGTGCGAAATTTAATAGGATTTTTATGAAATTTTGGAATTATAACAAGATAAGGATAATTTAAATTATTACATTTGATTTTTAGTAATTTGTGATAATTTAATAATTTTCTATTATTTATTTCAATATTTAATTTAGTCTTATTAAAAATATTACTTGTGTTGATTGCATTGTGAATTAACACTTTATAGTATTCTTTACAAATGATAGCATAATTATTTGGAGATTTATCTACATAAGTAATTATAAATTTGTTTTGTAATTCTGATATATGTTTATTTATATTATTAAAAGCTGCATGTGTAATATGATGATAATTTTTTATAATTTCATTTTTCATTTTATCTATAACAGAAAATCTCCATTCACTAAAATACTCGATTGGTTTATTGTAATCAATAGCAATTTTATATATAAATAAATCAATATCTTGAATAAACTGCAATATTATGGATTTGATATTACACTTATATGTAAGGCGAAATTTTGTTCCATTATGCATTAAGTTTTGTAAAATAGGTTGTTCTACAATATTAAGATCACCAGTAATGATATGACCATGTGTTGTATTTATGTACTTTTGATATTTTGGGTCATTACAATAACATGAGTAATTATTTGAAGAGACCATTTGTTTTGCAAAAGAATTGTAATTAAAAATTTTACGTCCAAGTGTGCGATTATATTTGTATGTCTTGTGAATGGTAAAATTTTTTATTGGAAAATTGTTAGTAATGTTGTTTATTATATTGTGTAAATTGATATTATTAAATACATGATTGGAAAAATTTATAGTTAATTGTGTATTATTAGTTTTATATTTAGGTTTATTAGAAAGACATGTATTTAATAGGTTTGCTCTATAATGTAGAATATCATAAAAGATATCACAAAAATGTGTAGAATATTGATTCTTTTTAAATACCTTGAAATATTGGTTCAAATATTTCTTTTTTATACTAAAAACATGTTTTCTTATATCAAGCCAACAATAATCATTACAAAATTTTTCCTCAAGATCATCAAGCTCCTTTTGAATCACAATATCATCAGTGTATTTTTTGTTATTATGTTTACCTCTACCAGATCTTGAAGTTTTTTTTATGTTTGAAAAATTTAATCCTGAATAAAGATTTTTATAATTTTCATATTTAGTTAAATCTGAAAATACAGGATGTGATTTTTTGTATACTAATTGATTTAATCCATAAGGATATGTAGTATTAAAATGTCTTATATATTTAGATTCTAGAAAAAGTCGTTCAGTAAATTTTTTTTTATTTTAAGTATTTTAATAGTAGTATTTTTAAAATCATGATTTTTGAAATGAGTATATTCAATATTATGAGTTGTTTGAAATTTAGATTTTTTATATTTATCAATATGAGAACGATGTAAATTTAGCCGCTTATGTAATTTTTGTCGAGACTGTCCTATATATTCCATATTACACGAATTGCATTTCAATGAATAGATTACATTGTATGCTTTGCAAAATTTTACCAAATTAAGATTGTTATTATTTGAAATCTGTGACTTATCAGCTAATGGACATGTAAGGCAACGCTTTGATTCACACTCACGAAAACATAGTACAGGCTTGGGACAATAGAATAGGTTATCTGATAACGATCCAGGAAGATCCCTAATAATCTTCCTGTACCGAGCATTAGTCCTGGATCCACCAAGGCCTAAATTGCCAGTATCTAACATTTTACTAATAACTGCCATAATTGTTTGAAAGCAATAGAAATTGCAAGAGATACATATAAAAATATATTTAAAGATAAAAAATGTTTTGAATCAACCTTATTGTTATAAAGTACTTGAATATCCATAAAAAATAAAATAAAATAAAATAAAAATAAAAATAATAAGATTGACTTTTTAATACTTGATTAAACATAATAAGGCTATATTATAAAACTATATACATATATACATAAAGTCCCATTAAGCAAGCTAACATCAAAAGACAACAATATAGAATCCTCTAGCATTCATAAGTCAATACAAAATTAATGTTGGTTTAAAAAAAAAAAAAAAAAAAAAAAAAAAATTAAAAGAACCTGAATAAGATTTTAAAAAAATGCATTTGAAATTTCAATAGATAAACAAATGATACCAAGAAATAATAGTAATATTCTAAAATTATTATTATTAAATTATTATTAAATATATATATATATATATATATAGGTGGATAGATAGATAGATAAATAGATAAAGAGAGAGAGAGAAAGGTGCATACATATTACGAAAGTTCCCCGCAATAATGGATATTGCTCGTCCAGCAAAAACTAAAGGATTCGTAAACGTTATTTCAGACAACATAAAATAGTTTATCTAATAAAAATTTACGGAATAATAAATGACTATTTCTGATTTTTGTAACAAAATTATTTTTAAATGCGTTTCAATCTCTCGCAGTTAAAAAATATATTTCCTTTATTTACTCAATAAACGTGTGTTTCAAATTTACATGGACGTTCCCCTATGAATATCTGACGAAGGATAATTAGGGCCCTATACACATTTAACTAAAACCTGAAGGTTGTATGTTCTAACATTATTTCCGAACAAATGTATTTAAATAAATTTGAATTTTAGATTGTAACATATATCTGATGTAAACTTTCCTAAATTGTGGTCATGTCTTTCGTTTTTCACAAGAGTAAATATGACTTATATTAAAAAATATCGTTTTAGTACTTAAATAACATATGCTAGATATGTGGTATTTCGTTTTATTAGGTTATCACACTGTTTGATAAATTATCTGGATGAAATTGACTCACTTGTTTCGCCTGAAAAAATCCCGTGCTTTCTTTAAAATCTTCATATTAGATGAGGAATTCCAAAAATATAAACACTATTACTTTTTAAATCTTAAAATTGTATGAAAAGACTTTTTGAAATGATGTATTTTGGGTATTAATGTAGCTGAATATTGTAATTTCCTAACAATTGTATTGTTCATTTTCTGCTGGATTGTTGTTTGCTATTTAATTGTTGAAAATGTCAGTCCGTAAAAATATTTCATTCTTGTGTTTTTATCAAACTTTCATTTTCATTCACGAAAAATGTACTATTGTTAACCAATAAAAATATTGCGTTGTTAAAGTGCGCGGCCTTTGCTTGCATTTCATTTAGCCTCAAAATTTTAGGGTGTCGTTAAAAATATATACAAACTTATACATATTAATATATATTTGTATATAATAATTTAACATATCCGCTATGTTCAATTTCAGAACTTTCTCTATTGCTTCTAAAATTATTACTATTACGTCGAATCACAAATAATTTTTAAGTTCTAACTTGTGCGGAAAAATTTACACTAATTCTCAATTACATATCATCGGTAATAATAAAACTCCCTGCGTAAAACATCATTATCACTGACATGGATGACTAGGGATGACCACCCCGAGAAACCCAGCAATTGTTTTTAAGTTTTATTGCAACCCTGGGGGGAAGACATTATCATTGACAAATCGAAATGCATCTTTTAACCCATCAACTCTCAGCTCATACCTTTTAGATTCATCGGTTACAAAAACTTACCAATATTTTTATGCCATAAAACAACGTCACTTCTCAAAACTTTTTAACAACAAATATTCAATTTTCACAGGAATACTTTTATAACGAATATTATCTTCAATATTTAAGATAAAGTTATCGATATCTCTTTCACAATTAAAATACACCCTACAAAAAACATATAATGTCCTGTCATCATGGACTAAAGGTGATCAAAAATAAACTTGAAACACAATCAAAAATGAGAGGGGGAAAGCTTTACCAAGAAACTTGCAAAATTCAAGCATGTAGCTTAAAACAAATTGGCCTCTATGTTTGTTTTCGGGAACCTAGGAAGAAGTCACTTAAACTCATTATACAAAGTCCATAGAAACACTATAAATGTCACTTTTAATACTGCAATGTCACTATCAAGGGGAACTCCTATATTTAAAAACTCTTTTATTCAAAATACAGAATTTGAACTTTTTACTATGCTGACGTACTCACAGCCGAAGATTTTACTCTAAAAATAGATAAATGGAAATTTCACTGGCTGCAATGAATACCACTGCAAGTTGATAACTCAATGTTCGACTGTAGGTGACAATGGAAATCCAAACTAAATTATCACTATGGGCGAGATGCATCTAAATCAGTTGAATTCAACCTCTACCGCACTACTTATAGCAGCTAAACAACCACTTATATTCAATTATCTTATCATCGTGCAAAAAAACTGTGATTATCAGATTCCCGGAAATTCAGATACACTTTGTGAAACTTAAAAAAAATGACAGAAAAGATAGCTGGTTCACGCACAAATATTATAATTTTGGACACCACAATCGAACGCGAAATCTCAAAACTCACTCGACAATAAACTGTCTTTATAAAAGGGTGACTAGGCACTATGCTTTTTTTTTTTATTGTTCGTTTTTCAGTCATGATACCCTATAAATTTGTATATGTAGCTAACAACATTTTTAAGAAAATCAATTTCTACTTATCTATCGATCTACTACTTTTTCTACAATATATATAAAATAGAAATGGGAATTTCGTCCCGGTGGCTAATAAGTTGCGTTTTGCTGAACAGATTTTGATAGGGCACTGTTAACTAGATATTTTTCCAGGGAAGGTTTTAATATATAATGCAGCGTTTTTGATTTGGTTAGTTATCGAATCAAGGAGGAAAGTTCTATAATCAGGTGAAACCTATTATGAAATTTTGCCTTTAAAAAAAGATTCTGCTGAATGGATTTCGATGAAACTTGCAGTGATTGTAAGATATTTTTTAAGAGAAGTTTTTAGTATATTGTATATCGTTCTACGTTGCTTAGTTACAGAATTATTGAGGACAGTACTATAATTAGATATACCCGATTATGAAAGACTACCAAGCTACGCCCGCTGCGCTGGTCGGTTTCTACAAATGAGCCTTGAATCAAACGAAATATATCGTTTAATTTGACCTTGTATTTGAAAGCAATCTGTATATTTACCTGGAATATCCTTCCACATCACTGAAAAATGACGTGATTGCGCTATTATATTTTTTTAGTGTGCAGTCAAAAGTTTAGCTGTTAAGGACCAACTTTTTTATTTGGTCATTTACAGTTAAGGTTTTCTAAAGAATGATAAAACTATATGCAATATACTAAAACAATCACTAAAAACTGTCGAACTAACAATACAAACAAATTAACTAACAAAATCCATTCAGTAGAAGTTTTTATAAAAGCTAATCTTTGATAATCAGGTTCATCTGATTATAGAACTTTCCCACATAATTCTAAAACTAACAGAAAGATATAAAATATACTAAAACCATCCTTACAAATTATCTACTTAACAATGCAAGTCGCAAAAAATACGCCCAGTAAAAACTTTCAAAAAGACTCATCTTTCGGAATCGGGTTCATCTGACTATATAACCGTCACACATAACTGTTTGACTAAGCAACGTAGCACAATGTGTAGTACATTAACCCTCTAAGCGTGTGGAACGTAATATTCCGTTAACTAAGCTCCAGGTTTCACTGCAATATATGCAATGTTTAAGATAATATAATTCTATAGATTTAATGAATTTTCAAAACATTGAAGAATGATTAATACTCTCAAGGGTTACATTCATATTTGTAATTAAGTTTTATTTATAATGCTGAAAGAGTCATATTTTTTTAGCATTTAAAACAAAATGCAGAGAAAACAACATTACGATTTTACCCTTTTTCAAAACGCTCAGAGGGTTAAAACCATTCCTGAAATAGCATCTAACTAACAATACAATTCTCATCAAAATCCGTCCAGTAGAACTTTTTCAGACGGCTAATCTTTCATAATCGGAATCAAATATTGAAAAGGCTAATATTTGATTTAAAAAAATTGTCACCCAATTTTCGAATTTCCCCCTATAATTCTAGAACCAAGCAAAGTAGAATAATATGTTATATAATAAAACTTTCCCTAGAAAATTATCTATCAGTGTAGATTCCATCGAAATCCATTCGGCAAAATGTTTTAAAAAGGCAAATATTTCATAATCGGATTGATCTGATTATAGAACTTCCCAGAATAATTGTATAACTAAGCTGCGTAGAACGATATGTTATACAATAAAACTATCCCTGAAAAATCATCTTACAGTTTAAATTCTACGAATATCCATTCAGCAGAACTCGAGTTATAAGCAGCCGGAACGAAATTTCATATATGTAGAAGTAAATTGAAGTATATTGCCATTAATATAGTTTGCATTTGAATAAAAAAAGGTACTTTTCGGTTATCCGGGCGCCAGTGATATATGTATATATTCATACATATAAGTGTATATATATGTATGTATATGCATGTTTTCGTGTAAATATATGTATGTATATACATGTATTTGTGTATATATATCACTGGCGCCCGGCTAACCGAAAAGTACCAAAAAAAAAATACTGCAAAAATGCAGTCGTACATTAAAAAAAAACACCTTTTGGCTTAAAATCTCTCATCAAAACTGTTTTTCTTTTTTTTCTTTTCTTTCTTTTTTTAAAAATAAAATTAGTAACAGTGTTTTCTTTTATTTTTCTAGATGTATAGCCATTTCAATTCTTTCTGCAACAAAAAAAAGACACCTTTTGGCTTAAAATCAAATTGTTTGGGGTCAAAAGTAAAATCAAAATCGCCAAAAACAAAAGATACATCGCCAAATATTGTTTCAATATAGAAATCTTGCCCCTTGAATAATGTTTTAAGCATTAACAACATTCCCAATCATGTTTAAATTAAATATTTTCGTTTTATAATATTCTCTCATCAAAACTCTTTTTTTTCTTTCTCTTTCTTTCTTTCTTTCTTTTTTTTAAAATAAAATTAGTAACAGTTTTTCTTTTATTTTTCGAGATGTATTATAGCCTTTCATTTTTTTCTGCAACAGTAATGGTCACCAAAAAAATAGCGATGGTAACCTTTTCGGCCAAAATAACAGAACTTTCTATCATAATTCTATAACTAATATAAGTATAACGTTGTGATATATACTAAAACCTTCCCTGAAAAATTATCTCTCGAACAGTGTAAGTTCCATCAAAATCCATTCGGCAGAACTCGAGTTGTAAGGAACGGAACGAAATTTTCGTTTGTGTTTTATATATACTAGGGAATCCAACCCGGGCTTCCCGGGTTACAGAACGCAGGCGAAAACTATTTTTTTCCCCTAAATCTAATAGATTTTTCATATTTTTATTTGTCAAAGTTGCTGCATTTAGTGATTTTTTTTTACTGGTTTCTTTGCTTTTCTTGTGCGTGAAGCGCTCATACATGCGGTATTCATCCAGTTTTTTTTTTGTACTAAGCGTTCATACATGCGATATAGTGATCGCGACATTAACGAATTTCAAGGGTTTTGCTTATTTTTTATTTTTTTGGTATTATTAATACCAAAAAAGTTCGCTGCATCCAGTGATGCTTCTTTGTTAATTCATCATCTTATGCATGCGATATAGTGATCCCGATATTAACTAATTTCATGTATATTCGTTTTTTCCAACTTCGCAATGACCGTTAACATTATTTGTAATACTGATGAAATATGAATTAAAACGTTGTTTCTTACTGCTCATATTAACTTTTTATATGCATTTTTATTAAATTTGTGAAATATTTTTTTTTTATTTTATTCATAAAAATGCAATATCTAAAACAATATCTTCTGTTTATATTATCTGTTAAAATATCCGATGTTTGTTTAGGGTGTAAACAAATAATTTTCTTTTAAATTATTACAAAGCTTCCTTTTCTCCAAAATCGTCTGAACTAATCAAATTTTGTATCCGGTATAACGCTACTCTCATATAAAGGCACCCTATTCTTGTGACGTTTTGTTTCAAAATTCATTAATTTTACTACCTGTAACTATTTAAAAATTTATAATGGCAGCATTCTGTCATTTGTTTATTGGGCGTTTCAAAATTCATGTTTAAAAATTATTTTATAAGCCATAATGTATCAGGCAATTAAGATATAGTTTTCAAACAAATTGCATTTGAAAATAATTTTTTTTCCTCTATAACGGTGTAAAAATTGAAAATGTACTATGTTTAGAAATTAAAAAAATTGCAATAGCAAAAATCACAAGACCGAAATTTCATCGTCAGCTGTTGCCATTCTCAAAATGACGTATGCGTTACGCACGGACACGTTTGGCCTTTATAATATAGATAGATAGATATATAGTAGATAAGACTTTTTAAAAAGTTCTACTAGGCTGATTTTATTGACGCTTGCATTGCTAGTTCGATAATTGTTCGGGAATGGTTTTCGCATATTCCAAATTATTCTACGTTGCTTAGTTATATAATTATGGGAAAAGTTCTATAGTCAGGATAATCCGATAATGTGCGATTAAAAAGTTCTACACAACGAATTTTGGTGAGACGTGCACTGTAATTTAGATAATTTTCAGGGATGGTTTTTAGTGTATTGCCAAATGTTCTTCGTTCTTCACAAAATTCTATAGATGAACTAAAAATGTTGGTTCTTAACAGCCCAAATTTTGTTTGCCACATTAGAAAATTTCATACGCAATGGCGTTCGTATAGTTTTCAGAAATGCTGATGTAAATGTCCATGTAAAGGTATATACTGTTTAAAAACACAAGGTCAAACTCACTGATATATTTCGTTTCATTCAAGGTTTGTATGAAGAAACCGACAAGAGTGTACGGAGCTTGCTAATTTTTTAAAAATTAATTAGAAAAATAAATGCAATTATATAGTCAGAAATCGTATTAATAATGTTACTAATACTTCAACTAAAAACAGGGTTGACGGCATTGAGCCGGGGTCAGAAAAAGCCGCCAGACTGCTTTTTGGTTTTAACCACTTAAAAAAAGTCGGTGTTTATTAAAAAGAAGTTGGTTTACAGCTAATCATACTAAATACGAATTTAATTATTTTTAATGACTCTTAAATGTTTTATCCTAAAAAAAAAATTCTGTTAGATTTTATCAAATAAAGAAAGTTTTCATAACTGCTAGAAGGTAACGATTAAAGTATTATGTCTGAAAAAAAATATATATACAATCTGAGAAGAATATATTTAATTCGACTCTAAGGTGGTGTTTTAAAATTCTCTATTACATAGCTCCGCTTATACTATATATGTTAAAGATTATATTTAATTAAAGAATGACAAAATGTCACACATCAAAAAAGAAACGTTCTTCTTACATACTGCTATTTACTGTTAAAATTGATTGAAACTAAGCAATTTATATGTATTTAATAAATGAAATTATCTGATATAATGCTTGAGAACATCTATAGTAAGTTAGAAATCAGTGTGATTTGATGGCTTACAAAAATAATATATCTAAACGGTTTTAGTGTATTTTCTGCTACTAAGCAATTATGTAATTTATTCTAGATACGTCTACAGGAAGTGACTATATTATAGTATGATGATCAATGTTGCAAGAGAAATTAGGAAGGGTATATTATTTGAGGAGGTTTTTAATAATAAGTGTATAAAAATGAGAGAACAATTTTAAAAATATGTTTCAAAATAAAACTTGTCAAATAAAAATTTTAAAGAATTATTCCTGCATATGTAATTCATAATGCGGTTTTTAACAGTGAGAAATAGTTTTTTTATTAAATGAATTTATGTATTATCTTAAATGTTTTTGACAAAAAAAAATAAGATTTGCATATCAATAGACAGTAAAGTAATAAAATACGCAACTAGAAAATTGTTATCCTATTTAATTATTTGAAGCAGTAAAAATTGAACAAAACGTGTTAAAGGCCAGAGTAAACCAGATAAAGCAATTGGTATGCCTTTTTAAAATTTAGCTGAGATAGTTGCGATTTTGTCTGCAAATCACTTGCATTTATACATTATTTCACTATTAATGTTCTCATTATTGAAAAATTACGTTTTTTATTAAATTCTAACGCAATTAAATGTCTTAAAAATTAATTAAAAAACACTAAAAAATGTGTAGTTTATAATTAACATGATGTGTAAAATCCAGTTTTAGCCAATAAAAGCCACCTGCGTGGCTTTATCTTACATTTAGGCAGATTTTTTGTTACACTGTCTAAAAACAATAAATAAGATGAGCTATGCACAGATATGTATGCATATATAAATAGATATTTTTGCAAAATTTAATGTATCGTTATTAATAACAACTTTACTGAAAAATATAAAGAAAAAACATTATATTAATTTATAAAACATATGATTTGTTAATATATAAAGTGTAAACCAAGGTAAAAACTGACAACTGCGAATTTTGAGTTGCGCTGAGCCTCCAGCAAAAACTAGAATATTCGGAAACTTTGCTTAAGACAGTCTGAAATAATCTTCCTAAAAAACATTTAGTAATAATAGATGCCTATTTCTGATCTCTAGAATAAAATTGTCTTTAAATGGGCTTCAAACTCACGAAATAAACAATATTCTTTTTTCTCAATAAATAATTGCTCTCAAATCACATTAATTTCCTTCAATGATTATACACTGCTCAAAACAATTAAAGGATATTTGAAGTTTTATATAAAATAAATATATAAACAAAATTTTTTTGCCGAAAATAGAAGAAGAGAATCACAAATGCAAATTTTTCTGGTTTTCAAACTGTAGAGTATGCAAATTTTGAGTTCGACGTCAAAAACGTCGCTTCAGCGGCAGCGAATGAAATTTGACTTTCAACTGGATAAAAGAGAATGAAGACAAGGATGATCGGCATTCAGTGATTGCTTTGTTTCGATGAGTACGATGTCTCAGCGAAGTCATTTGACAGATTCAGAAGCTTGGAGAATTGTTGGTAGGTTAGAAGGGGGCCAAACTCAAGCCGAAGTAGCGCAAGCCATTGGAGTGTCACAAAGTGTCATTTCCAGGATCTGGAACCGTTTTTTGGAGAGTGGATGTGCAGGCCGAAGACCAGGGCAAGGTCGTAGACGGGCAACAACGCCCAATGAAGATCGGTATTTAGCGTTAACAGCTCGGAGACACCGAAACATGAACGCTATTCTTCTCCAACAACACCTTCGCTCGGCTACAGGCACCACGATTTCAACTCAGACTGTCCGAAACCGGCTCCATGCTGTAGGTCTGTATGCTCGCCGACCGATGGTATGTGTTAGATTAACATCAAGGCATCGTCGCGACCGCAGGGAGTGGGCAACCGAGCATGCCAACTGGAGGAGAAATGAATGGAGCAATATCCTGTTTTCTGACGAGTCCCGTTTTTCTGTGCATCCGGATAGTAGGCGTATTTTCATCTGGAGGGACCGTGGCAGTAGGAATAATCCTGCGTTCGTGCACGAAAGTGTCAGATTTGGCGGTGGAGGAGTGTTGGTGTATGGTGGCATCTCCATTGACGGGCGCACTGACCTCTACATCATTCGAGATGGAGCTCTGACTGGTCGCCGATATAGGGATGAGATCCTCAGACCTATTGTAGTCCCTTACGCTGCAGCAATCGGAGATAACTTCATTTTAATGGACGATAACTGCAGGCCACATCGTGCAAACCTGGTGGAGGATTTCCTTTTCGAGGAAGGAATCGTTCGAATGGAATGGCCAGCGTGTTCTCCAGACATGAATCCAATCGAGCACGTTTGGGACGCTCTAGGAAGACGAGTTTCTGACCGCCAACAACCCCCACAAACTCTCCAAGAACTGGAAATAGCTCTTCTGGAAGAGTGGGGCAGAATACCCCAACTCGTCGTTAATAGCCTCATTGAGTCCATGCCTCAAAGGTGTTCAACGTTGCTGGCCGCCCGTGGAAACCATACCCCCTACTGAAAATGATTTTCTTTGAAGAAAACACCTTTTCTTATTCTTTTTTTCTCATATGCACAAATTGTGTTTTTTTCCTTTTGTACACAAATGCGCAATAAAATGCATTTTTTTCTGCCAAACATGTGTAATTTATTCTCATATAACCTACTATGTCTGTTGACCATGTATCAATCAGCTAAAAAGTTTCCCAGATACAAAATCCACCTAAAACTGCAATATCCTTTAATTGTTTTGAGCAGTGTATTACAAGGAATAATTAAGGCTCTTTACACTTTTAAACACAACCTACAGCTTTAATATTTTAACATTATTTTCCAATCAAAAGTATTTAAATAAATTTCAAATTTAGATTGCAACGTATTATATCTAATGCAAAATTTCTAAAATATCAATCTTGTATTTTGTTCTTGACGTGAAAAAAAACGTACATTATATTAAAAAATAAAGTTTTACATACCCGAATATCATATGCTAAACGTGTGTCATTTAGTGTTATTAGGTTATCATAGTATTTGTTAAAATATTTTGAGGAAATTTACTCACTTGTTTCGGCGAAAAAGCTCCCGTGCCCTTTTCAAAATCTTCATTTTAGATGACGGAATACAACTCTATATTAACACTATTACTTTTTTAAATGTAAAATTAAATTATCAGACATTCAGAAACGATGTATTTTCGGTATTAATGTAGGTGAATATTGTAATTTCTTTAAAGTTGCATTGTTCATTTTCGTCTTGATTATTGTTTATCATTTGATTGTTGAAAATGTAAGTCGGTAAAAATATGTCATTGTTGTTTTTCTGTTAAACTTTATTTTTCCATTAGATACAAATATACCATTGTTGGTAATGTCTTTGTTAAATACCTGGCGATTGTTTTAAAATTTGATACAACAAAACTAAACTTAAGGCATCAATATTTTACAGTTCATGCTACCAGTATCTGAAAAACAAATCTGATCTATAGTGTTTCATCTCACATTAAAGCAGCACTTCCCCTCTTAGCTAATCATTCTTATCCACCAAGCAGTAAATAGCAAATAGTTGAAATTGAGTTAAAATGAATTTACTTACGTATTAATAATTAGTATATAATTGTAGTGAAATACAATTTATACACAAATGACTAAAACTACGTGTAATCATCTAAATCGCATCTCTATCATTCTTTCGATGTTACATAAATTGTATATAGTGCAACTGCTTTAATGTAATCATTAATGGTAGCTAGAATCTCACAGTTTTCAATGTACAACATTTGTCTATGGACGTGTGTGGGGCTCATTTATTTAGTATACAAAATGGAAGACGCATGATTGACTATTAGATAATCTTCGCCAAGGATAAACAACTCCATTCAATGTTCAAGATTCTAATGATTCCAAATCATGATCTCTTTTTATCCATTGGGAAAATGGTTGTTGTTTTCGGTCGAGAATGGACCAAATGATGTTCTTTTTTTACTATTTTCACGAAATTCTGTAACTTTAGAAGAATTTTTTAAGCTTTTTTAACGAAATTCAGTAACTCTAGAAGAATTTTTTAAGCGTTTTTGCGAGTACAAAAGCCGGGACAGATTTTCACTCTTTAAGGGTCGGGTCGGGACCGGGCCTTATTTTTTTAAGACTTGGGCCTGGGCTGGGCCTCACTTTTTCTGGAGACTGGGGCTGGATCAGACTTCTTTTTTTTTCGGGTTGAGCCTGGCTTATATTTCATTCTTTCTAGAGGTCTGCACGGGCCGAGATTTTCAGGCCTGTACCCGGCATAAAAGCTAAAAATTCGACCCAGTTGTGGCCAGTGGCGGATCAATCGCCCCCCTCTCCCTTGCGCTAATAAAAGGTCTGCAAACCGACATCAGAGGCCTGTGCGGGAAAGGGTATGTCCCAAAGAAAACTCTCGAGCTAATTTTCATTCACGAAACTCGGACCTTGTCTGTGCTTCACTCTTTCCTAGCCGGGTATTCCCTTTTTCTGTAGACTCCGGCCAGGTCGGTCTAGACTTCTTTTTTACGGGACGAGTTTGGCATAGAATTCATTCTTCCTTTCCTGCACGAGCCGAAATTTCCAGACCCGGTCTCGACCAGGTATACACCCAGAAAAAAGTTTTGTTGAATCAACAAAAATTTGGTTGACCCAACAAAACTTTTTTTTTAAATATAGGTCAATGAAAATTTTGTTTGAATCAACAAAAAAAAATTTTTTTTTTTGCAATTCCAAAAAAAAAAAAAAAATTGTATCGTCAGCAAAAAATGTTTTGTTAATTCAAGTAAAATGGTTCAATTTTACTTGAATTTTGCTAAAACAACCAAATTGTACTCAACAAAACATGTTTTGTAGGTTTAATCAATTCCTTTTTCTGGATGTAAAAGCTAAGAGTTCGGCCCGTGTCTGACTAGACCAGTATGCAAAGTATTATTGGCTCGTGCATACCTCTAAATTCTTCCGCCCGAGTCTATGTTCGGGTGGCATTTTTTGCTTTCTTCTATCTTTACAAGAACAAAGTATTGGATTTGTAAAATTTTTTGACGTATTTCTACGTTTTAGGAGGTCCTGAACACGAATTGACTGTTCTTAGAAAATGTTCGTCTATGTTTTTGTCTGTCTCTATGTATGTGATACAAATTTTGTGGGCGCTCTATTTCAAGAACTAATGCGCGGAATTTAATGAAAATTCGTATTCAGTTAGACCTTGACATAAATTGGTTCTGATGATGTTTTGGTTTAAATTGCTCAACTGGTGGTGCTGTTATGCTGCATTTTTCGCGATTTCTGTGATAGCTATATCTCAAGAATTAACGAATGGTATTTCAATAAACTTTAGATTATGTTTGACCTTGGCATAAATAGATCTTTATTAGAATTGGGTGTATACCGCCCTACAGATGTCGCCACTATGATCTGTTTTTCACGATTTCCGCGTTAGCTATGTCTCAAGAACGAATAGATTGTCATATAATTTTTATTGCAGACGATTTGATTTATATAGAAGAAAGTTTTATGATAGCCACAACATACTAGTATTAATTTGTTTTCGTGTAAATTTTAGTGACGTTGTGCATTTTTTTAGTATAATTTTTAGAAATTTAATTTGGTGTAATAAATAAAAGAGATATATTTTTAACTAGTCGGGTGTACCAATCCAAAACTTTCTTCTATCTCATACATGTTAATACTTCAAAATTCGTATCACAGAATTCTGTTTTACGTCAGCTGCTTGCAAAGCGTTGGGTTACCTTCGTTGCATGAACAGCCGACATTAAACTACGAAATATTGCACAAAAATCGTTATCGCAGAGCCCCCATCCGGCGGAATATCCCCAAATTTAAGTACGACCGCCGTAGTCAAAAACCTATAAATGAAATTTGGTTTAAATCTATGCATAACATCATACACTTTCGATGATACAAAGAGGACACACACACGAACTGACAGACATTTTGTAAAAACATGCTTTTCGGGATCTCTTTCAGTGTAAATCCTTCAATTTCAATTACAATACTTTCTACTGTTATATATAGAAGAAAGTAAAAATGTACTTTTTTCTTTGTAGAGCTTTAAAATTATGACATTTGTTTCTTTAATTCTAAACTACGTTAATATTAATGAATATTCATCTGAATGTAATCGTATAATTTAAATATTTAATGAGTGTTTATATACACAATTATCTAACTGTCATTAATAATGTTGTCATTCTGTATCCCATGAATTTCGACAAAATCTGAAAAAAAAATTTGCGCATTAGTAAGTGGGCTTTATGAATAAATTTAATTGTAGAATAATGTTGCTTCAGAAATATCGGCATGTTTTGTAGAAATTAAGTCTGGCGGTGAAGTACCAATTAAGTTTTTATACGGGCAGATCCGGGCTTGAGGCAAACTTTTAGCTTCTATACTAGAGCGGGCCGAGCCGAGCTCGGGCTTTTATACTGGCCCGGGACAATATTTTTTGTACGGGTTGGGCCTGGCCCGAGAGTGAAAATTTTGACAAGTGTAGACCTCCAACCGAGATATCTAAGCTAGTTTTAATGATTTTTCTAAATGCTTCTTTCAACCAGCGTCCAATAGCTACTGAATATATGTTTCGTAAATAAGTTTCAAAACAGTCTTTACTGAATTAGAACTAATCTTTGATGTAAAGAAACAAGCAGTCTTATACCCAGTTAGTATTTTTTTTACAGAATTTTGAAATGTGGCGATGAGTCAAAGCTTAAAATTGTCTCTATGATGATATTAGCTATAAAAAAATTGAGCCTTTATGCGACTTCTGGAAGGTATCTCCCCAAGTGCCCAGAGATACACATTGCCTCAAAAAAAGATTGTATGAATGCTGTATATTTTTCGTCCAACCGCTGTATAATTCTAATAAAAATCTATACAACCTTTTTATTGGTATTATAATGTGTTGTCGTTCTTTCCTATAGTTCTATCTTTGAAGTGTTCGTTGTTTCTTTGGGCGTTTTATTAGAAGGTCCAGTATGTCGTTTGCGTTATAGGGGATGCTACAGGGAGAAGAACTCACCCAGTCTCACTGTACCCATCCCTACATCTGTCTATTTGGCGATAACTTTCAAGTTAGCATAACCTACGATAATCTTCGCTCCCTCCTGTCCTTCACTCCCGTAATTTACTAGCAGTGAGAGTACAAAGAATCAAGTGACACAGCAATTGCTTACATGTGCAAAGTGGTAGAGATTCGCATTCAAAATTTGATGGGTTTGTTGCGAAAAACGAGAGAAACTGGTTAAGCATATGTAATTCAGGGTAAAAATGGAAAAATAGAAAAAAAAAACAAGCAACATTTTATTTAAAACAGAATCAGAACAAGGAACGAAATTTCGAAGTAAATTGGGCTTCTTCCATTCTAAAAAAAAACGCTTAAAAAGGATGATAAAGATTAAAAAGTTAAAGACATTTACAACATTTGCTTATTGTTTTTGTTAATACTCTGCGGACTGATAAATGCTAATTCTGGCCTTCATCCATTCGGGGTCTATAAATTGACTTGGGGACTAAACATTGATAGTTCCGCGACAACCTGACGGGCATTATAGCATCCCAGGGCCCATAGTAAAAAAACAGGGCTCGGACTATAGGCCATAAGCCTTAATGAATTGTAAGTTTAGTTCTCAAAAACTAACTCACTTTTTTCTGACACATTTACAAAATTATTGCTATTCATACACATATAAGAATACAAGATCAGTAGCAAAAGCTATGGTTTAAGCGCCCGTAGCAATTCAAAAATTTGCTCTCGCTCCCTTGAGACTACTGTAGTTTCTTATACCGTAATTTTTAATACAGCGAGGTTTTAGAGTTCCTAAAAAATTTAGTGCACTGGACAAGTTTTAAGATACTACAAAAAAATTTAATAAAGTATTCCCTACATAAAGCTTTCCGCTATTTGGGACTGTCCATTATGAAACTTTTACTGCATATAGATTTTATCAGAAAAAATATTTCAGACATTATTTTAAAAATCGGGTCAACCCGAACACGACACGCAAGAGTGAAAAAACCCAATCCGATAATGTAAGTCAACCCGACCCGAAGGAAAAAATGTAGAATTCAACCTAACCCAAACCCATTTTGTACCAAAAACAAGTTAACCCGACCCAAACCCCGACCCGCAGTAAACAAGTAGGAATCAACCCGCCCCAAACCCAACCCGTAGCAAGAAAGTAGAAGTAAACCTGACCCGCAATTAAAAAAAATTAGGCCCGACCCGACCAAGATTGCGGGTCGGATATTAACTTCCAAATTTCTGATATTGCCCCCCCCCCCCCGTTGAAGACTCTCTAGATCCGCCCTTGGCACCGTTAGAGAAAATAAGCTTGAGTGAGGTGCCGAGGGGAGGGGATGTTCGAGTGTCCTTCAGAAAATGACTAATTAGGAGGCCCACTATGCATGCATAAAAATTCGTGCGTTTTGTTAAGCTAGGAACTTAATTACAAAGTTGGCTTAAACTCTTATTTGTAAATAGTGGTAACCGCTACTCATAAATTTAATTTAATGTTATAAAGGGTGACTATTAAGTTAAATATAATGTTTGGAATCACTTGCGTTGAAATCGAAAAGATAGTTGCTGATATATAGAAACGGGGCATAGTTAGAGAAAAACCTTGAAGGAGGGGCCGGGCGGGGAGGGTTGTTCAAGTGCCCTTCAGCAAATTACTAATTAGGAGGACCACTATGCATCTTTTAAAATTCGTTCGTTTTCTTAAGCTTTGAATTTAATTACAAATTTGGCTAAAACTGTTATTCGTAAATAGTGGTAACCGCTACTCATAAATTTAGTTTAATGTTATAAAGGGTGACTATTAAATTAATTATAGTGTTTGAAATCACATGCGTTGAAATCGGAAATATAGCTGCTGAGATATGGAAACAGAGCAGAGTTAGAGAAAAAACCTTGAAGGACGGGCCGGGAGGGGGGGGGGGGTTTGTTCAAGTGGCCTTCAGCAAATAACTAATTAGGAGGATCACAATACATCTTTAAAGATTGATGCATTTGGTTAAGCTAGGAACTTAATTTGAAATTTGGCTTTCACTATTATTCGGAAATTCTGGTAACTGCTTTCTAGAAATACACCTTGAAGCTTAAATGTAATTAGACCCTTGCCCATCTTCATTCCCGCAAATATAAAAAAGAATCTGTTAAATAAAGTTTTCTGTATTAACATTTTCCATCATAATAATAAATGTAAAAAAAAAAAAAAAAAAAAAAAAACTTAAACCCGACTAATTGTCGTGAAGAAAAATGTGCCTGGAAAATATTTCAATCAGTGGTACGTATGTGTAATTTGTCATGTACAGTTGGCGTGTCATTCGCATGGCTCCTCTACGCTGATAACTTCAATCCATATTGACACTATTTAGTTAGAAATCCTTATTTATGCATCGCTACTCTGGTTTATTTAATTACTTCTGTGAAGAATCGATGCAACCAACCAAGGAACCAACCAACCCAAGAGAATAAAAGCGTATTTTTGATGAGAGTTCTTTGTGAATATTAATTAATATTTTAGAAAGTAATTGAAATATTAAAATTCTGACGTTCATGTACACTAGGAGAGGGTTTGGACTACCTAAATCTAAATTTCCAGCCTTCTAGGTGGGCTAGATTTTCCTACCCATCGCCAACAGACACACACACACACAGACAGACACACACACACACAGACAGACACACACACACACAGAGCGAAACTTTCTTTTATTAGTATAGATTTTTATCGCGTGTTGGGCCAAAATTCAAGGTCGACAAAAAAGACAGCCTGCCGCACTGCGTTACACATGGATCGCTTTTGGAACTGCTTGAATCGCGTGATGCACTTTTTGCCACGCAGGTTTTGGAAAAGAACGGAGCAGGTGCACTAAATGCAGGTGCACTAAAACGCATCACGTGACTCTAGAGGTCCAAAGGGAGACGAACGCGAAGCTTATTGCAGCAGCCTGCCTTTTGTGTTAGCTTCGGCGTAAAATGGAGTCCTCTTTTTGTTTAAAAAGAATGTTTTTCTCATAAGCAAGCCACTGTATTATCAAGTAAGACTAAAAAAGTTTCTGATATTTTTCAATTGAAATAAAACATTATTTATATCGTTTAAGAGGACAGTTCGTAAAAACACATTAATAAAAAAGTTATTCGGCTGGAGGTTTGGATGGGATTGCGAAAATTTTTATCAACCCTATTTAATGAATCATAAATTACGTTTTACTGTCTTCACTTAATACATTCACTAGTAATGTTTTGTTATACACTCTAAAAAATAAAACACTCAATTTTGACGATTCGGCAATCCTTAAGCTTTTTTTCATTATATTTGACAATCATTTCGTCACAGAATCACGTGGTTTTTGAAGAAACGCAAAACCTCAAATATCTGACGAAACTGCTCCCTCACTATCAAAAATAAAACTCCCACTTTCGGCGATTCAGCAAGTCTTGAGCTATATTTCATCATTTTTGACAACCATTTCGTCTCAAAATTAAGTGATTTTTAATGAAATGGAAAATCTCAACTATTTCACGAAATTGTTTTCCCATTCACGGGCAAATTATTTTTGTTGTTACAAAATCGCTCACAAAAAAAAAGAGCTCTTTTTTATTTAAAAAAGATATCCATATAACAATCAAATTTAAAATATGCGTAACTGATCCCTTTCCCCTCTATAAACAGTAACGTGTTAAAATCTTAACTCCCATCACGTTTATGATTTCTGACTAACAAATTAACTTGACCATATGCTAATCATTCATTGAACAAAGGAAATTTCTCTAATAAATTTTATTAATCAAGCCATATTCTAATTATTTATTAACCATAGAAAAACCATAATAATAATCTAACCTTATTAATTAAAACATGCAGAAATTATAACAGCACCCATAAAAATCAATCTACCTTCTAAAAATAAACACACATCAACATATTTTCAAGAGATGGCACCACCGGCCTTTTTTTACACTTTCGAACAAGCAATTTCACGAAATTAATTTCCTCACTTTTTTGAGGATACAAATTTACTCGATTTGACGAAATATTCGCTCGGAGCATTTCCCAGGAAACAGTTTCGTCAAAAACGAAGAAAATTTCGTGGAATTTGAGTATCCATTTCTGATAGCGTTTTCAACACCGACTTTCTGCCCATAGCACTGGGTTAAAATAATGTGTCTCCTCTGCCTATAAAAATAATCTGTTTTCATAAATTTCATTTTATTTTCTTTATGAAAATTAGGATAACAGCAGTAGAACAGTTCTTGTTCAAGGACTCATTTATTCTAAAAAAATGTGGATTCATTTTTTCCCTAACTTTTGATTGGAAATGCGTCAAATAATTCATTTACATACATAACATAACATTTACATTACATAATTAAAAAATATTCCAGAAGATTTTTCCACGTTTGTAGTTTTTGCATTTTAGCTAAATTAAGTATTAATAGTTTTAAAATGTTTTTTGTTGAAATAATGTGCTCCACTGTCCATAAAAAATCTGTTTTCATAATGCGCATTTTTTCTCCTTATGCAAATTAGGATAACAGTATTCTAACAGTTCTTCAAGGACTCAATTATTAAAAAAAATGTGGATTAATTTCCCCCCTAACTTTTCGTTGGAAATACGTCAAATAATTAGTTTACTTTTACATAATTAAAAAATATTCCAGAATATTTATACATGTTTATAGTTTTTGCATTTTAGTTTAATTAAATATTAATGATTTTAAAATATTTTGTTGTTGTAGAGAATTTTCTTTATATCTGCATATTGCAAAATAATTTGAGCGCTTTAAAGATTTTGGAGATTATAAAAGATTTTACAATTTATTTAGTAAAAGATTAGTCCTCGTAGGACTTGTTTATTTTGAAGAAGAATTAATTTTTAGATAAAAAGAAAACAAGCTTTCATAGCCAACATAGATTTACCTCTTATTCATTAATGTAATTAAAAAATTAAAATTAATCTTTTCAGACTTGGAACGCATTGAATGCTAGAAATGTTTATACATTTTTCTGAAAACTTTTATTAAAATAAAACGATTTCAGCATGCTTAACTGAGATAACAATTTAAAAAATTATTTTTATTTAAAGCAGCTTAAATATCTAATTAAAGCTTAAATTATTCTCAGAAAAGTCGAATGAGCATGAAGAACTCATTGAAGATGGATTAAAATCTTTATAAAACCAATTAATTGAAACATTTGTGCATGTAATAATTCCTGAATCAGTGTAGACGTTTAGATTAATGGCGGCCAAACATTCAGTTAATACGTAAGTCTGTACAAAATATTTATGTACACGAGCAAGCAATAACACATTTTTCCTTATTGTACAAAATATTTGTTTTAAAATAATATTTGTTTTTTTACGCGAAACAACTGGTGAGGCGATAATAAAACAATAAAAATTAATCTCTCCGGAAAGTTTGACATATCATAATCCTCAAAAATGAGATGCGAAGTTCCATCATCCTCATCTCGAAATCTTGTGCTATCAAGCATTTAATAGACATATAAACAGACAAGCATATAAACAGATTTTTTATGACTTATATATTTCAAAAGTCACTTCCCATCAATGGAAATATAAATATTATTCTCAAATTCCCGTTTTATTCAAATTTTATGGCTGAGATAGGCAAAGTAAGACTGCAAAAGTGTGTCATAAAAGAGAAGAGCAGATAAGCCGCAAATTTCCAACCACTAATTTTGTAAAACTAAAACTTATCCTTAAAATCTTTAAATTTTTTCTATTTATAGTTGAACGCGGGAGCTTTACATTCGCGCAGGTTTTAAATCTGAAACAAGCGGATAAATCTTATTAATAGCCTTTGAAATTGGGTCTGTTTATCTTATTTCTGTATTTTTTTTAACGTCGTTTACAAGTTTAGTTTACATAAAATAAAGTATTGCAAATTATGAAATGAATGTCAATAAAATATATAGGATGCATTTTTCTTCATTTACAAGTAGGCTTCTGCATTTAGAGCCTTATTAACTTCAGTGTAATTAGGGTAAAACCACCAGTTCTCAAATGACCTGCTCAAAAACGCATAACTTTTTGACACATTTTCTGACTCTTTTTAACATAAACGCATAAAATTAACAGTCCTGACTGTTGGAGTGATTTGGAGTAGAAATAAGTTTTTTATTTTTTTGATAAATGAATTACTTATCGAGTTATAAGCGATTCGTATCATGCACCGAGACGTACTTCGCCTTTCTGGTACTGTGACGTCGGGAATTTGGTCCAAAACGTTGACTTTGAAAGTATTTTCTGAAAGATCTTCTGTTTTTACTTCTTTAAATTAAAATGTTTCTGAATAAGAACACCTGCCAATTCAATGCGTTTTCGTATAAAAATTAATTCAAAAGTATATCGTAAAATAGTCAGTTTGGATTTGAAAACAGCCTTAAAGGATATATTAAAATAAGTAACTCATAAGAAACTGATATCATTTATTTCTGGTCCTTAAAATTTCAATGCTGAACTAATTAAAGGGTGCTGAAACTAATTAAAGTACCCATTATGAAAATATTTAATTAAAAAATAGAAATTAAAAGTGCCCCCTTACAGTAAAACCTGCAACAGGTTCTGAAATTATTTTTAAGGGGATGAAAAGCGAAATCGAAACAAAATATTTTATTTCAACTAAACAGGAAAACTATTACCGATCGAAGTCCCAATTAAAAGGTGTTCTTTATGGAATCTTCTTTATCAAGTAATACGCTATCCTATTAAAAGAAATGGGAATTCCCAACTTTTGATTTTCCTCAAAGAAAATTATCGCAATTTTTCTTAAACTTAAAATAATAGTAACAACAAAATATATATCTGTTTACGTACTCATTAACTTATTAATGCTTAATACTCCGCAAACCGTCATTACTTGGGCCCCGGAGTGCTACTGGTATCCAAAACAGAATAATTGAAATATGTCCTGAGTCTATTGTGTTGAGAGTAGTGACGTCATTCACCAATATGGTAACTGGCAACAACACTAGCAATCATGGAACAGCTATATAGAAGCGGGCTGATTCTCATCGCTCAGTTTTATTAGCCTTATTAAATCTCAGAAATTCTGTCATTAAATAAGGAGAAGATGGCTATTTGAATATAGTGGTAACAATTGGCTCGCTGGCGTGCAGCTGTTCCATCACAGCTCTACCTAATAATACAGTAGACTCAAGACTGATGGAAAACATTTTATGTTTGTATCAAGTAGACATTAGCTGGGTGCAAGTAACCCTTAGTTATAATATCTTATCTACGTAATCATTAAATAGAGAATTGTGGAGAGTTTGCTTTTATTAAATAAAATTAACATTTGTTGCACAGAAGGTATTCAATTACATGTAGAATTAATTTTTTCACTTTTTTTCATTAATTTTCTTGTATTGTAAATGTATTTCTTTCAGTTATTTTCATTGATTTTCATCTTAAATCTTTACTTTTTTCAAAATCAATATTATGACAAAAATATTTTAAAACTCCAAAACATCTCAATTCCAGGCCGCTTTCATTTTCTTCTATTCCACCTCATTTTTTGCCTGTTCACGCCTGTTCCCCTAAATTTCGATAGATTAAATGTCCGAAAAACTAAAAATTTCTTCTTTGAAAATTTGAATGTACTTAATTTTTGTACACCTACAATATATATATTTTTTTTACTTTAAAATAGTTAAAGAAGCTCGACATTTTTTTTCAGGGAGCAATTCAATGTGCCATTGTCCTTTCATAATTTCTTACTTATTGATAGTTTCAGACATTAACAAAATAGTCTCTTTTAATTAACGAAATAGAGTATTTGACAGTAAACTTCTTGTTAGTACATTTTTTTGTTTTGATAATGCCACTTCTTTTTTCTTTTTTTTCAACATCCTTTTAATTCCAGACTTTGCAGTTTTAACTTCTTCTTTATTATGTAGATCATTCTTCTTTATTATTTGTATTAGTTTTCGAATTTATTTCTGCTTGCCCACCTCTATTTAGCTGATTTTGTGTCCTGTTCTTTGTTGATTTTGTTTAGTGAAATAATTTTATAGCATGGTTGGAACTGTAGTTTGCTGTCTATGGTTAGATTTTTTTTTTTACTGAAATCATACGTACAAATTATACGTAATCATGGATAGTAGTAATACGTAATAATTACGTAAAAAAATATGGATTCTTGCTGTAGTGCATGCGTAAAACTACGTAAAATAATATGGATTCTTGTTGTAGTGCATACGTAAAACTACGTAAAATAATATAATTTCTTGCTGGAGTAAATACGTAAAATTACGTATAATTTAATATTTATTTTTAACTATGGTACTGATCTGTCATTTATTTTTTTTGTAAGACTTCTGGATAAAAATACTTTAAACTAGACACGTATGAAACTACGTGCAACAACCCTATGGTGTAATCCTTCTTCTATTGATATTTTCGTTGTAGGTTTAGCTTCTTTTTTTATTCTGCAGACTTCTTTTGATCCAGGCTATTTTAGACTATTTTGGAGACTGTTATAGAGATTGATTTTCTTGGTATTTTCATTGTAGGTTTATCTTTTTTTTTAATTGTTCTGCTGATTTCTTTAGATCTAAGCTATTTCATACTATTTTGGAATACCCAGACTGTTTTAGCGATGAATTTTCTTTATAGTTTCTTTGTAATTTTTCTTCTGTAGATCCTGACTATTTTACATTATTTCAGTGGTCAATACTCTTGCTCTATGTGAAATTCTTTTTCTTTATTTTCATTTTCAGGAAGACTGCATCTTTAATTGATTTTATTGTATACTGCGTTCCTTCTATTATTTATAACTTCCAAAAGTGGCATTTTTTTCGTTCATAGTTCTATATTTACGAATTTTGAAATTATATTTTGAATAATCTTTGTTTGCATTATTTTTTTTTCTTATGTAGAACGGAAAGTCGAAACAGGCACATACGATCTTTTTTTAACAAAGCAATTTTTTATACATATCATAGTAAATACTGTGTCTTGAATATAATTCATAAATAATTCGATTTCTCCCTACATTTTTTTACTTTCGAGCTTTGTAAAATTTGGAACTCTCCTTTTCTTTCAGTTTTTTTTTTTATTTTGCTCATTTTATACTTTTTTTGGATTTTAATTTTTTTTCATTTTTTTGTGTTTTGTAATATTTTTTATATATATTTTTATATCAGTATTATTTTTTTTCATTAGTAAATAAATATATACCAGGGGAACAGGCGCTCTTTTTTATTTATTTCTTAAGATGCCAAAATCTTTTCCATATACCTCGGACACCTTTCTTGCGAATTTCAGACTTCGGAAGATCTTGGATGGGAATGGGGGGTGCCGGTCTTGTAGGTTTAAGTGTTGGAATCTCTTTACTCATAGGAGATGCGCCATTCTTCTTTACTTCTTCTGAAGATTTATTCCGGAATCCCGATGGAAGGGATTTTACTGATGTTTTCCTCATTTCACTGGTTTTTGAGTTTGGATCCCCAGTTCTGGAATGTTCTATCATTTTAGTGGTAGCTTGTTTTGCATTTTCTAATGTAGGTGGTAGTGGGGCGCGTCTTTTCTTCCTAGATGGACGCACCAACTTAGTGGTATCCTGTTTAGAAGTTTCCAATACCGGTGGAGGTGGTGCGTGTCTTTTCTTCCTTGACGGACGCACCGACAAAACAATGGGACGGGAATTCTTCACATTTAGATATCTATCTGGAGATCTGAGAGCTGCTCGCTTTTCTTCACCAGGAACTTTTGCTGATTCCTCTCTATCTTTAAGTTGAAATACGCTTGTAACCAAACGAATATTTTCAGCGGCATTTGTTAACTTTTCCAATGACGGTGGGAAACGTGCACCATCTTTATTCTCTGATGGAGTCGCTGATCTTGCTACAAATGTGTTGTCATCTACTATTGTCAATCCGGTGATATTTTCGACATCTTCGAGGCTGAGAGTTAAACACTTTTCATTTTTTATTCGAATTTCAGAGTCCTTGAAACTGTTAATAACGGAGACGTTTTAAACTTTATCCTTTTCCCGACCTGATGGAATCACTTCTGATTGTTGATCGTCGTTAAGCTGTGACCCCAATTCCTCGAAAATCGTTTTTTCCTCCGTATTTTTATTTTTGACTTCTTCATGATGACCATGATCCTTTACAGAGTCCTCCTTAAAGTTGTCAAGGACTTCTGTATCTGCAGAAGATTTACTTTCTTTTTTATCAGGATTTGGAGGAGGTTGTGGAGCTTTTCTTATAGGTTTGAGTGAAAATTGGGATGAAATAACTTCTGATTTTTTACTAATTTCAACCACTGGTGAGATATCTTGCATTCCGTTTTCATTGCTATTTATATCTTTATTAGCAATATTGCTGTTTTCTTCTTTTACACTGAACGGATTTCTATCATCCGGATAACCCTCTTCATCCTCCAAGAATGGGTTTAGGGTATCCGGGTATTCATCATTGTCAGCGAACGGATTTAAGGACTCCGGATAATCTTTGTCTGAATCAAAAGGATTTAAGTGCTCGGGGTAATCACCCCCTTCATTTGACAATTTTAAATGGTATCTATTCTTGACTTTGTAATTGTTACTAACTTGGTATTCGATGTTTAATTCAGCTCCATTTCTTACCCTTTCACACCAGCTGTTAGTATTGTTGGGAAGTTCTCGATCCCTTTCTTGCCCGGAATATGAGATGGATTGTTCTTGACCTTCGTCTTTCAACGTATCCTTTTCTCGACGAGATGAACTGTTTTAAAGAAAAAAGGTGTTTCAATATTAATGAAGTATTTATGAGACAAATTAGTTGAATATAAAAAGATCATTATTCTATAAAAATGTACATAGTTGGCCCGTTGTATTGGGACAAAACGTAAAAAATTATGCGCTGTGATACAAACTGAACATTAAAGTTTTGTCTAGAAAATCAGGCTATAGAGTGTAGAGAATTTTATTACAGTAGACTCCATATTATCCGAAACACTTGGTTTACCGACATTTCTCACCTATTTCATGGCTTGTTCGGACATATCTGAATTTGTAGCAGAATCTCGAGATTTGGGAAGAAATTTTTTTATTACCTTGTAGTGAATTGCACAAAGCTTTAAAAATGAAAAAAATGCTTACAAAATATAGTCAATTGGGTCGGTATATAGTCAATTGAACTACTTCAATACGTCGAAAATTTCCACAATAATAATTCAAAATAGATCGAAACATTTTCAAAATTTAATAAATTATAACACCTTGTAATAATATATTTATTTTTAAATGCTAAAAGATGTAAATTAATAACTTAATAAATACACAGTAAAATAACTTTTATTGTTGTTTGACATGTTTCGGCTCACTTCTAGCGATTTTCAAAAACAAATGAGAATATTCCGTAATTGCACGCTCCTTGAAGTTATTATTTAAAATGCTATCATTTAATTTTCATGTACTTTTTAAAAAAGTACGCACGCTATCTTTTATGTCACGTTATCATCGTTTTAGATATGAAAATAAACAACCAAGTAAACATAAAAGATAACGTGCATAATTTTTTAAAAAGGACACGAAAACTAAATGATAGCATTTTAAATAATAACTTCAAAGCCCGTGCAATTATGGAATATTCTCTTTTGTTTTTGAAAATGGCTCGGAGTGAGCCGAAACATGTCAAACAACCTAATAAAATTTATTTTACTGTATATTTATTATGTTGTTAATTTACACCTTTTAGCATAAAAAAAAATACATTTTAAAAATTGAATTCCAACAAACGAACATCCCTCCACCTTGTAACAAAAAACAGTTTATTGTTTTCATTTAATTGCTTGTAAAATATATTACTGATTTTCTCCTCTGAAATTGTTTTACTTTTAATTATCACAAAAATAAAGAGATATGCTAATAACAGAATTTTCTACTCTATTATGCCGTTTTCTTATTTTACAAAAGTCAATTTATATGATAACCGTCACTTTTTTTCACTTTGTGAGAAAAGTTATTTATTATAATCATATCAAATTTAGCCATAGTTTCATGTTTCTCCCACTAGAAAAATCATTAACAGCCGTGGAAATGTCCTCCTCGATTATGAGACAATTTCGACTTCTTGATATACTCCATGTCCACGACTGTTATATAATTGGGAGTCTACTGTATTAAATATTGGTTAATGAATTTGAAATTTCAAAAACTACAAGGACATTTTTGGGCGCATATACCGATATAAAATCACCCTTATTTTTATTAATATTCTAGTTCTATCACAATTGTAGCAGGCGTGCCATAGAATCGATTTTAAGCATTGGTCTTTAAACCGTTGCACAGTGGGGCGTTTTGATGATCTAGGTGGACAAAATTCATTTTTCAGATTATCTCGGAATTTAACACTACCGTGTATACTAATAGCTGAATGTCTCTTTTGTCGAGATCCGTACGAGTTTTGTCGAATTAATCCGATATGTCGATTAACTACGACCGTAAAGAAGGCAGTTGATTTGAGAGACTTTCAACAGTTGCATTATTTTTATGTAAGTTCGAAAGCAAGTCGTGACTTTTATGTTTAATTTGAAAGCAGGAGTTTACTGGACCTATGTTGCATGTTTGTCACACGATTTAACCTATTGTTGTTTGAAAATAAGCGCCATCTTGTTTTCAAACTTCATCTTGACTTTTAATACAGTATTAAGCATTATTAAGAAATAAGAATTTTTTTAAACCAAAGTGCCATTCCTAAAGCATTGGAAACTTAAGAAAGCTCCTGCAAAAGTTTGCGAATCATTAAGTTATATTAACTTGAAGTGTATGTATGTATGTTTAATTCAAATCTTGCAAGTCAATTTTTACCACTTTAAATTATCCGATTGAGCTGAAACTTTGAATACATGTGTAGTTTCAATGCCAATACAATATTATAACATAAATAAATAATAATAATAATATAAATAATACTACTAATAATATCAATAATTAAGTAAGCCAAATATTTATCACTGTTTGGTTATTTTATTACTGATACATTCGAAAACCCAGCAAAACCTAATAAAACTTCAACGCAATAATTTTGTCCACCTAGATCCTCAAAACGCCCCGCCCCCACTGTGCGTTGCCTTATTTGGGATTTGAAATAAGAATTTGCATCGTAGGTGATCATTATGCGTTTATGGTGTAAAGATCTGTGTATCAATTGGCCGAACGTCTATGTATGAGGCTTTATTACCACACAGATTAAAATTTAAAGCAATATATATGTTATTTATATAATAAATATATGCAAGGAATATCAGATATTTGATGCAACAGTCCAAAAATTAATTGGAATTTGCAAAAAAACACTGAATATTGAGGTCTATCTGAACAATATGCTTAAAAACGTATAAATCTGATAATTATGCATTCATGGTGTAAACATCTGAGTATCACTTGGCAAAACGTCTTAGTATGAGGCTTTATTACCATACAGATTAAAATTTAAAGCAATATATATTTATATAATAAATATATCATCAGATTTTTGAAGCGACCGTCTAAAAATTAATTGGAATTTCCAAAAAACATTGAATATTGTGGTCTATCTGAGCAATATTCTCTAAAACGTATAAATCTGAGTATTTTTATGGATGAATATTAATTGACTGATATTGATAAAGATTAAATAATGGTTGTATGAAATTAAATACATTTTTTCATGTGATCATGCAAAAAAATCAACCAGTCTTAAAAAATAAATAAATAAATAAATAAACAAAAACAAGTACTTTCAATTGTAATTTTGGTACAAATATAAATATAGAGAACTCAGATAGTATTCGTTTGGATTAAATGTCGATTATTTTGAGAATTTTTAATTTTAATTTATTTATTTATTTATTTTTTGCGAATCAAGTGCATAATTATTTAGTAATTACTGTTTTTGTAAACTTTATTTGGGACTATCTGTATATTAAAATACTATGCCGCACTTTAAAGTTTCCAACTATTGATTGATGTTTGAAGAATATTTTACGCTTTTTGATGCGCCATTTTATCAAATTAGTTCAGGATAATTCTACATCGGATCGGATTGACATTAAAATTTTCTGTTTTAAGTCGGAATTTGTTCTTTGTGTCAGTGCCGTAAATGGCCGTCAAAGTCAAAGGTGACTTTGGAATTTTCAATGTATGATAACTTCAACCTACATCTACTACACATTCAATTTGTGGTAAATAAATTTATTTAAGAATTGCTCACGTGGCTTGTCTAGTAACGTGTTTAGCAAAACAATTAGCTAAAATGTAAAACAGCTGTTATTTGAAAACTTTTATTTAATAAAATCGTACGTATATTGCACTAAACACAACTGTTAAAATATAAAGAAATACATTGATACCAGTCAAAATGTTGATAAAAAAAGAAGCATAAACAAGTTGGTAAGTGTGATCGAAGATCACAAAAAGCGTTTCGTTTATTATTTCTTCCAAAACACTTTATCCTTTCTTTAATAAATCCAATTAAATTTCATTTTCAAAAAAAAAAAGTCGTTTTTTATAAAATAAAAATTTACCGGTCTATTTTTTCGTTTTTTTCGAACATCTGAACCGACCCGATAGCGGGCGAAGCCTGCTATTATACTCTATCATAATAATATCTGTCATGTGGACTAAATGCGATATTAAAAAAAAAATCAATTTCAAAATTAAACATGTTGTATAGAGAACTTCTAAATGTTAAAATAGGCCAACATTTCCATAATCGGGTTTTTATCATGATTCAATACGTTCCTCAAACTCATAGGACGTTATAATCACTTGCTGTGTCCTATCTACTTGCTTTCTCTTTTACTCATTCTGATACTCTCTTTGTATGATTCTCAAACATTTGAAAAAGTCCGTTAAACTTCCAATAGGACGTCAGATTAATTTTTTTTAAATTCTGCAATGACGTCATATTAACCTGCTTACTGTACTGACACATACTTATACTCCTTGTATTATTGAGAAATGTTTGAAAATTTCCGTGTTATTACCAATATGACGTCATATTAATCTTTTTCAATTGGTGAAACTTTTTATTTCATTTTCATTTTTCACGTGTAAATCTTTCAATAGAAAATTAACTATTGTAGAAAGAATTTTACTGTGGATTTTTAATTGTTGGCAACTGCTCTAACGAAAACTGTTTAAATTTAATAGGAAAAGGCTGTTAGATATTTGGTTTTTTATCTCTATATATTAAAATTATACGACTTTTTAAAAATTTTATGATTTTCAGCGTGACAGTAGATATTCGGCTGTAAGTACACAAAATTTTAAGTTTGTAACTTATACAGTTTCTGAGAACCATTAGGGTGTCGTGAGTTGAACGAAACCCTAAAAAATAAAGAAAACCTGTGAGCATTACAGTGTTTGTAGTGCACTCATAAAACCTTTACATAACTGTTACTTTTTCAATCATGATACCCGGAAAATACACATCCATAGCTAACAAAACTTTTGAGATAATCGATGTTTCTTTCGATTTACTAGGAAATTAATGAGGAAAATTAATTAAATTCTTGTCTTATTAATAATTCGCAATATATATGTTACTAGTACTTCTCCTGATATTTTTAAATATAATGCGTTAGCCTAATGAACACAGGTATATGAATATATAAATAGAAAATTTTGCATCTGATCTTTTGTTAATATTAAATCTTTAATATTCTAAAGACAAAAGACTACATTAATTCATAATACATTTTAATTGATAGTATATGAAGGGGAAAGAAAGATAACTGACAAATTTCGAATTTCCATACATTCAGTTTTAAATAGATATTCTTAAGAAAATCTATTAAGAAATATATGTACACATATATTACTCGGAAGTTCCTTGTTCTATGTACGAGGTTTCCAACAAATCCGAAAATATTAGGAAATGTCATTTTACACAGTCTAAAATAGTTTTCCTAATAAATAATAATAATAAATGCCTGTTTCTGATCTTTAGCATAAAATTATTTTTAAAGTGACGTTTCAATTATTTCCCTTTATCTCAAAAAATGTGGGTTTGAAAGAGACATTGGCATTTTCCGATGAATATCTTACGAAGGATAATTAGGACCCTTTAAGCTTTTAAACACAACTTCCAGGTTGAATAGTCTAGCATTATTTTCCGAACATTTGTATTTAAATAAATTTGAATTTTAGATTGCACCCTATATCTAACGTAATTTTTTTAATTGAGGAGTAAAAATAGATAACACTAAAATTATCAAAAAATCAATTTTTTTTTTTTTAAAGAAAAAAATGTCTTAAGTGCCATGGTTAACAAACAGGAGAACGCTTGAAGGGCCAACCCTAGTGGTAATAGTTAAAAAAATAGTTTATAGATGTCGCTTTCTGAATGTGTCACACGAAGAGAAGTGGAAAATGCTGAAAGTGCCAGTGATAAGACAGGCGGCGGCTGGTGGTCATTACACAAGTTGCTCTTGTTGTTATTGCTAGTGATAGCGTGTGAGCATTTCCAGCAGTGTTTTGTGTGAACATTTGCAACTTTTGATATGTATCATGGCGGAAATGAATGTATCACCTGTGTAGTATGTGGTGTATCAAGAGAGAAGAGAGCTTCGACGAGCCAGAGAACCTTACACGACCTCATCGGCGAAAAACGGTGTTTGTAAACAATCTTCTGTTGAAATCAGTTTCAAGTGTAAATATACATGCAAAACACCCACGAAAAAATATCGAGAAACTCTATTTCACAATTTCTATGCTTTGTCTGAAAATGACCAGGGGACTTAAACAGTTCTGTTTATTCTGAGCAGATTAGATCTAGGGCCAGTAGAATGGAGAAGGAAAAGGAAATATGAAGAGAGTAGAAGGCTTTCTACTTTCTTCTACGTAGTCCCAAATGGAGAAGATGTTCGCGTGTGTATTCAATCTTTCAGCAGTATTTTTGCTCTGTCGGTTAGGTGAGTACAAACTGTGACAAATCAAAACAAGGAAGGTAGTTCAAAGACGAGAGGGAAAGCGGTAACTAGCAATTCAAACAAAAAAACGTTTTGTAAAAATGACTTTGAGTTGATTGTAGTCATACCAATTCCTTCCCCAGGTAAGCTAGTCATTATTCAATGAAAAAATCCAAATAAAGAGTAACTAATCCCGGATTTAAATTATTCACGATTGTACTCAGCATTTAGGAAAGAGCACCCGAACAGCTCAGTTACGTATAGCTACTACAAGATAAAGATTTATTTTAACGCGATTTGAAAAAAAAACTTAAATTCGCTCGTCCTCGATCTAGTACGTGTAATACTTGTGACAAGCTAGAGGCGACAGTCACAACAACTACTATCCCCACAGAGAAGACAGATGCAACCATTAAGCAAAATTTCCATGTTCACAAAAGTGAAAAAGTATAGGATGAGATGACATATGACAGTGTGAGCTCACAGATTCCTGGAAATGGTTTCTCTGTGTTTTGTATGGATCTGCAACAAATGTTAGTTGTGCCAACTCTGACTCATTCAAGAATGTTTTACTCCCGACAGCTGTCATGCTACAATCTTTGCATTCACGACACAACGGAGAATGACAGCTATATGAATATGTGGAATGAAAGCATTGCCAGCCAAGGAAGTAATGAAACCGCTTCATGCTTGTTCAATATAATGACTATTAAGGCATTAGGTACTCTACGAGTTGTGATATGGACAGACAATTGTGCCGAACAAAATAAAAATAGGATGGTGCTATTTGCAATCTTGTATCTAGTTGCAATAAATATTTGATGAGGTAACTCTGAAATTTTTTGTCACTGGCTATTGTTTCATGCCTTGTGACAGTGATTTTGGTCTCATAGAGAAACGTAAGCAAAAAATGAAAGCCATGATGCTTTTGATTTAGATGCTGTCATACCCTCATCTCGTTCATCGAAGTCATTTCAGATTGTTCAAATGCACATTGAACATTTTTTTTTACTTCACAGCTCTTGCCGACATGTTTTCGAACACGTCAAAACTCAGCTTTTCCAAAGTTTCTCAAATGAGGGTGACATATCCAGTGTTGAAATCAAAGAATCTATATCTGATCTTGTACATTGGAATAAACACCACATTTTCAAGAAAAGACAGATACCATCTCACCTTCCGTCGGAACTTTTTTCCCACGATTAACGTCCGTGAAGGGAATCAGTAAAGAAAAGAAAAAAAGACCTACTGGAAACATACGATTTCTTCAAAAAACAAGACGACAAGGATTTTTATCTAAGCCTATGTGGGCACAAAGAACAGTAGTGACAAATTTTCCTCATTTTCCACCTACCTACATCGTTGTGCTTAAGACAAGTGGGACAACATTTTTTTGCAGATTATCTACACTTTATCATACCTACTTTAACTTTGTAGGTCCCTACCATTGTTGTACATTTTAATTTAATTTAATTAATGTTCTTTTCTTTTTGGATTATAAAAAATAAAACTTGAAAGTAACTTTGTTTTGGTTTTGGTTTTGTTCCTTTTTCCTTGTCCGAATTTTTGATACTTGCGTATTATCCAGGCCAGGTCAGATACAATTGAGCCAAGCATGGCACCAATTATACTAATTACAGTAACCCTTATTTTTGACAAGTATATAATTTATTTATTTATTATAGTGTATTTTAGTATAATTTATAGGTTTTTTTTATTACAAGTTACAGTTTTTTGTTATTTATTAATTATTGTTCATTTATTTGATTTATATACTTATTTTATATTATTTACCACTTTAAACAATTTTATGTATTTAACAATATTAAAATACAGTTTTTCATATTATTGGGAACGATAAACACGATTGACAATTGACAACCATTTTTGACAATCTATATCCTGGCCCGGATAATACGTAAGTGCCAAAATTTTTACATCAATGGGATATTTGTAAGCAAGTTCAAAAGTATTAAGAGAATAAATAAAATAAATGGTTACAAATAATAATATTATGTATTTGAACACTAAACGAAAGGAAGCTAAGTAACTACATTTCAAAGTGTTAAATAAGAACCCAAAAGGAGTGAAAAGGAAAACGCTGTAAGTACCAGAAGTAGTAGTTTTCCTTTTTGTCGCTCTTTTCAAAAATTTCCTTTTGGGGACTTTCAACTTTTTCCATTTTTAATCCTCAATTGTCGTCATCGCTTTCGTTTTCACGAGAAGCAATATGACTTATATTATAGGATAAAGTTTTAGATACTCAAATGAGATGTATGCTAGAATGTAATTTCCTGTTATCACACTGTTTGATAAAATATTTCGATGAAATTTACTCACTTATTTTGCCGAAAAAAAATCCGAGCCTTCTTAAAAAACTTCATGTTATATGAGAAGAAAATACAACTATTTAATCACTATATTATTTTTTAACGCCTGAAATTAAATGATGAAACTTTCAGAAATGCTCTATTTATCGTATTAATGTAGATGAATATCGTAATTTCCTAAATGTTGTATTGTTTATTTTCGATATGATTGTTGTTTATCACTTAATTGTTGAAAATGTCATGCGGTAAAAATATTTCATTGTTGTGTTTCTAATTAACTTTCATTTTCCATTCAATAGGTATGTATCATTGTTAACCGTAACTCTGTTGCGTTTTAAAACTGGTATTCACAACAGAGCTCTTGTGTTCCGCGTTATTAAACATACATATATATATATATATACATATGATTATTTATTTTTGCAGACCTCGTGACTGTTTTAAAATGTGACGCAATAAAACTAAATAAAAGGCTTCTATAATGTTTTGCATTTAATAATCCCAATGTTTGAGTAGAATATTGCATATCTGCCCTATAGCGTTTCATCTCATATTCAAGGGCCTCCCCTATTAGCTAATCGGCTTTATCCACCAAGTAATAGATAATATATTGTTAAAATAGAGTTATAATAAATTGTTATGCTTTAAAAATTAGTATATAATTTTAGTCGATTATATTACTTACCCATCATACGCAGTATAGGGTAAGTCTTGTAATCGTTTTGAAAATCGAAAATTTTTTTTGACGGATTTACACGTTTCAGACACTGGAGATTCCGAAAAACATATTTTTAGAAAAAAATTTTTGCCGTCCGTCTGTGTGTCTGTGTGTCTGTGTGTGTGTGTGTCTGTGTGTGTCTGTAAACGCTCTATCTCCCGAAAAAATTGAGATAGAGACTTGCAATTTGGTATGTACTTAGTATGTAATAATGGGAAAAAGCCTATTTTATTTCAATAACCTCGATTAACCGGAACAATTGTTTTCGGACTCTCGAAATATTCGTTCTGATAAAAGGTATATAAAAATTTTCGAAATTGTTTATTTTAAGAAATGAATATAAAAGACAATAAAAAAACATAAATTTTGAATAAAGCATGAAGTCGATCGGATAATTAGTTGCCGAGATATTTGGAATCCTATTTTCCACACTCTTCGATTTTTAATGACCCTGTATTTCATCCAAATTTCACTTTAAAGATATATTTTAATTGGAAATTTGACGCTTAATCAAATGCAATAAACCGCTAGTTAATAGGATTATTATTTTTGGAGTTATAAGGAAAAACCACTTTCAAGCAATTCAGTAATCGATCCTTTAAAGTTTGTGACGTCATCAAGCCACGATTTTATTTGAATTGCAATGCATTTTATAAGTAGTTTACACATTTTTATTTTAATATTTTACATTATGCATATCCATGATGGGTAAGTATTACGGTGGCCCCCAACGACTACTTTTATATAAATATGACTGCAAATACGAGCGATCATCAAATTCCTTGTCGAGCACATTCTCGCTGTTATAGAAATTGTATCTAGTGCCACTGGTTTAATCTAATCTTTACTGGTAGCTATACTCCTGAAACATATGTCATTTGACGACAGGTGGGGCTAATTTATTAAGTTTACCAAATTGAAGACGGATTGAATATTAGACAATCTTTTCAAAGACAACTTCGTTAGATGTTCAAGGGTCCAGTGATATCGCCTTCTAACGATTTTTTAGTACGATAGTGTATTAGAGTCTGCTTAACCTGTCATTCCACTACAGCTTGCTAGCCACAGACGCGGCATAAGCCATATATCAGTTTCTTACCAAGCGATGCACGATATGGTATTTAGTCCCAAAACATGGCCAAAATGATTTTTTTTTAAAGCGGTTGCCTACCCTGAATTTTATTCTTCAAAAATTTAAGCAGTTACTGCATCCAAAGGTGAAACGCACAAATCACTAGCATGACACAGCGCGCCACGCGATCAGTCGGAATTAGCCGTTCTGCTACAGTTATCGTGTGAGTTTTCGATGCGTTCAGATTTCAGTGTTTTAAATATCTTGTAGATTTGTGTTCAAACAATTTAGTGGTTGTTGTTGTGATGGATTATTCTGAACCCGGTATATACAGGGTGGTTATTAATTAACGTGAGGTGTTCAGAGCCCTCTAGCGAGTAAAGTATTGGACGAAACATAACCAAATTTGATGAGCATGCATAGTAGACCATGGTATTTCGAATTCTTAAAAAGAAGTAGTTCCAAAATTCGCCACTAGAGGCAATTTTGCCGCTGCAAAAGTGTATTATTGTAAATATTGAATGATTAAATGCCAAACAATACAGTACACATCAATTTTATTTACAACAAATGTTTTTTACTTACGATTTAGGTTCAATATGAGCACCATTGGTATATTCCAAGAACTGCATACGATGCACGATGTTTTCTACTGCCGCTCGCAGCATATCAGAGTTGATTTGCCTCACTTGTAACATTATTCGATCTTTCAACGTTACGATATCGGAGACATGTCCTTGATAAACAACACCGTTAAGAAATCCCCACAACCAAAAATCAGAAGGATTGAGATCGGGCGACATCGGTGGCCATGCCGTAGGAAATCCCCGACTAATTATTCTGCTGTCAGAAAAATGTTGCCGCAACACACGCTGTACCCTAAGTCCAATGTGGGGTGGTGTACCATCCTGCATGAATATGGTCGATTCGAGACATTCTCGCTGCTGTAGTTGTGGAATCGTGAAGTTCTGTAGCATATCTGCATACCTGACAGCAGTAACGGTACAGGTCACTGGTCCACTTGCTCCATTTTCCTCATAAAAGTAAGGACCGATTATAAAGGATGCTGTAAAGTCACACCACACTGTGACTTTTGGCGAGTGGAGAGGCTCTTGCACACAAGCGTGCGGATTATTCGCAGCCCAAATGCGGCAGTTGCGGGTGTTAATGCCACCTTCCAAATGAAAGTGCGCTTCATCACTCCATAAAATCTGCCACGGCCATGTAGTATCAACTTGCATGCGTGCTAAAATATCAAAGAGAAATCCAATTGGTTGGCCGCATCGCCTGGGAGCAATTCTTGAACAGAAGAGATTTTGTACGGATAAAACTGTAACATCTGATGCAGGATCTTCCTCACCGGTGAGTATGGGATCTGCGTGTGCCGAGATACTGCCCGAGCGCTGCTGGTACCCTGCACATTTTCCATCTCCTGTTAGACAATAGCAGTTGCAACTTTGTCAACTTGTTGCTGACTAGTCACTTTGCGTCCTTGGCCTGATTGCCGTGCTAGAGTCCCTGTAGTTTCAAATCATTGAATCATCTTTTGCAAATTTGTTATGCTCATCGGTCCTTTTCGCAACTTCTTTAATAGGCGAAATTCACGAAGAACAGCATTGCAATTCTCGTTCCGTTGATAATACAGCTTGACTAGCAAAGCACGGTCCCGTAAGGTAAGAGTCATCGCAAAGCAGTTAGTCTCAGAATGATGAGAAGTCTCCCAGCCTTTCCTTTTATACTCATGATCGCTACACAGAACGGATTTTATGCTAATTAATGCATTTTAGTCGGTAAACAGCGCCAAAATTGCCCGTAGTGGCGATTTTTTTAGAATTCGAAATCCCATGGTCTACTATACATGCTCATCAAATTTGGTTATGTTTCGTCCAATACTTTACTCGCTAGAGGGCCCTGGACACCTCACGTTAATTAATAACCACCCTGTACTTTATACACACTACATTTACCAAATCAATATCCAGGCGATTTTTCGCCTATTTGGTTGACAACTTATGTGTAATTAACAGTGGCACAAATAATTATTGATAATATTTAGAAAGGATTTTGTTATATTTCTAAACATATCTAAGTAATGAAAACTATTGTGTAATATGCAGTACTTAGTATACAAGAGAGTTATGAAAAAATAAGAGCCCCCCCCCCCTCTATTTTTAACAAATTTGTTTGTTGGTTCCTACAATTTTTTATAAAAATTTACTGCTATTTGGTTTTTTAACAGGCCCTCTGGATTGAGATCTATGACTCGAAATGAGTTGTATGCCATCACGCAACGCTCAATTTTGTCAACATTTGATGGAAAGCTTCAATTTATGAAGCAAGAATTATTTTGAAATTATTCTGAAGATGATCCAAGGATAGCTGAGCTGAAGCATAAGCACTACATTTTTAAAAACCAGTTCAAACAAAAATGATTAGGTGCTCATAAAAACAAGAGCAAGATTTGAAGAAAACAATGCTGAATGGTTTAACGGCACTATATTGCTACCTATTTCAGGTACGTGAAACACAATCCTATGTCCCCTACAATGCACAATGTACTTCATCATGGAGCAGACGTCATAAAAGAAGCTATTCTGTCAATAGGCAAACTATCTGAAGAGGCTGCAGAAGCTCGCAATAAACATATTAGGTTATTTAGATTAAACTACACAAGAAAGTTTTCGCGGGTGGCCTGCAACATTGATGTCCTGAATAGGCTTCTTTTAACTTCTGACCCCCTAAAACGGGCATGAAATGCAACACAAACAAGAAAAGAAAGTTCTTATCTTCTGAAGTTATCAGAAAGTGATATTACAAATGCTAATATTCTCGAAGACAGTTATAGTGATGAAACTGATGAATAAATGCTTTGACTTATAAATAAGACTTTGTTTTACCATTTTTACTCTGCAATTCAAATAAAAATGTAGATCTGTATCTTTTAGAGGTATACAATAATTTTGGCCAGGTTTTGGGACTAAATACCACAATATGCGACGGGAGTGAGCCTCGGCATATCAGTAAGAACTTCACTAAACGCATAACAATTTCCTTAAACTCTTTTTTCTGACCTGTACTAAGACTAAATAAACAGAAATGGATCACAACATGACTCTATCCCTTATGTAATATACACCAAGTATACGAGTGCGCATGTATTTGAGAATACACATTATAGATCAAATACCATTCTGTACGTCATAGTTATAAATTGTTACATGCAAACATAGTAGAAACTAACTCAGGTAATGAATAAGCATGTTCTTATCATCTTCTTGGATTCAGGCCATTTCAAGTCAGAAATTGCCACATTCTAAAGACTCGCCCGGTCATTCGTCTTTAAAGTTAGGATGTTTCAAACATACGAGTAATAGTTTCTACCGTTTGCCACAGGAAACGACATTATTGGCAATACGAAATTATCAGAACGTCGGAAATCATTAGTCGTGTAGATGAGGATCCTAAGAAGCTGATGCGCACGCTCGCCAGGGAGCTACAAGTTGACAAGGGCACCATCTGAAGTGTGGTTTATGGGAATCATTTTTTATTTATTACCTCTAATGTGATAAATGAAGTACAATTATTTTTGCGAAGCAGCCAGAGAAAATTGCCTGACCGGAGCCCAGTGTATAACCGTAGTCTGTATAACCGTAGTGCTCCGGTTATACAGAGGGTGAATACACATATTTTAAACGATCTTGATGTTAAATTAAATAACAACAAGAAACAACAGGGGGTAAATATCTGGCAACATGTAATAACGTAATAACTGGAATATTGGCTGCTATGACAAAATAGCGTCTGCTACGGAAATGGCACGCGAAAGAAGCGAGTGGCTTGAAGGTTATGTATTTGCTCTTTCCGAATAGAATTATTCTTATTACATTATATGAAAATTATTTAGCAGATGATAAGTAGAAAAATATTGTCACAATTGATGAAGCGTGGATTTATCTAAATGACTGTAATAAAAAATGATTGATTTATTACCGGAAAAAGAGACCAAAATAACTTAAAATCTTTGGTTTAAACAATGCAAGGGCATTTTCTCTAAAGATTTTATGGTGATTGCTAGAATATCTTACAACGAAAAATTAAAGATCAGAAAAGTTCAAAACATGTCAAAATAAACTCTACTTATTATCAAAACAATGCTGTAATTCCTATTATTAAAGAAGAAATTCCAAAACTTTATTCAACAGACGTTAAAAGTGTTGAGTTACACCAGGATAAAGCGAGCAGATATACATCCAAAAGTACAGTCGCTTTTCTCCGAAAATTGACAAGAGAAACTGGAATCAAGTATATATACCGTTTAATCATATTCCAACCAAGTCCCCAGATGTTCAACCAATGAGTTACTGTGGCTTTGTATTATTAAAACAAGCTCTTGCGAAACGTCGAGCAACTACGTTGAACGGACTCTGGAAATGTGTGGTGGAGGAATGGAACAAAATTCCACTTCCAGTTTTACAAAAACTCCTACTATCTTGAAAGTCCCACTACAATAGGATAGTCCACAACAAGGGCTACTGTATAGGACATATTAAAAAACAATTGTTTTAATTTGTGTATTTTATTTTTGCTTGTCAAAATTGTTCCCAATATGTGTAAACACCCTCTGTGTGTATATATATAGGAAATATTTTATCTGGATGAATTAAAATCCATGTGAAACTGGCAGCTTGTTAACGGTGGTGATAAAATGCAATCGATAGATCCATACTCATGGCGAGAAGTAGAATGCAATGAATGTGCCCATTTAGTAACTTCTCCATAAGGAACAAGTCAGTTTTCTAAATAAGGCGTTTATTTAAGCACAGTAAAAATGAAGAAACAACTCCCACATCTTAAAACAACTGCCATGCATATAACGAGAAGTTTATAAACCCTCGGGATTGACTATAAATCATTACATCATTTTAATTGATCTTAAACAGCTAAATTAGAAATATACGAGTTATAAAACACCAGATAACCGTTCGATCAGCACTTGAAAACTAGACAAAATTCTGCGTTCCGAAGTCCTGCCTTCGGTTTTTGTTAGATACGCGGATAACTACATATATCGACATAATACGGACACGAACCAACCCGTGAAAGGATCGCTCGAGAGTTGAGCGGTTAAGCTAATGAATGTGAGAGAAGGGAATTTAAAGGGAAAGAATCCTTGACAATACAGCGGAGGCTTTTTGATGTGAATAGTCTAATCTCTCGAAAACAGATTCGTGGAATAGAAAGAACAAAATTGCTTTTAAAAACATTCGAAATGAAAAACTAGCTTCTCTCAGAATATTATGAATTGAATTAAAGTTTTAGATTAAGATTTTGAATAAGATAATTATTAATGTACGCGTTATGAATTTAAAAGGAAATTAAATGGGGATAGATATTATTAAGAAATAGGGAAATAATGAATAATGGCGGAATTTAGAATAATTTAAAGGAATATCGCGAAGTAAAAATTTTATGTAACACACACACACACACACATATATATAGGTGGACAGATAGATAGATAAATAGATAAAGAGAGAGAGAGAAAGGTGCATACATATTACGAAAGTTCCCTGCAATAATGGATATTGCTCGTCCAGCAAAAACTAAAGGATTTTTAAACGTTATTTCAGACAGCATACAATAGTTTATCTAATAAAAATTTACGGAATAATAAATGACTATTTCTGATTTTTGGAACAAAATTATTTTTAAATGCGTTTCAATCTCTCGCAGTTAAAAAATATATTTCCTTTATTTACTCAATAAACGTGTGTTTCAAATTTACATGGACGTTCCCCTATGAATATCTGACGAAGGATAATTAGGGCCCTATACACATTTAACTAAAACCTGAAGGTTGTATGTTCTAACATTATTTCCGAACAAATGTATTTAAATAAATTTGAATTTTAGATTGTAACATATATCTGATGTAAACTTTCCTAAATTGTGGTCATGTCTTTCGTTTTTCACAAGAGTAAATATGACTTATATTAAAAAATATCGTTTTAGTACTTAAATAACATATGCTAGATATGTGGTATTTCGTTTTATTAGGTTATCACACTGTTTGATAAATTATCTGGATGAAATTGACTCACTTGTTTCGCCTGAAAAAATCCCGTGCTTTCTTTAAAATCTTCATATTAGATGAGGAATTCCAAAAATATAAACACTATTACTTTTTAAATCTTAAAATTGTATGATAAGACTTTTTGAAATGATGTATTTTGGGTATTAATGTAGCTCAATATTGTAATTTCCTAACAATTGTATTGTTCATTTTCTGCTGGATTGTTGTTTGCTATTTAATTGTTGAAAATGTCAGTCCGTAAAAATATTTCATTCTTGTGTTTTTATCAAACTTTCATTTTCATTCGCGAAAAATGTACTATTGTTAACCAATAAAAATATTGCGTTGTTAAAGTGCGCGGCCTTTGCTTGCATTTCATTTAGCCTCAAAATTTTAGGGTGTCGTTAAAAATATATACAAACTTATACATATTAATATATATTTGTATATAATAATTTAACATATCCGCTAGGTTCAATTTCAGAACTTTCTCTATTGCTTCTAAAATTATTACTATTACGTCGAATCACAAATAATTTTTAAGTTCTAACTTGTGCGGAAAAATTTACACTAATTCTCAATTACATATCATCGGTAATAATAAAACTCCCTGCGTAAAACATCATTATCACTGACAGGGATGACTAGGGATGACCACCCCGAGAAACCCAGCAATTGTTTTTAAGTTTTATTGCAACCCTGGGGGGAAGACATTATCATTGACAAATCGAAATGCATCTTTTAACCCATCAACTCCCAGCTCATACACTGTTAAAACTACAGGTGACACATGGCACCCAAAAGGGGTGAAAGGCTTGTCTCACTGGTGACACCCCTAGGGGAGCCAAAATGGCACCCTTAACTAGGGTGAAAGGATGGCACCCCTAATACAGGGTGCCCCAAGGGGTGAAAGGATGGCACCCAGGGGAGAATAATGGCACCTCTACTCTAAGGTGCCCAGCGGCACTCCACAAATGAAAGCATCTCCCCCCCCCCCCCGCCCTTGTCTAGCAATTATATTGAAAAGAGTTTGTAAATTCTCATACATAAAAAAGAAAAGAAAAAGCTAAACATATATAATTATAATGCAATGTTTAACTTTAGCTGCAATAAACTGATCAATACTTCATTTTCTCTGTTGAAATTTATACAAAGTTAAAAGTTGATCATCTCGTGTCAAGGGTCGATCCCGGCAAAATTTGGGGCCTATTCAGAGCTCCTTCACAAAAATCTATTTAATAAAACAAGCTCCTTCACAAAAATCAATTTTATAAAATGGGCCCCTTCAGAAAAATCAATTTGATAAAATGACACCTTCCACAAAATTTCTTTTAATAAAACAAATCCCTTCACAAAATTCCTTTTAATAAAATAGGTCTTTTCACAAAATTCTATTCCATAAAAACATACTATTTTTATTAATTATTTATTATTTTGTTATGTTTTAAAATGTGCAATTTGTAAATAATCAAGTTCACCAGAAAGGAAAACAAATAGGACTTTAAAAAGTTTTTGTTATGTTAATAAATGTTTGGTTCGAAAGATTGTTTACAAATTACACATTTTAAAACATATCAAAATAATGAATAATTAATAAAAATAGTAAGTTTCTATGGAATAGAATTTTGTGAAAGGGCCTATTTTATTAAAAGGAATTTTCTCAAGATACCTGTTTTATTAAAAGGAATTTTGTGAAGGGGTCAGTTTATGAAATAGATGTTACTGAAGGGGCCCAATTTATTAAATTGATTTTTGCGAAGGAGCCTGTTTTATTAAATAGATCTTTGTGAAGGAGCTCTGAAAAGGCCCAAAATTTTGCCTGGATCGACCCTTGACATGAGATGATCAACTTTTAACTTTGTATAAATTTCAGCAGAGAAAATGAAGTATTGATCATTTTATTGCTGAAAAGTTAAACATTGCATTATAATTATATATGTATAGCCTTTTTTTTCTTTTTTAAGTATAAGAATTCTCAAATTCTTTTCAATACAATTGCTAGACAAGGGGGGGGGGGGGGGAGGGAGGCATTTTGTGAAAAATATAATAAATTTCACAAAATGCCCCCCCCCCCCCCCACACAAAAAAAAAAAAAAAAAAAAAAAACTTGCATCGACCCCTGCATGTGCAGGTTAATATCTATGAGAAATGTATTATATACATCAGGTCATTTTTGTTACCTTCAAAACCGGTTAGTATTTATTACCATATATATTAGTATTTATTACCATTTTAAGTTAGATGTAGTAGTACAGAGATATTTATTTATCATTATTATTTTAAGAGGGAAAAAAAAATCTTCTAGCTATGCGAGTTAAATATATTTACATAAATCACTCAATCATCTAAGCCATTCTTACATCCAGCCACACTACTGTGAAATGTTCCAGTGTTTTATTAATATGTTATAGTACAAGAGACTCACAAAACATTTTTCAAGAAGACACATGTATAAATGTCAAATATCAATTCAGGAATTACGATTTATTTATTTTGTTAATAATTTATAATATGTAATGAGGTATATTTTTAGTTCATTTCATCATCAAACACAAGCTCTAAAAATTTCGATAGTAAAAAGTATTTGATTAGTAAAAACATCTGCAGAAATTTATATTTTATCAAGTTTACTATTTCTTATGTTACAAAGTTTACTATTTCTTATGTTACAAAATTTATTATTTCTTATGTTACAAAGTTTACTATTTCATATTATCAAATCAACTAATTTAAAATTGTCAAATATTCAAATTAATACGTTTCAAGTTAGTAAAAATCAATTCCCTTTAAAACTTGTAAATTCTTTAATTGTTTACAAATTGTTTGTTTATATATCAGAAAAATAAGAAATTAAACTATTTTTTTTAAATATAACAACTTATGTTTCTCTCTCTATATTTTTTATTACTATAATAATGCATCATTAAATTTATTTCTAGATTGTAAACAACAAAAACTGTGCGAGAAAATTCATTAGATAAAAATATGAATAAAATGAAATTATTATAAGCTCTGCATAAATAATAATTTAAAAAACAAGCAAATAGGTGAGGCTACATCATTCTACTTTCACGAGATACAAATTTCAACTTTCCACATCAAGATTATAACTTAAAATGTCTGCTTGAAAATAATGTGTGGAGCCACTTGTAATATAACATAATATAAAATCTTTTTATAATAATAAAACATAATATACAAACAACACTGAAACATTTCACATACCTGTATATAAAGAGTGATTCTTTTTATTGACTCCCCTGGTTTATTTATTCTAAATAAATGTCGTTATTTAGTTATTATATTAATAACTATGCGGCAACGATTACGCAGCAGCGATGCACTGAAATTCAAAGTCAGCCATCTTGTTCGATCTCCCCTATGACTTGCAAAAAATGAGAGGAAACAAGTCAACACCTCATGAAGAGGAAACGAATCAGCGCATGCGCAAGATACCAGTCGAATGGCGGGGTGAAAAAGTTCGAGCAATATGCATTGTACGGCACCCTAATTAGCTTCAATCACCCAGTGAGTGACCAAATGGCACCCTAATCACATTTTCAAGCCTGTGCGGCACCCTAGCGTTTCAAACGGCACCAGAATTTCACCCCAGGTTCCCAAAAGGCACCGAATTGTCACCTGTAGTTTTAACAGTGTACCTTTTAGATTCATCGGTTACAAAAACTTACCAATATTTTTATGCCATAAAACAACGTCACTTCTCAAAACTTTGTAACCACAAATATTCAATTTTCACAGGAATACTTTTATAACGAATATTATCTTCAATATTTAAGATAAAGTTATCGATATCTCTTTCATAATTAAAATAAACCCTACAAAAAACATATAATGTCCTGTCATCATGGACTAAAGGTGATCAAAAATAAACTTGAAACACAATCAAAAATGAGAGGGGGAAAGCTTTACCAAGAAACTTGCTAAATTCAAGCATGTAGCTTAAAACAAATTGGCCTCTATGTTTGTTTTCGGGAACCTAGGAAGAAGTCACTTAAACTCATTATACAAAGTCCATAGAAACACTATAAATGTCACTTTTAATACTGCAATGTCACTATCAAGGGGAACTCCTATATTTAAAAACTCTTTTATTCAAAATACAGAATTTGAACTTTTTACTATGCTGATGTACTCACAGCCGAAGATTTTACTCTAAAAATAGATAAATAGAAATTTCACTGGCTGCAATGAATACTACTGCAAGTTGATAACTCAATGTTCGACTGTAGGTGACAATGGAAATCCAAACTAAGTTATAACTATGGGCGAGATGCATCTAAATCATAGTTGAATTCAACCTCTACCGCACTACTTATAGCAGCTAAACAACCGCTTATATTCAATTATCTTATCATCGTGCAAAAAAACTGTGATTATCAGATTCCCGGAAATTCAGATACACTTTGTGAAACTTAAAAAAAATGACAGAAAAGATAGCTGGTTCACGCACAAATATTATAATTTTGGACACCACAATCGAACGCGAAATCTCAAAACTCACTCGACAATAAACTGTCTTTATAAAAGGGTGACTAGGCACTATGCTATTTTTTTTTTATTGTCCGTTTTTCAGTCATGATACCCTATAAATTTGTATATTTAGCTAACAACATTTTTAAGAAAATCAATTTCTACTTATCTATCGATCTACTACTTTTTCTACAATATATATAAAATAGAAATGGGAATTTCGTCCCGGTGGCTAATAAGTTGCGTTTTGCTGAACAGATTTTGATAGGGCACTGTTAACTAGATATTTTTCCAGGGAAGGTTTTAATATATAATGCAGCGTTTTTGATTTGGTTAGTTATCGAATCAAGGAGGAAAGTTCTATAATCAGGTGAAACCTATTATGAAATTTTGCCTTTAAAAAAAGATTCTGCTGAATGGATTTCGATGAAACTTGCAGTGATTGTAAGATATTTTTTAAGAGAAGTTTTTAGTATATTGTATATCGTTCTACGTTGCTTAGTTACAGAATTATTGAGGACAGTACTATAATTAGATATACCCGATTATGAAAGACTAGCAAGCTACGCCCGCTGCGCTGGTCGGTTTCTACAAATGAGCCTTGAATCAAACGAAATATATCGTTTAATTTGACCTTGTATTTGAAAGCAATCTGTATATTTAGCTGGAATATCCTTCCACATTACTGAAAAATGACGTGATTGCGCTATTATATTTTTTTAGTGTGCAGTCAAAAGTTTAGCTGTTAAGGACCAACTATTTTATTTGGTCGTTTACAGTTAAGGTTTGCTAAAGAATGATAAAACTATATGCAATATACTAAAACAATCACTAAAAACTGTCGAACTAACAATACAAACAAATTAACTAACAAAATCCATTCAGTAGAAGTTTTTATAAAAGCTAATCTTTGATAATCGGGTTCATCTGATTATAGAACTTTCCCACATAATTCTAAAACTAACAGAAAGATATAAAATATACTAAAACCATCCTTACAAATTATCTACTTAACAATGCAAGTCGCAAAAAATACGCCCAGTAAAAACTTTCAAAAAGACTCATCTTTCGGAATCGGGTTCATCTGACTATATAACCGTCACACATAACTGTTTGACTAAGCAACGTAGCACAATATGTAGTACATTAAAACCATTCCTGAAATAGCATCTAACTAACAATACAATTCTCATCAAAATCCGTCCAGTAGAACTTTTTCAGACGGCTAATCTTTCATAATCGGAATCAAATATTGAAAAGGCTAATATTTGATTAAAAAAAATTGTCACCCAATTTTCGAATTTCCCCCTATAATTCTAGAACTAAGCAAAGTAGAATAATATGTTATGTAATAAAACTTTCCCTAGAAAATTATCTATCAGTGTAGGTTCCATCGAAATCCATTCGGCAAAATCTTTTAAAAAGGCAAATATTTCATAATCGGATTGATCTGATTATAGAACTTCCCAGAATAATTGTATAACTAAGCTGCGTAGAACGATATGTTATACAATAAAACTATCCCTGAAAAATTATCTTACAGTTTAAATTCTACGAATATCCATTCAGCAGAACTCGAATTATAAGCAGCCGGAACGAAATTTCATATATGTAGAAGTAAATTGAAGTATATTGCCATTAATATAGTTTGCATTTGAATTAAAAAAGGTACTTTTCGGTTAGCCGGGCGCCAGTGATATATGTATATATTCATACATATAAGTGTATATATATGTATGTATATGCATGTTTTCGTGTAAATATATGTATGTATATACATGTATTTGTGTATATATATGTGTATATATATACACTGGCGCCCGGCTAACCGAAAAGTACCAAAAAAAAAATACTGCAAAAATGCAGTCGTACATTTAAAAAAAAACACCTTTTGGCTTAAAATCTCTCATCAAAACTCTTTTTCTTTTTTTTCTTTTCTTTCTTTTTTTAAAAATAAAATTAGTAGCAGTTTTTTCTTTTATTTTTCTAGATGTATAGCCATTTCAATTCTTTCTGCAACAAAAAAAGACACCTTTTGGCTTAAAATCAAATTGTTTGGGGTGGTCAAAAGTAAAATCAAAATCGCCAAAAACAAAAGATACATCGCCAAATATTGTTTCAATATAGAAATCTTGCCCCTTGAATAATTTTTTAAGCATTAACAACATTCCCAATCATGTTTAAATTAAATATTTTCGTTTTATAATATTCTCTCATCAAAACTCTTTTTTTTCTTTCTCTTTCTTTCTTTCTTTCTTTTTTTTTAAAATAAAATTAGTAACAGTTTTTCTTTTATTTTTCGAGATGTATAGCCTTTCATTTTTTTCTGCAACAGTAATGGTCACCAAAAAAATAGCAATGATAACCTTTTCGGCCAAAATAACAGAACTTTCTATCATAATTCTATAACTAATATAAGTAGAACGTTGTGATATATACTAAAACCTTCCCTGAAAAATTATCTCTGGAACAGTGTAAGTTCCATCAAAATCCATTCGGCAGAACTCGAGTTATAAAGGAACGGAACGAAATTTTCGTTTGTGTTTTATATATACTAGGGAATCGAACCCGGGCTTCCCGGGTTACAGAACGCAGGCGAAAACTATTTTTTCCCCCTAAATCTAACAGATTTTTCATATTTTTATTTGTCAAAGTTGCTGCATTTAGTGATTTTTTTTTACTGGTTTCTTTGCTTTTCTTGTGCGTGAAGCGCTCATACATGCGGTATTCATCCAGTTTTTTTTGTACTAAGCGTTCATACATGCGATATAGTGATCGCGACATTAACGAATTTCAAGGGTTTTGTTTATTTTTTATTTTTTTGGTATTATTAATACCAAAAAAGTTCGCTGCATCCAGTGATGCTTCTTTGTTAATTTATTATTCATCATCTTATGCATGCGATATAGTGATCGCGATATTAACTAATTTCATGTATATTCGTTTTTTCCAACTTCGCAATGACCGTTAACATTATTTGTAATACTGATGAAATATGAATTAAAACGTTGTTTCTTACTGCTCATATTAACTTTTTATATGCATTTTTATTAAATTTGTGAAATAATTTTTTTCATAATATTTTATTCATAAAAATGCAATATCTAAAACAATATCTTCTGTTTATATTATCTGTTAAAATATCCGATGTTTGTTTAGGGTGTAAACAAATAATTTTCTTTTAAATTATTACAAAGCTTCCTTTTCTCCAAAATCGTCTGAACTAATCAAATTTTGTATCCGGTATAACGCTACTCTCATATAAAGGCACCCTACTCTTGTGACGTTTTTGTTTCAAAATTCAGTAATTTTACTACCTGTAACTATTTAAAAATTTATAATGGCAGCATTCTTTCATTTGTTTATTGGGCGTTTCAAAATTCATGTTTCAAAATTATTTTATAAGCCATAATGTATCAGGCAATTAAGATATAGTTTTCAAACAAATTGCATTTGAAAATAATTTTTTTTCCTCTATAACGGTGTAAAAATTGAAAATGTACTATGTTTAGAAATTAAAACAAGTTGGAAATTGTACGTCAAACGTTACAAACGAGGTGCGTTCGTACGCACGTTTTAGAATTAAATTCATGATATCCCGTGCGTAGAACGGGTTAAACAGCTAGTTAAGTATATATTTTATGACACTGTTCATACAAATATCTTAACTAGTTATATAAATATTCAGATATATATGTATCAGCTAGTTATATAAATATTCAGATCTTGATGATTTTTAATTCTGTGAAATGAATTATATCGTCTGCAGATTAATTTCTGTAATAAAATAAGTATCTCGGTCGCTTGACGATTTAACATCCATCGGAAGCTCATATAACAAAAAAGCACCGATTTAAAAAAAAATCAAATTTCTTAATAAATATTTTTATTAATATCTCCTAAAGTTTTGATTCGATTTTGATAAAATTTGAAATGTCTCGACAAATTTATGCAAAGATAATATATTTCAAATTGCAAACCATTTGGTTGGGTAGTTTTTGCGTTGTTATATGCGGACGGACAGACAGACGGACGGACAGACAGACAGACGGACGGACAGACGGACGGACCAAACGACGACTATAGGTGCTACGTATTTATATAATTACGAACGCACCTAAAAATTGCAATAGCAAAAATCACAAAACCGAAATTTCATCGTCAGCTGTTGCCATTCGCAAAATGACGTATGCGTTACGCACGGACACGTTTGGCCTTTATAATATAGATAGATAGATAGATAGATAGATAGTAGATAAGACTTTTTAAAAAGTTCTACTAGGCTGATTTTATTGACGCTTGCATTGTTAGTTCGATAATTGTTCGGGAATGGTTTTCGCATATTCCAAATTATTCTACGTTGCTTTGTTATATAATTATGGGAAAAGTTCTATAGTCAGGATAATCCGATAATGTGCGATTATCCTTTTTAAAAAGTTCTACACAACGAATTTTGGTGAGACGTGCACTGTAATTTAGATAATTTTCAGGGATGGTTTTTAGTATATTGCCAAATGTTCTTCGTTCTTTACAAAACTCTATAGATGAACTAAAAATGTTGGTTCTTAACAGCCCAAATTTTGTTTGCCACATTAGAAAATTTCATACGCAATGGCGTTCGTATAGTTTTCAGAAATGCTGATGTAAATGTCCATGTAAAGGTACATACTGTTTAAAAACACAAGGTCAAACTCACTGATATATTTCGTTTCATTCAAGGTTTGTATGAAGAAACCGACCAGAGTGTACGGAGCTTGCTAATTTTCTAAAAAAATAATTAGAAAAATAAATGCAATTATATAGTTAGAAATCGTATTAATAATGTTACTAATACTTCAACTAAAAACAGGGTTGACGGCATTGAGCCGGGGTCAGAAAAAGCCTCCAGACTGCTTTTTGGTTTTAACCACTTAAAAAAAGTCGGTGTTTATTAAAAAGAGGTTGGTTTACAGCTAATCATACTAAATACGAATTTAATTATTTTTAATGACTCTTAAATGTTTTATCCTAAAAAAAAAATTCAGTTAGATTTTATCAAATAAAGTAGGTTTTCATAACTGCTAGAAGGTAACGATTAAAGTATTATGTCTGAAAAAAATATATATATACAATCTGAGAAGAATATATTTAATTCGACTCTAAGGTGGTGTTTTAAAATTCTCTATTACATAGCTCCGCTTATACTATATATGTTAAAGATTATATTTAATTAAAGAATGACAAAATGCCACACATAAAAAAAGAAACGTTCTTCTTACATACTGCTATTTACTGTTAAAATTGATTGAAACTAAGCAATTTATATGTATTTAATAAATGAAATTATCTGATATAATGCTTGAGAACATCTATAGTTAGTTAGAAATCAGTGTGATTTGATGGCTTACAAAAATAATATATCTAAACGGTTTTAGTGTATTTTCTGCTACTAAGCAATTATGTAATTTATTCTAGATACGTCCACAGGAAGTGACTATATTATAGTATGATGATCAATGTTGAAAGAGAAATTAGGAAGGATATATTATTTGAGGAGGTTTTTAATAATAAGTGTATAAAAAAGAGAGAACAATTTTAAAAATATGTTTCAAAATAAAACTTGTCAAATAAAAATTTTAAAGAATTATTCCTGCATATGTAATTCATAATGCTGTTTTTAACAGTGAGAAATAGTTTTTTTATTAAATGAATTTATGTATTATCTTAAATGTTTTTGACAAAAAAAAAATAAGATTTGCATATCAATAGACAGTAAAGTAATAAAATACGTAACTAGAAATATTGTTATCCTATTTAATTATTTGAAGCAGTAAAAATTGAACAAAACGTGTTAAAGGCCAGAGTAAACCAGATAAAGCAATTGGTATGCCTTTTTAAAATTTAGCTGAGATAGTTGCGATTTTGTCTGCAAATCACTAGCATTTATACATTATTTCACTATTAATGTTCTCATTATTGTAAAATTACGTTTTTTTATTAAATTCTAACGCAATTAAATGTCTTAAAAATTAATTAAAAAACACTAAAAAATGTGTATTTTATAATTAACATGATGTGTAAAATCCAGTTTTAGCCAATAAAAGTCACCTGCGTGGCTTTTTCTTACATTTAGGCGGATTTTTTGTTACACTGTCTAAAAACAATAAATAAGATGAGTTATGCACAGATATGTATGCATATATAAATAGATATTTTTGCAAAATTTAATGTATCGTTATTAATAACAACTTTACTGAAAAATATAAAGAAAAAACATTATATTAATTTATAAAACATATGATTTGTTAATATATAAAGTGTAAATCAAGGTAAAAACTGACAACTGCGAATTTTGAGTTGCGCTGAGCCTCCAGCAAAAACTAGAATATTCGGAAACTTTGCTTAAGACAGTCTCAAATAATCTTCCTAAAAACATTTAGTAATAATAGATGCCTATTTCTGATCTCGAATAAAATTGTCTTTAAATGGGCTTCAAACTCACGAAATAAACAATATTCTTTTTTCTCAATAAATAATTGCTCTCAAATCATATTGATTTCCTTCAATGATTATATTACAAGGAATAATTAAGGCTCTTTACACTTTTAAACACAACCTACAGCTTTAATATTTTAACATTATTTTCCAATCAAAAGTATTTAAATAAATTTCAAATTTAGATTGCAACGTATTATATCTAATGCAAAATTTCTAAAATATCAATCTTGTATTTTGTTCTTGACGTGAAAGAAAATGTACATTATATTAAAAAATAAAGTTTTACATACCCGAATATCATATGCTAAACGTGTGTAATTTAGTGTTATTAGGTTATCATAGTATTTGTTAAAATATTTTGATGAAATTTACTCACTTGTTTCGGCGAAAAAGCTCCCGTGCCCTTTTCAAAATCTTCATTTTAGATGACGGAATACAACTCTATATTAACACTATTACTTTTTTAAATGTAAAATTAAATTATCAGACATTCAGAAACGATGTATTTTCGGTATTAATGTAGGTGAATATTGTAATTTCCTTAAAGTTGCATTGTTCATTTTCGGCTTGATTATTGTTTATCATTTGATTGTTGAAAATGTAAGTCGGTAAAAATATGTCATTGTTGTTTTTCTGTTGAACTTTATTTTTCCATTAGATACAAATGTACCATTGTTGGTAATGTCTTTGTTAAATACCTGGCGATTGTTTTAAAATTTGAGAGAACAAAACTAAACTTAAGGCATCAATATTTTACAGTTCATGCTACCAGTATCTGAAAAACAAATCTGATCTATAGCGTTTCATCTCACATTAAAGCAGCACTTCCCCTCTTAGCTAATCATTCTTATCCACCAAGCAGTAAATAGCAAATAGTTGAAATTCAGTTAAAATGAATTTACTTACGTATTAATAATTAGTATATAATTGTAGTGAAATACAATTTATACACAAATGACTAAAACTACGTGTAATCATCTAAATCGCATCTCTATCATTCTTTCTCTGTTACATAAATTGTATATAGTGCAACTGCTTTAATGTAATCATTAATGGTAGCTAGAATCTCACAGTTTTCAATGCACAACCTTTGTCTATGGACGTGTGTGGGGCTCATTTATTTAGTATACAAAATGGAAGACGCATGATTGACTATTAGATAATCTTCGCCAAGGATAAACAACTCCATTCAATGTTCAAGATTCTAATGATTCCAAATCATGAGAGATCATGATTTGGGAAAATGGTTGTTGTTTTCGGTCGAGAATGGACCAAATGATGTTCTTTTTTTACTATTTTCACGAAATTCAGAAGAATTTTTTAGAAGAATTTTTTAAGCTTTTTAAACGAAATTCAGTAACTTTAGAATAATTTTTTAAGCGTTTTTAACGAAATTCTGTAACATTAGAAAATTTTTTCTTTGAATAAGCAATAAAAATTAATGCATAAAATCGTTACAAACATGTTAAAGTTATAAAAAAGATAGATGCAAATTATCAGATATGAAAATTTGGTACTTTCGTGTTATAGCGGCCCCCAAGGATGAAATATTTTTGTTTCTGTTTTCATTAATATAGTGTAAATTTTGTACTTTTGTGTTATAGTGGCCCCAAGGATGAATCGTCAAGCGACCTAGATTTATCGCCAAATTATAAAGCATGTATGAAATTATAATAACTAGGGAATCGAACCCGGGCTTCCCGGGTTGCAGAAAATAGGCAAAAACCATTTTTTTGTAATTCTAATAGATATTTCATACTTATTATATATATATTAAACTGATTCATTAACATCTTAAAAAAGAATATTTATAAAAATAATATCAATAATAATTTCAAATAAAATTTCGAAATTTAATAAAGCGATACTTTTTTATTAGCCGCATTCCAGGAATTAACGGCCAAAGAAATCGTCCAACATTTCGCTGCTTTTTTTATTCTGAAAATTTCAACTGTTTAAGCGCATAGTTTGAGAACATGTCTGTTAAATTTGCATTTTATTTATATTATATTATTATTTTTATTTATATTTTGATGAAGTTTTAATTTCGTTCTGTAAAATTAGCCGGGAATAAATGCGGAACTTCTTATCCTGTTTTAAATGCAAACGGCTTAATCTTTCGCAATCGGACTGCACGTAATAGAGATAGATTTTAACATATTTCATGCTTAGAAATTATTTTAAAAGTCATAAAAAAATCAGTAAATTCAAACACACTTTTCACAGTGTTTGCATTTTTTTCTATTCGACGGAGTAGAAATTGAAATTGTGCTATATGTAGAAGTTTTAAAAGATGCAGTGAAAGCGAAATTTATTACACAGTTCGATGCTACCATCAAAGTGACTTCAGCAATAATCAGACATGTGTTGGTTTATAATATAGATTATTATTAACATTAAACCTTATCTTGACAACATCATGTATGTGTGACATCATCCCTTGACATGGACCCGATTACGCAAGATCAGCATCAAAATTTAATAAAAGAATTTTTTTTCTATCTGTTTGAGTCTAGGCAAAATATGTCTAAAGTCGCTAGCAAATACAAAATGGAAAAACAAAATTCCACCAAATGGGGAATCATTGTTTTTTATGTTTTTAAGCGTACGGTTTATACATTCAAATACTAATTTACTCATCATGGGTGCTTTATCCTAGACGATTAACTTCGTTTGTCTTATTAATTCAATAAGGTCAGAATGTTCATTAATAGCACACGTAGATGTTTCGTTCAAATTCAGCGTTATTTGAATCTTGAATGTGCTATTCTACCTTGATCTAATAACAAAGCTGGGATTCCAAAAGATGAAATAGCTAACGCAACCATATTATATGATTTTCACCATTTTAAAAATTGCATTAAGTAAAAATGTTTTGCCAGTCCTGATGCGTCAATAAAAAAAACTTAGAATTTTCATTTAAAACAGCAAGCGAAAGTTCATCATAAATTGATTTTTGATTATGATAATCTTGGCGCAAACGATAAATAGCCAAATATTATTTGAATCACATTGAAAACTATTTTACATTGAAAAATATTTTTATATATCACAAACATTCCTTTGATTTTTGAATTAAATAACTTTGATTTATGAAATTATCGCTCATCAAAACGTTTATTATTATTATTATTATTTTGTATTTTTTGTGAAATCAGTACAGTTTTTTCTTTTACTTTTCAAGGTGTCTGTATTAATTTCTAACTTATAATAGCCATTTCAGTTCTTTAATCAACGATAATATCCGCTCGCCAAAATAGAAAAAAATGCCAATGGCAACCATTAAGCTCAAAAAAAGTAAAAAATACGAATTTAAATTTTTTTTATTTTATTTTAAAAGCCATAATAAATCAATCACTTAAGATACAGTTTTCAAACAAATTGCATTTAAAAGTAGATTTTATTCCTATATGAAGGTGTAAAAATTAAAAATGTGAGATGTTTAGAATTAAAAAAATTGCAATAGTAAAAATTACAAAACCGAAATTTCATCGTCAACTGTTGCCATGACGTCAGCGTTACGCACGGACACGTTTGTCCTTTATAATATAGATATATGATATATACATAACATATCTTGACGTATGTGGCCAAGTTATAGTCATATAGGATGCATATATGATGTATATATATGACATGTGTATAGGATGTATATACGACATATAAGACGTAAATAATATATGTGTATAATGACGCATATGGCACATATAGGAATATATATATGCGTATATAGAATGCATATAAAAGCTTTGCAATGATCTTGGCGAAATCATAACTGCAACCTTGGCATAATCATAATTGTGGGGGGCTGATATAACACAAAAGTACGGTAATTTTTTTTAAGCTTTCGGAAAATTTTCCCAATGGTTAATGTAATTTTTTAAATTACAATTTTTTTTTCTTTTCATTTCGTTTTAAAACTATTTCTTCTTTTGTCTCATGTCTCCGTTTTTCGTTTAGCTGTCGTTTGATTATTACAAAGTCGTTTAATAAATAACTAGCCCATTATTCATAGTAACAAAAGGTATACAAAAGCTTTAAAGAACAGCATAAAAATTAAGTAATTCACAATACATTTCGAAAGAACGGTTTATTTTGTCATCAGTGGCAAACTAGAGCTGTTACCACTTTGAAAGCAGGCGCAGAATCAAGTGGTAGCACCAAAATTTGAGCTCTTATTTAAAAAGTATATATTTATATGCTAGGGGAGATGCTCGGCGCTGCCAAGTCCGTCAAAAAATTACGCGAAACGCAAAATAACTCTAAAAATCACCATAGAAAATCGGGAAAAATTTAAAAATCACTATAGGAATTCCAAAAAAAAAACTTATTGAAAAGAGAACGAAATGTATAACATAGGTATAAAAGACTGAAACCGGCTTCCATTTACTAATGAGGAAAAATCGCAACAAATCGCGAAAAAACACTAAAATGTCATTTCAAACAATCACAGGGAAAAAATGTATTATATAGTGCTCAAAGATTAAAATAATATTTATACAATAATTGCTTAAAAATCTATGCAAAACACGATAAAACTCTAAATATCGCATAAAGAATTCGCGCAAATTAACCCATTAACGCCGACTTATTTTACACTTCTTTTAATACTTCGATACCAGTTGACACCAGTTTTTCCTTACTGTTATTTTAACTGATTGAATCTCTGATAGTTTCACATTAGATAATATGGGTTATTTTTTTACTAATATACTGGTGTTCATATTTAAAAGTTTCGTATCACTTAAATGGTAACTTTTCGTACCAACCGGCATTAATGAGTTAAAAAATATTCTGTGCGAATTCCGAATAAACTATTGAAAAGAAGACAGAATTTACTTTATTGGGATTAAAAGATTAAAATCCCTGTTATTTTTACTAACGTGGAAATATCGCCGTAAACGCCAAAAACGCTTAAAAAACTAACATTCCAAAATTCGCTGATTACAAAATTTACTACATTACAGTGGTTTAAAACAATCGGATTTCGTTCACAATTGCCTTAAAATCGGACAGAAACGCAAAAGAACGCTAAGAATCGGATTGGAAATCGCATTCAAAATCGTTAAAAAATCAAAAAACTCTGACGACAAAATTTACCATACATGGCTAAAAGATTGAAAACATTTTTTTTTCGAATGACAAAATATCGCTGCAGAACACGAAAAAACTCCAAAAATCACCAAAAATTTAAAAATCTAAGAAACATATTGCTGAGATGTTATTCAATTGGATTAAACGTTGATTCTAAGAACTTTTTTCGTTACTTTTCGGTTAACCGAGCGCCAGTGATATATGTACATAGAAAAATATATATGTATATACATATATATATTTATACATATGTGTATATGTGTAGATATATGTGTACATATATATATGTGTGTATATATACATGTACACTATATTGACAAAGGTGATTGGTCACCTGCGATGTTAGACGTTTTGTTAACTATCTAGAAAAATGCATGAAGAATTAACCTGAAACTGCAGGTGTGTAAACAGTATAGTATAGCTTATATATTTCCGTGAATATTTTTTCCCGAAACCTCATAGGGGACTGTCAACAAATTGAAAAAGAACGAATATCTTTTGAATTACCCTGTAAAACCTAATGTAGCAAAAGTGTTCAAACTCGAGATTATTAATAAGTGGTTTATTGTAATATACTATGTTAATTTTTATGAAGATAGCATGTATACTCAAAGAGAAATTAAGGTTTTCATAAAAACCGACCCAAATTTCACCAAGTTTTTTTGCTTATGATTTGAAGAGTTCTTAATATAAAAAAAAAAAGTTATTTTGAGAAAATATGTCACACAACACAGTACATAATACTCTGCAATCGGAATTAAAAAATAATAAAAATTGGATGAAAAATGAGCAGGTTTACTAAAAAATGTTTCACTGCGCATGCGCGAATGCAATCAAAATATAATATGCATAATGTATTAGCTAAGTATATAGAGCAAATTTTGTGAAAGTCTCAAAATCATGGCTTGAAAATTCTGAAAATTATTGTCGATAGAATAAGCTCGAAATCCGTTGTTCCCAAAACGAAGAAACGGCAAAAATATGAGGGGTTGTATCAAATATCTGTTGATTAGTGCCAAGATAGCGTACACAATATTGCACGTACTACTATACTTGTAACAGATATAACACAAAAAGTTTGAATTCAGTACTACAAAAATTGACACAGTTATTAAATTTTAAAGTTTGAGATTTTAGCACATGATTTTGTCTTTTATTGAGGGATCAGTTAAAAAATGAATTAAAGTAATTCGAGATCGAAATCAGGGTGCGATGTCTTTTTTACGGCGAAACCACCTTTAGCCGATATCACCAAAGCGGGGTATCACCAAAGATGGTTATTTCATCTAAGAATTTTAGCTAACTTTTAGGGGTTGTATACAAAGAAAAGATTGAAATATTGAAATTATACAGAAAAATAAATATGAATTTATTACCATATCAGAAAACGGTCTACTATAAAAAATGAATGCATGAAACGCCGGAATCTCCTAGAGATACTGCTCAACGTGTTCTCCATTGGTGGCAATGCACAACTGAATGCGTGACAGTACTGAGTCTTGGACACGTTGGAGCATAGCAGGTGTAGCTATGCGACAAGCAAGGATGATGCGCTGTTTCAGTTAAACCAGAGAAGTAGGCTCAGTCACACAGACCTGTGCCTTGATGTAACCCTTGAGGTAGAAGTCCATGTGAGTCAAGTCCGGCGAACACGGTGGCCACTCTACCGGACCACCATATCCAATGATCTTTCGGTGGACGCACGGACGTTTGATGCTTTATGCGTAGGGGCCCCATCATGTTGAAACCATACCCGGTATGCATGTCGAAGAGGCAACTTTCATATCAGTCACGTACCGGGTTTTGTACCAGGTGCAGGTAACAATTGCCCGTTAAGGTCCCATCGTAGAAGATGTTTCCAACAATCTGGGTGCCTATATACCGCACCACCCGTTCGTTGATCAGCGTACCTGGTGTCGTACTGTGCGGGCGATGTGGGGATTTTCCAGAGACCAGTAATGCACATTTTGAACGTTCACAATGCCACTCCCTGTAAACGTTGACTCGTCTGTCCACAGAATGTCACAAAGGAACGACGGATTTTCCTCTAAGGTGCTGAGCATGAAATAACAATAATCAAATCATTGCGCGTAGTTACCCAGCATCAATGCTTGCACCAGTGTCGGATGGTATGGATGTGCACCATGTGCATGTAACAAATGCCAGACATGCTGACGCGTGTATCCACATGCCTCGCTTTTTTCCGCCGGGCTCAGTTGTGGTTTTAAAAGGGCGAATGCCAGCATCTCCTCCGGTGTCATTCGAACATTACACCTTGCCCGTCTACTTGTTCTGGGTCGTGGCGCAATAGAGCCGGTCTCTCTAAGAAGATGCAATGCATCAGTTATAGTTTCATGCGTTGGATGTCGATCCCTAGGGAAACATTTTGAATAAACCGATGCAGCCGCTGTGTCATTCTTTGACATTCACCATCAATAAGTATCATTTCTACATATTGCGTGTATGTGTAGCCTGCAATCATGATCTCAGCATTGAATAGCATGTCCACTGCTAGATGGATCGTTGTTTATCCCGAACGTACTATTGTAATTTCCATAATCCGAATTTTCATGCTCGTTATAGCTCGGCTGACCGTTTGCATTCCGCTGTCATGTATCTAGTTCTTACAAGGAGAGTGCCGAGCTTGGTAATCACAGATTTTGATTATTTTTATATATGTTGTAGGTAGGGTAGAAGCCCCTTACTATCACATTCAATGGATTTTATACAACGCTCCTTAGTTATCGAGAAATGGGGGGACTAATATTTTAACACAACTTAAATATTTACTTTGTAACAAAATAACTGCGTTGGTCATAGCTCAGTTGGTATGGCGTCTGCTCGTTGTTCTGAGGGCCTGGGTTCAATGCCGGAACGTGCTACGTTTGTTTTTCTCATTTTTTTTTATAAATATACTTGTAATTATAATTTAATAATCTCAATAAAAAATTTTGTTAAGATAATTAAATTTTAATTTACCATTTTTGATTGTTAAACCATTATTAAACGACCATTATTTCTCTTCATTTAAAGAGCATTATAAAAATTGGATCTATTATTGACTGGTAAAAATTCAAAAATCGCTCCAAAATCAGCATATTTACTTTCGAATTGAAGAATTCTTCTCGCATCGCAATAGAAAACGAAGATATTTCAGATGCTGGATTATTTGTTAAAAATCCATTGTTTTGCAATAAAATTTTACAGTGCTTCAACGCATTTGTGACATCATTTTTCTGATTTTAATTGAATCCCGACACTTCAGATTGATCTTCTTGTGAACTACAGCTTGCTTCTTCCATTTTTATACGATTATAAGCTGTTATAGAATGATACGCACTTGTGCGATAATGATTGAAAACAAAATCCACTTAACTGCACCAAACTAAAAAAAAGGAATAACCAAATTCTGTTGTGGCGCCCTCTAGTTACAATAAAATAAAACATTAATATGTTGTAATTTAATTCTTATGCTAAATTTTAACATATTTATGCTTCTTACTTTAAAAACAGCATTGACTTTAAGGCGTTTCGTTAAGCAATTCGTCGCAATTTATACATGTTTCTTTACAATGATGAATTGACACAATTGTTCAATATCGTTTCATTGATAAAGCATATATGGAATACATTTTAAAAGTGATTTTTAAAAAAATCAAAAATGCTAAATTAAAATTTAATCATGTTAACAAAATTTTTTATTGAGATTATTAAATTATAATTACAAGTATATTCATAAAAAAAACGAGAAAAACAAACGTAGCGCGTTTCAACCCAGGCCCTCGGAACAACGAGCAGATGCCATACCAACTGAGCTACGACCAACACAGTTATTTCGTTACAAAGTAAGTATTTAAGTTGTGTTATAATATTGACCCCCCCCCCCTTTTCTTGAGAACTAAGGAGGTTGTATAAAATATATTGAACCTGAGACTAAGCAGCTTCTACCCTACAACATATATAAAAATAATCAAAATCTGTGATTACCAAGCTTGGCACTCTCCTTGTTAGATAGTATGTTTTATTTTCCGGGTGTAGATTCTACCTACTTTGACTTTTGAATGTTGTTCCAACCCTTAAAAGTTAGCTGAAAATTTTAGAAGAAATAACCCTCTTTGCTGATACACCGATTTGGCGATACCGGCTAAAGGTGGTTTCGCCGTAAAAAAGACATTGCATCCTGATTTCGATCTCGAATTACTTTAATTCATTTTTTAACTGATCCCTCAATGAAAGACAAAATCATGTGCAAAAATCTCAAACTTTAAAATTTAATAACTGTCAATTTTTGTTTGAAGTCAAACTTTTTGTGTTATATCTGTTATGATATGTGTAAACTTTTACTAAATATAACTATAGGGATTGTGGGGACCGTATAAAAAGTTAGATTTCGTAATTTTTATAAAATAGATTTTTTATTTTAAACAATGCCACAACATGAATATTTACTTCATATGAAACGTTTTTGTAATTGGAACTATACGGCTAGGACCAACGGTTGATAAATTACAGGTCGGCAATAAATAGCATATTGCACCCTGTATATATATATATATATATATAAATATACTTATAATAATTAAATTTATTCTCAACTTATCTCATTTAATTTTATAATTTTGCGTCTTAAAAATGCTCTTTTTTGTTCTTTTTCAAAAAATCTATATTTTAACGCAATTTCCAATTTCTTTTCATTTGCCAATGCACCAGTAATATTTCTCTTTTCAATGTATTCGAATTCGGAACTTTCTGTTTGGTCCAAAGAACTTTTCTTCATGCGTGTTTGGGGAAACGAATTGCTCAGTGTTGTTTAATCCGCAGTCATTCCGAAAACCGAAGCTTTGATTGGATTAGGGTTTAAAGCCACCACTTCGAAACGCAACTTTTCAGTGTTATCGTCTGCTAAAAAGAGTCACTACATCAGAAGAGTGACCCCTGATTTTTTAGAATTTTGTCGTTACTTTTAATTAAATGTCGAGTTGATTATTTCGAAAATGCTCCATTTTTTGTGTGCGTAATATGTCAATAAAGAATTTAAACTCAAGCTATTTGATTATTTCTCGTGAAAACATCCAGGGATTTTCGACGTTTGTTAAATCTGTTTTGGATTTAATCGATTTCAAGCTGGTGGGTAGCAGGACTGCTAACTTTGGTTCCACACTTCATGCTCTTATTTTTTAAGATATCCAGTGTACTCTAGTATGACTACAAATTAGTATTTTATCTCTCCAACGTCATTGAATATGCGATCGTTCGGAGTGTAATTCTCTTCAATTCATTGGCATTATAATAAATTTTTCGATTGTCCACCGCAATCAAACAACGTCTGATATCACGTAATTACTGTACAATTACTTTACTTAATGGTATATTTTCAAATATATATATATATATATATATATTACGCAGAGGTACCTTCGAGTATGGATAATGGATATTGCGCGGGACAAGAAGATTCAGAAATCTTGCTCAGAAAAGATTCAGTCTAAAATAAACTTTCTAAAAAACATTTACTTTATAACAAATGCCTATTTCTGATCTATAGAATACAATTTCTTTCAAATGCGTTTCGAATTCACGGACATGAACAATATATTTTCTGTTTCTTCATCAATGCGTGTTTCAAATTTACATTAACTTTCTTCTATGAAAATATTACGAAGAACAATTAAATCACTGCACACTTTTAAACACTTGAATGTTGAATCTTCTAACAGAATTTTCCAAACAAAAAAAAAAAATATTTTTAAACGCAGCGTACATCTGACGTAACCTTTCTTAAATTTCAATTAAAACTTTTATTCTTGACGAGAATGAATATAACCATTATATTAAGAAATAAAGTGTTAGATACAAACATAACGTATGCTAGACTTGTGAAATTTCATGTTATAAGGTTAGTACACCCGTTGATAAAATATTTTGTTTAAATTTACTCACCTGTTTCGCCGAAAGAAACTTCGCGCCCTTTTCAAAATCTTCATGTTAGATGAGGAAATACAACTGGATAAAGATTATGACATTTTAAAACTAAAATTAAACGATGAGGATTTTAGAAATGCTATATTTTTGGTTTTAATGTAGGTGAATATTATATTTTCCTTACAGTTGCATTGTTCATTTTCGGCTTGATTGTTATTAATCATTTAATTGTTGAAAATGTGAGTTAATAAAATATTTCATTGTTGTTGTTTTTTTAATTAAACTCTCATTTCCCATTCAATAAAATTTATACCATTGTTTACCGATAACACTACTGCGGTGTTAAAGTAGCACTCATCACGTGGCCTTTTTATTAATTTCATTTAGCCTCGAAATTTGGATATATTATTAAAACACAAACACACGCACAGGCATATACATATATGCCCGTAAGGCATGGTGACGTCACGGCGACGTCACTGTGAAGTCACACTGTGACTTTGTGACCGTCGTTGTGACGTCGATGTGAAGTCACTGTGACCTAAATGTGAGGTCGTTATGGCCGTTTTCAAGGCTTTCTGTGACCTCACAATGTGACTACTTTGTGAAGTCACCGTGCGACTTCAATGTGAAAAATGTGACGAATCTGCATCGGATAGCGTGACCAGATTTTACCCGAATCCTATCCGGATTGTTCGGATCAACATTTTTTTATGCTACAAGTTTGTGACGTTTGTGACGACACTGCACTGGGTTGGGTGACCAGATTTTACCCGAATCCAATCCAAAAGGTTCGGATCGATCTTTTTGGATTTGTTTGGCTACAGAACAGATTTGGATTAGTGGTCGGGTGACCTGATTTTCGTGAACTCGATCTGACTCGAGTCGGGTATAATGTTTTTACTGTAAGTCTTGTTCGGAATAGAATCTTGCATACGACCGAGTTACCAGATTTTTTCAGAAATTGTCTACAAAAAATCTTTGACAATTTCGGATGTCGGCTCGGATCTAGAGTCATGCACGAATCCGGTTATTTACTTCTTGAACATGATTGAATGTCTACTTGAACATGAATGATGGTTGACTGAAATTATATTTCGATTCAACCCGTATTCTTAACCTAATCCAACAACAACAACAACAAAAAATCTGTAGGCCCTCAACCCGACCGAACCGGATAAATGACTTCGCATAGATTCGGATAACAAGATTTTAACAAATCACGATAAAATCGACGATAAGGATTGGATCGGCAATAATTTTTATTGATGCAACTCGTATTCAAATTAAAACTTTGCATCTGATTGGGAAACAGGCTAAATGCTGCCGTTAAGCAAGAAAATTATAAATGTAAAAAACACATACTAATATAAAAATAATAGATGAATCCATTAAAAATTATAGTAAAAGTAAATATTTCAATAATATGAAATTCTATTGTGCAAATAACAACTTTTTAAATTAACTTCTACTTCCATTTCTTTTATGTAACCACCAAAAATATTGACAATAATTAAAAATATGCTATTTTGCTGTTAAGTATTGAAGTCTTTAAATGTGTATACTTTGCCATATTTTCCCTCGCTTAGTATCACGAACCTTTCTAACACATTTATGAACAAATTTTTAAACGCAGGGCACTTGCATGCCTGATTATTAAAGCGATTTGAAATGAATAGCGTTTTCCCTTTTTAGATAAATGTAATACTTAAGATCAATTTCGGTCACGTTTTTCCCGTTTCTGACGCTGCGCGTCGCAAATTCGGTTCAAAACACCGACTTTGCTAGTGTTTTCTGAAACATCTTCTGCCGTTACCAAAAAATGGAAAACGCCATTCTATTAAATATATTCTGATTAAGAACACCTGCCAATTTCATGTGTTTCCGAATAAAAATGAATTCAGAAATATGTCAGAAATTAGTTATTTTGGATTTGAGAACAACTTTAATGAAAATATTTAGTTTAGTTTTTGCTTGATCTTTCTTATCTGACTCCTGTATTGTATGGTAACGCAATTTTGAGACTGATTTAGTGAAGTAACTGAATTTTATTGGATCACCTAATTAACTGACACGAGTCGATTCGGCTGTATTTTTCCTGCATGTCGGATTCATATTGGACTACTGGGGTTGGTGTAATATACTGCATCCGGCCACGTAGGCATATCTTAGCCGTACATGATCCGTGTCGGACCAACTGTAATTTTTTATTCTGTAAGTAGGATTTTTATTAGAATCTGGTATCGAATTGGAGAACTATATTTTACAATACTTATTTACTTGCTGGAGCTTAGGTTTTTATTAAAAACTCGCAACCGAGTGAGGTGACTCCATTTCGAACGAAACCTTTCGGGTTGGATACACATTAAATAGAAAAATATGGATATGCATACAGTCAAATGTATTATATTTAAATATTGAAATGTATTAAAATTGCGATGTTCTGTAATATAAATGCGACAATTTTTTTAACTTTAGTATTTTAAATTTTACAGAAATGTTTTTGAATATAACAAATACAAACTACAGGATTGTGCTGTTCAGGGGAAACGGTATTTTCTAAATATTATTTTTAATTTTGAGAATTTAGATAAAACATTTTATTAGTGTATTACATTTTAATCGAAAAACACATGTAAAAGAAAAAAACTTTTTAAATTACACACTTATTTAAAATATGTAAAAAATGTAGGTAAATTAATGTTTCTAAATTCCAACTACTTTTTCAAGTACTGATATTTTTTATTGTTTTGATTTTTTTTTCATTTTCTAAAACTTGTTATACAACACTGTGCAAACATTTTTTGATACAACTAATATTAGACTTTATATATATATATATTTTATTATCATATATAGTGACGAACGGTGAAGGTCCTTCATATGATTATGAAAACAGAATTCCAATATCATGCACAGTCTTAACACATTCATAATAAAGATTATACGCAAAAAAAAAAAAAAAAAAAAAAAAAAAAAAAAAATTATGAACTCTATGTCAAATACAAAAGGGAGAAAATAACTTAATTTTATTTAAAACAAAAGTGAACAAAGAATGAATATTGAGGAAAAGTCTTTTAAAGTTTCCATGTGTGAAAAGTTCCTTGTGCTGCAACACTGTACATATTACGTGTAGTAATATTAACTACACAGTTTTGACATTTTAATCACACACCTAAAAAGATGAGATCTATAATTTGAGATAATAATAAAATAATCGTTATTTTGGCTGGGTTACTGCCTTCTCTTTAATAATTGAAAGTTTGAAAGGTAAGACGTTATCTTATATATTTAATTCATGAAAATATCAGCACAATATATTCTCCCATATTATTCATATCATACCGTCAAGGTTTTAGATCATATTTAAAAATATTTGTACGCTATAATTTATTAAAAAGGATATCTGAAAAATATTTGATAAAAGTTACCACTTGAAAGTGAAAATAAATAAAAATACACTACAGATCAATATACGTTATTATGCATGACATTTTTATTTTATAACTATATTTTAACCGTTTGTGACTCAACAACTCTGATTTGAAAAACATTTACTCATGATGTTGGAATGCATAATTTTAAGCAATTAAAAATGAAGTTTCAAAATTCACACTTTCTGAAATAAAACTTTTTAATCAGATGTTTTAACTAATGAAACGTTTTCAGACACTATGAAGAGATTTATTTCTAAATTTCTAGATTGAATCTTTGTAGATTTTATAAAATTTCTCACATGGAATAATACTCATTGATATTGATTTTTTCATGAATCCTACATTCCCATGATTTTTCTTAATTAGTATTTCTCCACTGTTATAAATTATATTAAAGTTTTAAATAAAAATATACAATGCAAATTGTTTTAGAATACACTTATCGCAAAATTAAAAAAATAAACTTGCAAACAATTTTATTCAATAAAAAGATACATGAAATATAAATATTCAGATACTGAAATGTCCTTAAAATCCGCTTGTATCCGGTGGGGAAAAAGGAATAAATTACTTGAAATGCATGTGGAATCAAAGCTGATGAATATAGTTTGCAGAATAAAACTGTATTTCTTGAAAAAATAATCCAACTAAAGCACACATGTGTAAAAGCCGAAATATTGAAAATACAGCTAAGTCGTTGAAATCTGTTTGCATCTGGTAGGAAAAAGAATGAACCAACCCTCTAATTAGATGTAATGAATGTAGAGATGCATATTTCCATGAAAAATGGTGTATTTCGCTTGGCGATCGATAACAGATTTTTTAATCGCGACTTGGCGAGTGGCGACTGCTACTTTTCACCTATATTTGAAGAGCTACTTAAACTACTTAAACACTAATAGGAAAAAGATATATTATTGAAAGTTTTCAAATGTTTTTATTATAATAAAAGTCTGTTTATTAGAAACTCACCCCTCACCCCCTCCCCACCACCGCACACACAAACAAATCTTTGCTTACCCCATCTGTATATTATTATTATTTTCTGCCGTTTCCTGTGTTAAGGCTAATTTACAAATAATAAAACTAGTTGATCCAACCCGTGTTCCTCGGCTTAAAGAATATAGCAGATTTTTTTTACTGAAAACTTTAATAGATTTATAGATTTTATACACTGATACATTTTTTTAGATTGTAAACTAACAATATTAAAACTAACAATATTATAAAAGAAAACTGCCCAGTTAAACTGACGGCATTGAGCTCACAGGCTATTCACACTAACTGTAAATTATATTCATTTTTCAAAGAATTTGAAATAAGCCCTCGAAAAATGAAGAAATCGACAATATATTAAGAGGGGGGAACCAACCCCCGTTTCTCCTTCTTATAATTAACCAATGAACCCATAAAACTAATCAGAGAAGCGCCTTACCACAATGAACCTATATACAAAATTTGAAAAAATCGAATAATTCTGCATGAAAAATCCATTTATCTAAATTAAGGAGGGTGTTAGCCCCCCGTCCCCCCTTTTTACTTAACCAAAGAACCCCCAAAACTAATCAGAGAAGCGCCTTATCACAATGAACATATATATAAAATATGAAGAAAATCGGATAATTCTGCTTAAAAAACCCATTTATCTATATCAAGGGGGGTTAGTCCCCCCCCGTTACCCCCTTTATACTTAACCTATGAACCCCCAAAACTAATCAGGAAAGAACCTTATCACAATGAACCTATATACAAAATTTGAAGAAAATTGGACAATTCTGCATGAAAAAACCATTTATCTTAATTAAGGGGGGTTAGCCCCCCTGTTCCCCCCTTTATAGTTAAACAATCAATCCCCAAAACTAATCAGGGAAGCGCCTTATCACAAGGAACCTATAAACAAAATTGGCAGCAAAACGGTTATTTCTGTCAAGAGTTATCGCGTTACGTACGTACATACGTACATACATACATACATACATACATACAGAACGGGCGGGCACATAAGCTCTCAGGCTTTGATAGTCTGTGAGCTAAAAAAGCATTTTCATATGAAAAATATGAATTATGTATTCAAATAAAGTTTCGAAATTCATTAGCCATAATTTTGTATTAGTCGCATTTTAGGAGTTAAAAGTGGAAGATTTCGCCAAAGATTTCGCTACCTACATCAGTTTTTTTAAATTATTATTCGAATAATTTTAGAGGTTTAAGGGCGTGCATTGATTACATGTCTATTAAATTTGTGTTTAAAAAAATATGAATTCCTTTTTTAATGAAATTTTCAATTCTGTTGCTGAATATTAGTTGGATGCAAATGCTGAATTATGCGCGATTATTATATATATTGTTTGGAATTGAAACGCTTTAATCTGTTGTAATCGACCTACAACACGCAACAGATAGATATTACAAAATTATGCCTGAAAATTATTTTTGAAACCATAAAGAAGAATAGCCCAGTATCGGTTTTGAAAAAATTGTATTTCAAAAAATATTTATTTCCTATTCTACGGTTAAAAATTGAAATTTTGAAATATTTAAATTAAAGAAATCGCAATAAAAGCGAAATTTATTATTTAGGTGTTGCCACCGTCGATATGACGTCATTGTTATTCTCGGATATGTTTTGCTCTATAGTATAGATTACTGCTCTTAGTTTAAAAAAAGTTGTTAATTTTTCATATAATATTGAAAGCAAATGAAACACTTCCTTATTAAAAAAAAAAAAAGTTCATGGAGTACATGTAGAACCGTGTGTTTATTATAATTTATAATTACATGTGGTTGAAATTTATTTATTTATAAAGCATTTTTCTGTAGGTCGATAAATAAATAAATGAATATATGTTAATTTTAAAGGGACTCCAAAATCAGTCAGAATCATACCCTCCAAGTTCATTAAGACCACCTTGATTAAAATATTTCTCCTCATTTTCAAATATTTTTAAAATTCACATTTTAGTCAAAATGGGACTTCACAACATGGTCGTCTTTTGATCACATATGTGACATGACGTATGTGAGTTGCAGTGACGTCACAAAAATTTAAAAATTTGTCAGAAGCATATTTATTTCATTGAATAATATATTTCGTAGTGGTCTTGCAATTTTTTAAAGTTTTCTAAGCAATTCACATTTTAGTCACAATGTGACGTCACTGAGTGGTGGTATTTTGGTCACCGATGTGACGTGACGTACGTGACTCACAGTGACGTCACAGTAAAGTCACTGTGACCATGCTTGCTATACTAGTGTAAATGCGTGTATGTTTGTGTTTGAAAGAAAATGGTAGGAATGACCTAGTATTTGTTTGTTTTGTGACAACTTCATCAGTTCCGCCACGAGGTAATTTAGGCATACTCAGATTTAACGTTCAAAACATTGTTTATTTAAACTAAAATGGGGAAGGACTGCAGTGGAGCTTCTAAACTTAACGTTCGCTACTCTGAACTAAATTCCCTTTAATCTTCAAATTAACTGTCAAAATATAAAAATCCAAAATTACTAAGTCTAAAACTAATTTTGATACAGAAGGCTTGCTTCTCAAACGATATCAAAGAAAACTTTCTATTGCAAATATTACTGTAGATGAAAACAATTTATTAGGTCACAAATTCAAAACTTACGTAAAATGTCACTAAATACCAGCATCCCGTGATTGACGCAGTAATTTTTTTCCACTTTGCGGAAATACTTTCTTACCAAAAATGGAAAATTTTCTAAGTTAGGTTTAGACTTCAAATAACTCAGGGCACGTGGCAAATCTCGAAAGGCGAGACTACGGCCTCCTATTCCTGGGCGCGAGCCGATATCCACCGATACCAAATTTCAATCCCACTTTTATATCACACAGATTTAGCAGCATGCCCTAATTAGCATACAACTAAGCAAAAACAGCGAACTGCAGATTCCAAGAGCGTCAAACTCACTTGAGAAAATTAAAAAACAAGTGGGTGAGTGTGGTCTATTTTGCTCGTTTTTTCGAATATCTGAACCGGTCCGATATTATACTCTGTCCTGAACCCACTATTATACTCTGTCATCATAATAATATCCGTCATGCGGACTAAATTTGATATTTATAAAAAAAAAAATGAGTTTCAAATTAAAATATGCCAATATTTCCATAATTGGGTTTTTATCATGATTCAATACGTTCCTCAAACTCATAGGACGTTATAACTTGCTTGCTGACGTCTTATCTATTTACTTTCTTTATTACTCATATTGATACGTGTGATATATGTATTATTCTCAGACATTTGAAAAAGTCCGTTAAACTTCCAATATGTCGCAGATTAATTTAATTTTTAATTCTCTAATGACATCCTATTAACCTGCTTTCTGTACTTCCACTCCTTGTATTATTGAGAAATGTTTGAAAATATCCGTGTTATTACCAATATGACGTCATATTAATCTTTTTCAATTGGTGAAACTTTTTATTTCATTTTTATTTTTCACGTGGAAATTTTTCAATAGAAAAATAATTAATGTAGAAAGAATTTTATTGTGGATTTTTAATTGTTGGCAACTGCTACAACAAAAAATGCTTAAACTTAATAGGAAAAGGCTGTTATATTTTTGATATTTTATCTCTCTATATTAAAATAATACGATTGTTGCAAAATTGTATGATTTTCAGCTTCATAGTAGGTATTCAGCTATAAGTACACAACAGTTCAAGTTTGTAAGTTATATAGTTTCTGAAAACTGGCTCTGTGACGGAAAGACACAGTTGCGGGACGAATAGGGTTTCGTGAGATGAACGAAACCCTAAGAATGAAGGGCAGGGGTCGCGCTAGTCCTCTACAGTTTTAATAAGCTGCCTTCACTTTGGATGGAGCCCGATGACGCATGATGACGAGTTTTGTAGGGTAGCCAGTTCTATTGCTTAATTAATAAAACTACATGCTTGGCCGTGGTGGCAACCGTACGAGATGAGAAATTCTTAAAATATGTCTACGCGCTTTGCTGTAGGGATTGCAAGCATAGATGGTTGGTCCCGACTCGGTCCTCATTTAAATAAATTTAATCAGCCTGAAAGGAAGGGATTATTGTCATCTCATTAAAGCACTACAATTTTTCTATTCGGATTTATCTGTGAACTAGAAAAGAACTAACATCCAAAGAAAAATTATCATCGTAAAACAATTTTGGAGACAGATTCCAGATGCAAAACCGATTCAAAATTCGAAGAGGCATGAATTAGAGCCAGAAAGGTGAAAATTCGTTTTTCATATTTCTTCAAGCGCTGTATTTCAGAAAAGGTTTCGTTTCATTTTAAGAACTTGCGAATATCAACTTTAAAAACTCTCTGTTTTTCTTCAAATTCTACATTTAAAAGTCGTGTCATCTGTGTACATTCGAGAAAAAAGTTTCTTAGTATCATGTGTGGTGTTCAAGAAAAAGTGTTTTGTTTTATATTTCTTTTAAATGCTAAAAGGTATAAACTAAAAACATAATATACAGTAAAATAACATTTATTAGATTGTTGACATGTTTCGGCTCACTCCAAGCCATTATCAAAAACAAATGAGAATATTCTATAATTGCACGTTCTTTGAAGTTATTATTTGAAATGCTATCATTTAATTTTCATGCACTGTTTTAAATTACGCACGTTATTTTTTATTTTTACTTGGTGGTTTATTTCCATATTTGTAACCATGGAGTCACTCGAGCCACCATTTCGGTAAGTTAAATGATGCTGCGTCGTTACATATTGTAATTTTGCGTGTTACTATGTCTATAGTTTCTCTTATTATGGATGGATAGTATAGACTGGAGGGAAAAATTATTTTACTTTCATTGAAATTTATTTGGAGGGTTTCTTCTTGATATAATCTTGCCAGGGTTCTGGTTTTTCTTTTATACTTAATATCAGCTACAGGCTCCTTTTTCCTGTTTCGAAATTTCGTTTTTGTCATACAAATATAGTAGTTATTTGATCTGTCTTCTTTTATAAAAGGTATTTCATATATTCCTAAATAACTCTCAAAATTAATTGGGTCAATTTTACTGCAAATATTATTCTTTTGATTTTATTCATTTTTCTTTTCTCTCTTTTCTTTCTTTTTCAAATGACTTACACAAATTTCCCATTTTGTTTTGTTTTAATAGATTTTTGAATGTCATTTTTAAAAGTGTGAAACTTCGGCGTATAAGAGTTTCGTTTATATGCGCCAAATTTTTCATTTAGAAAAAAAAGGAAAATTACCAATCTTCTACTTGCTTTCAAGCGTTTCGCTTGAAAGTCATCTAAAAAAAGTGCAGCGTTTGAATAATTTTTCCCTTCAGAGTGACAAATCCGCGGAATTTCTTTCCTCTGCTTATTTTCTTAAAGGGGTGTTATACCACATATTAAGCTAAAATTTCATTCAGGTAAAAAACGCTTAAGGCAACTTAAAACTCGCTTTCAGCAATTACCAACCGTAGCCGGCAATGTATTTTGTTCTTTGAGTAGCCCTGTATATGAATTTTTTTATATTATACAAACTTATATTAGTCAACTAATTATAGTTGAGCAGGAGAATGCGTAACACAATTGAAAACTACCATTAAGCAATTCTCTCCCGTAGTCCTTGTGTAGCCCTGTACATGATCAACCGAATTTATACACACCATGTAGTATGAAAAACGTTAGTTTAAAAACGTAAACCAAACTTGAAAACGCACTTATCACACATAAACTGTAATAACCACACGTATATTGCAACCGATATCTTTTGCATGTAGGGGAAAGTCGGATAAAACCGGGACCCTAACGGGGTTTCTTTTATTGTTATTCACTATGTGAACAAAACAGTCAAAATTTGCATTAAAACGATAAAATGGTTCATTGTGAAGATAAAAAGTATTCATTCAATCGCGAACAATAGCCATTAAGATCATAAAAGCACATTTTGTAGAAGTGTGCAATGTCCCGGTTTTGTCGGACAAAACCAGGAACTGGAAGTAATAATTAAAAACACATTGTAACTTTGCAATAATACTATTAATTAAAGGGAAACTTGCAGGATATGACATATTATACTTATAGAATTTGAATCTATATCAAGTCTACATCAAATAACAAAGATGTAAGTTAAACTTGTTTGGCACAAAAATCACAAACGAAAGTTTGATCTTGTTCATCTGCATTGCTGCAAGCTTCATGTGTCCACCCTTTGCATTGAAGGCACTGTATCCAACTCTCCTTGGGTTTAGATTATTCATATAAATCTTTGCAAAGAAGCATGCTTAATCACTTTCATCCTTCTCCTCGTTTCATGTCAAGGGTCTTTTCTTCTTTGACTTCTTCTTTTTCACCTCAGTTTTTTTCTGTCATCTTGAAAAGTTTTCGCTTCAGGGCTAAGTCTTTCTTGTCTTGTTTTTACATCCTTTCTTTTTCTTCTAGTTCGAGTTCTAATTTGTAGGGGGACAGCCCCTCGAAAAACTTTTCGCCCCATTTTCCCTCGGCGCTTGTTGGATTTCCTAATGGCCCTAGGGCCGGTTTGTACTGGAATAGGCTTTATATCCTGTGGTGAGACTGCAAAAGGACGCTTGATATCTCTGCCCAGACTTTGAGAAGACGTAGACGGTTGGACAGGAACAAGCAAACCGACGTCGTCGTCTTGCACATGAACTATAGTCTTTGAAGTCGGCGTTGACATTTTCTCTATAGACCCATTCCCTTTCTCAGGATGAGGTTTATAGGTTCCTACAGGCATGTCTACATCAGGATCTTGTTGTTGTTCAGGCAATACTTGACATTCAGCCAAAGGATTCTTTTCCACTTCCATTTGCCTCTCGGTTCTCTCAGCGGGAGAAAAGAGGTGATCTGGGAATACGTCTCTGTTAAACGGGTGGATCCCCGTCTTTTCAAACCCTTTTATAGCAGATAGAGCCCCCACAAAATTTTTGACACATACAGACAGACAGACATTTTCTAAAAACTATCAAATCGTGTTTAGGACCTTCTAAAACGTATAAATCTATCGAAAACCGGAAGTCGAAATTTTTCACGAATCCAATACTTTATTTTTCTAAAAATAGAAGAAACTAAAATTTATTTGTAGTTTATTAGATACAAATAATTTGATTCAGTATCAGTGATCATTAAACACTTAAAAACTCCCATGAAATAAAACAAAATGTTAATCTCGCGAATAAATTAATTTAGCCCCAACTCGATGATTTACTATTTTTTTTTAAATTTTCAACTTAATTTGGAATATAAATGATTAAAAAACAGTTTTCTATATAATAACTTAATTTAAATAATACTTTTTGTATAGTTTTTAAATATTTATAGATCGTAAAACAATAACTAAACAAGTGAATTCCATTTCAATCACGCAAATAAATGAGCTGTCCAAAACCGGGAACTTCCCGGTTATGTCCGACGACCCGCATCCCGGCTTTGTCCGACCACGCCATTTTCATGAAATGTTACTCTAGCGTTGTTCAAACAGCTCATAGACACCAATACAAAACGTTAAAATAATAGTTAAATAATGGGCTATCATACGTTTTACTTACCTAAACTAAATCCGTAGTCATTTAGGATTGGTAACGTAATATTTCAGACGCCGAATTGTTAACTTTTTCACATGAAACTTTTAAAAAATCACCACTGCGAAATGACTTGTTTTACACGACTACTGTTTACTGGGTGCTGTCAAGCCGCTCGCCTAGAAGTTATTCTAGAAGTTTCCGCTAGATACTGCCACAAATCAAGTCATAAAACCTGGATTCCTGTTTTATCCACCTACCCGGTTTTATTCGACTCTCCCCTACCTGTGAATGAACGATAAACGCAATGCACACCATACTTTTGTGTGAGCAATTTATAGTGCACCTCAGTAATGCATATAATTTTCATTATCGCTGAAACAGTGAAACATCATTAAATTACATTGCAAACGATTTCCCCCCGTAAAACAATGTGTTCAACTGTAAATAATTAATAAATTCTTTGCACCCCATATTCCACAAAAATCATGTTTTACTGCGCTTCATAATTGTATATCAATATCATCATGTTTCAAATGGCGTAGTTTCATCAAAATGCACTTGAAGCGATTATATCCCATTGACTGTAATGCAACGGAATACTTTTGACTGTCCCTGTAAAAAAACTATAAGTTCTACACACTTGATTTGCAACAGGGAACATGCTGTAGTAAACGACAATAACATACAAAAATTTCAGGGCAATCCGAGTATATTTACGCGAGTTAGAGCACGGACAGACGGCAGAAGGGACCGACAAACCAAAGTCATAAACACTTTTCAACTTGGTTGGAAAGTGTTAAAAAGACACTTTAAAATCAGACATTTAATAAAACTAAAAAACACATTAATGTTACAAAATAAAATAAATTACAGTAGACGTTTTAAGCTTAATACAAGCTCTTCATCAGTACAAATGTCAATCGAAAACCAAAGCTGATGTTGACACATGTTCAGATTCGTGAATATACCATTTAAAAAAAAACATTAAGGCTCCAGAGAATGCAGGCACCATCATAGTAGAACCACATATCATGGTAGAACTGTACTTGCTTCGTTAAGTAGAGATTTCTCAAAGTTATTGCAGTTGAATATAATAATTTTTACCTTGTATACTCCCTGGTGCCTTAATACTTTTTAAAAGGCATATTCACCTGATTTTTGTTATGCTGTAACTCTCATGCTGAAATTCGAATTCAAATTCAGTTTTAACGAAACCGGGATTGAATCTTCTATAATCAGGTTCCAAGCATTTTCGCTTCGGGTGTTTGAGTAAAATGAGTTGAATTTTTATAAGACATGGACTATGAAAGCTCTACCTTCTCCTCCCGGTACAGGCCGGAAGGACTTTTTTTCTTGTTTCTGCACTGAAAAGAAATGCTGTCACTGGCATCTAGAAAATAAATTGTGGCTCTAGAAGAAATAGTTCCATGTTAGCCTTATACATTTCCTTATTAAATCCTTCCTTATCAACCTTATTAAATTCTAGTTCCCTTTGCTAGAGAGTTATAATCTCCCCTATTCAAATTCAAGAGCGTTTTCCTATATTATCGTGGTCAAACTTATTTAAAAATAAATATGAACACAAGAGGTTAGTTTTAGTTACTATAATTATAGTTTATGAATTTTTTCCAGAAATCAAGTGATAATTTCTCACAATTCAAAGATTCATAGTATACAGTCGTTTATACAGTCGTCATAATATAGTATCGTTTCATCACCGAGAAAACTGTAGATAGATAATTCTCAATTATTTCGTCTATTTAGTTTATTTCTTTGCCTTAATAGCATAACTCGGAAATCTATATTTCTAGTTTAGGGATTTAGAAAATGACTATTCATTCGTTCTAGATGAAGGCGGTATAAGTTTTCTTCAAGTTTAAGATTGGTGATTAATAGATTGTGAATGATAACAAAAATCTGAATGCGGTCATTTACTGTTTTATTTTCTTGAAATATTTTATATTTTTAATTTATTCTTTAAAAGAGAGAACATTCATATTATATTTTTTTAAATATTTAAGACTGGAGGTAAAAATAAGAATGAAACAACAACTTTTTGCGGTAATTTATTTCTATAGTAAAATATGAAAAAACACAACTCGTCATAAATTGGCATTCAAGCATATTTTATTGAAAGAAAAACTTTTTTTTTTATATTCAATCGAACATAAAATGAGAAAGGTCTAGCGCAAAAGAAAATCTATCCCATGTACTCTTTTATAATGTATCTCAAAATATCTATCGGAAGAAAATGATTCATAGACAGACAGCAAGATTGAGTCATATGAGAGGCGCTTTCCAATCCCAAGAGTAAGGAGTAAGAATATCGCTTGAAGATCTCCAGTCAGAGTTCATCTTTATATATCACATATCATATATCCTTTCGCTTTACAAAATGGTATTGGAAAAAAGATTCGTTTATTAACTGTTCAATGCGAAAAAAGGGATCAAATAGCTTAGATATTTAAAACAAGTTGGAAATTGTACGTTAAACGTGACATAGGAGGTGCGTTCGTTTTATAACTAGTTTCGCAATGTAAATAAAATCATCCTTATTATTTCAGTGAAATGAATAATGTCGTCTGCTAGGAGCGAAACGAGCATGCCTTTTTTTTATTATTATTATTACGTATTGCCACGTTTACAAATGCGAATTTTTTTTCACCATGGAGATCTTGCTTTGCGAATGATTACCTCCATGGTTTAATATTTTTATGAACGAATCTCCTGTGTTTATTTATTCTAATAGACTGAGATATCCGGTTAACATAAATGTTACTCATCTCTCAAACAAACAATGT